>JAIOJX010000006.1:10322824-11522824 GCA_022376925.1 Tragulus kanchil | reverse complement strand
ATCGCTGGAAAGCTTTCTCAAAATCACCTGCTTTTCTACTGGATCGCACAGGTCAGATTTACCAGCTTTTACAAACACAAGCAGTGGGCAACATGCAGGTGAGGAAATTTGTAACTGACGACCACTGGGCCATCAGGAGGAAAAGAAAAATCAGTTGAAGACCACACAGCCTCAAGAGGCTCAAACAGTTAAACTAATCTGGTTTAAAAGCAGGAGTAGAAGATAAATGTGTTTTTTTAGGTAAATTAAATAAGCAATCTAACGGTCCTCTTAGTCTTTGTAATGAGGGGTGGGTGGGTAGGGTGCAAAGCAGAAGGAGCTAGAGGAAGAAGGCCACTCCTGGCAAGAAAAAGGCGCTCACACTCGGCAGAGCTGAACTGTGAGTAAACTGGAACCTCACGCCGGGCTCACTCCGTCTTCCTGCTCTAGCCCTGGAGTCGTGGGCTCATGGTTGGTCACAAACTGGTTTTCGTCTCTGCACAGGCAGAGGCTCTGAGCGAGCCAGCCCCAGCCGGCCAGCAGCCTGCGCTGTGGACGCAGGCCTGGGGGTGCGGCCCCAGGAAGGTGACTGCTGGCTACTGTTGTCTTCTCGGCAACGAGCCCAGCAGCACCTGGCGGGTGTGAGGTCAGCCCGGCGCCTGTGCTCACTGGAGGACATCCCACACCATCCTGACCCCAGGACGGAAGAACCTCAGGCCCCTCCAGCCCCCGTCTAGAGGCCACACCTGCAGGACTCCCGCGAGGAGGTCCCCTTTCCGGTTGCCTGCCCTCCTACGAGGCCGGGGCAGGCTGAGGACCTGGGGGCCCCAAGGGTGCAGCTTCTGGGATGACCAAGGTCCTGGGGAAGGCTCACTTGGGACCCCTCCCTGGAGGTCACAGTAGGGGAGGGGTGAGTATTGGTAAAGCTCTCGCTGTCTCCAGGGAAGAGCCCTGCCGGAGGGGCAGCACCCCTGGCAGAGAGGCGTGTAGCCCCACGGGAAGCTGCCAGGGCCCTTGCCTACTGGGAAGTGCTGGCCCGGGAGCTAAGAGGAGGGCTCCTTTTGTGCTGACCCCGCTCACCGTCACCTTGAGTGAGTCTACTCTACTGCCTGGAAGGAGGCCACTCCAGGCGGCAGGTCCAAGGGCGAGACTCCAGGCCTTTCTGGCTCTGGACTGGACAGCGTTAACTATTTTTTTTCTTTTTAGTTATAGTCAAACGTACATAAAATTGACCATTTCCACCATTTCGAAGTGTACAGATCAGTGGCATGAAATGTATTCACAGTGCTGGCCAGCCCTCACTGCAGTCCATCTCCAAAACATCTTCATCTACCCCAGCTGAAACTCTGGCCCCAGGAAACGCCAGCTCCCCATTTCTACCTCCCCCAGCCTCTGGCCACCACAGTGCTGCTTTCTGTCTTGATGAACTGACTCGGAGGAACTTCCCTGGTGGCCCAGTGGTTAAGACTCTGGTGTTCCACCGCATGGGGCACAAGTTCGATCCCTGGATCAGGGAACTAAAGTCCTGAGAGCCACACAGCATGGCCAAAACACACACACAAAGACCTGGGGGACTTCCCTAGGGGTCCAGGGTCTAAGACTCCATGCTCCCAAGGCAGGGGGCCCTGGGTTCGATCCTTGGTCAGGAAACTAGACTCCACATGCCACAACCAAGAGTTGAAGATTTTACGTGCCACATGTTGAAGAACCCAAGTGCCACATGTTGAAGAACCCAAGTGCCACTAAGACCTGGCACAACCAAATAAATATTTTTTAAAAAAAAGTGTTTAGGGGCTTCCCTGGTGGTCCAGTGGGTAAGGACACTGCCTTGCAGTGCAAGGGGCGCCAGTTCAATCCCTGACCTGGGAGGATCCCACGTGCTGCTGGGTGGCTGGACCCATGTGTCCAATTATCAAGCTGGAGCTCTGGAGCACGTGTGCCCAGATCCAGTGCTCTGTGACAGCAGAGGCCACTGTGATGGGAGGCCCACATGGGCCAAAGAACAAAGATGGATGAAAATAGAGAAATGGAAGACCAATAGAAGTGGCCCGCCCGCTCTCCTCTCTCCCCAACCCGCCCCCCCAAAATGTTTAAAAGCTTTAAAAATAAAAAAAGGGAACCGACGCCCAGAAGAGGAATCGTGTAGTATTTGTCCTTTTGTGCCTGACTTGTCACTTAGCATAATGTCGTCAAGGTTCATCCATCTGTGGCATGTCAGAATTTCCTTCTGTTTTAAGCCATAATGAGCACTGACGGAGTCTCTTTAGTTTCCTTTGAAACCCCGCTGGGGCACACGGAGCCCACATACCCGGAGGCATGTGGTGTGCTCACAAGAGTATAACACCCGAGACGCAGGTGCACAGAAATCCAGTGCCCTGAGCATCTGCCTCAACACAAGCAGGCATCGCCACCAACCCACTAAGGCTTGCAGCCACACTCAGGAACGGGTGCATGGGCAGGGTCACGTGCACCCCCAGTGAGACACGGACTGTCTCTCCCAGAGACTCCCAGAGCAGCCGGCCGTACTGTGGCCGGGGACCCGAGAAGCGCTGGCTGGGGAGCGAAGAGGAACCTGTAGCCCCAGGGTGTGTGTGTACGCGCGGGCGCCAGTCCTCTCTGGCCTCTGTTTAAGGATTCAGGAGCTGGGCAGAAGACTTCGAGAGGTTGAGCCACTTATCCAAGATCACGCAGCTCCATCTGATCAAGGCGGGACCAGAACTTGGTCTGACACCAAAATGCGGCCACTAGGCAGTAGCCCCAGAGTGGCCGCTCCCGGTCAGAGGGGAGGCGGTGGGCCTCCCAAGTGGGGGGACCCGGTCCTCATCACAAGGCTGGTCACCGTCCTGAGAAACCAAGGATCTGCCTGCTCAGAGGCCGGGGCGTGAGGGTCAGGAGGGTGGTCCTGCCCTTTCTGGGGCTGCGCTGACCAGGTCTCAGTGCACTGCGGGAGGCCCCAGAGGCCCCACCCGCCCCTGGTGCACCTGGAAACATTCTCTCAGGGGCACAGCTGCAAATCCTGTGACCCTCTCCCCAGAAGGTGCCAACAGAGGCCTCTCAGTAGTTCCTGGAACAGAGTTGGGTGACATTTCTGGACTTAACACAGTGTCTCTAAACATAGAAAGCTTTAAACAAAAATGGATGAAAATAGATAAATGGAAGACCAATAGAAGTGGCGCCGCTCTCCTCTCTCCCCAACCCGCCCCCCCAAAATGTTTAAAAGCTTTAAAAATAAAAAAAGGGAACCGACGCCCAGAAGAGGAATCGTGTAGTATTTGTCCTTTTGTGCCTGACTTGTCACTTAGCATAATGTCGTCAAGGTTCATCCATCTGTGGCATGTCAGAATTTCCTTCTGTTTTAAGCCATAATGAGCACTGACGGAGCCTCTTGAGTTTCCTTTGAAACCCGCTGGGCACACGGAGCCCACATACCCGGAGGCATGTGGTGTGCTCACAAGAGTATAACACCCGAGACGCAGGTGCACAGAAATCCAGTGCCCTGAGCATCTGCCTCAACACAAGCAGGCATCGCCACCAACCCACTAAGGCTTGCAGCCACACTCAGGAACGGGTGCATGGGCAGGGTCACGTGCACCCCCAGTGAGACACGGACTGTCTCTCCCAGAGACTCCCAGAGCAGCCGGCCGTACTGTGGCCGGGGACCCGAGAAGCGCTGGCTGGGGAGCGAAGAGGAACCTGTAGCCCCAGGGTGTGTGTGTACGCGCGGGCGCCAGTCCTCTCTGGCCTCTGTTTAAGGATTCAGGAGCTGGGCAGAAGACTTCGAGAGGTTGAGCCACTTATCCAAGATCACGCAGCTCCATCTGATCAAGGCGGGACCAGAACTTGGTCTGACACCAAAATGCGGCCACTAGGCAGTAGCCCCAGAGTGGCCGCTCCCGGTCAGAGGGGAGGCGGTGGGCCTCCCAAGTGGGGGGACCCGGTCCTCATCACAAGGCTGGTCACCGTCCTGAGAAACCAAGGATCTGCCTGCTCAGAGGCCGGGGCGTGAGGGTCAGGAGGGTGGTCCTGCCCTTTCTGGGGCTGCGCTGACCAGGTCTCAGTGCACTGCGGGAGGCCCCAGAGGCCCCACCCGCCCCTGGTGCACCTGGAAACATTCTCTCAGGGGCACAGCTGCAAATCCTGTGACCCTCTCCCCAGAAGGTGCCAACAGAGGCCTCTCAGTAGTTCCTGGAACAGAGTTGGGTGACATTTCTGGACTTAAAACAGTGTCTCTAAACATAGACTGCAGGTGGCAGGGACGAGTTCTGTTCGCGGCGTTGGCCTGGGAGCTCTGCGCACAGCAGGCGCAGGATGGCAGGTGTAACTGCGTGGACAGGGACCGGCCCTCCACAGCCCACCAGCCAGGGGTCTGCACCTTTCAGCCCGTGAGGGAGCGGAGGCTCTGAGTGGCAGGGACGCCTGCCCCGGTCATAGTCTGTAGCGGCAGAGCGGGGATTCTAACCCAGGTATGCCCACGCCCTCCCAGGACACAGCTCGCACCCAGCCCCGCCTCACCTCTTGGAAGCCTCAGAAAGGCTCCCGCCCAGGCCCCCAGCCCCACCCTGAACTCCAGGTAGCAGCTAATTAAGGGCGGGAGAAGGGAGAGTCTGGAGGCAGCCTGCAGGAGGTGGAAACTGAGCCATTTATGAGCCAGGCTGAGAGCTGTGGAGCCTGGAGCAGCAGATCAGGCCACATGGCTTCTCGACCCTGTGTTTTGTCCTCAGTAAATCAGAAACCACAAAACGCGCATCTCGTGGGGCTGCCGGAGGACTGAGTCAGTGCAGGTAGAGCGCTTACAAGGGGCCCGCGTCCAGCGAGCGCCGCCGCCGAGCTCCTCCCTGAGTCCCCGCCGCCTCAGGTGCCCTTCGCCACGCGCCACCTAGAGATGCAGGCCGCAGGAGTGAAGCCGGAGGCTGCAGGGGTGCCCTGCCGGTCAAGTTCTGGGCGGCCTGAGGTTAGGAGGCAGGAGGCGCTCCTTCCACCCCTGAGATACAATGGGGGATGGGAGCATTCCTGGTCACTTCTCCAAAGAATTTGGAATGCTCCGGATCAAGAAGGGAGGTGGAGCGGGCACGGGAGCAGGGCTGCTGGGGGCTCCGAGGGCCTGGGTCTGCTCCTCTTCACCTCGGCCCAGGAGGCGGCGGGGCGTTGAGGATGGGAGTGGACACACTCAGGAATTTGTCTCGCCGTCTCTCCCTCCCAAGTGGGAAGATAAAGCAGGATCTCACGCCCAGTGGCCAGATCCTCCTTCCAGCCAATGGGGAGGCACTGCCAGGACCCCTATTTGAGTGGCCCTAGTGGTAAAGAGCCACCTGCCAAGACAGGAGACATAAGAGACAAAGGTTCAACACCTGGGCTGGGAAGATCCCCTGAAGGAGGGCATGGAAACCCAGCCCTGTATTCCTGCCTGGAGAATCCCACGGACAGAGGAGCCTGGCGGGCTACAGTCCATGAGGTTGCAAAGAGTCAGACACGACTGAAGCGATTTAGCACACAGCACGAGTGAGGGACAGTCACTCGGTGGTGTCTGACTCTTTGAAACCCCATGGACTGTAGCTCACCAGGCTCCTCTGTCCGTGGGATCCCCCAGCGAGAGTATTGGAGTGGATTGCCATTTCCTCCTCCAAGGTACAGATGAGGAAACTGAAGCCAAAGGTCCACAGCTGAACAAGAGTATTCAACTCTGCCCAAGCATCAGAGCCTCGCTCATGGACAGATGCCCCCAGGAAGTTGCCCCCGTCCCCCCAGCACCCCTGGCATCCCTGGTGAAGGGTGCAGTGGTGGAGGTGGGGGGCTCCTCCATCCAGCACTCTTGGGCTCACAGGTATCACTGACCCAGCCGTGGCCTGAAGCGGACCCCTGAGTCCTCTCTCCACCACTGAGCTCTGGCTCTCTCCCGCTGTTCTTTCCGGAGAAAGCCATGGTCACCGCTTGGGAATCCTTGGGAGGAAAGCCCAAGGGGGCTGCCAGGGTGCTTAGGCCACTAGCATCCGCAGCCCGGCTGCCCAGGTTCCAGCACAATCCCGCTACCACCCCGAGGCACTGCAGCCCGGCTTCCCTTACCTGTCCCAGCTCCACCAAGGGCCTGCGTAGGGCGGGACGTTGCAGGAAACGCCTACAGAGCCCAGAGAGGACACGCTTCACAGGGAGTGGCCCTTAGGCAGCTTTCAAGGCAGCCAGCGTGGTAGGTGAAAGCAGAGTGTGGGCCCTGCAGCCAGGTCATCTGCTTTCCTGGCCAGCCTCTCTCTCCGGCTCCACCCTAACCCCAGGGTCTCAGATCTGCTCAGACCTGCCCCTACCCGACTCCCGGACATAAACCCCACCCTCCCAGTCCAAGGACAGCCCTGCCCTTTGAGGGTTCCAAGGAGATCCCATATTTAAATTACCCATATGCAGCCTCAGTCTCCTCATCTGCAAAATGGGCTAACACTAGGATTGCCTCTGAAGTTTGCTGTCTGAAGACCACCTGGAGCTAGATCCTAAGTGTTCCTGTTGGCGCACCTGAGTCCACAGCACCACCTGCCCTCTGCCCGGGACACACCTGCTCCTCGGGGCCCAGGTGCATGGCCACCTCTCCCAAGTGGCCTTCCCTGGGGAAGTTAGGTCCCTATCATCTTTCCTCTTAATGCCTCCCCCTTTTCCTGGGAGTCTCTGCCTTCCTTTCCTCACGAGGGATCCTTTTAAATGTATTGACATATCAGATTCCCCTGGTTCTTCTGCTCTGGACCGCATTCTCCCCTTAGAATAAAACCAAAGTTCTGCTTCCCCTGCTGCTGCCCCCGGACCTCACTGACGGCTCTTCTACTCGCTGCTGGGCTCTGGCCACGCTGATGGTCTTGCTGTATCTTGAATGCAGAGTATGGTTCCACCTCTGAGCCTCTGCCCTAGATCCTCTGCCAAGGATCCTCCTCCTAGATGTTTTTGGTTTTGCTGCCCCATGCAGCATGCAGGATCTTAGTTCCTTGACCGTGGGTGGAACCTGTGGCCCCTGAAGTGGAAGCATGGAGTCTTAACCACTGGACCGTCAGAGACGTCCCTCCTAGCAGATTTTCTGTTCACAGCTGTATCTTCAGAGGCTAGGTTAAGGTTTGGCACCCAGGATATGCTTCTTGGCTATCTGCCGTTGGATGGAAGGATTTCATAACTGAAGAATGAATGAATGAAATAAACAGCTAAGTGGCAGTGAAGCAGGCTGTGGCTTCAAATCCTAGGCCTGTCACTTAATTTCAAGTCACTGGGCCTCTCTGAGTCTCAGTTTTCTCATCCGCACAATGGAAATAACAGGACCGGTTTCATCAAGGTACCAAGAGGATTCAGAGAGGGACTGTCTATAAATCAAGCACTGAATTCGGGGCCTGGCGCACCGGGGGTGCTCAGACCTGCCCCTAGGAACATAAACCAACCACCCTCCCAGTCCAAGGACAGCCCTGCCCTTTGAGGGTTCCAAGGAGATCCCATATTTAAATTACCCATATGCAGCCTCAGTCTCCTCATCTGCAAAATGGGCTAACACTAGGATTGCCTCTGAAGTTTGCTGTCTGAAGACCACCTGGAGCTAGATCCTAAGTGTTCCTGTTGGCGCACCTGAGTCCACAGCACCACCTGCCCTCTGCCCGGGACACACCTGCTCCTCGGGGCCCAGGTGCATGGCCACCTCTCCCAAGTGGCCTTCCCTGGGGAAGTTAGGTCCCTATCATCTTTCCTCTTAATGCCTCCCCCTTTTCCTGGGAGTCTCTGCCTTCCTTTCCTCACGAGGGATCCTTTTAAATGTATTGACATATCAGATTCCCCTGGTTCTTCTGCTCTGGACCGCATTCTCCCCTTAGAATAAAACCAAAGTTCTGCTTCCCCTGCTGCTGCCCCCGGACCTCACTGACGGCTCTTCTACTCGCTGCTGGGCTCTGGCCACGCTGATGGTCTTGCTGTATCTTGAATGCAGAGTATGGTTCCACCTCTGAGCCTCTGCCCTAGATCCTCTGCCAAGGATCCTCCTCCTAGATGTTTTTGGTTTTGCTGCCCCATGCAGCATGCAGGATCTTAGTTCCTTGACCGTGGGTGGAACCTGTGGCCCCTGAAGTGGAAGCATGGAGTCTTAACCACTGGACCGTCAGAGACGTCCCTCCTAGCAGATTTTCTGTTCACAGCTGTATCTTCAGAGGCTAGGTTAAGGTTTGGCACCCAGGATATGCTTCTTGGCTATCTGCCGTTGGATGGAAGGATTTCATAACTGAAGAATGAATGAATGAAATAAACAGCTAAGTGGCAGTGAAGCAGGCTGTGGCTTCAAATCCTAGGCCTGTCACTTAATTTCAAGTCACTGGGCCTCTCTGAGTCTCAGTTTTCTCATCCGCACAATGGAAATAACAGGACCGGTTTCATCAAGGTACCAAGAGGATTCAGAGAGGGACTGTCTATAAATCAAGCACTGAATTCGGGGCCTGGCGCACCGGGGGTGCTCAGCGCCCAGCCCTGGTAAACTTTGACCAGCAGCGGCTGGGCCTTGCCCCTCCCTGGCTGGCTCCACAAGTCTCGGGCCGCCTCTGACTCTTAGACAAACCTGGCCCAAGGCCCAGAGCACTCTCCCCAGGGTACCGGCTTTGTATCCCAGGATGGCCACAAACTGACTTCACGGCACAGGAACTCTGGGAATTTCCTGGCAGGAAGGCTTCTGTGGCCTGAACGGGAGAACAGCTGATGGGCGGCAGGGGCTGGTCAGAGGTTGCTGGGGGAGCACAGCCCCGACCAGAGGGCCGCCCCACCCCTACCTGTGCTCCAGGGCCGGGCCGGGGCGCCTGGGGTCCGGGCTGGGCCACGCTGCGCCCTGGGTGACCCAAGCCCTGCTCTGCCCTGTGGGCTCACCACAAAGACTGGGGTCCACGCCAGCCTCCTCCTAGCCTCTTTGGCCCAAACAGACCAGGTTGCTGGCAACTTCAGCCCCATGTTGGGGGCCTTAAGACACGGCCTAACATCATGGCCTGTTACAGAGCCGAATGAGCCAGTCAAAGAGGTGGCTCTCCCACGGCCGCCTACTGCACGCTACGGTCGGCAGGGCGCTCTCATGCTTATCAGCCGGCAACACACACGGACCAGGAAGAGCTCTAAGGCAACTGTGGGGCCGCAGGGCGGCAAGGCCCGGTCCCGCCTCCCGCGGCGGGCTCGCTGTCTGGCCGAGCTGTCCCCACCTTACAGATGGGGAAACTGAGGCTCAGGAGGGACAGACTGGTTCAAGCTCACTCAGAGCCTCCAACAGCCGGGCCAGGGCCTGACCCCAAGGCAGAGCCAGCGTGTTCTCATGGAAACGGGAAAACACACCCTACTGGAGAGGAATCCCTGAGAAAACCGTCACGTGGGGTCACAGGGTCTAGAGCGACATGGATGAGGGCGCCCACCCGGAGGGTGCCCCAGCACTGGCCTGGGGACCGAGCAGGAACGTGAGTCACAACCATTGTCCGTCATCTTCCTCCTGCCACTTCCATCCTGTCCGACAGGCCAGAGGGACTGTCTATAAATCAAGCACTGAATTCGGGGCCTGGCGCACCGGGGGTGCTCAGCGCCCAGCCCTGGTAAACTTTGACCAGCAGCGGCTGGGCCTTGCCCCTCCCTGGCTGGCTCCACAAGTCTCGGGCCGCCTCTGACTCTTAGACAAACCTGGCCCAAGGCCCAGAGCACTCTCCCCAGGGTACCGGCTTTGTATCCCAGGATGGCCACAAACTGACTTCACGGCACAGGAACTCTGGGAATTTCCTGGCAGGAAGGCTTCTGTGGCCTGAACGGGAGAACAGCTGATGGGCGGCAGGGGCTGGTCAGAGGTTGCTGGGGGAGCACAGCCCCGACCAGAGGGCCGCCCCACCCCTACCTGTGCTCCAGGGCCGGGCCGGGGCGCCTGGGGTCCGGGCTGGGCCACGCTGCGCCCTGGGTGACCCAAGCCCTGCTCTGCCCTGTGGGCTCACCACAAAGACTGGGGTCCACGCCAGCCTCCTCCTAGCCTCTTTGGCCCAAACAGACCAGGTTGCTGGCAACTTCAGCCCCATGTTGGGGGCCTTAAGACACGGCCTAACATCATGGCCTGTTACAGAGCCGAATGAGCCAGTCAAAGAGGTGGCTCTCCCACGGCCGCCTACTGCACGCTACGGTCGGCAGGGCGCTCTCATGCTTATCAGCCGGCAACACACACGGACCAGGAAGAGCTCTAAGGCAACTGTGGGGCCGCAGGGCGGCCAAGGCCCGGTCCCGCCCTCCCGCGGCGGGCTCGCTGTCTGGCCGAGCTGTCCCCACCTTACAGATGGGGAAACTGAGGCTCAGGAGGGACAGACTGGTTCAAGCTCACTCAGAGCCTCCAACAGCCGGGCCAGGGCCTGACCCCAAGGCAGAGCCAGCGTGTTCTCATGGAAACGGGAAAACACACCCTACTGGAGAGGAATCCCTGAGAAAACCGTCACGTGGGGTCACAGGGTCTAGAGCGACATGGATGAGGGGCGCCCACCCCGGAGGGTGCCCCCAGCACTGGCCTGGGGACCGAGCAGGGAACGTGAGTCACAACCATTGTCCGTCATCTTCCTCCTGCCACTTCCATCCTGTCCGACAGGCCAGGAGTTGAAAAAGAAAGCCAGAGCAGCCACGCGCAGGGTCCTGGGGGGGTGGCCGGGGTCAGCCTGGGGAGGAGGGCGCGGCCGAGGCTCCTCACGCCACGCCCCGTGCCACCCCCGGGCAGCAATGCACACCTGGGTATCCACGCACGCAAACACGGGCCTCGTTTGCACACGGATAGGCCTGGAGACGTCACACGCTCACGGGCTGGCACCATGCACAAGGGTTTCTCTGTCACTTTCTAGTTTCAGGAGGTTTCTGATCCCTAATCTCTCAGCGTTCTGGGGGAGTAAGGAAGACAGGCTTTTCTCCTGAAAGAGGCCGGGGAAGAGGGGCCAACCGCAGGAAGAGGCAGCGGGCAGAGAGAAGGGGGTCCAGGCAACGGAGGCCCTGGCCCTCCTGGGACAAGACACAATGGCTTTTGTTAGCTAAAGTTCCGCCCGTTAGGGATGCATCCCCTGGAATCTTGAAGAACTTCCTGGGGCCCAGGGTGACCAACCTCGAATTTCTGGATGCTCAAGGACAGAGCGCCATGGCCCACGTCCTATTGTCCAGCTGGGGGCCTGTGGGAGAAGGGGCTGGGGAGGCGTCTCATCCCGACTGCTCCTCTGCCAGATGGTCTTACTGGACTGGCCACATTCCTCCTTGACCAAAATATGTCTAGACATGGCAGGAAGGGGGAAGTTGGGGTCCATGGGGGCCAGCCTGTTCCCGGGGTGACTGTGCTTTCCGAAGAGGCCCACCCAGCCTGACTGGCAAAATTCTCCCACACGCAGCTGCTCGCCCAGGAGAGGTGAGTCACTGCCCCTCAGAGCCATTTACAGCAGCTCCTGGGAAAGCCACAGCCCTCTAGGCCCTGCCCAAGCTTTGCTGCCCAGCCTCCAGCCTCTGACGGCCCTTCCTGGCCAGCCCCTAGGGAGCCCGCCCTACCTCTGGCATCCAGCAAGCACCCAGCATGGAGGTTCTAGGGGACCCAGCGCCTAGAGAAGGAGCCCCAGAGCATCAGGGGGCGCCCTCACCGAGGGCCAGCGCTTTCGCTACGACACACCCACCTCTGAACGCCCCTTCCTCCCGCGACATCTCCTGCCGCCCAGCCCGGTTCCACGACCCGGGGTGCGGGTCCTCCATGCCGGGCGCGATGTGGTCTTCTTCCTCCCCATCGGGCCCCTGTCAGCCCGTCCCACCTCTGGGGCCCTCCTGGGGCCCCGGCCAGGAGGTCAAAGGTCAGCGAGCAAGGGAAGGATGCTCAGCACCCACCCCCACCCGCGGTCGAGCCGGGCACCGTGCCCAGGGACCAGGCCCCGGCGCGCACCGGGCTCCCCCCCGCCGGCGGTGGGCGGCCTTACCGTGGCATCCTCGGCGCCGTGGTGGCCGATGAGGCGGCTGCCTCCCGGGTGCCGCTGCGCCCAGAGGCTGATGTCGTAGACGCGACGCTCGATGACCAGCCACTTGTCGCCGGGCAGGTTGTGCCGGCGGATCTGCTCCCAGCGGAAGGTGGGCAGCGGCGCCCCCCGCGGCGCAGGTCCCCCGCCGGGCTCCCCGACGCCGCCCATGGCCCCGCGCAGAAGTCCACGCGCACCCGGGACCTCGCCGAGCGACACCCGGAGGGGAGCGAGGCCGCGATCGGAGACTTCCTCCGCCGCCACCCGCTGCTCCGCAGCCCCGCCCTGCCGCTGCGGCCGCCGTACGAGCGTGCGCCGGCCCGGCTGTCCGCGAGCAACTTTTCCCTCCCTTATACGCGCGCGGACAGCGCCCGCCTCGCCCCCTCCCGGCGCCCCGGCCCCCGCCGCCGCCGCCGCCCCGCGCCCGCGCCCGCCCCAATCCCGGCGCAGCGCCTCGGCCCCCATTGGCTGCACCGCGCTCCGGCGGGGCCGGCGGCAGGGCGGCGTCGAGGCGGGCGCGCCCCGCCCGCGGGGCTCCGCGGCCACCACGCCCTGGCCTGTGGGGGGCACCGGCCCTGCCCGGCTCGTGCCGGCGGGGCGGGGCGGGGCGGGGCGGGCTGGAGGGATCGGAAGCCCACGGCGTCCGCCGCGCCCCGGGGACCCGGTCCGCTCCCGGTGGGGCCCTGACCCAGAGCCTGCGAAGAATGGATCTCCTGCTGTGCTCTCTAGAACCTTCAACCTGTGGGCGCAGAAGGAGGGACACTGCCTCCAGGTGCCTGGGAAGAGCGCTCAGACCATGGGACCCCAGCATCGGCTCAGAGAGGCCCCTCGGTTGGGACTGAGATTCCTGTCCTAACCCCCCCAGCCCCCGGGGTCCCACCTGCGGAGGTCAGTGGTCTTCCTGCCTCCGGAGCCTCGGGGTTAGGGATGCCGCGGGATGGCCACTGGGCAGAGCAGGGGCCCGGGCGTGGGGGCCGTCAATCACCGGATGTGGTTGCCCGGCGGGCAGGCCGGCTCCTTACTGTACCCTTCCCTATTTTTGCCTTAAAATAAATGCCTTCTCAGAGTGTAGGTTGCTCTCCTACACTTTGTAATTTGTTAGAGACAAAGATCTTGTTGTTGTCTCGTGGCTGAGTTGTGTCGGATTCTTTTTCAACCCCATGGACCGTGTAGCCCGCCAGGCTTCTCTTGTCCCTGGGATTTCCCACGCAAGAATACTGGAGGGGGTAGCCATGCTGCCTCCAGGGGGTCTTCCCAACACTGGGATTGAATCCCCCACCTTCCGCATTGGTAGGTGGATTCTTCAGCTGCTGCTGTTGCTGCTTAGTCACTTCAGTCGTGTGCAGCTCTTTGCAGCCCTATGGACTGTAGCCTGTCAGCCTCCTCTGTCCACGGGCTTCTCCATGCAAGACTACTGGAGTGGGTCGCCACGGCCTCCAGGGGATCTTCCCAACCCACATCTCCTGCACTGCAGACAGATTCTTTATCACTGAGCCATCAGGGTAGCCCCAGAGGCAAAGCTACCTGTTCCTAAAAGTGAAGAATTCACCCCTAACAATGCAAGGAAGCAGGCTCTGGTGACGCTGCAGGCAGCAGGTGTGAGCCCACGTGAGGATCACCAGAGGGCCTGAAGGGGGCCTGTGAAGGCACAGACCGCTGCACAGGGCCCCAAGGGGGACTCAGCAGGTCTGCTTTGGGAACAGAAAATTCCATTTTTAAGTTCTCAGGTGCTGATGCCGATGCTGACATCCTGATTTGCGGAACTCAACAGTTTTCTGATACACTAACATTTTGGTTTCATTTGACACTTTGCAGAAAATCACTGCCACTCGTATTTGTGGGACCAGGTTGGCCAGAGTCCAAGGAGGGCTTGAGGGGACCTCTGAGTTTCCCTGGGT
Organism: Tragulus kanchil; assembly: GCA_022376925.1. Classification (NCBI taxonomy): domain Eukaryota; kingdom Metazoa; phylum Chordata; class Mammalia; order Artiodactyla; family Tragulidae; genus Tragulus; species Tragulus kanchil. The sequence goes on along the minus strand of JAIOJX010000006.1, from coordinate 11,508,981 downwards.
ACCCGGAGGACCTGCATTCGGTTGCCGGGACAACCAGTAAGGCCTTGTCGTCCCCAGAGCCGGGGGCTGCCTGAGCCCTGTTCGTGGAGGCGTCCTCCAGCCCCTGGCGGCCACGGCTGGAGGGGACTGCTGGCGCCCCTGCCCGCCATGCCTACACACAGGCGCCGGGGTGGAGGAGGCGTTGGTCCCTTGCCATCCTCAGCGCCCATCGGTGATCAATTGCTGACCCCTGACCTTCTCCCTGGGCCCAAGCCTAGTCTCAGCTGCTGTGAGGTTGTGGAATTGAGTGGGTTAGAACCTCCACGTGCCCCAGCTGTCCCCAGACAGATGAGGAAGATGAAGGTTCACATAGAATCCCCTAGGAGTGAAAGCCAGGACAGGGCTCCGGGCCAGGCCACTGCCGCCAGTGGCTTTCTCCCATTAGGGGGAGAGGGGAGGCTGAGCCCTCCTGACACCTGGAATCGCATTGCTGCAGAGCCTCAACCGTGCCTTCTGCTGAGAGCTTCACCAACAGCTTCCATTTCTCTGCGGCCCTCAGGACCCGCCACGGCCTCTTTGGGCTTCAAAGCAGGGGATCTGGCAACTTTCCTGGAGTCAGAGGCCCTGGGGAATCTCGGCATTCCATTGTCTCCAAACCCCCATGGGGCAGCGAGGCCTCGGCTACTTGGAAAGAGAGAGGTACCACTGACATTCCTGAGCTGCCATGGGTCAGGGCTCTGGCTTGAGGCCTGTGAAGTTCACCCCTAACAATGCAAGGAAGCAGGCTCTGGTGACGCTGCAGGCAGCAGGTGTGAGCCACGTGAGGATCACCAGAGGGCCTGAAGGGGCCTGTGAAGGCACAGACCGCTGCACAGGGCCCCAAGGGGGACTCAGCAGGTCTGCTTTGGGAACAGAAAATTGCATTTTAAGTTCTCAGGTGCTGATGCCGATGCTGACATCCTGATTTGGAACTCAACAGTTTTCTGATACACTAACATTTTGGTTTCATTTGACACTTTGCAGAAAATCACTGCCACTCGTATTTGTGGGACCAGGTTGGCCAGAGTCCAAGGAGGGCTTGAGGGGACCTCTGAGTTTCCCTGGGTACCCGGAGGACCTGCATTCGGTTGCCGGGACAACCAGTAAGGCCTTGTCGTCCCCAGAGCCGGGGGCTGCCTGAGCCCTGTTCGTGGAGGCGGCCTCCAGCCCCTGGCGGCCACGGCTGGAGGGGACTGCTGGCGCCCCTGCCCGCCATGCCTACACACAGGCGCCGGGGTGGAGGAGGCGTTGGTCCCTTGCCATCCTCAGCGCCCATCGGTGATCAATTGCTGACCCCTGACCTTCTCCCTGGGCCCAAGCCTAGTCTCAGCTGCTGTGAGGTTGTGGAATTGAGTGGGTTAGAACCTCCACGTGCCCCAGCTGTCCCCAGACAGATGAGGAAGATGAAGGTTCACATAGAATCCCCTAGGAGTGAAAGCCAGGACAGGGCTCCGGGCCAGGCCACTGCCGCCAGTGGCTTTCTCCCATTAGGGGGAGAGGGGAGGCTGAGCCCTCCTGACACCTGGAATCGCATTGCTGCAGAGCCTCAACCGTGCCTTCTGCTGAGAGCTTCACCAACAGCTTCCATTTCTCTGCGGCCCTCAGGACCCGCCACGGCCTCTTTGGGCTTCAAAGCAGGGGATCTGGCAACTTTCCTGGAGTCAGAGGCCCTGGGGAATCTCGGCATTCCATTGTCTCCAAACCCCCATGGGGCAGCGAGGCCTCGGGCTACTTGGAAAGAGAGAGGTACCACTCGACATTCCTGAGCTGCCAGTGGCGCTGCTGTCAGGGCTCTGGCTTGAGGGAGGGGAGGGGAAATGCCCAAAAGGCAAAGGAGGGTCTGGCCAGCTGGGGCTCTTTTGGGAGGAGAGGCACCAGGGGCTACTTCACATCCTCTTGGGCGCACTGGAGCCTCCCTTCCCCTGGGGTGCCGCCAGTTCCGTCCTCACTGTCCGGGAGCCAGGTGATGCTGGGGGAGGCCAGTGGAGCTCAGGCAAGCCACGGAGAAGCCGCAGTGGCCCAGTCGGGCAAAATTTCCAAAAAAAGTTGTGGACCTTTAAGAAAGAGCAGTCCCAAAGGCAGGGATTCGTTCTGCAGCAGACACACAGAGTGGACCCAAGTCAGAGCTTGGTGATGTCCCTTTGAGTTAAAGTTCACCAGAGGCTTCCCACGTGGATCGGTGGCGAGGAGTCTGCCTGCTAACGCAGGCGCCGAAGGAGATGCGGGTTCGATCTCTGCGTCGGGAAGATCCCCCGGAGGAAGAAATGCCAACAGGCTCCAGTATTCTTGCCTGGAAGATGCCATGGACAGAGGAGCCTGGGGGGCTACAGCCCATGGGGTTGCAAAGAGGCAGATATGACTGAGTGACTGAACACACACACACACAAGCTGAGCTTGGCTATTAGGCCCTATACGCAACTTCTCCATGCAGAGTTATCATTCAGGGTTCAACAGCTGCCGCCCTACCAGCCATGAAACACTCCGGAAGCATCTCTATGATGATCCAGAAGAGCTTCTTAGAATACCCCTTAATAAAATAAAGGAGACTATCTGCACATGGCCAATGGGCATATGAAAAGATGCTCAAGGTCATTCAGAGGCTGAGCCCTCCTGAAACACCTGGAATCGCATTGCTGCAGAGCCTCAACCGTGCCTTCTGCTGAGAGCTTCACCAACAGCTTCCATTTCTCTGCGGCCCTCAGGACCCGCCACGGCCTCTTTGGGCTTCAAAGCAGGGGATCTGGCAACTTTCCTGGAGTCAGAGGCCCTGGGGAATCTCGGCATTCCATTGTCTCCAAACCCCCATGGGGCAGCGAGGCCTCGGGCTACTTGGAAAGAGAGAGGTACCACTCGACATTCCTGAGCTGCCAGTGGCGCTGCTGTCAGGGCTCTGGCTTGAGGGAGGGGAGGGGAAATGCCCAAAAGGCAAAGGAGGGTCTGGCCAGCTGGGGCTTTTTTGGGAGGAGAGGCACCAGGGGCTACTTCACATCCTCTTGGGCGCACTGGAGCCTCCCTTCCCCTGGGGTGCCGCCAGTTCCGTCCTCACTGTCCGGGAGCCAGGTGATGCTGGGGGAGGCCAGTGGAGCTCAGGCAAGCCACGGAGAAGCCGCAGTGGCCCAGTCGGGCAAAATTTCCAAAAAAAGTTGTGGACCTTTAAGAAAGAGCAGTCCCAAAGGCAGGGATTCGTTCTGCAGCAGACACACAGAGTGGACCCAAGTCAGAGCTTGGTGATGTCCCTTTGAGTTAAAGTTCACCAGAGGCTTCCCACGTGGATCGGTGGCGAGGAGTCTGCCTGCTAACGCAGGCGCCGAAGGAGATGCGGGTTCGATCTCTGCGTCGGGAAGATCCCCCGGAGGAAGAAATGCCAACAGGCTCCAGTATTCTTGCCTGGAAGATGCCATGGACAGAGGAGCCTGGGGGGCTACAGCCCATGGGGTTGCAAAGAGGCAGATATGACTGAGTGACTGAACACACACACACACAAGCTGAGCTTGGCTATTAGGCCCTATACGCAACTTCTCCATGCAGAGTTATCATTCAGGGTTCAACAGCTGCCGCCCTACCAGCCATGAAACACTCCGGAAGCATCTCTATGATGATCCAGAAGAGCTTCTTAGAATACCCCTTAATAAAATAAAGGAGACTATCTGCACATGGCCAATGGGCATATGAAAAGATGCTCAAGGTCATTCATCTCAGAGGAATGCGCATGTGCCTCAAAACTCCAACGTGGTACCACCTCATACTGCTCAGAATGGCCATCCTTAAAAAGTCTGCGAATAACCATTGCCGGAGAAGGTATACAGAGAAAAGGGAGCCCTCTTACCCCGTCGGTGGAATGTGCAGCCACGGCGGAGAACAGGGGCGGAGGTTCCTCAGAAAAATAAAAATAGAAGTACCATATGATCCAGCCATCCCATGCCTGGGCATATATCCAGACAAAACTATAATTCAGAAAGATATGTGCAGCCCTGTCTTCGAGCAGCAGTGTTTACAATAGCCACGACATGGAAACAGCCTAGAGGTCCAGATACTCCTCAGCCAGAGAAAAGAGTGAAACAACGCTATTTGCAGGAACGCAGATGCAACCAGAGATTTTCATCCCAAGTAAATCGGAAAGACAAAGACAGATGCCGTAAGATACCACTTCTATGTGGAATCTAAAATACGACACAGAGGAACCTATTTATGAAACAGAAACAAAAGCAGGAACACAGAGAATAGGCTGGAGGTTGCCAAGGGGGAGGGGCGGGGGAGAGGGCAGGAGCAGGAGTTTGGGATTAGTGGATGCAAACTGGTAATACACAGAATGGGTGAACAGCAAGGGAACGACATCCAAGAGTGCAGGGAGCTATGTTCACTATCCTGTGATCAACCGTCGTAGAAAAGAATATGTACAAAAACTATGTATAAATGAGTCATGCTGCAGTACAGCAGTAATTAACACAACACTGGAATTCACTATTGAAAACGAAACCAAAACACAACACACAAAAAACGCCACAGCGAGCTATCACCCTGCAGCCATCAGGATGGCTTTTATCAACACACACCAATGAAGCCAGTGTTGGCAAGGAAGCGGAGATGCTGGAACCCTTGTGCGCTGTTGTTCAATGGTGCGTCCGCTGTGGAAGACAGTACGGAGGTTCCGCAAAGAATTAAAAATAAAGGAGACTATCTGCACATGGCCAATGGGCATATGAAAAGATGCTCAAGGTCATTCATCTCAGAGGAATGCGCATGTGCCTCAAAACTCCAACGTGGTACCACCTCATACTGCTCAGAATGGCCATCCTTAAAAAGTCTGCGAATAACCATTGCCGGAGAAGGTATACAGAGAAAAGGGAGCCCTCTTACCCCGTCGGTGGAATGTGCAGCCACGGCGGAGAACAGGGGCGGAGGTTCCTCAGAAAAATAAAAATAGAAGTACCATATGATCCAGCCATCCCATGCCTGGGCATATATCCAGACAAAACTATAATTCAGAAAGATATGTGCAGCCCTGTCTTCGAGCAGCAGTGTTTACAATAGCCACGACATGGAAACAGCCTAGAGGTCCAGATACTCCTCAGCCAGAGAAAAGAGTGAAACAACGCTATTTGCAGGAACGCAGATGCAACCAGAGATTTTCATCCCAAGTAAATCGGAAAGACAAAGACAGATGCCGTAAGATACCACTTCTATGTGGAATCTAAAATACGACACAGAGGAACCTATTTATGAAACAGAAACAAAAGCAGGAACACAGAGAATAGGCTGGAGGTTGCCAAGGGGGAGGGGCGGGGGAGAGGGCAGGAGCAGGAGTTTGGGATTAGTGGATGCAAACTGGTAATACACAGAATGGGTGAACAGCAAGGGAACGACATCCAAGAGTGCAGGGAGCTATGTTCACTATCCTGTGATCAACCGTCGTAGAAAAGAATATGTACAAAAACTATGTATAAATGAGTCATGCTGCAGTACAGCAGTAATTAACACAACACTGGAATTCGACTATTGAAAAACGAAAACCAAAACACAACACACAAAAAACGCCACAGCGAGCTATCACCCTGCAGCCATCAGGATGGCTTTTATCAACACACACCAATGAAGCCAGTGTTGGCAAGGAAGCGGAGATGCTGGAACCCTTGTGCGCTGTTGTTCAATGGTGCGTCCGCTGTGGAAGACAGTACGGAGGTTCCGCAAAGAATTAAAAATAGAAGGCTTCCCTGGTGGTTTTGTGGTCAAGAATCCGCCTGCCAAAGGCAGGAGACCCAGGTTCGATCCCAGATTCGAGAAGATCCCACATGCCATAGACCAGCTAAGCGCATGTGCCACAGCTGTGGAGACTGAGCTCTAGAGCCCGGGAGCCACAGCTACTGAGCCCACGTGCTTAGAGCCCTCCAACCAGAGAAGCCACCATAACGAGAAGCCGGCACGCCACCACTAGAGAGGAGCTCCCTCTTCCCGCAACTAGAGGGAAGCCCCACAGCGATGAAATCCCAGCACCGTTAAAAATCAATCAGTCAAAAATAGAACTGCTATATCATCCAGCAGACCTACCTCTGGGTCAATACCCACAAGAACTGAAGGCAGGATCTCAAAGGGATACGTGTACTCCCCTGTTCGTCGCGGCACTATTCACGAGCCAAGAGACAGAAGAAACCCAAACGTGCATCCACACGGAGAGACAAAGGGCTTCCCTGCGTGCTCAGGTGGTAAAGAATCTGCCTGCAATGCCGGAGACCGAGGTTCGATCCCTGAGTTGGGAAGATCCCCTAGAGAAGGGAAGGGCTACCCACTCCAGTATTCTTACCTGGAGAATATCTCATGGCTCGTCCCTGTGTCGCACAGAGTCAGACACAACTCACAACTGAGCGCCTTTCACTATCACTATGGAGAGAGAAAACATGGTCTCCGCATACAATGGAGTATTATTCAGCCGTCAAGAAGGAAGGATCTCCTGTCCCAGGCTGCCACATGGATGAATCTTGAGGATAAAATAAGTAAAATAAGCCAATCATCAAAAGGCAAATACTGAGTGATTCCACTTACAGAAAATGGCTAAGGTAGTTTTTGTGGTGGCCTGGGGTGGGGGGAGGAGAGTCGTTTAATGGGTTCCTGGTTTCAGATTGCAAGATGAAATAGTCCTGGAGATCTGCTTCACAATAATGTGAGCATACTTCATATTACTGAACTGTCCAGTGAAAAAGAGTTAAGATCATAAATTTTGTTTTTAACCACAATAAGGAGGTGGGGGGGGAGTGGTAAGAGGGTAGAGTCAGTGGGGAGTGGAGCATGCAAAGAGCATTGAGTCGATATTCCCAACTCAAACATGAGAACCCTGAGGCCCAGAGGGGCATGGCCTGCCCAGGTACGCAGCCTCGGCAGGGCCAGATCAGGAGAGGCTCTGCCGATGGTGAGACATGACACGGCAGTGTGGTGTGGGGCCAGGGTGCGGCTGGGCGGGCTCGGTGACCGTGGTTGCTGCCGGCTTTTAAGAGGAGGCTATCTGTGCCAGCGGCACTTAGAGAGACCCGAGCGGGTTATCTAGAACATTCACTTGAGAGGAACAGCTCCTGTGTGACTGATGTCGGCTCGCGTTTCCCTCCTGATTCCAAAAGCCAAAGCCCCAAGCTTCCCCGCCAGGCGGAAGCCTGCAGGGGCAGCTGTCGGGGTGGGGTGGTGTAGAGGGGTGCATAAACGGGAGAAACAAACCTAGATTACAGTCCCTGCTCAGCCACCTCCTGAGCCTGTTTCTCTGAAAAACACAGAAGGGCCTAAGGCAGCATCAAGAATTGGGCAGGGGGTGATTGTTAAGTGTCTAGGAGACTGGGGGGCTGGCTGATACACAGCCCTGGGACTGGGCCCATTTGTTCCTATTCTGGGGCCGCTATTTCCTGTGTGACCTCTTGGTGCCTCAGTGGATTCATCTGCAAAATGGGGAAAATAGCACCTCACAGGGTTGCCCTGGGGCTTTCCAGGTGGCGCTAGTGGTAAAGAACCTGCTTACCAATGCAGCAGACGGGAGAGATATGGGTTTGACCCCTGGGTTGGGAAGATCCCCTGGAGAAGGGCATGGCAACCCACTCCAGTATTCTTTGCCTGGAGAATGCTATGGACAGAGGAGCCTGGTGGGCTACAGTCCACGGGGTTACAAAGAGTAGGGCATGACTGAAGCAATTTAGCAGTCATGCAGGATTACCCTGAGTAATTAAGTAAATCCGTTCATGCAAAGGTCTTCCAACTCCAAAGAAGCGCAATGCCAAAGAAAATTTTTTCAAACTAACCCCAATAAGGAGGTGGGGGGTGGTAAGAGGGTAGAGTCAGTGGGGAGTGGAGCATGCAAAGAGCATTGAGTCGATATTCCCAACTCAAACATGAGAACCCTGAGGCCCAGAGGGGCATGGCCTGCCCAGGTACGCAGCCTCGGCAGGGCCAGATCAGGAGAGGCTCTGCCGATGGTGAGACATGACACGGCAGTGTGGTGTGGGGCCAGGGTGCGGCTGGGCGGGCTCGGTGACCGTGGTTGCTGCCGGCTTTTAAGAGGAGGCTATCTGTGCCAGCGGCACTTAGAGAGACCCGAGCGGGTTATCTAGAACATTCACTTGAGAGGAACAGCTCCTGTGTGACTGATGTCGGCTCGCGTTTCCCTCCTGATTCCAAAAGCCAAAGCCCCAAGCTTCCCCGCCAGGCGGAAGCCTGCAGGGGCAGCTGTCGGGGTGGGGTGGGGGAGAGGGGGGCATAAACGGGAGAAACAAACCTAGATTACAGTCCCTGCTCAGCCACCTCCTGAGCCTGTTTCTCTGAAAAACACAGAAGGGCCTAAGGCAGCATCAAGAATTGGGCAGGGGGTGATTGTTAAGTGTCTAGGAGACTGGGGGGCTGGCTGATACACAGCCCTGGGACTGGGCCCATTTGTTCCTATTCTGGGGCCGCTATTTCCTGTGTGACCTCTTGGTGCCTCAGTGGATTCATCTGCAAAATGGGGAAAATAGCACCTCACAGGGTTGCCCTGGGGCTTTCCAGGTGGCGCTAGTGGTAAAGAACCTGCTTACCAATGCAGCAGACGGGAGAGATATGGGTTTGACCCCTGGGTTGGGAAGATCCCCTGGAGAAGGGCATGGCAACCCACTCCAGTATTCTTTGCCTGGAGAATGCTATGGACAGAGGAGCCTGGTGGGCTACAGTCCACGGGGTTACAAAGAGTAGGGCATGACTGAAGCAATTTAGCAGTCATGCAGGATTACCCTGAGTAATTAAGTAAATCCGTTCATGCAAAGGTCTTCCAACTCCAAAGAAGCGCAATGCCAAAGAATGTTCAAACTACCCCACAATTGTGCTAATTTCACATGCTAGCAAAGTAATGCTCAAAACCCTCCAAGTTAGGCTTCAACAGTATGTGAACCAAGAACTTCCAGATGTACAAGCTGGATTTAGAAAAGGCAGAGGAACCAGAGATCAAATTGCCAATATCCATTGGGTCATAGAAAAAGCAAGAGAATTCCAGAAAAAAACATCGACTTCTGATTCATTGACTATGCTAAAGCCGTTGACTGTGGATCCCAACAAACTGGAAAATTCTTCAAGAGATGGAAATACCAGATCACTTTACCCGCCTGTATGTAGGCCAAGAAGCAACCATTAGGACTGGACATGGAACGATGGACTGGTTCCAAAGTGGAAAACGAGTACGTCAGGGCTGTATATTGTCACCCTGCTTATTTAATTTATATGCAGAATACAGAATGTGAAATGCCAGTCTAGACGAAGCACAAGCTGGAATCAAGATGGTGGGGAGAAATAACCACCTCAGGTATGCAGATGACACCACCCTTATGGTAAAAGCAAAGAGGAACTAAAGAGCTTCTTGATGAAGGTGAAAAAAAAGTAAAAAGTAAAAAAGCTGGTTTAAAACTCAACATTCAAAACACTCAGATCATGGCATCTGGTCGCATCACTTCATGGCACATAGATGGAGAAACAATGGAAAGCGTGGCAGACTTTATTTTCTTGGGCTCCAAAATCACTGCAGATGGTGACTGCAGTCATGATATTAAAAGATGCTTGCTCCTTGGTAGAAAAGCTGTGACAAACCTAGACAGCATATTGAAAAGCAGAGATGTGACTTTGCTGACAAAGCTTGGTATGGTCAAAGCTATGGTTTTTCCAGTAGTCATGTATGGATGTGAGAGCTGGACCATAAAGAAGGCTGAGTGCCAAAGAATGGATGCCTTTGAAACGTGGTGTTGGAGAAGACTATTGAGAGCCCCTCGGACTGCAAGATCATCAAGTCCGTCAATCCCAAAGGAAATCAACCCTGAATATTCATTAGAAGGACTGATGCTGAAGCTGAAACTTCAAAACTTTGGCCACCTGATGCAAAGAGACAGCTCACTGGAGAAGACCCTGATGGGAAAGATAGAAGGCAGGAAAAATAGAAAGCAGAAGGAGGAGGAAATGACAGAGGATGAAATGGTTGGATGGCATCACTGAGTCAGTGGACATGAGTTTGAGCAAGCTCCGGGAGACGGTGAAGAACAGGGAAACCTGGCGTGCTGCAGTCCATGGAGTCGCGAAGAGTTGGACACGACTGAACTGAACTGAACTGAAAGGGTTTGCAATCCGCCCAGGACATACTAGGCGCTCACAGCTACTGAGGTCAGAGTGTATGGGTCACACGCGTCTCCAGGTATCTCAGCTACTCTTTGGTGACCTTGCCTCACCTGGGCCTGACAACAGGCAATGCTACTGCAGATGCACGCAGAACGCGTCTGGGGCTGGGAGCCTCCGCCAGGGCTCTGAAATGTTGCCTGATGTCTCCTTGGTGGGGGGTGACTGGGCCAGGAGCACAGAAGCTCAGGGCAGGGGAGGGACGGCTCCAGGGCTCAGACTTTCATCCTCCTCTGGCGACAGATGCAGAGAGAGACTGTGTGTGGGAGAGAACACGGAAGCTTCGTATAATGTGGCGGCACATGCCCTTCCCTGACAGCCTCCATCGCCTTCCTCGCTTCACTTCCTCCATCTGACAGGCTGGATGTCCCCCAGGCATTATGTTTATTACCAGCCTCCCCGTGAAATTCTCGGCTCAAGCAAGGAGCCTCCAGCACCCGGAACTGTGTCTGCCGCAAGAGCTGCCCAGTGTTTGTTGAGTGAATAAATGAACGTCTGTGACAGGAAGCCTAACATCCCAGGGGGCTGGGGAGACAGAAGGTATTCAAACCATAGGTCGAGTGGGCAGAGGCGGCGGAGGAGGGAGTATCTGGCAGGCAGGAGAACAAGAGGGAAAAGGCTAGAAGCCGTGATAAAGTGGGGGGGCCTTGACCTACCAGCTGAGTGGCCCCCAGGATCTCAGAAGTCGCCTAGAGGGATCAGCAGCCTCAGTAAATACGGACCCAGAAGCTGCTCTGCCCCACCCGCTCCAAGGAAGGATCCCCACTGGCCTCAGCCCACATCTCTCCCTGTGGGGAGGGATCAGGCACCACGAGACCCCTCCCAAGGCCCACCTTGGGTCCTCAGAGGCCCGCACACCCCCACCTTCTTCCGCCTCTGACTCCTGTCCCTTGACCAGGGCGAGGAAAACCAGAGTGACCACAGTCCCCGCTGGGCTGCTGGCAGGCATCACCCATCAATCCCACCCTCCTGCATGCGCCAGGCAGCCTTGACGCCTTGGCTCTGAGCGCCAGGCTTCTGTGACACCCGGCAGGGGGCCCAGAAGAGGCTCTACCCAGGATTCCCCTGAGAGGCAGTGACGGAGCCCTGTTCTTCCAGCAGCAGACTGCTCCTCGCAGGGAGAAGGAGCTGGGCTCACCCCACAGTAACCCTCGGGCCCCACAGAACACTGGGGAGGACTTGGGGTGCTCCCTCCAGCAATCCCTTCAGGATTTGGGTTTAATCCCGAGCACGAGGGCAGCAAGGGAAGGATTTTGTTTCATTCCTTCAGATGCCCAAGCCTTGGCCCGAGCCCCAGGGCGCAGGAGTGAGGGCGCGTGGCTGCCCAGCCTCTACCAACAAAGCCGTCCTTTATTAAATAGAGATCACGTTACATTCCATTCAGAGGAGGAAATCGGACGTGGTGAGGGTGTGTCCAGGTTGGACACCCCCCCAGCCACCCTGTACCGAGGAGGCTATGCGGGGTGGGGAGGGGCTTGGGTCCTGCCCGCCCCACCCCAGGCCTGCGCGCAGGGCTGGGCATTCTCAGCCCCGTTGTCTGAATGGCCAGCCACTGCTGAAAACAGGCCTGGGAATCCTGAGGCCCGTCTGTGTTCGGCTTTGGGAAAAAAGTGGCCTCTTCCTCCCTGCAGCGTGGAGGCAGGACTTCCTGCAGCGCAGGGCTCAGCTGGCAAAGGGAGACGGGGGAAGAGGGTCCCTGATCCATCTCAGACCGATCCAGGATGGAGTGGAAGACAGTCACGGAGGCCCTGCCTGCGCCTCCTAGCTCTGGCCCCACGGCCCTGGGGTGGCGGCCCATGGGCAGGCCATCTGGGAATGAAGCTAGGTGCCCCACCCGCTCCAAGGAAGGATCCCCACTGGCCTCAGCCCACATCTCTCCCTGTGGGGAGGGATCAGGCACCACGAGACCCCTCCCAAGGCCCACCTTGGGTCCTCAGAGGCCCGCACACCCCCACCTTCTTCCGCCTCTGACTCCTGTCCCTTGACCAGGGCGAGGAAAACCAGAGTGACCACAGTCCCCGCTGGGCTGCTGGCAGGCATCACCCATCAATCCCACCCTCCTGCATGCGCCAGGCAGCCTTGACGCCTTGGCTCTGAGCGCCAGGCTTCTGTGACACCCGGCAGGGGGCCCAGAAGAGGCTCTACCCAGGATTCCCCTGAGAGGCAGTGACGGAGCCCTGTTCTTCCAGCAGCAGACTGCTCCTCGCAGGGAGAAGGAGCTGGGCTCACCCCACAGTAACCCTCGGGCCCCACAGAACACTGGGGAGGACTTGGGGTGCTCCCTCCAGCAATCCCTTCAGGATTTGGGTTTAATCCCGAGCACGAGGGCAGCAAGGGAAGGATTTTGTTTCATTCCTTCAGATGCCCAAGCCTTGGCCCGAGCCCCAGGGCGCAGGAGTGAGGGCGCGTGGCTGCCCAGCCTCTACCAACAAAGCCGTCCTTTATTAAATAGAGATCACGTTACATTCCATTCAGAGGAGGAAATCGGACGTGGTGAGGGTGTGTCCAGGTTGGACACCCCCCCAGCCACCCTGTACCGAGGAGGCTATGCGGGGTGGGGAGGGGCTTGGGTCCTGCCCGCCCCACCCCAGGCCTGCGCGCAGGGCTGGGCATTCTCAGCCCCGTTGTCTGAATGGCCAGCCACTGCTGAAAACAGGCCTGGGAATCCTGAGGCCCGTCTGTGTTCGGCTTTGGGAAAAAAGTGGCCTCTTCCTCCCTGCAGCGTGGAGGCAGGACTTCCTGCAGCGCAGGGCTCAGCTGGCAAAGGGAGACGGGGGAAGAGGGTCCCTGATCCATCTCAGACCGATCCAGGATGGAGTGGAAGACAGTCACGGAGGCCCTGCCTGCGCCTCCTAGCTCTGCTGCCCCACGGCCCCTGGGGTGGCCGGCCCATGGGCAGGCCATCTGGGAATGAAGTCATGGATGGCCACAAGGGGGTGCTGGTGCCCAGGGCTTGCGAACGGCAAGGGTGGGGAAGATACCCTGGAGATCTGACCAATCAGGTAGCAGCTCCTGGGACAGGGAGAGGGTGCTGGATGCCCCTGGGGTTCTCTCCCAAGGGCTGAGCCCCCTTTGTAGGGCTCTCAACTCCTAGCTCTTTGGTGCTTTCGTAAAAGTCTCCTGGAGGCTGTAGTACTACTTTGGAGGAGAAAAGGTCACCTCCCGAGGCCCCGTCCTGGGATGGACATTTGCTGCCGGCTCAGTGCTGCCTCTGTGGCCTGCCCATCTGTCCCTCTGTTCAGCTTCTGGCCCAGGGCTGGCTCTGGGGCCCGTCTGTCTGCTCGTGCTGGGGCAGGCGTCTCCAGCTCAGAGCCCCCCTCAGGCCTGAGCCACGCCCTAGGCCTCATGGGGGAAGAAGCCGAGCTTGGCCAGTGACATCTCCTTCCGCAGCCTCGTGATCTCCCAGAACATGGGCTCCGCTGCAGGCAGAGAGAGAAGGGACAATTCGGTGACCTCCAGGGTCCCCTCAGGTAGATGGCCCGGCCCCTCCCCCTAATTTTGGGCACAGAAGCTGGTGGGCACCCCAGGCCTCCCCAGTCCCTCAGGATGGATGACCTCAGTGAGTGGCCTCTTAGAGGCTCCACTCTATGGCCCTGCAAACTGTTGAGTGCCGAATGCCTGGGAGGCATGGAGGTTACCTCCATAGCCGGACACAGACATACACGCGCACACTGCCGTGCGCTGAGACAGGCTGCAAATGCGCTCCCCGGGCTCTCCAGCCACTCTGACCCGGGCCCATCCCCTGACCTGGCAGAATGGAGGCAGGGGGACAACGAGTGGACTTATTGAGCAAGGGTGGGGGGAATCTGGAGGGCGAGACGGGTGAGCCTGTGTTCAGCCACCACTTGGAGGCCACATGGCGAGGGGAGGAGATTCACATGGGAGACCCCGTCCAGTAGGGCCTCTGAAGGCAGGCCAGTAACAAAGATGCCGTCCCTTCAGGCGCTGAGAGAGGTCTCTGGGCAGGAGAAAACAGCGGGATCCAGGTATGTAGTGCCATCAGGCTGATTTCCTTGTTGCGGCAAAGCCCACGAGGCTTCTTCAGCATTTCCTCTCTGCACAGGGCTCAGCGACAGGCCCTTCAGAAGCCCTTTGGTCATCCATAACCTTCCTCCAGCAGAGTCCTCGCTCCGAGGAGGGCAGCAAACTCCTGGTTGGCCCGGTCTACCCCAGCCCGCCCCGCCCCTCCCCGCCCTGCCCCTCCCGCCCCGCCCCGCCCCGGCTAAACCCGCTCTGGCCACCAGGGGGCGCTCACCATCTTGCCGCACCAGGCCTTGCTGGATGTAGCGGATGTAGGTGAAGAAGTTGCAAACCGCTGTGATCTGTGGGTAGAAGGGGCCCGGTGTGACTCCCTCGGTCCTCACACTTGCCCCCTCTCCACAAAAGTCAGGGAAGATCGGGGACCAGAATGGGAAGCCTCACGTCCTAGCAGAGTCAGATAATGCTGGGCTCTCACAGTTAACGGTAGCAATACGATGGTTTCCGTCGCTCAGTCGTGTGGGACTCTTTGCGACTCCCCAGACCATAGCCCACCAGACTCCTCTGTCCCGGGAGTTTTTCAGGCAAGAATACTGGAGTAGGTTGGCCTTTCCTTCTCCAGGGGATCTTCCAGATGCAGGGATCAAACCGAGGTATTCTGCTTTGCAGGCAGACCTTACCATCTGAGCCAGTAGGGAAGCTTAGCAATACTGTAACTCCTAATAATAGTGGCGATAGTGGTGACTATAGCGTAATCAAGCGGGCGTGTCCAAGGAGGCAGGCATGCCGATCATTCTCATTCTCCAAGTGGGGCCAGCGCGGAGGCTGCAAGAACCACTGGCCAACAGCTATGGGAGCCAAGGAGCTCAGTGGCTGAGCTGGAAGATGGAGCCCGGCAGGCTGCGGAGAATCCACGCTCTCTTGAGGGGCCTGTTTTCTCTGGATGCTGGAGGCTCTAGGGCTTACAGGTGCCATTGTAATGCCAGGAAAGGAGAGGGATCAGAAGCTGCTCACCTGGCTGCCCTGCTGCCCGAGGCCCCAGCTCGGCCTGAGGCAGCTCCATGCCAGGCCCTGAGTGCGGCACTGGGGACCCCGGGCTGGCTCAGATCTGCTATCCGTCACGAGGACTCAGATCGTGGGGAGGGTGCTGCTGGCGCCCTGCCCAGCCCCCTCTGCCCCCCCAGTCCAGTGTTCCACTCCCCACTGCTGAGAGTGCTGGCTGCTAACGTTCCCCTACCAATCCCCATACCCTCCCACCCAGTGGCGGGGACACCCGTGGGGAGTGGAGAAAGTGGGGGGAGGGATGACACTCTTGCGGGACCCTTCAAGGATCCACAGGGGCCCTTACCTGGAGGACAAAGTAGGTGCAGGGGGTTGGTGGCCCCGGCCAAGGCAGGGAGGTGTGAAAGGGGCCAGGTCAGGGGACTAACCCAGGGTGGCCGCGGGGCTGCCTGGGAGGGCTGCGCGGGGCAGGGTGGGGTGGGCAGGAGAAGCTGGAGCCCCGGGCCGCGGTGGTGCCTCGTAGCCAGTGGCCCCCCTGGTGGGCCTGAGGAGGCAGCGGCCAGGAGCAGTGGGGCGCTCTCCCCTGAGCCACGCTCTGGAGACAGAACTCTTCTTCCTATGGATTCCACACCCCTTGGCTCCTCAGGGTGGGGACATAAAACGTCACGCCCTTTTCCTCTCCCATCCCAGCTCTGCCCAGCTCAGCAGACACAGGCCTGGAAGAGCCGACGTTCTAGATGTAATTTTGCAGCCATGGGAGCATCCGGGACGGATGTCCTGGTTGGGATCAGAAAGCACAAAGAGGGGACCTCCCTCCTGGTCCAGGGGTTAAGGCTCAGGGCTGCCACTGCAGGGGGCTTGGGTTCCATCCCTGATTGGGGAACGAAGACCCTGCAAGCCACGCGGTGTGGCCCAGAAAAGAAAAAAGCACAGGGGGGACCCATGACCCCTGCACAGGGCTCTGGACACAGATGTAGGGGGTGAAGGCTGCAGCAGAGAGACTGGATCAAGGGTCGGGAGACCCCAGGTCTCGACGGAGTGGCCCAGGGTGTGCCCCTTTCCTTTCAAAGCTTCAGGCTTCCTCTCTGTGATAGGAGGCTCTAGGGCTTACAGGTGCCATTGTAATGCCAGGAAAGGAGAGGGATCAGAAGCTGCTCACCTGGCTGCCCTGCTGCCGAGGCCCCAGCTCGGCCTGAGGCAGCTCCATGCCAGGCCCTGAGTGCGGCACTGGGGACCCCGGGCTGGCTCAGATCTGCTATCCGTCACGAGGACTCAGATCGTGGGGAGGGTGCTGCTGGCGCCCTGCCCAGCCCCCTCTGCCCCCCCAGTCCAGTGTTCCACTCCCCACTGCTGAGAGTGCTGGCTGCTAACGTTCCCCTACCAATCCCCATACCCTCCCACCCAGTGGCGGGGACACCCGTGGGGAGTGGAGAAAGTGGGGGGAGGGATGACACTCTTGCGGGACCCTTCAAGGATCCACAGGGGCCCTTACCTGGAGGACAAAGTAGGTGCAGGGGTTGGTGGCCCGGCCAAGGCAGGGAGGTGTGAAAGGGGCCAGGTCAGGGGACTAACCCAGGGTGGCCGCGGGGCTGCCTGGGAGGGCTGCGGGGGGCGGGGTGGGGTGGGCAGGAGAAGCTGGAGCCCCGGGCCGCGGTGGTGCCTCGTAGCCAGTGGCCCCCCTGGTGGGCCTGAGGAGGCAGCGGCCAGGAGCAGTGGGGCGCTCTCCCCTGAGCCACGCTCTGGAGACAGAACTCTTCTTCCTATGGATTCCACACCCCTTGGCTCCTCAGGGTGGGGACATAAAACGTCACGCCCTTTTCCTCTCCCATCCCAGCTCTGCCCAGCTCAGCAGACACAGGCCTGGAAGAGCCGACGTTCTAGATGTAATTTTGCAGCCATGGGAGCATCCGGGACGGATGTCCTGGTTGGGATCAGAAAGCACAAAGAGGGGACCTCCCTCCTGGTCCAGGGGTTAAGGCTCAGGGCTGCCACTGCAGGGGGCTTGGGTTCCATCCCTGATTGGGGAACGAAGACCCTGCAAGCCACGCGGTGTGGCCCAGAAAAGAAAAAAGCACAGGGGGGACCCATGACCCCTGCACAGGGCTCTGGACACAGATGTAGGGGGTGAAGGCTGCAGCAGAGAGACTGGATCAAGGGTCGGGAGACCCCAGGTCTCGACGGAGTGGCCCAGGGTGTGCCCCTTTCCTTTCAAAGCTTCAGGCTTCCTCTCTGTGATAGGAGCTCAGCTCTCTCCTGGGGGGATTCAGCAGGCCAACCACGGTGGGCTGCCCTGTGGAGGTGTCAGGACCTGATAAACTGCCTTGGTCAGCCATTCTGCTGCCCGATGATGGGGCCGTTTGCCCACTTTAGTCCCATGAGGCACCTCTGGAAGGTCAAGGGGAGGAAACGCCCCCCCCTCCAAGAGAGCCTTCCACACCGTGTCACCTTTATACCACGCTTCCGAGTTTTCCAAGCCTCTGTCTTTTCCAATCTTCCTCACTGTCTTTCGAGGGATGGGTCCACACATCCCACCCTCATCCCAGCTCCATGAGGCCCCTTGATCCAGCCTGGGTCACCTGGCAAGTGAGGCCAGAAGCTGAGATTCTTGGAGGCCCCTCAGTGCCCGTGGCTGGCTGTGAGCCTTGTGTGACAATCTCAGAACCTTCTTTCTCCAAAGCCTGGGGCTGGAGCCGCGAGTCAGGAGCATGGCACTTCTCGCCTGAAGTCTAGTGTCACCCCCTTGATTAGGTCACATTGAACGACAGAGGTGATGGGTGTCATTCCCATGGCTACTTTTTGACAAGCAAGAAGATGGCTAGCTCAGTCCTTCAGCCACCAGGAACTCACTTTTGCCAACAGCATGCAGGCTCAGAACAGGATCCCGATCTCTAGAAAGGACACAGCTGCTGACTGCAGCCCAGGAGAGCCTGCACAGAAGACCAGCTAAGCTGTGCCTGGACTCCTGACCCAGGGAGACTGAGATAATAAACAGAAACTCCTGCATGTATGGTAGCCTGTCGCACAGCAATGGCAAACGAATACACCTGCTTGGCTGGGTGGCCCGTGGGTGGCACCTCTCAGAGCCTGTGCCTCGCTCTGTAGACGGTCGGTTGTGCAGCCTGGGGGGCCAGGGTCCCAGCCCAGGGAGCCCACTCCCACTGGATGACTCACCCTGGCCCGGGAGGACGGTGAGATGTAGTAGTGGCCCTCGGAGTCCCCAAGCCGGATGCGGTGACGGCAGGCGCAGGCCAGCCCGCTCAGGGCACAGGTGCTGTGGGAAGGCAGAGGGGCTGTGGGCATGGCTGGGGCTCGCCCACCCAGGTCATGCAGGGAAAAGGCAGCCTCCAGAGGCGGCACAGAGAGAGGGCGGGCAAACGGATATCAGGCTTCGGACTGGCACCCCCTCCCCTAGCCCCAGCTTCCCAAGGAGCCAGAGCCAGGCCGAGGAGGGAGGTTGTCCCAGAAGTCCCTGGGCAAGACGTTTAAGCCACACTGGACCCCGTTTCCCGCCCCTCCCCTCACACCTGTTGGACAGGAGCGCTCGCTCAGCGTCAAGCCAGACGTACCAAAGGCTCCACCCTCTGCCGCCCCTAAAAATGCACCCTCTTCTTTCCCGGGACCCTGAGACCCAGTCACGCCTTCCTCCAACTAAGGAGGAGTCTTCTCTCTCCTCCATGTAGGCCACCAAGTCCCCAGGCTAGCAGGACCTTTTACCTGGATGCCCTCAGCAGCTTCTGACCAGCCCTCTGCCTCATCGCCACCCATCTTCTCCACAGTACAGCCAGGGGCTACTCCCCAAACCCACGTCAAACCACCTATCTTTCCCTGCGGCTGCCCTACTGCCCAGAAAATAGTTATGGAGAATTCCAATCAAAGAATGGTTAAATAGGCTCTGTGGCTGCGGGACTTATCAGAGCCTTTGCTGCCTCCAGGTTCACCGTGACTCATTAGAACAGGGAATCTTCTTTTCAGGGAATGTTAATAAAAATGCTGGCCTTAAGGCCCTTCACTCTCTGACCCAAAACACCCTCTGGGGCCTCAGCCCCAACTCTGTGCCCACCCACCCAGGGGCGTTTCCATTAATATTCTGGCTTCTCATGCCATCACTCAGTCTGTTGCCCGTAAGACCCATCCCTGTTTGGCAAACGCTTATTCATCCTTCAAAGCCCAGCGCAGACATTCCTCCGTGACAAGGCTCCACTGGGGCCAGCGTCGTGGGCCCCAGGCGCTGCCCTCACTCCACACTGGCAGCTTTGCCCTGCCGCTGGCCCTGCTCAAGGCCAGCTAAGAAGCAGGAGGCCCCCGGGGAACGGTGAGATGTAGTAGTGGCCTCGGAGTCCCCAAGCCGGATGCGGTGAGCAGGCGCAGGCCAGCCCGCTCAGGGCACAGGTGCTGTGGGAAGGCAGAGGGGCTGTGGGCATGGCTGGGGCTCGCCCACCCAGGTCATGCAGGGAAAAGGCAGCCTCCAGAGGCGGCACAGAGAGAGGGCGGGCAAACGGATATCAGGCTTCGGACTGGCACCCCCTCCCCTAGCCCCAGCTTCCCAAGGAGCCAGAGCCAGGCCGAGGAGGGAGGTTGTCCCAGAAGTCCCTGGGCAAGACGTTTAAGCCACACTGGACCCCGTTTCCCGCCCCTCCCCTCACACCTGTTGGACAGGAGCGCTCGCTCAGCGTCAAGCCAGACGTACCAAAGGCTCCACCCTCTGCCGCCCCTAAAAATGCACCCTCTTCTTTCCCGGGACCCTGAGACCCAGTCACGCCTTCCTCCAACTAAGGAGGAGTCTTCTCTCTCCTCCATGTAGGCCACCAAGTCCCCAGGCTAGCAGGACCTTTTACCTGGATGCCCTCAGCAGCTTCTGACCAGCCCTCTGCCTCATCGCCACCCATCTTCTCCACAGTACAGCCAGGGGCTACTCCCCAAACCCACGTCAAACCACCTATCTTTCCCTGCGGCTGCCCTACTGCCCAGAAAATAGTTATGGAGAATTCCAATCAAAGAATGGTTAAATAGGCTCTGTGGCTGCGGGACTTATCAGAGCCTTTGCTGCCTCCAGGTTCACCGTGACTCATTAGAACAGGGAATCTTCTTTTCAGGGAATGTTAATAAAAATGCTGGCCTTAAGGCCCTTCACTCTCTGACCCAAAACACCCTCTGGGGCCTCAGCCCCAACTCTGTGCCCACCCACCCAGGGGCGTTTCCATTAATATTCTGGCTTCTCATGCCATCACTCAGTCTGTTGCCCGTAAGACCCATCCCTGTTTGGCAAACGCTTATTCATCCTTCAAAGCCCAGCGCAGACATTCCCCTCCGTGACAAGGCTCCACTGCGGGGCCAGCGTCGTGGGCCCCAGGCGCTGCCCTCACTCCACACTGGCAGCTTTGCCCTGCCGCTGGCCCTGCTCAAGGCCAGCTAAGAAGCAGGGAGGACAACATCCCAGGGCCATTAGGTCATTGCCAGGAAGTGGAGTCCACGAATGACATCACTTACGTGTCAGTCGGGGCCCAGAACCCACTGTGGGAGAGAGGGAGTGGAGAGGGAAGCACGCCAGGCCAGCCAGGACGGGGAGACCCCGGCTCCTGGACCAGAGGCAGCAATCGGGCCACAGGTGCCCCTTGCCCTGCCCAGGGGCAGTCACTGTCCCTCTCTGATCGGCTGCCCCTGCCCACCCTCGGTGCCACCGCAGGGCCCAGCACGCAGGCCTGAGGCTCGGCCAGCCCCCTGGCGCCGCCCAAGGCTATGTGGGCCTTTCCCGGGGGGGGGGCTCAGGACGCTCACTTACTTGGCGCGCCCACACTCGACGGCGGCCACCTTCACCGTGGGCAGGGCTTGCGAGGCCACGGGCTCGATGGTGAGCGTGTTGTCCTCCACCGCGGCCCGGACCAGGGCCGAGAGCTGCAGCAGAGCAGGGCGGTGGGGGAGAGGTGAGGGGCTGGCCTCCGGCTGCAGACCGGGGCCTCCGGCCGCCGCCCTCGGCCCGCCTCACCTCCTGCATGGTGAAGTCCAGGCAGGGGCCCACGTCCTCTCGGTACACCCTCTCCAGGAAGGGGGAGGTCTTGTCCAGGGTGGGCGACTCCCTCCAGGCCTGGAACTCTGCAAACAGGGTCGTGTCCACCTGTGGGGCAGGGGGAGCCGGGTGGGGGTCAGGGCGCTCGGGGCCAGCCTGGCAGAGACGGGCCAGGGCCCGAGGTGGTGGGGGGAACCAGGGAAGATGCAGGTCGTAGCCCGGCGGGCCCATCTCTGGGGCCATGCAGGGGAGCCCGGTCCTGGGGAAGATTGCTTCTCTTCCCTCCATACAGAATTTAGATTCGAACTCAGAGTGTCACTTGGGGTGTGGTTTCCGTTTCCTGCGTGTGCCATGGAGCCCGAGTCGCTCGACTCTGTGCAGCCCCGTGGGCTGCAGCCCGCCAGGCTCCTCTGTCCACGGGAGTCTCCCGGCAAGAAGACTGGAGCGGGTGGCCATGCCCTTCTCCAGGGATCTTCCCGATCCAGGGATCTAACTCGCATTTCTTACATCTCCTGCACTGACAGGCAGGTTCTTTACCCATGGTGCCACCTGGGAAGCTTGGCACTAGAGAACTAGACGTGGGTCCAAGGTCTCATCCCGAAGACCCTCTCTGCCTCCTTGAAGCGGGACGGTTGCAGAGTGATCGTGCAGGTGCGCGCGGGGACCAGCTGGGACCCACGGGGCCCACAGGCGTGAGCACACGGAAGGGAACCCTCACGCGCGGAGGGAGAGGCTGGAGGGGGCGGGGGGCAGCCCCTCTCCAGAGTCATTACCTGTCGGGAAAAGGAGAGAGAGGTAGCGGAGGCGAGGCCCACGGGCAGCTCCCCAGGCGGGAGCGGCCAGGCCGGCTCGTAGGTGAGGTGCACCGCCTTGCCGGGGACCACGCAGAGGAGCAGGGAGAGGAGAGGGGTCAGCCCGGGCTGGGCCGGTAAGGCAGACAGACAGACGGACGGACAGAGGCACAGAGACAGAGGAAGGAGACGTTAGAGTCCAGTCGGAAGCTGAGAGCTCAGACAGGGGTGGAGAGGCCGGGCCTGGGTCTCCTCCCCGGGGCAGGGCAGAGCTGGGGCCGCCTGGGCCTCACAGACCCCAGGAAACGGCATCCTCCTCCAGCTCTCGTGGGCGTGAGGGGCGGTCGCTGGGTGCAGCCCTGAGCTGAGCTCCAGGCCGCCATCCTGTGGCCCCAGGAAAGCACGTTCACACGAGGAGACTCAGGTGTGGACATGGACCTCACCTGCCCAAGACCCACAGCCAAGGATATGTCCTCCTGGACGGAGATCCCATCAGACACTTTCTATCATAAGGCGCTCACTCGGCCCTCACGCCAGAAGACAGAGGCCCAGAGAGGGCAGGACAGGCTGCTGGTCACACAGCAGGGGCAGGCGGTACCCTCGGGCACCGCTGTCTGGCTGACAGGGGGCGCTGCCTCCCTCTCCCGTGACCACCGCTCGCCCATCGCCCCTCACCTCTCTGCCTTCCTTGTCCGGGGCGAGGGCGTGTCCCGCGGCGGGGCACACGGCGGGGCAGAGGGCGCTGCCGGTGCTCTTCTGGCGGAAGTGGCCCTTGCGGGGTCCGGCCTTGGTGGGGCTGAGCAGCTGCGGGTGGAGCTCGCGGTTGGGCGAGGCCGGCGTGGACGTGATGACCAGGGTCTTCAAGGCCGTCACCTCTGCCTGCAGCATGTCGATCTGGCCGGGAGGAGACGGCCGTCAGTGTTCGCCCGGAGCTGAGGCCACCCTGGCTGCCACCTCTGCCCAGGACAGCACAGCCTGTGACCAGCACCGAACCCCTCCTAGGACCCTTGGAACAGCCTCTGAGGAGGGGGCTGAGATACCCATTTTACAGATAGGGAACACAAAGTGGAAACGTGAGTCACTCTGTCCTGTCCCACTTGGTCACCCATGGACTATAGCCTGCCAGGCTCCTCTGTGCATGGAATTCTCCGGGCAAGAACACCAGAGTGGGGCGCCCTTCCCTTCTCCAGGGGATCTTCTCGACCCACGAATGGAATCTCTCCTGCATGGCAGGCAGATTCTTTACCATCTGAGCCGCCACAGACAGGGAAACTGAGGTTCAAAGAGGAGATATGGCTTGGCGGAGGTGCACACGTCAGGGAGCTGGAGGGTCCCCCAGGAGCCCGCCCCATCCCTGCCGGTCCTGCAGGCCACGAGGGGGTCCCCTCAGGTCGTGAGGGCCAGCGCTTGCAGGACTGGGAGGTGGGCAGGAGGTGCAGGCTGGCACGGCCCTCACCTTGCCCCGGGCCTCCTTCAGCTGCTTTTCCGACGCTGCCTGCTTCATGTTGGCTTCTCGCACCATCTTGTGGGCTTCCTGGGAAGAAGGCAGGCTGGGGTGGGTGGGGAGGCCCCGACCGACGCCCAGCCGATCCATCAGACACTTTCTATCATAAGGCGCTCACTCGGCCCTCACGCCAGAAGACAGAGGCCCAGAGAGGGCAGGACAGGCTGCTGGTCACACAGCAGGGGCAGGCGGTACCCTCGGGCACCGCTGTCTGGCTGACAGGGGGCGCTGCCTCCCTCTCCCGTGACCACCGCTCGCCCATCGCCCCTCACCTCTCTGCCTTCCTTGTCCGGGGCGAGGGCGTGTCCCGCGGCGGGGCACACGGCGGGGCAGAGGGCGCTGCCGGTGCTCTTCTGGCGGAAGTGGCCCTTGCGGGGTCCGGCCTTGGTGGGGCTGAGCAGCTGCGGGTGGAGCTCGCGGTTGGGCGAGGCCGGCGTGGACGTGATGACCAGGGTCTTCAAGGCCGTCACCTCTGCCTGCAGCATGTCGATCTGGCCGGGAGGAGACGGCCGTCAGTGTTCGCCCGGAGCTGAGGCCACCCTGGCTGCCACCTCTGCCCAGGACAGCACAGCCTGTGACCAGCACCGAACCCCTCCTAGGACCCTTGGAACAGCCTCTGAGGAGGGGGCTGAGATACCCATTTTACAGATAGGGAACACAAAGTGGAAACGTGAGTCACTCTGTCCTGTCCCACTTGGTCACCCATGGACTATAGCCTGCCAGGCTCCTCTGTGCATGGAATTCTCCGGGCAAGAACACCAGAGTGGGGCGCCCTTCCCTTCTCCAGGGGATCTTCTCGACCCACGAATGGAATCTCTCCTGCATGGCAGGCAGATTCTTTACCATCTGAGCCGCCACAGACAGGGAAACTGAGGTTCAAAGAGGAGATATGGCTTGGCGGAGGTGCACACGTCAGGGAGCTGGAGGGTCCCCCAGGAGCCCGCCCCATCCCTGCCGGTCCTGCAGGCCACGAGGGGGTCCCCTCAGGTCGTGAGGGCCAGCGCTTGCAGGACTGGGAGGTGGGCAGGAGGTGCAGGCTGGCACGGCCCTCACCTTGCCCCGGGCCTCCTTCAGCTGCTTTTCCGACGCTGCCTGCTTCATGTTGGCTTCTCGCACCATCTTGTGGGCTTCCTGGGAAGAAGGCAGGCTGGGGTGGGTGGGGAGGCCCCGACCGACGCCCAGCCGATCCATTCTCCACCCAGCCCCCGGCCCCGAACCTCGAACAGGCTGGCCGTCAGCTCCTCCAGCTCCTGCTCCAACTGCTCCCGCACCTTGGAGAGCCGCTCGCACTCCTCGTCCTTCAGCTTCAGCTCCTGGGGGCGCGAGGGCGGGCTCAGCTCGCAGGCCCCTCGGGGAGCCCCCCGCCCCGCCCCCCGGCCAGGCGCCACTCCAGGGGGCCGACTCCCAAGGGCCCCGGGGTCTGAGCCGGCTTCCTCTTCGGTTCTACACTTTGGGGTGCTTTCTCCATTTAGCTCGCAGCATGAGGCTGGACCCCAACTGTCAGTTCGCGAGCGCTTGAGAAGGGTAGTCAGGGACATCAAGACTTATAACAAAAGCCGGTTAATAGTCCCAAGACTGTTTTTCCTTGGTTTGTGCTGCCTTCACGGCCAGCACAGGCCTAGCATGCAGGTGGCCTTGACAGGAGCTGGGTGACGTCTTTGGCTGTTGGGTGACAGGCCAAGGGTCCCAGGCCCCGGGTCTCCGCCCACCTCCACGCCACCCCCTGGTCTCACCCTGTCCCCGCTCCCTGCCCCGCCCCGCCAGTCCGGCCACGCCCCCCGCCTCGCCCCGCCCCGTTCAGCCCCGCCCTCAGTGCCCACCTTCTGGGCTTTGTGCAGCTCCTCCTTCAGGAACTCCGAGCCCTTCTCGCGGATCTCCATGGAGGAGCTGCGCAGGCGTGACACGTCCAGTTGGGCGGCTGCTGGGCCCTCCTCGCCTTGGGCCTCCTCTCCTGCAGGGGACTCCGGCAGACCCCCCAGGGACTCCCTGTGGCTTTTGCAGGGGCCCACGCTCTTCCAGGGGACTGGGACAGCTTCGAGGGGCGGCGGGTGGCCCTCGTCCGGGTGGGGCTGGCTGCAAGGCAAAGGAGCAGATGCAGGGTGGGTTCCTGAGACCTGGAGAACTGAGCCCAGGGACCAGCCCTGGGTCATGCGTCTGCCACTCTGGGCCTCAGTCTCCCCATCTGTAAAATGGGCTTTCACCTGCATTGTCCAAAGGGCAGAATGACCAAGCAGAGGGTCTCCTGGGGACAAGGGCAAGACTCATTCATCTGTATCAACCACCTCCTCCAGCCCGGAACCAGAGGAGGTCCTCAACACACAGCAGGTTCTTGTTTGCCCAGCAGACACTGTTAATGCATCCGTGTTGACTGCCAGGGTCTCCCCGATAAATCAGGGACAATCCCAATGGCCCTACTCAGGGGTCGCCGAATGGATCAGAGATGTGGAGAAACCTTAAGACTCTAAAGTGGAAACAGCCTTCATTGCTATAGTTCATGCAAATTTTATGCAAATTAAATCTCATTTACAGTGGACCGTAGAGGGAGGGCTTCCCTGGTGGCTCCGTGGTAAAGAATCTGCCTGCAATCCGGGAGACCTGGGTTTGATCCCTGGGTTGGGAAGATCCCCTGGAGGAGGAAATGGCAACGCAGTCCAGTATTCTGGCCTAGAGAATTCCACGGGCAGAGGAGCCTGGTGGGATGCCTCCATAAGGTCACACAGAATCGGGCACGACTTGAGTTACTAAGCAGCTGCAGCCGCAGCATAGAGGAAGGGCCCAGCCAGGGCAGGCAGAGCCCGGGCTGGAAGATTCTGCAAACAGCCCGGGTAAGGCAACCCCACTTCCTTCCCTCTGGACCGCGTAGGGGGCAGTCCCAGCTCTCTGCTTGGTCTGCTTTGTGACCTGGGGCAAACTCCCCTCCTCTCTGGGGCTCAGGACCCTCCTCTCCCTGAAGGTGAAGCTGCTAGAGGCAGCGTGAGGTGGGGGCCACCAGCCTCTGCCCCCTGCAGACCCCTCCCCTCCCACCCCTCTGCAGCCAACCCTGAGGAGGGAGGAAGGAGAGGCCTGGGCAGGGGTGGTTTGTGCCAAGACAGCACCTCTGGACTTGCTCACTCAGCACAAGCAGGCGGCTCCTGAGCCAGCAGCTTCTAGGCCGCCCTGAGAGGGCCGCGCGCTGGGGGCTGGGCTGCTGGTAGCCGCGGGGAACGGACGGGAGGAGGCAGAGAGGGCCACGCAGAAGCAAGGAAAGACCAGGCCCAGGGGTCATGAAATCCGGGACTGCAGGGAGATGGGCGGGGGAGGAAGACAAGGCTGAGATCTGTCCTTTGGACCCCGGGACTGTCACCAAGCAGCCCCTGAGGCTCAGTTCCCCTCAGGAACACCAGGCGGCCAGGCCCCCGAGCAGGGAGCCTGTTTCCATCCCGCCACATGGCTTTGTCCTGCTGCACAGCCCAGCCTGCCACCTGCTGGCCACCCAAGGGTGACCTCGAGGTTCCTGGGGCTGGGGCCTGCCTTGGAGGGACATGGGCCTTTGATGCATAAAGTGGGAACACACTCCTTGGAAGAAAAACTATGACACACATAGACAGCATATTCAAAAACAGGGACATCACTTTGCCGACAAAGGTTCGTGTAGGCGAAGCCATGATTTTCCCAGTAGACATGTATGGATGTGAGAGCTGGACCATAAAGAAGGCTGAGCACCAGACAACTGATGCCTTCGAAACGTGGTGCTGGAGAAGACTCTTGAGAGTCCCTTGGACGGCAAGGAGATCAAAGGAGTCCATCCTAAAGGAGATGCCTCCATAAGGTCACACAGAATCGGGCACGACTTGAGTTACTAAGCAGCTGCAGCCGCAGCATAGAGGAAGGGCCCAGCCAGGGCAGGCAGAGCCCGGGCTGGAAGATTCTGCAAACAGCCCGGGTAAGGCAACCCCACTTCCTTCCCTCTGGACCGCGTAGGGGGCAGTCCCAGCTCTCTGCTTGGTCTGCTTTGTGACCTGGGGCAAACTCCCCTCCTCTCTGGGGCTCAGGACCCTCCTCTCCCTGAAGGTGAAGCTGCTAGAGGCAGCGTGAGGTGGGGGCCACCAGCCTCTGCCCCCTGCAGACCCCTCCCCTCCCACCCCTCTGCAGCCAACCCTGAGGAGGGAGGAAGGAGAGGCCTGGGCAGGGGTGGTTTGTGCCAAGACAGCACCTCTGGACTTGCTCACTCAGCACAAGCAGGCGGCTCCTGAGCCAGCAGCTTCTAGGCCGCCCTGAGAGGGCCGCGCGCTGGGGGCTGGGCTGCTGGTAGCCGCGGGGAACGGACGGGAGGAGGCAGAGAGGGCCACGCAGAAGCAAGGAAAGACCAGGCCCAGGGGTCATGAAATCCGGGACTGCAGGGAGATGGGCGGGGGAGGAAGACAAGGCTGAGATCTGTCCTTTGGACCCCGGGACTGTCACCAAGCAGCCCCTGAGGCTCAGTTCCCCTCAGGAACACCAGGCGGCCAGGCCCCCGAGCAGGGAGCCTGTTTCCATCCCGCCACATGGCTTTGTCCTGCTGCACAGCCCAGCCTGCCACCTGCTGGCCACCCAAGGGTGACCTCGAGGTTCCTGGGGCTGGGGCCTGCCTTGGAGGGACATGGGCCTTTGATGCATAAAGTGGGAACACACTCCTTGGAAGAAAAACTATGACACACATAGACAGCATATTCAAAAACAGGGACATCACTTTGCCGACAAAGGTTCGTGTAGGCGAAGCCATGATTTTCCCAGTAGACATGTATGGATGTGAGAGCTGGACCATAAAGAAGGCTGAGCACCAGACAACTGATGCCTTCGAAACGTGGTGCTGGAGAAGACTCTTGAGAGTCCCTTGGACGGCAAGGAGATCAAAGGAGTCCATCCTAAAGGAGATCAGCCCTGAGTATTCATTGGAAGGACTGATGCTAAAGCTCCAAAACGCTGGCCACCTGATGCAGAGAGCTGACCCACTGGAAGAGACCCTGATGCTGGGAAAGATTGACGGCAGGAACAGGGGACGACCGAGGACGAGATGGCTGGACGGCAACACGCAGTCAACGGACACGAGCTTGAGCAAGCTCTGGGAGGCAGTGGAGGACAGGGGAGCCTGGGGTGCTGCCGTCCACGGGGCAGCAAAGAGTCGGACACGACGGAGCGAGTGAACACCAGCACTCCACCAACACTGTTCATGGCAGACAGGCATCTTTCCTAACGCCCTTGTTGGGGGGCTGGGTCTCATCGGCAAAGGGGCCCCTGAAGCCTGAGGGGCTGCGGCAGTGCTACGGAGGCACCAGGCTAGGAGCAGAACCCGGGACTCCCAGACAGCTCCCCCCAATGCATCATTTTCCTAACATCTTACCTGGCCTGCTGCTGGGGGGATGGACCCTATTTTGCAACCAGAGGAAACGTCGCTCAGGGAAGCCTGAGACAGCGTGTCAGTGCTCTCCCAGTGGAGAAGGCCACCAGCAAATCCTCATGGCAGACAGCACGGGGACAGCGGGAGCACGCCACGGTCCCCAGCGGCCCCGTGGCGGAGCCAGGGCTGCAGGAACAGGAGGGAAGGCGAGTCCCCCTGTACTGGATCCTGCAGACGCGCCCCCTCACTCTCGGGGACTTGCGAGGCCCGCTCCCGTGCCTACAGCTCAGATGAAAGAGGGACCCAGCGCCCCACCATCCTCCACATATGTGCTTCAGCCTCCCAACCAGAGGTCCCCAAACTCGGGTGTGAGCTCAGAGTGGGGAGCTCACTCCCTGGACAAGCGTGGGTGACCACTGAAGTCCTTCTGCTTGGCCTCTCTCTCCCCACTCCAGGTCTACAGCTCAAACCTCTTCGGCCCCCGTCTCCTGCAGAAAGAGAGTTCTGTGTCCAGGACCCGCCACAAGGGCCACTGGGAAAGGGTCAGCTCCGGCGTGGGAGATAACGTGTCAAGGTCGGGGTAGCTGGGGGTGGCCAACATCCCCCATTCCTAAGCCAGCTCCACAGCCCGGAGCCCGGGCCGTTCATACAGGAAAGGCCCCGCTGGGTCACTTCCCCAGGAAACGCACCAGGCGGTGGGGGCGGTGGGAGGCCGGGGGGGGGGGGCTGCAGAAACTGCAATCCTCAGCTCCCAGGTCACCCCTAAGAGGGCCAGCCTGGGCTTTCATCCCTAACCAGAAAAACAGGGCAGCATGAGCACCACCCCTGGAGTCCATGGTCCCCGGTCACCCAGCGACCCCCACGGAGCCAGCCTGCCACGCGGTCCTCGGCCCTCCCCCTCCAGCCACCAGGGCCCAGGCCACCTCTTGGAGTCGAGGACTCCACCCTGTGCTAAGAGGCTCCGGGGCCTCATCTACAAGCAGGGGAGGAACCAGTGAGGGAAGAACTGAAAACCAGGGGAGGGAGAGGGTTTGGGAGGGCACACGGGGACCCGCGCCCTCTGCCTGGGGCCACCAGGCCCAGGCTCCAGGACGCCAGCAGCTCCTCTGATCTGCAGCCCGACCCCAGGGCCCAGCTCCGGAACAGCCACGGCACAGCGGCCTGGCTCAGAGTCACACTCTGACGCCCACGGAGAGAGCAGGGAGCCCCGAGGACACTGAGGCCGACAGCCCAGTGACCCCCATCCAGGGCCCGGGGGGCTCCCAGGAAAGGTTTCACGTGCCAAAGTCTTCCGCTCCAGACCCCCAGACGGATCAGATCCCCAAGTTCCCATTCACGTTCATGTCTGCCCCCCACTCCACACCTTCATAGAGGTCATCCCGTGTGAGCTCACGAGACACAGAGAGATGCTCTCCCCAGCCCGGCGGGACGACGAGGTATACCTGAGGTTCAGAGAGGGACAGCGATCTGGCTAAACACACAGCCAGGAAGCGGCAGTGGGGGGAAGGCAACCCAGAGGCCAGGCACTAGTGCGTCATGGGCACTGTCACCCAGAAAAGTCAGGATGGGAGGAAAGGGGACGAACGGTGGTTTCAGAGAAGTGAGGCGGGATGCAGACAGGGTTTGAGGAAGTTGGAGACAGTGCCGAGTGCTGGGGTGGCTTCGGGAGTGGTGGCGGGGTTCCACCCGAGGCCACCGTCCCAGCTAGGCAGGCCGTAGGCTAGAGGGGACTGCAGAGGGGACCAAGACTTCTGGGGAGACATCAGGGGAGGACCGGGGCTGGAGAGGGGAACCCAAAAAGAGTTGCAGTAATTAACACGAGGAAAAGCCAAGCTCAAGGTGAATGAGAAGAGAGGTGCCCTAACAGGAATGAGGAACTGGGAGGGGGTCTTTCCGGGAGGGAAGGGGGTGGCGGAGGCCTCTGGGAAGTGGTAGCTGAGGGGAGGCACCAGCCCGGAGGAAGCAGCTGCCGCCTTGAGCCGGGATGAGGGCATGGGGGGCGCAGGAGCCGAGGGCCCGAGACAGCCAGCCTGGAGAGCTGAGCTGAGCCGCCAGGGGGGCCGCTCGGGAGGGCTGCCGGAGAATGGGAGGGCAGGGTCGCACGTGGCAACAGAGGAATGCTGGGAAGCGGGGCGGTGCGACCCCAGGGTGGGAGAGGATGGGCCTGGACCACTCCGGGAAGCGGGAAGCAGGTGTGCGCCTCGTGGGGAACGGAAGGAGGGTAGGAACGGCTTCAGGATGGCAAGCAGGGAGGTCGGAACGCCGGAGGCAGGTGGCCCAAGCCAGGCCTCGCCTTGCCATAGCCCCAGGGCCGCCCGCCCAGCCCGGGCCAGCCTGGGCGTCTCCACCGGGAGCAGGCACAAGGCCTGAGAGGGCGGAAGGCTCCCTCGAGCACGGGGGCGGAGCAGGGCACAAGGCACACCTCTGCCTGTTTAGTCCTAGAAGAACCTGACACCCCAAGATCTCAAGCATGCACAGATGCGTGAGCCAGGCACGCCAGGCACGCCACCGCCACTCTCATGCCTTCTGCCCAGATCCTGGCAACAGCGGTACCAGGCTCCCTTCTCATCGAGGTTGAATTCATTTTGCTTCCCTTGCCCCACCCTGTTGGGCACAAATCCCGTGCAGATGTGGGGAGCATCTAGGATAAGCAGGACTCTATTGAGGGTCTGAGCCCCACAGACCAATGGTTTCAGAGAAGTGAGGCGGGATGCAGACAGGGTTTGAGGAAGTTGGAGACAGTGCCGAGTGCTGGGGTGGCTTCGGGAGTGGTGGCGGGGTTCCACCCGAGGCCACCGTCCCAGCTAGGCAGGCCGTAGGCTAGAGGGGACTGCAGAGGGGACCAAGACTTCTGGGGAGACATCAGGGGAGGACCGGGGCTGGAGAGGGGAACCCAAAAAGAGTTGCAGTAATTAACACGAGGAAAAGCCAAGCTCAAGGTGAATGAGAAGAGAGGTGCCCTAACAGGAATGAGGAACTGGGAGGGGGTCTTTCCGGGAGGGAAGGGGGTGGCAGAGGCCTCTGGGAAGTGGTAGCTGAGGGGAGGCACCAGCCCGGAGGAAGCAGCTGCCGCCTTGAGCCGGGATGAGGGCATGGGGGGCGCAGGAGCCGAGGGCCCGAGACAGCCAGCCTGGAGAGCTGAGCTGAGCCGCCAGGGGGGCCGCTCGGGAGGGCTGCCGGAGAATGGGAGGGCAGGGTCGCACGTGGCAACAGAGGAATGCTGGGAAGCGGGGCGGTGCGACCCCAGGGTGGGAGAGGATGGGCCTGGACCACTCCGGGAAGCGGGAAGCAGGTGTGCGCCTCGTGGGGAACGGAAGGAGGGTAGGAACGGCTTCAGGATGGCAAGCAGGGAGGTCGGAACGCCGGAGGCAGGTGGCCCAAGCCAGGCCTCGCCTTGCCATAGCCCCAGGGCCGCCCGCCCAGCCCGGGCCAGCCTGGGCGTCTCCACCGGGAGCAGGCACAAGGCCTGAGAGGGCGGAAGGCTCCCTCGAGTACGGGGGCGGAGCAGGGCACAAGGCACACCTCTGCCTGTTTAGTCCTAGAAGAACCTGACACCCCAAGATCTCAAGCATGCACAGATGCGTGAGCCAGGCACGCCAGGCACGCCACCGCCACTCTCATGCCTTCTGCCCAGATCCTGGCAACAGCGGTACCAGGCTCCCTTCTCATCGAGGTTGAATTCATTTTGCTTCCCTTGCCCCACCCTGTTGGGCACAAATCCCGTGCAGATGTGGGGAGCATCTAGGATAAGCAGGACTCTATTGAGGGTCTGAGCCCCACAGACCAATGTGCTGATTAACGGCAGGAAAGATATCTCCACCTGTTGAGGGGGGAGGTAGTTAAATCCCAGAGGGCTCCCAGGAGGAGGTGACAGGGAAGGTTGCACCCTTTTCCACCCTTTTCTTGACCTGGACCCCCTACGCCATACTTCAGACACCATTTCAGAGCTTTGAGTTCTCTGTGACACCCTAGAGCAGGACCTCACATAGCCAATTCCCTTAGGGGTCCCAAGTCGCAGACAGTTGGGTGACTTTCTCAGGACCACACAGCCCATCTGTAGGCCTGCAACCAAGACACAACCCTCCATCCCTGGGAGGGTGGGGTGGTCTTTCTCATTCCTGGGCAGTGCATTAGAGCCTGTCCTCCCCTGGAGATGGGTACGATACTCCCATCTGGCAGATGGGGACACTGAGGGCCGTGACCACTTATGGCAGAAAACTAGCCTGGAATCCAAACTCAGGCCTCTGAGGAACAAACCTCAAGTGCCCAGGGCTGTGTCAGCAGCAGATGTGCCCAGCCAGCGTCCTCAGCCCATCACGTTGGAGCTGGCTCGGCACCCAAGACTATGGGACGGGGCAGCAGCCCTGCGTTAGGGAAGCCACCGCCGGGTTCTGAGTTCAGGGCCCACCTTCAAGGAGTTCCAAGGAAGAGGGTCCACCTGAGCTCCTGGGGCAGCAGCCTTGGTCCAGGGCCAAGAAGGGGCACTGGCACCAGGACCTGGACATTAACAGAGCCGTCACTTAAGATGCACATCTCAGGTGTCTTCCAGATGAGGAAACCAAGCCCCAGAGACAACAGGGGGTCACCGACGCCTCCCCCCGCTTAGTCAAGGAGGAAGGATCCCATGTGTGTCCTTGTCCAGAGTTGTCACAGCGGGTCAGCCAGTTCCCTGGGCCAGCGTGGGCCGGGCAGCATCCCTCCCCGCTGCTGCTGGGGTCTGGGTGAGCTCTCAGGACAGCAGGCCCCCAGGGGCTGCTGGTAGCTTGGCTCTTGATCCTGCGGTCCTTGCTTCCAATATCCCAGTGAGCGGACCATGAAAAGGCAGTGCTCACAGCGACCCCCAAACTCTGCCTCTCGATCCCCAGGTGCCTCATTCTGTCTTTCACACTTTCAATTTTTTTTTTGCGGTGGGGTCACTTCTATTGGTCTTTCATTCGTTTCCATCTTTGTTCTTTGGCCTGTGTGGGCCTCCCATCGCAGTGGCCTCTCTTGCTGCAGAGCACCGGCTCTGGGCGCATGTGCTCCAGAGCTCCGGCTCGGTAGTTGGACACATGGGTCCAGCCACTCTGCGGCACGTGGGATCTTCCCAGGCCAGGGATTGAACCGGGGCCCCTGGCACTGCAAGGCGGTGTCCTTACCCACTGGACCACCAGGGAAGCCCTCTTTCACGCTTTCCACCTGCATTTATGATGTGCTCTGGCCCTGGCTAAGCCTTGGGGGATCTTTGTGAACCATACGGAGCACCAAGCGGGGGTCAGCTGGTCAGCTTCATCCATCCAGAGGGTCCTGGGACTCTTGCCATTACAGTGAGTGTCTGACCCCTGCTAGCTCCCAGACGCGTCTGTCTGGCCCAGCCTGGGGGTTTGCCGGAAAGGACACGCTCTGGGCCTGGACCAGTCCCACCACACAGCCTATATATTTCTCCTAGAGGCTCAGAGAAGCCAGGCCATACTCAGGACCACACAAGGCAGGGGCTGCCCCCAGCACGACGGGTCACAGGCTCTCCCTGCAAGCGCCTCAAACATGGCTCCCCCGAGGCAGGAGGGCCCCAGCCTCTCAGCTGTCACAGCCCACCTTAACTTCCTTCTCCCGAAGCCCAGTCTCCTTCCCCCAAGGCACAGTTCCAAAAGAATCCACACCCTGCCTGACTCCCTCCCTTTAAGAGTCTCACACCTCTCTACACCTCAGTCCTGATCAAGAGCCCAGCCTGTCATGAGCCCCTTTCTGAGAGAGCTACCCCGCATCCCGCCCCTCGCATCTCAGCTCCAGCTTTGCTGGGCGCCATGGGGTCCAGTGGATCCAGCCGGCATCAAACTCCCAGCCAGGCGGGCCTCTCCACCCGGGCTTCCCTCACTCCCCAGCTGGGGCGGGGAGGAGCCCTGCCCCGGGACCACCCATCTGGCCCGCTTCTTCACAGGAATACAAGCCACCCGCACTCTGGCCACGTCTTCGCCAGGACCTGGTGTTTCCAGGCCATGCGGAGGAAGAAGTGTTTACCCTACTCCGTAGAAGACCACGGGCTTTCTGCACATACAGGGAAAGGGTCCCATCAGGCCGCCCAGCCACCAGCCCCGGGCCGGGAGTCTGCAGCTTGCAGGCAGGTCCCACCCCGCACCTTTAAGCCCAGCAGGCTGCAGGAGCCCCCGCTGGAGGTCCACCAGCTTGCAAGCCCACCTGGCAGAGACCCGTCCCTCTTTTCCCAAATGCACTGTTTTTCAAGGGTTCACCCAGCCTGGGTGGGCGGGGGTCCCTCCTCTAGGTGCTTTTCCCAGGCTTACTCTGGCTTGCATTCCGCCGCACACGCCCTTCCCCCAATCTCACTTGCGCTCCCGACCAGCGACCAGGAGTTGGTGCTCTCACTTCGGGATGCTCTGCGGCCCACCCTCCACCCTCCCTGTCCCCAGAGAGACGCCCCCGATCCCCCCACGCCGCGTGTCCTTCCACCCTCAGTCGCGCATGGGCTTGTCCCCCCTCGCGCTACCGCGCGCGAGCAGGGATAGGGACGCAGAGCGGCTCCCGGAGAGGCGGCCCCCGCGGCAGGACTCCCCACCCCCACGGTCCCACCCCCGGCCCCGCGCGGACCTACCCGCTCCACATCCCGGCGCCTCGGGGCCCCCGGGCGTCGGTCCCCCGCGCCGCCGCGGCGATCTCGCCGCCAGCTCCCCGCGCCGTCCCCGCCCGCCGCCGACTCCGCCCCGGGCCCGCCGGGCTGCCCCGCCGCCGGCCCGTCCCGCCCGCCGCCTGCGGGTCCGTGCGGCCCCGGCTCGCGCCCCGGCCCCGGGTCCCGCCGCGCCCCTGCCCTCGGCGGTCACGTGGCCGAGGGGTGGCCCGAGGACACGTGCCCGGCCCCGCCCCTCCGGCGGCCGCCGCGGAGAGCCCGGGCGCGCTCCCGGCCCAGCCCGCCCGGGACAGGCGGCGGGGAGGAGCCGGGCCGCATCACCCCGCGGCCCGCGCGGCTCTCCAGCCGCCTCCGCTCCAGCCTCCCGGGGGCCCGCGCCCCGCAGCACCCTCGCCAGATCACCCCTAGGACCCACCGAGGCTCTTGGCTTTCAGCTCCCAGATTCTCAGCGGACGCCCGCCCACCCGCTCCTCTCTCCGGCCCTCTGGCCGTCACGCGTTTCCCTGGGCTCCCGCTCTGCCCAGCATCCTTCTTGGAGAGGAGACGGACCCCCAGACTAGTTTTCTCCCTCCTACCGAGTGCCTAATCTGAGAGAGGCCTCACCTTTGGGCCAAGTCTCCAATATCCGCGCTAGGGGCCTCCTTTCTCGGAACAGGTTCTGTCCACCCCTGCCTTGGCCCATCGCCTCCTCTCCGGGGGAAGCTCACCCAGCCCAAACCTCCCCCAACACGTACACCTGTCTGGTCGCACATCGTCTGCAAATTCCCTAAACACTGGTCTAGCCTGTCCCTCAAGCCTTCTGTCCCTCCGTCACTTATCTGGAGTTGATCATCTGCCTCAACTTCAGCCTGGGGCTGATTCCGTGAGAGAATGACCCCACTTCACCTTCCAGGGACGGTGGCTCCCACTCTGCATGTCTAGAGGAGGCTTGGGAGGCTGGCAGGAACTCTTTCTCTTCCAGACTGCTAGAACTTGGGGCACCCGCCTCAGGCCGGGGGCTGGAACCCAGGCTTGAGTTTGTTGGATCTTCATCAGGGGACACACCGCTTTGTTCATGCATGCATTCAACTCATTGGACTTACTGGAAAAGCCCCCGAGGCTGGGAAAGATTGAGGGCGAGAGGAGACGTGGGTGACCAGAGGACAAGCTGGTTGGAAGGCACCACTGACTCAATGGACGTGAGTTTGAGCAAACTTCGGGAGATGGTGAAGGACAGGGAAGCTGGTGTGCTGCCGTCCATGGGGTTGCAGAGAGTTGGACCTGACTTTGCAACTGAACAACAACAGTGCATTCAAGCATCCCTCTGAGCACAAGCCATGGGCCATACAAGGGCTGAGAACCTAAAAGGACACCGTATAGACACAGGCTGTGTCCCCCTGAGGCTCCTCTGTGGTGAGAAGACAGTGAGGACTTCCACTTCCAGGGCCACGGCCTGCCCAGGACACACCTTACTACTAAGTGGAGAGAGTCTTAGTTCAAAACAGAGAATAGAGACTTCCTTGGTGACGCGCGGGTGATGGGGACCAGCTCCTGCAGGGAGTGGATTGCATCCCTAGTCAGGAACTAGGACCCTGCCAGTTGCCCAGCCAAGCCAAATCTTTAAAAAGAGAGAGAAGACGGACCCCAGACTAGTTTTCTCCCTCCTACCGAGTGCCTAATCTGAGAGAGGCCTCACCTTTGGGCCAAGTCTCCAATATCCGCGCTAGGGGCCTCCTTTCTCGGAACAGGTTCTGTCCACCCCTGCCTTGGCCCATCGCCTCCTCTCCGGGGGAAGCTCACCCAGCCCAAACCTCCCCCAACACGTACACCTGTCTGGTCGCACATCGTCTGCAAATTCCCTAAACACTGGTCTAGCCTGTCCCTCAAGCCTTCTGTCCCTCCGTCACTTATCTGGAGTTGATCATCTGCCTCAACTTCAGCCTGGGGCTGATTCCGTGAGAGAATGACCCCACTTCACCTTCCAGGGACGGTGGCTCCCACTCTGCATGTCTAGAGGAGGCTTGGGAGGCTGGCAGGAACTCTTTCTCTTCCAGACTGCTAGAACTTGGGGCACCCGCCTCAGGCCGGGGGCTGGAACCCAGGCTTGAGTTTGTTGGATCTTCATCAGGGGACACACCGCTTTGTTCATGCATGCATTCAACTCATTGGACTTACTGGAAAAGCCCCCGAGGCTGGGAAAGATTGAGGGCGAGAGGAGACGTGGGTGACCAGAGGACAAGCTGGTTGGAAGGCACCACTGACTCAATGGACGTGAGTTTGAGCAAACTTCGGGAGATGGTGAAGGACAGGGAAGCTGGTGTGCTGCCGTCCATGGGGTTGCAGAGAGTTGGACCTGACTTTGCAACTGAACAACAACAGTGCATTCAAGCATCCCTCTGAGCACAAGCCATGGGCCATACAAGGGCTGAGAACCTAAAAGGACACCGTATAGACACAGGCTGTGTCCCCCTGAGGCTCCTCTGTGGTGAGAAGACAGTGAGGACTTCCACTTCCAGGGCCACGGCCTGCCCAGGACACACCTTACTACTAAGTGGAGAGAGTCTTAGTTCAAAACAGAGAATAGAGACTTCCTTGGTGACGCAGCGGGGTGATGGGGACCAGCTCCTGCAGGGGAGTGGATTGCATCCCTAGTCAGGGAACTAGGACCCTGCCAGTTGCCCAGCCAAGCCAAATCTTTAAAAGAGAGAGAGAGAAGAGCATTCCTTTCCTATGTGGGCAGGGCTCATGCCAAGGTACATACTTAGTGAGTGCAGGGCAAGCCAGACTTGATGCCTCGCTCTCAAACTTGCTGGCACCTTGTGCAGTGAACCCGGCAGCGGGACTTTCTTTTCATTCTGCCCAGACCTCCTTCACTCTGTAGGGCACCTGTTTCTGTAGCCACGGTTTCCCAAGGGCAGCGACGACCGCCTCCTTGGGGCTGTGTTTCTCCTCCCACAGCAGGCCAGCCCAGGGTCTCGCCCAAAGCAGATGTCATTATGTTTGTTGACGAATCTTTCACCAAATAAGTCTTGAGCAACTGCTGTCTTCCTGGACCTTGCTCTGCTCCCTCTTTAGGGGAATGAGGAGGGAATGACAAAGGGACCTCAGGACAGGGAGCTCACCCTCCAAGTCTTCACAAGCCCCAGGAGGAGATAAGACCTGCTCCAAGTCCTGGTAGCTTGGACTGGTGGAAGATAAGGGCTGGCGGGGGCGGGGGGGTGGGGGTGTCAGCCCAGGGCTTCGGCCCCAGGGGAAGCGTCCTCAGCCCTGGAGGACCAGTGGGCTGGGGAGAGCCCTTGAATGAGGCTTTGAAGGACAAGGAAGGAGTCACTGTCATCACCCCAAATACTAGCCAAGAATAGCCCATGGTCTATTCGTCTGCTTAGGACTCCCACAAGTGCTCCTCAGCCAAAATGATGGGCCCCGAGACGTTAAGGAACCTGCTGGATGTCACACAGGCAGGGAAGGCGGGGCCGCGACCCCGTACACCGGTTTTCTGAAAAGACAGCCCAGAAACCAGAGTGCTCTCTTGACCTGCGCTCCACACTGTCAGACAATGAGGGGAGCCTATTAGAAGCCTGGCCGTCAGGGGGAGAGGAAAAGCAAAAGGTGTGTCCTCTGCCCCCAAGTCACCACCTCCCCACCAAGTTCCCCCTCTCCTCTACCATCTCAGTCCCCAGCCTGGCAGGCAGCCTTTGCCACAGACCCCATCCAGGAGACTTGCCAGCCCGGATGACCCCAAGCCCTGAATCTGGACTCCACTGTGTGACCGAAGATGAGGGTCTTGCCCTCTCTGAGCCTCAGATTCGACGTCTGTACCGCCACCAAGCTGCATGAGACAAATCAGGGCCCTCCCTGGTGCTGACCTTGCTGAAGGCTCACGAAATTCCTCATGGTGCTAGCTAGGCCAGTCCCCTGTCTGGAGCTCCGCCTCTCCCCCTCTCCCAAGTCCCTCCCCCTCTGCTTTCCAGGTCGCTTGCTCACCTGTCTGTGTCCCGAGGCTGCTCTCCTACGTTCCTCTCGAGTGTGGGGCCCAGACCTGAAGGGGCGTAGCGGACAGCCCCTGAGCTCACTGCCAGGAACACAGGACATGTTCCTTGGGCCCGGCCCTGAGTAGGTTCCTTAGCGGGGTCCATGCGGGTTGGCCAGATCCAGGGTCTCTTTGGAATCAGCGGGGTGGGGAGGTGGAGAAGCTTCTCCCCACCCCCAGGCTCAGACTCACATTAACCTCTGCTATCTCTGAGGAGCAGCAGCCTGGGAGGGAGGCGCCTCCCAGACAGGTCTCTATCGCCTTAAACCCAGTAATGATTAACTCCCGCGGCTCAGCGGGGCAGTGGAAGATGCCCAGCTTGTCTCCCAGGGAAGGTGAGAAACCTCAAAGGGAGGCGGGAGGCTCCCTTTGCATGCTCAAGGCCCCAGGCTTTTCTAGGACTCATGGCTGGGGCAGCCTGTCCCCTTCCCTCTCGGGCTGCAAGTCGGAAAGAGCCTGTCCAGCCCTGGCCTTGTCACTAGCTGGCCTTGTGGCCTCGCGCGCCCCCCGGCCCCAGCCTCCCCGTGGTCCCTGCCCTCCGTATCCCCTTAGAACGTTTAACCACCCACAAAAGGGACCAATCCATGTAGCAGTTATGAGGACCACGGTCTTGGAGTCAGGTCATCTGGATTCCACGCTTGGGCACATTAGGTTCACTGTACCTCAGTTTCCCCAACTATGAAGTGAACTCTCAAAGGCGCACCAGGCCAGCTGCTATTGCCCAGACATGGCCTGCTCTCTCCTCCTTCCCCTTGTCCCACGCAATCTGCTCTCTGCAGCCTCCACTCCACCACATCCCCTCTGATAACCTACTTTCTTTTCCTCATATCCCCTCCTCCAAGAAGGTTTTCCCCCTCTGGATTGCGTTTTCTTCCACAGGCATTGGGCTGGAGCCACAGACGCATGGTCTACCCATGTCATGACGAGGGCCCCCTGTCAGGCACCCGCCTACTGAGTCCATGGGTAGAGGCTGGCCTGCATTTATCACCAAATTCTCAGTGGCCCCTTGCCTGGTGCACAGTCAGCCTCAATGCGCCCATGCAGTGGTTTGAATGTCCTACCCTATCTCATCTGGCCTGAATTCTAATCTGGAGTTTTGTCATTCTCTGGCTGTGTGACCTTAGGCACTGGGACTCAATTCCCACAACTTTAAAATGGGGACTATTTCCCCCTGTGAAGTTGTGAATATCAAAGAAGATAGCATTCAGATAACTTCCCTGGTGAACCTAGAATTTCCAGATGTACAAGCTGGATTTAGAAAAGGCAGAGGAACCAGAGATCAAATTACCAGTATCTGCTGGATCATAGGAAAAAAAAAAAAAAAAATCTACTTCTGCTTCATTGACTACACTAAAGCCTTTGACTGTGTGGATCACAACAATCTGGAAAATTCTTCAAGAGATGGGAATACCAGACCACCTTACCTGCCTCCTGAGAAACCTGTATGCAGGTCAAGAAACCCGTGTGCAGGTTAGAACTGGATATAGAACAATGGACTGGTTCCAAATTGGGAAAGGAGTGTGATAAAGCTGTATATTGTCACCCTGCTTATTTAATTTATGTGCGGAGTACATCATGTGAAATGCCTGGCTGGATGAAGCATAAGCTGGAATCAAGACTGCGTGGAGGGCTTCCCCTGGTGGTCCAGTGGGTAAGGACACCGCCTTGCAGTGCAAAGGGTGCTGGTTCGATCCCTGGCCTGGGAAGGTCCCACGTGCTGCGGAGCGGCTGGACCGATGTGTCCAGTCGCCGAGCCGGAGCTCTGGAGCGCATGCGCCCAGAGCCGGAGCTCTGCAACGACAGACGCCACCGCGGTGGGAGGCCCACAG
This sequence comes from Tragulus kanchil, assembly GCA_022376925.1. Lineage (NCBI taxonomy): Eukaryota > Metazoa > Chordata > Mammalia > Artiodactyla > Tragulidae > Tragulus > Tragulus kanchil. The sequence goes on along the minus strand of JAIOJX010000006.1, from coordinate 11,467,716 downwards.
GAGCCAAAGAACAAAGACGGATGAAAATAGAGAAATGAAAGACCAATAGAAGTGGCCCACCCACTCCCCTCCCTCCCCAACCTGACCCCGGCCCAAAATAAATAAATAAATAAATCTTTAAAAAAAAAAAAAAGACTGCGTGGAGAAATAGCAACAACCTTAGATATGCAGATGATATCACCCTTATGGCAGAAAGCAAGAGGAACTAAAGAGCCTCTTGAGGGTGGAAGAGGAGAGTGAAAAAGCTGGCCTAAAACTCAACTTTCAAAAAACGAAGATTATGGCATCTGGTCCCATCACTTCATGGTACATAGATGGGGAAACAATGGAAACAGCAACAGATTTTATTTTAGGGGTCTCTAAAATCACCGCAGACAGTGACTGCAGCCATGAAATTAAAAGATACTCCTTGGAAGAAAAACTACGACAAACTTAGACAGTGTATTAAAAAAGCAGGAACATCACTTTGCCGACAAAGGTTCATATAGTCAAAGATATGGTTTTTCCTGGAGTCAGGTATGAATGTGAGAGCTGGACCATAAAGAAGATTGAGAGCTGAAGAATTGATGCTTTCAAACTATGGTGCTGGAGAAGACCCTTGAGAGTCCCTTGGACGGCAAGGAGATCCAGCCAATCAATCCTAAAGGAAATCAACCCTGAATATTCATTGGAAGGACTGATACTGAAGCTGAAGCTCCAATCCTTCGGCCACCTGACGCGAAGAGACAGCTCACTGGAAAAGACCCCAGTGGGAAAGATAGAAGGCAGGAAAGACTGAAGGCAGGGGGAGAAGGAGACGACAGAGGATGAGATGGTTGTATGGCATCACTGAGTCAGTGGACATGAGTTTGAGTAAGCTCTGGGAGATGGTGAAGGACAGGGAAACCTGGCGCGCTGCAGTCCATGGGGTATCAAAGAGCTGGACGTGACTGAGGGACCGAACACCAACAGCTTCCCTGGTGGTCCAGTGATTAAGACATCAAGCTTCCACTACAGAGGGCATGGGTTCTATCCCCAGTCGGAGAACTAAGACGCCACATGCTGTGTGGCGGGCCAAAAAATAAAAAAGATGATGAGGATATTCATGAGGTGTCAGCCACAGTGGAGACCGAGTTTCCTGTCGCCTTCTACCCTGCTTTCCCCTCTTCTTTCCTGTTAGCCCCTGAGTTCCTGCTGCGAGAAGCTGCCAGTTCCTGACAAGACCCCGCCTGCCCTGTGTATGGATAACAATGTCTCCTCCTCAGGCTTCGGGCTTCGAAGCTCTCTCAGCTTAATGCAAACCAGATGCTGGCCTTTTTTTTTTTTTCCTGGCAATGAATTTTCCATGGCCTGTTCCCAACCCCTTCCTGTTTTCGCTCCTCACTGATCTCCCTGCTAAGTTCTCCCGAGCCTCCACCTTCCTCTGCAGGGCAACCTCTGGGCTCACCTGGAAACAATTAATGAAAAACAGGATGTGTGAAGTGGGGGGCAGGGTGGAGGGTCCCTCCATCACCCTGACGTGGCAAGAGGCAAAGGGGCTGACCCTGGCTGGTGACGAAGGGTACGGATGGTGGCCCCTCTCTGCCAAGTCCCAACCAGCCTCTCAGAGGGGAACCTGAGTCAGAGTTGTTCTGGGGATTGTCTAGAAAACTCCTGCTCCTTTCTGGACTTTGAGACACAGCTGGCACTGCATGGGGAGCTACGAGGACATTGTCCTTGGCCATGATTTAGAAAAATCAGAGGCAGAAGAAGCCCAACTCCCTCAGGCTGCAGGTGAGGAAACTGAGGCTCAGAGACTCATCCCAACTCACTGGTAGGTCAGAGCCAAGAGGCAGCCAGGTCTGGGGCTGCTGTCCTAAGTCAGCTCTTAGACTTTTATCTCAGCGGCATTCCCGTCTGCCTGCCCTCCCCCTGCCAAGCCCCAGTCCCGAGGGGATGCTCACGAGGCTGCCCGCTGGCTGCCACCTCCCGATGGGAGGCAGTCACACACACCTGGATCCTCCCCACCAGGGGAAGAGCACTTCCTGGCTTCTTCCTTCTAGTTGAGCAGGAGGCCATGTTGAGGGCTCTTTATCCTCTCGCCCCTTAAAGCATCCCAGGCTGGCCCACTGGGTGAGGACACAGTCATTTCCATGAAAACAGCAGACCGAGGGCTCCCTGAAAGCCAGGCTCCGGCCCCTCCCTCCGCCAGCTGTGCAGAGTGTTTGGACAACTGGAGGGAATGTTTTGCAGGGAGAGTCCTCCCCAATCCCTGAGCTCGGATTTCAAGAGAGAGGGAGGAGAGGATGGTGGCTCCAGAGAGAAGCTCAAGAGGTCATTTGTGGGCTTGGAGGCCCCCCGCCCAGGCCTGACCAGCACCACTGCCCACCCCGCCCCTGTGTGGCAGGGAGTTGGAGTCAGGCCCAGGCCCCTGGGGGAAGGACGAGGACAGGGGGAGGAGGGAGCAGGATGGTGTCAGAGGTTGGTCGCGGCCAGTTGGGTGAAGTCAGGCCAGGGGACGGTCTGGCTCGGGGAGGGGCCGGGCCGGGCCAGCGTTTTGGTCCCACGACAGTGATCGGTCCCCCTGCCAACACCCCCACTTTGCAGATGGGGCAGTTGGGGTCCAGAGGGGGCAGGTACTTGCCCCAAGGGACGAACATGCTGAGTATAGACCGGGGCTGAAACCCAGGGCTCCGGACCCTAAGCTCGCTCTTCTCACTGTCTGGGTTGTCCCCATCCTCGACCCCGACCCCCAAGACACACACACCCCCGCAGCCTGTGAATCGTCATCCTTGCTCTCCCCAAACAACACAGGCCAACTAACCTGCTTAAGCATAGTGCTGCAGGTTCATGAAGAACAGACGCTGAGCTCCCCACCAGGCGCGAGCACTGGGAGCACAAGGTGGAGGCCTGGGGGCCAGGGTTCCTGTCCTACTTCCTACTCTGGGGCCAGAGCTCCTCCAGGCTCCTCACCACAGCTGTCCAGGCCTCCCAGAGCCGCTTGAGAAGACGCACAAGTTCTACACCCAACTATCTGGAAGATAGCCTAAGCCTCAGTTTACCCACCGTATTACCCACCGTCCTCGCGCCCTTAAAGCATCCCAGGCTGCCACTGAGGGTGAAGGACACTTCCTGGCTTCTTCCTTCTAGTTGAGCAGGAGGCCATGTTGAGGGCTCTTTATCCTCTCCCCCTTAAAGCATCCCAGGCTGGCCCACTGGGTGAGGACACAGTCATTTCCATGAAAACAGCAGACCGAGGGCTCCTGAAAGCCAGGCCCCGGGCCCCCTCCCTCCGCCAGCTGTGCAGAGTGTTTGGACAACTGGAGGGAATGTTTTGCAGGGAGAGTCCTCCCCAATCCCTGAGCTCGGATTTCAAGAGAGAGGGAGGAGAGGATGGTGGCTCCAGAGAGAAGCTCAAGAGGTCATTTGTGGGCTTGGAGGCCCCCCGCCCAGGCCTGACCAGCACCACTGCCCACCCCGCCCCTGTGTGGCAGGGAGTTGGAGTCAGGCCCAGGCCCCTGGGGGAAGGACGAGAACAGGGGGAGGAGGGAGCAGGATGGTGTCAGAGGTTGGTCGCGGCCAGTTGGGTGAAGTCAGGCCAGGGGACGGTCTGGCTCGGGGAGGGGCCGGGCCGGGCCAGCGTTTTGGTCCCACGACAGTGATCGGTCCCCCTGCCAACACCCCCACTTTGCAGATGGGGCAGTTGGGGTCCAGAGGGGGCAGGTACTTGCCCCAAGGGACGAACATGCTGAGTATAGACCGGGGCTGAAACCCAGGGCTCCGGACCCTAAGCTCGCTCTTCTCACTGTCTGGGTTGTCCCCATCCTCGACCCCGACCCCCAAGACACACACACCCCCGCAGCCTGTGAATCGTCATCCTTGCTCTCCCCAAACAACACAGGCCAACTAACCTGCTTAAGCATAGTGCTGCAGGTTCATGAAGAACAGACGCTGAGCTCCCCACCAGGCGCGAGCACTGGGAGCACAAGGTGGAGGCCTGGGGGCCAGGGTTCCTGTCCTACTTCCTACTCTGGGGCCAGAGCTCCTCCAGGCTCCTCACCACAGCTGTCCAGGCCTCCCAGAGCCGCTTGAGAAGACGCACAAGTTCTACACCCAACTATCTGGAAGATAGCCTAAGCCTCAGTTTACCCACCGTAAAATTGGGGGGATTGTCCTTGCTCTGCTTACTTCATCCTCACGCCGAGTGCTGATGGCAGGGGACAGAGAGCACTGCGGGGCCTCTTTGGGGACTTAAATATTTCTCAGGGATAAAACCAGCTGAGGGGCTTCCCCTAATGGTCCAGTGGGTAAGGACACCACCTTGCAGTGCAAGGGGCGCCGGTTCGATCCCTGGCCTGGGAAGATCCCACGTGCCACGGAGAGGCTGGACCCATGTGTCCAATTACCGAGCCGGAGCTCTGGAGTGCATGCACCCAGAGCGGCGCTCTCCACCGCAATGGGAGGCCCACAGGAGCCAAAGAACAAAGACAGATGAAAACAGAGAAATGAAAGACCAATAGAAGTGGCTCGCCTGCTCCCCTCCCTCCCCAACCTGAACCCTGCCCGAAATAAATAAATAAATAAATCTTAAAAAAAAACAAAAACAAAAAAAAAACAGCTGAGTGTGGGAGTCCCACCAAAGTGCCTGGAGGCCTCAGCTGGATTACTTGAGGTGGAACCTGTTGACCCACTCTCTACTCCAGAGCAGGAAAGCTCTGACACCTAATGGAATTAGAACCAGCCAAACCTTGAGGGCTTCCCTGGTGGCTCAGTGGTAAAGAATCCACACCTGATGCAAGAGACGTGGGTTAGATCCCTGGGTCAGGAAGATCCCCGGAAGAAGGAAATGGCAACCCACTCTGGTATTCTTGCCTGGGGAATCCCATGGACAGAGGAACCTGGAGGGCTATCGCCCATGGGATTGCAAGAGTCAGACATGACTTAGGGACGAAACCACCATCACCAGCAAGCCTTGAGGGACAAACATGATTAGAGAGGGAAGAGTGTGCCCCTAGAGCTGCTAGTGACTTCCTCTGGAGTGGCCGCACGTGGAATGGGGACTGTGCTTGGATCTTTGTATTCATGGTATCAGAATTCGTTCAGCCTGGCAAACACCCACGTGGTCTTTTCGTTGCCTTTGGTTCCCATTTTGTTTGCATTTTGAAGAGAGCTCTCTGGTGGCTCAGACAGTAAAGAAGCCTCCTGCAATATAGGAGACCCAGGTTTGATCTCTGGGTTGGGAAGATCCCCTGGAGAAGGAAATGGCTACCCACTCCAGCATGCTTGCTTGGAGCATCCCCTGGACAGAGGAGCCTGGCGGGCTACTAGTCCATGGGGTTGAAAAGAGTTGGGTATGACTGAGCAACTGAGGACATGAGCAATATACCATATTCATAAAATGAAGAGATTAATTCATTCATTAATTTGACTGTGTCAGGTCTTAGCTGTGACAGAGGGGATCTTCCTTTTTTTATTTTTTAAATCACATTTTAATTTAAAAAATTAATTTTTGCTGCATCAAGTCTTTGTTGTGGTATGCAGGCTCTTTCATTGCAGTGCCTGGGCTTCTCTCTAGTTGAGCTGCAGGGGTTTCACAGCACTTGGCCTCAGTAGCTGCAGCTCTGGACCTCCAGGGAAGTCCCTTGAATTATTTGTTGGCTGAACCACAAGGCAAGTGGGATGTGGGATGTGGATCTTCTTTCCTCAACTAGGGATTGAACCCCGCAGTGAAAGAGTGGAGTCTTAACCACTGGAGCCCCAGGAAAGTCCCTAAGGGTGAAAATTCGTAACCTTGGATTTAGCAATGGTTTCTTAGGTATGATACCCCCACACAAGCAACAAAAGAAAAAATAGGTAAACTAGACTTTGTCAAAATTTTAAAAATTTTGTGCATCAAAGGACACGCCCAAGAAAGAGGAAAGGCAATCAAGAATGGAAGAACATATTTCTAAATCATATGAGATACATATATATCTTATAAGTGTCTAGCATCCAGAATATATATAACACTCTGACAACTCAACAATGAGACCATCATCCTATTGAAAAATGAGCAAAGGACTTGGGGAGATGTTTCACCAATGAAAATATAGCAACGAGCAGTAAGCGCATGAGGTGTTCAACATCATTTATTATTAATGAAATGCAAATCACAACCACCATAAGATATCACTGCACACCCAATAGCCTATATACATATTTTTTAAAAGTAGTCAGGAGTCCAGTAGTCATGTACAGATGTGAGAGCTGGGCTATCAAGAGGGCTGAGTGCCCACGTGCTTTTCGTTGCCTTTGGTTCCCATTTTGTTTGCATTTTGAAGAGAGCTCTCTGGTGGCTCAGACAGTAAAGAAGCCTCCTGCAATATAGGAGACCCAGGTTTGATCTCTGGGTTGGGAAGATCCCCTGGAGAAGGAAATGGCTACCCACTCCAGCATGCTTGCTTGGAGCATCCCCTGGACAGAGGAGCCTGGCGGGCTACTAGTCCATGGGGTTGAAAAGAGTTGGGTATGACTGAGCAACTGAGGACATGAGCAATATACCATATTCATAAAATGAAGAGATTAATTCATTCATTAATTTGACTGTGTCAGGTCTTAGCTGTGACAGAGGGGATCTTCCTTTTTTTATTTTTTAAATCACATTTTAATTTAAAAAATTAATTTTTGCTGCATCAAGTCTTTGTTGTGGTATGCAGGCTCTTTCATTGCAGTGCCTGGGCTTCTCTCTAGTTGAGCTGCAGGGGTTTCACAGCACTTGGCCTCAGTAGCTGCAGCTCTGGACCTCCAGGGAAGTCCCTTGAATTATTTGTTGGCTGAACCACAAGGCAAGTGGGATGTGGGATGTGGATCTTCTTTCCTCAACTAGGGATTGAACCCCGCAGTGAAAGAGTGGAGTCTTAACCACTGGAGCCCCAGGAAAGTCCCTAAGGGTGAAAATTTGTAACCTTGGATTTAGCAATGGTTTCTTAGGTATGATACCCCCACACAAGCAACAAAAGAAAAAATAGGTAAACTAGACTTTGTCAAAATTTTAAAAATTTTGTGCATCAAAGGACACGCCCAAGAAAGAGGAAAGGCAATCAAGAATGGAAGAACATATTTCTAAATCATATGAGATACATATATATCTTATAAGTGTCTAGCATCCAGAATATATATAACACTCTGACAACTCAACAATGAGACCATCATCCTATTGAAAAATGAGCAAAGGACTTGGAGAGATGTTTCACCAATGAAAATATAGCAACGAGCAGTAAGCGCATGAGGTGTTCAACATCATTTATTATTAATGAAATGCAAATCACAACCACCATAAGATATCACTGCACACCCAATAGCCTATATACATATTTTTTAAAAGTAGTCAGGAGTCCAGTAGTCATGTACAGATGTGAGAGCTGGGCTATCAAGAGGGCTGAGTGCCGATAACACACGCAGTGAACTCATGAAAAAACAGAGAATAGACATAAAGACATTGTGGAGACCGAACAGTGGGAGGGAGTAACATGGAAACCTATAATGTCATGTGTAGAAAAGATAGCTATTGTCATTGTGCTAGGGGAATAGGAGTACCTACAACCACTTGGAGCGATGGTCTGGAGGGATGGGAGGGGGGGAACTGGGTGGGGGGAGGGTCAAGGGATATGCATATGAATGATCTGGGAAAATACATGTACAAAAATAAATAAATAAATAAATAAAAGAAGGCTGAGTGCCGAAGAATGGTTGCTTTCTAACTGTGGTGCTGGAGAAGACTCTTGAGAGTCCCTTGGACAGCAAGGAGATCAAACCAGTCAGTCCTAAAGGAAATCAACCCCGCATATTCATTGGAAGGACTGATGTGGAGACTGAAACTCTGATACTTTGGCCATCTGATGCAAACAGCCGACTCATTTGGAAAAGGCCCTGATGCTGGGAAAGATTGAAGGAAAAAGGAGAAGTGGGCAGCAGAAGATGAGGTGGTTAGACAGCATCACCGACTTCATGGACATGCATCTGAGCAAACTCCAGGAGATAGAGAAGAACGGGCTGCAAAAAGTCAAACCTGACTTAGTGGCTGAACAGCATTAACCACAACAAAGGGAAACAAAGTGTCGGAGAGGATGTGGGGAAATTGGAATCCCTATGCAGTGTTGGTGGGAGCGTAACATAGTCACGGGGGAAAGCAGTTGGTAATTCCTTGAAAAGTTAGCTATGGTATTGCCATATGACCCATCAGTCCCACTCTTGGGTACATACCCAAAAGAACTGAAGACGGAAGCTAAAAAGCAAAAAAAACTTGTTCATGAATATACATAATAGACAAAGAATTGAAATAATCCAAGTCTCCCTCAATTGATGAATGAATAAACAAATCGTGAAACATCTTTATCATGGAATATGATACAACCCAAAAAGGGATGTGCTGCAAAATGGACGACTCTTGAAAACATTATGCTAAGTGAAAGAAGCCAGACATAAAATGACAACTACTGGATGATGCCATTTATATAACATGTCAAGAATAGGGGACTCCATGGAGACAGAAAGCAGATTAATGGTTGCTAGGGATTGGTTGCTAATGAATGGGAAGTGACTCTGTAATGAGAATGAATTTCCATTAGGGATGACAGAATGTTCTGGAATTAGATAGTGGTGATGGTTGCATAAGCTAAAAGCTGCTGAACTGCTCACTTAAAAATGATTAGAATGATGAATTTTACAGTATATGATGTTTATCTCAATTTTTTAAAAAAGACTAGAATGAAATACATCGAGATGATACCTTTGGTGATTTTTTCCCCGCAGCTCTGTATTTTCCTGTTTATGATAAAACACATAGTACAATTTTAAATCTCTCTTGTCATCGTCTGAAGCTAGCCTCTCAAACTTTCTTGTCCACACAGCTCTCCTGGGGACCCTGTTAGAATGTAGATTCCCACTGAGTAGATAGGGTGGGACCTGGGAGTTTGCATTTCTAAAAAATTTCTCTAGTGGCTCCATGGTGAAGAATTCATCTGCCAGTTCAGGAGACACAGGTTTGATTTCTGATCTGGGAAGGTCCCATGTGCCACAGAGCAACTGTGGCCGTAGGCCACAACTATGGAGCCTGCGCTCCAGAGCCCAGGAACTGAAACTACGGAAGCCCGCACAGCCTAGAGCCCATGCTCCGCAACGAGAGAAGTCACCGCAAGGAGAAGCCCGGGCACAACTAAAGAGTAGCCGCCACTCACTGCAACTAGAGAAAAGCCCACACAGCAACAAAGAATCAGCACAGCCAAAAGTAAAATACATAAAATTTACCAATAAATATAGAAATGTTACTCTCATCTAGAAAAATATCTTCAAAAAAAGAAAAAAACAGTAAAACTTACAAATGTGTTGTTGCACGTCGTCTGCAGACAAGCCCCCTTCCTTTGAGCAGCTAGGCTCTGGAAGTCAGCAGTAGGAAGGATGGGTGATGGATGGATCAGTTCTCTGCAGCTGAGATGCCAGCAGAAAAAGGACCACTGCTTCCGGATGCCCTCCCCAGGAGCCTATGGGGCGCAGGACGTATGTATACTAAAAAGATATCGTTTATCCAAAATTCAGATGTCACTGACTGCCCTGCAGTTTCACTTGCTGACTCTGGAGCCCTGGCCTGCGGTGGAGAGGGAATGGATCTGGGGTTGCCAGGCAACCTGTGGCTGGGTTGGTCAAGGCAACTCCAGGCAGCTTGCTCGGTGGTCCTGTTGGCCCCCAGGGCTTCCTCTTCAGCCACCTGCCCTTGTGTCATCCTCCCCCACAGGTCTGGCCACCTCCTGAAGAAGGCTCCCCTCGAGGTTGACACACAGACTCAGAGCAGGCCGACTGGTCCACCAGGAGGCTGGTTACACAGTCGTTACCACGGGGCTTCGGACCAGGCAGACTGGGGTTTTAACGGAAACAGGTTACTTACCTGCTCTCTGGGCTTCATAGTCACCTGTCACAGGTGAACAGTGTTCTCTATTCCCTAGTTCTTGTCCACACAGCTCTCCTGGGGACCCTGTTAGAATGTAGATTCCCACTGAGTAGATAGGGTGGGACCTGGGAGTTTGCATTTCTAAAAAATTTCTCTAGTGGCTCCATGGTGAAGAATTCATCTGCCAGTTCAGGAGACACAGGTTTGATTTCTGATCTGGGAAGGTCCCATGTGCCACAGAGCAACTGTGGCCGTAGGCCACAACTATGGAGCCTGCGCTCCAGAGCCCAGGAACTGAAACTACGGAAGCCCGCACAGCCTAGAGCCCATGCTCCGCAACGAGAGAAGTCACCGCAAGGAGAAGCCCGGGCACAACTAAAGAGTAGCCGCCACTCACTGCAACTAGAGAAAAGCCCACACAGCAACAAAGAATCAGCACAGCCAAAAGTAAAATACATAAAATTTACCAATAAATATAGAAATGTTACTCTCATCTAGAAAAATATCTTCAAAAAAAGAAAAAAACAGTAAAACTTACAAATGTGTTGTTGCACGTCGTCTGCAGACAAGCCCCCTTCCTTTGAGCAGCTAGGCTCTGGAAGTCAGCAGTAGGAAGGAGGGGTGATGGATGGATCAGTTCTCTGCAGCTGAGATGCCAGCAGAAAAAGGACCACTGCTTCCGGATGCCCTCCCCAGGAGCCTATGGGGCGCAGGACGTATGTATACTAAAAAGGTATCGTTTATCCAAAATTCAGATGTCACTGACTGCCCTGCAGTTTCACTTGCTGACTCTGGAGCCCTGGCCTGCGGTGGAGAGGGAATGGATCTGGGGTTGCCAGGCAACCTGTGGCTGGGTTGGTCAAGGCAACTCCAGGCAGCTTGCTCGGTGGTCCTGTTGGCCCCCAGGGCTTCCTCTTCAGCCACCTGCCCTTGTGTCATCCTCCCCCACAGGTCTGGCCACCTCCTGAAGAAGGCTCCCCTCGAGGTTGACACACAGACTCAGAGCAGGCCGCCTGGTCCACCAGGAGGCTGGTTACACAGTCGTTACCACGGGGCTTCGGACCAGGCAGACTGGGGTTTTAACGGAAACAGGTTACTTACCTGCTCTCTGGGCTTCATAGTCACCTGTCACAGGTGAACAGTGTTCTCTATTCCCTAGTTCTGATGAGGAGCTGAGATCATTTCTCTCCCTTTTTTTAAAAAAAACTTTTGAAAAACTTTGGGGCTTCCCTGGTGGTCCAGTGGGTAAGGACACAGCCTTGCAGTGCAAGGGGCGCCGGTTCGATCCCTGGCCCTAGAAGATACCACATGCCGCGGAGCGGCTGGACTGCTGTATCCAATTGCGACCCAGCGCTCTGGAGCACCGGTGCCCAGAGCCAGTGCTCTGCAACGAGAGAGGTCACTGCGATGGGAGGCCAACAAAGGCCAAAGAACAAAGACGGATGAAAATAAATGAAAGGCCAATAGAAGTGCCCTCCCACCAAAAAAAGCTTTGACTGCGCCGGGTCTTTTCTGTGGTGTCCCGGCTTCTCTCTAATTACATTGTTCGGGCTTAGTTGCCTCTCGGCATGTGGGATTTAAGTCCCCTGAAACCAGGGATCAAACTCATGTCCCCTGCATTGGAAGGCAGATTCTCAACCAGTGCACCACCAGGGAAGTCCCTGAGATCATTTCTAAAAAGTGCTTAGTGCACTGCCTTTTAGCCAGGAAGTGCTCAAGACGTGGAAGGAACCATTGCCTCTTGTTCGGTTTCCTCCTACAGTGCCCAGCACAGCACTGAGCTCAGCCAGGCTTCAGTGCTTGCTTGTGGAACTGCACCCCGGGAACCTGCTAGAACAGTGAAGACACACACTGCTCTGAGTTGCCTATATATCGCAGCTCAGACTCTAATTCTCTGTGGCTCGAGGCAAGTCAACTTCTTTGTCTACGCCTTGGTTTGTTGGTCTACAGCTTGTGAAGCTGCTTGCACGCCCATTCGACAGATGAGAAGGCAGAGGCTCCTGACTCGGGGGAACGCCTGACCGCGTCTTGTGTTCTCACACCCAGGGCCGTCCCCCTGGGATGTTTCTCTTCCTCCTCCCCTGCCCATTAGCCCTGGTCCTGAGCTGGTGGGCTGGGGGATGTAGATGGGGTCTGTGCCTCACCTGGTTAACCTCAGGGGGACAGAGTCCATGGGGATGAGGTCACTCGGAGATCCCCATGTTATCCTTTAGGCTGTGGGTTGTCCTCTCGCCTTGCATCAATGGTTGGACCGATTCTGGCCTATTCCATGCTACGCCGTGGTCATCAGCAGGACGGGGCTTGGTGAAGCTGGACTGGAGTGTGTCCCGGCCTCTCTCCGCCTCTCCTGGCCCCTGTTGTCTGCCTGCAGTAGCCAGAACTCATGTGTTCATATCTTTGAATGCTGAGTCTGTTTGGCCCTTCAGGGGTCGGGGCTGCCTGGCTCCAGGGTGGAGGTGTTACCAACGGTCTTGAGTTGAGGTCCCCGGCTGGCAAGATCCCTCTGCTCCCCTGTCCAGCTGTCCCCAAACCTCTTCTTTTCTTTCTTGGCTTCTGCCCTGTTCGTACGGTGATGGTCCCAAGAGAGGGATATGGGCTGGCAGGTGCCCTACAGAGCCTGGAGGCAGCATCCAGGCCTGGCTGGCCCACCGCAGGGCTCCCTGCCAGTGTCCCCAGCCAAGCTGGTCCCTCCTTTCTGCCCAGCTGAGACAGAGCCTGGAAGGACAGTGGCAAGCCCTCTGTGATGCTCCGGTTGCCATGGCGATCCTAGAAAAGAAAGTCATAGCATTCTGCCTCTGGAATCTCCAGCTCTGCTCTGCCTGCCCCCAGAGACGGCTCTCTGCTGGGGCTGGAGAGCAGGGACTCTACCGCAGCTAAAGTCTACTCCGTGCATCCCCCACCCCTCGGGCCTCCCTTCAACCTCACTACCCTAACTGATAGGACTGCATGGCTCAGAAACTGACCTCCACTGGAGAGATTGATGGGCGGCAGAAAAGACACAGGATTCACAATCAAAAGACTCGGATTCAACCCCAACCTGGCCCTTTATGGCCATGTTACCTTGGACAAGGCAGGCTTTGAACATCAGCGTCCTCTTTTGTACAGTGTGGATACTGATGCCTCACTGAACTATTCTCAGTAATGCCTCGGTGACTTTTCTTTCTTTTTTTTTTTAAAGATTTATTTATTTATTTACTTTGGGCGAGGGCCGGGTTGGGGAGGGAGGGGAGTGGGCGGGCCACTTCTATTGGTCTTTCATTTCTCTATTTTCATTCGTCTTCGTTCTTTGGCTCCTGTGGGCCTCCCATCGCGTTGGCGTCTGTCGTTGCAGAGCACCGGCTCTGGGCGCATGCGCTCCAGAGCTCCGGCTCGGTGATTGGACACATCAATCCAGCCGCTCCGCGGCACGTGGGATCTTCCCAGGCCAGGGCTCGAACCGGCGCCCCTTGCACTGCAAGGTGGTGTCCTTACCCACTGGACCACCAGGGGAAGCCCCTCGGTGACTTTTCATAGCCTGTCCTTCTGATAGATAATGCTTTTCCATCCTTCTCAACTCAAACCCCTACTCATGCTTCAAAACCCAGCTCAAATGCTCCTGTCTCTGTAAACGTTTCCCTGACCTCCGTGCACCTGGCACAGATATTAGGCTTTGCTCCTCCGTGTTAGAGCAATTTAAGTGTTATCCCGGTCTTTAGTTAATTATGAATTCTTTTTTTATTATCATTAATTATTTGTTTATTTTTGGTGGTGCTGGGTTTTTGTTGCTACATGCAGCTTTCTCTAGCTGCAGTGAGCAAGGGCTACTCACGCTACCTGGGTTTCTTGTTGTGGTGGCTTCTCTTGCTCCAGAGCACAGGCTCTCGATCATGTGGGTTCGGTAGTTGCGGTGCTCAGGCTTCATGGTCCCATAGCCCATGGAATCTTCCCAGACCAGGGATCAAACTCACGTTTGCTGCATGGGCAGGCAGATTAACCACAGAACCACCAGGGACGTCCAATCATGAATTCTTGAAGGAAGGAATCAGATTAGGCTCAGTTCTGGCATCGGAAATGGTTGGTTGACTGACTAATGTGTGGAATGGAATGCAGAGGAGACCGACATTGATGGGTGTGGGCCCCATCCTTGCAGAGGTCAACCCCTGACTGTTTGTTACCTTGGACAAGGCAGGCTTTGAACATCAGCGTCCTCTTTTGTACAGTGTGGATACTGATGCCTCACTGAACTATTCTCAGTAATGCCTCGGTGACTTTTCTTTCTTTTTTTTTTAAAGATTTATTTATTTATTTACTTTGGGCGAGGGCCGGGTTGGGGAGGGAGGGGAGTGGGCGGGCCACTTCTATTGGTCTTTCATTTCTCTATTTTCATTCGTCTTCGTTCTTTGGCTCCTGTGGGCCTCCCATCGCGGTGGCGTCTGTCGTTGCAGAGCACCGGCTCTGGGCGCATGCGCTCCAGAGCTCCGGCTCGGTGATTGGACACATCAATCCAGCCGCTCCGCGGCACGTGGGATCTTCCCAGGCCAGGGCTCGAACCGGCGCCCCTTGCACTGCAAGGTGGTGTCCTTACCCACTGGACCACCAGGGGAAGCCCCTCGGTGACTTTTCATAGCCTGTCCTTCTGATAGATAATGCTTTTCCATCCTTCTCAACTCAAACCCCTACTCATGCTTCAAAACCCAGCTCAAATGCTCCTGTCTCTGTAAACGTTTCCCTGACCTCCGTGCACCTGGCACAGATATTAGGCTTTGCTCCTCCGTGTTAGAGCAATTTAAGTGTTATCCCGGTCTTTAGTTAATTATGAATTCTTTTTTTATTATCATTAATTATTTGTTTATTTTTGGTGGTGCTGGGTTTTTGTTGCTACATGCAGCTTTCTCTAGCTGCAGTGAGCAAGGGCTACTCACGCTACCTGGGTTTCTTGTTGTGGTGGCTTCTCTTGCTCCAGAGCACAGGCTCTCGATCATGTGGGTTCGGTAGTTGCGGTGCTCAGGCTTCATGGTCCCATAGCCCATGGAATCTTCCCAGACCAGGGATCAAACTCACGTTTGCTGCATGGGCAGGCAGATTAACCACAGAACCACCAGGGACGTCCAATCATGAATTCTTGAAGGAAGGAATCAGATTAGGCTCAGTTCTGGCATCGGAAATGGTTGGTTGACTGACTAATGTGTGGAATGGAATGCAGAGGAGACCGACATTGATGGGTGTGGGCCCCATCCTTGCAGAGGTCAATCCTGGCGCCTTTGTCCAAGATGACTTGGGTCTATCGGCGTCCGTGATGGCGGTTCTGTGTGCCCGAGGCATGCCTGCTTGGCTGGGGACGTTTACAGGGCTGAGACCCAGTGGAAAGGTGGTGACTTATGCCTGGGGTGTGCCTGTCTTAGCAGTGGGGTGTGGCCCGAAGCAGCTGCCCTGGGGGTACCCTGGGGCATCTGGGCTGGGGCCGCACAGTCAGCTAGCTGGTCCTACTGGAGTTTGGGGCACATTACCAAGGAACCCGGGGCTCAGGGAAAGGGAGAGGGAGGACTGCTGTGTCTCCCGACTCCCTCCCCTGGCTCCGTGGCTGCTGATTAGGGTCCAGGAGACGAAGGTGCCATCCAGTGCCAGTTCCGCCACCCACGCAGACCCATCCCAGTGCACCAGGCTGCCCAGGTCAACGCCAACTGGTCACGGGCGCCCTCCAGTGGCCACCGCAGTGGGAGGCGGAAGCCTGAGTGCACAAAGGCAGATGGTGCATTGATTCCAACTGACACAGAAAGTCCTCATGCCAAATGTGGTGTCAGGCACATGCTTCCGTTTTCATTTTAAATGTTTATGAATCATGTGCTAAATGGAAAGCTCTCTCTTAAGTGTTGATGTGTTGGTGGGGGAAGAGGGAATACAAGAGGGAAAAAGATTCCCTCACGGCAGTGATCTTCAACCCCATCGTCCACTGGACTCACCTGGGGAACGTGAAACATACCAGCCACTGGACCCCACCCAGACCAGTCGACCCTGGAGGGCACGGTAGAGACACCAGGGGTTTGTGGATGTTCTCCAGGGTAAGGTAACAGGTGCAAGAACTCTCTGGTTTGGAGAGCTGACGATAACGTTTCCCATCCATCATTCTCACCTGGCTGCTGAGGTAGGCATTACTGTCCCAGTTCACAGATGCGGAGACTGAGGTTCCAGTGACCCGACCCCTATCTCTGATTCAGTTCAGGACAGTGGTGGGAAAGATGTCTCCCACAGCACAGGCAGCAGAGATGCAGCAGATGCTCCTCCAAGATGGTCCCTGATCTCTGGAGACTCCCTTATAATGGTAATGCTGTGATTGTTGGCTGTGGTTTGAAAAACACCCAGGGCTGTTGTGGAATAATTTCTTTTTCCAGGCAGAGAATTATACAGGCAAAACCTCCATGCACAAAAGTCACTTGTAGTCTCAGCATCCTTAACCCTGGGAGGAGGGGGCAGGGGGTGGGGCGGGTAGGGAAAGGGAAAGTCAAGGAGAAAGGGAGGAGGAGGGAAGGAGCGGGTTTATTTTAAGGCTCGAGGTCACATTCTAAATCAGGGCTTCGGGAAGTGTGGTTGGGAGACACTGGCGTTATAATTCCCCCGGGGCTTGTGAGAAATGCATCCCTCAGCTCTCAGAATCAGGTTCTGGAGAAAGACCCTGAGAAGTTGCATGTTGAACAGGACAGACGTCCAGATTATTCTTATGGCCACTGAAGACCGAGAGTCGCTGCTGCTTCAAGTTTTCACGTGATACAAGAGGAGATGCGTCCTAGACCCCCCTCACTTCCGGGTACTGAGAGTTCTCACGTGTGGACTGATGTGTTCAAATGTACGGAGGCGGCTGTCGACGCATTAACCAGTGGCCCCTGGGGACCTGGGCACACACACACACCCCTACTGCACAGGCGGGCCAGGAGCCAGCAGCATAAACCCTGCTGTGTCATCCCGCACCAGGCCCCAGCCCCCTAGCCCCCCTTCTCCTCCCGTAGCCCTAAAGCAACCTCCTAGATGAGCCCTGCCAGCCAATCACAGCCCGAATCATCTATGATGTCACCAGCAGCCAATCGGAGCTCCTCAGGAGTATATGCTGAATTCTGTCATCTTCCTGAAGTGATGGAGTGCTAAAGCAACGCCATCCTTATCCGAGAGGGATGCTGAGGCCTAGGGAGGAGCAGGGGCCTCCTCAGGGTCACCTCATCAGGGGGCAAAGCCAGGGCTAGAAGCCTGAACGTCTGACTGTGTTCCAAATATTCTTTCCCATACCCCAAGTGCCACCCAAGCCCCCAGGGCCTGGGCAGAGGCTCCCCTCGCAGGATGGCTCCTGACACAGGAGATAAGTCAAGGCCCCGGCCTCTCTCCACGACAACTCTCCCTACAAGACCTCAGAAACAGAGCCCTCAGTGTCCAGAGTTTAGGGCCCAGGGGACATGGCAGAGCCCATGGTGGCGGGGGTTGCCCCCAATTCCAGCCCCAGTCTCAGTCCACCCCAACCCTCCGGAAGGAATTAGAGGGGCCCCGGCCGGACGGAGCTGCCTGCTGCTTATGGGGAGATTATGAGGAGGGAGCCAAGACAAGGGCTCCTTTGTGGAGGGCCCCGGGATTAGGGAGTCAAGTGACCACATTACACACGCGTGGGCAGTGCCAACCCCTACGTGTGGGCAGGGGCGCTGGCCATAGGACCCCAGAGAGCCCCACCAGCCCTGCGGCCAGACCTTTGGTGGGATCGCCTGACCAGCCAGGAGCCCCAACTGTGAGTAAGGGGTTTACTCTAGCAGCCTGGGCTGGGGCATTGAGGGCCTCTGGGGTGGATGACCCTGCCCATATGCACATGGTGGATACAGACGGGCAGCAGCCATGCAGACGCCTGGGAACCTGGGTGTCTATGCAAAGGCCCTGGGGTGGGAATGAACTTAGAGAATGCCAGGCACAGAGATGGCCAGTGTGACTGTGTCAGAGCAGATGAGGGAGGATAAGGTGCCCATCATTGCTTCAGAAAGATTTTCTGAGCACCTCCTATGAGAACATAATAGGAACTACCATTCCCAGGAGGGATTAAGCTGTAGACATGCAAAATAGAAGCCCTGCCAGCCAATCACAGCCCGAATCATCTATGATGTCACCAGCAGCCAATCGGAGCTCCTCAGGAGTATATGCTGAATTCTGTCATCTTCCTGAAGTGATGGAGTGCTAAAGCAACGCCATCCTTATCCGAGAGGGATGCTGAGGCCTAGGGAGGAGCAGGGGCCTCCTCAGGGTCACCTCATCAGGGGGCAAAGCCAGGGCTAGAAGCCTGAACGTCTGACTGTGTTCCAAATATTCTTTCCCATACCCCAAGTGCCACCCAAGCCCCCAGGGCCTGGGCAGAGGCTCCCCTCGCAGGATGGCTCCTGACACAGGAGATAAGTCAAGGCCCCGGCCTCTCTCCACGACAACTCTCCCTACAAGACCTCAGAAACAGAGCCCTCAGTGTCCAGAGTTTAGGGCCCAGGGGACATGGCAGAGCCCATGGTGGCGGGGGTTGCCCCCAATTCCAGCCCCAGTCTCAGTCCACCCCAACCCTCCGGAAGGAATTAGAGGGGCCCCGGCCGGACGGAGCTGCCTGCTGCTTATGGGGAGATTATGAGGAGGGAGCCAAGACAAGGGCTCCTTTGTGGAGGGCCCCGGGATTAGGGAGTCAAGTGACCACATTATACACGCGTGGGCAGTGTCAACCCCTACGTGTGGGCAGGGGCGCTGGCCATAGGACCCCAGAGAGCCCCACCAGCCCTGCGGCCAGACCTTTGGTGGGATCGCCTGACCAGCCAGGAGCCCCAACTGTGAGTAAGGGGTTTACTCTAGCAGCCTGGGCTGGGGCATTGAGGGCCCATTGGGGTGGATGACCCTGCCCATATGCACATGGTGGATACAGACGGGCAGCAGCCATGCAGACGCCTGGGAACCTGGGTGTCTATGCAAAGGCCCTGGGGTGGGAATGAACTTAGAGAATGCCAGGCACAGAGATGGCCAGTGTGACTGTGTCAGAGCAGATGAGGGAGGATAAGGTGCCCATCATTGCTTCAGAAAGATTTTCTGAGCACCTCCTATGAGAACATAATAGGAACTACCATTCCCAGGAGGGATTAAGCTGTAGACATGCAAAATAGAAATTGTGAGTGTAACATGATAAGCGCTGTGTAGAAAAATCGAGCAAGGCAAGAAGAAAGGGCTGGTGGTACTAGGATGATATTTCCAGGTAAGGGGGCTAGGGACGTCCTTTCTGAGGAGGTGCCCTGAAGTGGGAATGAGCCATCCTGTTAGCTTAGGAAGAGCATCTCCGAGGAAGGAGGATCAGCAGGTGGAAAGGCCCTGGGTCACCATTCAGTCGCCTCTCCACCAGCCCAGCTTTGTTCTGGGCACTGGGGACAGGGTGGTGGCCAAGGGTGACCAGTTCTCACTCCAGAGCTTGGGAATCCACCAAACACGATGGGCTCAGAACACAGGAAGGATTGCTGCCTTTGTGGTCCAATTAAAGTGTACTGACCTCTGTGTGTTCCCATGCCAAGGCGATGGACAGCCCCTGAGCTCACTTCTCCGGTTTTTTGGAGGGTACCTCCCGGCCCCCCTCCCAGTTTCCAGATGGGAGAACTAAGGCCCAGAGTGGGGAAGGATCACTCGAGTCCTGGACAGACTCTGAAGAGGTCCCTGGTCCCTCCTGTCCTCCGTCCCATCCATATCCCGCTCTGTCTGCCCACCAGGACCCAAGCCCACCTGCTGCAGCCCAGCGCCTGGCCATGACCGTCACCTACTCGAGCCAAGTGGCCAACGCCCGTTTAGGCTCCTTCTCCCGCCTGCTGCTGTGCTGGCGCGGCAGCATCTACAAACTGCTCTATGGCGAGTTCCTCATCTTCCTGCTGTGCTACTACACGATCCGCTTCATCTACAGGTCTGAGGGGACAAGCCAGGACCTGGAGCTCCTGAGGCGATCCACAGAGATCTATAAGGCTGCGCTCTGTCTGTGGTCAAGCCCTGGGGCCTGGGCCTGGGGGCCTGGGGGCGGGGGAGGAGAAGAAAGGAGACAGGCTGCCAGGGCCACACAGTGCAGGTCAGGGCATCTCCAACATCCTTTCCTCCAACCCAGGGAGGGGCCTTACCCGCTCCCACCCCAAGACTGTTTTCCTGATTCTCAGGAAAGACCATATCTTTCCAGGCCCAGACCCATCTTTTATTATTATTTATTTATTTATCTATTTATTTTCATCCATCTTTATTCTTTGGCTTGTGTGGGCCTCCCATTGCAGTGGCCTCTCCTGTTGCAGAGCACCGGCTCTGGGCGCATGCGCTTCAGAGCACTGGCTCTTAATTGGACACACCGGTCCAGCCGCTCTGCGGCACGTGGGATCTTCCCAGGCCAGGGCTCGAACCGGTGCCCCTTGCACTGCAAGGCGGTGTCCTTACCCACTGGACCACCAGGGAAGCCCCTAGACTTTAGGCTTTAGAGCAGTTTTTGGTTAGTAGCAAAACCAAGCAGAAGGTACAGAGACGTCCCGTATGCCCCACCCTCTTCTGCCCCACACACGGCCTCCTCTGCTATCACATCCCACCACAGAGCGGGAGGTCGGTGGTAATCCATGAACCCACATGGACACATCGTTATCACCCGAAGCCCATAGTTTATGTTAGGATTCTCCCCTGGTGGTGGACACTGGGCGTGGACAGAGGTGAAACAGCTTGCATTCACCACTGCAGTGCTGTGCAGAATAACTTCATTTCCCTGAAACCCCTCTCTGCTCTGCCGATTCATCCCCCTCACCAGGCTTTTTGGTTTCTTTTTTTTCAAGACCAAACCCTTTATTTCAACACTTTTAAATATTTTATTTTTATTTACTTGGCTGCACGGGGCCTTAGTTGTGGCACGCTAGCTCTTTAGCTGTGGCGTGTAATACCTAGTTCCCTGACCAGGGATCGAACCCAGGTCCCCTGCACTGGGAGTGGGAGTCTTAGCCACTGGGCCACCAAGGAACTCCCTCAACTGGGCTTCAACCAGCTATCTTTTGGATCCTTTCAAAGGGTCAGCCGTGTCTAAAACGGACTCCTTTAGCAGGACCCGCCTTCCTCCACCTCACAGAAAACCTCCTGAGGGTTTCTCCTCCAGACATGGAACAGAGGCCACCGAACGTGGCCCAGCACGCAGGAAGGAGCCCAGCACATGGACACTTGTATTGATGACTTTGTAGTACAATCAGAGGGTTTGGGGGCTGTGGGAGAAAGACGAGGACCAGGCTCAGGCCAGAGGAGGGGTCCCAAGCAGGCGAGTGAGAGACAGGGAGGAGAGGAGGCTGCCCCTCTCCTCCCCTGGGCCTGGCGGGCCCGGGACCAGTCTCAGCCATCTCCTCCCAGCATCTGCTGCTCTCTCCCCGGCCCTCGCCTCCCCCAGGATGGCCCTCACAGAGGATCAGCAGGTGATTTTCGAGAAGCTGACTCTGTATTGCGACAGCTACATCCAGCTCATCCCTATCTCCTTCGTGCTGGGTGAGCCCCTCTTCCATGCGTCGGGGTCCCCTTGGCTGCTCCAGGCTCCAGACCGGCAGATCACGAGGAGCGAGCTGGGAAGGCCTGTTGCACATCAGTGCCTCTCAGTGGTTCAGGGAAATGGGCAGCCTGCAGCCAGAGGGGCTGACGTTAGGCATTAGGAAGGATGCCCTGCTAATAGCACTTGAGATCCCACTTCATGCTGACACATCGTTATCACCCAAGCCCATAGTTTATGTTAGGATTCTCCCCTGGTGGTGGACACTGGGCGTGGACAGAGGTGAAACAGCTTGCATTCACCACTGCCGGGCTGTGCAGAGGAACTTCATTTCCCTGAAACCCTCTCTGCTCTGCCGATTCATCCCCTCACCAGGCTTTTTGGTTTCTTTTTTTTCAAGACCAAACCCTTTATTTCAACACTTTTAAATATTTTATTTTTATTTACTTGGCTGCACGGGGCCTTAGTTGTGGCACGCTAGCTCTTTAGCTGTGGCGTGTAATACCTAGTTCCCTGACCAGGGATCGAACCCAGGTCCCCTGCACTGGGAGTGGGAGTCTTAGCCACTGGGCCACCAAGGAACTCCCTCAACTGGGCTTCAACCAGCTATCTTTTGGATCCTTTCAAAGGGTCAGCCGTGTCTAAAACGGACTCCTTTAGCAGGACCCGCCTTCCTCCACCTCACAGAAAACCTCCTGAGGGTTTCTCCTCCAGACATGGAACAGAGGCCACCGAACGTGGCCCAGCACGCAGGAAGGAGCCCAGCACATGGACACTTGTATTGATGGCTTTGTAGTACAATCAGAGGGTTTGGGGGCTGTGGGAGAAAGACGAGGACCAGGCTCAGGCCAGAGGAGGGGTCCCAAGCAGGCGAGTGAGAGACAGGGAGGAGAGGAGGCTGCCCCTCTCCTCCCCTGGGCCTGGCGGGCCCGGGACCAGTCTCAGCCATCTCCTCCCAGCATCTGCTGCTCTCTCCCCGGCCCTCGCCTCCCCCAGGATGGCCCTCACAGAGGATCAGCAGGTGATTTTCGAGAAGCTGACTCTGTATTGCGACAGCTACATCCAGCTCATCCCTATCTCCTTCGTGCTGGGTGAGCCCCTCTTCCATGCGTCGGGGTCCCCTTGGCTGCTCCAGGCTCCAGACCGGCAGATCACGAGGAGCGAGCTGGGAAGGCCTGTTGCACATCAGTGCCTCTCAGTGGTTCAGGGAAATGGGCAGCCTGCAGCCAGAGGGGCTGACGTTAGGCATTAGGAAGGATGCCCTGCTAATAGCACTTGAGATCCCACTTTCTGAGGGAGGTGCTGACATTATAGTAGTCTCTGGAGCCTTTCCCAGGAAGGCAGGGGTCTGGCTGGGTTTCTGGGAAAGCCTGCGCGGCCACAAAGAGACCTCCAGTCTCTCGCGCTTTCACGTGAGGCTCTGATGGTCTCTCTCTCCTTTTCGAGCCCCTTCCAGGGGGGTTAGGGGTGGGTTCAGCCCCATTAGAAAAATGGAGAAACCGAGGCATCGCCCTCGCTGGGCTCTGGCCGCAGCGTGGGCCTTCGCCCCTCGCCCCCCTTCCCCCCGCGCCCCTCTGCCCAGGCTTCTACGTGACACTGGTCGTGACGCGCTGGTGGAACCAGTATGAGAACCTGCCGTGGCCCGACCGCCTCATGAACCTGGTGTCGTCCTTCGTTGAGGGCAAGGACGAGCATGGCCGGATGCTGCGGCGCACTCTCATGCGCTACGCCAACCTTGGCAACGTGCTCATCCTGCGCAGCGTCAGCGCTGCGGTCTACAAACGCTTTCCCAGTCCCCAGCACCTGGTGAAAGCAGGTGGGCGGGGCCGAACGGGACAGTGGGCGGGGCCGGATAATGATAAGGGGCGGAGACCTAGCCGGAGATGGGTGGAATCAGAGGCCCCTGGGCAGAGGATTGGGTGGGATCAGGGGCGGGGCGGGGTGGAGACCTGTGGGCCGGGACCTGAATTAGGTGGAGGCGGAGTCAGCAGCCTGAAGGTGGGTAAGAGGCCAGAACTGGTTCTCAGAGGATGGGGCTATGAGACAGCGCTCACGGCTCCTGAGGGATGAGGGAAGCGTGAGGGTTGAGGGCTGGAGTGAAGCTGTGGGAAGCGGTGAGGAGCCAGGGTCTACCTCTCTCTGCTCTTCTCCTTCCTGGTTTCTCGTTTCCACTCTGTTATGCCGGTCATCTCCTTCACTGGCCTTCCCTCACCAGACCTGGTTAGTAAGACAGCTCCCTCTCACAGATCTGCTCAGCCCAGAGTAGCTCACAGTAGACACTCAGTGATTATTCATTGAGAGAAAGAGGATGGCGAAGGAGCTCTGAGGTTCCTATGGGCTCAGCAGGGGCTTGGTCTTGAATTTGGGCCCCACCTGGCAGGGCCTGGCCAGCCACCCCTTCTGCAGCATCCCCTGCCCACTGTCTTCTCCACTCTCGCCTGCAGGCTTCATGACCCCCTCCGAACACAAGCACTTACAAAAACTGAGCTTGCCACACAACTCGTTCTGGATGCCCTGGGTGTGGTTTGCCAACCTGTCAACCAAGGCCTGGATGGGAGGTCGAATTCGGGACCCTGTCCTGCTCCAGAGCCTGCTCAACGTGAGCCCATTACACAGAAGGGGCTGCTGCGAAGTGGGGAGGGTCGTGCCCCTACAAGGAACGGGTTTCCTACAAAGAGAAGAGTGGAGCCCCTGAGGGTCTTCCCAGCTCCCGCCCTGGGACTGTAGGGTCTCTCCCAACAGGATTCCCTAGCCCTAGAAGGCCCCTTTTCAATTTCCCCTCCCACCCTCTCTCTAAAGTGGACCTCTAAGATCCTGGTTCTTTTGAGACAGTTGAGGAGCCTGAGACACAGAGAGGTTAAGTGAGCTGCCCATGACCACACAGCCGGGGCTGGACCCTGAGCACCAGATCCTGGTGTCTGGGGCCGAGCCGGGGGCTGAGCCTGGAGAGGAGGCAGTGGTCGGGACCCCAACCCTCCCTCCTGCCCGCCTAGGAGATGAACACCTTGCGTACTCAATGTGGACAGCTGTATGCCTATGACTGGATCAGTATCCCACTGGTGTACACTCAGGTGAGGGCTCGGCCGCTGCAGCTGCCCCTCCGGGAAACTGAGGAGGACCCGGAGGCAGCCCACGGTGAAGGGCTCCCTCGAGACTCAAGAAGAGTCTCACTCTGGCAGTCGGGTCAGGACGTTGCAGGTTTTGTTTAGTGCCAGGTTCCAAGAGTTCAGGCCCCTGCCTGGTCCAGGTGGTGGAGGCAGTGGGATGATCTTCATTTTATGTATTGATTTAGTATGTGTATTTTTTTTTTAATTTGGCCTCTTTTTATTGTTTTTTTATTTATTTATTTTCATCCATATTTATTCTTTGGCCTGTGTGGGCCTCCCATCATAGTGGCCTCTCTCATTGCAGAGCGCCGGCTCTGGGCGCATGCGCTCCAGAGTGCTGGCTCGTAATTGGACACACTGGTCCAGCCGCTCTGTGGCATGTGGGATCTTCCCAGGCCAGGGATTGAACCGGTGCCTCTTGCACTGCAAGGTGGACTCTCTACCCACTGGACCACCAGGGAAGCCCTAGTATGTGTATTTTTAATGTTGGGGTGTGCTGCAAAGGTTGTGGGCTATGAGCTCCCTAATGAGGGACTGAACCCCATCAGGGAGCGATGAGGACTTTGTGCTCTCTTGGCCGTGAGAGCGCGGGGTCCTAACCACTGGAGAGACGAAGTCCAACAGAAAGGTAAGGCCAAGCCGACCGTGACACGTGGCCGTGTCAGGGAATTCCCTCCTTATTTTCAAGAAGAGACCACAGCGACCCAAAGTCACACAAGTGTGCAAGTCAGAGCAAGGCCTGTCCTCCCGGCCTCGGGAGCATTCTGATCCCACGGTCCCCACCGAGCCCGTGTCAGTCACCCTCCCTCCCCTGCCAGGTGGTGACCGTGGCGGTATACAGCTTCTTCCTGGCTTGCCTGATTGGGCGGCAGTTTCTGAACCCAGCCAAGGCCTACCCCGGCCACGAGATGGACCTCGTCGTACCCCTCTTCACGTTCCTACAGTTCTTCTTCTATGCTGGCTGGCTCAAAGTAAGCCCCGCCCGGGACAGCACTGGCTGTGGCCAACCAGAAAGGGAGAGTCCCTACATAGTGGCTTTGGAGACAGTGGTCAGACAGGAGGGGTGCGAAGGGGTGAAATGGCACGAGCCAACGTGTACGGGGGGAGCAAGGCTGCAAGGATTTCCGCCTGAGGATTTCCAGAACCTCCTCTACCCTCAAGGTGGCCGAGCAGCTCATTAACCCGTTTGGAGAGGACGATGATGACTTTGAGACCAACTGGATTGTCGACAGGAGCTTGCAGGTATGAGGAGGGGGAGAGAGCCTGTTCCCTCCTTCCTCCCCGCATTGGACCAGGGAGGGGCTCCGCCGTTCTGTGAAGTGCCCTCCACCACTCACTCACAGGACCCTCAGCCTACCTTCCGAGGCTACAGCTAGCATCGGTCCCTCCATTTCACAAGAAGAGCATCAGAGGCCCAGAGAGAGAGAAGTGACCTCTCCACGTAGCCTGGCAGATTCACGGTCGGCCTGGGCTGACCTTTCTGTTGGACGCCGTCTGTCCCCGATGACCAGGTGTCCCTGTTGGCTGTAGACGAGATGCACCAGGACCTGCCGCCAATGGAGCGAGATATGTACTGGAATGAGCCAGAACCACAGCCCCCCTACACGGCCGCTTCTGCCCAGTCTCGCCGACCTTCCTTTTTTGGCTCCACCTTCAACATAAGGTGGGAAGTGCTTCAGTGGATGGAAAACCCAAGTGCAAGGGCCTGCTTAAGAACTTAGAAAAGTGCTAGTTAGTGCATGGGCATGCTCAGTCACTCAGTCATGTTCAACTCTGTGACCCCATGGACTGTAGCCCACCAGGTTCCTCTGTCCGTGGAATTTTCCAGACAAGACTACTTGTAGCAACCACTACAAGTGGGTTGCTATTTCTTCCTCCAGGGAGTTTTCCTGACCCAGGGATCGAACCTGTGTCTCCTGAATTGGCAGGCAGATTCTTTACCACCGTGCCACCTGGGAAGTCAGTTACTGCATAAGTGCTGGGCAATGTATTTTTTCTTTCCAGTAATCTTGGTTTGTTATCTCCAGTTTTCAGAAGATTAAGTTCAGGTTCAGAGAGGTTCAATCAGTTGCCCAACCCAAGGTCACACAGCTAGCAAGCAGCAGGTGGGCCAGGTGCATCTGGTTCCAACTCCTTAACCTTTATCTCGTGCTGTGTAAGGATGCTTCAAGCTATAAGGGCCCTTGCGCATGTGTGTGCTAGTCACTCAGTCATGTCCGACTCTTTGCAACCCCATGGACTGTAGCCCACCAGGCTCCTCTGTCTATGGAATTCTCTAGGCAAGAATCCTGGCATGGGTTGCCATTCCCTTCTCCAGGGGATCTTCCCAACCCAGGGATCAAACCTGGGTCTCCCACATTGCAGGCAGATTCTTTACCGTCTGAGCCCCCAGGGAAGCCCTATAAGGGCCCTTAGGTACCTCCCATCTAAGCCTTCTGTGTTGGAAACTGAGGCTCAGAGAGAGAAAGGACTTATTCAAGGGCAGTCAGTGGTCAGTGACGCAACTATGTCAAGGCCTGGTTCCTGACTCTGGTTCAGAACTGTGTTTTCTAATACGCCGAGGGGTTTGGATGGAGAGTGAGAGTCGGGTTCCCTGGGCAGGTGAGCGAGCAGGAGGCTGGGGCATCACAGGCCCCTTCTGAGTAGATTTCTTTCTGGTCTACTAGACAGGCCCCAGGTCACCAACAGCCGCCACACTTCCCCCACATGGATCCTGTTTCCTGATTTGATTAGAATCTCTTTTGTGTTGTGGTTGGGCCACAGTGGGCAGAAGGGCCACCCCAGACAGCTCTGTCTCCCTAAAAGGACAGAGTGGAGAGGACTTTTGGAGAGTGTTTGCTGCCTCTCAGAGTCTGTCCCATCAAGGTATTCTTCCACAGTTGTTAAAAGCCCTGTTTTCTTTCTGAGAACCGAACATCCTATTAAGCTGTAATTAGAATTAGCTAGAGTCTCTAGTTGGTGTGAGGAAGGTTTGGTGGTTGCTCAGTCACCGAGTCATGTCTGACTCTTTGCAACCCCATGGATCGCAGTACGCCAGGCCTCCCGCTCTGTCACAGTCTCCCGGGAATACCATTCATGAGGTTCTCGTGGCAAGAATACTAGAGTGCTTTGCCATTCCCTCCACCAGTAAACCATGTTTTGTCAGAACTCTCCACTACGACTTGTCTGTCTTGGGTGGCCCCGCACGGCATGGCTCACGGCTTCATTGAGTTACGGAAGTCCCTTCGCCACGACAAGGCTGTGTTCCGTGAAGGGGCGGGGGACCCTGACAGGTGGGCACCTCCTGCTCGGGGAGGGCATCCGCTCCTCGGCATCCGAGTCTGGCAGTTGAGTGGCTCATCGGAGCCCCCAGTCTCCGTTACCGTGTCTGAAACATGGACGTTGGCTTTGTTACACTGTGAAGACATGAGGCAAAGTCCAGGAACTGGGGGTTGAGTGAATAACGGGAGTGACAGAGTTGATTCCAGCAGTCCAGGCCGCCGGAAGGAGGGTTTTGATCAGTGATCCAATGGTTAAGATGGGGGCTTGCTTAGGTCAGAAACGTTGCTGGCGGCCACCTCTGAGTTCACCATGGATTGTGCTCCAGCAGTCAGTGGTCAGTGACGCAACTATGTCAAGGCCTGGTTCCTGAGAACTGTGTTTTCTAACGAGGGGTTTGGATGGAGAGTGAGAGTCGGGTTCCCTGGGCAGGTGAGCGAGCAGGAGGCTGGGGCATCACAGGCCCCTTCTGAGTAGATTTCTTTCTGGTCTACTAGACAGGCCCCAGGTCACCAACAGCCGCCACACTTCCCCCACATGGATCCTGTTTCCTGATTTGATTAGAATCTCTTTTGTGTTGTGGTTGGGCCACAGTGGGCAGAAGGGCCACCCCAGACAGCTCTGTCTCCCTAAAAGGACAGAGTGGAGAGGACTTTTGGAGAGTGTTTGCTGCCTCTCAGAGTCTGTCCCATCAAGGTATTCTTCCACAGTTGTTAAAAGCCCTGTTTTCTTTCTGAGAACCGAACATCCTATTAAGCTGTAATTAGAATTAGCTAGAGTCTCTAGTTGGTGTGAGGAAGGTTTGGTGGTTGCTCAGTCACCGAGTCATGTCTGACTCTTTGCAACCCCATGGATCGCAGTACGCCAGGCCTCCCGCTCTGTCACAGTCTCCCGGGAATACCATTCATGAGGTTCTCGTGGCAAGAATACTAGAGTGCTTTGCCATTCCCTCCACCAGTAAACCATGTTTTGTCAGAACTCTGCACTACGACTTGTCTGTCTTGGGTGGCCCCGCACGGCATGGCTCACGGCTTCATTGAGTTACGGAAGTCCCTTCGCCACGACAAGGCTGTGTTCCGTGAAGGGGCGGGGGACCCTGACAGGTGGGCACCTCCTGCTCGGGGAGGGCATCCGCTCCTCGGCATCCGAGTCTGGCAGTTGAGTGGCTCATCGGAGCCCCCAGTCTCCGTTACCGTGTCTGAAACATGGACGTTGGCTTTGTTACACTGTGAAGACATGAGGCAAAGTCCAGGAACTGGGGGTTGAGTGAATAACGGGAGTGACAGAGTTGATTCCAGCAGTCCAGGCCGCCGGAAGGAGGGTTTTGATCAGTGATCCAATGGTTAAGATGGGGGCTTGCTTAGGTCAGAAACGTTGCTGGCGGCCACCTCTGAGTTCACCATGGATTGTGCTCCAGCAGCTGAGGAAGGTGGGTAACAGAGAAGAATAACATTGAGACTTGCCTCTGAGAATCACAACGATTTATTGAAGGCATTCAAAGCCAGGGCCCAGACTCTGATACAAGGTTCAAAGTACTGGATGCCTGGGAAGAGTATAAAACGGAGATCACCTCTGGCCGCCTGAGATGTGGCCTCCAGCTAGACCTGGGGCTGGGTGGCCCTAGGCACAGGGAGGGTCTGGACGTGGGCCAGGGCAGCTGCATTCTGCGGCGGGTAGGCTTTCACCTGCAGAGTAAAGGTTTGGGGTTCCCTGGGGGTCATACCTGGGGAAGAGCAACTCAGATAGCCTGGAGAGAGAGGTTTTAAAGGGAAAACATGGGTGCTGAAGAGGAAGTCCTTACATACCAGGCTGGGAAGTTTGGATGTTAACAGGGTGGGCAGAGAGAGGTAAGCTCAGCCAGGAGGGATTAACTGAGAGGGGCAGGATGGGTCGGCGGAGAGGTGAGTCTGAGGCGAGGTGAGGAAGACTGTGTGTCCTGGGCTCTGGGCCCAGAGGGAGGGAGAAGGCAGGGTAAAGGACAAATCAGGCTGCAGGCCATGTCCTTCCACTAACCCCCAAGTCTTCTGTTTCTCTCCAGTCTGGACAAGGAAGATATGGAGTTCCAGCCAGATCTAGAGGAGCAAGGTGCTCACACTGGCTTCATTGGCCGCTTCCTAGGGCTGCAGTCCCATGACCGCCAGCCCCCCCGGACAAACTCAAAGAGCAAACTACTGTGGCCCAAGAAAGAAGTCCTTTCCCATGAAAGCCCTCCGGCTGAAAAGGACTGGCTTTGTTCCTGTGAAGCATGAGGCAAAGTCCAGTGAGCTGGAGCCCAGTCTCCGTTACCGTGTCTGAAACATGGACGTTGGCTTTGTTACACTGTGAAGACATGAGGCAAAGTCCAGGAACTGGGGTTGAATAACGGGAGTGACAGAGTTGATTCCAGCAGTCCAGGCCGCCGGAAGGAGGGTTTTGATCAGTGATCCAATGGTTAAGATGGGGGCTTGCTTAGGTCAGAAACGTTGCTGGCGGCCACCTCTGAGTTCACCATGGATTGTGCTCCAGCAGCTGAGGAAGGTGGGTAACAGAGAAGAATAACATTGAGACTTGCCTCTGAGAATCACAACGATTTATTGAAGGCATTCAAAGCCAGGGCCCAGACTCTGATACAAGGTTCAAAGTACTGGATGCCTGGGAAGAGTATAAAACGGAGATCACCTCTGGCCGCCTGAGATGTGGCCTCCAGCTAGACCTGGGGCTGGGTGGCCCTAGGCACAGGGAGGGTCTGGACGTGGGCCAGGGCAGCTGCATTCTGCGGCGGGTAGGCTTTCACCTGCAGAGTAAAGGTTTGGGGTTCCCTGGGGGTCATACCTGGGGAAGAGCAACTCAGATAGCCTGGAGAGAGAGGTTTTAAAGGGAAAACATGGGTGCTGAAGAGGAAGTCCTTACATACCAGGCTGGGAAGTTTGGATGTTAACAGGGTGGGCAGAGAGGTAAGCTCAGCCAGGAGGGATTAACTGAGAGGGGCAGGATGGGTCGGCGGAGAGGTGAGTCTGAGGCGAGGTGAGGAAGACTGTGTGTCCTGGGCTCTGGGCCCAGAGGGAGGGAGAAGGCAGGGTAAAGGACAAATCAGGCTGCAGGCCATGTCCTTCCACTAACCCCCAAGTCTTCTGTTTCTCTCCAGTCTGGACAAGGAAGATATGGAGTTCCAGCCAGATCTAGAGGAGCAAGGTGCTCACACTGGCTTCATTGGCCGCTTCCTAGGGCTGCAGTCCCATGACCGCCAGCCCCCCCGGACAAACTCAAAGAGCAAACTACTGTGGCCCAAGAAAGAAGTCCTTTCCCATGAGAACCAGCCCAAGAACCTCGGAGAGGGTGGACGGGACCCTAGCGACCAGGAAGACAGCAAGGCCTGGAAGGGGGAGGACGTTTTCAAGTCCGCTGTGCTCTATGGGAGGTCCGGCTACCACAGTGCCCCACAGACACCCCTCAGCCACACCCCTATGGTCTTCCCACCTGGGCAGTCGGCACCCTCGAGTCTTCGCAGAATCTCGGGCATCGAGGACACTGTCAAAGATCAAAGCCTGCAGCCTGCCACTCCCAGGTCCAAGAAGAGTTTTGAATTAATCCCAGAGAGTGCTGGGGCCTCAACGGAGCACCCAGACATGAGTCACATGAGGAGGAAGACTGTCGAGTTTAACCTGATGGACATGTCAGAGGCCCCTGAACATCTCAGAGAGCTGCATTTGGGACAATCGACAAGCAACATACACACTATACTCAAAGATCATGGAGATCCTTATTGGGCCTTGGAAAACAGGTCTGTCCTCTACCCAAACCGGGGGCACTAAGCCCCTGGCTCCCCAGGGGTGGCCCTCACCAGCTGCCCTTGCTCTGAAGCCCACCCTCCTTCCACCATTCTCCCTGGTCCTATGGCTTCCAGGGTGTGCTGGCCCCATGCCCAGCACTGGCTTGGGTACACACCTGGCCACCACAGCGGACCCTCGGGAAGTGTGGGTGCTGAAGAGGAAGTCCTTACATACCAGGCTGGGAAGTTTGGATGTTAACAGGGTGGGCCGAGAGAGGTAAGCTCAGCCAGGAGGGATTAACTGAGAGGGGCAGGATGGGTCGGCGGAGAGGTGAGTCTGAGGCGAGGTGAGGAAGACTGTGTGTCCTGGGCTCTGGGCCCAGAGGGAGGGAGAAGGCAGGGTAAAGGACAAATCAGGCTGCAGGCCATGTCCTTCCACTAACCCCCAAGTCTTCTGTTTCTCTCCAGTCTGGACAAGGAAGATATGGAGTTCCAGCCAGATCTAGAGGAGCAAGGTGCTCACACTGGCTTCATTGGCCGCTTCCTAGGGCTGCAGTCCCATGACCGCCAGCCCCCCCGGACAAACTCAAAGAGCAAACTACTGTGGCCCAAGAAAGAAGTCCTTTCCCATGAGAACCAGCCCAAGAACCTCGGAGAGGGTGGACGGGACCCTAGCGACCAGGAAGACAGCAAGGCCTGGAAGGGGGAGGACGTTTTCAAGTCCGCTGTGCTCTATGGGAGGTCCGGCTACCACAGTGCCCCACAGACACCCCTCAGCCACACCCCTATGGTCTTCCCACCTGGGCAGTCGGCACCCTCGAGTCTTCGCAGAATCTCGGGCATCGAGGACACTGTCAAAGATCAAAGCCTGCAGCCTGCCACTCCCAGGTCCAAGAAGAGTTTTGAATTAATCCCAGAGAGTGCTGGGGCCTCAACGGAGCACCCAGACATGAGTCACATGAGGAGGAAGACTGTCGAGTTTAACCTGATGGACATGTCAGAGGCCCCTGAACATCTCAGAGAGCTGCATTTGGGACAATCGACAAGCAACATACACACTATACTCAAAGATCATGGAGATCCTTATTGGGCCTTGGAAAACAGGTCTGTCCTCTACCCAAACCGGGGGCACTAAGCCCCTGGCTCCCCAGGGGTGGCCCTCACCAGCTTCCCTTGCTCTGAAGCCCACCCTCCTTCCACCATTCTCCCCTGGTCCTATGGCTTCCAGGGTGTGCTGGCCCCATGCCCAGCACTGGCTTGGGGTACACACCTGGCCACCACAGCGGACCCTCGGGAAGTGTGGGTGACTTTTGCTTATTTCCCTCAAGAGCCTGACGTCACCAAGACGTCTCTGGGCCCAGGTATAGGAAGATCAGGTAGCATGGCAGAGATGATGTCCAAGGGCCAAGGGGGAAGCTCTAGGCGGGCAGATGTTCCCAGTGGACCCAGCTCACAGTAAGCAGGGGAGGGAAATAAGAACATGGGACAAAATTCAGAGTTCTAGGCTGTAGCCCAAGAATTCAACTTACTGCCCAGGCTTAGCTGGGAGGTCACATGAGCACTGCCCCTCAACCAGAGTGGTCCTGAAGCACTCTTGAGATTGCCAACCCTGGGAAATGGCAGATAAGGTGGGAGCATCCAGTTCCCTTGGGGTATCTTCCTGTTTTGGGGACCTCACCAAAGATTTCTGATCTTGTGAGCACCCTGGGAAATGGCAGATAAGGTGGGAGCATCCAGTTCCCTTGGGGTATCTTCCTGTTTTGGGGACCTCACCAAAGATTTCTGATCTCGTGAGCTGTCTTGAGGTCAACCTAAATCTGCTGCAATACGGCCAGATGTTTCCCTTTATTCCAGATTTCCGGGACATTCACTCACCCGGTTAGATGTTCTCAAGCCCACTCCCATCACCACGTGAGAAGGAAGTGTAACTTCCTATTTTTGGATTCTCAAGCAGTTATTCTGTGGTCACAAGACACAGCTTTGGATTGAAAACAACCTTTTACAAATTTTGCAACTTCTACAAATCACTGTGGCTGGCCGAGGGAAGGGATGTTAACCTCGTTAGCTGGCAAGGACTCTGCAGTCTTCCAGCCCTGCTCACTGGTGAACACTGACGGTGTCGCCATCTCGGCCCTCCTGCTGAAGCGCCTTTCTTGTACTAAAATGAAAGTCTTTCTCTATACTCATGTAAACTTTCTCAAATTCTCACTAGGGATGAAGCCCATTCCTAGCCTGCCCGCCAAGGAGGACCCTCCAGCGGCCTGGTCCTGCCTGCGTGTACACCAGCAGGACACTGACCCAGTCATAGGCATGCAGCTGTCCACACCAGAGTATGTTCCTGCAACAGCCTGAACGAAATGCCTAGCTTTACAGATAATAAAAATCTGGTTGTTTCAAATCAACACCTTAGAAAGCTAGGACTGCTGGAAACATACACAGCACCTAATTCAGAATCAGAAATCCTTAAGTTCTGTCTGAATTCAATATACTCAAGCCTTGGTATCGCTTTCCCAACTAAGAACTTAATAAACCAAAAACCTAATTTTCATGGACCCAGCTCACAGTAAGCAGGGAGGGAAATAAGAACATGGGACAAAATTCAGAGTTCTAGGCTGTAGCCCAAGAATTCAACTTACTGCCCAGGCTTAGCTGGGAGGTCACATGAGCACTGCCCCTCAACCAGAGTGGTCCTGAAGCACTCTTGAGATTGCCAACCCTGGGAAATGGCAGATAAGGTGGGAGCATCCAGTTCCCTTGGGGTATCTTCCTGTTTTGGGGACCTCACCAAAGATTTCTGATCTTGTGAGCACCCTGGGAAATGGCAGATAAGGTGGGAGCATCCAGTTCCCTTGGGGTATCTTCCTGTTTTGGGGACCTCACCAAAGATTTCTGATCTCGTGAGCTGTCTTGAGGTCAACCTAAATCTGCTGCAATACGGCCAGATGTTTCCCTTTATTCCAGATTTCCGGGACATTCACTCACCCGGTTAGATGTTCTCAAGCCCACTCCCATCACCACGTGAGAAGGAAGTGTAACTTCCTATTTTTGGATTCTCAAGCAGTTATTCTGTGGTCACAAGACACAGCTTTGGATTGAAAACAACCTTTACAAATTTTGCAACTTCTACAAATCACTGTGGCTGGCCGAGGGAAGGGATGTTAACCTCGTTAGCTGGCAAGGACTCTGCAGTCTTCCAGCCCTGCTCACTGGTGAACACTGACGGTGTCGCCATCTCGGCCCTCCTGCTGAAGCGCCTTTCTTGTACTAAAATGAAAGTCTTTCTCTATACTCATGTAAACTTTCTCAAATTCTCACTAGGGATGAAGCCCATTCCTAGCCTGCCCGCCAAGGAGGACCCTCCAGCGGCCTGGTCCTGCCTGCGTGTACACCAGCAGGACACTGACCCAGTCATAGGCATGCAGCTGTCCACACCAGAGTATGTTCCTGCAACAGCCTGAACGAAATGCCTAGCTTTACAGATAATAAAAATCTGGTTGTTTCAAATCAACACCTTAGAAAGCTAGGACTGCTGGAAACATACACAGCACCTAATTCAGAATCAGAAATCCTTAAGTTCTGTCTGAATTCAATATACTCAAGCCTTGGTATCGCTTTCCCAACTAAGAACTTAATAAACCAATACAAAACCTCCCCAGTGTTCATTCTGATGAGCATGACCGAACGGTGGTGGTACTTGTAAATAAAACATGGCCTCGGTAACTTTCCCAGCCCATTCCCCAAACTCAGAGACACCAGCTGGGTACCAAATTACTTTATTTGAAGGAATGGTACTAAGGAAACTTAAGTAGACATTTTGGTACAATGTATAGAAAAGGTGATGGTAACCCAAACATGCATGCATGGCCTTGGTGACCGGGGACGTCACCCCTGTGGCGACGGAAAGCCAGCCTGAGGCTTAGCTGCTGCTCCCCAGGGTGTGCTTGTCAAAGAGGTACTCTGCCATGCCAGATTCGGGGGCCCCCATCTTGCGCAGGTTGGTTACATGGTCACCCAATTCCTTGATAGACTTCACCTGCTCATCCAGGTAATGAGTCTCAATGAAATCACACAGCTAGAAAAGAGAACGGGGAAGAAGGTTATTGGCGAGCCTCCCCACCCCGAAGGCCAGCATTTCCTCCCCCGACTCTCAGTTGCCAGTACTCACATGGGGGTCGTTCTTGTCTGTGGCCAGTTTGTGCAGTTCCAGTAGTGACTGATTCACGCTTTTTTCCAGGTGTAGCGCACATTCCATTGCGTTCAGCCCATTCTCCCAGTCATCCCGGTCTGGTTTCTGAGCGAAAGGCTAGGTCAGTGCATCCGCAACCTCAACCACACAAACCCCAAGCTGGCCAGCACTGACTGTGTAACCACCATGCCTGGCAAAAGGAACAGCCAAGCACCCCGACAGCAGCTTCCTGTTTTTAATATCCTTGCCCTTTACTGTCTGCCGGCCTGAGCTTAGATGGGAAGCGTGAAAAAGCCCAAAAGCCCAATGTCTCTCCATCGGATGAGGACAACGGGTGGGCGTGGTGACTTCAGACACCTGAGGACTGCTAGACAGACAAGGCTGGACTGTCCTAGGACCTGCCCTTTACCTTGATATCCTGAAGGAAGATTCGGCCGCCGCGTTGGTTCTGCAGCTTCATCAGCTTTTCAGCATGTTCCCTCTCCTCATGAGATTGGTGAAGAAAGTATTTGGCAAAGTTCTTCAGAGCCACATCATCGCGGTCAAAATAGTATGACTGGAAGTGGAAAATGAACTTGTTAGAGATTCTCCAAAGAAGGTGGTCTGCGAGCCAAGGCCTCCCTTCTCAAAGTCCAGCCAGAAAGGGTCTGAGCCTAGGGAGGCTCAAAACTCAGGTGACCGGGACGTCAGCCCTGTGGCGCCCGGAAAAGCCATTTTGGTACAATGTATAGAAAAGGTGATGGTAACCCAAACATGCATGCATGGCCTTGGTGACCGGGGACGTCACCCCTGTGGCGACGGAAAGCCAGCCTGAGGCTTAGCTGCTCCCCAGGGTGTGCTTGTCAAAGAGGTACTCTGCCATGCCAGATTCGGGGGCCCCCATCTTGCGCAGGTTGGTTACATGGTCACCCAATTCCTTGATAGACTTCACCTGCTCATCCAGGTAATGAGTCTCAATGAAATCACACAGCTAGAAAAGAGAACGGGGAAGAAGGTTATTGGCGAGCCTCCCCACCCCGAAGGCCAGCATTTCCTCCCCCGACTCTCAGTTGCCAGTACTCACATGGGGGTCGTTCTTGTCTGTGGCCAGTTTGTGCAGTTCCAGTAGTGACTGATTCACGCTTTTTTCCAGGTGTAGCGCACATTCCATTGCGTTCAGCCCATTCTCCCAGTCATCCCGGTCTGGTTTCTGAGCGAAAGGCTAGGTCAGTGCATCCGCAACCTCAACCACACAAACCCCAAGCTGGCCAGCACTGACTGTGTAACCACCATGCCTGGCAAAAGGAACAGCCAAGCACCCCGACAGCAGCTTCCTGTTTTTAATATCCTTGCCCTTTACTGTCTGCCGGCCTGAGCTTAGATGCGAAGCGTGAAAGCCCAAAAGCCCAATGTCTCTCCATCGGATGAGGACAACGGGTGGGCGTGGTGACTTCAGACACCTGAGGACTGCTAGACAGACAAGGCTGGACTGTCCTAGGACCTGCCCTTTACCTTGATATCCTGAAGGAAGATTCGGCCGCCGCGTTGGTTCTGCAGCTTCATCAGCTTTTCAGCATGTTCCCTCTCCTCATGAGATTGGTGAAGAAAGTATTTGGCAAAGTTCTTCAGAGCCACATCATCGCGGTCAAAATAGTATGACTGGAAGTGGAAAATGAACTTGTTAGAGATTCTCCAAAGAAGGTGGTCTGCGAGCCAAGGCCTCCCTTCTCAAAGTCCAGCCAGAAAGGGTCTGAGCCTAGGGAGGCTGGAGCAGGGTGCGTTCCTGGACCCAACACAACAGTTACTCGTTTTTACTCTGAAACACAAAAATGAAACTCGATCCTTGAAACTGGAGGTTTGCTACCAGTTCTTCCATGGGGACTGCCTTTACTACGGAACGTCTTAAGGATTTGTTAGCGCAAGGTACAGTTTCTCAGAGTGTCAAAATTTGGACCAAGAGCTCCTGGAGTCTGTAGCCGGCACTAACAGCGCCTTCTGCCCCTCTTCCCTGAGCAATCCTTGTTCAGACTTGACCTGTCAGCACACAGCAGGCTGAGGGATTTCTAGAATTAACCCCTTAGGCAAGGTAAGAATTACGGCAACGCTAATGCACATTTAATGCTAAATATATTCGATTCCGTTTTACACTCCTGCTGTATTCAGGTGTTCCTGAAATGGAAGAATAGTCGTAAAGACCCAGATCTGTTCCAAATCCATCTGAACACAGCTGTTCTCGGATTATTTGCCCAACGGTGGCGGTTGAAACAATTCAAACTAAAACTCCTACCACGCTGCTTCAAACAGGATTCTGGAAAACTGACTCTATCCATTACTACATGGAAAAATTTCTGGCCGCGTAACTGCTGGTGGACTTTATCCAAGAACTAAGGGTACCATTAACGCCAAACCCTCGGACACAAAAAAGATAAAAGAATTAATTACCCGGGCGCAAAGACCGGTGACTCAGAAACCTCCAAGTCGGGAGAAGGGGAGATTTCTAGATATGCTTCCACTTTAGTGAGGCTTAGAGATAAGCAGAGCTGAGAGGTGGGGATGGTTCTTCGGCCCAAGAGATAAACCTCTTCGCGCCGGCCCGGAGTTGGATACCATTACCCAGAAGCCTCCGCCGCACTCAGGGGGGTGGGGGTGGACCTCCTAACTCTGCCCCCATCACGTGATCGGATGCACAAGAAGGGATGGAAATGTGTGTGCCAAAGTCCACTTTCCAAACTGCAGGATCGTCCTGGTGCTAAGCGTAGGAACCCCGGAAGGAAATTCAGGTCAAAGAGGGTGCGCAGAAGCGGCCCTGGCCTACGAGAGGGCACTCTCAGAATTTCTGTGCAGAAGCCTTAGCAGCCTCCATTTTCCAGAAGGGAGCCCAGGGGGCGGGAGGCGGGAGAGCCCGAGGGCCCGCTCTAGCCACGCCCCCACCCCGCCCCGCCGCCTGGGAGGCCGCACCCGCTGCCCGCCCGCGCTCACCATGGACAGGTAGACGTAGGAGGCGTAGAGCTCCAGGTTGATCTGGCGGTTGATGGCGGCCTCCGAGTCCTGGTGGTAGTTCTGGCGCACCTGCGAGGCGGACGCGGTCGTCATGGCGGGCGGCTGAGAAGTAGTGGCGGTGGCGGCGGCGGCGGCGGCGGCGCGGACCTTGCGGCGGTCGGAGGGCTCTGTGAGGTGGTGACGAGGGCTGGCTCTGAGTGGCCGGCGGAGGTGGAGGACGAGCAGCCGGGTTCCGTTCAAGCACTGTTGAAGCAGGAAACCGCGGCGACTCTCCGCGAAGACTGGCGCAGGTGGCGGTCGCCCGGCTCTTATAGCCGGAGTCGGCGTCAGGCCCGCCGCGGCCAATCAGGGTGCCCGCCCGCCGAGCCACGCCCCTTCCGGTGGACGCGCGGGCGTGACCCGCTGGGATGGTTGGGGGAGGGGAGGGCAGGGGAGGGGACCCAGGAGGAGGAGGGGGGGCGGGGACCTGGTGGGGGTGCCTGGAGGGCGCTGCTTGGTGTTTGGGGCGTTGGGCGCTTATGGTGGGAGTGGAGAGAAGACCTGAGCCGGGGCAGGAAGCCCACCGCCAAGCCCTGACCCTGATGGCGTACTGAATCTAGGAACCCCCGGGAAACTGCCCGTGGTCCCAGGGGCATCGGGGCGATTCTGAGGTCCCCAAGGGCTCCTCGAGACTCTTGGCGAAGGACACGTTAAAAATCCGAGCCTCAGAGCCACAGTTGCTACACCTCGAGGTGATTACCTCTTAGTGCAAATAGGGAGCGTGGGGGGTGAACGTGGGCGGGAGGAGGCCGAGTGGGCCATGGACCGAATACAGGCGGGGTGCAGCCCACGGCCCGTCGCGGGTGCCTCCCCGCCGCCCCTTTTTGGTTCCCGCGACCCAGCCAGCCTTTTGCTGAAAGCAAACATGGCTCCTCGTGCATTTGATTTAACAAAGGCTGGGCGGGCTGTGTTTCCCGAGGAGACAGCAGAGGCCGCCTTCCCGAGGGAACCGTGGGAATGAGCCACCACTGTTCAGTCGCGGGGTCGTGTCCAGCATTTGGCGACCCCATGGACTGGACTCTGAGAAAATCTCCAGCAACTTACAACACAGGGGCTGCGGGTTAGGAAAGGGAAGAAACCTTTTGGATCTTGAAAGGATGCCTCGAGGCCATTTTGAAATGGCCTATTTTCTCGGCCCCAGACCCAGGAGCCTCAGGCTGAGGAGGCCCTTGGGGAATTCACTCCTGGGTTGTCCTTGGAGAGAAGTTGAGGGTGGGGGCACTGCGGGGGCTTGCAGCTGTGCACTGAGAGGGTGTGAGTTCGTGGATGGCAGACCTGGAGCTCGGCCGAGCACCTGCTCTCAGTCTGCTCCCCTCCGGGTCACTATTCTTAGCCAGGGTTTTAAAGACAGGGGTGGAGGACCTACCCAAGAACTTTTGCAAGGATATTCACAAACGTGCAGCTAGAAACTGGACTTCCAAACTTGTAAAAAACCCTTTTTAAAAAGCAGTTTCATGTAAAAAACAGCAGACAATGGGAAAAAAACCTATCTGTATGAAACAGAATCTCTGTAACTGTATCACTTTGTATGGCAAAAATGAGCACAACATTGTGAATCAGTTATGTTTCAATAAGAAAACTTTCTTTAAAGAAAAGGAACTTTACTAAAATAGTTACTGATGGAATTACGGCGGTTTTTCTTGAGTCTCTATTCATTTCAAAATGAACATACATTATTTTCAGGAAAAAGGTTGTCCATGGGACTAGAGCTGCAAACAGTAAGGTAAGGTGGAAGGTTACTGATGAGGGGTGCCTTACCCAACCTGGGGTAGGAACTCAGGGAAAGCTTCCCTAAGAAAGTAACAGTGGATCAAAGTCTGAAGGAAAGGCGAAAAGGAAGGTGAAAGGGAGGAGAGGTGGGGAGGGAATTCCAAGCAGTTGTTGAGCTGCTGAGTGGTGTCTGAGTCTTTTGGGACCCAGTGGACTGATGAGCCTACAAGGCTCCTGTGTTCATGCACTTTCCCAGGCAAGAATACGGAGGTGGGTGGCCATTTTCTTCTCCAGGGGATCTTCCTGACCCAAGGGTTGAACCCACATCTCTTGCATTGGCAGGTGGGTTTTTACCTCTGAGACACCTGGGACGCCTCTATATGCAAAGGTAGAAGGTGTGAAAATGCATGGCCTGTCCAAGGCACCTTAAGAAAATACCTTGGGAGCTTCCCTGGTGGTCCAGTGGGTAAGGACACCGCCTTGCAGTGCAAGGGGCGCCAGTTGGATCCCTGGCCTGGAAAGATCCCACGTGCCGCGGAGCGGCTGGACCCATGTGTCCAATTACCGAGCCGGAGCTCTGGAGCGCATGCGCCCAGAGCTAGTGCTCTGTGACAACAGAGGCCACCGCGGTGGGAGGCCCACACGGGCCAAAGAACGAAGATGGATGAAAACAGACAAATGAAACACCAATAGAAGTGGCCCGTCCACCCCCCTCCCTCCCCACCCTACCCCCCCACACACAAAAAAAAAACCCTTGGCCTGAGAGTCAGTGTTGGAGAAGCCTGGAAGGGTAGGAAAGGGGCGAAGTCAGGAAGGGTTGTGTGCCATAAAAAGGAGTTAAATCTTATCCTGGAGGACATGGAGACACTGAAAGATTTCTGTCCGGAGAAATACCATGTTAATTTTGATTTTAAGAACATTACAAATTAACAAAAACTGGTAGGATAAGAGTATGCTTGTCACCAGATGCAAAATTTTTCTACGTAACAGTAGCCACCAATTAGAAAGCCTAATGAAGGAAAAGCATTTCTTTCATTTACAATGGCAGCAAAAGCTCAAAGTACCTAGAAATAACACTAACAAATATGTGAAGGAAACGATATATGTTTACTGCTGGACAGAAAACTTCATGAATGAAGAGACACCGTGTTTCTAGATGGCCTACCTCAGTTCTGGAGAGATGTCAGTTCTCCCCCAAATAAACCTATAAAGTCAGTGCAGTTTCTGTACAACTAGGCGATCTTTTGGAACCTTGACAAAATGCTTCTTGAGTTCACTTGGAAAAGTATAGAAAAAGTGATACGCATTTTGGGGAAAAATGTTACGAGGTTAGATTTGCCCTCCGTGATGTATGTAAAAAAAGTCATATACCATAAAGCAGTTGATACTGGCATAGGAAGAGACGGGTAGATGAACGTAACGAAATGGCCCGACCCCATAGGAATGGGAGCTTGGTGGATGCTCAAGTGGTGTTTGGATTAGGAGAAAGAATGGGTCCTACAGGTGATGTTGAAACAATTGATAGTCATGTGGGGATAATGACTCACTCTGTATTTCAAAACATGTCCCAGATGGAGTAAAGGTACAAGTCTTAAGAAAACAATCCTGTAACATTAGACTATACAGAGAATTATCTTTTAAAATGTGGGATTAGGAAGTGTTCTTCTGAGATCATCATTAAAAAACAAAACCAATCAACCAAAAAAAAAGCCAGTTGGCAGAT
Source organism: Tragulus kanchil (assembly GCA_022376925.1). Lineage (NCBI taxonomy): Eukaryota > Metazoa > Chordata > Mammalia > Artiodactyla > Tragulidae > Tragulus > Tragulus kanchil. The sequence goes on along the minus strand of JAIOJX010000006.1, from coordinate 11,425,589 downwards.
TTGACTACTTAAAAATGAAAATCTGGGCAGAGGACCAGTTTGTGACATGGAAGGTGGGAGACTCGGCTATAGGGGAGCTAGAGGTCACCCCACTCCTGCCCCCCACCCCCAGCCTTCTCAGAGAGCAAGCTCTGCGATGGCAGAGCAAGAAGGCTCAACTTTTGAACTATACCAAAGAAACCAGACCAAGTCCTCAGAAAATAAAGAATTTGCCAAACTAGAGAAAATCAGTGATGCTAAAGTTCCTGAAGGAACTCCAAAAAGTAACAGAATTGCAAAGCAGAATGTTACTAGACTGCCTTGGTTAACAGGTACAGATTATAGGAAAAAGATGAATTTAGAGCAGAACGGGCCTGTTTTACAAGTGGAAATGAAGGGAAAAAGTAGCAAATTCAAAATTTCTGGGACATGTAGTATTGAAGTTAGACCCCTTTCCTTTCTCAATCAGTAAAAGATAAAATTAAGAAATACTACAAGTAACAAAGGCTGATTAAGATGAATCCTCAGGGTAATGACCAAATCTAAGTCATGGTTGTCATACAATTCTGTAAAATGTTTTGAATATATTAAAGTGGTTTCTAGGAAGTTCTTTCAGTTGGACCAAGCACCCAGGGAAAAAGAACAAAGGGTGTGGTCCCACCAAAGTTTGGTGACTTCAAACTGCGTGGAGTTACACCTTTTTAAAAAAACAAAAACAAAAACATTTATTTATTTATGGGGGTGGGGTGGGGTGGAGAGGGAGGAGGGTGGGCGGGCCACTTCTATTGGTGTTTCATTTGTCTGTTTTCATCCATCTTCGTTCTTTGGCCCGTGTGGGCCTCCCACCGTGGTGGCCTCTGATGTCGCAGAGCACCGGCTCTGGGCGCATGCGCTCCAGAGCTCCGGCTCGGTCATTGGACACATGGGTCCAGCCGCTCCGCGGCACGTGGGATCTTTCCAGGCCAGGGATCAAACCGGCACCCCTTGCACTGCAAGGCAGTGTCCTTACCCACTGGACCACCAGGGAAGCCCAGGAGTTACACCTTTGAGAAGGCATATCTAGAAGAATATGGTGAATCTGGTTATTGGAATATGAAGTTGACTGGTACCAAGCAAGTAAAGAGCCCACAAAATTGTTTTTATTCTTTGCAAAAATGAGTGATTTCATTTTTAAGAATTTAATAAGGTATAATTAACATAAATAAAATGCAAAATCTTAGGTGTTTCATTAAATGCATTCTGACACTCGAATACAACTGAAACAAAATATAGAACATTTCCCTTATCCCAGAAAATTCCTCTGTTCCCTTCCCTTTCTGGTAGATTTCCCGCATACCCCTGCAAACAACCACTCTTCTGATATTTTTCAAGATTGCTTAGTTAACTTTGTATGTTCTAGAATTTCATCTAAATGGAATCGTACAAGTACAAAAATGAAAAACTGTAAGACAAAAGATGTCGTGTTGTTGTAGAGTCGCTAGGTCGGGTTGGACTCCATGGACTGTAGCCTTCCAGGCTCCTCTGTCCACTCCCAGGCAAGGGCACCGGAGTGGGTTGCTGTTTTCTTCTCCAAGGGATCTTCCTGGCTGAGGGACTGAACCCACATCTCCTGCACTGGCAGGCAGATTCATTACCACTCAGCCACCGGGGAAGCCCAAAGATGCTGTAAACAAAGTTAAAATACAAATATACAAATATAAATGAAGTTGATACTTGCAAAGTAGTGGAGTTAAGTCATGACGACGAATAAGCATACTATGCAATATCTATTCATATGTTTAACTGTATATGGTACACACAGGAAGCACTTTCGATGGTCTTCCCTGTTACTGTAAGTTTCTTGAGCACAGGCCACAGTCCTATTTTCTCCTTCCTGTACTTTAAGCATTTTGCGAGATGTTTGTAACTGAGTCCGCAGTATGCACTGGATGGGTGCGTGATTGAAGGTGGAGGAAGAATGAAAGTCAGACAAGAGGGCTGGGTACCTATTGGGAGGTAACAGACCTAGTTCTCGGAGAGCAGAGAACACAGATTTGAGAGAGATGTGGAGAAGACAGGACGGAACGAGCTGGCTGGCTGGAGAGTGTCTCGGGACTTCGAAGGCATGGGAGGTAGGCAGGAGAGCCCCCAGCTTTCTGGCCGCTGCCACCCACTGCGGAGGGCAGCGCAGGAGGGCATGCAGTTTGAGGGAAGGCTGTTGAAGAAGGCCAGCTTGGCGTTGTACTGGAGGGGCCGAGTTTCAGGGCCTCCGGGACACCCAGGTGGACAGAGCCAATGTGAGGTTGGACCCACCGCAAGTCGTTTCATTGCAGGAAGGAGGTTTCGTGGCTCTGTGGTTGGCTCAACACAAGCAGCTACAGTGACCATCGTGGCAAAAGTGAGAATCAGCTTGGAATACGCGGAAGGTCGCTGGGGGAGGCTGGCTGGGGAGAATGAAAGGGCAGTCTTGTGCTGGGGTGTGTGTGTGTGTGTGTGTGTGTCCCACACCTTCTGGGATCCCTGGGGCGCCATCACCCAGCCTCTGGGTTCTGGCCTGATCTTTGGACCTTTGTGGACCAGGTTTCAGGCTCGCTCCCCTCCAGCCCCAGTTCCTCGTGACTCTGAGGCGGAGGGGAGTTTGGCTGGCCTCCCGGGACAGCCGCCTAGGCGGGGGGAGCCTCAGGCGAGAGAGGCGCCAGACTCGTAGTTTCTGGAAAACACCAACTCATCCAGGAACTGGAGGAGGGAGGAGGAGGAGGCAGAGGCAGGGGCGTGGGGAGCGGCTGAGCTGCTGGCCCACCGTGACTCAGCGCTTGCTGGGCTGGAGGGGTGGGGGCTTGGGCTCCCAAAGTGCTTTGTCATGGCGAGAAGGAGAAAGCTGGAGGACTTTATGACAGGGTGGCTTAGGTGTCTGGGCTGGCAGGAACAAAGGGCTCTGGTTCACCCAGCCAGGCCTCAGATGGTCTTTTTTCAGGCAAGGGGAAGTGTCACTTTGTGTACGCATTTCTTTTTTGCTTGTTTTTCTTTTTCTTCGTTTTTTTAAAATACCCCCACCCCCTCAGCTTTCTTTTGGCCTCACTGCATGGCTTGCTGGATCTTAGTTCCCTAAGCAAGGAGTGGATTCAGGACCTTTAGAGTGAAAGCACAGAATCCAAACCACTGGACCACCAGGGAATTCCCGTTTCTATTTTTCATATCCATTTCTTCCTCAGTGCTTTCCTGCCTCACAATGAGTTCTCAGTAGGTGTTGAATCTCTCCTTCCTAGGGATTGTTGCTATGGGGTTATGATTCCACAGCTGGGAAATCAAGACTTCGAAAATCAAGGCTCGGAAAATGAAGGCTTAGAAAGGACCCCCAGAATTTCCAGATCATCAAATTTTACAGACAAAGAGGTGAGGGGCCTGTAGAATGCCAGGGCTTGCTCAAGGCCATCATCACTGGCAGAAACACAAGCTGAAAACGAAGGAAAAGATACATGAGGGTGTGCTTGTTAAAGCGGATACATGTGGGGGCTTCCGCTGGTGGTCCAGTGGATGAGGACACCGCCTTGCAGTGCAAGGGGCGCCGGTTCGAGCCCTGGCCTGGGAAGATCCCACGTGCCGCGGAGCGGCTGGACTGATGTGTCCAATCACCGAGCCGGAGCTCTGGAGCGCATGCGCCCAGAGCTGGTGCTCTGCGACAGATGCCACCGCGATGGGAGGCCCACAGGAGCCAAAGAACAAAGACGGATGAAAATAGAGAAATGAAAGACCAATAGAAGTGGCCCGCCCGCTCCCATCCCTCCCCAACCCGACCCCCGCCCAAAATAAATAAATAAATAAATCTTAAAAAAAAAAAATGGATACATGTGAAAAATACAACTAAAAAAAGGAGTCAGTACTCCCCTGCAGATGCCAGACTTGCCGGTACCCCAGGTGCAGCGCCCGGCTGTGCCCGTGCCGTTGGGACAGTGAGGAAGCGGCTATTTCTATGCTCAGTGCTCAGAACAGTGAGCACTAAGAACGGTTTGTGACCAGACATCATCGAGAATAAAAACAAGAAAAAACAAAAAGGTTAAATGTGTTACTGGAAAGTGTATGTGAAATGATGTTCTGTGAAAAAGCAGAGCCCAAAATAGTTCGTGCAAAGCTGATGACCATGAAGCATGACCGTGGTCATGGGGACCATGAAGCTGATGACCAGGCTGAGCGCAGGCGTGAGACTGGGTGAGCGTGGGTTAAATGATGTTTTCTCTGAAGAGCTGGTGTTTTAAGTATCTGGGATTTTCCCTGAAGTTAAAATGATGTGTGAGAGGAGATCAGAGTTCAGAAATTGAAAAAAGTAATACTGAATCACATTCTGGTACATTTCTGGATGTTGCAACCAGGATTCAGAGCTTAGGCTCGGCACTCAGGTTCCCCTTTTCTCAGGAGGTTAAAGTCAAGAGCCACGAACCTGAGATTTTAGAGGATAGCTTGGGAATGGAAGGCTCTTGGCTTTTTTGTTTGTTTGTTTGATGCGGACCTCTTTTTGTTGCTGTTGATAGGTAAGAAGTAGATGTACTCAGATTCAGAGAGAAACACTCTGCAGAGTAGGGGCCATCACAGAGCGGGAGTGCAGCCAAAGGACCATTTTTTTTTTTAAAGTCTTTATTGAATTTGTTGCAACATTGCTTCTGTTCTGTTCTGCCTTTTTTTTTTTTTTTGGCTGCATTTTGGGGGTCTCCATTTAAACCAGTATCCCCAGAACCTAGCACAGTCCAGGGGCCCTTCCAGTTCTAACAGATTACAGCCCTAGGGCCCTCCTCTGAAATCATCAGGCCCAGTAGAATACCTAGTCTCTGCCTCCAGACGATAGGTCTCTGGAGGTACAGATCTTGCCTTTGATGATCTCTTGCTATACCTTTCCAGAGGACCACTGGGTATGTGTCCACATTCTGGAAGCTTCGATGAAGTCACCTGGCCTTTCTGAACTGGTTTTTTTTTTGGTTGCATCACGTGGCATGCGGGATCTTAGTTCCCAGGCCGAGGATCAAACCCTGCACTGGAAGCTGGGAATCTTAACAACTGCACCACCAGGGAAGTCCCCCTTTTCTGAACTCTCTGATGTATTTATTAATGATCTCTGGAGCCAGCCCTCCCTTCTGCTGACCTGGGTGCCTCCCTGACACACCTTGGGTACCCTTGTCACCAAGGTTCCTGTGGCACCCAATTGTTGCAGGGAGAAAATCAATTCTGTCTCCATGCTGCAAACAGTTTCTTAGACTTGTTTTCCGTTGCTATTATTATTATAATCATACTTACTGGTTTGCTGCAGGACCCTGCCCCTCTGCCTGATTCTTAAAGTAAGGTACCTTTGTTCAAGAATCCTGTCTACCTGTAGATGGCAGGAAGAGAAAAGTTAACACTTCCCCTGCCTGAGGCTTGCCATTCTAGGGGATATTTGCAAGATTAATGGCCTTTTTGCTTTGCTTTATCACCTCCTCCCATCTCTGATCTATAAAATATATTGGCATCCAGACCCCAATAAGAGATGGTTTATTTCGAGGCGCTAGCCTGTTGTCTTCTGGGTCAGCTGCTTTCTGAATAAAGTTGATTTCCTTGCCTCAGCACCTCGGCTCTCGGATTCGTTGGCCTGCTGTGCGGCGAGCAGAGCGAGCCTGGACTGGGTAACATCACAAGCATGTACCCAGCTACATGGCACATCCACGTCACCTGGTCGAGGCTCAGACATGCCCACCAAATTAGGAGAGGCCTGGCTCAGCAAAGGGCGGCCTTGGGCGGGGTGGGGCAGGCGTAGGGTGGTGTGCTAGTCTTGGCGGGGCAGCCGGGGCTGGGAGTGTCTCCTCGTGGAAGCAGAGACTGGGGTCGGCCTTGCCTCTCACGCTGTGGACGCTCACTTCACCCGCACCCGGGGAGGAGAGGCCGAGCGCTGAGGCAGAAGCTTGAACTTCAGGCTGCACTGAGTCGAGGGCGTGGGAAGGTCAAGGACAGGCCCCAGAAACTTGTTAGGAATCTGAGTGGCCTGTAGCCTGGGGCAGAAGGGAAGCTGACGTAAAGGGCAGCCTGGGGCTAACTAGCCCCGGGAGGGCTTAAAAGGTGCAAGGGTGATTTGACATTCTGGGAAGGGCAGTGGGGACAGTCCAGGCAAGCTGGTTTTGCTGGCTGAGCCAACAGATGGGGCCCAGTGGTCAGAAGAGGGGAGTCTTGAGTGCTCCAGGAAGAGAGCAGGACCCCAAAGTCCTTACCATTATGGTGGAAAAGGCCCTAGCCAACCTGTGGCTGGGACCAGGGTCCCTGGACCCTAATTTCCTGCCTGCACTACGGACTGCAGCCCGCCTCTCTTACCATCCTGCCAGCACCCCTGGTGGGCTCCCAAATCCAAGGACTTTATGTAGAATCGTCTAGTATTGGAACTTCCCTCTGGTCCAATGGTTAAGACTGTGTTTCCAAAAAAAAACCCTCTATGTTTCCATTGCAGAGAGCACCGGTTCCATCTGTGGTCCGGGAACTAAGATCCCACATGCTGGGTGACACAGCCAAAGATTAAAATGAAGGGAAATAAATAAAGTGGTATCATATTTGCATATAACCTATGCACATCATCCTGTGTACTTTAGATCGTCTCTTGGTTACTTTTGATACCTAATCCGATGTAAACACTATGTAAGTATTCCAGGCACATGGCAAATTCAAGTTTTGCTTCTGGGAACTTTGTCGAATTTTCTTTGAAAAGATTCTTGAACCAGTTGGTTGACCCTGTGGAAATGGAACCCGCAGATACAGACGATGGTAATCTCTTTTCGGCTTGTCCCAGCTTTATGAAATGCAAAGGTAATCACTTCACTCCTCTGCTTAGAGCTCCTTGCCGCAGGCTCTCCTCTGCCCTCGGGACAGAAGTCCGGGTCTCTCTCTGCCATCACCCAGCTGCTCTTGCCTTGGGCCTCCCCTTCAGGCATTCTCTGCAGTCCGGAGCCGTCCCCTACACCTTAGGACTTGCCACAGCTGGTCCCTCTGCCCTGACTGCCCTGCCCTGATTTTTCTGTCTGAAAGCAACCCAGCCTTCCACACACAGCTCACATATTTTCCGTGATGCTTCCCTTTCTCCCTGCAGAACCGAGAATTTCCATTCTTTGTGTCCTCCAGTGCTCAGAACATTTCTTCAGGGCCACAGGTAGGGCAGTGACCTGTTCTGTACCTTCCTCCCACACCGGAAGGGGAGCTCCTGCCGTATTCGTGCGTGCAGTGCCTCCTGTTCCCCACCTTGGGACCCACAAAGCGCCAGGCTCCCAGATGACCGAGAAGTATGTGTTGGATTCATTTAAGAGCCCAGCTCTTCCTCACCTGTTCTATTGTTGAGGGATAGGCTGCCCTACCCCATGCCTCATATGGTTGCTGTTTCCATCTTAAGACTAGCTCTTCCTACTCTCCGCGAGGAAGACACAGAAAATACATGAGCTTCCCTGGGGTCTGAGGATTGTTCCCCAGGAGCGATCTGAAAACACTGCCGCGCAGAGCGGTGTGTGGCCAGCTGGACCGTGGGGATACTGATATCATACGGGGTCAGGGGCTCCCTGCTCTGTGGACCTGCTCCCTTTGCCTGGGATGGTGGCCACAGAGTGTTTCTTTGACTGGAGGAATTTGTGGGAGGTCACAAGGGGCCAGGGAGCAAGCGTAGAAGGATGAATTCTCTCTACAAAAACACACGCCATGTGGAATCCCCTGAGCGTCCAGTGGTTAGGACTCGGAACTTTCACTGCTGGGGTGTGCGTGCGTGTGTGCTCAATCCTGTCTGACTCTTTTGCAGCCCCATGAACTGTAGCCCACCAGGATCCTCTGTCCATGGAATTCTCCAGGCAAGAATACTGGACTGGGGAGCCATTTCCTCCTCCATGGAATTTTCCCAACCAGGGAATTGAACCTGTGTCTTCTTCATTGGCAGGTAGGTTCTTTACCAACGCACCACCTGGGAATTAGCCTCATTGCTGGGGACCAGGGTTCAATCCCTAGTCGGGAAACTAAGATCTGGCAAGCTGCCTGATGTGTTAGAGCATTCTCAGAGTCTTTACATCCTACACACCTAACACACTGAGGGTTTACATAAAGTAAGTTGATACCTTATTGTGGTTGAAACTGACCATGTCTCTGAGAAGGAAGTAAGGCAGCGGCGCAAGAAGCAGTCTCTGCTTTTCAGGGGAGGAAACTGAGGATCAGAGCAGTTTGGAGACAACAGGGTTGGAGGTGGTACAGCTGGTAGGAGGCAAGGGTGTGTTAGAACTCGGCGTCTAATTTCCCAGTCTGGGGCCCTGATGTCCTTGGTATTGTTCAGTCACTAAGTCATGCCTGACTCTTTGCGACCCTATGAATTGCAGGACACCAGGCTCCCCGATCTTCACTATCTCCCAGAGTTTGCTCAAATTCATGTCCGTTGACTTGGTGATGCTATCTAACCATCTCATCCTCTGTCACCCCCTTCTCCTTTGCCTTCCATCTTTCCCAGCATCAGGATTTTTTCCGATGAGTTTTCTCTTTGCATCAGGTGGCCAAAGTACTGGGGCTTCAGCTTCAGCATCAGTCCTTCCAATGAGTACTCAGGGTTGATTTCCTTTAGGATCGACTAGTTTGTTTGGTCTTCTTGCCGTCCAAGGAATTCTCAAGAGTCTTCCGCAGCACCACAATTCAAAAGCATCAGTTCTTCAGTGCTCAGTCTTCTTGATGGTCCAGTTCTCACATCTGTACATGACTATGGGGAACACCGTAACTTCTAGGGCTTTCCTGGTGGCTCAGTCATAAGGAATCCACCTGCCACTGCAGGAGACACAGCTTCTGTATCTAACCCCGGAAGATCCCACATGCCACAGTGTTATAACCAGGCTTCAGGAAACAACCCATGCCAAGCGACAAAGTAAGTAAACAGTGGAGGGCATTTATTACACCGGAGGGTCCAAGGCCTCCATTTTAGCCAAGGACCCCGAGCAGAACTTGTGGCTAACATTTATACCTAAAGCCTATGTGCACAAACCCACATCCCAAATACCTGAGGTTGCCTAGGAAACATTAAAGGAAAAACTATGATTTGGTTGCCATCACAAAGGTACACTCAAACATCACCTAAGCATATCATTTAGCTTGTCCCAACATGGATTCATTAACGAAGATCACAGATGGTGATCTATCCTATGCTGGACATTTCATGTTCTTGGCCGAGGGGAGGCTTGGGTACAAGGTCTCCCTGGTTAGGTTCTCATCAGCCTGGGAGGCCTAGTCAACAGTTAATGTCCATCTCCACAGTCCACACACAGTCCAGAGTTCACCGGAAGTGCAAGATGGAGTCCTCTTCCTCAAGATGGGGTCAGTTCAGTCGGGGTAGCCTTCTCCTTTCCTCCTTCAGCAGAGCGACTAAGCCCGTATGCTACAACTACTGTGGGCTTCCCTGTGGCTCAGATGGTAAAGAACCTGCCTGCAGTGAAAGAGACCTGGGTTTGATCCCTGGGTCAGGAGGATCCCCTGGAGAAGGGAATGGCTACCCACTCCAGTATTCCTGCCTGGAGAATTCCAGAAACAGAGGAGTCTGGTGGGCTACAGTACGTGGATTCTCAAAGAGTTGGACACGACTGAGTGACTAACATTTGACTATACAAATCTTTGTTGGCAAAGTGATGTTTCTGCTTTTTAATATGCTGTCTAAGTTTGTCATAGCTTTCCTTCCAAGTAACAAGTATCCAGGAAAATTCTGATAGCCCATGACCCTGGGCCATGAAGCATGGAGGAAGAAGACCTTTGAGATTCCAGTTGCCTGAAGACTGAAATATACTTGGAGGTGGAGAGCAGTTTCTGCAGCCCCAAATACAGGGAAAGGTGAGGCAGCACCAGTCTTTGACTCGATTTAAGATGCCTGGGTTGGCAGTTGATTCCTGGCAAACCCGGAAGATCCCACATGCCACAGTGTTATAACCAGGCTTCAGGAAACAACCCATGCCAAGCGACAAAGTAAGTAAACAGTGGAGGGCATTTATTACACGGAGGGTCCAAGGCCTCCATTTTAGCCAAGGACCCGAGCAGAACTTGTGGCTAACATTTATACCTAAAGCCTATGTGCACAAACCCACATCCCAAATACCTGAGGTTGCCTAGGAAACATTAAAGGAAAAACTATGATTTGGTTGCCATCACAAAGGTACACTCAAACATCACCTAAGCATATCATTTAGCTTGTCCCAACATGGATTCATTAACGAAGATCACAGATGGTGATCTATCCTATGCTGGACATTTCATGTTCTTGGCCGAGGGGAGGCTTGGGTACAAGGTCTCCCTGGTTAGGTTCTCATCAGCCTGGGAGGCCTAGTCAACAGTTAATGTCCATCTCCACAGTCCACACACAGTCCAGAGTTCACCGGAAGTGCAAGATGGAGTCCTCTTCCTCAAGATGGGGTCAGTTCAGTCGGGGTAGCCTTCTCCTTTCCTCCTTCAGCAGAGCGACTAAGCCCGTATGCTACAACTACTGTGGGCTTCCCTGTGGCTCAGATGGTAAAGAACCTGCCTGCAGTGAAAGAGACCTGGGTTTGATCCCTGGGTCAGGAGGATCCCCTGGAGAAGGGAATGGCTACCCACTCCAGTATTCCTGCCTGGAGAATTCCAGAAACAGAGGAGTCTGGTGGGCTACAGTACGTGGATTCTCAAAGAGTTGGACACGACTGAGTGACTAACATTTGACTATACAAATCTTTGTTGGCAAAGTGATGTTTCTGCTTTTTAATATGCTGTCTAAGTTTGTCATAGCTTTCCTTCCAAGTAACAAGTATCCAGGAAAATTCTGATAGCCCATGACCCTGGGCCATGAAGCATGGAGGAAGAAGACCTTTGAGATTCCAGTTGCCTGAAGACTGAAATATACTTGGAGGTGGAGAGCAGTTTCTGCAGCCCCAAATACAGGGAAAGGTGAGGCAGCACCAGTCTTTGACTCGATTTAAGATGCCTGGGTTGGCAGTTGATTCCTGGCACTTTCAAAACTGCAATTCCACAAGCAGCTATAGCAGGCAATTTTCAATAGGCTGATTGGGTTAGTAACTTGAGCCTCTTTGTTTGGTGGGAGCTTTGTGGTGCTTTAGAAAGCACTGTTGGGGACCTCGTGACATGGTTCAGGTGGAGCACTTGGTCTTGCGTTATCTCCCAAGCTTGGTGCTCGTGGCTGGGAGGCCTAAGAGCTGACCAGGAGGCCTGGAGACCCTTGGCTATTCTCTGGCATCCCTGAGTGGGACAGCTGGATCCAGACTCACACCCGAGCCCTGAGATACTCCTTTGGTTACTGTTTAGTTGCTAAGTTGTGTCCAACTCTTTGTGACCCCAGGGACTGTAGCCCATCAGGCTCCTCTGTCCATGGGATTTCCAGGCAGGAATACTGGAGTGAGTTGCTGTTTCCTCCTCTGGGGGTCCTCTGGACCCAGGAGTTGAACCCGAGTCTCCTGCATTGCAGGCAGATTCTGTGCCATTGAGCTACCAGGGAAGCCTTATCAGTCACTTATGATCTATCAAGTGAGTTTTCTAAGCAGGGTATAATAGTTCTCAAATTCGAGTATATCAGCATTACTTAAGGGCTTAAAAGAAGGAAGCTGGGTCTGAGGGGAGCCCAGGATCTTTACAATGCACCACAGGTAATTGTGAAGGCAATTCTGATGCCTGGTCAGAGGATCAGGTCATGAGAAATACTGCACTTGAGGTCCAGTGGTTTTGATGTTGTTTAGTCACTAATTCATGTCTGCGACTCCATGGACTGTAGCCCGCCAGGCTCCTCTGTCCATGGGATTCTCCAAGCAAGAATACTGGAGTGGGTTGCTGTGCCCTCCTCCAGAGGATCTTCCCCACCCAGGGATTGAACCCATGTCTCCTCTTAGAGCACACTATTCTCAGGAACTGAGGCTGGCTCCTCAAACCACGGTGTTCCCCATGAGCCCGAGGCCTCCCTGGAGGCAGAGGTGACCACACCAGGGTTGGGAGCTGTGGGTGACACTTCCTCCCATGGTCACAGCCCTCATTCCCAGGGAGGATCTGAGAATCATACAGATTTCGGAAAAGAAAAGTCTGGGTCCCTGCCCCTGAGGCTGCCCATACCTCAGGGCACATGGGAGGACCCACTTCCCGACTGGGGCAATGCCAGCCCCTCAGCAGGGCCTCAGCCCACCCTCGGCCTTCTTGGCAGAGGGCTCGCCCACCCTTCCGACAGAGTCCCTGCTCTAGGGCGGAGGCCCGCTCCAGACCTTTCCGAGGCAGGGTGCACGGTGCTTCCCTTCTTTCCAGGTCTCGCAGCACGGATGACCTTCCACCCCACTTTCAAACACCCCTGCCTTTTTTCTTTTTTTTCTTCGTACTTGCTCACATGTCCAGCTGTCCTCTCAGTCCTGTGGGCATGCACGTGGTGGTGGAGGCGGGAATCCAGATATTCTGCTGTTCCTGAAATGGGTGATTTTCCCAAGATCCACACCTACTTCTCCACATCGGCCCCCACTTCTGGGAACTGGATCCAGATTTTCCTCCGGGGAGGCGTCCCCGCCCGCCAGCCCCTGCCCTGTGCTGTGGTGAGCGCGGCCGCTCCCCCCGCATGCGGAGGCATTGACTGTCCCTTGCAACACATTTTCCAGTCAATTCAGTTTTTTTTAATATTCTTTTTTTTCTTTTTTTAAATATTTTATTTGGCGATGCCGTGTGTGCAGCATGCAGGATCTTAGTTCTCCAACCCGGAATCGAAGCTGTGTTCCTGCATTGGGAACTGAGAGTCCTATTGGGGAATTTACCAATTTGCTTTTTAAATCACCCAAAGGACAACTGATTGCTTCATGGGTCACCGAATTTTTGAGCCAGGAAGCTGGTTTAGAGACTAATATTTTCCTTCAGTCATTCAACCAACATTTGAAAAGGCTGGCTTTGGGCCAGGCCCTCGATGAAGAGACTGAGGCCCAGAGAGAGGCGGGGCCTGACTCAGGGCTTCTCAGAAGGTGGGTGGCTGAGCCACAAACGGGGATGTAGGCCTCACAGCTCCTGGGATGCCCTGAGTCAGGCCCTGCCTCTCTCTGGGCCTCTCGTGCCTCTGCTGCACCCCGTCCTCTGCTCGTCTCTCCACTCTCCTTGCCCAGGACCATCATGGGGTGTCTCACGTGGGGGTTAGTAAATGCTTACGTGAGGGGTGAATGGGGTTTGGCAGTTCTGTCTGTTTACCGAGGTTATCCCTGGGGAGGGTGAAGGGCGACAGAGGGAAGAAGAAAGTTCTGGGCCCAGCAGCACCAGCACTAGCAGCCCAAGCCCAGCTTCCTGGACACCCGGATCCTCTCGGCTGCATCTAGGGAAAGGAACCCTTCCGTAAGGTTCTCGGATTTGTCCCTGCTAGTGCAAGATGAGAAAGCCTGAGTGCAGTTGCCTCCTGGCCAACCCGTGAGAAAATGCTGCAGGGAAAGACGTCTGAGGTTGTGCCCAAGGTGGATGTGAGGCAGGAGACAGCTGGGCCCCTGGGCTGGACAGCTGGGGTCTGGCAGGTGGAGTAACACAGAAGCTTTGTTCTCACCCAGACACTCCAAGGACAAAGCCAGTGGCAGAAGCTGAGCTGTGCTGGAAAAGAATCTTTTAAAAAGTGGATTATATATATATGGAGGAGCCTGCAAAGAGTTAGACATGACTGAGCATGCACGCTGGCATCTGTCCGCTATCCTCCACTGTCCAACAAATGAAACATTTTCCAACAAAATGCAAAAAGACGTCTGTTTATGGAACGTGTAAAAGAGAAGAAGACAAACTGTCCCGCCTTATCACCCAATCCCCTGCTTCTTCATTCTTGGCCCTAGAGGGCTCTAACCTGTCCAATCTCGTTCTTTTTCCTTCACGGTGGATGTGGCTCCCAGTGCTCAGTGGTTTCACTCAGCTACCCAGCCCCTGATCCTAGGGGAGAACCAGAGAACTGGGGTTGGGTCTGGAAGAGGCGTCCCAAGTAGATGGATGTGCCCGTGGCCCCGTCTACAGCCAGCGCGAACCCTCCCCACCCCCGACAACTTCCCTCCGTTAGAGGAGACCCTGATCCTTGCTGGTGTGCTCTCCCCCAGCCAGGGTCCCAGGACACCCAGGGATCATTTCCAGATCCTGCCCCCAAAGGAGGCACCACTGCATGGGGATCAGATCTCGGGCTCGTGAGTCAGGCAGAGGCGGTGAAAGTGTCCACTTACTGTACGACCTCGAGCAAGTGGCATAACCTGAAGCCACAGGACGTTTTGAGAAGGAAACAGTGAGACGATGGATGTAGGGCAATCAACACAGAATCGGATACGTGAGAAGAAACTGTCAGCCGTTATCATCTTCGCCTTTTTATTTTAAAAAATCACTACAGTAAAATGGACATGTATTGTGTACAATTCTTTGAATGTTAGCACCCATATAGATTCATGTAACTGTCGCTGTAATCAGATACATAATGGTTCCGTTATCTAACCCTCCCCAAAACACCAAACCACTCTCCTGCAATGTAGTACCTTGCCGTACCAGTCACGACCCCTGACAACCACTGATCTGTCCTCCTTCCCTATCGTTCTGTCCTCAAGAATGTCAGATAAATAGGATCTCACTGTGCATAAACATCTGAGATGGGCTTCACTCACTCGGCATAAACATTGCGATTCATCCAAGTTGGGCGAATCCATGATTCCTTCCTTTTTCTTGCCCAGGAGTTTATACTTGCTGAATGTCGCTTTCTCTTTTTTCATCCCAACCACCTGTTCAAGTCAGATAACTACACATAGACTCTACAGGTCTGGACCTAGGCGTCACTTTCCATAGGGAAGCTGGTAGCCTAGATTTGGTCAGGTTCTCTTCCTATTGACCCCTGCCTAGGCCCTCCTGAAAGAAAGGCCCTGAATCTAAATGGACAGTCGGAGTGAGTGAAAAATCTGTGGTCCCCTGGATAGTAGCAAATGGAAGATCCCAAAGGGCTGACCGTGGTGTCTGGGAAATACCACGGCGAGCCTGGAGCCCCTTGTCCTCATGACCTACGACTTGCAGTCAGCTGGCCAGGTAGAGTCAGGCGGCCAGTTCTCCCATCCTCCACACACATCAAGGGGCAGAAAGGCTGATGCCTATGACCTTCCAGAGACCAAGGGGGAGACCCAGCAGGAGAGAGAAAGGTTGTTTGTAACTCTAGATAACATCCTTCTTTCTGCTGTTTTCCTCCTCAGACGGTCTTCCATTAGCTGGTCTTACATCCCAGCTGCTTCCTTGGCTGCCGTTCAAAATTATTATTGTTATTATCATCCTTTCTTAGCACCATTAAAGAATAAACATGACACTGGCCTCTGGGTCGCCCTGTGCTCAGTCGCTCAGTCTTGTCTGATTCTTTTCGACTCTAGACTATAGCCCACTAGACTTTTCTGTCCATGGAACTTTCCAGGCAAGGATACTGGAGTGACCTGTCATTCCCTACTCCAGGGGATCTTCCAGACCCACGGAGTTGCCCTAGGATAGTCTTTTTGGTCTTTTATCTGTCTTTCTGTGCATTCTTGTGTGGCCTACAGCAGGGTCTTAGAGCTACAGCTCATGGGAGAGGGAGAGAGAGAGACAGAGAGATCATTTTTTATTTCTAAGCTCAAGTCCATGGCCATGCGTCAGAGTTTTCCCAATGGCTTCCAGGCCCTCAGGGGACACACCATAGCAGTGGCGCTGACAAGTGACCCAGTTCTGTTGGCTGCTAGGAGGTTTGCGAGCTCTGGTGCAGGGAAAAGTTGGCCTGTGGGCTGGGCTGTGACCAGATGGTCTGCGTGTCCCAGCTGGTGCTAAAGGTCAGCTTTCACTTCCTCCAGAAGTCCCACCCACTGGGCCTCCGAGGCTTCCTCTATGCACTGAGAGTCTAAATTCCCCAGGGAGTTTCAGTTGATGGGTTTTCTGAGCAGTGGTTCCACTCGCTCCAACTTAAAACTTTCTGACCCAGGGAGCAAAGATTACAATCCCAAGAATCCTAACAGCCAGAAACACAAAACACTGAGACCAGGTGTATAACTTAGAAAACACATATTCTCTCTGGGACTTCCCCATGGTGGTCCAGTGGCTAAGACTCTGAGCTCTGAGTGCAGGGGGCCTGGGTTCGATCCCTGGTCAGGGAACTAGATCCCACATGTCTCAACTAAAACCCAGCACAGCCAAATAAATATATAGATATATACATATAGATAGATGGATAGACAGACAGACTCTCATCTGGACTTGGGAAAGGCTGATGCCTATGTAGACCAAGGGGAGACCCAGCAGGAGAGAAGGTTGTTTGTAACTCTAGATAACATCCTTCTTTCTGCTGTTTTCCTCCTCAGACGGTCTTCCATTAGCTGGTCTTACATCCCAGCTGCTTCCTTGGCTGCCGTTCAAAATTATTATTGTTATTATCATCCTTTCTTAGCACCATTAAAGAATAAACATGACACTGGCCTCTGGGTCGCCCTGTGCTCAGTCGCTCAGTCTTGTCTGATTCTTTTCGACTCTAGACTATAGCCCACTAGACTTTTCTGTCCATGGAACTTTCCAGGCAAGGATACTGGAGTGACCTGTCATTCCCTACTCCAGGGGATCTTCCAGACCCACGGAGTTGCCCTAGGATAGTCTTTTTGGTCTTTTATCTGTCTTTCTGTGCATTCTTGTGTGGCCTACAGCAGGGTCTTAGAGCTACAGCTCATGGGAGAGGGAGAGAGAGAGACAGAGAGATCATTTTTTATTTCTAAGCTCAAGTCCATGGCCATGCGTCAGAGTTTTCCCAATGGCTTCCAGGCCCTCAGGGGACACACCATAGCAGTGGCGCTGACAAGTGACCCAGTTCTGTTGGCTGCTAGGAGGTTTGCGAGCTCTGGTGCAGGGAAAAGTTGGCCTGTGGGCTGGGCTGTGACCAGATGGTCTGCGTGTCCCAGCTGGTGCTAAAGGTCAGCTTTCACTTCCTCCAGAAGTCCCACCCACTGGGCCTCCGAGGCTTCCTCTATGCACTGAGAGTCTAAATTCCCCAGGGAGTTTCAGTTGATGGGTTTTCTGAGCAGTGGTTCCACTCGCTCCAACTTAAAACTTTCTGACCCAGGGAGCAAAGATTACAATCCCAAGAATCCTAACAGCCAGAAACACAAAACACTGAGACCAGGTGTATAACTTAGAAAACACATATTCTCTCTGGGACTTCCCCATGGTGGTCCAGTGGCTAAGACTCTGAGCTCTGAGTGCAGGGGGCCTGGGTTCGATCCCTGGTCAGGGAACTAGATCCCACATGTCTCAACTAAAACCCAGCACAGCCAAATAAATATATAGATATATACATATAGATAGATGGATAGACAGACAGACTCTCATCTGGACTTGGCAAGAGGGAAGATCTGAGTGGTCATCCTGTGTGTGATCATCCTGGTGAGGCCCAGCTCTCAGGAGTTCTCATTCTAGTCAGTGGAGGCTGGAAAAGGGAAGTGTGCTGAACAGAAATAGTATTATCTACTATCAAGAAAATAACAGTAATGGCTTAGACAAAGGCTGAGTCCTAGAGGATGGATCACCTTGGTTAGGGGTCAGGGAGGGCCTCTAGGAGCTAAGCCATCCGTGCTAAGAAGAGGCTGTGCCAGCAAATATGTGGTGGGGGGAGAGCATCTAGGCAGAGGGAAGAATAAGTATGGAAGTCCTGGTGGACATTGAATACGCCACGCCTGGGGTTCCACGGGGATCTCTGGGGAATCTCAGGTTGTTCTCTCTTTCATCTGGTCCCTTCAGGGATGGTCAGGGAGGGAGGAAATCATCTCAATGTACCTGAAGTTTCCGTCTTTACACCGAGTAGCATTTTGACAAAGTGGAGTTCTCTGCTAGGGCAACTCTCCTCTCCCAAACAGTGAGCTGGGTTTTCAACAGTAACCCAGGCTTTCAGAGAGTATGCAGCCTCATGTTCTGTTTTTCGTGTCCCATCGAGGCAGATGTGCTGGTCACTTCCTGAAGTGGACCCCTCCTGACTCCCATGTGTCAAGAATGATGAAACTTCCTATCTAGCTGCAAAGGCTTCAACTTCCTTCTCTTTGGACATGCAAACATATTGAAACTTATAAAATGAAACAGTCCTTTTGGCAACGTAGGGCCAAGGGCAGAGGGACCTCCATCTCTTCTCCCAGGAGATGTGGAGCCAGACAAGGTACTGATTAACCTCCCAGTGGGCTCCCTGCCAAGCCTTCCCTTCCCATTGGGTCAGCTCAGCTCCAAAGCCAGCTTCCTTCCGCCACTGGCCTCTGGGCTACCTGATCACTGGCCTGACTTATGGCAATTTCTTTGACCTAATTGGTCAGGAAGATGTCCAGGGGTCTCAGCGGGAGACCGGATGGGACTAGCTAGGAACTCTGAGTCCCAATGTCACTCATCTGGCTTTAGTTAGAAGTCTGGTTTGATACCAGCAAACCAGACAAGAGAGCACTTGGCAAAAACTCCTCCTGTCTCCAGAGAGTCCTGAGGCCCAAATGCTGCTGAGAAACACTCAACTCCATCTTCTGGGTTTACTTAAGCATCCAGCTAGTGCAGGTTGAGTTTTTTTTTTTTTTTTTTTTGGCCACATCTATTAATCTTTCATTTATTTATCTTCGTTCTTTGGTCTGTGTGGGCCTCCCATCGCGGTGGCCTCTGTTGCTGCAGAGTACCAGCTCTGGGCGCATGTGCTCCAGAGCTCCCGCTCGGTAATTGGACACATCAGTCCAGCCGCTCCGTGGCACGTGCGATCTTCCCAGGCCAGGGATCGAACTGGTGCCCCTTGCACTGCAAGGTGGTGTCCTTACCCACTGGACCACCAGGAAAGCCCACAGGTTGAGTTTTCTTGCCTGAAATCAAAATCATTCTGACTAATGTAGGACTCTCACCTCTCACCTATCTGATCCTGGAGAGACAGCAGTAAGCAATCTTGAAGAGAGACATTGGCGCCCTGCCCAGGAGTCAAACCTGGGTGAAGTGAAAGTCACTCAGTCTGACTCTTTGACTCCTCTTTCCATAGAATTCTCCAGGCAAGAATACTGAAGTGGGTAGCTATTCCCTTGTTCCAGGGGATCTTCCCAACCCAGAGATTGAACCCAGGTCTCCCACATTACGGACAGATTTTTAAAAATTATTTATTTATTTATTTATTTATTTTTGGCTATTCTGGGTTTTCACTGCTGCTGCAGGCTCTTCTCTAGTTGCAGGAAGTGGGGGCTCCTCTCTAGTTGAGGTGAGCAGGCTTCTTGTGGTGGTGACTTTTCTTGTTGTGGAACTCAGGCTCTAGGGCACACGGGCTTCAATAGTTGTGGCACATGGACTTAATAGGTGTGGCTCCGAGGCTCTAGAGCACAGGCTCTATAGTTGTGGCTCTGGGTCCATCCATGTTGCTGCAAGTCCTTTTTAATGTAGCTTTTGGGGTTTGTTTTTATTTCATATTTATTTTATTTTTTGGTCGGGCAGCAAGTGTTGGGGAAGAACCCAGCTCAGGAACTGGGTGTGGCAGAGTGTGCTGGATCCTGCTCCGCAGCCGTGGCCGTGGCAGCATCTCGTACCTCCTTCTTCTTTCTCTGTTTCTCCTCCTTGAGGCGCTTGCGGGTCTGCTTCTCCAAGTCCTGCAGCTGCTCCCGGAAGCAGTGCTCCTCGGGTTCCCGTGGGATCCCAGGCGCTCCTGGGCCTCTGCCTGCAGCCAGGTCCTTGCCTCCTTGTCTGCCTGCTCCTTCCCCTGAGTTCCCGCGGCTGCCGCTGCCAGTTCTTAGTTCTCTGTGGCATCTTGGCCATGCACTCTTTTTTTTCAAAAATATTGGCCTCTTTTCCTTATTTTTTTTCATCCAGCCTGTGGGTGCGTCCCATCGCAGTAGCCTCTCCCGTTGCGGAGCACCGGTTCTGGGCGCATGCGCTCCAGAGCGCTGGCTCGTAATTGGACACACCCGTCCAGCCGCTCTGCGGCACGTGGGATCTTCCCGGGTCAGGGATCGAACCGGGGCCCCTTGCACTGCAAGGAGGACTCTGTATGTACCCACTGGACCACCAGGGAAGCCCTTGGCCGTGCACTCTTGAATAAGCTATTCCCTGGCCGGTCCTTTCTGCTCTTCGGCCAGCTGCTGCGCCCACAGCAGTTCCTGCTTGGCCGCCAGGCTCGGCGACCATTCTCGCTCCTCTGCCGCCAGCTTGAGCAGCTGTGCCAGCAACGGCCACAGAGAGCCGACGGCCACCCCGGAGGCGACGCCGTGCCTCGCCAACTGCTTCGCCGGCAGCACGGGGTTAGTGGGTCATCCTGGTCGGGCCCGCAGGGCTCCTGTGAGCGGCGCAGAGGCGGCTGCGCTCGGTAGCCGCGGAAGCCCAGGTTGCATCCAAGCAGGCTGAGCCTGTTTTTATTTTTTTCACTGACGGATCATTGATTTACAACACTGTGTTAGTTCCAGGAGCGCCACACAGAGAGTTGTGGCTCTGGGTCCATCCATGTTGCTGCAAGTCCTTTTTAATGTAGCTTTTGGGGTTTGTTTTTATTTCATATTTATTTTATTTTTTGGTCGGGCAGCAAGTGTTGGGGAAGAACCCAGCTCAGGAACTGGGTGTGGCAGAGTGTGCTGGATCCTGCTCCGCAGCCGTGGCCGTGGCAGCATCTCGTACCTCCTTCTTCTTTCTCTGTTTCTCCTCCTTGAGGCGCTTGCGGGTCTGCTTCTCCAAGTCCTGCAGCTGCTCCCGGAAGCAGTGCTCCTCGGGTTCCCGTGGGATCCCAGGCGCTCCTGGGCCTCTGCCTGCAGCCAGGTCCTTGCCTCCTTGTCTGCCTGCTCCTTCCCCTGAGTTCCCGCGGCTGCCGCTGCCAGTTCTTAGTTCTCTGTGGCATCTTGGCCATGCACTCTTTTTTTTCAAAAATATTGGCCTCTTTTCCTTATTTTTTTTCATCCAGCCTGTGGGTGCGTCCCATCGCAGTAGCCTCTCCCGTTGCGGAGCACCGGTTCTGGGCGCATGCGCTCCAGAGCGCTGGCTCGTAATTGGACACACCCGTCCAGCCGCTCTGCGGCACGTGGGATCTTCCCGGGTCAGGGATCGAACCGGGGCCCCTTGCACTGCAAGGAGGACTCTGTATGTACCCACTGGACCACCAGGGAAGCCCTTGGCCGTGCACTCTTGAATAAGCTATTCCCTGGCCGGTCCTTTCTGCTCTTCGGCCAGCTGCTGCGCCCACAGCAGTTCCTGCTTGGCCGCCAGGCTCGGCGACCATTCTCGCTCCTCTGCCGCCAGCTTGAGCAGCTGTGCCAGCAACGGCCACAGAGAGCCGACGGCCACCCCGGAGGCGACGCCGTGCCTCGCCAACTGCTTCGCCGGCAGCACGGGGTTAGTGGGTCATCCTGGTCGGGCCCGCAGGGCTCCTGTGAGCGGCGCAGAGGCGGCTGCGCTCGGTAGCCGCGGAAGCCCAGGTTGCATCCAAGCAGGCTGAGCCTGTTTTTATTTTTTTCACTGACGGATCATTGATTTACAACACTGTGTTAGTTCCAGGAGCGCCACACAGAGAGTTGGTATTTCTGTGTTTCAACCTCATCTCCACAGTAAACCAAGTTACTGTCTGTCACCATTCAACGACATTACATAATGACTGACTTTATCCCCTGTCCCGCAGACTTCATACCCATGACTCATGTGTTTTCCAACTGAAAGTTTGTACTTCTGATCTCCTGCACCCACGTCTTTCCTCTCCTCCCTCCCCTCCCTTCTGGTGTTCTCTGTAACCATGGCGCTTTCTGTTTTGTTATGTTTGTTCATTTGTTTTGTTTTTAGATTCCACATATAAGGGAAATCATATGGTATTTTGTCTGTCTCTGTGACTTTTCATTTAGTATGGTACCGTCTAGATCCATCTATGTTACCACAAATGGCCAGATTTCATTCTTTTGGACGGGGAACCATGCCATTCAACTTGTGGAATCTTAGCTCCCTGACCAGGGATCGAACCCTGAAAGTGAGAGCGCAGAGTCCTAACCATTAGGCAATCAGGGAATTCTCCCAAGGTGTCATTCTTTTTTTTCTTCTTAATGAGTGAGTAATATTCCATTGTATAAGTTCTTTATCCATTCATTAACTGGTGGGCGCTTAAGTTGCTTCAACCGCTTTCTGCCTTTGAAATACATCCTTATGTTGCCATTTTGGTTAATTGTTTTCCCATTGCTTTTGTGATTCTTTTTTTCCTTTCTTCTTTTCCACTCTTCCCTTGTGGTTTGGGAACTATCCTTAGTGTTATGTTTGAATTCCTTTCTCTTTTGTATGCAGCTGTTATAATTATAGACTTTTGACTTGTGGTTGCTATGAGGTATATATATAATAGCCTATATGTTCATGATTATTTTAAGTTGATAATCTCTTAAGTGTGAACACGTTGTAACAATCCTGTATTTTTCCTCCCTCCAACCCCTGGGTTTAATGTTTTTGACATCACATTATACAGCTTTATGTGTGTGTATGTCCCTTAACTGTTTAGATACAGGTGATCTCTAGCCGTTTTTGTTGTCCCAGTCTAGTAACCAGGCAAAGACGACTTCAAATGGCTCCAAGTCGCACTTGAACCTCTAAGAACTGCCCTGCTGAGCCCAGTCCACTCCCAGATCACAAGAGAGATTGTAAGTTCATCTTTTAAACCACAGCACTACCCAAAACTGACGTTTCATCAGGAAGTTTTCAGTCTCACTCAGGGATGAAGTTTGAATTCTCTCTTCTCTCATCCAAACCGGATGAGTTTTCCTCAGCTTTGCAGGTCCATCTCTGGTTTTCTCATGAGAAAACAATGTGCATTTTTTACCTAGCTCTGATTACTCAAACCCAAGAGTCCTCAAGCTGGTCAGCTGGGATATGTGCCTTTGTTTGCCTAACTAGAGTCATTGCCCAAATCTTTCGCCCAGTCCTCTTCTTACTGTAAAGTCTGGGACAGCCAGATAGACACTTCCTGGCTTTGTTGGGGAGAACTTTATGACCCTTACTTGACCAACGATGTGACGTCAGCTGTGTTCAGTTCCTGAAAACAATCTTTGCTTGCTGATAAGGGGGAAGATGGAGGAAGAAACTCCCTGACATCACGACCTGGTTTCTGCTTCTGAACGTGCTGTCAGAGTGTGATGTGATGTGTGGGGAGGCTGCAAGCATCTTGAAACCATGAGGCGAAAGCAGAGAACTCAGAACCCTGCCATCTTCTTTATGAGAAAAATGAACAACTCTTTAAAACGTTGCTGGTCAGGGAACTTCCTGGTGGTCCAGTAGTGAACCCTCTATCTGTCAGAGCAGGGGACACGGGTTCCATCCCTGCCCTGGGAAGATTCCACAAACTAAACCCATGCGCCACAAGTACTGAAGCCTGCTAGCCTACAGCCTCCACTCCAAAGCAAGGAGGACCACCACAATAAGGAGCCTGCACACCACAGCTAGAGTAGCCCCCCACTCGCCACATGAGAAACCCCCACACAGCAGCAGCAAAGACCCATCGGAGCCTAAATAAATAAATAAAATTTTTTAAAAAATCAGCAACGATTGGTCAAGTTTTTTATTATTTGCATCTGAATGCATTCTTAACTGACATTGGTTGTGTTCATTTTAGAGACAAGAAGATCTGAATTTACGTTATAAAGAGGGGTCTCCCTTTGGAGGCCTCCATGTTGAGTTTTTGTCTCCTGGAATTGGAGATTCAGCTGGACGGAGGAGGAACATCCCTTTGCCAGGAGCTGGAACTGGGAGCCAGGGTGGGCTTGTGGTTTCTGGCAGTGAAGACTTGAGGTATGGCTGCTGTGAGCTGTCCCTGTAGGGGGTCTCCCCAGCACCAACCCTAGATCTTGACCACTTGAGGAGTCAGACCTACTACCCTAAATGGATGAAGTAGGAGGCTAGACATATGTGTGTGCCAGTCGCTCAGTTGTGTCCGACTCTTTGTGACCCCAGGGACTGTAGTCAGCCAGGCTCCTCTGTCCATGGAATTCTCCAGGCAACAATAGAGAAGGTAGCCATTCCCTTCTCCAGAGACCTTCCCGATCCAGGGATCGAACCTGGATCTCCTGCACTGCAGGCAGATTCTTTCCTGCGGAGCCACCAGGTGCCCCCAGTACTGATGGTGGGCGAGGGAGATGACAACCACAGTGAATCGAGGAGACTGGGCCCTGGTCCCAGCTCTGCCACTAACAGCCTTTGTGTCCCTGTATCTCAGCCCACTCCCTGAGGGCCGGTGCTCTAAGCCCTCATCCATGAATAGGACATTGTGTTCACAGGGAACTCGCTGTCCCCAGGCTCTTGGGCTCTGAGCCTCTTCTTGGAAGCACAGATAATCCTGGGCCGCGAAGGGCCCACGTCCAACAGTCCACAAATGCCATTCCAGGGTCCTCCCATTTAAGGGTGCTTGGGAAGGGAAACCTGAGCCCCTGTTGGGCGGAGAGTTGCTCAAAGCCCCGTGGCTTCTAGCGCGCCAGGTGCAACGGAGGGATGGTGGTGTCGGGGGGCAGGAGGCGAAGATGAATCAGAGGAAGAGCCCGCCTAGGTCAACCCGGAGTAAGCGGAGGAGAGTAATGGGAGGATCCAAGTTCCTAAGCTCCCCATCGCCGCCCTGCTAGCTCTCTCGGTTCACTTCCTGCTGCTGGGCCAGCGGGGCGGGGCCCAGGCAGCATGGTGGGGAAGCGGCCAGAAAGCCGGAGTCCTGGCCTCTGGAAAGGTGTTGCTCAGGGTTTCTCTCTGCTCCCCAAAGAGGCTGAGCTGCTGGGAAGTTCCCACCACCCACCGTGCCTCATCCTGGCTTTCTGGGAACTTTCTGCAAAGTCAGCCAGGAAAGGCTCTGCCCACGGGGCCCTGGAGCTGCAGATCCTCTCTCCTTCCCGCACCCAGGAGACGCTCCTCCCGGATGAAAGCCCTCAATTACGATAAAGCAAATAAGAGTGTGATTGCAGCTCAGTGAATCCGTTAGTGTTCCAGGCAATGTTTCCAAACCTTATCGCATCTAGTTCTCTTGACAAGTCTAAGAAGTATTCTGTTGATTTTAGAGATGAGGAAAGGTGAGCAAAGAGACCAAGTGACCTCCAAGGGGTCACACCAGCCAAGAAGCAGCACGGTCACAGTTTCCACTCTGGCTTGTTGACCTTAAACCCGAACTTCTTCGAGCTGACTGTCCATCACTTGGAGAGCAACACCCATGCCCACAGCTGGACAGGCAGGGCCCTACCTGTGTGGTCCCCACAGGCTCTTGTCTCTAGCAGAGAGCAAAATGCTGGGGAGAGCCACACAAGGGGCTTCAGTGGAACCTGCAATGCTTTGTTTTAACATTTTATTACTTAAAAAAATAAGCAACCATGGTACAAGGTCAAGATTAGGCAACGCTGGGTGGTGGATATACAGGTCTCCCACCCAGTCTGTGTGTGCATATGTGATTTCCTTCCTTTGTAAGCAAGAATGGTTTCTGAACTTGAGAGGCAGTCTGGGCTCCAAGGTGAAAATCAGGATTTTAACAGCTTACTGGAAATGGAGCATTTCATTTCTCTAAGTACTGAGAAGTACATGTTAATAGTTATCCCAACCATCAGTTAGCCTGTCAAAGAGTGCCGTCAGACTGAGAATTCAGAAAATGTTCCAACGAGCACTATAATCAGCAGAGACCTGCAAAGACTTTTCTGGAAGAAATCAATCTGTAACCAATGCATTTTCCAGGCAGGTATGTTCTTCAGATTCACAAGTCATTTTGTTATCGGAGTATTACATTATTATTTATGCTTTCCTGTAAACTTAAATCTGTATGTGTGTGTGCTCAGTCATGTACGACTCTTAGGAAATCCATGGACTAGAGCCCGCGAGGCTCCTCTGTCCATAGAATTCTCCAGGCAAGAATACTGGATTGGGTTGCCATTTCCTACTCCGGGGCAATCATCCATATTCAGGGATCCAACCCTGGTCTGCTGCATTGAAGGCAGATTCTTTACCACTCCATAGGAATTTTTTTAAAATCACGACCTGGCAGTGATCCTCAAAGATGTTCCAGTCCTTTTCCCAAGACCTCTAACTATGTGACATTACCTGGCAAAGGAATCTTACAGATATGATCGAGTTAAGGATTTGGGAATCCGTTAGTGTTCCAGGCAATGTTTCCAAACCTTATCGCATCTAGTTCTCTTGACAAGTCTAAGAAGTATTCTGTTGATTTTAGAGATGAGGAAAGGTGAGCAAAGAGACCAAGTGACCTCCAAGGGGTCACACCAGCCAAGAAGCAGCACGGTCACAGTTTCCACTCTGGCTTGTTGACCTTAAACCCGAACTTCTTCGAGCTGACTGTCCATCACTTGGAGAGCAACACCCATGCCCACAGCTGGACAGGCAGGGCCCTACCTGTGTGGTCCCCACAGGCTCTTGTCTCTAGCAGAGAGCAAAATGCTGGGGAGAGCCACACAAGGGGCTTCAGTGGAACCTGCAATGCTTTGTTTTAACATTTTATTACTTAAAAAAATAAGCAACCATGGTACAAGGTCAAGATTAGGCAACGCTGGGTGGTGGATATACAGGTCTCCCACCCAGTCTGTGTGTGCATATGTGATTTCCTTCCTTTGTAAGCAAGAATGGTTTCTGAACTTGAGAGGCAGTCTGGGCTCCAAGGTGAAAATCAGGATTTTAACAGCTTACTGGAAATGGAGCATTTCATTTCTCTAAGTACTGAGAAGTACATGTTAATAGTTATCCCAACCATCAGTTAGCCTGTCAAAGAGTGCCGTCAGACTGAGAATTCAGAAAATGTTCCAACGAGCACTATAATCAGCAGAGACCTGCAAAGACTTTTCTGGAAGAAATCAATCTGTAACCAATGCATTTTCCAGGCAGGTATGTTCTTCAGATTCACAAGTCATTTTGTTATCGGAGTATTACATTATTATTTATGCTTTCCTGTAAACTTAAATCTGTATGTGTGTGTGCTCAGTCATGTACGACTCTTAGGAAATCCATGGACTAGAGCCATGAGGCTCCTCTGTCCATAGAATTCTCCAGGCAAGAATACTGGATTGGGTTGCCATTTCCTACTCCGGGGCAATCATCCATATTCAGGGATCCAACCCTGGTCTGCTGCATTGAAGGCAGATTCTTTACCACTACGCCATAGGAATTCCCTTGAAATACTTCATAATTAAAACTACACTGCCCTATAGGTCCTTCTGTGGGGCATTGTGATCCCCTCAAAGATGTTCCAGTCCTTTTCCCAAGACCTCTAACTATGTGACATTACCTGGCAAAAGGAATCTTACAGATATGATCGAGTTAAGGATTTGGGAATCTAGGGATTATCTCAGTGGGCCTGCTGGAATCAGGGTTTCGCAGGTAGTACAGTGGTAGAGAATCCACCTAATAGTGCAGGAGATACAGGAGAAGCGGGTTCAATCCCTGGGTCAGGAAGATATCCTAGAGTAGGAAATGGCAACCCACTCCAGTACTACCTGGAAAATTCCATGGGCAGAATAGCCCGGTGAGCTACAGACATGACTGAGCACTACTGCTCAATCACAGGTCATTCATTACCAGAGGGTCAGGAGCCTCACTCAGAGGGGATATGAGGATGGAATTAGAAGTTGAAGTTATGTGGTTATGAGTTTGACGAACATGGGCAGCCTTTGCTTAGTTGCTCAATCGTGTCTGACTCTTTGCAACCCCATGGGTTATAGCCTGCCAGGCTCCTCCGTCCATGGGATTTTTCTGGGTAAGAATGCTGGAGTGAGTTGCCATTTCATCCTCCAGGGGGGCAGCCTTTAGAAACTGGCCAAATCAGGGAACTGATTCTCCCTGAGTCGCCAGAAGGATGGTTTCCAGCTCCTGTAAGACTCACTGGAGATTTCTGGACGAAATCCATCTGTAACCAATGCATTTTCCAGGCAGGTATGTTCTTCAGATTCACAAGTCATTTTGTTATCGGAGTATTACATTATTATTTATGCTTTCCTGTAAACTTAAATCTGTATGTGTGTGTGCTCAGTCATGTACGACTCTTAGGAAATCCATGGACTAGAGCCCGCGAGGCTCCTCTGTCCATAGAATTCTCCAGGCAAGAATACTGGATTGGGTTGCCATTTCCTACTCCGGGGCAATCATCCATATTCAGGGATCCAACCCTGGTCTGCTGCATTGAAGGCAGATTCTTTACCACTACGCCATAGGAATTCCCTTGAAATACTTCATAATTAAAACTACACTGCCCTATAGGTCCTTCTGTGGGGCATTGTGATCCCCTCAAAGATGTTCCAGTCCTTTTCCCAAGACCTCTAACTATGTGACATTACCTGGCAAAAGGAATCTTACAGATATGATCGAGTTAAGGATTTGGGAATCTAGGGATTATCTCAGTGGGCCTGCTGGAATCAGGGTTTCGCAGGTAGTACAGTGGTAGAGAATCCACCTAATAGTGCAGGAGATACAGGAGAAGCGGGTTCAATCCCTGGGTCAGGAAGATATCCTAGAGTAGGAAATGGCAACCCACTCCAGTACTACCTGGAAAATTCCATGGGCAGAATAGCCCGGTGAGCTACAGACATGACTGAGCACTACTGCTCAATCACAGGTCATTCATTACCAGAGGGTCAGGAGCCTCACTCAGAGGGGATATGAGGATGGAATTAGAAGTTGAAGTTATGTGGTTATGAGTTTGACGAACATGGGCAGCCTTTGCTTAGTTGCTCAATCGTGTCTGACTCTTTGCAACCCCATGGGTTATAGCCTGCCAGGCTCCTCCGTCCATGGGATTTTTCTGGGTAAGAATGCTGGAGTGAGTTGCCATTTCATCCTCCAGGGGGGCAGCCTTTAGAAACTGGCCAAATCAGGGAACTGATTCTCCCTGAGTCGCCAGAAGGATGGTTTCCAGCTCCTGTAAGACTCACTGGAGATTTCTGGCCTCCAGAATTGTGAGGTAATGAATTTGTGTTCTTTGAAGCCGTGAGGTTTGTGGCAATTTGTGGCAGCAGTAATAGGAAACGAATCTGGACATGGTCAGCAACTACACCAATTGGTGGTAATCCAGCTTCTCAAAGCGGGAATGAGAGGCCCGGGAAAGGCCCCTCTCCCACCCAGGATGGCACAGCTGGCCTCCCCGAGTTCCTGAATTTCCAGTTCTGGGCTTTCCCTAGAGTCCACTCAGCACTACCTAACTTCAGCAGAAAAACAGGGAGGCTAAAGGCTCATGGGACCAAGAGCCTTGACCTTGGGGAGTCAGCATCAATGCTCTCATGGCCTCAAACTCAGTTCTTGCTGGATCCCCCAGGGCCAGGATGCTAGGTCCTCCTGGTATGGGGTTTACCTGCCTAGGTCTTCTCTTCTGGGTCTTGCACATGAAAACATGGATTTTCTTAACCTCCTTGTTCCCCTGCTGCCCTGGGGATCTCTGGACAGAGAACTGCATCTTTGACCTCCACATCCATTTGATAACTTTTGGTGGTTGCTCAGTCTGCAGCAGTGGTGAGTTCTTGGAGAGATGGGGTGAGGTTCTTTCAGAACACCCCCTGCTCCAATCACCTTAGGAACTTATAGTCTAGTAGGGGAAACTATGACATGTCCTGGACAGCCGTGGACAAGTTGACTGGTGACTACACAGGAGGGAGCGACCTTAGATTCCATGTTTGTTCATTCAGATACTCTGTAAGGCTCCACAACCACTTCTCGTCTGCCCATCTGGACTCTACATGCTGAAAATGTGATCCTTTGCACAAAGAATCCTACTAGAGAGACCAAAACACAGGCAGATAAAAAAAAAACTTCCGAGCAATAGCTGAAGCTCCAGTACTTTGGCCACCTGATGCAAAGAGCCGACTCACTGGGAAAGACCCTGATGCTGGGAAAGCGTGAAGGCAAAAGGAGAAGAGGGTGACAGAGGATAAGATGGTTAGACAGCATCACCAACTCAATGGACATGAATTTGAGCAAACTCTGGGAGATAGTGAAGAACAGGGGAGACTGGTGTGCTGCAAACCCATGGAGGTACAAAGAGTCAGACATGACTTACTGACTGAACAACAACCATCAGTAAGGATTTGAGTGCCCTTATTGAGACAGCTGTGAAGTCTCAGACAAGAGGGAGCAGGGAGGGATCTTCAGGGAAGGTGGGATGCACGTTGGGTTCCAGAAGACCCTCAGGATTGTGCCAGGAAAGCCCTGGAGGCCATCTCAGCCGTGGGGAGTGCCATACGAGACAGCTGAGAGGAAAAGGAGAGAATGAGCCAAGGAAGGTAAGAAGGCACTCACAGCAAACGCTGTTCATAGTTGCGAGGGTCATGGGTGACTGGCGTTAACTCTTGAGGGAGGTCAGGTTTTGTGTTGGGAGATAATCTGTTTACGTTAGATTAGCCCACGTGTGCTGTTAGTGGCATATCAGTGCCCCTGAAAGACCTTTACTGGTGAGCCTGTCAAGGCAAGGCAGGATCTCAGGTTCTTCAGAACATTTAGTAGGAGTAACTGCCCTGGACAAACAGGCTAAGGAGGACACATCTGATAAAACGGAACAGTCTTATAATTTTTTTTTCTTCCTTTTTCCTTCTCTACCTCTGACAGTCTTAAAATTTATTGTTCAGTCACTCAGCCGTGACTCTTTGTGACCCCATGGACTACAGCACACCAGGCTTCCCTGTCCTTCACCATCTCCCAGAACTTACTCAAGCTCATGTCCATTGAGTTGGAGATGCCATCCAACCATCTTATCCTCTGTCACCCCCTCCTCCTCATGCCCTCTATCTTTCCCAGCAACAAAGTCTTTTCCAATGAGTTGTCTCTTTACATCAGGTGGCCAAAGTATTGGAGCTTCAGCATAAGTCCTTACAATGAATATTCAGGGTTGATTGCCTTTAAGATTGACTGATTTGATCTCCCTGCTGTCTAAGGGACCCTCAAGAGTCTTCTCCAGCACCACAACTTAAAGGCATCAGTTCTTTGGTGCCTTTGGACCCTTTCTTGGTGGTCCAAGTCCCCTTTTACATCCCCCTTTGTGACAGCATCACCAACTCAATGGAATTTGAGCAAACTCTGGGAGATAGTGAAGAACAGGGGAGACTGGTGTGCTGCAAACCCATGGAGGTACAAAGAGTCAGACATGACTTACTGACTGAACAACAACCATCAGTAAGGATTTGAGTGCCCTTATTGAGACAGCTGTGAAGTCTCAGACAAGAGGGAGCAGGGAGGGATCTTCAGGGAAGGTGGGATGCACGTTGGGTTCCAGAAGACCCTCAGGATTGTGCCAGGAAAGCCCTGGAGGCCATCTCAGCCGTGGGGAGTGCCATACGAGACAGCTGAGAGGAAAAGGAGAGAATGAGCCAAGGAAGGTAAGAAGGCACTCACAGCAAACGCTGTTCATAGTTGCGAGGGTCATGGGTGACTGGCGTTAACTCTTGAGGGAGGTCAGGTTTTGTGTTGGGAGATAATCTGTTTACGTTAGATTAGCCCACGTGTGCTGTTAGTGGAATATCAGTGCCAATGAAAGACCTTTACTGGTGAGCCTGTCAAGGCAAGGCAGGATCTCAGGTTCTTCAGAACATTTAGTAGGAGTAACTGCCCTGGACAAACAGGCTAAGGAGGACACATCTGATAAAACGGAACAGTCTTATAATTTTTTTTTCTTCCTTTTTCCTTCTCTACCTCTGACAGTCTTAAAATTTATTGTTCAGTCACTCAGCCGTGACTCTTTGTGACCCCATGGACTACAGCACACCAGGCTTCCCTGTCCTTCACCATCTCCCAGAACTTACTCAAGCTCATGTCCATTGAGTTGGAGATGCCATCCAACCATCTTATCCTCTGTTGTTCCCTTCTCCTTCTGCCTTCTCTCTTTTCCCAGCATCATGGTCTTTTCCAATGAGTTGTCTCTTTGCATCAAGTGGCCAAAGTATTGGAGCTTCAGCATGTCCTTCCAATGAATATTCAGGGTTGGTTTTCTTTAAGATTGACTGATTTGATCTCCTTGCAGTCCAAGGGACTCTCAGCAGTCTTCTCCAGCACCACAACTTAAAGGCATCAGTTCTTTGGTGCCTTTGGACCCTTTCTTGGTGGTCCAAGTCTCACATCCATACATGACTACTGAAAAAACCACAGCTTTGACTATATGGACCTTTGTCAGCAAAATGATGTCCCTGCTATTTGAATACACTGTCTAGGTTTGTCACAGCTTTTCTTCCAAGGAGCAAGTGTCTTTTAATTTCATGGCTGCAGACACCATCCCCAGTGATTTTGGAGCTCAAGAAAATAAAGTTTGTCACTGTTTCTTTTGTTTGTGCATCTATTTGTCATGAAGTGATGGGACTGGCCATGATCTTCATTTTTTGAATGTTGAGTTTTAAGCCAGATTTTTCATTCAAATCTGACCAAAAGACAGTTTGCAGCTACTGCCGCAGAGTCAGGGATCTGCCCTCCTCCCTTGGTTCTCTGGACCACCTCTAGGAAAGTAGAATGGGGGGCTGCCCTTGGCACGGCCGAGCGTGCTCAGAGGATGGGGGCTCAGGAGTCAGCGTGGAGGAGGGAGGTGGGGACAGGGAAGGAAAATGTGACTGCATAGAACCAGCTCAAATGTGAGTTTAGGAGCTTCCCTGGTGGTCCAGTGGGTAAGGACACCGCCTTGCAGTGCGAGGGGCGCCAGTTCGATCCCTGGCCTGGGAAGATCCCGCGTGCCACAGAGGGGCCGGACCGATGTGTCCAACTACCGAGCTGGAGCTCTGGAGCACATGTGCTCAGAGCCAGTGCTCTGCAGTGAGAGAGACCACTGAGATGGGAGGCCCACACAGGCCAAAGAACAAAGATGGACGAAAATAAATAAATGAAAGACCAATAGAAGTGGCCAAAAATTAAAAAAAAAAAAAACTGTTAAAAAAATAATGTGAGTTTAGGACAAAAGAACAGAGAGAAAAAGAGCGAAGAGAGGACAGGTAGATAAGACGTCATTTTGATCATGGGCCAGAAAAAGGTAGAGAGAAGAGAGAAACGCTGGAAGCAAGAGCGGAGGATGGAGGAAAACATGATGATATGAACAGAGCCAAGACAGGGTAAAAACAAGATGACAATGCGGAAAGCCCAGGGTCTGAGAACAATGGGTCATGGGAGAGGAGGACGAAGGCCAGGACAGAGCCAGCACAGGCTGGCAAGTGTTCATCCTGCAGCCCCCAGATCCAGTTACACAAAAGGGACTAAGAGATTCTGCCAGAAACAGAGACAAGTGCCCTGCTGTGTGGCTGGGCCACAGCCCTACAGTTGGTGGAGTGCTTGCTGAATAAGTTTTGCTGTATAGCAAGCCCTAACGCATCAGCTGAACTTTCTTACAAGAGTAACTTGTTCAGGGTCTTTCACCTGAGCATGGGTATGAGGTAACCAGGTCACGGCGATGGCTACAAGTCTTCCTCCTGGAGCTCCTGAATGCTAGAATGTCAAATGGCAGCATTTCTTACAATGATGCTCAGACTAAAAGTCCAACTTGTGGTTGCCAGGGGATAGCGGGTGTGGGGAAGGGGAGGATTGGAAGTTTGGGGTTAGCAGATGCAAACTATTATATAGAGGATAGATAAACAACAAGATCCTACTGTATAGCACAAGGAACTCTAATCAAAATATGTAATAAATCATAATGGAAAAGAATATGGAAAAGAATATGAAAAAGAATACATATATATGTATGTATAAGTGAATCAAGTATATACTCTATCCCAGAAATTAGCAAAACATTGTAAGTCAACTATGCTTCAGTAAAAAAGCTTGTTTTATTTTATTTTTGACTGAGTCTGGATCTTTGTTGCTCCGTGCGGACTTTCTCTAGTTTCAGTAAGTGGACTTCTCATTGCAGTCGCTTCTCCTGTCGAGGAGTACAAGTTCTAGAGCATGAGGCCTCCAGTAATTGCAGTGCCTGAGCTTGGTTGCTCCACAGCACGTCAACTCTTTCTGGACATCCTCTGCAGTCAGATTCTTAACCAGGACCACCAGAGAAGTTTTGTATTCAGACCTCTCCTTTCCTATAAACATCTCGAAGCCCAGAAATGTCACCTAGTTGTCCACGTAAAGCCCCCATGCCTGCCCTTACCAATGGGGGGAGAGTTGGAATTGAACTCAAGGCCCCTGCCGTGAAACACGCTTGCTTCCATCCCGTGATCCAGGAAGCAGAACTCCACAGGCTAAGGGAAATGATTCAGAGTCTTGCCACTTGTGGATTTCAAAACAAAAGAGACGGTGAACTTAATTCCTTGAAGAAATACATCACCCAGTTCTGTTAGAACATCAAGACAGCTGAAGTCAGCAGATGCCCCCAGGATGTGGGTGTGTTTGGACGACGCCTCTGTCTCAGCAGTTACAGTACAGGCCAAAGGGAAAAGCCCAGACATCATGACTGGCAGAAAAATGACCATTGGGGGTAATTAGTTTACATTTTACGAAACTATGTTTTCAACGCAGAAGGCAGGCTCTTCACGTCCCTATGGGTTCATAGACCAAATCAGCTTCAGGTTAGTGACTCCTGACAATCTGAAATGGCAGAATAGGAGGGACTTCCCAGGCAGTCCGGTGGCTAAGACTCCATGTTCCCAAAGCAGGGGGCCTGGCTCAATCCTTGGTCAGGAAACTAGATCCCACAGGCCGCAAATGAGATCCTGCGGGCTACTAACGATCCCTCAGGATACACGGAGATCGAAGATCCCTCGTGCCACCACTAAGACCCAGTACAGCCAAATAAATAAAAATACATATTAAAAATTAAAAAAATAGTGGTATATGGCCCATCCACAGTCCTCCCTCATGAAAGCCATCATTTAGTGGTACCTGGGCTTTCCTGGACCCTTTAAATCTGCTTCTGCTGCAGCTCCAGCTCCTTCCTCACTCACCGGGGTTGTAGTCTTACTGTTTGAACTGGAGAACATTCAACCTTGGTTGCACCTTAGAGTCACCTGGAGAAATTTTTAAAATCCCAGTGCCTGGGTTGGGTTTCCCAGGTGGCCCTAGTGGTACAGAATCTGCCTGCCAATGTAGGATATGGCAAGAGGTTCGAATTAGGAAGATCTCCTGGAGAAGGGAAGGCAACCCACTTCAGTATTCTTGTCTGGGAAATTCCACGGACAGAGGAGCTTAGTGGGCTGCAGTCTATGGGGTCGCACTCACGAAGTCAGTGATGACTGAGTGACTAACACATTCACTTCCACACGTTCAATTCCAAGATAGTTAGTCATTTGAAGCATTCTCTGTGTGCCAGACACTCTTTGAAACACTTCACTTACATTAATTCACTTAATCCTCCCGGCAACCTGTAAATTCGGATCCCTTATCACTGACAGGTGTCAGGTTTGGAAATGGAGGCACAGAGAGGGGAAGCCACTTGGCTGCGTGCCCCAGCAAGTCCAGTCTCCAACTCTGCTAGTGAGCGCTACAGGGTCCACTGAGACCAGAGCCCGGAGCCTCTACCATGTGTCCCAAGGTAAAATGTGGTGTCCTAAGGACACAGAACGAGGCACATAAGGAGGGTCTTGGAATTCAGGAACAGAGAAACCAGATCCTAATTGTCCGCCCCTTCCCCATGCTGTGACCATCACTCTTCTCCCAGCGTACCTCATTTGGTCAGCAAATGGCCCGTAAGACCCCTGCCCCACTCCTTGGATCCTGGCTTTAAAAATGGATCAAAGACCCCTGTTCAACATTGGTTCTCCCTTGAGCTGGCCCACTGTTCTAAGCGTCTCCCACTTTAATAAACTTTATTCTCCTCTCATTCTGCCTCATGTCTGGAAATTCTCTTCCAACCCGCGCTCAGACCATGACCCACGACTTTTATTAATACAAATAGGAAAACCATGTTACTGGAACTCCCAAATCAAGATGCGTGGTTTGATATGTTTATATCTTAGCAAAATAAACAAAAGCTGAGCTAGGAGGTGTCATTTGAATGGGCCCCCCAAATATCAGAGGCTGCGGGTCACCCTGAGGGTTTATAATAGAGTCACCTGGACAGACATTCTAAACCAGCACTGCTCTGGAGAACAGGGGCCTAGCGCTGTATCTGGCGAGGGTGCTGGGGGTCATTTAGGGATGTACCCCATGTGGTTGAGAGCCTTGAGGGTGACTCCTCCCTGTACAAGTGAGTCACATCAGGAAGAAGGCAGGTTTCTGCTCCTTCAGAACATGGGCTTCTATCCCTGGTCACATAGGCTCTCGGCCCTGATCTGTCATCTTTTTACATTTTATTAATGAATTAGCTGTATTTAATTGGCTATGTTGGGTCATTGTCGCAGTGATGACTGAGTGACTAACACATTCACTTCACACGTTCAATTCCAAGATAGTTAGTCATTTGAAGCATTCTCTGTGTGCCAGACACTCTTTGAAACACTTCACTTACATTAATTCACTTAATCCTCCCGGCAACCTGTAAATTCGGATCCCTTATCACTGACAGGTGTCAGGTTTGGAAATGGAGGCACAGAGAGGGGAAGCCACTTGGCTGCGTGCCCCAGCAAGTCCAGTCTCCAACTCTGCTAGTGAGCGCTACAGGGTCCACTGAGACCAGAGCCCGGAGCCTCTACCATGTGTCCCAAGGTAAAATGTGGTGTCCTAAGGACACAGAACGAGGCACATAAGGAGGGTCTTGGAATTCAGGAACAGAGAAACCAGATCCTAATTGTCCGCCCCTTCCCCATGCTGTGACCATCACTCTTCTCCCAGCGTACCTCATTTGGTCAGCAAATGGCCCGTAAGACCCCTGCCCCACTCCTTGGATCCTGGCTTTAAAAATGGATCAAAGACCCCTGTTCAACATTGGTTCTCCCTTGAGCTGGCCCACTGTTCTAAGCGTCTCCCACTTTAATAAACTTTATTCTCCTCTCATTCTGCCTCATGTCTGGAAATTCTCTTCCAA
Source organism: Tragulus kanchil (assembly GCA_022376925.1). Lineage (NCBI taxonomy): Eukaryota > Metazoa > Chordata > Mammalia > Artiodactyla > Tragulidae > Tragulus > Tragulus kanchil. Next base: position 11,388,820 of record JAIOJX010000006.1, on the reverse strand, counting down.
CCCGCGCTCAGACCATGACCCACGACTTTTATTAATACAAATAGGAAAACCATGTTACTGGAACTCCCAAATCAAGATGCGTGGTTTGATATGTTTATATCTTAGCAAAATAAACAAAAGCTGAGCTAGGAGGTGTCATTTGAATGGGCCCCCAAGTATCAGAGGCTGCGGGTCACCCTGAGGGTTTATAATAGAGTCACCTGGACAGACATTCTAAACCAGCACTGCTCTGGAGAACAGGGGCCTAGCGCTGTATCTGGCGAGGGTGCTGGGGGTCATTTAGGGATGTACCCCATGTGGTTGAGAGCCTTGAGGGTGACTCCTCCCTGTACAAGTGAGTCACATCAGGAAGAAGGCAGGTTTCTGCTCCTTCAGAACATGGGCTTCTATCCCTGGTCACATAGGCTCTCGGCCCTGATCTGTCATCTTTTTACATTTTATTAATGAATTAGCTGTATTTAATTGGCTATGTTGGGTCTTTGTCGCAGCATGTGGGATCTTTGGTGCATCGTGAGGAATCTTTCATTGCGGCACATGAACTCTAGTTGTGGCACGCAAGCTTAGTTGCCCTGAGGCATCTTAGTTCCCCAACCAGGAATCAAACCCACATCTCCCACCTTACAAGGTGCATTCTTAACCACTGGACCACCAGGGAAGCCCTGTGACCAGTCTCATTGTCACAGGAGACCTGGGAGGAGGAGGATGTTAAAGTAGCTCAACCCACTCCCCTGCAGGGAGGGGACCGCACGGCACTGCCCAGAGTGGACAGGAGATGCTCATTCGAAAAATTCACACTTCCTGCCCACACATTTCACCTAGTTTCGGTCACTCTCACAATACCCGCCTGTAATCACTCTTGATCTCTTGATGGTTGATTCATTCTCCACAGAGCTACTAGTAAGACATGACTTTGATTACACCACTCCCTTCCTCAAAAGCCCAGTGACTCCCCACTGCCTGCAGAGTGTAAGCCTAAGACTCCTTGGGTACTGAATACCCCTGGGATACCCTCTGTATGGAGCCCTAGATTTTGTTTCTAGCCCCATCCGCTGCCTCCTCTCTCCACGCCCTGCCCTCTAGACCTCCCACATGCTGTTCTGCCCCCCACTCACCTGTCCCCATCCATCCTCCAGCTCAGCCACTCCCTGAAAGCTTCCTCCTTTGTAAACCGCCCCCTCTTTGCTCCTTCCTCAATGCCAGCACAGCAAAGAGCCCCCGGGTTGGGGGGGGAGGATGTACCCCATGTGGTTGAGAGCCTTGAGGGTCGACTCCTCCCTGATTTAAAACAGACAGTTCTAAACCAGCACTGCTCTGGAGAACAGGGCCTAGCGCTGTATCTGGCGAGGTGCTGGGGTCATTTAGGATGTACCCCATGTGGTTGAGAGCCTTGAGGGTGACTCCTCCCTGTACAAGTGAGTCACATCAGGAAGAAGGCAGGTTTCTGCTCCTTCAGAACATGGGCTTCTATCCCTGGTCACATAGGCTCTCGGCCCTGATCTGTCATCTTTTTACATTTTATTAATGAATTAGCTGTATTTAATTGGCTATGTTGGGTCTTTGTCGCAGCATGTGGGATCTTTGGTGCATCGTGAGGAATCTTTCATTGCGGCACATGAACTCTAGTTGTGGCACGCAAGCTTAGTTGCCCTGAGGCATCTTAGTTCCCCAACCAGGAATCAAACCCACATCTCCCACCTTACAAGGTGCATTCTTAACCACTGGACCACCAGGGAAGCCCTGTGACCAGTCTCATTGTCACAGGAGACCTGGGAGGAGGAGGATGTTAAAGTAGCTCAACCCACTCCCCTGCAGGGAGGGGACCGCACGGCACTGCCCAGAGTGGACAGGAGATGCTCATTCGAAAGATTCACACTTCCTGCCCACACATTTCACCTAGTTTCGGTCACTCTCACAATACCCGCCTGTAATCACTCTTGATCTCTTGATGGTTGATTCATTCTCCACAGAGCTACTAGTAAGACATGACTTTGATTACACCACTCCCTTCCTCAAAAGCCCAGTGACTCCCCACTGCCTGCAGAGTGTAAGCCTAAGACTCCTTGGGTACTGAATACCCCTGGGATACCCTCTGTATGGAGCCCTAGATTTTGTTTCTAGCCCCATCCGCTGCCTCCTCTCTCCACGCCCTGCCCCTCTAGACCTCCCACATGCTGTTCTGCCCCCCACTCACCTGTCCCCATCCATCCTCCAGCTCAGCCACTCCCTGAAAGCTTCCTCCTTTGTAAACCGCCCCCTCTTTGCTCCTTCCTCAATGCCAGCACAGCAAAGAGCGGGTGAGGGGAGTCAGCCCTCCTGGGCCTGTCCTGGATTGCCGTGGGGCATTCACAGGTCACGTCCCCTGTAGGACGGTAAATTCTGCAAGGACACCAACCGGGGAGTCACCTTTGGGCAGGAAAGAAACGTCAGCTCTTCTACTTATTTGTCAATAGTCAATACGATATCCTCCCTGGGTGCAGCATCTTTTCTTAGCCCTCGTCTCTCTGTCCTGTTGGCACAACAGTGTTTCTTAAAACAGCGTTGGAAGAGGTGAGGACCATTGAAAGTCACCCTGTGGCAAACGTGGCTACTGACGACAGTGGAAGTACTAGCCTAAGGTAGGACAGAGCAGGGAGAAGGTTGGGAACTGTTGCTAGGCAGCCACGCTGGTTGAAAGAACAGCCCTGTTTCCTCTCCAGTTGCCTCAAACCACTGCAGACAGGCTATGGTCCCTACAGAACCACCAAGTTGCCTTCTCTAATGCGACCCCCCAAAAACAGAAGCCCAGCACACCGTTCCGTGCTCAACCTGGTCCGGGCCATTTCTTCCTTTTCAGATCTCTCTTCCTCCCGGCCCTCTGCTGGTCCCTGTGTAACCTCCTCCCCCTGCCCCCACTGGATTATCTTGAGCCCAGCTCCCTCGTAGCTTCATCCCAGGACACTGTCCCCAGACAGCTCTGTCACCTGTGGGGCAGAGGTTGCCACCTAAATGCAGATGAGCCGAGTCTTAATCTGCATCTGAGGGCTTTCTGAGCTCCAGGTCAGAATTTCTGACTCTTATCTGGCTGCCCCTGAGTAGCCTCAATTTCTCTCCAAACTAATACCTTTATTATGTTTTTTAAAAGTATTTAAATATTCGGCTGTGCCAGATCTTAGCTGCGGCATGAAGGATCTTCAATATTCGTTGCGGCATGTGGACTCCTAGTTGCTGCATGCCAGCTCTTAACTGCAGCATGTGAGACTTAGATTCCCGACCAGGGATCAAACCTGGGGCCCCCTGCATTGGGAGTGCAGGGTCTACTCAGTCACTGCACCATCCAGGAAGTTCCCAACTAATGCTTTTATAGGAAGAGATATATTTGCATTATTGGGCCCAATTCTTCACCCCTCTGCTTCACTGTGGGCTTCACCTCACCCCTTGATTTTGGGCCCAGCCATTTGACTTCCTTTAACCAGTAGAGTAGACATGACCCTTTACCTTAGTTGAGTCTCTGGGATTGCTGAGAAAGGAGCCTTCACCGCCTCATGAGTCTGGGCCTCCAATGAACACACACAGAGCAAACTTGCCCCAGCCAGTGTGCAGACCTGAAACCGGAGCAGAGCAACCCCACGACTGCAGGTGTGTCAGAGCCACCAGCCCTGCTGGACCCCAAAGCTGTGAGATTAAAGGACTGTGGTCTTCAGCCACTGAATATTGGAGTGGTTTGTTACACACCATGATCATAACAGCAGCTAACCAATATAATTTTACATAGTAGGATTGTATAAGAAGGTATAAACCATGGGGCTTCCCTGGCAGTCCAGTGGGTAAGGACACCTCCTTGCAGTGCAAGTGGCACCGGTTCGATCCCTGGACTGGGAAGATCCCACGTGCTGCAGAGCGGCCGGACCGATGTGTCCAACTACCAAGCCAGAGCTCTGGAGCGCATGCACCCAGAGTCGGTGCTCTGTGACAACAGAGGCCACTGTGATGGGAGGCCCACACGGGCCAAAGAACAAAGATGGATGAAAACAGATAAATGAAAGACCAACAGAAGTAGCCAAAATAATAATAATAATAATTCGAAAAAAATAAGGTATAAAACATGGTGCATGTGTGCTCAGTCGTGTCTGACCCTTGATGACCCCAGGATGGCAGCCCACCAGGCTCCTCTGTCCATGGAATTTTCCAGGCAAGAATACTGGAGTGGGGTGGCATTTCATTCCAGGGATCCTCCCTATCTGTATTTAAATATTCGGCTGTGCCAGATCTTAGCTGCGGCATGAAGGATCTTCAATATTCGTTGCGGCATGTGGACTCCTAGTTGCTGCATGCCAGCTCTTAACTGCAGCATGTGAGACTTAGATTCCCGACCAGGGATCAAACCTGGGGCCCCCTGCATTGGGAGTGCAGGGTCTACTCAGTCACTGCACCATCCAGGAAGTTCCCAACTAATGCTTTTATAGGAAGAGATATATTTGCATTATTGGGCCCAATTCTTCACCCCTCTGCTTCACTGTGGGCTTCACCTCACCCCTTGATTTTGGGCCCAGCCATTTGACTTCCTTTAACCAGTAGAGTAGACATGACCCTTTACCTTAGTTGAGTCTCTGGGATTGCTGAGAAAGGAGCCTTCACCGCCTCATGAGTCTGGGCCTCCAATGAACACACACAGAGCAAACTTGCCCCAGCCAGTGTGCAGACCTGAAACCGGAGCAGAGCAACCCCACGACTGCAGGTGTGTCAGAGCCACCAGCCCTGCTGGACCCCAAAGCTGTGAGATTAAAGGACTGTGGTCTTCAGCCACTGAATATTGGAGTGGTTTGTTACACACCATGATCATAACAGCAGCTAACCAATATAATTTTACATAGTAGGATTGTATAAGAAGGTATAAACCATGGGGCTTCCCTGGCAGTCCAGTGGGTAAGGACACCTCCTTGCAGTGCAAGTGGCACCGGTTCGATCCCTGGACTGGGAAGATCCCACGTGCTGCAGAGCGGCCGGACCGATGTGTCCAACTACCAAGCCAGAGCTCTGGAGCGCATGCACCCAGAGTCGGTGCTCTGTGACAACAGAGGCCACTGTGATGGGAGGCCCACACGGGCCAAAGAACAAAGATGGATGAAAACAGATAAATGAAAGACCAACAGAAGTAGCCAAAATAATAATAATAATAATTCGAAAAAAATAAGGTATAAAACATGGTGCATGTGTGCTCAGTCGTGTCTGACCCTTGATGACCCCAGGATGGCAGCCCACCAGGCTTCTCTGTCCATGGAATTTTCCAGGCAAGAATACTGGAGTGGGGTGCCATTTTCTATTCCAGGGGATCCTCCCTATCCAGGGATCAAGCCTGTGTCTCTTGAGCCTCTTGGTGCAGATTTGCTACCACTGCACCACCTGGGAAGCCCATAAAACATAGATATACAAGTTGAGTTATTTGAGGAAAACCCACACAACTTCCACAAAAGGGAAGGAAATAAAACTCAGCACCCAGGAACCTACACATGCCCTTCCTGATCACCACCTCTGCCCTCAGCCCTAGAGGTGGCCACAGTTTTTACTTTAAAAAAAAAGAAGAAGGAACTCTTACTTTTCTTCATAGTTTATTGTCCATATGGACAATCTTAAATTAGTTTGCTTTTGATCCTTTTAAATATTTATTATTGGAGGATAATTGCTTTATAATATTGATGTATGTAATCATCAATGTGATTCCCAGTCCAGCATACTAGAGTGGGTGGCCATTTCCTCCTCCGGGGGATCTTCTCAACCCAGGGATCAAACCCAAGTCTCCTGAATCTCCTGCATTGGCAGGCAGATTCTTTACCAATGAGCCTCCTGGGAAGCCCCTGAACTCCCTGTGCATGTGCACAAATGTTTCTGTAATGGCTGGTTGTAGGATTTGCACATCTTAAGCTTCACCAGATAATGTCCAGTCATATATATATATATGTATACTTTTTTTTTTTTTTTTTAATGTGCTCAGTCTTCGTTGCCCCACAGGCGTTTTCTCTGGCTTCTGTGAACAGGGTCTACTGGCTGGTTGTGGCACATGGGCTTCTAACTAAGGTGGCTGGTCTCACTGCAGAGCACAGGCTCTAGGACACTCGGGCTTCAGCAGTGGCAGCACGTGGTCTCAGTAGTTGTCGCTCCTGGTCTCCAAGAGCACAGGCTCAATAGCTGCGACACACAGGTTTAGTTTTTTTCCATGGCATGTGGGATCTTCCCAGATCAGGGACTGAACCCATGTCTCCTGCATTGGCAGCCGGATGCTTTACCAGGGAGCCACTGGGGAAGCCCCGGTAATGGCCAGTCTTAAATTCGGCACGTGGAAAACGGAAATCCCATCTCCTCAAGGGAAGGAGCCCAGGGATGCCTGCTGCACAAAGAAAGGGACAATCCTGTGACCCTGGGCCAGCTCCCTCTGCCACTGCAGCCCCTTCTCCTCGGGGTCCCGGTGGCGCTGAGCTGTGCCGCTGTCGAGCTGGTGCTCATCAGAGTGCGCGCGGGTGGGCGGCGCTCCACAGGGGGTCTCCCACCAGACACTGGGGCTGAGCGGGGAGTTTGGATTTTATTCGAAAACCAATGGGCAGAGTGGAGCAGGGCTGTGGTAGGTCTGAGCTACGTTTTAAAAGAATCACTTTGGCTCCTGAGCATGGCTTTTTAGGGGTCAAGAGAGGAGGAAGGGAGACCAAAAGGTAGGGACGTGACTGCAGGAGTCTTGTGAGAGTTGGGCGGGGAAGCAGGGGCTGTTGGGGCCAAGCTGCCTGAGCCAAGTCTTTCCCCAACATCATCGTCTGCTGCTCCTTCACCCACAGCTCCAGCCACCCTGCTCCTAGCTCCTTGCACATCCTGCACTTCATTTCCTTTTTCTAAAACATAGTTATTTATTTTTGGTTGCACTGGGTCTTAGTTGTAGCGTGTGGAATTTTTTCAGCACTCAGACTCTCTAGTTGTGGCTTGTGGGCTTCGTGGCCCCATGGTAGGGGAGCCTGGCAGGCTACAGTCACAATGAGTCAGACACAACTGAAGCGGCTTAGCATGCACGCATACACCCATGTGGGGTCTCAGTTCCCCAACCAGGAATCAGACTCTTAACCACTGAGCCACTAGGGAAGTCCCAAACCCCATTTCTGCAACCCTCAGTCCCAGTTCACACACACTGTCCACGGAAAGTCTTCCCCAGCTTCCCACTGACCCCCAAGACATCCGAGGCTCCACTTTATCTGATGTAATGGTAAGTGTGAGATAGGCCATACATCTGTTTCCTCACTGAAATTTGTTGTTGCTGTTCAGTCATGCCCGGCTCTTTGCAGCCTCATGGACTGCGGCACACCAAGTGTCCTTGTCCTTCATCATCTCCTGCATCTTGTTCAAACTCATGTCCACTGAGTTGGTGATGCCATCCAACCATCTCATCCTCTGTCGCCCGCTTCTCCTGCTTTCAATCTTTCCCAGCATCAGGGTCTTCTCCACTGAATTTTAGAGGACGTTTTGTGATTCTGTGTCCCACAGGCCAGCCAGCGAGCATTGAGACAGAGAGTGGAGCTGACTCCATTGCCTGGCAACCATTACCAGCTAATGTGATCTGGCCCTGGGGTGATTAGGAAGCCAAGGACCTCGAGGATGAGCCTGCAGGCTCCCTTGAAGAACCAAGAACCCAGTCTCCCTGGAAAGGCACCAGGCTGTTGATGCTCAAAAAAAGAGAAATGGTCAGTGCTAGACTGAAAAGCAGCCACAACTTGGATGAGACTGTAAAAGAAAAAACAAAACAGAAAGAGGATGGCTTGCCACAGGCAGAGAAATAGTGAATCTCCTCTCCCTGGTTCCATTCAACATGCAAAAAATAAGCACAAGATACAAGAACCTACTGCAGTGCATGGGGAACTATATTTTATGTCTCGTAATAGCCTATAATGGGAAAGAATCTGAAAAAGAATAGACATATAAAGGGCTTCCCATGTGGTGCTAGTGGTAAAGAATCTGCCTGCTAACGCAGATGTAAGAGACCTGGGTCGATCCCTGGGTTGGGAAGATCTCCTGGAGGAGGGCATGGCAACGCATTCCAATGTTCTTGCCTGGAGACTCCCATGGATAGAGGAGCCTGGCAGGCTACAGCGCATAGCGGCGCAAAGAGTCAGACACGACTGGAGCTACTTAGCACACACATAGATACAAGACAGTCACTTGGCTGTGCACCTGAAAGTAACGCAATATTGTAAATCAGCTATACGCCTATTAAGAAGAAGAAGAAGAGAACACAAGAGCAAAAAGTGTGCGAGGAAGAAGATGACCGTCCTCAATCACCTCCACCGACTTCCTCCAAACCCAAGCTATGGCTTTTTGGACTGCACTGAGAGGAGATATGAATTCACAGAGTCTGAAGTGGTTAAATAGTGAAAGTGTCAATAACCGGCATGTGGCTCTTGGAGCAGGTTGACCCTGGGGTCACATGCACCCAAGGCCGCACCTGTCCTCTGGGCCACCTGCTCGATTCCCGTGGGTCTCATTACTGAAGTCACTTCAGAAGTCCCGGACTGTGCTGGGGACCTTCACTACCTTATGTTTCCATCTCAATATTTAGGGCAGAAAATTTTCACCCAAACCAGATGAACTGCCTCTGAATGAATCAAACTTGGGAAGCTCTGCACAGCCACCTCTGGAGAGAAGGGAAGAAGCAAGTCCCCCAGGAGCTCTGAATCCAGCTGGGAGATGATACAGCACCCAACCTGCCAAACAGCATGACCATCGCTCCGGGCAGAGTGTCATGTGTGCTCAGAGCAGCATATCCAAGTTAATGGGAAATCACTGTGCAAAGAGAGACCGCTTGGAAGACTGTGCTATGTCTAGAAGGCTGGTAGAAGTTTAACAGAGGGGGAGCGATTTGTTTGGCTTTTCTGGCTGGAAGACAAAGACCGCAACAGCTTCGGGCTGGCCAGAACGGCAGCGGGCTTCCTGGGTAACGAACATCCACGAGGTGACTCAGTCTGTGTCTCAGAGTCATGGACACCTCAGGGGCAGTGAAGCCAGACTCAAAGCGTACCCTTGGAACAGCTCATAACTGTGTGAATGGTGATAAGTCACATGGAATTAGGATGATCAGCTAGCCAGGGTGATAACATCGTCCCTGGTTGTAAACTGTTGGAGGACAAGCAGCAGCCTCTGCAGAGCAGGACCAGGCAGGGTCATCCTGCCCTAAAATGAGACAAGCGGGGTCTGGCCTGCTCCCATCCCCGTTCCTCTGTGGGTCAGAGTGACCCACCCTGGGACACCTATGGTCCCCTCCACTGTACCCTCCAAGACTCGCACCACGAAGAACTGCATGTGGGCCATTTTGAGACAGAGCTGAATTCTCATGCCCAGAAAAGAGTCCTGTGGGGCAGAACCTGGGCAGCTCCCCAGAAGATGGAACCATCAGCCCAGGCTCTTTCTAGAACATCCTCTTGCATCTTTCTGTTCATCTGCAAAACATCTTTTTTTCTGGGGAAAAAAGGCTAGGTGGATATGAATTCACAGAGTCTGAAGTGGTTAAATAGTGAAAGTGTCAATAACCGGCATGTGGCTCTTGGAGCAGGTTGACCCTGGGGTCACATGCACCCAAGGCCGCACCTGTCCTCTGGGCCACCTGCTCGATTCCCGTGGGTCTCATTACTGAAGTCACTTCAGAAGTCCCGGACTGTGCTGGGGACCTTCACTACCTTATGTTTCCATCTCAATATTTAGGGCAGAAAATTTTCACCCAAACCAGATGAACTGCCTCTGAATGAATCAAACTTGGGAAGCTCTGCACAGCCACCTCTGGAGAGAAGGGAAGAAGCAAGTCCCCCAGGAGCTCTGAATCCAGCTGGGAGATGATACAGCACCCAACCTGCCAAACAGCATGACCATCGCTCCGGGCAGAGTGTCATGTGTGCTCAGAGCAGCATATCCAAGTTAATGGGAAATCACTGTGCAAAGAGAGACCGCTTGGAAGACTGTGCTATGTCTAGAAGGCTGGTAGAAGTTTAACAGAGGGGGAGCGATTTGTTTGGCTTTTCTGGCTGGAAGACAAAGACCGCAACAGCTTCGGGCTGGCCAGAACGGCAGCGGGCTTCCTGGGTAACGAACATCCACGAGGTGACTCAGTCTGTGTCTCAGAGTCATGGACACCTCAGGGGCAGTGAAGCCAGACTCAAAGCGTACCCTTGGAACAGCTCATAACTGTGTGAATGGTGATAAGTCACATGGAATTAGGATGATCAGCTAGCCAGGGTGATAACATCGTCCCTGGTTGTAAACTGTTGGAGGACAAGCAGCAGCCTCTGCAGAGCAGGACCAGGCAGGGTCATCCTGCCCTAAAATGAGACAAGCGGGGTCTGGCCTGCTCCCATCCCCGTTCCTCTGTGGGTCAGAGTGACCCACCCTGGGACACCTATGGTCCCCTCCACTGTACCCTCCAAGACTCGCACCACGAAGAACTGCATGTGGGCCATTTTGAGACAGAGCTGAATTCTCATGCCCAGAAAAGAGTCCTGTGGGGCAGAACCTGGGCAGCTCCCCAGAAGATGGAACCATCAGCCCAGGCTCTTTCTAGAACATCCTCTTGCATCTTTCTGTTCATCTGCAAAACATCTTTTTTTCTGGGGAAAAAAAAGGCTAGGTGGCTATTTTTCTTTCTTTCTTTTTTGCCATTTTTTTTAAATTTTGCTTTTTTGCTTTCACAGAGTTTTGTTGTTTACAGATATATATAATCCCAGATTAGCTATATGTATATCCCATCCCCCTCATCCCACCCCTATAGGCCATCACCCTATAGCCCCCATGTAAGATCCCTTAACCCACAGCACATTGATAATAGTTATCTCTTTTACATATGATAGTATAGGGTTCCACGTTACTCTTTCCATATCTCTCACCCACTCTTCTCTCTCCCCAATGTCCATAAGTCTGTTCTCTATGACTGTTTTTCCATCAATGCTCTGCATATGTATTTATCGATACGGTATTACTAGATTCCATATATATGCTAGTATACTATACTTGTCCTTCTCTTTTTGACTTACTTCACTTTGTATAATAGGTTCTAGATTCATCCATCTCATTAGGACTGAATCTTCTGCATTTTTTTTTTTTTGAGGCTGAGAAGTACTCCATTGTACATGTGTACCAAAGTATTTTTTATCCATTCATTCGTCAATGGACATCTAGGTTGCTTCCATGTTCTAGCTATTATATAGAGTGCTGCAATGAACATTGGGGTACAGGTGTCTCTTTCAATTTTGATTTCATCAGGGTATAAGCCTAATAGTGGGATTGCTGGGTCATGTGGTGCTTCTATTCTTAGCTTTTTGAGAAATCTCCATACTGTCTTCCTTAGTGGTTGTATCAACTTACATTTCCATCAACAATGCAAGAGTGTTCTCACATCCTCTCCAGCATTTATTATCCACAGATTTTTTGATGATGACCATTCTGACTGGTGTGAGGTGATGTCTCATTGTAGTTTTGGTTTGCATTTCTCTAATAACAAGTGATGTTGAGCATCTTTTCATGTGTTTTTTGGCTATCTGTAAGTCTTCTTTGGAAAGGTGTCTGTTTAGGTCTTCTTCCCATTTTTTGATTGGGTTGTTTGTTTTCTCGGTGTTGAGTTGTCTGAGCTGCTTGTGTATTTTGGAAATTAATTCTTTGTCAGTTGTTTCATTTGCTGTTATTTTCTCCCATTCATGTTCAGAGAGTCTCAAGGGGTTGAACCAAGGTTTAAGGATTAGAGAGGAAAGAAAGCGAAGATTCCACCAGCTCTCCCTGATTGGCCCTCAGAAGAGCCCTCTGTGAATCCCGCTACTCACTGTTCTGGGTGATTCCTTTAGTGGGTTGAAGCGTAAGGAACCGGGAAGTTGGGGGTTATGAACAACACAGCCCCCACACTCCAGAGAGCCTCTGTTAGCTCATCATCTCCCTCCAGACTAGCTTGACTTCTTCCCTAGTCTCCTGGGTCCAGGCCAGAGGCCGGGGATCATTCTGGATCCTTCCTTCTCTTTTGTGCTCTATCACCAGTCTTCCCCACCATCTAATCAATCACCAGGTCCTGTCCACCTCACCCTCCACAACCTCTCAAATGCAAAAAGTTGAAAACAGATGAATAGGGAAGCAGTTCCCACACCGCCTCCCAGTTAAACTGCTTTTAATTGAAAGAGTTCCAAGACAGGAGATCCAGCTAAACACATGGGCCAGGCAGGTTTTGCTGTGGGTGGGGGTCAGGACCGGGGTTCTGGTCCCAGAACAGCCACTCGCCAGGGTCGAGGATGAGTCATCTCTCCTGCTCCTGGTCTGTAAGAAAGAAACACATAAAAACATCACGAGCCTCTGGTCGGTGCTTTCACGTTCACAGGAATTTAAAGCACTTTATCATCTTGTTTGAACCTCAAAACAGACCTGTTTTTGCGCCAGTAAACAAGGTCCTACTGTATAGCTCAGAGAAGTATGTTCAGTATCCTATGATAAACCATCGGATATTAAAAAAGAATGTATATATATATATATATATATATATATATACACATACACATGTACATATAACTGAATCACTTTGCTGTACAGCAGAAATACACATTATAAATCATCTATATGTCGAAAAAAATAAAACCAAAAATAAACAACAAATCCTAGCGGAAGGCAGGGCGTGTTTTGAGGTTATCTCAGTCAGGGCATCCTAGGTGAAGTATGAAATGAACACCTTCCCGTTCCCTCCCCAGAGGAGGGGTGACACATGTCTGGCTCAAGCAAATTGAAGACCTCATCTCAGGTGACTCACTGGTCTGGGACACATTCAAATGCCAGAGCAAACAAAGGAAAAGAGACGCCTTGTAGGAAGAAGGAACGCAGACGCATATTTCAACTAATTAAGATGTGCTTTTAAAGGCATGTGTTTTAAACTGTGGATGAACAACCTGAAGAGGGGAACGGACCTTCCCAAAGTAATTCTTGGTGTAATAAGAAAGAACTGATTATTCTGTTACAAGTTAGTCACTAATGGAAGGTTTTCTATAAGCTTCGATTATACGTGATGACCCACCTCTGGGAACTCTGCCTCCCATGTAATAAGCCGTAAGCTAAAACACCTTTTTTAGCTCATAGCAGGCCCACCTTTGACAGGCCACAGGAAGGGAGAAATTAACACATCCCTTCTGGAGGCTGACTGGAACCATGACCTTACCCCCACCCCTTTTAGTATAAAAGAAGCCCGTATTCTAACTTGGAGGAGATGGCTCTCTGGGACTCTAGGGACGCTCGTCTACTATCTTCTCAGTCTGCTGATTTTATGAATGAAGTCAGTATTCCTTACCCCCAGTAATTCATCTCTTAATTTATTTGACAGGACAATATGAGCTTGGACCTGGTAACAGTCGCAACAATAGCACTCATAATAGTATCCAGAATTTAAAGAAAAAACATCACGAGCCTCTGGTCGGTGCTTTCACGTTCACAGGAATTTAAAGCACTTTATCATCTTGTTTGAACCTCAAAACAGACCTGTTTTTGCGCCAGTAAACAAGGTCCTACTGTATAGCTCAGAGAAGTATGTTCAGTATCCTATGATAAACCATCGGATATTAAAAAAGAATGTATATATATATATATATATATATATATACACATACACATGTACATATAACTGAATCACTTTGCTGTACAGCAGAAATACACATTATAAATCATCTATATGTCGAAAAAAATAAAACCAAAAATAAACAACAAATCCTAGCGGAAGGCAGGGCGTGTTTTGAGGTTATCTCAGTCAGGGCATCCTAGGTGAAGTATGAAATGAACACCTTCCCGTTCCCTCCCCAGAGGAGGGGTGACACATGTCTGGCTCAAGCAAATTGAAGACCTCATCTCAGGTGACTCACTGGTCTGGGACACATTCAAATGCCAGAGCAAACAAAGGAAAAGAGACGCCTTGTAGGAAGAAGGAACGCAGACGCATATTTCAACTAATTAAGATGTGCTTTTAAAGGCATGTGTTTTAAACTGTGGATGAACAACCTGAAGAGGGGAACGGACCTTCCCAAAGTAATTCTTGGTGTAATAAGAAAGAACTGATTATTCTGTTACAAGTTAGTCACTAATGGAAGGTTTTCTATAAGCTTCGATTATACGTGATGACCCACCTCTGGGAACTCTGCCTCCCATGTAATAAGCCGTAAGCTAAAACACCTTTTTTAGCTCATAGCAGGCCCACCTTTGACAGGCCACAGGAAGGGAGAAATTAACACATCCCTTCTGGAGGCTGACTGGAACCATGACCTTACCCCGACCCCTTTTAGTATAAAAGAAGCCCGTATTCTAACTTGGAGGAGATGGCTCTCTGGGACTCTAGGGACGCTCGTCTACTATCTTCTCAGTCTGCTGATTTTATGAATGAAGTCAGTATTCCTTACCCCCAGTAATTCATCTCTTAATTTATTTGACAGGACAATATGAGCTTGGACCTGGTAACAGTCGCAACAATAGCACTCATAATAGTATCCAGAATTTAAAGAGACTGAGAAGAGACATCCAGTTAAAACATGAGCAAGACTGGGTCTTCCCTGGTGGTCCCGTGGTGAAGACTCCATGCTACCAACACAGGGGGACCAGGCTCCATCCCTGGTCAAGGAACTAGACCTCACACACCACAACTAAGAGTTCCCAGGCAGTGAGTAAAGATTCCACGTGCTGCCACTAAGACCTGGTGCGGCCCAACAAATATTTAAAAAAAAAAACAACCTTGAGCAATAAACCATGGTGTCTTAGTGATGCACATCCAGGTGATACAACTGTAAAAAGCTGTGATCCTGTGAGTCCTATGAAAGTTGGGAGAGAGGCTACCGTTGAGGAAAGGAGGAGTGTGGATTAGGAGAGGGCGCAGAGCGGACCTCCAGGCGTGGCCAGAAGAGTCTATCTTTAGACCTGGGTGGTGGTGACAAAGATATTCACCTTAGAATCGTTTATTAAAGTCATATCTTTTTTTTTTTTTGCATACTGTTCTGTACCTGTACTTTATTTTAAAATTTATTTTATTATATATGTATCAGTTCAGTCGCTCAGTTGTGTCTGACTCATTGCAACCCCAATGGACTGCAGCAGGCCAGGTTTCCCTGTCCTTCACCATCTTCACCTTCTTCTGTGTACAGTCATGTTTTAATTAACAATAAAATAACTTGAAAAATTGTACCCCAGAACTAGTCCTGGTACCACCACATAAAAGCCACTTCCCAGTGTCCAATGTCACATCTGCCTTTGCCACAATCACGATCCACTGAGAGTGTGTTTAGGACAAGTCCAGGACCAGATTCATTCTAAGTCAAAGTGTGTGTGTATGTGTATGTGTGTGTGTGTGTACATGCAGAAGTACATGTGTCTGTGTGACCCCATCATGTGCACCCCCCTTACTTCCCAGAGTGTACCTGTTGGGACAGATAGAAGCCTCTCTCCTTTCAAGTACATTTTCTTCAGTGGCTGTTTTTGGTTTGTTTGTTGATTGTCTTTTTTGGCTGCATTGGGTCCTCATTTTGGCTGTGGGCCTCTCTAGCTGAGGTTCACAGGCTAAGTTGCTATGTAGCATGTGGAATCTTCAAGGATTGAACCTGTGTCCCCTGCATATTGGGAAAGCAGATTCCCAATCACTGAACTTGCAGAAAAGTCCCTTCAGTGGCCATTTTCAATCTTCATAGCTTGAGCCACTCTACCCCCGAAGGAATCCAGCCTGATTCGTAACTTTCTAGAAGGTACTTAGTACCCTGCTTCTCTTCACAAATCGCTTGCATCAACTCTGCTCATCAGGGCAGCCTCACCTTGTGACCTCAGGGCACCACCTTCCCGTCTCTCTCTGCTCTTTTCCTCTCTTGATCTCCCCTTCTGGCTTCACACTCATTTTTGCTCCTTTCTGTGTTTGTAAAGAAAATGGTGTGTCGGGGGTGGTGGCAGGATCCATAAGAGAAAATTAAGAGAATTGGAACATAGAGACACTTCGCAGCCTCTCTGTCTCGGATGCTGCACATGTGGCCTCAGCTGTCCTCTGCTGCCCCCGGACAGGAAGCTCAACTGTCCTTGTCCTCATCACACAGGTGCCAGGGGAGTGGGGAACAGAGCAGAGTCCTACTGCCTTCTGCAGGGATGGGGTTCTCACACCCCATGGAGCATTTATAGAAGCCCTTTTCACCAGCATGGAGATGAGAACAAGGTCAGAAGAACCTGGTTGTGAAGGAGGGTGAGGATCCCCAGAGAAATCTGGGCAGGAGAGACAACGTGGAAAAACCCAGAGTCAGTAAAGAGAAGACAAACAGAGGCATCCTTTTAGGAAAAGACCAGCATCCACAGCTCCCCAGTGTGGGTGCCAGTGCCTCTGATGCCCACAGGTCAGAGCTGAGCCTTTTTAAGTTCAGAACTGGCTTTCAGGGACTAACCAACTCAGAGGGCCTTACTTTTCCCTGGGGCCTCCTATTTCTCCTGCTTTCTCGTGAGTTATTTTTTCCACTCTGATTTTCTCTCTACTGTCACTTCCTTCGTCACCTGATGAGGCCCCCAGCAAAGACCACCAGACCTGTCTGTGTGTCCACAGAGGGAGCAAATGAGGACCACAGACAAAGCCGTTAACCACCTCCTCCACCATCTGGATGGTCTCTCTCCCAGAACTCAGTCATTTCTGAAACAATATATTTATTTATTGATGTATCTGACTGTGCCCAGTCTTGGTTGTGGCACGTAGGCCTCTTGCCTTAGGAGTGTGGAGTCTTAGCCGCTGGACCACCAGGGAAGGGCGGAACCCGGTCATTTTGACAAGCCTACAAGTTCCAGTCAGAGAACATGTTGTCCACAGTCATCAAGCTCAGGAGCACTGAGGTAACAGCAGTTACAAGGTATTGCTGTTCCTTTTTAGTCGGAGTATAGTTTTAGTTGGATGTGGGCTTCCCTGGTGGCCCAGTGGTAGAGCATCCACCTGCCAATGCAGGAGAAACAGGTTTGATCTCTCGTCTGGAAATATCTGAAATGGCAACCGATTTCAGTATTCTTGACCGGGAAATCCCATGGACAGAGGATCCTGATGGGCTACAGTCTACAAAGACACAAAGAGTCAGATACAACATAGCTACTAAAAAACAGCAGGAGTTGATATGCAATATTACATAAGCTACAGGTGTACAATATAGTGATCTGCAATTTTAAAGGTTATTCTCCACTTGTAGTTATTATAAAATATTGGCTATATTCCCTATATTGTAAGGACTGAGTTTGAGAGATGGCAGATCAGTGTAGACAAAGCCAAAATTATATCCAAATTGGTACCAACTCAGGGTGTCCACAGGCAGCAAAGTTCCCTGGACCCCTGATGATGCCAGAGTCTTTGATTTGTAGCCTCGATCGGAGCTCAGTAAAGAGAAGACAAACAGAGGCATCCTTTAGGAAAAGACCAGCATCCACAGCTCCCCAGTGTGGGTGCCAGTGCCTCTGATGCCCACAGGTCAGAGCTGAGCCTTTTTAAGTTCAGAACTGGCTTTCAGGGACTAACCAACTCAGAGGGCCTTACTTTTCCCTGGGGCCTCCTATTTCTCCTGCTTTCTCGTGAGTTATTTTTTCCACTCTGATTTTCTCTCTACTGTCACTTCCTTCGTCACCTGATGAGGCCCCCAGCAAAGACCACCAGACCTGTCTGTGTGTCCACAGAGGGAGCAAATGAGGACCACAGACAAAGCCGTTAACCACCTCCTCCACCATCTGGATGGTCTCTCTCCCAGAACTCAGTCATTTCTGAAACAATATATTTATTTATTGATGTATCTGACTGTGCCCAGTCTTGGTTGTGGCACGTAGGCCTCTTGCCTTAGGAGTGTGGAGTCTTAGCCGCTGGACCACCAGGGAAGGGCGGAACCCGGTCATTTTGACAAGCCTACAAGTTCCAGTCAGAGAACATGTTGTCCACAGTCATCAAGCTCAGGAGCACTGAGGTAACAGCAGTTACAAGGTATTGCTGTTCCTTTTTAGTCGGAGTATAGTTTTAGTTGGATGTGGGCTTCCCTGGTGGCCCAGTGGTAGAGCATCCACCTGCCAATGCAGGAGAAACAGGTTTGATCTCTCGTCTGGAAATATCTGAAATGGCAACCGATTTCAGTATTCTTGACCGGAAATCCCATGGACAGAGGATCCTGATGGGCTACAGTCTACAAAGACACAAAGAGTCAGATACAACATAGCTACTAAAAAACAGCAGGAGTTGATATGCAATATTACATAAGCTACAGGTGTACAATATAGTGATCTGCAATTTTAAAGGTTATTCTCCACTTGTAGTTATTATAAAATATTGGCTATATTCCCTATATTGTAAGGACTGAGTTTGAGAGATGGCAGATCAGTGTAGACAAAGCCAAAATTATATCCAAATTGGTACCAACTCAGGGTGTCCACAGGCAGCAAAGTTCCCTGGACCCCTGATGATGCCAGAGTCTTTGATTTGTAGCCTCGATCGGAGCTGGGATGTATCATATTCCCCACCACCCGATCAGTACCGACTTGCCAAGCGCCTGCTCTGACCCTGGCACTCTGCAGACTGTGGTGGGTGAGGCCAGGAAGCAGAACACTAGCCGTAACTATTATCAAAGTATAGAAAGAGGACACACAAGTGGGAGAGAATCACATACTGGTTTTTTTTTGGAGCAGGGGGGCACTTCTCCTGGTCTTTCATTCACCTATTTTCATCCACCTTTGTTCTCTGGCCTGTATGGGCCTCCCATCACAGTAGCCTGTGTTGTCGCAGAGCACCAGCTCTGAGTGCATGCACCCCAGAGCTCCAGCTCAGTAGTTGGACACATTGGCCCAGCCGCTCTGCAGCACATGGGATCTTCCCAGGCCAGGGATCGAACCAGCGCCCCTTGCACTGCAAGGCGGTGTCCTTACCCACTGAACCACCAGGGAAGCCCTACATACTGTTTTAGGTGGTTCATTTAACATCAGAGGGAACAACACAGTTAGTTTGTGCCAGAAGAGTTCCGAAGGAGACCTGGGGAGGGTGCTAGGGCCCCCGGGCTGCTGCACAGCTCACCACGAGGAGTGGGGCTTCAGAGCAGAAATGCATCCTCTCACCATTCTGGAGGCCAGAGTCTGAAATCAAGGTGTTGGCTGGGCCATGGTCCCTCTGCAGGCTCTACGTGGGAAGATCCCTCCCTGCATCTTCCGGGGTCTGGTGGCTCCTGGCGACCTTTAGTTTGTGTCAGGGTCACTCCATTCTCAGCCTCCGTCTACACGTGGCTGTCTCGCTGTGCCTTCTAAGGACACTTGAACTTGGATTTAAGGCCCAGCTGGCATCTGGGTGGACCTCATCACAAGATCCTGAACTTAATTACATCTGCAAAGACCATTTTTCTTTTTTTAAAATACTGATTGCAACAGAGTTGATTTACAGTGTTGTGTTAGCTCCAGGTGTACAGGGAAATGATTCAGATATACATGCCTGTTTTATTTACATTCTCTTCCCTTAAAGGCTAATACAAGATATTGCATACAGTTCCCTTTGTGGTATTTTTGTTGGTTATCTGTTTTATATATAGTAATCTGTACAGTTTAATCCAAGACTTTGAATTTATCCACTGCCCACCCCCACTCCACCACTTTTCCAAATATGGGCACATTCACAGTTTCTGGGGCATAGACATATCTTTGGAGGTGCTCCCACTCATCCCGATACCGCTCTAGACAACAAAGAGATCAAATCCTAAAGGAAACCAACCCTGAATATTCATTGGTAGGACTGATGCTAAGGCTGAAGTTTCAGTTCTTTGACCACCTGACGCGAAGAGCCAGCTCACTGGTAAAGACTGATGCTGGGAAAGACTGAAGGCAGGAGGAGAAGGGGACGACAGAGGACAAGGTGGTTGGATGGCATCACCGACTCGGTGGACATGAGTTTGAACAAACTTCAGGCGATGGAGAGGGACCGGGAAGCCTGGTGTGCTGCCGTCCACGGGGCTGCAAAGAGTTGGACATAACTGAGCGGCGGAACAAATACAGTCACGGCGTTGTGCAACCGTCACCGCGCTCCACTTCCAGGGCTTGGAGGGCGTGTGTTTTCTGCACTGAACAAGCCGAGTATTCATCAGATTCTGTGGAAAGCAGAGAGCCTGGAGTTGCACCATCTCTGATGGGGGCTCCCGTTGCCTCCTTTCCAGTGGGCTCCTGGCCACAGGGCATCTGATGTCATACTTTATTTTTCTCTTGATTTTGCCTCAGCAGAGCCTAGGAAAAGACTGGGCATGGTGCTGGTTAGTCACTTCCCCTGGACCCTCAGCAGGACCGAGGCCCTGGTACTCCATCCCCCTGCCGCTCCCACACACACCTCCGGGTAGAGCAAGGGTCATGATCCTTTTGACATTAACCTGAACCTTTGCTCCCTCTCGGCCACAGGGGATATCAGTTGCAGAAATGCTGGCTGAAGGACAAGACAGCGGATACCTGCCGCCAGTGGAAACCCCAGAGGAGGCTGATGCCTTGCAGAGACCTGCAGAGAGGAAGGGGGAGGGAGGAGGGAGGACGAAGCTGAGGGAGGTCTGAGAGGCCTGGTTTCCAAAGAGACGTTACCCTTCAACAGAGAGCAATCGGTCCCTTTGGGGGTCAGACACCAGGCTCTGAGGAAAACACCCTGAAGAGGATGATGTCAGTAAAATAGCTAATGTGCATACATCTATAGCAAGGCATTGTACATTTCTAAAGGGGAGTTGGGGGAAACTTGAGACAGGTACTCCGGTGGTTCAGTAGTTAAGAATCTGTCCGCAATGTGGGAGCTGCAGGAGACCTGGGTTCAGTCCCTGGGTCGGGAAGATCCCCTGGAGGAGGAGATGGCAACGCACTCCAGTATTCTTGCCTGGAGGATCCCCCCGAACAGAGGAGCCTGGCCGGCTACAGCCCACAGGGCCGCAAAGAGTCAGACATGACTTAAGCGACCTCGCATGCAGAAAACAGTACTTATTTTAAACTGAATCTGTTTAGGTGGTGGAAATAAGCTAGGAGTTTGGGATTAACATGTACATGCTACTGTATATAAATAGGTAAGCCACACAGAGCTACTGTATAGCACAGGAAACTATACTCACTACCTTGTAATAACCTGTAATGGAAAATAATCTGAAAAAGGACATATCCATATCTATCTGAAGCACTTTGCCATACACGTGAAACATTGTTAATGAACTATATGTCAATTACATTTTTTTTTTTTTTAATTTAAAGCTGAGAGATTCAAGAGCAGGCTCTGAGTCAGCCCACCTCATTGGGGGCCTTGAAATCCTGCCTTCCTCACTGCCTCTGCTGGCATTTCACCAGGTACGTGTTAATCTTTATGTATTTCAGCAAACTCATCTATAAAATTCAGAGAAGGAAATGGCTACCTACAACAATATTCTTGCCTGGAGAACCTCTTGGACAGAGGAGCCTGGTGGGCTACGGTCCACGGGGTCGCAAACAGTGGGAGACGACTGAGCGACTGAGCACACGCATCTGTAAAATGGGATCGCTACCTCACAGGTGGTGAGCGTCACACAGGACAGGCGGGCCGTGTGCTCAGAACAATAACGGTCCATTACTACCCACTCACTGATGATGTGCCAACTCCTCCTATTAAAAGCTATATAAAGTTCTGGCAAGGGGAGATGTTCCCTTTATAACTACTTTTTAAAAACATTAAAAGCAGTGCATTAAGTGTGATTTCATTTTTGAAAAGAAAAAATGTGTGTATTTATAAGTACATTTGACATCAGCAGGGGAAAATGTAGACGTGTATACACCCCAATTTGAATTTAACATGCATCTCATTTTCTTTATTGAATATATTACTCGTGCAACACAAAAATAGGCATTTAAAAATATCTAGATCTGGGCTCCCCTGGTAACTCAGTGGTGGGGAGTTCGCCTGCCATGGCAGGAGACACGGGTTCGATCTCTGATCCGGGAAGATCTCACATGCTGCAGAGCAACTAAGCCCATGAGCTCTAGAGTCTCAGAGCCGCAACTACTGAGCCCATGTGCCACAACTATTGAAGCCTGTGTGCCCTAGAGCCTGAGTTCCACAGCAAGAGAAGTCACCGCAGCAAGAAGCCTGCTTACCTCAACTAGAGAGTAGTCCCCACTCCCTGCAACTAGAGAAGAGCCTGCAGCAGCAATGAAAACCCAGAATAGCCAAAAAAAAATCTATCTGAAGCACTTTGCCATACACGTGAAACATTGTTAATGAACTATATGTCAATTACATTTTTTTTTTTTTTAATTTAAAGCTGAGAGATTCAAGAGCAGGCTCTGAGTCAGCCCACCTCATTGGGGGCCTTGAAATCCTGCCTTCCTCACTGCCTCTGCTGGCATTTCACCAGGTACGTGTTAATCTTTATGTATTTCAGCAAACTCATCTATAAAATTCAGAGAAGGAAATGGCTACCTACAACAATATTCTTGCCTGGAGAACCTCTTGGACAGAGGAGCCTGGTGGGCTACGGTCCACGGGGTCGCAAACAGTGGGAGACGACTGAGCGACTGAGCACACGCATCTGTAAAATGGGATCGCTACCTCACAGGTGGTGAGCGTCACACAGGACAGGCGGGCCGTGTGCTCAGAACAATAACGGTCCATTACTACCCACTCACTGATGATGTGCCAACTCCTCCTATTAAAAGCTATATAAAGTTCTGGCAAGGGGAGATGTTCCCTTTATAACTACTTTTTAAAAACATTAAAAGCAGTGCATTAAGTGTGATTTCATTTTTGAAAAGAAAAATGTGTGTATTTATAAGTACATTTGACATCAGCAGGGGAAAATGTAGACGTGTATACACCCCAATTTGAATTTAACATGCATCTCATTTTCTTTATTGAATATATTACTCGTGCAACACAAAAATAGGCATTTAAAAATATCTAGATCTGGGCTCCCCTGGTAACTCAGTGGTGGGGAGTTCGCCTGCCATGGCAGGAGACACGGGTTCGATCTCTGATCCGGGAAGATCTCACATGCTGCAGAGCAACTAAGCCCATGAGCTCTAGAGTCTCAGAGCCGCAACTACTGAGCCCATGTGCCACAACTATTGAAGCCTGTGTGCCCTAGAGCCTGAGTTCCACAGCAAGAGAAGTCACCGCAGCAAGAAGCCTGCTTACCTCAACTAGAGAGTAGTCCCCACTCCCTGCAACTAGAGAAGAGCCTGCAGCAGCAATGAAAACCCAGAATAGCCAAAAAAAAAAAATCTAGATCTACACTGTCCAAGTCAGTAGCCACCAGCCACAGGGAGTTACTTAAACTGAAAAGAACTAAAATGAAATAAAATGTAAAATTTTAATCTTGGTTCAGTGCTCAGCAGCCATGGCTAGTGGCTACTTCCTTGTACATCAAAGATGTGCACAGTTCCATCATGACAGAAAGGTTCTAGTGGACAGGCGACCCAGGGGAGGGAATTTTGGGTCATCTTTTATCTTCCTCTGCTATCCAGGGGGAAGGCTTCCTCCTAACTTGGTCAGATGATTGTAACAGGACCTCTCAGAGCCCTCTCTTCTTAGGTAAGGAAAGCCATTCGCTCTCCACTTTCACCAGACATCAACCTACTTACATGTAATTTTCATTGTAATACCTGGATAACAACCTTGATCATCCCTCACTTTTTTTTTCTTTCAAATAAATTTTTTATATATGACAATTTATCAAGAGGTGAGAAAAGTGCCTTTATCAAGCAGTCTCATTTCCTGCTCATGAGGATCCCGGGGGTGTCAGAAAGTACAAAGGCTCAGTCTCATTAATTATTCATAACGCTATCCAATGAAAGAATGACTGCCAACTGACTCAGTTCTCAAAGCTCTAAGTATTCAGATCAAAAATAAACTGCATTTCAGGGGCTTCCCTGGTGGTCCAGTGGGTAAGGACACCGCCTTGCAGTGCAAGGGGCGCCGGTTCGATCCCTGGCCTGGGAAGATCCCACGTGCCGCGGGGCGGGCTGGACCGATGTGTCCAGTTACCGAGCCGGAGCTCTGGAGCACATGCGCCCAGAGCCGGTGCTCGGTGACGACAGAGACCACTGCGATGGGAGGTCCACACGGGCCAAAGAACAAAGATGGATAAAAACAGATAAACGAAAGACCAAGAGAAGTGGCCCGCCCGCCCTCTTTCCTCCCCAACCCTCACCCCAACCCCACCAAAAAAGCTGCATTTTAGGGACTCCGCAAACCCTGACTATATCAAGCCCAGGGCGTTAAAGATCGCACGTGCTATGGCCATCCAACCAAAAGGGGATACCTCAACTAGAGAGTAGTCCCCACTCCCTGCAACTAGAGAAGAGCCTGCAGCAGCAATGAAAACCCAGAATAGCCAAAAAAAAAAATCTAGATCTACACTGTCCAAGTCAGTAGCCACCAGCCACAGGGAGTTACTTAAACTGAAAAGAACTAAAATGAAATAAAATGTAAAATTTTAATCTTGGTTCAGTGCTCAGCAGCCATGGCTAGTGGCTACTTCCTTGTACATCAAAGATGTGCACAGTTCCATCATGACAGAAAGGTTCTAGTGGACAGGCGACCCAGGGGAGGGAATTTTGGGTCATCTTTTATCTTCCTCTGCTATCCAGGGGGAAGGCTTCCTCCTAACTTGGTCAGATGATTGTAACAGGACCTCTCAGAGCCCTCTCTTCTTAGGTAAGGAAAGCCATTCGCTCTCCACTTTCACCAGACATCAACCTACTTACATGTAATTTTCATTGTAATACCTGGATAACAACCTTGATCATCCCTCACTTTTTTTTTCTTTCAAATAAATTTTTGATATATGACAATTTATCAAGAGGTGAGAAAAGTGCCTTTATCAAGCAGTCTCATTTCCTGCTCATGAGGATCCCGGGGGTGTCAGAAAGTACAAAGGCTCAGTCTCATTAATTATTCATAACGCTATCCAATGAAAGAATGACTGCCAACTGACTCAGTTCTCAAAGCTCTAAGTATTCAGATCAAAAATAAACTGCATTTCAGGGGCTTCCCTGGTGGTCCAGTGGGTAAGGACACCGCCTTGCAGTGCAAGGGGCGCCGGTTCGATCCCTGGCCTGGGAAGATCCCACGTGCCGCGGGGCGGGCTGGACCGATGTGTCCAGTTACCGAGCCGGAGCTCTGGAGCACATGCGCCCAGAGCCGGTGCTCGGTGACGACAGAGACCACTGCGATGGGAGGTCCACACGGGCCAAAGAACAAAGATGGATAAAAACAGATAAACGAAAGACCAAGAGAAGTGGCCCGCCCGCCCTCTTTCCTCCCCAACCCTCACCCCAACCCCACCAAAAAAAAAGCTGCATTTTAGGGACTCCGCAAACCCTGACTATATCAAGCCCAGGGCGTTAAAGATCGCACGTGCTATGGCCATCACAAGATGCTTCCAGAGGTAAGAGCCCACGAGAGATTTGATTATTACCCAGTGTGGAACAGGTGGACCGGCCGTTCCATTCCCCAAGGAGAACCCGGGATCCTCTGGCTTGTGCTGTCCTCTGGCGCCCCCAAACGGGTGTCTAGGGTTTATCACATACAGGAAGCTGCTGCGGGCCAAGTCGCTTCAGTCGTGTCCCACTCTCGGCAACCGCCAGGACTGCAGTCCGCCAGGCTCCTCTGTCCATGGAATTCTCCAGGCAAGAACACTGGAGTGGGTTGCCATGCCCTCCTCCAGGGATCTTCCCAACCCAGGAATCGAACCCATGTCTCTTACCACTCCTTACATTGCAGGCAGATTCTTTACCCTAATATTTACTTCTTATGGCGAACAAGACTTTCTACCTTGGTTTCTCTAAAACTTTATGTACTATCCCTTTAAGGTGACAAAACCAGGATAATAAGATCAGGATTTTAGACCAAAGATTTTTTTTGCATTGACCATCTGGTGATGTCCACGGGTAGAGTCATCTCTTGTGTTGTTGGAAGACGGCGTTTGCCATGACCTGTGTGTTCTCTCGGCAAAACTCTGTTAGCCTTTGCCCTGCTTCATTCTGTACTCCAAGGCCAAACTTGCCTGTTACTCCAGGTATCTCTTGACTTCCTACTTTTGTGTTCCAGTCCACTATGATGAAAAGGACTTTTTTTTTTTAGAAGTCTCGTAGGTCTTCATAGAATCACCACTCAACTTCAGCTTCTTCGGCATTGGTGGTTGGGGCATAGACTTGGATTTCTATGAGGATGAATGGTTGGCCTTGGAAATGTATCAAGATCATTCTTGAGATTGCATTCTTGAGATTGTCATTTTTGAGATTGCACCCAAGTACTGCATTTTGAACTCTTTTCTTGACTATGAGGGCTACTCCATTTCTCTGAAGGGATTCTTGCCCACAGTAGTAGATATGATGGTCATCTGAATTAAATTCGCCCATTCCTGTCCATTTTAATTCACTGATTCCTAGAATGTCAATGTTCACTCTTGCATCTCCTGAGTGACTACATCCAGTTTACCTTGATTCGTGGACGACCATTCTGGGCTCCTATGCAATATTGTTTTTATAGCATCAGACTTGACTTTCACCAGACACATCCACAACTGAGCATTTCTGCTTTAGCTTACCTCTTCATTCTTTCTGACTGTTTCTCCACTCTTCCCAGTAGCATATTGGACACCTACCAATCTGGGGGACTCATCATCTGATGTCATACCTTTTTGACATTTCATTGTGCTCATGAGGCTCTCACAGCAAGAATACTGAAATGGTTTGCCATTCACTTCTCCAGTGGACCACATTTTGTCAGGCCCTGACTAGCTGAAGGGACATTCCCTTCAGCCACTCCATGTTAGCAGACAACATGCCCTGCGTCCTGGTTTATACACACATATGAAATATGTAAATGTGTGTATCTGTTTTTTGTTTGGTTGGTTGGTTTTGCTGCACCGTGACACCTGCGGGTTCTTAGGTTCCTGACCAGAGATTGAACCGATGCTCCCTGCAAAGGAAGAATCTTAACCACTGAATGGACAGAGAAAAAAGTTTTCCTGTAATTTATTCATTGACCATCTGGTGATGTCCACGGGTAGAGTCATCTCTTGTGTTGTTGGAAGACGGCGTTTGCCATGACCTGTGTGTTCTCTCGGCAAAACTCTGTTAGCCTTTGCCCTGCTTCATTCTGTACTCCAAGGCCAAACTTGCCTGTTACTCCAGGTATCTCTTGACTTCCTACTTTTGTGTTCCAGTCCACTATGATGAAAAGGACTTTTTTTTTTTAGAAGTCTCGTAGGTCTTCATAGAATCACCACTCAACTTCAGCTTCTTCGGCATTGGTGGTTGGGGCATAGACTTGGATTTCTATGAGGATGAATGGTTGGCCTTGGAAATGTATCAAGATCATTCTTGAGATTGCATTCTTGAGATTGTCATTTTTGAGATTGCACCCAAGTACTGCATTTTGAACTCTTTTCTTGACTATGAGGGCTACTCCATTTCTCTGAAGGGATTCTTGCCCACAGTAGTAGATATGATGGTCATCTGAATTAAATTCGCCCATTCCTGTCCATTTTAATTCACTGATTCCTAGAATGTCAATGTTCACTCTTGCATCTCCTGAGTGACTACATCCAGTTTACCTTGATTCGTGGACGACCATTCTGGGCTCCTATGCAATATTGTTTTTATAGCATCAGACTTGACTTTCACCAGACACATCCACAACTGAGCATTTCTGCTTTAGCTTACCTCTTCATTCTTTCTGACTGTTTCTCCACTCTTCCCAGTAGCATATTGGACACCTACCAATCTGGGGGACTCATCATCTGATGTCATACCTTTTTGACATTTCATTGTGCTCATGAGGCTCTCACAGCAAGAATACTGAAATGGTTTGCCATTCACTTCTCCAGTGGACCACATTTTGTCAGGCCCTGACTAGCTGAAGGGACATTCCCTTCAGCCACTCCATGTTAGCAGACAACATGCCCTGCGTCCTGGTTTATACACACATATGAAATATGTAAATGTGTGTATCTGTTTTTTGTTTGGTTGGTTGGTTTTGCTGCACCGTGACACCTGCGGGTTCTTAGGTTCCTGACCAGAGATTGAACCGATGCTCCCTGCAAAGGAAGCTCAGAATCTTAACCACTGAATGGACAGAGACGTCCCTGTATATATCATTAATACATAGTTAATTCATTTTTTTACTGCTGTAAAGTCCTTTGTAGAACTCTGGCATTTTATTTATCTATTCTCTTTAGGATAAAGTAATAACAATTAGGTAATTCAGCCTTTTTTTTTTCACCTTTTAATTACAGACACATTTGAATTCCTTTCATGTTATGAACACAAATACTTTGGCTATCTGACTCTCCAAATAATTTTTTTAGCCTGTGGGTTATCTGTTCCCTTTGTTGATGGCATCTTTTCAAACACATAATTTTTACACATCAAAGACAAATATATCCATCTGACCTATTATGGTTTATTGTATGTTGAATCTTATGAAATCCTCCCAAATCCCAAGGTCGTGTGGTAGTTTCCTATCTTTTCAAAAGAACTTTTAAGATTGACTTTTTACCTTTGGATGCTTAACTCCCTTGGTTTCTTTCTTTCTTTTTTTTTTTAAACCTTTATTTTGCTTTTAACTTTTACAGAGTTTTGTTGTTTACAGATATGTATGTTCCCAGATTAGTCATATGTATATCCGCCCCTTCCCACTCCTCCCGACCATCACACAGCACCCCTGAAGGATCCCCCTTTCTCACAGAGCAATGACTAGAGCTATTTTCTTCACTTATGATAGTACAGGCCTTCATGCTACTTCCTTTACGCCTCTCACCCACTGTTCCTTCCCCACAATGTCCATATGTCCACTGTCCATGTCTGTCTTTCTGTCGCTTCACTGCATGTGCCATCATCACCATCCTACTAGATTCCATATATATGTGTTAATATACTGTATTTGTCCTTCTCTTTCTGACTGACTTCACTTTATGATATGCTTCGCCACCTCATTAGGGTGATTCTTCTGCATCTCTTTACAGCTTGTCACCCTGTTAGCAGACAACATGCCCTGCGTCCTGGTTTATACACACATATGAAATATGTAAATGTGTGTATCTGTTTTTTGTTTGGTTGGTTGGTTTTGCTGCACCGTGACACCTGCGGGTTCTTAGGTTCCTGACCAGAGATTGAACCGATGCTCCCTGCAAAGGAAGCTCAGAATCTTAACCACTGAATGGACAGAGACGTCCCTGTATATATCATTAATACATAGTTAATTCATTTTTTTACTGCTGTAAAGTCCTTTGTAGAACTCTGGCATTTTATTTATCTATTCTCTTTAGGATAAAGTAATAACAATTAGGTAATTCAGCCTTTTTTTTTTCACCTTTTAATTACAGACACATTTGAATTCCTTTCATGTTATGAACACAAATACTTTGGCTATCTGACTCTCCAAATAATTTTTTTAGCCTGTGGGTTATCTGTTCCCTTTGTTGATGGCATCTTTTCAAACACATAATTTTTACACATCAAAGACAAATATATCCATCTGACCTATTATGGTTTATTGTATGTTGAATCTTATGAAATCCTCCCAAATCCCAAGGTCGTGTGGTAGTTTCCTATCTTTTCAAAAGAACTTTTAAGATTGACTTTTTACCTTTGGATGCTTAACTCCCTTGGTTTCTTTCTTTCTTTTTTTTTTTAAACCTTTATTTTGCTTTTAACTTTTACAGAGTTTTGTTGTTTACAGATATGTATGTTCCCAGATTAGTCATATGTATATCCCCCCCTTCCCACCCCTCCCAACCATCACACAGCACCCCTGAAGGATCCCCTTTTCTCACAGAGCAATGCCTAGAGCTATTTTCTTCACTTATCATAGTACAGGCCTTCATGCTACTTCCTTTACGCCTCCCACCTTCTGTTCCTTCCCCACAATGTCCATATGTCCACTGTCCATGTCTGTCTTTCTGTCGCTTCACTGCATGTGCCATCATCACCATCCTACTAGATTCCATATATATGTGTTAATATACTGTATTTGTCCTTCTCTTTCTGACTGACTTCACTTTTTATGATATGTTCTAGATCCAGCCACCTCATTAGGGCTGATTCTTCTGCATTTCTCTTTACAGCTGTGTAGTATTCCATTGTATATATGTACCAGAGTTTTTGTATCCGTTCGTTCGTTGATGGGCATCTAGGTTGCTTCCATGTTCTGGCTATTGTATGGAGAGTTGCAATGAACATTGGGGTACAGGTGCTTCTTTCAGATTTGATTTCATCAGGGTATAAGCCTAAGAGTGGGATTGCTGGGTCGTATGGTGCTTCTATGTTTAGTTTTTTAAGAAATCTCCAGATTGTCTTCCATAGAGGCTGTATCAATTTACATTCCAACTCCCTTGGTTTCATGTGAGTGTTTGGTAGCAGGTGGATATCTCTTTGTCCGTGTGAGTTTCTCACTGGCGCAGTGCACCTTGGAATAGCCTTGGGAGTTTTTTAAAAAACCCGGTTGCTGGGCCTCATCCCAGAACTGATAAGATCTTAATTCCTGAGGACAGAGCCAAGACAGGAGGACTTTTTAAAAATGCAGCTCTTTCAGCTGGTTCCAACAGGTAATCAGGGCTGAGAACATCTGCTCAAAGGTCAGACCAAGGGTAGGATTGCTGAGGTGTCGATCATGAACTGTGTATTACATCATAAACTGTACTGGATATTTCCAGCACTGAGTGAAGTGATTCTAACTATTTATGGTCCTTCCAGTAGGAGAGGTCCGATTGCTTCGGGCCATTATTATCCAATTAAATGATAAGGAACCCACACCCAGAGAGTTTAGGTGATCTGAGGACTTGCCTAAAAAATCACACAGCAGGTGCATCTGCGTCTCCACCGTCTTTGACATCCTGCCTCTCATGTTGCTTCTATCAGATGTGCTTCACTGACTAGCATACCTGGACATGGACGCTGGCAATATTTCTGGTTCTGTATATACCCCATTTGGCTCCTATTTGGACTCTAAATTCCACCTCATCGTGGAGAGGTTCACCCTACAACTGACTTCTAAAATTCTGGTGTCAGTCACTCCCATAAGCCCAGGCTTTCAAAACACACAGAAACATCAGATTAAGAGAGTAGGGGTCGGGGGTGGTGACTGGATATTAACCAATGATGTGCTCAGTAGTGTCCGACTCTTTGTGACCCCGTGGGCTGCACCTCGCTAGGCTGCTGTGCCCATGGAATTTTCCAGGCAAGTATAGTAGAGTGGGGTGCCATTTCCTACTTCAAGGAATCTTCCCAACCCGGGGATCAAATCTGCAGCTCTTGAATCTCCTACTTTGGCGGGCAGATTCTTTATCGCTAGAGCCACGTGGGAAGCCCATTAATCAGTGAGTTATTCTTCAAATGCCTGTTGACAGTTTGTCAAGTTTGCAAAAATGTATGTATTCCTAAGTCTGCGCCAAAGATCAGACGAAATATTTGAAGAGTTTCAGCACCATGCTGTAAGCAACTGAGCTAACTGGCTGAGGGGTGTCAGAAGAATTTCGGAAGCATAAGGCAGAGTTTCCTGCTCTTCGGAGATCTGGGGACTCTCATGCAAATGAGACAAGGCTTATGCAACTCAGCTTTAAATTATCATTAGTGATTTTTAAGTGATGTAGCTTTAAAGAAGTGATTCCTGGATTTCCCTGGTGGTCCAGTAGTTCAGAATCCACCTGCCAATGCAGGGGACATGGGTTTGATCCCTCGTCCTGGAATATTCCACATGCCATGGGGCACTTAAGCCCACGTGCTGCAACTACTGAAGCCCTTATGCCCTAGAGCCTGTACTCTGCGACAAGAAAAGCCACTAAAATGAGAAACCTATACTCTGGTTTCTCTTCATATTGAATAAATATTTCAGCTTTTTAAAATGAAAAGCCTGAGCATCGTAAATAGAGAAAGCACATGTGCAGCAACATAGATTCACTGCAGACAAAATAATTTATTTCTTAACAGAGGCCACCGCGATGGGAGGCCCACATGGGCCAAAGAACGAAGATGGATGAAAATAGACAAATGAAAGACCAATAGAAGTGGCCCACCTGCTCCTCTCCCTCCCCACCTGCCCCATAAATAAATAAGTAAATCTTTAAAAAAAAAAAAGGAAGCCTAATTTAAAAGAAAAGTATTATAAAAAGAAAAGAAAGAAGTGAGTCCTATGAGCTAGTTGTCTGGACTAATTGACTTTGGAATTTCTCTCCTACTCTGCATCTCTAGGGCTTTATGAGATAAGGAAAGCTTTATGGCAGAAGGTTAAATAGACTCTTCTCCTAGGTCATGGTAGGCTAAGACAGCCCCCGGCGATTCTCGTCCCCTGTTCTTCATACCCTTGCCTGGTCCCCTTCACGCTGAGTGGGGCTGCCCCGTGTAGCCAGCTGGATGTGGTGGACACTGTACCATGTGGCTCCTGAGCTAGGTCATAAAAGGCATCGAAGCTGCTTCCTTGCTCTCTTTCTTGAACTGCTCACCCTGTGGGAAGCCAGCTGCCAAGTGATAAACATGTTCAAGCCACCCTCTGGGGAGATCCTTGAGAGGACCCATGACTTCTTCTAACTGTCAGCACTAACTTGTCATCCACGTGAGCAAAGCATGGTGGCAGCAGGTCATCTGGCCCTAATCAACCGCAGCCTCGTGGAGGACTTGAGGCCAGACCTACAGGGACAAGATGCTCTTGAATTCCTGACCCACAGAAACAATGTGAGATAATAGCTATTGGTCCCCCCTCCCTATTTTTTAAGTTACTAAGCTTTGGTGTAATTTGTTTTGCAGCAATAGATACTTGTACAAAGATTTTCTTTTTTTTTTCTTTTTTAAAAAGATTTATGTATTCATTTTACTTGGTGGGTCTTGTTGCTGCACTCGGCCTTTTCATTCTAGCTCTGTCGAGCGGAGGCTACTCTCTAGTTGGGTTTTAGTTACTCGTCAGTTGGGATCTTTCAGGACCAGGAATGGAACCCTTGCAGTATCCCTTGCATTGCAAAATGGATTCTTAAACACTGGACCACCAGCGAAGCCCCATACTTGTACAAAGGTTTTCTTATAGATACATCACCAGTCTGATAACAAGAAAACAATTCTAATTGCTCAAAAGCCTTTAATGATTGTTATTACTACCACAGGCTTCCCGCTGGCTCAGTTGCAAAGAATCCGCCTGCAATGCAGGAGACCCAGGTTTGATCCCTGGGTGAAAAGATCCCCTGAAGGAGGCCCTGGAAATCCACTCCAGTATTCTTTACTGGAGAATTCCATGGACAGTGGAGACTGGTGGGCTACAGCCCACTGGGCTGCAAAGGGTTGGACAGGACTGAAATGACTTTATGAGATAAGGAAAGCTTTATGGCAGAAGGTTAAATAGACTCTTCTCCTAGGTCATGGTAGGCTAAGACAGCCCCGCGATTCTCGCCCCTGTTCTTCATACCCTTGCCTGGTCCCCTTCACGCTGAGTGGGGCTGCCCCGTGTAGCCAGCTGGATGTGGTGGACACTGTACCATGTGGCTCCTGAGCTAGGTCATAAAAGGCATCGAAGCTGCTTCCTTGCTCTCTTTCTTGAACTGCTCACCCTGTGGGAAGCCAGCTGCCAAGTGATAAACATGTTCAAGCCACCCTCTGGGGAGATCCTTGAGAGGACCCATGACTTCTTCTAACTGTCAGCACTAACTTGTCATCCACGTGAGCAAAGCATGGTGGCAGCAGGTCATCTGGCCCTAATCAACCGCAGCCTCGTGGAGGACTTGAGGCCAGACCTACAGGGACAAGATGCTCTTGAATTCCTGACCCACAGAAACAATGTGAGATAATAGCTATTGGTCCCCCCTCCCTATTTTTTAAGTTACTAAGCTTTGGTGTAATTTGTTTTGCAGCAATAGATACTTGTACAAAGATTTTCTTTTTTTTTTCTTTTTTAAAAAGATTTATGTATTCATTTTACTTGGTGGGTCTTGTTGCTGCACTCGGCCTTTTCATTCTAGCTCTGTCGAGCGGAGGCTACTCTCTAGTTGGGTTTTAGTTACTCGTCAGTTGGGATCTTTCAGGACCAGGAATGGAACCCTTGCAGTATCCCTTGCATTGCAAAATGGATTCTTAAACACTGGACCACCAGCGAAGCCCCATACTTGTACAAAGGTTTTCTTATAGATACATCACCAGTCTGATAACAAGAAAACAATTCTAATTGCTCAAAAGCCTTTAATGATTGTTATTACTACCACAGGCTTCCCGCTGGCTCAGTTGCAAAGAATCCGCCTGCAATGCAGGAGACCCAGGTTTGATCCCTGGGTGAAAAGATCCCCTGAAGGAGGCCCTGGAAATCCACTCCAGTATTCTTTACTGGAGAATTCCATGGACAGTGGAGACTGGTGGGCTACAGCCCACTGGGCTGCAAAGGGTTGGACAGGACTGAAATGACTCAGCACACACACACACAGTACTCACACGAACTCTGAAAGAGTCAGAGAGTGAAAGGGACATCTTAGAGAAGAGTAATGATTTCTTTAATTGACGGAGATTATATGACAGGGATTAAAAAGATATTTCAAATTTCGATGCACAGTACAGTGCTCACACTATCAAGTTATAGCTAAAAAACAATCTGGGGTCTTCCCTGGTGGTCTAGTGGTTAAGAACCTGCCTGCCAATGCAGGGGACACAGGTTCGATCCCTGACCAGGGAGGATCCCATATGCCTCTGGGTCCAGAGCCAGTTGGTTCATCTCTGAGACTCTGACCACATTTGTAAAGTGGAGATGATGTTAGTAACTACGATAGAGGGTGTTGTAAGGACTAAGCAAGTCACGCCTGAAAAGTACTAAGCCCCATGCCTGGTACAGGCAGTATCAGTAGATGTGAAAAATATAAAGCAAATACACATTGTCTAAGAAAGAATTTATGGTACCGATAAGCTGGAAAGTTCCAAAGAAAGGGGACAATGTGACAAAAGTGTTGCGCAAGAGCTGGCCACAACGGAGAGACTGAACAGCAACTACATATTTGCTGCGCCTTCAAACATGGACTGATAATCTCTAAAGGGTTATTGATGGGGAACATCCTTCTACTTGGTTCTGCCCAAAGGATTTAACAAGGATACCTTCCACACAGAAGATGACTGCAAAAGAATACCGAAAAGTGTTCAACTTCACTGGTAATCAAAGAAATGTGTCTTAAATACGAGCTCTTGTTTTAATTCCATTAGTAAAGAGTTTGAGCATAACAATGACGAAGATAGGCAAGAGCTTGGCAGAATGAACAAGTTCATGAGTTTCCAGTAACAACAACAAAAACAGAAACCATATTGTCCTCAGGCTCAGCAAGGAGGTATTTCACTGGCATGTGCCTTCCACCAGAAGGAGCTTCATAGCCAGTAGAAGTGAGACTCATGGAGTAATGGCATGGTCACACACACGCATGCACGCACGTACACACACACGTGTGACAAAAGAATATGAGGCAGTTAGGATGCCATGGGGCTTCCCTGGTAGCCCAGCTGGTAAACATTCCTAGGTCGGGAAGATCTCCCAGAGAAAAGATAGGCTACCCACGCCAGCATTCTTGCCTGGAGAATTCCCATGGCCAGAGGACGTGGCAGGCTGCAGTCCACGGGGTCACAAACAGTCAGACATGACTGAGCAACTAAGCACAGGATGCATGGTTACAGTCGTGCCTAAAAAAATAGCCAAAAGGAGTCATAGGAAGAAATAGGCCCCGTGTGATCAGGTGCTGAGAGTACAGTGATCACTTTCTATTTCTGTTTGCCTAGAAGTTCCTAGAAAGAAGATATATTATTTTTAAATATTTTCTTTCACTTTAGAGTGTATCTTAAAATTTACTTTAATTATATAAAGACCTAGGGGTCTAACATCAAAGCTCCCAATCCCCAGTTCATATCTGGGTGAAAAACAGAAACAGAAATCACAGCTCTCAACGTGATCGAAGCTCAGGTTTCAGGGGCCGTAGAATGACCAGAGCATTCTCCTGAAGGATTCTAGAACATTCCTAATAACCTACCTGGTGAAAAAGGTTTTGCTAGTAACCTGTACTTGTGCTAGATTGCTTCAGTCATATCCAAGTCTTTGCAACACCATGGATTGTAGCCCACCAGGCTCCTCTGTCCGTGGAATTTTCCAGGAAAGACTACTGGAGTGCGTTGCTGTTTCCTTCTCCAGGGGATTTTCTGACTCAGGGATTGAACCTGTGTCTTTTATGTGTCCTGCATTGGCAGGTGGGTGCTTTACCACTAGTGCTACCTGGGATCTTTAGGGAAATACGTACTAACCCACAAGAGCCTCATAGTATAGCAGAGAGTTTATAATCCTCGACGGTTTTTCTTTTCCTTTTTTAAATTTTTAAAATTCATTTATTTGGCTGCATCGGATGTTAGATTGGGATCTTTCCTTGTACAGCCTTAGTGGTTCTGCAGCATGTGGGATCTTAGTTTCCTGACCTGGGATTGAACCCATGTCCCCTGCTTTACAAGGCAGATGCTTAATCACTGGACCACCAGGAAAGTCCCGATGATTTTCTTCTTATTCACCTTTCAGCCAGCATTCTGGGGCCCCGCATGGCACGACACACGTGTGACAAAAGAATATGAGGCAGTTAGGATGCCATGGGGCTTCCCTGGTAGCCCAGCTGGTAAACATTCCTAGGTCGGGAAGATCTCCCAGAGAAAAGATAGGCTACCCACGCCAGCATTCTTGCCTGGAGAATTCCCATGGCCAGAGGACGTGGCAGGCTGCAGTCCACGGGGTCACAAACAGTCAGACATGACTGAGCAACTAAGCACAGGATGCATGGTTACAGTCGTGCCTAAAAAAATAGCCAAAAGGAGTCATAGGAAGAAATGGGCCCCCGTGTGATCAGGTGCTGAGAGTACAGTGATCACTTTCTATTTCTGTTTGCCTAGAAGTTCCTAGAAAGAAGATATATTATTTTTAAATATTTTCTTTCACTTTAGAGTGTATCTTAAAATTTACTTTAATTATATAAAGACCTAGGGGTCTAACATCAAAGCTCCCAATCCCCAGTTCATATCTGGGTGAAAAACAGAAACAGAAATCACAGCTCTCAACGTGATCGAAGCTCAGGTTTCAGGGGCCGTAGAACGACCAGAGCATTCTCCTGAAGGATTCTAGAACATTCCTAATAACCTACCTGGTGAAAAAGGTTTTGCTAGTAACCTGTACTTGTGCTAGATTGCTTCAGTCATATCCAAGTCTTTGCAACACCATGGATTGTAGCCCACCAGGCTCCTCTGTCCGTGGAATTTTCCAGGAAAGACTACTGGAGTGCGTTGCTGTTTCCTTCTCCAGGGGATTTTCTGACTCAGGGATTGAACCTGTGTCTTTTATGTGTCCTGCATTGGCAGGTGGGTGCTTTACCACTAGTGCTACCTGGGATCTTTAGGGAAATACGTACTAACCCACAAGAGCCTCATAGTATAGCAGAGAGTTTATAATCCTCGACGGTTTTTCTTTTCCTTTTTTAAATTTTTAAAATTCATTTATTTGGCTGCATCGGATGTTAGATTGGGATCTTTCCTTGTACAGCCTTAGTGGTTCTGCAGCATGTGGGATCTTAGTTTCCTGACCTGGGATTGAACCCATGTCCCCTGCTTTACAAGGCAGATGCTTAATCACTGGACCACCAGGAAAGTCCCGATGATTTTCTTCTTATTTCACCCTCTTCCCCTTGTTCCACTTTTCTGAGGAAAGGGGATTTTCAGGCATAACTTCAAGTTCTGGAGAGATGTCATGCCACAAACCCCCTCCATTCCAGGTGACTACGATTTTCTATTTCCCGTAGGTAGAAATTCCCTGAGCTCCTACTTTATGCAGGAGCATAGAGTGCCTAGAGAGTGCCCTGAATGCCCCTCCTATCTGAGAAGAGTCCTGGATTGATTTTTATTTGGCTCTTTGAAGAAGAGAAGCAGAGTCTATAAGAGAAAGTAAAATGGGTGGTTATTGATAAAACTGAAGATAGGTACTGTCTTATGACCGAAAGGAGTGTTAGGAATTATGCTCTGACTTATATGTACTCAGTAAATCCCACCAAAGGATGATGTTTGTTTTTTAAGTATGTCTTTGCTCAGACAATATAATATAACAGACAGATAAAATGAAGGGCCCCATTGCTGTCGGGAACATGTTGTTTATTGAAACTGGAATCTTGGGACTTCCTTGGTGGTCCAGTGCCTAAAAAGATCCCACATGCCACAACTAAGACCTGGCACAGCTAAATAAATAAATGAATAAATATTAAACTGAAGGGACGTCCCTGGTGGTCCAGTGGTTAAGATGCTGTGCTTCCAATGCAGGAGCCGTGGGTCTGATGCCTGTTCAGAGAACTAAGATCCCACACACCATGTAGCACAGTAAAACAAACCCCCCAAAAGCTGGAATCTTGTTTAAAGAAAAGAAAAGAAAAAGCCAGCATTATCTGAGTGATGACTGCTAATAGTCATACAATGTCCTTTAAAACTGCACAGGGATTAGACGCTTTGAGAGAGCCCCTGAGTAAATAAAAGCAGGAATTCTGGTATCTTGATTTCTCCTGGGGATGACTTTTGCTGTTGTTCAGTTGCTCAGTCATGAGGGACTCTGCAACCCCATGAACTGCAGCACAGCAGGCTGCCCTGTCTTTCACTATCTCCCTGAGTGTGTTCAGACTCATGCCCATTGAGTCAGTGATGCCATCCAACCATCTCATCCTCTGTTGCTCCCTTCTCCTCTTGCCCTCAATCTTTCCCAGGATCAGAGTCTTTTCCAATGACTTTGCTCTTGGCATCAGCAGGCCAAAGTATTGGAGCTTCAGCTTCAGCATCAGTTCTTCCAGTGAATATTCAGGGGTGATGATTACCTCTCCCTTCACCCCGCTCTCTGCATTTGCCATCTGAGCATGCTGACTCATGAGCCCACACAGCAGCCACCTACACCATCCTGTAGGATTTAGCCCGCTTGATCCAGCAGAATTACATCCACAAAAGGAAAGTTTTTCTCTCTTGTCCACCCCCTATCAACTCCTAAACCTTAAGAATATTTTATCATCTAGAAATCCAAGTTACAAATCTTCCAGGAAGTTCTTTGCAAGTTCGGCATAGAAGACCTGCTTTCTCATCCTCACTGTTTGCTCTAGCAGCCTGGAAATGTGTTCGGCCTCCAGCATCTCTTGAAGGGGGACGTTCAGAGGCAGAAGAGTTCTTTTGTAGAGAAACTTCAGTCACGTGGACTGGTTCCTTAGCACACTGGTTTCTGAGGCTGATGTGTAGGCTGGGTTTGGTGGGTGACAGGGATTTTACTGATTTGTGCAAAATTAGAAAAAACAAGAACAGTGCAAGAGTTTTTCAAAGAGGAATTTATTTATCTAGCTGTGATGAATTCTGAGATTGTGTTCGCTTACTTTTTGAGTTAAAATATCCATTATAATAGTAGGATGATCATAAGTGATGGATTTAAGTTAAAGATGTGCGTATTTGCTCAGTAAAATCAACACAATGTAGATGCCCAAATGTTTTCGTGAATTTCACAGTTTTGTGAAATCCAAAAGTCCAGAGAGCCATCATTCTCATGGATTTCATCAAAGATTTAATTTGAGATAATGGGATTTAATAAGACTTAGTGGAATTTCATTCTGATGAGGAAAGTTCTGAATAATCTATCTTTGTACACTCAAAAATTTTGTCAACCTACTTGGAAGTAACCAAGGTGTGCTTCAGTAAACGAATAAACGGAGGTCCATCAGACCATGGAATAGTATTCAGCACTAAAAAGAAATGGGCTATCAGGGCATGAAAAGACATGGAGGAAACTTAAATAAATATTACAAGTTGAAAAGAGAGCCTTGGCCCAGATGGTAAAGAATCTGCCTGCAGTGCAGGAGACCCGGGTTCGATCCTTGAGTGGGGAGGCTCCCTTGGAGAAGGAAATGGCAACCCATTCCAATATTCTTGCCTGGAGAATCCCATGGATCGAGGAGCCTGGCAGGCCACAGTCCATGGGGTCTCAAAGAGTCGGATATGACTAACACTTTCACTTCATAAGCTGAAAGAAGTCAATCTGAAAAGCCTGTGTATTCTAAGCCCACACAGCAGCCACCTACACCATCCTGTAGGATTTAGCCCGCTTGATCCAGCAGAATTACATCCACAAAAGGAAAGTTTT
Organism: Tragulus kanchil; assembly: GCA_022376925.1. Taxonomy (NCBI): domain Eukaryota; kingdom Metazoa; phylum Chordata; class Mammalia; order Artiodactyla; family Tragulidae; genus Tragulus; species Tragulus kanchil. The sequence continues at coordinate 11,348,697 of JAIOJX010000006.1, read as the reverse complement.
TCTCTCTTGTCCACCCCCTATCAACTCCTAAACCTTAAGAATATTTTATCATCTAGAAATCCAAGTTACAAATCTTCCAGGAAGTTCTTTGCAAGTTCGGCATAGAAGACCTGCTTTCTCATCCTCACTGTTTGCTCTAGCAGCCTGGAAATGTGTTCGGCCTCCAGCATCTCTTGAAGGGGGACGTTCAGAGGCAGAAGAGTTCTTTTGTAGAGAAACTTCAGTCACGTGGACTGGTTCCTTAGCACACTGGTTTCTGAGGCTGATGTGTAGGCTGGGTTTGGTGGGTGACAGGGATTTTACTGATTTGTGCAAAATTAGAAAAAACAAGAACAGTGCAAGAGTTTTTCAAAGAGGAATTTATTTATCTAGCTGTGATGAATTCTGAGATTGTGTTCGCTTACTTTTTGAGTTAAAATATCCATTATAATAGTAGGATGATCATAAGTGATGGATTTAAGTTAAAGATGTGCGTATTTGCTCAGTAAAATCAACACAATGTAGATGCCCAAATGTTTTCGTGAATTTCACAGTTTTGTGAAATCCAAAAGTCCAGAGAGCCATCATTCTCATGGATTTCATCAAAGATTTAATTTGAGATAATGGGATTTAATAAGACTTAGTGGAATTTCATTCTGATGAGGAAAGTTCTGAATAATCTATCTTTGTACACTCAAAAATTTTGTCAACCTACTTGGAAGTAACCAAGGTGTGCTTCAGTAAACGAATAAACGGAGGTCCATCAGACCATGGAATAGTATTCAGCACTAAAAAGAAATGGGCTATCAGGGCATGAAAAGACATGGAGGAAACTTAAATAAATATTACAAGTTGAAAAGAGAGCCTTGGCCCAGATGGTAAAGAATCTGCCTGCAGTGCAGGAGCCCCGGGGTTCGATCCTTGAGTGGGGAGGCTCCCTTGGAGAAGGAAATGGCAACCCATTCCAATATTCTTGCCTGGAGAATCCCATGGATCGAGGAGCCTGGCAGGCCACAGTCCATGGGGTCTCAAAGAGTCGGATATGACTAACACTTTCACTTCATAAGCTGAAAGAAGTCAATCTGAAAAGCCTGTGTATTCTAAGATTCCAACTACATGGCATTCTGGGAAAGGCAAAACTTTGAAGATGATAAAAACATCTGTGGCTGCCAGGGGTGGTAGGCAGGGAGGAATGAACAGGCAAAGCAGGAGGAGTCTTAGTGCCCTATTTGCTATGTGTCATTGCAATTTTAGTTAAACCCATAGAATGTACAGCAGCAAGAGTGAAGCTTCGTGTAAGCTACAGACTTTGGCTCAGTGTAGGTTCACCAGTTATAACAAGTGTACCCTCTGTTGAAGGATATTAAAAACTGGGAAGGCTATGGGAAATCTATCTTCCACTCACATTTGCTGTGAAGCTAAAAATGCACTTAAGAATAAAGTCTTTTTTTTTTTTAAAGTCAACCTTCCAAGCAAAATTAATGATTATTAGAGCCACTAACTAAGGAGTAGAGATCACTGGCCACATAACCAAGATCAGAACATCAATCTCTTAAGCCTAAAGTTTTAGAATATCAGAGATCACCTCTCCCATTGCTGAGAAAATTGATTTTGATGGTTTCTAGTCCTGGCCCTATCACTAAGCTTGCCATGTAGCCTTAAACTAGCTATTTACCAGTCTGGTCCATTTCCTCAGGCTGCAAAGAGCCCTTTCCAGGTCTGAAATTCTGGAACTTAAAAGTTAATGATTTCCTTAGGGCCCCTAAATTCATCCGAGGAAATGTTTTCAAAACTGAATAATCTATCTTTGTACACTCAAAAATTTTGTCAACCTACTTGAAGTAACCAAGGTGTGCTTCAGTAAACGAATAAACGGAGGTCCATCAGACCATGGAATAGTATTCAGCACTAAAAAGAAATGGGCTATCAGGGCATGAAAAGACATGGAGGAAACTTAAATAAATATTACAAGTTGAAAAGAGAGCCTTGGCCCAGATGGTAAAGAATCTGCCTGCAGTGCAGGAGACCCGGGTTCGATCCTTGAGTGGGGAGGCTCCCTTGGAGAAGGAAATGGCAACCCATTCCAATATTCTTGCCTGGAGAATCCCATGGATCGAGGAGCCTGGCAGGCCACAGTCCATGGGGTCTCAAAGAGTCGGATATGACTAACACTTTCACTTCATAAGCTGAAAGAAGTCAATCTGAAAAGCCTGTGTATTCTAAGATTCCAACTACATGGCATTCTGGGAAAGGCAAAACTTTGAAGATGATAAAAACATCTGTGGCTGCCAGGGGTGGTAGGCAGGGAGGAATGAACAGGCAAAGCAGGAGGAGTCTTAGTGCCCTATTTGCTATGTGTCATTGCAATTTTAGTTAAACCCATAGAATGTACAGCAGCAAGAGTGAAGCTTCGTGTAAGCTACAGACTTTGGCTCAGTGTAGGTTCACCAGTTATAACAAGTGTACCCTCTGTTGAAGGATATTAAAAACTGGGAAGGCTATGGGAAATCTATCTTCCACTCACATTTGCTGTGAAGCTAAAAATGCACTTAAGAATAAAGTCTTTTTTTTTTTTAAAGTCAACCTTCCAAGCAAAATTAATGATTATTAGAGCCACTAACTAAGGAGTAGAGATCACTGGCCACATAACCAAGATCAGAACATCAATCTCTTAAGCCTAAAGTTTTAGAATATCAGAGATCACCTCTCCCATTGCTGAGAAAATTGATTTTGATGGTTTCTAGTCCTGGCCCTATCACTAAGCTTGCCATGTAGCCTTAAACTAGCTATTTACCAGTCTGGTCCATTTCCTCAGGCTGCAAAGAGCCCTTTCCAGGTCTGAAATTCTGGAACTTAAAAAGTTAATGATCTGCAAGTTCAACATATTAAGAAAAACAGAGGGTTCCTCACCATGGGTAAGGAGTCACGTCTGGGGAAATTCAGACTGATTGTAGCAGGGAAATATCAGTGAAACAAAAAACTCAGTTTTTCTTATTGCCCTGAATGGCCATGACTTATAAGTTGTTAATCTAGAGTGGTTTGCTATTGAGGGGGAAAGTAAGAAAAGATTCCTACCCCATCCTCTCTTTGCCCACCCCCTATTAACTGACTTCTTGTAAGTGGGATGTACCATGGACACAGGAGCCTCGTGGGCAACAGTCCATGGTGTCACCAAAGAGTCCAAAATGGCTTAGCAGTGAGAACAAACAAATGAGGCATCCTGCTCAAAGGGCAGGGGATCCCAGTGTAGATATCCACCACCTCCTAGTGAACACACAGCATGGGCCTGTGTCTAGATTCAGAGAGTACAGCTCAATTCCCCGGAAGCTGCAAGAATTGCTAAGACAGGAGGAGCCTTGAACTGCTGGCTGTGTCACTTCCTTTCTTTGCAGATGGGGCTGTTGACACTTGAAGTCACACGTTGGGGCCCAGGGGCTGGACTTTGTTCCAAGTCCAGCACCCATCCACCTGCATCATACGGCAGCTTCCTTGGGCTGCATGGGCTCTGCCTGTTTCTATAGGCATCCTGAGCTCTGAGGAACTACTATTCATTTATGGTGGCAGGAAAAGAAAGGTACCACTCCATGTCAATCAGTGTCCCATCGAAACAGTGGCCGCATTGCCATATGACCTGTGAAAGTGAAAGTGAAGTCGTTGAGTCGTGTCTGACTCTTTTCGACCCATGGATGAGCCATGAAAGAGCCGTGGAATTCTGTAGGCAAGAGTACTGGAATGGGTAGCCTTTCCTTTCTCCAGGAAATCTTCTCAACCCAAGGAGAACCCAGGTCTCCTGCATTGCAGGAAGATTCTTTACCATCTGAGACATCAGGGAAGCCCAAGAATACTGGCATGGATATCTTATCCCTTCTCCAGCAGAACTTCCCAACCCAGGAATTGGACTAGGGTCTCCTGCATTGCAGGTGAACTCTTTATAAAAAAAAAATTCACAACTTAAAAGTTGAGTTATGTTTATTAGGTGGAAATTTTTAGGACCTCAAACCCAGGAGATAACATCTCAAGTAACTCTGAGAGAACTGCTCCAAGGAGGCAAGTAAGGAACCAGGTTGTATAAAAGCTTTGCAACAAAGGACAAATAGTCTCAATGTCAAAAGATTATTGTGAATTAAAGGAAAACCAACCTGCCAATGCAGGAAATGCAGGAGACTTGAGTTTAATCCCTGGGTTGAGAAGATCCCCTGGAGGAGGAAATGGCAACCTGCTCCATATTCTTGCCTAGGAAATCCGTGAACTAGAGGAACATGGTGGGCTACAGTCCATGGGGTCTCAAAAAGTTGGAAGTGACTGAGCAACTGAGCACACACATACACAAAGTGGCAAAATACCAGATATCTCAAGTTAAGGAATTTAGTGCTTTTCTATACATAGGAAGATGCAAGGGTCTCTCCTCACTGAAATCATTCCCGGGATATGCACACCACCTATCTGTTGACCCCTGGTGCTAGATTCAGAGAGTACACACCGGAAGCTGCAAGAATTGCTAAGACAGGAGGAGCCTTGAACTGCTGGCTGTGTCACTTCCTTTCTTTGCAGATGGGGCTGTTGACACTTGAAGTCACACGTTGGGGCCCAGGGGCTGGACTTTGTTCCAAGTCCAGCACCCATCCACCTGCATCATACGGCAGCTTCCTTGGGCTGCATGGGCTCTGCCTGTTTCTATAGGCATCCTGAGCTCTGAGGAACTACTATTCATTTATGGTGGCAGGAAAAGAAAGGTACCACTCCATGTCAATCAGTGTCCCATCGAAACAGTGGCCGCATTGCCATATGACCTGTGAAAGTGAAAGTGAAGTCGTTGAGTCGTGTCTGACTCTTTTCGACCCATGGATGAGCCATGAAAGAGCCGTGGAATTCTGTAGGCAAGAGTACTGGAATGGGTAGCCTTTCCTTTCTCCAGGAAATCTTCTCAACCCAAGGAGAACCCAGGTCTCCTGCATTGCAGGAAGATTCTTTACCATCTGAGACATCAGGGAAGCCCAAGAATACTGGCATGGATATCTTATCCCTTCTCCAGCAGAACTTCCCAACCCAGGAATTGGACTAGGGTCTCCTGCATTGCAGGTGAACTCTTTATAAAAAAAAAATTCACAACTTAAAAGTTGAGTTATGTTTATTAGGTGGAAATTTTTAGGACCTCAAACCCAGGAGATAACATCTCAAGTAACTCTGAGAGAACTGCTCCAAGGAGGCAAGTAAGGAACCAGGTTGTATAAAAGCTTTGCAACAAAGGACAAATAGTCTCAATGTCAAAAGATTATTGTGAATTAAAGGAAAACCAACCTGCCAATGCAGGAAATGCAGGAGACTTGAGTTTAATCCCTGGGTTGAGAAGATCCCCTGGAGGAGGAAATGGCAACCTGCTCCATATTCTTGCCTAGGAAATCCCGTGAACTAGAGGAACATGGTGGGCTACAGTCCATGGGGTCTCAAAAAGTTGGAAGTGACTGAGCAACTGAGCACACACATACACAAAGTGGCAAAATACCAGATATCTCAAGTTAAGGAATTTAGTGCTTTTCTATACATAGGAAGATGCAAGGGTCTCTCCTCACTGAAATCATTCCCGGGATATGCACACCACCTATCTGGGGCCAGTGGACTGTGCTTTCTTAGCCTGAGTTTCCGTAGAGCTCACCACGAGGAGCAGCTGCAGTTTGATGGTTGCTAGATGACAGGTATTTCCTTCCTGAGCTCCCTCAGGGCTCACCGGCTCACCATCCATAGTAATTACAATTGCTGATGACTGGGACATCCTTTGTTTACTGTTACGGCAGGAAATACTCTATTTCTGAGACCTCATAAGGCTAACACAGAGGGAGAATGTCATGGAACATGAAGGCAGAGATGGGATGTGCCGGGATGCCCAGCAAGCCACCAGACACCAAGAGGCCAGCAGGTGACAGCTTCTCCCTCCAAGCCTTCAGAAGGGGCTGATGCTGCCACCACCATCTCTTGAACTTCTGGCCTCCAGAATGATGAGACATTGTCCATTTCTGTCTTTGAAGCCACACTCAGTTGGTGGAACTCCATTTTGGCAGCGCTGGTAAATCCACAACAGATTTCACAGAGCTTTTTCTGTCAGACACTTTCCAGTTGTAAAATAGACTTTGATTCTGCAGGACCAAACGAAGCTGCCTTTTCTTCAAAGTGTCCAATGACCACAAAACTTCAAAATGTGGAAAGGTCGTATACTTAGAGTTTCAGAATCGTTCATTGAGGGACTTGCCTGGGGTCCAGTGTCTAAGACTCAGCACTCCCAATGCAGGGGTCTGGGTTTGATCCGTGGTCAGGAAACTAGATCCCACATGCCTCAACTAAGAAAACTTCCAATGAAGGTCGTGTAACTAGGAGGCCCAGGGGTAAGGAACCATTATAAGCTTTGCAACAAAGGACAAATAGTCTCAATGTCAAAAGATTATTGTGAATTAAAGGAAAACCAACCTGCCAATGGAAATGAAACTTGAGTTTAATCCCTGGGTTGAGAAGATCCCTGGAGGAGGAAATGGCAACCTGCTCCATATTCTTGCCTAGGAAATCCGTGAACTAGAGGAACATGGTGGGCTACAGTCCATGGGGTCTCAAAAAGTTGGAAGTGACTGAGCAACTGAGCACACACATACACAAAGTGGCAAAATACCAGATATCTCAAGTTAAGGAATTTAGTGCTTTTCTATACATAGGAAGATGCAAGGGTCTCTCCTCACTGAAATCATTCCCGGGATATGCACACCACCTATCTGGGGCCAGTGGACTGTGCTTTCTTAGCCTGAGTTTCCGTAGAGCTCACCACGAGGAGCAGCTGCAGTTTGATGGTTGCTAGATGACAGGTATTTCCTTCCTGAGCTCCCTCAGGGCTCACCGGCTCACCATCCATAGTAATTACAATTGCTGATGACTGGGACATCCTTTGTTTACTGTTACGGCAGGAAATACTCTATTTCTGAGACCTCATAAGGCTAACACAGAGGGAGAATGTCATGGAACATGAAGGCAGAGATGGGATGTGCCGGGATGCCCAGCAAGCCACCAGACACCAAGAGGCCAGCAGGTGACAGCTTCTCCCTCCAAGCCTTCAGAAGGGGCTGATGCTGCCACCACCATCTCTTGAACTTCTGGCCTCCAGAATGATGAGACATTGTCCATTTCTGTCTTTGAAGCCACACTCAGTTGGTGGAACTCCATTTTGGCAGCGCTGGTAAATCCACAACAGATTTCACAGAGCTTTTTCTGTCAGACACTTTCCAGTTGTAAAATAGACTTTGATTCTGCAGGACCAAACGAAGCTGCCTTTTCTTCAAAGTGTCCAATGACCACAAAACTTCAAAATGTGGAAAGGTCGTGTATACTTAGAGTTTCAGAATCGTTCATTGAGGGACTTGCCTGGGGGTCCAGTGTCTAAGACTCAGCACTCCCAATGCAGGGGTCTGGGTTTGATCCGTGGTCAGGAAACTAGATCCCACATGCCTCAACTAAGAGTTTGCATGCCTTAACTAAAGATCTCACATGCCACAATGAAGATCAAAGATCCCATGTGCTGCAACTAAGACCCAGAGCATCCAAATAAATAAATGAAAATAAGTATTTTTTTAAAAAGGAATCATTAGGGGCTTCCCTGGTGGCTCAGTGGATAAGAATCCATTTGCCAATGCAGGAGACACAGGTTCGATCCCTGAGCTGGGAAGATCCCACATGCCACAGAGTAACAAAGCCCACACATCAATGAAGACCCAGCACAGTCACAAATGAATAAACAAAAAAAAAGTTTAAAAAGGAATCATTAGAAGGAACGCAGTCTAATGACTGAATGAGTAGAAATTCTTTATACAGTATCTCCTTCAGCCAGGGGCAGAAACGAATTCTGTATCCTTGTGGTCCAGTGGCTAAGCATCCATCTGGCAATACAGGGGTCACAGGTTTGATCCCTGGTCTGGGAAGAGCCCACATACCTCAGAGCAGCTAAGCCAATGAGCCATAACTACTGAGCCCAAGCTCTAGGAGGAGAAGGGGATGACAGAGGATGAGATGATTGGATGGCATCACCAATTCAATGGACATGAGTTTGAGCAAACTCAGGCAGATAGTGAAAGACAGGGAAGCCTTGCGTGCTGCAGTCCATGGAGTTGCAAAAAGCCAGACATGACTGAGCAACTGAACAACAACAACCATAGTGAGCTATGTGCAAGTCCCCACAGGGCAAAGAAAGGAGGTAACTTCTTATGGAGAAGCAAAGGAAGTTGGGGGGCTTCCCCAGTGACTCAATCAGTAAAGAATCTGCCTGCAATGCAGGAGACCTGGGTTTGATACCAGGGTCAGGAAGAGTCCCCTGGAGAAGGAAATGGCTACCCACTCCAGTATTCTTGCCTGGGAGGACTCCTGTAAACAAAGGGTCCATGGCTTTTCACGGGCTGGGTCCCTGCAAAGAAAAATGAGTCTTTTCTTTCTGTTTTGCTCTGCTGTTCTTGCGGTGTGTGAGAGCGCCCCCTGCTGCTCTCCTAACTCTATTTAATTGAGGTGTCAGTAATCTTTTACCTCTCTTAGGTCTGTACTCAGGGAATGTGGCTGACTTTACCTGTTTATAATCCTGCCGGCAAGACTCTCTGTGTTATAAGCTGGACGCATCAGGCTGTCGTAGCTGACTGCCATTAACCATTCATCCAGCTCCCCATACTGATTAGCAGGACATCAGATTACAGTGTGGTTTTTGCTCTAACTTGGAGAGAGAATGCACTTGATTGCATCCAGCCTAAAACTGGCTACCCAAGAGTGGGACTCCTTATAGTAAATCAAATCCTCAACAAGCAGACTTTTGACTGTGATATCATTCAGTGCCCTGCTATGAGGGAGATGGCACAGATAACACAGAAGGATTTAGTTTAGTGAGCTTCATTCTTTTTGTTTTTGTTTTTGTTTTGTTTTGTTTTTTGGAGGGGGAGGGGTTTGGCCACTTCTATTGATCTTTCATTTATTTCTATCTTTGTTCTTTGGCCCATGTGGGCCTCCCATCGCAGTGGCCTCTCTCGTTGCAGAGCACCGGCTCTGGGCGCATGCACTCCAGAGCTCTGGCTCGGTAGTTGGACACATCGGTCCAGCCGCTCCACTGCACATGGGATCCTCCCAGGCCAGGGATCAAATCAGTGCCCCTTGCACTGCAAGGCAGTGTCCTTACCCACTGGACCACCAGGGAAGCCTGAGCTTTATGCTTTACTGCACGTGGATCAAGAGGCATTCTTTTAATAAATTTCCTTTGCACACTTCCTAGTTCATATAAATGAGTTTCTTACCCATTATGATCAGAGGGTAACAACAAAAAGGAGTGATTCTTTGAGACTCCAGTAGGTAGGCCCCCCTCAAATAAAACACACAATGTGGAGGACTTTGGCTACCAGCTTTGATGTAGGAGCTAGTGCTGAGTCAACCTGCGTATGGGAAACAACAATAATCTGTTGTTCAGTCGTGTCCGACTCTTTGTGATCCCACGGACTGCAGCATGCCAGGCTTCCCTGTCCTTCACCATCTCCCAGAGTTTGCTCACACTCGTGTCTATTGGTTCAGTAAACAACAGTAAAGCTGGAGTCAAAAATGCGAGCAACTCATTTCAGGTACGTGGAGCAAGTGGGATTTGCATGGGTTGCTTGTGGAAGTGTGAAACGATGTGATGACTTTGGAAAACTGTATTTTATAAAGTTACGCATATGCTGGCTACATGCCTCAGCTTATTTATAATAGCAGAAATATGGAAAAAATCCTATCCAAATATCCACCATCAGCATAATTAAACTTGCAAAATATTCAAATGTTTATTAATACATGTATACAACAGCAGTAAGAATGAAGGAACCAGAGCCACAAATGATAGCATGGATGAATCTTACATAACACTAAGCAAAAGATGCCAGACCCAAGAGCAAACCATGTAACACTTTAGTTGTTTAAAACACAAACTTTTATTAAAAACTCCCACAAAACTATAATATTGAGAGATGCATGTGTTTGGGTGGTAAATCTATACAGTGCATGCGTTCTGTGTGTGCTGAGTCACTTGAGTTGTGTCTGACTCTTTGCAACTCTATGGACTGTAGCCCCCCAGGCTCCTCTGTCCATGGGATTCTCCAGGCAAGAATACTGGAGGGGGTTGCCATGCACTTCTCCACGGGATCTTCCTGACCCAGGGATCAAACCGACATCTCTATGTCTCCTGCACTGACAGGTGGGTTGTTTACCACTAGTACCACCTGGGAACCGCAGATATATATAGTAGACTCCCTTATCTGTGAGGTATAGCTTCCAAGACCCCCGGTGGATGTCTAAAATCACAGACAATACCAAACTCTGTACATACCAGATTTTTTTCTACACATTCATACCTATGATAAGGTTTAATTTATATAATAGGCCAGTAATAGGTTGACAACAGTAATTAATAATAGAACAATTGTAACAATCTATTGCAATAAAAGTGATATGAATATGGTCTCTCTCAAAATATATCATTGCAGAAATTTAATGCCTTTTCTACCCTAATGAGGCAGTTCTTGGGCACCGTGACTGTACTATTTGCAATTTGAAGTGTGACAGCATACTAGCATGAGTTTCCTTTTCCTTCTTCACAATTTCACAGATAGAAGAGTCACTCTTACCGTAGATCTTAGTAACATCAGTATATGATTTTTTTCTTATTAAGAACTTTCACCGTTTCACTTAATGGAAGCACTTTATGGCTTTTCTTTGTCATATGCGAATCACTAGCATCATTACTTTGGTGCTCTGAGGCTACCAGAGTAAAATTAATTAAGTAAAATTGGGGTCACTTGAACACTGAACACTGTGATGCCTCAACATTTGATCCAATTATCCAGGCGAGTAGGTAGCTAAATGGGTGGGACACACTGGAAAGGGATGATTCTTGACACCAACTGGATAGAGCAGGTGTGCAATTTCAACTCTCCCCTTTGAACACAGCACAGTTTAAAACTTATGAATTATTGACTTCTGGAACCTTCCACTTAATATTTTTAGACTGCATCTGACCCCAGATAACTGCGACCCTGTAACGTGACACCACAGATAAGAGGACTACAGTACAAGCATTACAACGATTATCATACTTCTAAAAAGTCTTTCCTTTGGGGAAGGGAGCAGGTGGGTTTCTGGTAGGCTGCTATTTCTTAATCTGGGAGGTGCTTTTGAAGGAATGATTTTGACAAACTAATAAGCTGTATGTCTCTGTTCTGTGCCTTTTTCAAGACGTGTGCTCTATTTAACAAACTGTTGGAAGGAAGGCAGGAAGGGAGGAACGAAAGAAAAGAAAAAGAAACCCTCACTCAGGATAATCTGAAGTGTGCAATAAACCAGGACCTGCCCCTAGGCCCATCCACCACTGCAGCATGAAGTCCCAGCCACAGTAGCCCGTTCTTCGCTGGTCACCTTTGGCACACTCTGCCTGGAAAGTTAAATGCCTAGAAAGTGTGCTTGGCAGCTCAGCACTCGGGACTGCCAATTCGCTACTTAACCACCTGCGCCTGCGCAGACGTGCTTGCGGAGACGGGCCTGCAGTCTCCCGCTGCTGGGCTTTAACTCCAGTCCAGGAGCAGGCGAAGCAAGGGAGTTGTTGCCCGCCCCTGGGCAGTATTAAAATATATCATTGCAGAAATTTAATGCCTTTTCTACCCTAATGAGGCAGTTCTTGGGCACCGTGACTGTACTATTTGCAATTTGAAGTGTGACAGCATACTAGCATGAGTTTCCTTTTCCTTCTTCACAATTTCACAGATAGAAGAGTCACTCTTACCGTAGATCTTAGTAACATCAGTATATGATTTTTTTCTTATTAAGAACTTTCACCGTTTCACTTAATGGAAGCACTTTATGGCTTTTCTTTGTCATATGCGAATCACTAGCATCATTACTTTGGTGCTCTGAGGCTACCAGAGTAAAATTAATTAAGTAAAATTGGGGTCACTTGAACACTGAACACTGTGATGCCTCAACATTTGATCCAATTATCCAGGCGAGTAGGTAGCTAAATGGGTGGGACACACTGGAAAGGGATGATTCTTGACACCAACTGGATAGAGCAGGTGTGCAATTTCAACTCTCCCCTTTGAACACAGCACAGTTTAAAACTTATGAATTATTGACTTCTGGAACCTTCCACTTAATATTTTTAGACTGCATCTGACCCCAGATAACTGCGACCCTGTAACGTGACACCACAGATAAGAGGACTACAGTACAAGCATTACAACGATTATCATACTTCTAAAAAGTCTTTCCTTTGGGGAAGGGAGCAGGTGGGTTTCTGGTAGGCTGCTATTTCTTAATCTGGGAGGTGCTTTTGAAGGAATGATTTTGACAAACTAATAAGCTGTATGTCTCTGTTCTGTGCCTTTTTCAAGACGTGTGCTCTATTTAACAAACTGTTGGAAGGAAGGCAGGAAGGGAGGAACGAAAGAAAAGAAAAAGAAACCCTCACTCAGGATAATCTGAAGTGTGCAATAAACCAGGACCTGCCCCTAGGCCCATCCACCACTCGCAGCATGAAGTCCCAGCCACAGTAGCCCGTTCTTCGCTGGTCACCTTTGGCACACTCTGCCTGGAAAGTTAAATGCCTAGAAAGTGTGCTTGGCAGCTCAGCACTCGGGACTGCCAATTCGCTACTTCTAACCACCTGCGCCTGCGCAGACGTGCTTGCGGGAGACGGGCCTGCAGTCTCCCGCTGCTGGGCTTTAACTCCAGTCCAGGAGCAGGCGAAGCAAGGGAGTTGTTGCCCGCTGCCCCGTGGGCAAAGTATTAATCCAGGAGACGCATTCACGTGTCTCCTGGACTGAGTTGCAGATTCCTAAAGGGCGTGGAGGATAGCTAATATTTTCTTAACTGTGGCTCATAGTTAAATTTGAACGAACTCCGGGAGATAGGGATGGCTGTCATGGTGCAGTCCATGGGTCGCAAAGAATCAGACAGGACTAGCGACTAAACAACAACGATTGTTAAAACTCGAATATGATGTTCATCTGTTAATACAGTGAGAGTTTTACCCACTTCCTTTTTAAAATGTCTTTTCACACAGGTGTACTGACAGATACTGATAATCTGCCCCTGAACAGATCATTTCGACTGACCATGTTCATCACCGGAAAATGGGGTTCCTTGGCAGCTGAGTCAGCAAGGAATCCATCCGCCATCCAGATAGACTCTGGTTTGATCCCCAAGAAGAGAAGTAAATTCCCCTGGAGAAGGAAATGGCAACCCACTCCAGTATTTTTGCCTGGAGAATCCCACGAACAGAGGAGCCCGGTGGTCTACAGTCCATGGGGTCAGCTACAGTCTGTGGGATCTCAAAAGAGAGGAACACAATTTAGCGACTAAAAAACTGTCACCAGAAAGGTATATGTAGAATTCGGTTAGCTTCTTCTCTTGATATTTGCCTTTTAACAGGTCATCGCATTGCAAATTAATGACTCCCAATCCGAGATTAGGCGGAAACTCCTGAATAGCACAGTTAAATAGATTTTGAAATAATGGAAATTTCCTTTTCATTTGCATCTAAGTCTGAAAAACTATGCTTGGACTGCAGTTTGAGCTTGGAAAGTCTCTGCTGCAAATCTGTGTGGAAATAAAAATCTGGATTTTTATTTGAACGTTCGACCGCGTGGAAAACATATAAGCAATCTGACCTTACTTGTGATTCAATGTTAACTGTAAATGATTTCAATGTACCATTTTTCCTGCTCTGCTTTGTCATTTTTAGTTGAAATCATTAAGAAACATTATTTCATATAGCAAGTATTATTTCTGTAAAGTGGCAGAAGTCATCTCGTATTGAGGACAAAGCTGGGTGAAGAAGTGGCAAAGCGAAAACGCCCTGGAAGAGCAGAATCCGTAACTAAGGACGCAAGTATCTCGGAAGCCTCGCCGCGCATTCGCAATGCATCCTGGGACTTGTAGTTCAGGTGTGAGTTCTTGCGCGCGCAACCCCACCGCAGGCCACTTCCTCTCTAGGCCGTGCGCCGCTATTCCCGGAAGCTGTGCAGGTTAAAGTTTCAACGCTTCCTTTCACCGCCTCTTAGTTCCGCAGACTGCCAATCCAAGTAGCCAATAGATGGCCGGACTGGTGCTTCCTTTTACTTGATTGGCTTAGATTTTTGTAACTGCCCAGACACGCTTGCTGGGGATTGGTCGAACCTTCAGTTTTGAAAATCGTCGATTTGGCCCGCGCTGCACCGCCCGGTTGCCTCACCGCCTCCGCCAGCTTTGGCGTCCCGGGGCTGTGGGGCTTGGGCGGGCTGGGATTTGTGCTGGGAGAGTCGCCGGACTCGGATCGAAGCGGCATTTAAGGAGACGCGGTACAGTCGAATGCGTGCGTGCGGGCGGTCGGCGGGGGTGGGGAGTAGTTAGCGATGTGTTACCCCTGCATCGGCCTTGGACCTGGGGCATGACCTCCCACCCCCACCCCTCGTTGGGGCCTGGCAGTGGATGGGTCACCTCTTCCAAGTGACGAGATGCCCTGCTTTGGTCCCGGGGCCTGAGATGATCCCCCACCCCCATCGAAGAGAAAAACCCCGTTCTCTCCCGCTCCAGGCGCCTAGCACCTTTGGTGACCTGCACGCGCAGGAAGCACCCACCGACCGGGCTGTGTCATGGGGTTATGCCAGATGGCAGTTCTGTACAGTTTCACTCTCTCACCCCCTCTCTTATCAGCTGAGCAACGTTTTAAACTGACCATTTCCGGAGGCCGCTGCTGCCTTGTCACTCCCCAAGCACGTTTATTGACAGTGGGCTTCTCTGGGGCTCCCAGAGTCAAATTTGGCGCCTACCTTTACAAACTCTGCTTTGTCATTTTTAGTTGAAATCATTAAGAAACATTATTTCATATAGCAAGTATTATTTCTGTAAAGTGGCAGAAGTCATCTCGTATTGAGGACAAAGCTGGGTGAAGAAGTGGCAAAGCGAAAACGCCCTGGAAGAGCAGAATCCGTAACTAAGGACGCAAGTATCTCGGAAGCCTCGCCGCGCATTCGCAATGCATCCTGGGACTTGTAGTTCAGGTGTGAGTTCTTGCGCGCGCAACCCCACCGCAGGCCACTTCCTCTCTAGGCCGTGCGCCGCTATTCCCGGAAGCTGTGCAGGTTAAAGTTTCAACGCTTCCTTTCACCGCCTCTTAGTTCCGCAGACTGCCAATCCAAGTAGCCAATAGATGGCCGGACTGGTGCTTCCTTTTACTTGATTGGCTTAGATTTTTGTAACTGCCCAGACACGCTTGCTGGGGATTGGTCGAACCTTCAGTTTTGAAAATCGTCGATTTGGCCCGCGCTGCACCGCCCGGTTGCCTCACCGCCTCCGCCAGCTTTGGCGTCCCGGGGCTGTGGGGCTTGGGCGGGCTGGGATTTGTGCTGGGAGAGTCGCCGGACTCGGATCGAAGCGGCATTTAAGGAGACGCGGTACAGTCGAATGCGTGCGTGCGGGCGGTCGGCGGGGGTGGGGAGTAGTTAGCGATGTGTTACCCCTGCATCGGCCTTGGACCTGGGGCATGACCTCCCACCCCCACCCCTCGTTGGGGCCTGGCAGTGGATGGGTCACCTCTTCCAAGTGACGAGATGCCCTGCTTTGGTCCCGGGGCCTGAGATGATCCCCCACCCCCATCGAAGAGAAAAACCCCGTTCTCTCCCGCTCCAGGCGCCTAGCACCTTTGGTGACCTGCACGCGCAGGAAGCACCCACCGACCGGGCTGTGTCATGGGGTTATGCCAGATGGCAGTTCTGTACAGTTTCACTCTCTCACCCCCTCTCTTATCAGCTGAGCAACGTTTTAAACTGACCATTTCCGGAGGCCGCTGCTGCCTTGTCACTCCCCAAGCACGTTTATTGACAGTGGGCTTCTCTGGGGCTCCCAGAGTCAGAACTTTGGCGCCTACCTTTACAAAGCTGAAATGGCCCAGGCGCAAAGCCTGAGGTTAAGAACACAGTTTAAATCCAGGCCCCTCCCCTGGCTTGCACGAAGACTTGGATTTAACTCCTTTCTGCCTTAATTTGCTCATCTGCACTAGGATCTCCCTGAGGTTGTGGCGAGAATTTGGTGAGATGATGCTTCCCGGGAGCATGGAGTAGGAATCTTTGAAGGAAGCAGCTATTATGACCCTCCTTCGCTGCAGTGTGGTCAGGGTTAGGTGCCAGATTTCCTGCACTCTCCGAAGATCAGTCTTTGTGAAGGAGGGCTGTGGGGCTCTGGTCTGATGAATGGTGTGAGAAGTGTTGGGAGAGGAAGATGAGCATCCTTCACCCTTGGGTGGGATGGAAGGTGCTCTGGGCTTGCACCCCAGCACTTATAGGGGCTGAAGAGGTTTTGGCTGCTGTCCCCAGGTCCCTTGTTCTTAACACTGGTCCCTCCTTTCTCAGAGACACTTCTGATCTAAATAACAGGGCCTTTCTTAAAATAGGCTGAGGCTGCTGAAAACAAACTTTGTTATGGAAGAAGCCCAAACACCATTTTGCACTTAGTACAGGAAGCTCTCACCTACTTTGCCATTTTGAACAAATACTTTCCCCCCCTAGAATATATTATTTTAAAAAATATTGACTTATTTTTAGTTGATTGATGATTGCTTTACAATACTGGTTTGATTCCTGTCTTGAACAAATACTTTTTTTTTAATAGAAGAGTAAATTGTTACTTTCCATAGCAACAAGGTGTTTTGTCTTCCTTAAACAATTGTTTCTTTCCTATCCTCCAACTGGATTCCTGTCCTTAGCCAGAGCTGAGCTCTGAGACAGAGGGACTGGGGGAAGTCAGGGATGGCAGCCAAGAGGCTGTGCCGTGGCTGGAAGCTGCACACCTGGCTCTGCCCAAAGCCTGCCCTGACGAGTGCTGTTCTTGGCATCCAGGCATAGGGCTTTGGATGAGTAAGGCATGCCCTAATCTGTGTAGAGTGACCTCTTTCGGTGTCCCTGTGTGTGTGTGTGTGTGTGTGTGTGTGTGTGTGTATGTTGAGGAGTGGGGAGAGTGCCTGTAGGATGTTTATTTCTAGATGTAGAGTTGATAGATGGGTCTGTTCATTCAACAAGTATTCCTTCTGGGCCAGGCACCCTGCCAAGCAAGACAGACACGGGCTTGCCCTGAGGGAACAAATGCTTAATAGGCAGAGGCGGGCGGTCAGACAGGCAGTCACCCACGTGCTGCGTGGGGAATTGAAATCAATGGCTAGGGTGTGCCTGGTGGTCACTCCCTGAGAGCCGAGTGCTGAGGAAGGAGCTGTACAAAAATAGGAGAAGATTCCAGGCAGAGAGCAGAGCCTGCTCGAGGAACACAGGCTAGTGTGCCCTAGTCCTGTGAGGCTGCCACAGGACTTGGTGTTGAGCTCTGGAAGGGGCCAGTGACTTAACCCCTCCTTCCAGACCTCCTGTCTTAGGTCGGAGGCTGAGCTTTGTGCGGTTGTTGGCTTGAAAGTGCATGGGGGGAGGTGAGGCAGTCAGAGCTGTGGCTCATAAACGACTGTCACCCACGAATCTGTTCTTTCATCTGTTGCCCCATGTGGGATATTTACTGAACCCCTGCCATGAACCAGAAAAGGACACTTCTTCCTTGCCTGGAGCTTTGGTGATAATTTTATAACTGAGTTTTGAGGAGGCTGTCTGAGTTGCTAGTTATTCGTTCTTGGTTTTTTGAGTTGCTAGTTTTTTAAGAAATTAAGAGAAGACACAGAAAACAAACTTACGGTTGCCAAAGAGGAAAGGAGGGAAGGGGTTCCCAAATTAGAAGTTTGGGATTAAAGTACAGAGACTATGACATACAAAATAGATAATCAGCATGGACCTCCTGGATGGTCCAGGGAGCTCTTTGCAGTGTCTTATAATAACCTATCATGAAAAAGAATCTTGAGAAGGATAGATATATGTATCTGTAAACTGAATCCCTTTGCCGTGCATCTGAAACTAACACAACATTGCAAATCACGTATGCTTCAATAAAAATGATTTTAAAGAGAAATCAAGAGAAAGCTAATTTTGTGTTTTACAATGCCGGGTATTTCTGGACGAAGTTTTCTAAAAAATAGGACATTGCTTATCTGCCCCCTTCATGCTCCCTCATCCATTCTGAAGACATTTCAGCTCCAGGGAGAAGGTTGTAGGGGCCCCTTAGAGAAGAGCCTGTCTCTGGACCCCGACTTTCTTCCTTGGAATGCATATCCCCTGTGATCTGCTAGCCTCCATGAGAGGCAGTTGGATTCCCTGTTCTTTGGCCTGACACTCAGGGTTCGCTTGCGTGTACCTCATTCACCTGCTCAATCACCTGCAGCAGTGAGAGGGGAGGGTGAGAGCAGGCCTCTGTTTGAGAAGGTCAAGCCTACCTGGTGGGACTGCAGCGTCTCCTGACCCAGGAAGGCCATTTGTAAGGAGGTCCGTTGGAGTTAGCTG
This sequence comes from Tragulus kanchil, assembly GCA_022376925.1. Classification (NCBI taxonomy): domain Eukaryota; kingdom Metazoa; phylum Chordata; class Mammalia; order Artiodactyla; family Tragulidae; genus Tragulus; species Tragulus kanchil. Next base: position 11,330,293 of record JAIOJX010000006.1, on the reverse strand, counting down.
GGCCAGAGTTAGCTGGGCCGCATGAACTTCTGGGGACGGCGTTGTACGGGGCGGGGCGGAGGTGGTGTGTGGAAAATGTGGAGATGCCAGCCTGAGCCCCGTGCCACTTGTCTCTGCTTTCTGCAGACAGAGCCACCATGGGGACGCCAGCCCCGGGGCCCATTCACCTGCTGGACCTATGTGACCAGAAGCTCCTGGAGTTTGTCTGCCACGTGGACAGTAAGGATATGGTGTGGCTGGAGGAGATTGAGGAGGAGGCCGAGCGCATGTTCACCAGGTGAGGGCTGGGCGCGCCGGCACGGGCTGCCTGGTGGCCTCGGCCTTAGGGCGCTTGCCCGCAAGACAGGCTTCCGGGGCTCCCTCCTGACTGCCAGGGGCTCGGGGCTCGGGTGATGAGAGGAGGAGGGAGAGGTGCTGGCCTGCGCCGTGGAGGGTGAGGCTGCCTGGCAACCAGGCTCCCCTGCTCTGTCTCCGGGAGGAAGGCCCGGGTGCTCGGTGGTGGCTCGCCCGCAGCCTTGGAGGGCTCGCTTGGTGCTGGTCGCCCCAGCTTGACCAGTCACTGCCAGGAAAGGGGCCGGGGTAGGGCTGGGTCGGGAGGGCACGCTCGAACATCACTGTCTTTGTACCAAACAGAGAATTTGTAACCCAGAAAAAGAATCTTGAGAAGGATAGATATATGTATCTGTAAACTGAATCCCTTTGCCGTGCATCTGAAACTAACACAACATTGCAAATCACGTATGCTTCAATAAAAATGATTTTAAAGAGAAATCAAGAGAAAGCTAATTTTGTGTTTTACAATGCCGGGTATTTCTGGACGAAGTTTTCTAAAAAATAGGACATTGCTTATCTGCCCCCTTCATGCTCCCTCATCCATTCTGAAGACATTTCAGCTCCAGGGAGAAGGTTGTAGGGGCCCCTTAGAGAAGAGCCTGTCTCTGGACCCCGACTTTCTTCCTTGGAATGCATATCCCCTGTGATCTGCTAGCCTCCATGAGAGGCAGTTGGATTCCCTGTTCTTTGGCCTGACACTCAGGGTTCGCTTGCGTGTACCTCATTCACCTGCTCAATCACCTGCAGCAGTGAGAGGGGAGGGTGAGAGCAGGCCTCTGTTTGAGAAGGTCAAGCCTACCTGGTGGGACTGCAGCGTCTCCTGACCCAGGAAGGCCATTTGTAAGGAGGTCCGTTGGAGTTAGCTGGGCCAGAGTTAGCTGGGCCGCATGAACTTCTGGGGACGGCGTTGTACGGGGCGGGGCGGAGGTGGTGTGTGGAAAATGTGGAGATGCCAGCCTGAGCCCCGTGCCACTTGTCTCTGCTTTCTGCAGACAGAGCCACCATGGGGACGCCAGCCCCGGGGCCCATTCACCTGCTGGACCTATGTGACCAGAAGCTCCTGGAGTTTGTCTGCCACGTGGACAGTAAGGATATGGTGTGGCTGGAGGAGATTGAGGAGGAGGCCGAGCGCATGTTCACCAGGTGAGGGCTGGGCGCGCCGGCACGGGCTGCCTGGTGGCCTCGGCCTTAGGGCGCTTGCCCGCAAGACAGGCTTCCGGGGCTCCCTCCTGACTGCCAGGGGCTCGGGGCTCGGGTGATGAGAGGAGGAGGGAGAGGTGCTGGCCTGCGCCGTGGAGGGTGAGGCTGCCTGGCAACCAGGCTCCCCTGCTCTGTCTCCGGGAGGAAGGCCCGGGTGCTCGGTGGTGGCTCGCCCGCAGCCTTGGAGGGCTCGCTTGGTGCTGGTCGCCCCAGCTTGACCAGTCACTGCCAGGAAAGGGGCCGGGGTAGGGCTGGGTCGGGAGGGCACGCTCGAACATCACTGTCTTTGTACCAAACAGAGAATTCAGCAAAGAGCCAGAGCTGATGCCTAAAACGCCTTCTCAGAAGAACCGCCGGAAGAAGAGACGGATTTCTTCCATTCAGGATGAAAACCGAGACACCATCCGGAAAAGGTAGGAGGCTTGGTGCCCACGGGGAGAGTTTGATTCCAGGGTGTTAACTGAGATCGGAAGCAGCAGGTACCCGCTGCGCCATGCCGAGGGGAAATGAAGGGGACTGGAGACCCGGGAGTCCCGTGCTTGTCTGTGCTGGAGTGGGGGTGGTCTTTGATTTGTGCCCCCTCGGAGGATGCAAAGGGTTTCCGGAAGTGGGAGAAGCAGGAGAAGCCGACTTTCTGTTCGGGGGAGAGTGACCAGAGCTGTAGACTGGGGGCTGTCCCGCAGCCCCCTTTGCTGTGCTGGTGGTAACTGTCCCAGAGATGACCACAGGGCTAGTTCCAGGGAAAGAGACTTGGAGTCAGGCAGCCCTGGGTACACATCCCAGCTCTGCTGCTTAGCGACTGTCAGTCCTTGGGTTAATTTTCCACTCCTCTGAGCCTTGAGCTTCTGACATCTAAAGTGAGGATCAGGGACCCTGCCTCTGGGGACGTCTGGTGGGTTAAGTGACAGACAGCAGGCACAATGCCTCCAGCAGGGCTCTTGACCCAGTGGGACCCCAGTTGGTGGGGGGTTAGGGGAATTTAATCTTGCAGAGGTTCTGTGAGGCCCGCCATCATCCCAGTTCTCAGGGAGACCAAGACTCAGCGAGGAGCATCTGGGTCTCGCGCTAGAGGTGGCAGGGTCTGGATCGGAACACTGGTCTCTGGCCTCCAAGTTTCAGACTCCATGGGCGGCTCCTGGGGAGGCTGCTGCCTCCAGCTGGAATTTCAGGAGCCTCCCTGCCCTGCTGGGTTGTCTCAGCTTCTGTTCCACGCTCCTCCACCAGGTTGTCCCGCAGAAAGACGCGGAGTAGCCAGCGGCACTCCCGGCACCTCCGCAGCAAGGACAAAGTGGAGAAGCTGATCACGATGGGGGGCGAGAACGGCTCCATCCTGCGGCGCGTGACCCGGGCCGCAGCGGCAGCGGCGGCGGCCTCCTCAGCGGCCACCCCGCCTTCGCCCACTCCTGGGTCTCCCACGGTCCTGACCAAGAAGCCCCAGGAGAGCCCAGCCCAGTGCCAACTGGAGCCTGTGGTGGAGATTGGCTCCCATGAGCGCCGGAGCGCCGAGCAGCACCTCGTCCAGCTCCAGTCTGCCCCGGCTCCATCCCCAAGCCCGGCTCCGGCCTCCCAGACGCCCTCGACCTTGGATGAGGACTCCACACCCCAGAAACCAGAGGCCGCGAGGCTGGAGTCTGTCGCCGTGAGCTCCCTCATGACGACACCCCGGGACCCCAAGGGCCGAGGGGCCGGGGCAGGAAGGTCTGCCTCCAAGCTCAGGATTGCGGCCACCTCTCCAGGCCCGCAGGACTCGCCCGGCTCTCCGACCTCCCCCTGGCGGGAGCGGGTGCTGGTTCCCCTCCATCCGGAGAACTTGTCCACACCTGTGGGCCCCCATGTGGTCCGGCCGGCCGTGCGGCGCAGCCTGATCGCCCCGTCCTCCCCGGGCCCCCAGGCTTCGCTGACCCAGAATTACTCCCTCGTCTCCAAAGAGGAGAGCGCCGTCCGAAGATCAAGCAGAAGGCTCGCCAAGAAGGCTGCCAAAGAGACAGCCCCCTCCGCCCGCATCATCTGTGAGTTGGGGCTTGGCACTGGGCAAGGCTGCGGAGGGTGGGCCTTCCTGCTCGGTTCAGCCAGAGGCAGGCTCTGGGCCATCTAGCAAGGAGCCGTCCACAGAACTTTCTGTGATGGTGTAAATGTCCCCAATCTGTGCGGTTAGCCGCAGGTGGCTATTGAGCCTTCAAAATGTGGCTCCTTTGATCAAGAAACTGAATTTTCAGTTTCATTACGTGTTACTTAGTTCAGATTTAAGTTGACATTTAAGTGGCTGGCCATGTTGGACGGCAGATTCGATCCATCACTCTTGTTTTACAAGCGAGGAGGATGTCTGTTGGCCGCGGTGTCCCTGTGGTTAGCACGATGCTGAGCTTACACCTCTGGGCCTCTGTCCCGGGGCCGCCGGGGTCCCCTTCCCTCCTGCACAAACTCATTTAGATTCACTGTGCTTGTGGGCCGTCTCCTGTGAGCGTGACTGGTGGGTCGGGAGATACCGAGGGGAAGAGACATGAATTCTGGGAGGGACTCGTACCCAGGCTGGAGGGCCAGCTCGGCCCCGTCCCCTCCCTGGGCAGGCTGCAGGAATTACCTCCTTGGCAGGCAGCCTCCTTGGGCAGGTTACAGGAGTTGCTTCCCAGGCTTCAGTTCCTCATCTGTCGGCTGGCGATAATGGCATCACCTCAGAGGGCCGCTGGGTGGCTTTCTTTGCTAAACAGCAGGGTTCTGATCCAGACTCTGCCTCCTCTAGCCGAGAGACCCCAGCTGCTCCTCGCTGAGCCTCAGCCTCGGGCCGCTTAGAACAGTGCCTGCGTGGGGGAAGGGCTCTGTGACGTGAGCCGTGCATCGTCATCTGGTCCCAGGGAGCCTCGTCCCAGGTGGGCGTGGGTGTCACGAGCCACCGAGAAGGACAGGCCATCTAAGAGTCAGGGCTGTCTGCGTGGAGGAGGCGGCGTCTGCGCTGGGACGATTGTGAAGGCTTCCCGGGCTTTTTCCCCTGGAAAAACATGGGAAAGGAATTCCTGGCAGAGGGAACAGCCTATACGGAGACCCTGAGCCCTGAACTGGCAAGGGATGGAGTGTCTGGGGCTCGAGCTTGACCCCATGGAGGATGTGGTCCCTTGATGATTGTCGGAAGGCTGCAGCCCTGTGTGAAAAACGGCCGAGAAGACAGGGACCAGTGCAGGGAGGCCAGGAAGGGGCCCAATGAGGTCGCGGCATTGGTGGAGAGGACAGGCCAAGCTTTCCATGAATGAATCTGAGGCTTAAGGAGGCCACTGGGCCTGTAAGTCGAGAAGCTGAGGTTAGAGCCTTACGTGTTTCGTCCTTTCTGGGATGGCGGGCCACTCCCCGAGGAGGCTGGGTGGAAAGGCTCGGAGCAGGGCATCAGGCAGGTGAGGGCCTGGCCCAGTTTCTTCCCTGCCTGGGGAAGGGCTTGCTCCGGAGCCCGGGGCTCAGGGACATGGCTGGGAGCCTGTGCAGACCCGTGATCTGGCACACCGATCATGTTTGGATTCTCAGAAGGACCCAGGTTCTGACCTGCCTTGGGGATTTCCTCAGGCATGAATCTCATCCTGGGCAGGGGCCCAACGGGGCAGGCAGGCCTGGAACTCCAGAGGGAGGGCTGGGAGAGACCCTCACAGCCTTCCCTGTGCTTCTGGATCAGGCGTCTGGGACTCTTAAGCAGTCTTTTCCCCAGAGAAGGAAACGGCAACCCACTCCAGTATTCTTCCTGGAAAATCCCATGGACAAGGAGGGGCCACAAAGGGATCGGACACAACTTAGCGACTTGAGCAAGCGGGTCCCTACCCTGCACACAGGTGGACTTCTGATTTTGACCCAATCCTATGAAAGGAGGACAGTCAGAAAAAGTGGTTAGGCCCTGGAGTCATCTAGAGCACATCCTTCTCTGAACCTCAATTTCCCCATCTGTTAAATGGTAAGAATGCCCACCTTGCATGTGGGTAGAGAACTATCTTAGTGGTTGGATGTGGTACAGCTCATCTGTCTAAATCGAGACAAAACTAGACGATAAAACCACAGACAGCCTGTGTCCCTGAAGCTGAGCAGAGGCATGGCCTGGCTGACCCTCTCAGGGCACTCAGGGTGTGGAGCAGGGAGGGGGTGGGGTTCCTAGAGGCCTTCCTGGTACCCAGGCCCTGGAGCTTGCTGGGTGGGCAGCTCAGACGTGGGGCTCTTCGTTTGGGTTCCCTGAGAAGCAGCCCTTGATACCAGGATTGGAGAGTTGCTTGTTACTGTGAGAGGGGGAGAAAGCACATGCAGCGGGGTTTGGGGAGAGAAGACGGCCTGTAACGAGGCCCTGGGAGCCTCTGGAGCCACTGCGGCACCCTGGGCGGGGCTGCGGGGTGAGGCATCAACCTCCCAAGTCCTGGCAGGGTGCACAGTTCACCAGACAGGCCAAGAAGTGGGCTCTGAAGTGGGTCAGGGGCTGCCAGGACTGCTCTTCCGGGGTTTCTTCAGGGCTCAATTGGACACACCAGGCTCCTTCTCGGATGCCCGGCCACCTCTGCCTTGGGGAACGGCCCCTCAGCCCCTCTCCAGGTCTGCCCCCTGCCACCAGACCTGTTCTGAAGCCCTAATGGCATGCAGATGGCACTTAAGATTCCAAAGAGATCTTTCTCTAAAAAAAAAAAAAAGATTTATTTATTTATTTATTTTGGTAGGGGTGGGAAGGGAGGGGAGCAGGTGGGCCACTTCTGTTAGTCTTTCGTTTGTCCATTTTCATCCATCTTTTTTCTTTGGCCCGTGTGGGCCTCCCATCGCAGTGGCCTCTGTTGTTGTAGAGCACCGGCTCTGGGCGCATGCGCTCCAGAGCTCCGGCTTGGTAGTTGGACACATCAGTCCAGCCGCTCTGCGGCACGTGGGATCTTCCCAGGCCAGGGCTCGAACCGGCACCCCTTGCACTGCGAGGTGGTGTCCTTACCCACTGGGCCACCAGGGAAGCCCCAGAGAGATCTTTGCACTGGTAGGGTAGTTGTGTGGTCCCATGAGTGTCTTCTCACCCTTCTGCTCCCCTCATCACCGAGCCCGGAGCTGGGACAGGAGGCCAGGGTGTGAGATGTCCCCTGGCTGTGGACCCTTCAGGCTGGAGCCTGCCCTGGTTCTCCTCCACCCCCTCCCCCAGACCTGCCTGCCTTGCTACTTGCAGCCTCCCATCCACTGCCTCAGCTTTAACCTCTGGCCACGCCCCCGTGGCTCAGGTGCTCAGAGGCCACAAAGCTTGCTCTTTCCTGCCTCTTGGCCTTTGCAGATGCTGTTCCTTCTGCCTAGACTGGCATCTCCCAACCTGTGGCCTCAGCCCTCACTTCCAGACCTCAGAATTACTCAGGACCCCACAGAGCTTCTGATTATGAGGGCACTTATCTAATCACAGTTCCTGTGTTAGAACTAGCTTGAAGGATCAAAACATTCTTAATGTTAAAGGTTTTTATTTTTTATATTAATATTACTATTTTAATATTAAACATTTAAAATATTATTCAGTACTTTAATATTCTCTTCAAGGAGCACATTTGTTTCTGGTCTCATCAGAAAGGTCTTTAGGTATGAGAAAGCTATGAAGCTCATGGCGGTTTTGGCTTTTTGTGTGGCTCAGTTTTGTTTTGTTTTGTTTTGTTTTCATTCTTGGCAAAAACTATGGTTTGCTTGATTTGAAGGGACAAGCTCCCCTTTTTTTATATCTAAGAAAATGTCTGCCACGCACTCTAAGCTTGCTTAGCCATAGTTTGTCATTGGTTCTTTGACTTAAAACTTTGTAAAAGTAAAAAGTAAAATAAAAAATTAAAAAAAGAGCCAATGACAAAGACTCCAGGGCTCAACCACCTTGTCTGCCTGTCTCCTTTCAGAGGATTTGTCTATTAAAGGCGGGGGTGCCACTGAAACTCAGACCCCTGTAGGCTTAGAGACTGGGTGGTGCAGCACTTTATCACGTAGTATATTGAAAACGTATGTACTTAATTTTATTTATTGTAAAGTATTTTTATTGTTTGTTTGTTTGTCTGACTGCACCGGGCCTTCCTTGCAGTACGCAGGATCTGTGATCTTTGTTGCAGCATGCGGGATCTTTAGTCGCAGTTTTGGTATTAGGATGAAAATAGTTAAGACTTGATGGGTTCCCCAAAAGGGGCTTTTTGGGCCCTCAGCTTCCAGGAGCCCCCGAGGACATGGAGGACCGCGGGCCGGGTCGTCCTCCTCCCTCGCCCTCCTCCTTTGCAACTTTGTCACCCTTCACACCCGACCTCCAGACCAGCGGGCTCCCCATCAGGCTTTCCGAACACGCTGCTCTTCCCATCACGCCGCCTGGCAGCTGTCGGTCGCCGGGTTCTCTGGTGATTGTCTAGACCAGGCTGTGGCCAGTCTGGGTTGCTGTCTGTTGGGCCCCAGCGCCTGGTGTGTGTCTGCTGAGTGAATCAGCTGCTCTGTGCCGGCCTGTGCTGGGAGGTGGAGGCCTGCAGCGGGACATCGTCCCTCTTTCCAAGACACCCCCACCCCCATGAACGGTGCCCTCGGGAGCTACATTCTTAATGTTAAAGGTTTTTATTTTTTATATTAATATTACTATTTTAATATTAAACATTTAAAATATTATTCAGTACTTTAATATTCTCTTCAAGGAGCACATTTGTTTCTGGTCTCATCAGAAAGGTCTTTAGGTATGAGAAAGCTATGAAGCTCATGGCGGTTTTGGCTTTTTGTGTGGCTCAGTTTTGTTTTGTTTTGTTTTGTTTTCATTCTTGGCAAAAACTATGGTTTGCTTGATTTGAAGGGACAAGCTCCCTTTTTTCATATCTAAGAAAATGTCTGCCACGTACCTAAGCTTGCTTAGCCATAGTTTGTCATTGGTTCTTTGACTTAAAACTTTGTAAAAGTAAAAAGTAAAATAAAAATTAAAAAAAAAAGAGCCAATGACAAAGACTCCAGGGCTCAACCACCTTGTCTGCCTGTCTCCCTTTCAGAGGATTTGTCTATTAAAGGCGGGGGTGCCACTGAAACTCAGACCCCTGTAGGCTTAGAGACTGGGTGGTGCAGCACTTTATCACGTAGTATATTGAAAACGTATGTACTTAATTTTATTTATTGTAAAGTATTTTTATTGTTTGTTTGTTTGTCTGACTGCACCGGGCCTTCCTTGCAGTACGCAGGATCTGTGATCTTTGTTGCAGCATGCGGGATCTTTAGTCGCAGTTTTGGTATTAGGATGAAAATAGTTAAGACTTGATGGGTTCCCCAAAAGGGGCTTTTTGGGCCCTCAGCTTCCAGGAGCCCCCGAGGACATGGAGGACCGCGGGCCGGGTCGTCCTCCTCCCTCGCCCTCCTCCTTTGCAACTTTGTCACCCTTCACACCCGACCTCCAGACCAGCGGGCTCCCCATCAGGCTTTCCGAACACGCTGCTCTTCCCATCACGCCGCCTGGCAGCTGTCGGTCGCCGGGTTCTCTGGTGATTGTCTAGACCAGGCTGTGGCCAGTCTGGGTTGCTGTCTGTTGGGCCCCAGCGCCTGGTGTGTGTCTGCTGAGTGAATCAGCTGCTCTGTGCCGGCCTGTGCTGGGAGGTGGAGGCCTGCAGCGGGACATCGTCCCTCTTTCCAAGACACCCCCACCCCCATGAACGGTGCCCTCAGGGGGGCATCGTACCAGCCAGGGAGCAGCCAGAGATCTCGGGCGGCCGCTCTGTGAGGGTGCTGGGAGTCGAGGGAGTGCTGGCGGCAGGGGAGCGGGCAGAGGCCCGTGCCGGAGGGATCTGGCTGAAGTCTCTGAGCCTTCAGCACAGCTTGTGCCCAGGCTGGTTCTGAGGGCATCGTTCTTTCCTGTTTTCCCGCCAGGCCACAGTTACCTGGAGAGGCTCCTGAATGTCGAGGTGCCCCAGAAAGTCAGGTGAGTTCGGTTCCAGGGCTTGGGGATCTTTCCAGGACTGGGCATCTGATGGAACCCTCCTGGGTCACTCCCCAGGGCATGAGGGAGGGGCTCCTGTGGGGAGGCTTGGGCTGGCGGGGTCCCACATGCGCCCTTCTCTGCTTCCAGCCCCGAGGCAGAGGACCACAGCAAGGAGCCTCGGGGGGCAGCCGAGCCAGAGGTAAGTGGGCAGGCGGGGAAGGGCGGGCTCGAGGCCTGGGGGTCCTGGAGGCAGACCCCTAAAGCCTTGGTTCTTCCCTTAGGTCCCTAAGAGCAGTGGAAGTACCTTGCAGCTTCGCAGTGCCACCAGCATCGCCCTGAGCCCGCCCGGCTCACAGCCTGCAGCCAGTGGCCCAGGTGAGCCTCCTGACCTGCTGCTGTGGAACCCCAGGGCTGGGCAGGCCTAGGTGGCCTCCACCGAGCTCTTGCTGAGGGGCGAGGCAAGCCGAGATTCCTGGGCTGCCAGGCTGAGGGTTCCTGAGACCCGGGGTGCAGAGAGCTCCCTCCAGTGTGCGCTGCATCTCCCACCTCTGGGCTGCAGCTGCTGCCGAGTGCATTCGGCTGGCGTGGCTGGTGGGTCCAGGGGCGGGGTGGGCCCTGAATCGGGGCGTTAACTGTGAATGGGCCACGTCAAGGCCTTGAGCCTCCCTCCAGCGGGGAGCGGAAGGGGCCGTGTGCTGGGGTGGGGACCCCTGGCCGTGCGGGTCGTCTCTGCCACTGCCTCCCTTCTCGCCTCTTGGTCTCCGGGCTGAAAGGGCGGGAGCCGTGTGGGCTCTGGGGCCCCGCCCGCACCTCCCTCTTGAGAGGCGCCCAGGAGCTGAGGACCTTGAACTTGGCTTCCCGGGTTCATGACTGGGTTAGGGACAGTGGCCACACCAGCCCCAGAGACCCAGCGGGGCTGCCAGCACCCTTTAGAGTGAAACATGTTGAAGAGGGACTTACCTGGCAACCCAGTGGTTACGACACCACACTTCTAACTGTAGGGGGCATAGGTTCGATTTCTGGTTGGGAACTAAGATCCCACATGCCGTGTAGTATGGCCCCCACCGCCAAAAAAAAAATGGAAAAAAAAAATAGAAAATAAGAATGTTGAAGAACCAGGGGGAGGGCTGGAGGGTAGATCGGCCCTCTCTCCTGTCAGGGAAAGAAAACGTACAGACCCACACCCCGCATGTGGGCCCTGCTCGGGAGCACCCCCGCCCCGCGCCAGCCCCCGCTGCAGGGCCAGGAGGGGTTGGATGTTGAAGCCAGTCCAGGGGCCTGTGAGAGCTCGCAGCTTCCGAGCCTTCCGCCTCGGATAGGGGCCCCTTGTTAGTGTTTAAGCCGGGGAGATGGGGGGACGGGGCTCTCAGTGTAGAGGTGGGGGAACATGGTTGGGGCCACCTTGGTAAGACCGTCCCACTGTGCTCACCCGAGAGGCCAGGCTGGGGCGAGGGGGCCGCAGGCAGCGTGCTGGCTCTGCACGGCCACGGGCGTGTCGAGGCCAGATGGTGCGAGGCTGATGCTCCCACCCCGGCCACCCCGGGGTCTGCCGGGAAGAGAGCCTCACCCCTGCCATGGCTGTCGCCCGCGGGTGCCTTCCCCTCCTTGCCCCCCCTGCCTCCCTCTGAACCTGCTCTCTCCGCAGCGGTCAAGGCTGACCAGGCAGAGGGCCCCAAGGAGCCGCCCCAGAGTGTCAGGTGTGCATCCGGGGAGAGGCGTGCAGGCCACCCATCCCAGGGGCCTGTAGGGTGGGCCTCGAGTTCTCGGTCGGGCAGGGCGGGTGGTGGTCAGAAGCCGGCGTTTCCTCTCGTCAGGGCTGGGGCCTGGTGCTCTCACTTAGTGAAGGAGAAGACCAGTGCTGTGGGCTGAGCCTGGCCTGGGGTGGGTGACTGGAGGCCAGACCCATCCTTTCCCTGCCTCTGCCCGCGCGGCCATTCAGGGAGACCCACGTCTGCGGTACCTTTCAGCCCGGCCTCCCGGGGGCTGGGCCCAGGTCTCTTCACAGGAGGGACCTTTTCTGGGGTGACGGTGGGCACTGGGGAGGACACCAGGGCCGGCCCCCTGACCCCGCTGCCTCCACGCCTGGCAGGAGGAAGCGCAGCTACAAGCAGGCGGTGAGTGAGCCGGACGAGGAGCCGCAGCTGGAGGATGAGGAGCTGCAGCTCCCCAGAAGCAAGACCCCCTCCCCGCCCTGTCCCGCCAGCAAAGTGAGTGCGTGTCCGCCTGCCCTCCCCGCCCCCGCCCCGTGCCCAGGCCTGACCCCGGGCCCCCTCTGCAGGTGGTGCGGCCCCTCCGGACCTTCCTGCACACCGTGCAGCGGAACCAGATGCTCATGACCCCGACCTCGACCCCCGCCAGCAGCATCATGAAGTCCTTCATTAAGCGCAACACCCCGCTGCGTGTGGACCCCAAGGTGAGGAGCAGCGGGGGCTGAGTCACCCCAGCCTCTGGCCCTGGGCTGCCTCGACCATGGGGAGTGTTCCGTCCCCTGAGGCTCTGCACCGCCGCCTAGAGGCTTGGCCAGCTCCGGGTGGCCTCCCAGGTCCTGGCTGGGAAGCTACAGAACTGACCTAGCTGGCCACCGCCAGGACCATCTGTCCCCACACACCGTTCCCGTTCCCTCCCGGTGGCCTGAGTAGTGAAAGTGAAGGGCACGCGAGGACACTGACTTGTTGGGAATGAGGGCTGGGTGGCGTGAGAGGAGGTGGCGGGGGCGCCGGCGAGCGGGGGCAGACCCCGAGCAGTGGCGCTGGTGTCGCCAGAAGGGCGGTCGCCCCTACGTGGCGTTAACTCCTGGTTTTCTCCCGTCTCCTCTCCTCCACAGTTCAGCTTCGCTGTAAGTAAGGCCTTCCCCTGTCCTCGTAACCTAGCTCCACCCGGCACCCACCCGCGTGACCCTGCCTCTGAGCCTGACAGCACCCGTGGGAGTCTTAACGTCATCGGTGGAAGCATTGAGGGGGCCAGGAGGTGGGGAGTGAACCCGCGGTGCTGGCCGGCGGGCCCAAGGGCTCTCTGGAGTGGACACCCTCCTTCTGCAGGGCCTGCCCAGGAGGGGGCGCCCCAGAGCCTTCCTGCGGCAGGAGGAAGCAGAGGGCGTGTGACCTGCCTGTCGCCAGGGCCACATTTTGCAGTGTCCTCCCCCCACCAGCCCCCTCCCTCCCCTCTGCTCTGGGCTGGGCTCACCCTCCGGGGCTGGGGCTGCAGAGAGGACAGACAAGGCATGTCTGGCCCCAGGCCGCCGAGACTTCTGGTGGCAGACCACAGCTGCGGCCTTGAGGGGCAGGGCAGTGGGGGAAGGAGGTCTAGTCTGTCCGGGTCATCCCTAGAAAGAAGGCCACAGGAGCTGTTCTCAGATGTCCCAGAGCCCCACTGGGCCACCAGGTATGCAGGGAGCCCCCGGGGGCTAGGGCCTGCTTGGGCCACGGTCCTGTGAGCAGCTGCAGAGCTATAGCCTCCTCAGTCCCTCAGGGTCCACTGGAGCTTTAAGGGGTCTCCTACCAGGAAGGCTTCTGGCTCCAGCTGAGGGTCTGAGGGCCTCAGCTGGGCAGATCAAGGAGCTTCCTCAGAGATGGATGGGCAGGCCCTGAACGTGCCTCTCCTGCAAGGAGGCTGGGCCTATCTGGGTGGCAGGGCTGGGGGGTGGCATCCAGCATGCCAGTGAGCAGGCTGTTAGGCACCTGCTTTGTGCCAGGACCCTGCTAGGCACGAGGGGCTACCTGTGCCCCACCCAGATGGCTTGGGGCCTCGCAGGGCTCCTGGCAATGTCCAGGGGGTCCTGGAAGCTGCCCTACCTGCTGTGAGGAGCCCAGGTCCCTGCACAGGGCATCTAGGGGGTGGGACACACCCGCAGTTAGAGACCAAGGGACTTACACAGGTCCCTGTGGCCTTGGACTGGTTTCCTAACCTTTGGGCCTAAATTTCCTTGGCTACTACATATGGAGACAGTGGTTCATTTGTGCAAACGGAATGAACCAGAATAATGTGTGAAGCCCCCAGCACAGGGCTCAGCGTGAAGTGGTTGTGTGATAAATGGCTGAGACTCTGCTCAGCTGAGGCCCCTGAAGGCAGAAGGGGCTGTTCTAGCTTTTGGCTTCCTCCCACCCTCTGCCCTGCCTTGATGGGTCCCTCTGGGAGCAGCCTACCTCCCAGGGTTCGGGCAGAGAGGAACCATGGGTTCTGCAACATAACTAACTCGTTTCCTTCTGTGAAAGTCACAGTGTGATAGGATAAATTCTGTGACCTGGGCTGAGAAATCCTGATACTTGAACTTCAGGACAACAGCCTAGCTGCGCCTGGGGGGAGGAGGACAGACAAGGCATGTCTGGCCCCAGGCCGAGACTTCTGGTGGCAGACCACAGCTGCGGCCTTGAGGGGCAGGGCAGTGGGGGAAGGAGGTCTAGTCTGTCCGGGTCATCCCTAGAAAGAAGGCCACAGGAGCTGTTCTCAGATGTCCCAGAGCCCCACTGGGCCACCAGGTATGCAGGGAGCCCCCGGGGGCTAGGGCCTGCTTGGGCCACAGTCCTGTGAGCAGCTGCAGAGCTATAGCCTCCTCAGTCCCTCAGGGTCCACTGGAGCTTTAAGGGGTCTCCTACCAGGAAGGCTTCTGGCTCCAGCTGAGGGTCTGAGGGCCTCAGCTGGGCAGATCAAGGAGCTTCCTCAGAGATGGATGGGCAGGCCCTGAACGTGCCTCTCCTGCAAGGAGGCTGGGCCTATCTGGGTGGCAGGGCTGGGGGGTGGCATCCAGCATGCCAGTGAGCAGGCTGTTAGGCACCTGCTTTGTGCCAGGACCCTGCTAGGCACGAGGGGCTACCTGTGCCCCACCCAGATGGCTTGGGGCCTCGCAGGGCTCCTGGCAATGTCCAGGGGGTCCTGGAAGCTGCCCTACCTGCTGTGAGGAGCCCAGGTCCCTGCACAGGGCATCTAGGGGGTGGGACACACCCTCAGTTAGGAGACCAAGGGACTTACACAGGTCCCTGTGGCCTTGGACTGGTTTCCTAACCTTTGGGCCTAAATTTCCTTGGCTACTACATATGGAGACAGTGGTTCATTTGTGCAAACGGAATGAACCAGAATAATGTGTGAAGCCCCCAGCACAGGGCTCAGCGTGAAGTGGTTGTGTGATAAATGGCTGAGACTCTGCTCAGCTGAGGCCCCTGAAGGCAGAAGGGGCTGTTCTAGCTTTTGGCTTCCTCCCACCCTCTGCCCTGCCTTGATGGGTCCCTCTGGGAGCAGCCTACCTCCCAGGGTTCGGGCAGAGAGGAACCATGGGTTCTGCAACATAACTAACTCGTTTCCTTCTGTGAAAGTCACAGTGTGATAGGATAAATTCTGTGACCTGGGCTGAGAAATCCTGATACTTGAACTTCAGGACAACAGCCTATTTTTCTGAGCCCTGCTGGGAGCAGGAGTGTCGGGGCAGGGAGAGAGGGTGGAGAGCGCTTTTTCCAACGTGGCCTTTATTTCCAAGGCGTTTTCCTCCTAGGCCAGCAGGCCGTGTGGCCTATTGCTGGGCTCCCTGGATCTGGGTGGTTGGAGAGCAAAAGCCCACCTGGTCCCTCCCCGAGGGTCCTCCCTCCTGAAGGCCCGCGGCCTCCTCCAGCCTGGATGCTGTGGCTCAGGATCGTCTCTCCTTCCACTTCTCTCCCCATCTTGAAAAAAAACACAACTTATAGTCAAAAACAAATTACAGTAAAATTTATGTTAAAAATGATCATTCAGGGGCTTTCCTGGTGGTCTAGTGGGTAAAGAGTCTGCCTTGCAGTGCAAGGGGCACCAGTTTGATCCCTGGCACGGGAAGATCCCACGTGCCACAGAGCGGCTAGACCGGTGTGTCCAGTTGTGAGCCCGCACTCTGGAGCGCATGCGCCCAGAGCCAGTGCTCTGCAACGAAAGAGGCCACTGCGATGGGAGGCCCACACAGGCCAAAGAATTAAGATGGATGAAAAGAAATAAATGAAGGACCAATAAAAGAGGCCAAAAAAAAAATATGATCATACGGTCAAATCTCTACTTTGTGAAAGGATAGGTTTTTGTAACCACTGCCATGCTTGGGGTGCAGAGCAATTCCATCACCCTACAAAACTCCCTCCCCGACCCCCATGACCGGTGTTCTCCGTCTCTATAGTTTTGTCTTTTTGAGAGCGTTGGGTGTGGAATCTTAGCAGCAGGTGGCCTCGGGAGACTGGCTTCTCTCAGCGTATTGCTTTCTGAACTCACCTCAGCCGTTACTTTCAAGGTCAGTCTCTGGTAGCCATCAGTTTTGTTTTTCTTTTTGATTAATTTCTGTATTTTTGGCTATTCTGCTGCCACAGGCTCTTCTCTAGTTGCAGGGAGTAGGGGCTACTCTCTAGTGGAGGTGAGCAGGCTTCTTGTGGCAGTGACTTCTCATGTGGAACTCGGGCCCTAGGGCACACGGGCTTCAGTAGTTGCAGCTCCGAGGCTCTAGAGCACAGGCTCCATGGTTGTGGCTACCGGGCTTAGTTGCTCCGCAGCATGTGAGATCTTCCCGGATCAGGGATCGAACCTGTGTCTCCTGCATTGGCAGATGAACTCTTGACCACTGAGCTACCAGGAACGCTCCATTTTGAGTTTTTTTCAGTGCTTGTTCCAAGGCATTACGTACTTAACTTTCACAGCCACTTTAGCATCAGTGTCCTTTTATTTACTTATTTTTAACTGATGGATAACTGCTTTACAATATTGTGTTGGTTTCTGCCGTATGTCAACATGAATCAGCCGTAGGTATACATATGTCCCTTCCCTCTTGAACCTCCCTTCCACCTCCTGCCCCTCCCGCCCCTCTAGGCGGTCACAGAGCTCTGATTTGAGCTCCCTGCGTCACACAGCAAGCCCCCCTGGCTCTCTGTTTCCCCTCCCCCAGCTCTCTTTTACACATGGTAGTGTACATGTTTCCACACGACTCTGTCTTTCATCCCTCCCTCTCGTTCCCCCACTGTGTCCATAAGTCCTCTATGTCTGCATCTCCATTGCTGCCTTGCAAATAGGTTCATCAGTACCATCTTTCTAGATTCCATATATATGCATTCATGTATGGTGTTTGCTTTTCTCAGACTTACTTCACTCTGTACAATAGGCTCTAGGTCCATCCACTCCATCAGCGCTAATTCAAGTATGTTCTTTTTCTGGCTGAGTAATATTCCATTGTGTACGTGTACCGCAGCTTCTCTATCCGTCTGTCCGTGGGCATCTGGGTTGCTTCCACATAAATAGGAACGTCAGTGTCGTGTCCATTCGCTCGGAATGTAGAAACCGTATCACTCTGGGCGCCTTGACACCCCTGTGCATGATCCTTGCCTTACATGTTCCATCTCGTGTATCGACAAGCCCGGCAGAATCATTTTGCTCCACCTGTCAAACATTTTCAGCCATTGTTCCTTCAAGGTTTTTTTTCCTTTTTTAGCGTTTCATAGACTCTAGTTGTCATCCCACGGTTCCTTCAGGCTGTTAACTTTTCTTCCGTATCTTTTCTCTGTTTAGAGTGGACAAATTTTTTTCTTTGCAGCTCCGAGGCTCTAGAGCACAGGCTCCATGGTTGTGGCTACCGGGCTTAGTTGCTCCGCAGCATGTGAGATCTTCCCGGATCAGGGATCGAACCTGTGTCTCCTGCATTGGCAGATGAACTCTTGACCACTGAGCTACCAGGAACGCTCCATTTTGAGTTTTTTTCAGTGCTTGTTCCAAGGCATTACGTACTTAACTTTCACAGCCACTTTAGCATCAGTGTCCTTTTATTTACTTATTTTTAACTGATGGATAACTGCTTTACAATATTGTGTTGGTTTCTGCCGTATGTCAACATGAATCAGCCGTAGGTATACATATGTCCCTTCCCTCTTGAACCTCCCTTCCACCTCCTGCCCCTCCCGCCCCTCTAGGCGGTCACAGAGCTCTGATTTGAGCTCCCTGCGTCACACAGCAAGCCCCCCTGGCTCTCTGTTTCCCCTCCCCCAGCTCTCTTTTACACATGGTAGTGTACATGTTTCCACACGACTCTGTCTTTCATCCCTCCCTCTCGTTCCCCCACTGTGTCCATAAGTCCTCTATGTCTGCATCTCCATTGCTGCCTTGCAAATAGGTTCATCAGTACCATCTTTCTAGATTCCATATATATGCATTCATGTATGGTGTTTGCTTTTCTCAGACTTACTTCACTCTGTACAATAGGCTCTAGGTCCATCCACTCCATCAGCGCTAATTCAAGTATGTTCTTTTTCTGGCTGAGTAATATTCCATTGTGTACGTGTACCGCAGCTTCTCTATCCGTCTGTCCGTGGGCATCTGGGTTGCTTCCACATAAATAGGAACGTCAGTGTCGTGTCCATTCGCTCGGAATGTAGAAACCGTATCACTCTGGGCGCCTTGACACCCCCTGTGCATGATCCTTGCCTTACATGTTCCATCTGCGTGTATCGACAAGCCCGGCAGAATCATTTTTGCTCCACCTGTCAAACATTTTCAGCCATTGTTCCTTCAAGGTTTTTTTTCCTTTTTTAGCGTTTCATAGACTCTAGTTGTCATCCCACGGTTCCTTCAGGCTGTTAACTTTTCTTCCGTATCTTTTCTCTGTTTAGAGTGGACAAATTTTATTCTTTTATCATCCTGTTTTCTCCCTTCTGCTACTGGGGCCATCCACTGATTTCTTTTTTTTTCCAGTTATATATTTTTACTTTCAAAATTTCTGTTTGGTTCCTCTTTTAGAGCTTTTACTAGCTGAGATTTTCTGTTTCCCCAGTTGTCTTAAGAATGCTGTGATTCCTTGTTGAACCATTTTTATTGTAGCTACGTTGAAGTCTTTGTCAGAGAATTCCAGTGTGTCATCCTGGTGTTGGTGTCTGTTGGTTGCTTTTTCCCGTGGGAGCTGAGACGCCCCTGGTTCTCTGCGTGCTGAGTAGTTCTGGATTGTATCCTGGACACATTGAATATGATGTTAGGAGGGAGAATGTTGATTATTTGCTCAACCCACTGGTGCCGGCTATGGTTCCAACCCACTTTCTGTGGCCTGTGGTTCTAGTACCAGTTCCGAAAGCCGTCAGTGCTGTCTGGATCTGACCTCCAGTTAGCAGCCAGTCCAGGATCCGGCAGGTGGCCTGTGACTTTAGTTCTCGAGGTTTCAGTGTGATCGTTCAGGTCGGATTCGCACCCCTCCAGCTCAGTGCTGCACTCGGCCATCCATGAACACCTTGCGGCCTCGTCTTCTCAATCTGTCCAGTACATGCTGCTTCTCTGGGGCTCCCCCTCTTTGTCCCCCCGCCGGGAACCTGGTTCCTTAGTTACTTTGCTCTTCTGTGTGTTTTCCCTAGCCATATGGAGGGCCCCCAGGCCGGAAGACAAAAAAGCAGCGTTGTTTCCCAGCCTTTAGGGAGCACAGCTCCAGAGTGGGGTGTGGAAGGTTTCCTCCTCGAGTTTGGACAGTCACTGTCTGTCCCCATTGCCACAGGCTTACCCACAGGCCGGAGCTTGAGAGAAGGAGAAAAGAGGGATGAAACCCCCAGGGTTTGAGTCAGGGCCAGAGGACTCTTTCCAGAGTTCTGCTGGCACCCCAGTGGTCTTTTGGGGGTTTCAGGCCTTGTTGAGTTGTGCTGGAGGAAACAAAACACACTGAGCTCATGACTGGTCCGGTGATGCTTCAGTCTGGTCTCCTTCCCCGTCTGCCTGCTGCTGTTTACCTTGCAGAAGCCTCATAGCTGCTTCAGTCGTTCTGTTGGGTTATATGGCCACATCTAGTAGGAGATCTGCCTCCATCTTACCCATAATCCTCCCCGTCTTTCGGATGGTTCTACCATAGGGCCAGATGTCTAGGTTGGAAATCTGTAGTCAGGGTCAGTGACCAAGAAGAAAGGGGCAGAGACCGAAGCCCTAGGCCTCCATCTGGGTGGGAATGGAGGCCTGTGGGAGGTGACTTTGCCTCTCGGAAGCGGCCTGGTGTGGCTGCCTATCTGGTGGGGGCTGCTGCAGGGCTCCCTCTGGGGGGTCGTCCTGGCCCAGCTCTGCTGTCCTCACTCACCCCCTCCTCCCACCCCAGGAGAAGGAGCGGCAGCGGCTGGAGAACCTGCGGCGGAAGGAGGAGGCTGAGCTGCTGCGCAGGCAGAAGGTGGAGGAGGACAAGCGCCGGCGGCTGGAGGAGGTGAAGCTGTAAGTGCCCACTGGCCCCGCCCCGGCCGCCGATCCCCTGCCTCCTCCCCACCCTGGCCTCGCTGGGCCCCTGTGACCACCCCGTGTGCCCACAGGAAGCGCGAGGAGCGCCTCCGCAAGGTGCTGCAGGCCCGGGAGCGGGTGGAGCAGATGAAGGAGGAGAAGAAGAAGCAGATCGAGCAGAAGTTTGCTCATATCGACGAGAAGACAGAGAAGGTGTGGGCCTGGGCTGCGGGCAGTGGCTCCGGGGGGCTGTGCCCTTGCAGGACCCACGGGCACTCTGGGTGTTAGGACTGGACCCGTCAGGAAGTTACGGGCCTGACGCCCTGTATCCTTCTTTCCTGCCTGTCAGTGGGCCCTGGGTGTGTTCTGAGCCAGCTGGAGGGGAAGGTGTGCTCTGGACGGAGCCCAGCCCTGCGCTCCTGGGTGCCCCCGCCCCTGGGCTGTGGCAGCAAGCCGGGTCCGCAGGGACACGGGGTGTGTACCACGCAGAGTGCTGGGCCCACTCCATAGGCTGGAGTGAGGGGGGCTGCTCCAGTGGGCGTCTGTGGGTGGGCTCCGCAGGCCAAGGAGGAGCGGCTGGCAGAGGAGAAGGCCAAGAAGAAGGCCGCGGCCAAGAAGATGGAGGAGGCGGAGGCGCGCAGGAAGCAGGAGGAGGAGGCACGGCGGCTCAGGCGGCTGCAGCAGGTGTGGACGCCGGGCTGGGCGGTGGGGAGGAGGCGGGGAAGTCCTCGGCACCCCGAGGGCCGCGAGGCGCTCTCTGCTCCGTCGCGCTGGTCCTGGTAGACCGTGTTGCCTTGAGCTCCGAAGGAGGTTCCACAAAGGCCACGGAGGTGGGTGTGGGGGCGTGACCTGCCTTGTGTTTTCTGTAGAGGTGACCGTCTGAGGGCTGCGTCTGTGGACTCTGGGGCCAGACTTCCGGTCTCAGTTCTGCCCTCTCTTCTCTCTGTGACCGAGTGGGCTCCTGGACCTCTCTGCCTCGGTTCCTTCAGGGTCGTAGTGGCATCTACTTGGCAGGGCTGTTGTGAGGATGAAATGTTCTCCTGTGAGGCTACAGGCCCACCTCTTTCGGGGGACTGTCCGTCTTACGACTTCAGGGAAGGCACATGTATCATTAGGGGGGTTGTAAGACTAATGGCGGAAATGTATTAAGCATTTGCACAGTGCCAGGCGCTGTCCTAAGTGCATCCTGTGTATAAACTCAGCCATCTGACGAGGCTTGGGCATTACTACTGTCCGTGTTTTATCTGTGAGGATGAAACCAGGCCAGAGGGCTGCTGTGACCTGCCCAGTGTCCCCAGCTCCTAAGTTTGGTTCCCGTCTGATCCTTAACTACGGAATATGCTGCCGCAGCAAAAGTTGTCACGAGACGCCTCTCAGGCCGGGCACAGTGATCCTTGTGGACGGGCCTCGGTGGGGTGTCCCTGGGCGCACCCGCCCGACTCCTCTCTTCCTCCTGCTCTCCCTCCTGGCCCCTTGCCCTGGGCTGGTGTGGGGGGCCCCGACCTTGCCCTTCGCTCCCAGGAGGAGGAGGAGCGGCGCCACCAGGAGCAGAAGAGGAGGGAGGAGGAGCAGGAGCGGCTGCGGAAGGCGGCCGAGGCCCGGAGGCTGGCCGAGCAGCGCGAGCAGGAGCGGCAGCTGGCGGAGCAGCGCAAGCAGGAGCGGAGGAGGGAGCAGGAGCGGCTCCAGGCCGAGAGGTGCGCGTCCTGGCTGCCAGGCTGGCGGCCTGCCCTCCCCTGGGGGTGTGGAAAAGAAGGCCCCTGCCCATAGGCTTCCCAGGGGCTCGAACAGAAGAGAATCTGCCTGCAGTACAGGAGAGCCCGGGTTTGATCCCTTGGTTGGAAAGACTCCCTGGAGAAGGGAACGACAAGCTACTCCAGTCTTCTTGCTTAGAGAATCCCATGGACAGAGGAGCCTGAAAGAGTCAGACAGGCCTGAGCGACAAACACTTAAAGACGGACTGTATTTTCTTGGCTCCAAAGCAGGCAGACCACCCAAAGAGGGTGCGTTGGCTGCTGGAGATTCAAGGAGCACCAGGCGGGGCCACTCAGGACTTTGTCTTCATCCCGCCTCCAAGCAAACAAGCTGAGTCCTCTGGTGCCTGTTTCCTCAGCCGACAGGAGGCAGGAAGGTTGCATCTCAAGGCAGCATTCCTCAGCAGTCACGGAGGGCCTTTGTGTGGGAGCGTCCCACCAGGAAGGACGGGCCCCTACTGGGGCACATTTAAGGGGTTGTAAGACTAATGGCGGAAATGTATTAAGCATTTGCACAGTGCCAGGCGCTGTCCTAAGTGCATCCTGTGTATAAACTCAGCCATCTGACGAGGCTTGGGCATTACTACTGTCCGTGTTTTATCTGTGAGGATGAAACCAGGCCAGAGGGCTGCTGTGACCTGCCCAGTGTCCCCAGCTCCTAAGTTTGGTTCCCGTCTGATCCTTAACTACGGAATATGCTGCCGCAGCAAAAGTTGTCACGAGACGCCTCTCAGGCCGGGCACAGTGATCCTTGTGGACGGGCCTCGGTGGGGTGTCCCTGGGCGCACCCGCCCGACTCCTCTCTTCCTCCTGCTCTCCCTCCTGGACCCTTGCCCCTGGGCTGGTGTGGGGGCCCTGACCTTGCCCTTCGCTCCCAGGAGGAGGAGGAGCGGCGCCACCAGGAGCAGAAGAGGAGGGAGGAGGAGCAGGAGCGGCTGCGGAAGGCGGCCGAGGCCCGGAGGCTGGCCGAGCAGCGCGAGCAGGAGCGGCAGCTGGCGGAGCAGCGCAAGCAGGAGCGGAGGAGGGAGCAGGAGCGGCTCCAGGCCGAGAGGTGCGCGTCCTGGCTGCCAGGCTGGCGGCCTGCCCTCCCCTGGGGGTGTGGAAAAGAAGGCTCCCCTGCCCATAGGCTTCCCCAGGGGCTCGAACAGAAGAGAATCTGCCTGCAGTACAGGAGAGCCCGGGTTTGATCCCTTGGTTGGAAAGACTCCCTGGAGAAGGGAACGACAAGCTACTCCAGTCTTCTTGCTTAGAGAATCCCATGGACAGAGGAGCCTGAAAGAGTCAGACAGGCCTGAGCGACAAACACTTAAAGACGGACTGTATTTTCTTGGCTCCAAAGCAGGCAGACCACCCAAAGAGGGTGCGTTGGCTGCTGGAGATTCAAGGAGCACCAGGCGGGGCCACTCAGGACTTTGTCTTCATCCCGCCTCCAAGCAAACAAGCTGAGTCCTCTGGTGCCTGTTTCCTCAGCCGACAGGAGGCAGGAAGGTTGCATCTCAAGGCAGCATTCCTCAGCAGTCACGGAGGGCCTTTGTGTGGGAGCGTCCCACCAGGAAGGACGTCTTTGGCTCCTGCCCACCACGTGTGCCCTGATGGTGACTCTGGTTGTCCCCTACTGGGGACCACGCGGGTGACCCCTCTCAGAGGCAGTGGACCCCTCTCTGCAGTAGGCGAGATTTCCACCTTTACGTCCATGGGTGTTTATCCAAGGCCAGTCCCTGGGCCTGGTTGTGCTGGGTCCCGGGGGTGTCAAACAGGGTAAGCCACAGTCCTGCAGGCCGGGAGCTGCATGGAGCCCTGGGCCCGGGTGGAGGCAGAGAGAACTCTGCTTGTTCATGTAGACACGTGGGCTGGCCCCGCCTCTGTGCCGCCTGCCCCTCCTAGGAAACAGCGGGCATCCGACATCCGTCTTTACAGGTGGCTCTGGGGCCCGTGGAGAAGGTGGGGGATTCGCCGCCAGGGGCTGGCTGCCTCGGGGCTGTCTCCTGGTGCTAGATGATGGCCACGAAGGCCTTGACCCGTGGGCGGAGTCAGAGCTGGGAGTCTGGGAGGGGGACAGAGGTTGGCAACTGGCATGGTTAGAATAGGATGTGTGTCGGGCCGCGCCAGGGGCTTCGAGAGGATGCTGCTTGGCTGGTCATGGCTTGGCAGCTTGGGCGGACACCGAGCGATAGGCTTCCCCTCCCGTTTCCTTGTCTGATCCTCTCTGAAAGGCACCTGTGACAGGGGCACCGCAGCTCCACCTCCCAGAGGGGCACACGGGTTCCGAGAGGGTCTGTGACTTGTTCAGGGTCCCAGGCACGCCCACGGACGTGTGACCTGTGAGCAGCACCGCCCTGCTTCACGTCCAGGCCCGGGCCTGGGTGTGGGCCTGGGGCCAGGGTGAGTGGCAGGGACTTCAGTGACTTCCTTTCATTTTTGCTTGGACTCTGGAGGAAAAGTGTTAGGTTCCCAGTTATGCAGCGGGCAGGACTGAGGCACAGAGACCCGAGCTGTGTGGAGGAGTCGGGGCCCAGCTTGGCGGCCTCGAAGCCCAGCGCCGCCCCACCCTTGGGTGTGCACGCGAGTCCCCACTTCTCGGCGCTGCTGCCTCAGAGGGCAGTGTGCAGCACCTCAGCAGTCACGGAGGGCCTTGTGTGGGAGCGTCCCACCTGGAAGGACGTCTTTGGCTCCTGCCCACCACGTGTGGGCTGATGGTGACTCTGGTTGTCCCCTACTGGGGACCACGCGGGTGACCCCTCTCAGAGGCAGTGGACCCCTCTCTGCAGTAGGCGAGATTTCCACCTTTATGTCCACGGGTGTTTATCCAAGGCCAGTCCCTGGGCCTGGTTGTGCTGGGTCCCGGGGGTGTCAAACAGGGTAAGCCACAGTCCTGCAGGCCGGGAGCTGCATGGAGCCCTGGGCCCGGGTGGAGGCAGAGAGAACTCTGCTTGTTCATGTAGACACGTGGGCTGGCCCCGCCTCTGTGCCGCCTGCCCCTCCTAGGAAACAGCGGGCATCCGACATCCGTCTTTACAGGTGGCTCTGGGGCCCGTGGAGAAGGTGGGGGATTCGCCGCCAGGGGCTGGCTGCCTCGGGGCTGTCTCCTGGTGCTAGATGATGGCCACGAAGGCCTTGACCCGTGGGCGGAGTCAGAGCTGGGAGTCTGGGAGGGGGACAGAGGTTGGCAACTGGCATGGTTAGAATAGGATGTGTGTCGGGCCGCGCCAGGGGCTTCGAGAGGATGCTGCTTGGCTGGTCATGGCTTGGCAGCTTGGGCGGACACCGAGCGATAGGCTTCCCCTCCCGTTTCCTTGTCTGATCCTCTCTGAAAGGCACCTGTGACAGGGGCACCCGCAGCTCCACCTCCCAGAGGGGCACACGGGTTCCGAGAGGGTCTGTGACTTGTTCAGGGTCCCAGGCACGTCCACGGACGTGTGACCTGTGAGCAGCACCGCCCTGCTTCACGTCAGGCCCGGGCCTGGGTGTGGGCCTGGGGCCAGGGTGAGTGGCAGGGACTTCAGTGACTTCCTTTCATTTTTGCTTGGACTCTGGAGGAAAAGTGTTAGGTTCCCAGTTATGCAGCGGGCAGGACTGAGGCACAGAGACCCGAGCTGTGTGGAGGAGTCGGGGCCCAGCTTGGCGGCCTCGAAGCCCAGCGCCGCCCCACCCTTGGGTGTGCACGCGAGTCCCCACTTCTCCGAGCGCGGCTGCTGGCCCTCAGCTGGTGTACCCCTCCCACCAGTGGGCCGGGGGCACGGCTTCCCCGTCAGAGAAGGAACCGGGCACAGTTTCCTTCCCTGACCGGCTCTGGCGTGGTCCTCAGGGAGCTGCAGGAGAAGGAGAGGGCCCTGCGGCTACAGAAGGAGCGGCTGCAGCGGGAGCTGGAGGAGAAGAGGAGAAAGGTAACGGGGCGGGGCTCCCACGGGCTCTGCGCTGAGCCCTGGGCTGGGCAGGCCTGGCCCGGTGGTTCTGGTGCCGGAGCCGCTGTGCCTCCCTTGCTGGGCAGGGTTGGCGTTGGGGAGCGGGGGGCGCACACCCGGTCTGGGACGTCCCACCACCGCCTGTCCCCGGGTCCCAGGAAGAGCAGCAGCGCCTGGCTGAGCAGCGGCTGCAGGAGGAGCAGGAGAAGAAAGCCAGGGAGGCCGCGGCTGCCAGCAAGAGCCTGAACGTGACCGTGGATGTGCAGGTGAGGCCCAGGGGTCAGCGTGGAGGGGGCCCCTGGCTCTGGTGACTCTCTTCCCCGGAGCGGGAGGCACAGGCTGTGTACATGGGGACCATAGAAACCATTAGAACCATTAGGACCATAGAAACTATATTAGGACCATTAGAAAGAGAAAGAATATAGTCAGCCCTGGGTTTTTTTTTTTTTTTACTATTTTTGATATATGTTCATATTCTAAAAGTAGGATTTGATATTTTAAAAAAGGAACTAAACTTTATAAAATAGTATAAAGCAAAAGAAAGGTGCCCTCAGAGGAAAAGTCTTAAGTCTAGTGTATTCGTTTCTATATTTTACATAAGCATTTTACATTTTGCGTAAGTGTTTTCTGCGGTTTCTCTTACACGCACATATGCATACTTTTCGATGGGCATAGACAGTACACACCAAATTCGTCTGTTCGAGCTGCCGCAGCGAATGAGCCTAGGCCGGGCGGCTTGAGCCACAGACGTGCTGGGCAGCCCAGGGTCAAGGCGCCGGCGGTTTCAGCGTCTGACCGGGGCCGTCCTTCTGGTTCACAGCCAGCCGTCTCCTCTCTGTGTCCTCACGCGGCAGGAGAGCGGAGGGGGCTCTCTGGGGTCTCCTCAAGGAACTGATTCCACGGAGGAGCGTTCTGCCCTCGTGACCTCAATACCTCCCAGAGGCCCCACCTCTGTGTACCATGGCGCTCAGGGGTAGGATTTCAAGTAGGAGTTTGGGGAGGATACTTGTCATCCAGAACACGTGCCATTTGGCAGTTTGATGTTTTGTTGGTGGTGGTTTTGCTTTCATTTAATGGACACATATATTTCATCACTTACACATTTCTGACTTTTAGTGGCTGTGTTCCGCCTCGTTGGTACCAGAATTTCTTTAACCAGCTCCTCTTGACGAGCGTTGAGGCTGTTAACGCTGCTACAGACCAATGCAGTACAGGAAGGGTTTTGCTGCACCATAGCTTAGGATGTTGAGAACTTGGAAGTTAGCTGAACCAGGCGGTTAACTTACAAATAGTGGTGTTCCGAGTGCCGCGCCCTGCGGCCGTTCAGAGGACGCGCACACACTGACCTGGGAGAATTTACAGCGTACTTTCACGTGGAAGACGAAGACAGTCGTGTATGTGGTGTGGTTTTTCTGTTGTTTTTTAGTTAAAAAGTGACCCCGAACCTTTTTCGTTTCCCCATGAGATTGGGGGAGGCGGCCAGAGCCTGGCTCTTCTCAGTGTCGGGAGACGCCAGCGTGCAGCGTAGGCAGCCGACAGGCACTCTCCTCTTTTCCAGTCTCCAGTTTGCACCTCGTATCAGATGACTCCCCAGGGGCCCAGGGCCCCCCCTAAGATCAGCTCGGATGACTACGGGATGGACCTGAACAGTGACGACTCCACCGATGACGAAGCCCATCCCCGGAAGCCCATCCCCAGCTGGGCGCGAGGTGAGCGGGGCCTGGACTCCCCAAGAGAGCAGGTCCCCACTTGTGACTACGAAGGCCTGGAGCGGGGGCTCGGCGGCTGTGGGGGCAGGAGCCCGGAGTGCCCGTGGGCTGGCAGCTTGAGCCTCCGGTCAGCTCTGGGTCCGGCCTGCGGACGCACCTGCAAAGGGCGGGTGCCCGTGACCAGTGGGCTCCCCTGAGGACCAGGTCGACGAGACTGGGCGCCTCCATTCTCCACGGATGTATTGGACCTTGGCTGCCTGCCGTCAGGCGTGCTGGGTGTGGGCCTCAGTCTCTGGCTTTCCCCTGGGAGCCCCAGTCAGCCGGTCAGATGGACCCAGCTGCGCAGCCTGGGCGGGAATAGAGCTAAAAATGGTCACAGGGTTTGGGCCATGCATGAAGAGCTGGAGCGGGGTTCCAGCCAGCTGGGGAGGGGCTGGCGGTGAAGGTGGGGGCTCTTGAGCAGGATTGCTGCCCGCGTTAACAGGTCTCCAAACAGGAGTGCTGGTAAGTTTGAAGGCGCCCGCGGGAGTGAGCGGGGCCAGTGCAAGCAGCGGGCGCCCACCTCACAGAGCTGGCCGAGCCAGGGCGAGGCCAGCTGCAGTCTCCCTGGCTGGAGGAAGGCTCCCAAGCCCCGGGGGGCTCACCCCTCTACAGGAGACAGTGGGCCCTGTGGGTTCCACCTCATCTAAATCCCACAGGCACAGGCATCTGACTCCAACGCCTTAGCATCAAGTTGTTCAGGAGAGAGCAGCCGGCGGGGGTCCGCGTGGCCGGGGTGCCAGGCTGGTTGTAGTTGGCCTTCACCAGCCTACTTCAACTCTCTGGGTTGTCCCGTCTGTGGAATGGCGGGTGCTCAGAGCACCCAGCGAGAAGGGCTCCCGATGATGAAGCGTGCTCGCGTGGAAGGCCAGGTGCCAGGCAGGCACTGGGCAGGCCTCCTGCCTCCCGCCCCGCCCTGGGGTCCTCCTCAGCGTCGCTCCAGGCCCCGAGCTGCCCGCAGCCGCAGCCTGCACGGGCCCGGCGGGGCTGTGCTGTTGGGATGAGTCGCTGACCAAGGCAGTCGTTAAGGATGGTGTCCGAGGCATTGGTTCTGGAGCTGGACCTGCCTTCACCCGCTGGCCCTGCTGGTCACCACCCGTGTGCCTTTGGGCAGGTCTCACCCTCGTCAACACAGGGAGGATTCGGGGCCGGCCTCCGAGGTGTGGTGGGGTCGAGGCGGCCATGCAGGGACCTCGGCCGTGTGGCTGCTCAGGCAGGGCTGTAGGAGCCGGCAGCAGGAGGTCGTCCATGCTGGGGGACGGGAGCAGATGGAGGGGGCCCCGAGGGGAGTCGACGTGGCAGGAGCTGGACGAAGGATGAGCCGCAGAGGCTGACAAGGGTTCTGTGGAGGGCAGAGGGCTGGGGAGGCTCGGGGGGCCCAGGGCGGTGACCCAGCCCCTCCTGCCCCCTGCAGGCACCCAGCTCAGCCAGGCCGTCATCCGCCAGTATTACCAGCCCCCGGACATTCTGGATCTCTTCGGAAACTTTCTCCAACTGGACCTGGAGGATATCTTCCAGAAGAGCAAGCCCCGCTACCACAAGCGCACCAGCTCGGCCGTGTGGAACTCGCCGCCCCTGCTGGGCCCCAGGGTCCCCGGCGGCCTGGCCTACGGCCTGAAGAAGTACTGAGCCAGGCCCGGGGCCTGCTCAGCCGGCTCGGCCTTTGTCCGTGTCTGTCTGTCGGTGTCTCTGTGGGTCGGGCGCCCTCCTGCCTGGTGTCCTGTCACTGAGGGCTGGGCCAGGTGTCTGTAAATGTCCTCCGTGCTGTAGGTGGACCACGTGGCCCAGGCCTGCTGGAGGCTGGCCCTGGGGGTGCTCGGGGCAGACCCTCAGGCCCAGCCCCGCCCGGTCTGTTGAGAGCACTCTGTAAATAGATGGTAGAGTTCAGCTGCATTTTAGTCTCTAGTGTTTGAGAGCTAGATTAATAAAGTCTATTTCTTTGATCCTGCTGTGGATATCATAAAGGAATTCTCTGTAGAAAGCCCTGGGCCCTGGCCCTGTCTCAGGCCGCCGGATGGGCCAGGGGAGGAGGTGTCTGTCGAGTCGGCTGGGTCCCACCCCCGGGGAGGTCCGGGGAGTCAGTGATGCCAAAACCCGCCCCGGACAACCCTGAGAGACACTTCAGTCAGAGCTAGGCTCTTGACACAGCTCTGTCGCTTAGCACAGCCCTCAGCCCCTCCACACCTCACGCTCCATCCGCCCTTGCTCACAGGTGCTGAATAGAGCATGGGCATACCGCTGACGCAGATCTGGGTCAGGAAGGGGACATCACCTGAATCGGCCTCAGGACCAGTATGTGCGAGCAGTTGAGACGTTTCTCCAACAAAACCAGGCCGCTGCCCATGCAGTGCTCTGTGTGCCTGGAAGCTGGCCCTGCCCCATGGCAGCCAGCTGTGCTTGAGGCATGCCACAGCTCCATCTCCTGCTCCAAGCCCTGGAACAGGGTCTGGTGAACCTGGGACTATGGGCCAAGTCAAGTCAGAGTCCATTTTTGTAAAGATTGGTTGGAACCTGCTCTATAGAGATGAGTAGCTGCCGTCTCCGTCTGCCCTGCTGAAGGCAGTCAGTCACCCCAGAGGCCTCGTGGTTCGCAAAGCTGAGAGTATTTGCTGTAATTCTTTACGGAAAATGTTTGCGGACTCGACTTAAGAACCAAAGCAAGGCTGAATACAGGACAGCTTTTCTTTTTCTTTTTTTGGTCACTTCTGTTGGTCTTTCATTCATTTATTTATCTTTGTTCTTTGGCCTGTGTGGGCCTCCCATCGCAGTGGCCTCCCTCGCTGGAGAGCACCAGCTCTGGGCGCATGTGCTCCAGAGCTTCGGCTTGGTAGTTGGACACATGGGTCCAGCTGCTCCATGGCACGTGGGATCCTCCCAGGCCAGGAATCGAGCCGGCACCCGTTGCACTGCAAGGCGGAGTCCTTACCCACTGGACCACCAGGGAAGCCCAAGACAGCTTTTTTAAAATGAGGAAAGAGTGAATACACACACAGGCTGAAATCTGGACAATTCCACCCATGCAAAGAAAATACATTTTACAGTTCATTCAAATATGATGCACAACGTAAGTTTGTTTCATATGTTCTCTGGGCTTCCCAGGAGGTGGTGTAAAGAACCTTCCTGCCAACACAGGAGATGTAAGAGACATGGATTCAGTCTCTGGGTTGGGAAGATCCCCTGGAGGAGGGCATGGCAACCCACTCCAGTATTCTTGGCTGGAGAATCCCATGGACAGAGGAGCCTGGTGGGCTGCAGTCCATGGGGTCAGAAAGAGTCAAACAACTGCGTGAGCACACCCTGATGCCAGGGACAGAGCTGGGAAGGGGTTCCACTAGGGGTGACCGTCTCACCCCTCAAGGTAGCCCTTGGCTTACCTACCTGACGCGCTCCCCCTGGTCAGGCCCTCGCGG
The DNA here is from genome assembly GCA_022376925.1 of Tragulus kanchil. NCBI lineage: Eukaryota > Metazoa > Chordata > Mammalia > Artiodactyla > Tragulidae > Tragulus > Tragulus kanchil. The sequence continues at coordinate 11,299,912 of JAIOJX010000006.1, read as the reverse complement.
GCTGCCTGCTCTGTGAGGCTATGCCTGTCTCCATCGGGCGGACGAAGGCACAGCTGCTTTCTGGCTCCGTCTGGGAGGGCGATGCCCTGGGTACCCACCGCTGCTCAGTCAGCCAAGCCACCAGTGAATGCTGGGGGATCCCTGCTCGGGCGAGAACCATAGCAGCCTCTGCTCCCTCGGGGCTTCCCTGATGCAAACACGCCTGCAGAAGCTTTTACCAAAGAAGGAAGAGCAGGCATGAGAAGGGACACTGCTCATAGCCTGTGCTCCCAAGGCTTCTAAACGTGACCCAGATCTAAGGCTACTGTCCCATCAGAGCCACTTGGAGCTCAGTTCCGAGGCCCCTTGGACATCTGCAGAGCAGTGAGCTGCACCCAGCACTGGGGAAGCTGAGCCGCTCGAGGCCTGAGGCACCTGCTTGTATCTTTGCTGAGAAAACCAACTGTAGTCATCCCCGCCAGCCAAACAGAAAACAGGCCATGGCCCACCCCAACCAAAGCTCCACCCTGCCCATAATTTTGAACTTTCTTGACCAAAACAATCTGTCCTTGCTGGAAGCAGGACGTGAACTCATTTTCTTGTAATGGAGGACTTTTAAAATATTCATGTCTTCTTCTTTTTTTGGCTGCACTGGGTCTTAGTTTGGGCATCTGGGATCTAGTTCCCTGACCAGGGATTGAACCCAGGCCCCCTGCACTGGGAACACGTAGGCTTAACCAGGGACGTCCCTCAGATAGTCACGTCTTCCTTTGCTACTTGCCTTGACTGCAGTTTATGAAGCCTGAAACAGTGGACATGGTCAACACTCATTCAGATTTAGTTACCTAAATCCATGGGCCGTTACTCTTATTTGCCCACGGATAACACACACATGCATACACACACACACACACACACACACACACACACACAGCTACTTCCACCACTTTCCTCTTTAAACATTCCCCATTCTTGGCTACTAAGATACAGGAAGGCTGGTCATACAGGTTCATTTCAGGATAACCGTTCTAGGGTTCTGTGTCAAAGGAGAGGCGATAACCAGCCATGAGATCTGTGACATTTCTTTGGGTCTCTGTGCCAGCTCGACCAGCTCTGCCTCTAGCCCGGAGGGGTCAGTGGGGCTGGGGATCCATCCCACAGAATCGGAGCAGGAGAACTTGAAGGGTGTATTTGTGTCCTTGAATTGTGGTTTGAGAATAACAAAGAGGTGGGGATGCCTGGGATTCTGTAACAGCACAAGTACAGGATCCCTTCCTATCCCGTCGCTGTCCAGACGTGCGGATGGTAAGGGGAGGCCCTCCCTTGTCCCTTGCACACAGACTTTTCGGATGCCTCTGGCAAGACCCAGCGATGTTGGGCCCTCGCCCAAGGCTGCTGTGATTTACCCAGACTCCCTGACGCCCCCTGGTGGCCGGGCGTGGTATCATGTATCGCCCACTAGGCTGGCAGATGACCTAACTCAGAAGTGGGGGGAACTCAGGTCTTCCTGGGGTGGATTTTGACTGAAGGGAAACAGGAGGTAGGAGGGAACTGCCACCTTCCTGTCTCCCATGAGGAGTTCCGAGACATCATTTCTCCACGCAGCACATCTGGAGAAGTCCCAGCACATCTGGAGAAGTCCCACAACAAATTGCTGTGTCTCCACGCTGGGTGAGAGCGGAGCAGCAGCCGATGCAGTACGGCACATTTGCCTGACATCTGTCCTAGCTCATTTCCCTGACATCTGTCCTAGCCCATTTGCCTGACATCTGTCCTAGCTCATTTCCCTTTTGCCAGGTTCCTGGGAGTCCCGGGGACATCTGGTGGTGAGGTAGGGGCACAGCAGGTGTACACAGCATAGATGCCTCGGACGTGGCAAAGGAAGGTAAACTGATAAGCTATAGATATAAAGATGTAGATTTAGATATAGACACAGGCTAAATACAGACTGTATTAAGGCTAAATACAGGAGGGCTTTGAAACAAATGAGAAATCAATGATCGCGCACTGTATGCTTTGGTCTAAAAGAATCTATCCATGCAAAGAAAATTGTTACAGGATCCATTCAAATACAGAGCACGTTTCAAAGTTGTTTCATGTGATATTCTGTGACCGGAAGGGGTTGTACCAAGGAAACTAGTAAGAATGTCTTTGCCAGTGCTTCCCAGGTTTCCGAGGCAAGCATACTGGGGTGGGTTACCATTTCCTTCTTTAGGAGATCTTCCCGACGCAGGGGTGGAACTTTCCTCTCCTGCATTTGCGAGCCACCGGGGACAGCCTGGCTGGGGCTTAGGAGCTGGACACAGAGGCAAACATACTGTAATTATAAAGCGTAACAAAGGTCATCAAGAATGATGGCATTAGCAATTCCATTTCATAAGAACCTAGTCTGTGCCTGGAATTATAACAAGCACTTCACCTGCCATATCCACATGCACCCCCTCAGAGCCCTGGAGGCCAGGCAGGCCCGTGTTACAGAGCAGCAAACAGGTTTCGGGTTCAGCATCACCCAGCGAGGAGAGGATGCAGTCACATCCCAGTTCAGGTCTCTGTACCTAAAGTCCAGGCACGTGGTTCATATTTGGTCTCATCTCCTCCTATATCCAGTAGGGGATTTCTGTGGTGTAATAGAGGAAAAGTCCTGGGCGATGCCCCTGAAAATGGTTCAGGAGGTCAAATGGAACTGAGACGATCCACATGACCCATGTTTGGACAGCAGAGGGCATCGGACCAGGAGTTCACTCTGTAGGGAGAAGAGTCCCAGAGTGAGACTCGGAAAGGCCAAGGCCCCCTGTGTGACTGGGCAGGTGATAGGGTTTCAGGGCCAGAGCAGAGTCTCGTATTATGTCCCAACACCTGTGCCCACCTGCCACAGCAATTTGGGCTCCTACTGGTGGCCTGGACACGCCTTGGGGACAGGCAGGGCATGGAGACCAGTCCCCGGATGCCACTGCAGTGGGAATTTGAACGTGCAACATAAGTTCTTGTGGAAGTGATAGTCTTATGTGCCTCAAGGCCAATGGCAATGCTGGGTCCTCTCGTAGAGAAGGCTTTGCTCCTCCATGGAAAGTAACCATTTCTATGCCTCCAAGTCTCAGGGCTTATGGGTCTCCCCTGACATGCACATTTCACAGTAAATCTGGTACCCAGAGAGTAGACGCGTGGTGCAGTCCAAGTCAGGTCATACTGAAGTTCCCTTTGTGGAAGGTTCTTTTTTTGAGCCTGGGCTCTGGAATCCATCTTCTCTTCAATTCCATTGCTACTTCCTCATCGTCTCCTACGTGGACCTGCCCAGCAGCCCGTTTCCCTCATCAGGGTCCTCGGTTGACCTGGTTCTTCCCCACAGCCATGGCCATTCATGCGTAAACCTCTTGTAGAGCTGGACACGGGGGAGGCAAAAAATACTGTAATTATAAAGCGTAACAAAGGTCATCAAGAATGATGGCATTAGCAATTCCATTTCATAAGAACCTAGTCTGTGCCTGGAATTATAACAAGCACTTCACCTGCCATATCCACATGCACCCCCTCAGAGCCCTGGAGGCCAGGCAGGCCCGTGTTACAGAGCAGCAAACAGGTTTCGGGTTCAGCATCACCCAGCGAGGAGAGGATGCAGTCACATCCCAGTTCAGGTCTCTGTACCTAAAGTCCAGGCACGTGGTTCATATTTGGTCTCATCTCCTCCTATATCCAGTAGGGGATTTCTGTGGTGTAATAGAGGAAAAGTCCTGGGCGATGCCCCTGAAAATGGTTCAGGAGGTCAAATGGAACTGAGACGATCCACATGACCCATGTTTGGACAGCAGAGGGCATCGGACCAGGAGTTCACTCTGTAGGGAGAAGAGTCCCAGAGTGAGACTCGGAAAGGCCAAGGCCCCCTGTGTGACTGGGCAGGTGATAGGGTTTCAGGGCCAGAGCAGAGTCTCGTATTATGTCCCAACACCTGTGCCCACCTGCCACAGCAATTTGGGCTCCTACTGGTGGCCTGGACACGCCTTGGGGACAGGCAGGGCATGGAGACCAGTCCCCGGATGCCACTGCAGTGGGAATTTGAACGTGCAACATAAGTTCTTGTGGAAGTGATAGTCTTATGTGCCTCAAGGCCAATGGCAATGCTGGGTCCTCTCGTAGAGAAGGCTTTGCTCCTCCATGGAAAGTAACCATTTCTATGCCTCCAAGTCTCAGGGCTTATGGGTCTCCCCTGACATGCACATTTCACAGTAAATCTGGTACCCAGAGAGTAGACGCGTGGTGCAGTCCAAGTCAGGTCATACTGAAGTTCCCTTTGTGGATGGTTCTTTTCTTGAGCCTGGGCTCTGGAATCCATCTTCTCTTCAATTCCATTGCTACTTCCTCATCGTCTCCTACGTGGACCTGCCCAGCAGCCCGTTTCCCTCATCAGGGGTCCTCGGTTGACCTGGTTCTTCCCCACAGCCATGGCCATTCATGCGTAAACCTCTTGTAGAAGACGCACTTTCATGTCAGGCACTGTGGCTGCCTCAGTGAAGAAAACAAACCCAAATCCTCACCTCTGTGAAGCTTATGTTTCATTGAGGGGAACAAAACAATAAGCCGAATAAAGAGGTAAAATGTAAAGTACAAGGTGATAAATACCATAGGGAACAAATAAGGCAGGAGGTAAGGTTTTGTGGTTTTAATGAGGATAGACAGCACCTGACACTAATATGTTATTGTAAATCAGCTATGTGTCAATAAAGCATTAGGGTGTAGAGGAAAAGTCTCACCAAAGAGGAAATGTTTCAATGCAAAGCAAGGAGGTGAAGGAGAGAGCAAGCAGTGTCTAGACAATGAGCGTTCCAAGTGGAGAGGTATTCCAAGATCTGTTGTTCTCTTTAGTTTTTATGTAAGTGTGTGTGGTCTTGGCTCATGCTAGAAACCAAGATTCCAGGAAAGGATTAGGTTCTGTTGGTCAGCCTATGGGAGATGCTCCAGGGCTGTGGTTCTCAAATATAATTTGCATCTGAATTGCCTAGAGGTCTTGAGGAAGCAGTTTGTTTGGGCTCACCCTTGGGGTTTCTTGTCAATCTGAGGTGAGGTCCAAGAAGATTTCATCTCAAACATCAGGTGATCCTGGAGTGGGGACCATATTCTGAGAAGGTCTGCGCTAAGGCAGCCTGCCGTCTCAAGACCAGCCCTGGAAGACTTAGGGTTGGGCCCCAAGACAACCCAGGGGCTTACCTGATTTCAGTGGACTGAAGAAACCATTTCTACTTATCAGCATATTCGAAGCTCAGCAAACCACTGGTGGAACCTTCTCTTCCATTCCAAGAGCATTTGCTTGGCCAAAAGGAAAATCATTTTATTAAAGATCCTGTCATCCCCAAACTTTTGAACAAATCACTAAGTGTTGGTTTAAATCTCATTGATTTTATTAAAACGTATCCGACGTTAGTAAAACAAATGAGGTTAGGGACTTCCCTGGTGGCTCAGACAGTAAAGAACCTGCCTTCAATGCAGAGAGACCCAGGTTTGATCCCTGCGTTGGGAAGATTCCCCTGGAGAAGGACGTGGCAACCCCCTCCAGTCTTCTTGCCTGGAGAGCCCACAGACAGAGGAGCTGACAGACTACCGTTCATGGGGCTGCAAAGGGTCGGACACGACTGAAGCGACAGAGCACATACGCACGACACTGTCCAGATTCATGGTTCTCGCAGAAGAGATCATCTGAGTGAGGCCCTTTGCTGAGTGTGTCACATAGATGCAGCTAGTTAATTCCTAGGATTTCCTTGTAAATAAAGTATCACTCCATTCACTAAATAAGTAAACGGTTCAGTGACTCTCCCAACCTGACTTAGTCCATATACTGCACTGTTTGCAAAGTTAGATCCACACTTCAAATCCTTCATGTTACCAGTCAGTTTCACTGCCTTGTCCCTGTTGATCTTGGGAAGGCGTTAGGACCCAAAATTAATGGTGTCCTACTGATAGGCAAATTCAAAATTGGAATAGAATATGGAAAGCTGGCCTTGACTTTGACCTTCAACAGTATTGGAATGATTTCCCTGCTATTGCTACATTTCCCTTCTCTGGAACTATCTTCCTTCTCATTGCCATGATTCACAGGAAATGAGGATATCTCAATACAGAAACAAATGTCAAAAGGAGATTGAGAGGGAGTGATACACACTTTAAAAGAACACCAACCTCCATTTGCCCCCACAGGTCCACAAATGTGTTAATTAAAGCACCCGAACACAGGCAAAATCAAACACAACATCTGAGATTAGACCAAGAATACAGCGTGTAACTGGAACCTGTACTCATCCTCCTTGGAAATCCCCAAGAACAACAAAAATGATATTAAAACAACAACAGAAGAACAAAGCAGTAAACTCAATATTGGGGCAGAAAAAAGAAAGTGATAACCAATGGTTAGAAGTGTTTAAGAGGACTTCCCTGGTGGTCCAGTGGGTAGGGACACCCCCTTGCAGTGCAAGGGTTGCTGGTTCGATCCCTGGCCTGCGAAGATCCCACATGCTGCAGAGCAGTTGGACCGATGTGTCCAATTACTGAGCCCGAGCTCTGGAGTGCATGTGCCCAGAGCCGGTGCTCTGCGACAACAGAGGCCACTGCGATGGGAGGCCCACACGGGCCAAAGAACAAAGATGGATGCAAACAGATAAATGAAAGACCAATAGAAGTGGCCTGCCAGCTCCCTCCCTCCCCCCACCCCCCAAAAAGAAGTGTTTAAGATTCCTGGCAGATAGACAGCAAATAAGATGAAATCTGCTGAAAAACAAAATTAGAGAAAACTGAGTCCAGCCATGAACCAGAGACAATCATTTAGAGACAGGAGTGTGGGTACAAAAGAGGAATCGAGGTTTAGGGTAGGATGATAAATATTAAAGCTGAAGATAGTGAAGAATGAAAGTAGAAACACCGCATAACCAGAAGTGGACAGCTACTGTGTTTTGTTTTTCTTTTTTTCCTTTTTTGCTTTTACAGCATTTTGTTGTTTACAGATAAGTATAATCCCAGATTAGTCATATGTATATCCCCAGCTACTGTCCTTGTCTCTGCTCATGTGTGGTGCTTCATATCTGAAAGTCTGTGCCTCTTTTCATCCTCAGCTATGTCTGTCCTCCTCGCCTCTGGCCACCATCAAGATGTTCTCTAAGAAATACAAACTTTCACTTACAACATAAACAAGTTACGGGTATGAAATGGACAGTAGGGAGAATATAGTCAGTAATTATGTAGTATCTTTAGAGGGTGACAACACCCAGACTCACCATGGTGATCAGCGTGAAATGTACAGAAGTGCTGAAGCCCCACGGGTCTGCCAGGAACTGACCTAGTGTCGTAGGTTAATTACACTTCAGAGACAAACATATAAACTTACAGAAAAGAGATCTGGGGGCTTCCCTGGTGGCCAAGTGGGTAAGGACACTGCCTTGCAGTGCAAGGGGCACTGATCTGATCCCTGGCCTGGGATGATCCCACATGTCACAGAGCAACTGGACTGATATGTCCAACCACAGAGCCGGAGCTCCGGAGCGCGTGTGCCCAGAGCCAGTGCTCTGTGATGAGAAAGGCCATGCGATGGGAGGCCCACACAGGCCAAAGAACAAAGATAAATAAATGAAAGACTGATAGAAGTGGCCAATAAATAAATAAATATAAAAAATATATATGCCTCTTAAAAAAAAGAGAGAGAGAGAAGAGATCTGGTTTGTGGTTACAAGAGGCAGAGTTGGGAGGGAGGGAGTTGAAAGTACAAAACTCTAGTTATAAGACAAAAATGTACCAGGGAGGTCATGTACAGCATGATGCACATAATTAGCATTGTTGTAAGGGCTTCCTCGGTGGCTCCTTGGTAAAGAATCAGCCTGCCAAGGCAGGAGATGCAAGAGACATGAGTTCGATCCCTGGGTTGGGAAGATACCCCGGAGAAGGAAACGGCAACTCCCGTAGCCTTGCCTGGGAAATCCCAGGGGCAGAGGAGCAAGGAGGGCTACAGTGCATGGGATCTCAAAAGAGCCAGCCATGACCAAACAATAACAAAAGTTGTCAGAGCTATAAATAGCCTTGGCCCATGTTTATCAGTAAGTGTCCAATAGTAGAAATAGAAGGCATTCTAGATATATTGAACAGGAAGAATTTCATCCAGGAATTGATGATAAAGATGTTTGAAGAGGTGGAGAAACAAAAAAATGGGGAGAGAAGAAAACAAGAATACTCAGTGATGGATGATTGCTTAGAAGACACCACCAGCCCTAGAACTGGAAGCGAAAAAGAAAAATGGTGTTGCCAGATCTCGTGACTGTAGGTGAAGTTGAGGCTGCACCTGTTGGAAACAAGCTACTTGAGCTAGAAACCAGGAGCCCCGATACGAGAGCTGCCACTGCAGACACTGCCATGGCTGGCCTGCTGTGGGTCCCCCAGCTGCTTCTCCAACCACCGCAAGACATGATGTCAGAATGGAAAAAGCACAACCTCACGCCTCTTCCCACCTTCACACTCCCATCAGTGCCTTCCACTGGAAAAACTCTCAGGAAGGCAGTTGGCAAGAGGGTCAGTATACGTGCTCAGCCTTCCGTGGTAGCCACAGAGTGAAGAGCGGAATAACAACTGTGGACCTAAGGAAACGGAGACCCCCTCGGGCACACCGAGATTGTAACCAACAGAGTCTTCACCTGGTTTTCAGCCACTTGGAGGCCATTTGTCTCTCCTCAGAAGAGTTTGCAGCTGATGGCTTATTGCCCACCATGTGGTAAATAAATTTAATACACAGATGGATCCATTCCTGGTCCATTCCTTCTCCCTATGTGTCTTCCAATTCATAAACAACTTTCCCCAGCCTGATGTTGGTGCCATGGGGTAATTGCTTTCCTCCCTAGACTAACGTCTATGTTTGCAGAGGATTAAAACTTCCTTATCTGGGAGGCACCTGTGATGGAATTATGATTTATTATCCCCAGAGGGTCTGTGGGGCTGACGTACATTGAGGAGCATGTACCTCAAGGAAACGCCAGCTCACCTTCCTGACTGTGGGAGTGGCTGGAAAAGTTGGTGGCCCCTGGTTCCACTCCTGCAAGGCAGCCTGCCTTCTGGGATTGCTTCAGGGAACATCCGTTCCCAGGAAGAACATGTGTGTTTGAACAGTGCCTCCCTCACCTTGGTCTGACAGTTCTTTTTTAGATTTATTTGCTATATAACAAAGTGATTCAGTTATACATATGCATTCTTTTATATTCTATTCTAGTAACGATTTATCGCAAGATATTGAACGCAGTTCCCTGTGCTAAAACAGAAAGGACCTGGTTGTTTATCCATTCCATACATCATAGTTTGCTAACCCCAGACTTTCAGTCCTTCCTTCCTCCACTCTCTCTCCCCCTTGATAGCACAAATCTGTTCTCTATGCCTGTTTTGTAGATAAGTTCATTTGTGTCATATTTTAGATTCCACATGTAAGTGATATCATATGGTATTTACTTTTCTCTTTCTGACATACTTCACTTAATATGATAATCTCTAGGCCCATTCATGTTGCTGAAAATGGCATTATTTTATTCTTTTTTATGGCAGAGTAGTATTTCATTCTATCTTTATCCACTTCTCTTTTGATGGACATCTAGGTTGTTTCCATGCCTTGGCTATCATGAGCAGTACTGCTATGAACATAGGGGTGCATATATCTTTTGAATTGTAGTTTTGTCTGAGTATATGCCCAGGAGTGGGATTGCTGGATCATAGAGCAACTCTATTTTTGATATTTTGAGGACCCTTCACACTGTTTTCCATAGTGGCTGTACCAGTTTACATTCCCACCAGCAGCGTAGGAGGGTTGCCTTCCGTCCTCACACTCCCTAGCATTTGTTACGTGTAGACATTGGTAGTTATGACTCCTGCTAAAAAGAAACATAGGATGGAAAGGGCGTCCTTGATATTTAAAGGACCTCTAGCAGCGAAAGCAAACCGCTGGAAAACCACCTGGAAATTTCATGAACAATTCCCTGTGGACAGGATTGAGCACAGTCAGGGTGGCATGGCCATCGATGACAGTTCCATATGGAGGGAGCCCCCTGTTCATTCCAATGCAGTCTGCATCTTCATGTCACATCGAGAGGGATTTGTGTACTTTCCTCAGCCCTTATTTGGCCACTGGGTTTGCATGGGACTGTACCAAGACTCTGGAGTTGGCCCTGGAGATGATGCAGCTGGATGTTTAAGACTTTGCATACCAGAGCTTCTTCCGCGAGCAGCTGCCAAGAGAAGTGGCACAACTGGTGGCTATGGAAGTGCTGGAGGAGACAGAGGCGCAGTTTTATCCCTGCAGTGAATGCTTTGACCTCTGGTATTTTCCGCACCAAATCCCAAAACAAAGGAATCAGGCTTGATCTGGCAAAACTTGAGAAAAACCTAACTGCAACTTTAGTGTTAGAGAAATGTCTGCATGAGGATCTCAAGAAGGCCGATCTGTGTAAGGAAAGGCCTCAAGTTGACAACTGTCTTCAGAACATGAATTTCCTAAAAACCAAGTTGGAGGAGTTCCGATCTAGAATTAAGGCTGCAGAAAAGCAATGTTCAGCCCAAGGAATGGATGCTTCCTTGTCTCATCAGTCACTGGTAGCACTTTCAGAGCAATTAGCAGAACGAAAATGACAGACTATACCTTTGAAGGAAAAATTGGACTCTTATTTAGATTTAATGCCAAATCCATCTCTTGCTCAGGTGAAAATTGAAGAAGCAAAGCAAGAATTAGATGCTCTTGAAGCTGAACTTACAAAGAAAGTGAAAATGACGGAACCGTGACCAGAGCCAAATAAATTTCCCCTTTCTTAACAAAGTAAATTGAATTGGACTTTTAAAAATTTTTCCTCATGTTATTTCCTATAACTTAATTCCTGTAGTCTTAGAGGAAATAATGTCATTATTGATAAAAATAGTAGTGTCTGGTTGTGTATTGGAAAATTTCTCCCATAAGTTGAGACCTTTGGCCTAGGTTTTCGTTGACTTGCTATTTAGTCGCTAAGTCATGTCCAACTCTTTTGCAACTCCATCGACTGTAGCTCTCCAGGCTTCTTTGTCCATGGGATTTTCCAGGCAAGAATACTCTGGTGGGTTGCCATTTCCTTCTACAGGAGGATCTTCCCTATCCAGGGATCAAAGCTGTGTCTCCTGCATTGCAGGCAGATTCTTTACCACTGAGAAATACTATTGAGTAGAATTCTTCAAAAGAGATTGTAAACTGACGTAAATAGAGTAACATATCAACAATAAGAGGATCCTTCTTGAGGATAAGATTACTGAGGACAGCAATAAGAGGTGAAGGGATACAGATGGTCTTCAGTTAATAGCATATTCATCATTGCAATGTTTCTATAAGCTTGGAATTGCTTCCAAACACGACGTTAAAATTTTCATCCCTGAGGCAAAATGTACTGTGATGAATACAACGCATGCCTTTTTTTTTTCAAGTATCCTCCCATATTTGACACACATTCTTTTTTTTTTTTTTAAATTTTTGGCCACTTTTATTGGTCTTTCACTTATTTATTTTTCATCCATCTTTGTTCTTTGGCCTGTGTGGACTTCCCATTGCAGTGACCTCTCTCGTCTCAGAGCACCAGTCCTGGGCACATGCGCTCCAGAGCGCTGGCTCCGGTCCAGTCGCTCTGCAGCATGTGGGATCTTCCCAGGCCAGGGATCGAACCAGTGCCCTTTGCAGTGCATGGCGGACTCTACCCACTGGACCACCAGGGAAGCCCAATGTATGCCTTCTTGAAAGAGGAGGCCTTAGACTGTCCATAGCGAGTACCTAATAGAGCAGAGTCATGAGCGTACTCCACTGATGGGTGACAATATTACAGTTCCATAGCTAAAAGAGTATCTCCTTCTTTAGTGCAATTATTTTATTCTATTTTCTGTCTTTTAATTATTTATTTGTTTGACTGTGCTGGGTCTTTGTTGCTGAGTGGACTTTTCTCTAGTTGCGGCATGTGGGGGCTAGTCACAGTTGTGGTGCATGGGCTTCTCATTACGGGGGCTTCTCTTGTTGTGGAGCATGGGCTCTAGGGTGCACAGGCTTCCGTAGCTGCGACATGTGGACTCAGTAGTTGCAGCTCCCAGGCTCTAGAGCCCAGGCTCAGAAGTTGTGCCACACGGGCTTAGTTACTCCACAGCAAGTGGGATCTTCCCAGACTAGGGATCAACCCGTGTCTCCTGCATGGGCAAATGGATTCTTCACCCCTGAGCCACCAGGGAAGCCCTTAAAGATGATAGGCAGATGCTACTGATAACCATCTGTAAGAAAGAAAAGGAAACTTCTACCTCTTACTAAATAAAACATTTTAACTGGAAACATACTTACAGATATTGAAAACAAACCCATGGTTATCAAAGGGGAAATACTGGGGAACGGGGTAAATCATGAACTTGGGATGAATATGCACATACCACTATATACAAGATGGGTAACCAGCAAGAACTTACTGTAGAACACAGGGAATTCTAGTCAATATTCTGTGATAACCTACTTGAGAAAACAACTTGAAAAAGAATGGATATCTATCTATCTATCTATCTATCTATGAGTTAATTTGCCATACACCTGAAACTAACATTGTGAATTAACTGTACTTCTGGTGGCTTAATAGTAAAGAATCTGCCTGCAAAGCAGAAGACTAGGATTCAATCCCTGGGTCAGGAAGATCCCCTGGAGAAGGAAATGGCAATCCACTCTAGTAGTCTTGCCTGGGAAATCCCATGGAGAGAGGAGCCTGGTGGGCTACAGTCCATAGGGTCACAAAAGAGTCCAACATGACTTAGTGACTAAAAAACAACAGCAATATAAAATAAACAAATGTTTACATAGGGAGAAGAACTGAATAGACATTATTCCAAAGAGGAAGCGCGGATGGCCAACAAGCACAAGAGAAGTTGCTCCACATTGCTAATTATTAGGGAAATAGAAATAAAAGCTGTTGTGAGATATCACCTCACACCTGTCAGAACGACTATCATCAAAAAGAGCACAAATAACAAATGCTGGTGAAGATAGGAGAAAAGTTTTATTGGTCAATATCTGTGTGCTAAGTAATGCTGGGATTAGAAACATGCCCATATGGTCTTATGTATTATGTCTTAAACCCCCAAAGCAGCAGATCTACAGTGAAAGGGATTTGGGGGAAAATACTAAGGCTGTGAGTACATAAATATGAGATGGCAATGTGGCTTAATGAGGACCAATATCCACGAAGAACAAAAGACTTACTCCCCACTTTACTACAAAAGACTGTTCACAAAGAAAGGTCTTTATGGGGAGAAGAGTACAAAGTAAAGCAAAGCAAATAGTCTCAGAGATCCTACAGTAACTGTGGACACAGAAGTTCCTGGGTCCTGAGATTATCTGCCCTCCTCTCCCTTTCTGCTCTTCTTCCAGAATTCATCAAAACAAAAACAAGGGGCTTCCCTGGTGTTCCAGTGGTAAAGAGTCCGTCTTGCAGTGCGAGGGGCACCGGTTCAATCCCTGGCACGAAAGGATCCCACGTGCCGTGGAGCGGCTAGACCGGTGTGTCCAATTAGGAGCCAGCGCTCTGGAGCACATGTGCCCAGAGGCGGTGCTCTGTAAGGAGAGAGGCCGCTGTGATGGGAGGCCCACACAGACCAAAGAATAAAGATGAATGAAAATAAACAAATAAATAAAACAATAAAAGAGGCCAAAATTTAAACAAATAAACAAACAAACAAAAACTAAGACCGAGGCTTAACAGTCCTGTCACTTCATGGCAAATAGAAGGATAAGGGTGGAAGGAGTGACAGATTTCCTCTTCTTGGGCTCTAAAATCACTGCAGATGGTGACTACCACCATGAGATTAGAAGACAATTGCTTCTTGGCAGGAAAGCTCTGACAAATGTAAACAGTGTGTTAGAAAGCAAAAGATATCACTTTACGGATGAAGGTCCATATAGTCGGTGGTATGGGCTTTCCTGTACTCATGGAGGAATGTGGGAGTTGGACCACAAAGAAGGCTGAGCACTGAAGAATTGATACTTTTGAACTGTGGTGCTGGAGGAGACTCTTGAGAGTTCTTTGGACAGCAAGGAGATCAGACCAGTCCATCCTAAGGGAAATGAACCCTGAATATTCATTGGAAGAACTAATACTGAAGCTTAAGCTCCAATATTTTGCCCACCTGATGCAAAGAGCCAACTCACTGGAAAAACACCCTGATGCTGGGAAAGACTGAAGGCAGAAGAAGAGAGCAACAGAAGATGAGATCATTGGATGGCATCACCGACTCAATGGACATGAACTTGGGTAAACTCCAGGAGATGGCAAGGGACAGGGAAGCCTGGTATGCTGCCATCCATGGGGTCAGAAAGAGTCATACATGACCTGGTGACTGAACAACAGCTGGGTCTCTGTTGTGGCACATGGGATCTTTAGTTGCGACAAGTGGGCTCTAGTTCCCCAACCAAGAATGGAACCTGAGTCCCCTGCATTGGGAGTGTAGAGTCTTAGCCACTGAACCACCAGGGAAGTCCCTATTGATACTTTTTAAATATATGATGTCAAATGTTATTGACAAACGCATCAATAAGCTAAATGAGACTTTTATTGATGCATATATGCAGAGATAGTATATTCATTGCTAAAATGGGGCTATTTCATTCATGTGTCGCATCTTTACAGATGTAAATTCTAAAAATACTCATCACGTGAGTATGCACACGTAACAAGAATGAGTTTATGGTAATGACATCACTTGAATCTTTGAATTCCTCTAGGGAACTGACTAAAAACGACATCATGATGTAATCTGGGGTTATATATATCTGTAAACGACAAAACTCTGTAGAAGTAAAAATTAAAATAAAAATAATTAAAAAGAAAAAGGAAAAAAGGACATAATGAACTGTTGCTCAGGATTATTCTTAATGATTTATCCACCATGACTGAATTAGGTTCTCCTTTGATTTTATTCAAAGCAAGTAATCAGAAATCACTTTCTATGCAAAAAAATGTCTGCGACAAACTATTACTATTACTTGAAATTATTCTTTTGGAGTGTAGAGATTGTACCAGCAGAGTCAGTGCTCTGTAAGACCTGACAGGTGACGTGTATGGCTTCTGTCTCACTGTGTAATACACACGTAGTGTGAAAGCATCATGGCCACGCCACCAGAAGTGATGTCCTAAATACTCTCATCTCCCACGTAGGTATTAATCCGGGTAGAGACCTAATCCCTAGAAAATCTCTGCAATTTCAGTCTCAGCCAAAAGATCAGGAGCATCAGTCAAAAGTGACAAGAACATCCAGCTAACCACATGAGTCTAAAGTCTCTGAATGTCTTGGAATAAATTATATCTCTCCTCATCCACCACCTTCCTATACCCTTAGTTCCAAGAGTTAGAATTGAGGATATGAAAACCACCATAACCGTCACTTAGACATGACCATAAAACAGTAAACCTGGTCCTGGTGGCAGAAAGATCTATAGTGTGCGGGGACATGGGATCTTTAGTTGCGACAAGTGGGCTCTAGTTCCCCAACCAAGAATGGAACCTGAGTCCCCTGCATTGGGAGTGTAGAGTCTTAGCCACTGAACCACCAGGGAAGTCCCTATTGATACTTTTTAAATATATGATGTCAAATGTTATTGACAAACGCATCAATAAGCTAAATGAGACTTTTATTGATGCATATATGCAGAGATAGTATATTCATTGCTAAAATGGGGCTATTTCATTCATGTGTCGCATCTTTACAGATGTAAATTCTAAAAATACTCATCACGTGAGTATGCACACGTAACAAGAATGAGTTTATGGTAATGACATCACTTGAATCTTTGAATTCCTCTAGGGAACTGACTAAAAACGACATCATGATGTAATCTGGGGTTATATATATCTGTAAACGACAAAACTCTGTAGAAGTAAAAATTAAAATAAAAATAATTAAAAAGAAAAAGGAAAAAAGGACATAATGAACTGTTGCTCAGGATTATTCTTAATGATTTATCCACCATGACTGAATTAGGTTCTCCTTTGATTTTATTCAAAGCAAGTAATCAGAAATCACTTTCTATGCAAAAAAATGTCTGCGACAAACTATTACTATTACTTGAAATTATTCTTTTGGAGTGTAGAGATTGTACCAGCAGAGTCAGTGCTCTGTAAGACCTGACAGGTGACGTGTATGGCTTCTGTCTCACTGTGTAATACACACGTAGTGTGAAAGCATCATGGCCACGCCACCAGAAGTGATGTCCTAAATACTCTCATCTCCCACGTAGGTATTAATCCGGGTAGAGACCTAATCCCTAGAAAATCTCTGCAATTTCAGTCTCAGCCAAAAGATCAGGAGCATCAGTCAAAAGTGACAAGAACATCCAGCTAACCACATGAGTCTAAAGTCTCTGAATGTCTTGGAATAAATTATATCTCTCCTCATCCACCACCTTCCTATACCCTTAGTTCCAAGAGTTAGAATTGAGGATATGAAAACCACCATAACCGTCACTTAGACATGACCATAAAACAGTAAATCAAGCAATCTCATCTTAATTGAGAAAAATCCCCATTGAACCAAACCCAAATTCTGAAGCACTCTTTGTTAGCTTTCAGGATAAATAAACATTCCTCATTGGCAAAGTCGGGTAGGCTCGGGGTGATATTGGATATTGGGAATGAGATCATTTATTTTGTTTGACTTGGTGTGTGTATTTCTTCCTTTTGGCTATATGTGTGTAATACCTGATATTTACTGCCAGAGCCTGTGCTGGACATTTTTCCTGTATTAATGCATTTATCCTAAACCAAATCATATGAGGTAGGCAGTATTATGTCACTCGTGGTTTACAGATGGGGAGGCTGGGGCTGGGGGGATGAGCACCTTGGTAGACCTACTGGCTTCCAAACTGCAAGTTGGAGCAAGTTTCTTACTGTCTGCAAGTGACTTGATTTCACCTGTAAGAAGAGGAAGTTTTATGATGTCTACCTTCTTTGTGAATTGCACCTTTCATCATTAAAAAGATTCATCTTTGGGCTTCCCCTGGTGGTCCACTGGGTAAGGACACCGCCTTGCAGTGCAAGGGGCGCCAGTTCGAGCCCTGGCCTGGGAAGATCCCACGTGCCGCGGAGCGGCTGGACCGATGTGTCCAATTACCGAGCCGGAGCTCTGGAGCGCATGCGCCCAGAGCCGGCACTCTGCAACGACAGACGCCACCGCGATGGGAAGCCCACAGGAGCCAAGGAACAAAGACGGATGAACATAGAGAAATGAAGGACCAATGGAAGCCGCCCGCCTGCTCCCCTCCCTCCAACCCGACCCCCGCCCAAAATAAATAAATAAATAAATAAATAAAAAGATTCATCTTTGTTTCATTGAAAATAAAGAAATTAATTTTAAAAAACAACTATAGCAAAAGAAAAAAAAAACAACTACAGCAACAAAGCACATCACTAGTGCTTCAGCCACTCCTCTGTCCCACAAAGGCCATTTCATCACTCAGTTTTCACCACCTGCTCTCACACCTTGTCTGTTCTCTTTTCTCAATGGACACTTAGTATAAAGGTTCATATTTGGATAAAATCTCAAAGTTATATACCCTATCCCCATGTGTCTTTGTAGCTCTTTTAGTTTTAAAATTCAAACCGAGGGGCTTCCCCTGGTGGTCCAGTGGGTAAGGACACCGCCTTGCAGTGCAAGGGGCGCCGCTTCGATCCCTGGCCTGGGAAGATCCCACGTGCCGCGGAGCAGCTGGACGGATGTGTCCAATGACCGAGCCGGAGCTCTGGAGCGCATGCGCCCAGAGCCGGCGCTCTGTGACGATAGACGCCACTGTGATAGGAGGCCCACAGGAGCCAAAGAACAAAGACAGATGAAAATAGAAAAATGAAAGGCCAATAGAAGTGGCCCTCCCATCCCCCTCCCTCCCCACTCCACCCCTCAAAAGATAAATAAATAAAAAATAAATATTCAAAAAAATAAAATTCAAATCGAAAACAAATACTAATTCAACATTTTTAAAAAAATGGGAAGCGTAAGAGCTTATAGATTTGAAACAATGATTGGACATGATGAATTATGTTTGCACATGGTCTGGCCATAGCTAGCAACCAAAAAACAGTCACAAAAAAAAAAAACAAACAAGCAATTAAAAGTTGCTTTTTATTACCACTAATATCATTAGCCACAGAAGGCTTTACTGCCCAATGAAACTGTATGGAAGACAACAACGGTATGTTTCTGACTGTAATCAGCTCATAGTGATTTCTATGATTCAAACTTTTCTTGGCGGGGGAGGCGGGGGTCGGGTTGGGGAGGGAGGGGGCAGGCCACTTCTATTGGTCTTTCATTTATCTATTTGCATCCATCTTTGTTCTTTGGCCCGTGGGGGCCTCCCATTGCAGTAGCCTCTGTTGTCGCAGAGCACCGGCTCTGGGCACATGTGCTCCAGAGCTCTGGCTCCGTCGTTGGACACATCCGTCCAGCCGCTCCGCGGCACGTGGGATCTTCCCAGGCCAGGGATCAAAGCGGTGCCCCTTGCACTGCAAGGCGGTGTCCTTACCCCTTGGACCACCAGGGAAGCCCTCTGTGTTTCAAACTTTTAAAGTTTAGGGGCTTCCCTGGTAGCTCAATGGTGAAGAGTTCACCTGCCAATGCAGGAGACACGGGTTCGATCTCTGATTCAGGAAGATCCCACATGTTGCGGAGCAACTAAGCTTGTGTGCTGCAACTGTTGAAGCCCTTGTGCCCTAGAGCCCGAGTTCCACAAGAGAAGTCACCGCCACAAGAAACCTGCTCACCTCAACTAGAGAGTAGTCCCCACTCCCTGCAACTAGAGAAGAGACTGTGGCAGTTGTGAAAACCCAGAATAGCCAAAAATAAATAAATAAAAACATTTTTTAAAAATGAAAGTTTAAAAAGTTTTAATAATAAAATTATTAGACTTTTATTTATTTTGTCTGAAATGAATCCAGACCAGGGATGGAGCCCATGTCTCTTGCATCCGCAGATATATTCTTACCACTGAGCCACTAGGGAAGCCCAGACGACTCAATTTGTTGGACATGATATTCTTCCTTCCACAGTCCTGGCAACCACCATACTACTCTCCGTTTTGATAAAGCTAACCACTATTGATAATAATTCAACATTTTTAAAAAAATGGGAAGCGTAAGAGCTTATAGATTTGAAACAATGATTGGACATGATGAATTATGTTTGCACATGGTCTGGCCATAGCTAGCAACCAAAAAACAGTCACAAAAAAAAAAAACAAACAAGCAATTAAAAGTTGCTTTTTATTACCACTAATATCATTAGCCACAGAAGGCTTTACTGCCCAATGAAACTGTATGGAAGACAACAACGGTATGTTTCTGACTGTAATCAGCTCATAGTGATTTCTATGATTCAAACTTTTCTTGGCGGGGGAGGCGGGGGTCGGGTTGGGGAGGGAGGGGGCAGGCCACTTCTATTGGTCTTTCATTTATCTATTTGCATCCATCTTTGTTCTTTGGCCCGTGGGGGCCTCCCATTGCAGTAGCCTCTGTTGTCGCAGAGCACCGGCTCTGGGCACATGTGCTCCAGAGCTCTGGCTCCGTCGTTGGACACATCCGTCCAGCCGCTCCGCGGCACGTGGGATCTTCCCAGGCCAGGGATCAAAGCGGTGCCCCTTGCACTGCAAGGCGGTGTCCTTACCCCTTGGACCACCAGGGAAGCCCTCTGTGTTTCAAACTTTTAAAGTTTAGGGGCTTCCCTGGTAGCTCAATGGTGAAGAGTTCACCTGCCAATGCAGGAGACACGGGTTCGATCTCTGATTCAGGAAGATCCCACATGTTGCGGAGCAACTAAGCTTGTGTGCTGCAACTGTTGAAGCCCTTGTGCCCTAGAGCCCGAGTTCCACAAGAGAAGTCACCGCCACAAGAAACCTGCTCACCTCAACTAGAGAGTAGTCCCCACTCCCTGCAACTAGAGAAGAGACTGTGGCAGTTGTGAAAACCCAGAATAGCCAAAAATAAATAAATAAAAACATTTTTTAAAAATGAAAGTTTAAAAAGTTTTAATAATAAAATTATTAGACTTTTATTTATTTTGTCTGAAATGAATCCAGACCAGGGATGGAGCCCATGTCTCTTGCATCCGCAGATATATTCTTACCACTGAGCCACTAGGGAAGCCCAGACGACTCAATTTGTTGGACATGATATTCTTCCTTCCACAGTCCTGGCAACCACCATACTACTCTCCGTTTTGATAAAGCTAACCACTATTGATACCTTACATAAGTGGAATCACACAGTACTTGTCTTTTTTGTTGTTGTTCAGTTGCTAAATCATGTCTGATCACTTCAACCGCATGGACTGCAGCATGCAAGGCTTTTATGTCCTTCACGATCTCCCAGAGTTTGCTCAGACTCAGGTCCATTGAGTCAGTGATGCCATCCACCCATCTTGTCCTCTGTCATCCCCTTCTCCTCCTGCCCTCCATCTTCCCCAGCATCAGGGTCTTTTTCAGTGAGTCAGCTCTTTGCATCAGGTAGCCAACACATTGGAGTTTCAGCATCAATCCTTCCAATGAATATTCAGAGTTGATTTTCTTTAGGATTTACTCGTTTGATCTTCTTGAAATCCAAGGGACTCTCAAGAGTCTTCTCCAGCACCATAGTTGGAAAGCATCAGTTCCTCAGTTCTGTCTTCTTTATGGTCAAACTCTCAAATCCATGCAAGACTACTGGAATAGTAGTACCTTTGAATATACAGACCTTTGTACGCAAAGTGATGTTTGTGCTTTTTAATACTCAGTCTAGGTTTGTCATGCCTTATATTCCAAGGAGCAGGCGACTTTTAATTTCTTGTCTTGTTTCTTTGTGACTGTCTTATTCCACTTAGTATGCTGTCTGTACTCAAGTTTCACCCATCTGTAGCATGTGAAACAATTTCCTTACTTCATAAGGTTGAATATGACTAATATTCCATTCTACCACATTTTGAAGATTCATTCAACTGTTGATGGACATGTGGTTGAATCTAACTTCTTAGCAATTTTAAATAATGCTGCTGTAAACATGTGGAAGCAAGCATGTGTCTGAGACCCTGCTTTCAATCCATTTGCATAGATGCTTGGAGATGAGCTGGATTGATCATAATTCTTTTTAATTTTTGAGGAACCTCCACATTATTTTCCTTAGTGATTGTACCATTTTACATCCCCCTCACGTTTACAAGTGTTCCTATTTCTCCGCACCTTTTCCAATATTAAGAATTTTTCCTTCCTTCCTCCCTCCCTACTGTTCTTCCTCCCTCCCTACTGTTCTTCCTCCCTTCCTTACTTCTTTGCTTCCTTATTTTTCTTATAGTATCCATAATACATAGGAAAAACTCATGAGACTTTGACCTGAGATCCTTACCTAGTATGAAAGCACGGGGGCAAAAAAATCTGCCTATATCTCCCTATCCATTCTGCCACCATTGCGCTCAAAGTGCAATGGAATCTCTCCTGACATGGCCTGTCCTCTCTCTCAAGTCATAAACCTTCCCTATTCCATTATGTCTAAGCATGTTTCCCAAGCTTCATGGAAACCCAGGTAGTTACTTTTCCCCCAACAAAACATGTAGTTGATGCTGTCTTGTCCTCTCTTATACTGTGCCCTATATTCTCTTCTGCAAATGTTCTTTTGTGTCAAAATTCTGTATGTTCTTATATATACATACATCCACACACACACACACACACACACATATATATGTGTGTATATATATATATATATATATATTCACTTTCTGCACTGTGTCTTCAGAGCAGCATGTGGGCTTTCCTTTAGTTCCAAAATTCTATATATTCTTTTTGTGTTTCATTTTTATTTATTTATTTATTTGGGGCTCTTCTGGGTTTTCACTGCTGCCACAGACTGTTCTCTAGTTGCAGGGAGTGGGGGCTACTCTCTCGTGGAGGTGAGCAGGCTTTTTGCAGTGACTGCTCTTGTTGTGGAACTCGGGCTCTAGGGCACACGGGCTTCAGTCGTTGCAGCACTTGAGCTCCATGGTTGAGGCTCTGAGGCTCTAGAGCACAGGCTCCATAGGTGTGGCTCACAGGCTCAGTCGCTCCGCAGCATGTGGGATCTTCCTGGATCAGGGATCGAATCCATATCTCCTACATTGGCAGGCAAACTCTTTACCACTGAGCTACCAGGGAGGACCCCTAAAATTCCTGAGTGACACTCAAATGTGACCCCCTATAAAAGCAGCCTCACTTTCCAATGCCTTTACTGGGAATTCTCTAAACCTTTCCCCGTGTGTCCATGTGGCCTCCGCCCGGGGCTGAGGCGAGGACAAGCTTCTCCAGGCTTCTCCATGGCTGGGCCCCTCTGACTCACAAGGTGTGATTCGCCTTTTTGACAGGGAAGAGTCAGGAGGAGCTTCTTTTCATCAAGTTTGAGCATGATTTGATTTGATATCTCATGTGATACTTTTTGAAACAGAGTAGAAAATCAGCAGCTGGGGAGGTGGTCTTCATCTTCACACTCTTTTTTCTTAGGATAATGAAAATCATGAATTGCTTTCACAATTAGCACCAAGGCTACTCATCTTTCTCCCTCAGCTGCCTGAAGGGAAACCTGGCACTGTGGGCATAATCTTACACTATAAATGCACCTTCATCAAGCTAACTGTTTCTCATCCATTCGACGAGTATGTGCTTAGCCTCCCCTCTGTCCTAAGCACCACACCATGCAAAGAGGACCCAAACCAGGCACTGACAGCCAGGGGGGCTGGCACCCACTCACTGAGTATACATTGGTAGAACTACGACCTTGGTTTTTGCTTCAAAGGAGAGACGCATGGTGTGTGTAAACGGCCCTTTGGCCAAGTCATTGTGACACTGGTGGATGCATCAGCCCTGAGGGAGGAAGGAAGGGCTGGAAGCCAGACCTCGCCACCTGCCACGGGCCTGTGAGGGCAGGGCCAACAGAGCTCTCCAGGTACAAATAGCCCTGGGCTCCCAGGTTCCTAGACCAGCTCCTGATTGCTTCTCATTCACTAAGGCGGAACACGAGAGCAAAACCAACCATGAGGCTGTTCGTGGCTGTCCTGCTGGTCACCCTGGCCCTTTGCTGCTACGAGGGTGAGTCTCCATGGTTGAGGCTCTGAGGCTCTAGAGCACAGGCTCCATAGGTGTGGCTCACAGGCTCAGTCGCTCCGCAGCATGTGGGATCTTCCTGGATCAGGATCGAATCCATATCTCCTACATTGGCAGGCAAACTCTTTACCACTGAGCTACCAGGGAGGACCCCTAAAATTCCTGAGTGACACTCAAATGTGACCCCCTATAAAAGCAGCCTCACTTTCCAATGCCTTTACTGGGAATTCTCTAAACCTTTCCCCGTGTGTCCATGTGGCCTCCGCCCGGGGCTGAGGCGAGGACAAGCTTCTCCAGGCTTCTCCATGGCTGGGCCCCTCTGACTCACAAGGTGTGATTCGCCTTTTTGACAGGGAAGAGTCAGGAGGAGCTTCTTTTCATCAAGTTTGAGCATGATTTGATTTGATATCTCATGTGATACTTTTTGAAGCAGAGTAGAAAATTAGCAACTGGGGAGGTGGTCTTCATCTTCACACTCTTTTTTGTTAGGATAATGAAAATCATGAATTGCTTTCACAATTAGCACCAAGGCTACTCATTTTTCTTCCTCAGCTGCCTAAAGGGAAACCTGGCACTGTGGGCATAATCTTACACTATAAATGCACCTTCATCAAGCTAACTGTTTCTCATCCATTCGACGAGTATGTGCTTAGCCTCCCCTCTGTCCTAAGCACCACGCCATGCAAAGAGGACCCAAACCAGGCACTGACAGCCAGGGGGGCTGGCACCCACTCACTGAGTATACATTGGTAGAACTACGACCTTGGTTTTTGCTTCAAAGGAGAGACGCATGGTGTGTGTAAACGGCCCTTTGGCCAAGTCATTGTGACACTGGTGGATGCATCAGCCCTGAGGGAGGAAGGAAGGGCTGGAAGCCAGACCTCGCCACCTGCCACGGGCCTGTGAGGGCAGGGCCAACAGAGCTCTCCAGGTACAAATAGCCCTGGGCTCCCCAGGTTCCTAGACCAGCTCCTGATTGCTTCTCATTCGCTAAGGCGGAACACGCAGAGCAAAACCAACCATGAGGCTGTTCGTGGCTGTCCTGCTGGTCACCCTGGCCCTTTGCTGCTACGAGGGTGAGTCTCCTTGCTAACCCACCAGCACCAGCCCTGGTATTTTCTTAGATGAGTTTAATGGGGGGTGGGGGTGGGGAGGCAACACATCAGAATCCAAACCTCTTCCTCTACTTGACAGCGAGTCCCCCAGACGACCAGACCCCATTTGATCAATTCCCAATCAGTTCTACAACTCTTGCCACCAAATCATTGCAGGCAACTTCAAAGAGCTTTCCGCCCAAAGCCTCACTCCTTGTCTCTAATCTGTGTTTCAGAAGCCGTGTGACATAATAAGATCTGGACGGGAATCATAGCGTTTTGACCTTGAACAAAATCTCCAGGTCTCCTCTTGTCATGGATTTTTCCAACACCCACCAAGAGTAGTTTCTGTCAGTGGGGTGGGATTAAGTGTGTCAAGAGTCTGGCTCAGGTATCGAGCAGATACTGAGTAGTTATCAGTGTTCTTGTTCCTAGAGTTTCCTAGATGACTGTTGAGTTTACAGTCTAACTAAGAGATCCAGACTCCGAAAATGTTCGAGTTGGGAGGGTTTGGGAAGAGTTTTTACTTCAAGAAGAGCCAGTGTTCTGTGAATCTGGGAATACCAGATCTTCACAAAAGCTCTGCAAATAAGCAGCACTGAAGATATCTGCGAATGTGACCTGTTTCCTGAGAGTCCCACCACTGCCGGTAGAAGAACTAGTGTCATCATCAGAGTCGCAAACTACTGTCCTACAACGAACTCCAGACATTTGTTCACCAATACTCTGGTGTTCCTGCAAGCCCTCCACACTGACACACGTCTCATTGAGTGTTTCTCTTTGATCAGACTCTCTAAACATCCTTCTCTGTCCCTCTGTTGCCCTTTCAGAGGTTCTGCATAGTTTGAAGTCTAACCAGGGGTCAGATCAGAGCCTGGTGGAGTACATTCCAGGATGCCAGGTGGTTCCCAAGACTCGGTGGAGGCTGTGGGTGGGGGATAGGGAATCCAATCCAGGAAAAATGATTACTTCCAGTCTCAGGACTTTTTGGATGGGGTTGTGCGAACCCGTTCTCACCCCTCACCTTCTCTAGGAATTCTCTACATTCTGTACACAAGAGTCAATCATAACTTTGTGTCTGAGCTTCAAGTGTGCTCAAATTGATTCGATGTTGACTTTTTAATCTATGCCTGCATCCAATGATAGACATCTATGATTTGATTTAGGCTCAAAATAGCATCTAGGTTATATACTCTACTCCAGGTTGATTCTTTCTCCCTTCTGTAATCTCTGGTAAAATCTGACTCTACCATTCAGTTGAAAACTTGTTTACTAAAATCTCCTCTTCCCTAATATCCAAGATAAAATATGGTGTCACTCACATGCTAGGCCACACCTGATATTTTGATGTCTACAGAAAGTGAGTTTGAGCAAAGTAAGAGAGCTCTGAAAAGTAGTGGGTGTACTTTATTTGTGTATGTGGAGGGGGGGTGTACTTTAAAAAGGGCAACGCTGAAGTCAGGGAAGTGGATTTCTAGTCTTGTCTTGGCCAAGGGATCTCTTGCTCTGGGGCCTCAAGGAAGTCACAACCCTAGGGTCCTGCAGGGCCACTGGTACAAGTACAAGACGAGATTGTAAAACCCTTGGGACTCCCATCTAGTCTTATTCAGGGAACCATGGGGGTAAAGTGACTTTGCTTCATCACGTGTATCTCTTTTCCTTCTGCTCCAGCCAATGCGGTTGCCTGTCCAGACCTTGTGAATGAATTGGTGTTATTCTTCGAACCTTCTGACATTGTGTTCCGGGCATCACTTATGAAATATAATGCACCTGAGGCAGCTGTGGACGCCAAGATGCAAGTGAAGCAATGTGTGAATCAGCTTTCCCTTCAAACTAAAGAGCGACTTAAGTTTATGATGGTAAGGTCTTCCTTCCTGCTGCCCGGAGGGCTTTGCTCCCTGCACTTCCAGGGAGGGCGAACAGGGTGCTGCCCAGAGTGGGTCACCTGTCACCTGCCTCACTGCTCACGTCTGATAAGGTGACCTGTGACCACAGGGTGGGTGAGGACGTCCCTCCTGCTGAGCTCCCCTAGCGAACACTGCACAGGGCACAGGGCATGGTCCTCCTTCCCTTGTCACCTCCCTGGGCACCAGACTGTGCCAAGCGTCCTGAGGAAAAGGCCAGGCGCTGTCACGGCCACACCCTGAGACTGGGAATCTCCTGAGAGCAGCAATTCCTTACTGTCCTCTCACTCCCGGCCCTGAGGCGCTAACCCACTGACTCTGATGGCGAGAACATGCTGAGTTCCTGGGACAACAGAGAAAAGAAAGTCTGACCACACTCTCCAAACTTCGCTCTCCTCCTTCCACTTGAACCCCACCTCCTGCCCCTGCTGGCCACCTCTCAGTTTCTCTGCTCCTCTATGGAAAGGTTTCCTTCCTGACTTGCGTGCTTTGTTGGGATTGTATCAGATCTATGTCATTTACCATGCTCGCTGGGCTCCTTTCTTGCACCCTCCCATTTGCCTTTTGTTGGTTGAAATTTCATTGACAACTTCATTGTCAATAAATGAGAGTCTGTTAACGTGTCATCTCCCACAGCAAGAATGATCTCCCCTTTCTCTCTTCTTCTATTTCAGACGGAAATAGTGGTGGGTTGTGCTCTCAGTTAGAAGACTATCTAAACATTCCGTTGCATGATCACCTGATCTTCCACATGGACAATGTAGAGGTTTCAACTTCTTGCTCAATAAATGATTTTCCCTGCATTTCTTTACTTGTCCTGTTGTCATTCAGCTGTCTCTGGTTTTGTGTAGGGGTGGTTTGCATCATGAAGTACCGCTGGGTGTCATCACCACCAGTAAACGTTAGGGGCCCACTGTCCAGTTAGCCTCAGTGTTCTGAGGTGCAGGGCTCTCGAGAAGACATACCTGGTTATGCATCACCCTGCCTTTCTCTACCGGTTTCCCACTCATACGGCCAGGATGAAGGGGTGGTGCTCTTATTAGGTCATTCAGTCATGTCCAACACTTCTGTGACCCCATGGACTATGGCATGCCAAGCTCCTCTGTCCCTGGGATTTCCCAAGCAAGTATACTGGAGTGGATTGCCATTTCCTTCTCCAGGGGATCTTCCCCAGCCAGGGATCCAACCCCCGGCTCCTGTCTTGACTGGCAGATTCTTTCCCGCTGATCCAACAGGGGCTGAAGGGATACTTCAGGGTAAAAACCTGTTAAAACCTTCCTGTTACTGGGGTTCATTTGTTGGATACTCACATCGTATCTGGGGCTTCCCTGGTGGCAGGAGATGTGGGTATGATCCCTGGATCCAGACTCTTGCCTGCAGAATTCCACAGACAGACGCACCTTGCGGGCTCCAGGTCATCGGGTCTCACAGAGTCGAACACAACTGAAGCGACTGAGCACACGTGTAGCACACACGGCCGTCTGGGCAGTCACGTGACCTCTGACCCAAAGCCTTGTTCCTATTCTGTCCTCACCTTAACCACAGCCAGACTGCATGGGCCTCTTACCTTCACCGTGGTGTCAACCCTACGAATTGTCCAGTGTAGTTCATGTTCCATCTACGTCTCAGTTGGTAGTGAATACTCAGGGCTTAACCATCAGTTACCTCCTCACATTAATCAGACTCCTGGGGGCTCATGCTTCCTCGCTCAGATTCTCCCAAGAGCTCCCGAAGCCAACGTCCAGCTGCCACCTGCACAGCACCCTTCAGGCCCTCCACAGTTCCTGATGAAGGAATGTGTAAAACGGAAAACACGCTCTACCCATAACCTCCTCCTCTTCCATGGGCCCCTACCCCTTCCTGGTTCGTGGACCCACCACCCACTGAGCAGTGGGAGGCAGCATGGGCTACACGACTTGTTTCCAGAGGTTGCTCTAACACACGACCACACACGGGTTGACTTCAATCAAATGATTGTGTCCCAGTTTGGGGGACTGAAGCCCCCAGTCTGTCATACTCTGCCGAAATTGGTGTGTCAGGAGGGCCGTGCTCCTTCAGGTAGGTCTAGCTAGAAATCTGGTATGGCTGCTTCCAGTTGGAGGGCTGATGGCATTCTTGCTTTTGGCTCACATCACCCCAGTTTCTGCCCAGGGGATCATAGCGCTAAATCTCTCTCTGCCTCTTTCATGTGAAATATGTGAGATTGCCCTTAGAGGACCCCTGAGAATTCACTTTAATGACCCCATCTCAAACTCTGTAACTTCATCACATCTCCCTTTCATTTTTGGGATTTGTTTGTTTGTTTGACTCTGGAAGGAATACACTGCACGTTTTAGGGGTTAAGATATGGCCATCTTTGAGGAGCTGTGTCAGCTCACCACAGCGCACCTCTGCTCTAACATCTACAAAGCCAGTAAGTTCTGCCCTCCGCTGTAACAGCATTGCTGGATCCACGGGGGGGGTTTCCCTGGATCCAGACTCTTGCCTGCAGAATTCCACAGACAGACGCACCTTGCGGGCTCCAGGTCATCGGGTCTCACAGAGTCGAACACAACTGAAGCGACTGAGCACACGTGTAGCACACACGGCCGTCTGGGCAGTCACGTGACCTCTGACCCAAAGCCTCGTTCCTATTCTGTCCTCACCTTAACCACAGCCAGACTGCGTGGGCCTCTTACCTTCACCGTGGTGTCAACCCTACGAATTGTCCAGTGTAGTTCATGTTCCATCTACGTCTCAGTTGGTAGTGAATACTCAGGGCTTAACCATCAGTTACCTCCTCACGTTGATCAGACTCCTGGGGGCTCATGCTTCCTCGCTCAGATTCTCCCAAGAGCTTCCGAAGCCAACGTCCAGCTGCCACCTGCACAGCACCCTTCAGGCCCTCCACAGTTCCTGATGAAGGAATGTGTAAAACGGAAAA
This sequence comes from Tragulus kanchil, assembly GCA_022376925.1. Lineage (NCBI taxonomy): Eukaryota > Metazoa > Chordata > Mammalia > Artiodactyla > Tragulidae > Tragulus > Tragulus kanchil. Next base: position 11,270,893 of record JAIOJX010000006.1, on the reverse strand, counting down.
CACGCTCTACCCATAACCTCCTCCTCTTCCATGGGCCCCTACCCCTTCCTGGTTCGTGGACCCACCACCCACTGAGCAGTGGGAGGCAGCATGGGCTACACGACTTGTTTCCAGAGGTTGCTCTAACACACGACCACACACGGGTTGACTTCAATCAAATGATCGTGTCCCAGTTGAGGGGACAGAAGCCCCCAGTCTGTCATACTCTGCCGAAATTGGTGTGTCAGGAGGGCCGTGCTCCTTCAGGTAGGTCTAGCTAGAAATCTGGTATGGCTGCTTCCAGTTGGAGGGCTGATGGCATTCTTGCTTTTGGCTCACATCACCCCAGTCTCTGCCCAGGGGATCATAGTGCTAAATCTCTCTCAGCCTCTTTCATGTGAAATATGTGGGATTGCCCTTAGAGGACCCCTGAGAATTCACTTTAATGACCCCATCTCAAACTCTGTAACTTCATCACATCTCCTTTTCGTTTTTGGGTTTTGTTTGTTTGTTTAACTCTGGAAGGAATACACTGCACGTTTTAGGGGTTAAGATATGGCCATCTTTGAGGAGCTGTGTCAGCTCACCACAGCGCACCTCTGCTCTAACATCTACAAAGCCAGTAAGTTCTGCCCTCCGCTGTAACAGCATTGCTCCTGAGCAGCTCCTCTTTTCCATACTCTGGGCCTCCTCACCGTCCAGCCCCCATTCTTCCCAGAGTGGACCAAACATCTCTTGAATGGTCTCCTGGCCTCAGCGATATCCTTCCTGCAGTATATCCTCTTCACTGAGGCCAAAGTCAGCCTCCTAAAATTGGGAAGTGAATCTGATCCCACTTCCATAAATCAAAAATACAAGAGTGTGTGTTCCAGTGAAGAGGATTTACTGTGCATTCTACAGCCACTCTCAAATTACAGTAGGTATATTTGTACGTGTGTGCTGGGTGACTTCAATTGTGTCTGACTCTCTGCAACCATAAGGACTATAGCCCGGCAGGCTCCTCTGTGCGTGGGATTCTTCAGGCAAGAATATCCAGGTGGATTTTCCTCTTCACCAGGGGCTCTTCCCAACCCAGGGATCAAACCTGTGTCTCTTATGTCTCCTGCACTGGTAGCCAGGTTCCAGGTTCTTTACCCCGAGCACCAACTGGGAAGCTCCAGGTACATTTAGGTGGGTACATTTATACCACCTCTATGTTGAGAACAAAAAGATAACAGTTATCTATCATAAGGATTAATAACAAGGCTTTTATAGTAAGCATCTTTTTAATCACGTCAGAAATACATGCACTTAAATCAATCTCTATTTTGTGAAACATTACATGTTCAGTATACATACTATACATACTATACCTTGTGGACCCAGGCATACATAGAGCTCTTGCAACACTCTGAGAATCTCCGATTGGAATCATTGCAAGGCCCGCTGTGGACATTACACTTGAGGACTTCCCCATCCCAGTCCCTGGACGTCAATTCAAGTAGTTTAACTTCTCGTATTCCAGAATGGGGGAGATCACCGTGAGAAGGAAAGCTCCAAAGTAATACTACAAGAAAGTTTCCTAGAAATGAAGAATATGAAATCAAACCACCCACTCACCTCCCCACATCAAAACACATTTTTGTGACTTTCTGGAACATTGCCCTAAAAGAAGACATTTTGTTCAGAAAGAAACACTACATCGTATCCAAAGATTGGGAATAAAAATGGAACCCACTCAAAAGGGAAGGGGTAGGTGTACACTTGTAGCAGATTCACATTGTTATACACCAAAATCAATGCAACATTGTAAGGCAATTATCCTCCAATCAAAAATAGTTTTTAAAAAATGATATCTACCCAAGACTAGAAGACACAAGATTAAAACTAAGTGTTTAGAGGTTCAGACTTGGGACCGTGTACAAATATAATTCTGTATGCAATCGACTATCATTTGAGCGTGAAAACAAAGGTTTTTTGAAGTACGAATCTTCAAAAATTTTGTCTCCAATGAGTTTTGTCTCAGAAGGTATGGGAAGATAAACTTTTCATAAAAGAAGAAGTAGATGAAGAAAGAAGTGTATAAAAACAAGAAACACAGGGCCTAACAAGTTTTTGTAGATGAATCCGTAGGAGACAGAAAAAACAATTTAGAACGTGTCAATAGTAGTAGACACAGTGAAAGAAACTGCAGATCGACAATAATGAGACTACCTGGTGAGGATGGGAAGGGATGGCCTCTACCTTGGCTGCCGTTTTTTTTAAGTTTATATTTTGTACTGGGGCATTGCTGATGAACATAGTTGTCATACTTTCAGGTGAACAGCGAAGGGACTCAGCCATACACATTCATGTATTCGTTTGCTCCCAAACTCCACTCCCATTCAGCCTGCTCCTGTGCTATACAATTAGGACTTGATGGTTATCCATTTTATTTTATTTTATTTAAAATTTTTTAAACCTTTATTTTACTTTTAAATATTACAGAGTTTTGTTGTTTACAGATATGGGTTATCCATTTTAAATACAGCACTGTGTGTGTGTCCATCCCAAGCTCCCTTACCACCACTTCCCTTGTCCTTCCCTCTGGTAGTGTTGCTCCGTGGATGGTTTTTCCTTTTTTGTAAGTTTCACACACCCTTGGGTTTTTTGTTTGTTGTTGTTTGCCCTGTCGTGGAACTTGCAACTTCTCAGTTGCCCAACTGGGAATTGTACCCATGCCCCAGCATGAAAACAGCAGATCGTAACTACTGAACTGCCAGGGGGTTCCCTTTTTTCTTTTTTTTTTTTAATGAAGTATGATTGATTTACAGTGCTGTGTTAGTTTCTGGTGTAGAGGAAAGTTATTCAGTGATCTATTTGTGTTCAGTGGCTCAGTTGGGTCCGACCCTTTGCAGTACCATGGACTGTAACTTGCCAGGCTCCGCGGTCCATGGAATTTTCCAGGCAAGTATAGTGGATCAAGGGCTTCCCCTGGCGGTCCAGTGGATAAGGACACTGCCTTGCAGTGCAAGGGGCGCCGGTTCGATCCCTGGCCTGGGAAGATCCCACGTGCCGCGGAGCGGCTGGACTGATGTGTCCAATTATCCAGCCGGAGCTCTGGCGTGCCTACGCCCAGAGCCGGTGCTCTGCAGCGACAGACGCCACTGTGATGGGAGGCCCACAGGCGCCAAGGAACAAAGATGGATGAAAATAGAGAAATGAAAGACCAATAGAAGTGGCCCGCCTGCTCTCCTCCCTCCCCAACCCGACCCCCGCCCTAAATAAATAAATAAATAAATCTTAAAAAAAAAAAAAGTATAGTGGATCGAGGTGCCATTTCCTACTCTAGGGGCTCTTCCCAACCCAGGGATCAAACTCAAGTCTCCTGAATTGGCTGGTGGGTTCTTCACCACTAGCACCACCTGAGAAGATAGATCTATCTATCTGTGCACATTCTTTGTTGAACTTTTTTCCAGTTTAGTTTAAGATATTCAATAGAGTTCCTATACTCTACAGTGAAGCCTTGTTGTTTATCTCTTTTATATGTGATATTTGTATCTACCAATCCCAAACTCCTAACTCAGCCCTTTCCCACTCCTATTACCCTCTTTCCCCTTCAGTAACCATAAATCAGTATTCTATGTCTGTGAATCTGTTTCTATTTTATAATGAAGCATACTTGATCGTCTGTTAGATTCCACATAGAAGTGATATCATCTAATACTTAACTTTCTCCGATTTGCTTCACTTAATATGATAACCTCTTGGTCCATCCATGTTGTTGCAAGTGGTATTATTTCCTTCTTTCTTGTGGCTGAATACTATTGCATTGTGTGTATATGCTACGTCTACATTATCGATTCATCCGTAGATGAACATTTAGGTTGCTTGCACATCTTGGCTACTGTAAATAGTACTGCTATGAACATGGGGTTGCATGTGTTTTTTAAATTAGGCTTTTATTCAGATACATGTCCAGGAGTGGGATTGTCGGATCATATGGTAACTCTGCTTTTAGTTTCTGAAGGAACTACCATGCTACACCAATTTACATTCCCACCAACAATGTAGGAGAGCTCCCTTCTCTCCACAGCCTCTCCGGTATATATTATGTGTAGACTTTGGGATGATAGCCATCTGACCAGTGTGAGGTGGTGTGTCACTGTACTTTTGGTTTGCATTTCTTAAGCAATTAGCAACATTGATATCTTTCCATGACCCTGATGCTGGGAAAGATTGAAGGCAGGAGGAGAAGGGGACCACGGAGCATGACATGGTTGGATGGCATCACCGGTTCAGTGGAGATGAATTTGAGCAAATTCCAGGAAACAGTGATGGTCAGGGAAGCCTGGGGTGATGCAGTCCGTAGGACCACATACAGTCAGACACGACTGAGTGACTGAGCAACAAAACAATGAGCAACACTGAGCATCTTTCAATGTGTCTATTGACTATCTGTCTTCTTTGGAAAAATACCTGTTTAGGTCTTCTGTCTACATTTTTTATGGGATTGTTTATGTTTGTTATTATTGAGCTGTATGTTAATATATTTTGAAACTTAAGCCCTTGTTGGATGCATCATTGGTAAAAATTTCTCCTAGTCCATAGACTGCCCTTTAATTTCATTTATGGTTTCCTTTGCTATGCAAAGCTTTTACATTTCATTAGGTCCCATTAGTTTGGCTGCTGTTGTTGTTGAATCACTAAGTCGTGTCTGACTCTTCTGCCACCATAGGGACCGGAGCCCACCAGGCTTCTCAGTCCAGACAAGAATATTTCCCGACCCAAGGATCAGACTTGTGTCTGCTGCATTGGCAGGTGAATTCTTTACCACTGAGTCACTAGGGAAGCCGGTTTACTTTTGCTTTGATTAGTTTGCTTTTGCTTTTACTCCTATTGCCTTGGAAGACTGACCTAAGAAGACATTGCTATGGTTTAAGTCAGAGAATGTTTACCTGTGTTCTCATCTAGGAATCTCGTTGTGTTATGTCTATATTTAAGTCTGTAAGCCATTCTGAGTTTGTCTTTCTGTATGGCATGAGGGTATGCTCTAACTTCCTTCTTCACATGCAGCTGTCCAGCTTCCCCAACACCACATGCTGAAGAGATTGTCTTTTCTCCATTGTATGTTCTTCCCTCCGTTGCTGAAGAGTAATGGATCGTAGGGGAGTGGGTTTTATTCCTGGACTCTCTTTTCTGTGTACACTGTTTTTCAAATTCTTCCTTTCTGAACAGTCCTCCTGTACTGCTATTTTAAACAATAATTCTGAAAAGTACAGGAAGTTGTTACACAGAAATGAAAAGGAAGGACTGGACAGAAGAAAGCAGGCTGAAAAAAAAAGTTTGGAGCCAAGTCTGACCCACAAATACATTATGATGCTGGAAATTTTCCCTGGTCAACTTGAAATCTACACTGCACCAGACTTAGGGGAAACTGGACATATTCTGTCCACAAAGACTTACTGAAATTCCTTAAGGAATTAATTACCATGATGTGACAAGGCATGAATGAGACCTCAAGAAAAGGTTGGAGGTTTATCCACCGAGCATGGGAGTCTATTATAGAAGTGAAAGAGCGCTAGAAATTCAAGGATGAAAAAGCCCTTAAGAGTTTGCATCCTCTAGGAAGAAAGACTTGCTGAGGGAGGTGGTGGCTGAGTTGAATCTTGAAGAAGGTGGATGATGATGACAAAGAGGAGAAAGGAAACCCCCCCACCAAGGAACGAGGACAAGCCCGAGCAAAGCCATGGACATGAAGCTAAGCTTCGTGCCCTGGAGGCTATGGATGCCCACACTCCTGCCCACACTGCTTCCCACATCGGCCTGCCCCAGGACTGCGTTCAGGGCACCCTGAACATGCAGCTACCTAGCACTGCTGACCTGCCATCACAGGGTCAAAGACTTAGATGTTTCCCTGGCCCTGGATTCCTCAACCAAAGTGTTATTGACATTTGAGGCTGAAGAAGTCTCCTTTGAGTAGATGCCCTGAGCACTGCAGGCTGTCCAGCAACAGCCCAGCCTCTGCTCACTTGGTGCCAACAGCACACCACCCCGCCTCAGAGGACGCCTCAAACATCTCTAGACATTGACAAGTGTCCACAGGTCTTGGGGGAAGGAGAGAGGAAATCAGCCCCAGTAGAGAATCACCATTCTAGCAATGGAAATACGGTCTACCAGTTCTTCCATATGCCCCTTGCAATGTCCCTAAGAACCAGAAGTTCACAACTGTGGATGTATAAAATTAGCAAGAAAATGTGGGCATGAAGTGAAGGGGAAATTACCAACTGAATAGAAAAGAGAATGGGGTAAATATCTAATTACCATTTGAACTGTCACATGGGTATGGGGACTAGATGTGTAACCACAGAGTTTATGGAAATATCAAGTTGCGTAAAGTTCAGGGTTTTGGTGGATGAGCCAAAGGGAATTAGCTGGAGGTGACTCTTGATCCTGGCTTGACTTCCAAATCCGGCTCACAGCTCTTAAGTCAGTTGATGGATCCGGGTTAGATTGGATCAAGATGATGCTTATTTCTTGGGAACAAGGATGTGCACAGTCCCCAGAGAGCTCGGATTCCAACTTCCTTCCCTCTTGACCTATCTTCTCCATATTTTGACTCCAAAGTCCTCATACAGTAACATAAATATAGTGCTAGCACTGGCATGTTAGGCTGATGCCTGGTTTAATGTTGAATTTGATCCCTGCCTTTACTAGAGAGTTGAGTTTAAGTACGCTTCTTTTTTCTAAATAGGCCCAATAATAAATCATGTAATATTATCAGGGAATGCATTGTATCAGTTCAAAATCTATCTCAAGAAACACTGACACAACAATTAATTAAGTACCTACTATAATCACTGCTGAGCTTCTCTTTTAGCTCAGCTAGTAAAGGATCTGTCTGTAATGCATGAGACCCTGGTTTGATTCCTGGGATGGGAAGATCGCCTGCAGAATAAGCTATCTATCCCAGTATACCTGGGATTCCCTGGTGTCTTAGATGGTAAAGAACTGCCTGCCAATGTAAGAAACCCAGATTCCAGATTTGATCCTTGGTCCTGGGAGATTCCACATGCTTCAGAGCAACTAAGTTCATGCCTTGCAAACTATTTATTTATTTATTTATTTTTGGCTCTTCTGAGTTTTCACTGCTGCTACAGGTTTTTCTCTAGTTGTAGGGAGTGGGGGCTCCTCTCTAGCTGAGGTGAGCAGGCTTCTTGTTGCAGTGACTTCTGTTGTTGTGGAACTCAGGCTCTAGGGCACACGGGCTTCAGTCGTTGCAGCACATGGGCTCCATAGTTGTGGCTACAAGACTCTAGAGCACAGGCTCCATAGTTTTACCTCATGGGTTTAGTTGCTCTGCAGCACGTGGGATCTTCCCAGATCAGGGATTGAACCTGTGTCTCCTGCACTGGCAGGTGAACTCTTCACCACTGAGCTCCCAGCGAAGCTCATACCTCGCAACTATTGAGGATGAGCCATAAAGCCCAAGAGCTTCAACTACTGAGCCCTCAAGCTCCAGTGCGCCTGCTCTGCACCTATAGAGCTCACTGCAATGGGAATGCCACAGAGCGCAGACTAGATAGTAGCCCACCACTCCCTCCAATTAGAGAAGAGCCTACGCAGCAACGAAGACCGAGTATTCCCAAAAAGAAATATATATATATATATATATATATATATATATATGTAATATAAAAAAATTCATCTGAACCATAAAGTGAAAACCCATTTGGATCAAACAGAACAGGCTGGTTAATAATAGTGTTGAGAGTTGTGTCTCCAGTCAGAACTCTTGACTCTTTACCCTGCTCTGCCACCCACTAGCTCTGTGCCTTTGGTCAAAATATTTGACCCTCTTCCCGGTTCCTGGGGTGGCCCTCAGGGAATGCATTACATTCAAAATCTATCTCAAGAAACACTGACACAACAATTAATTAAGTACCTACTATAATCACTGCTGAGCTTCTCTTTTAGCTCAGCTAGTAAAGGATCTGTCTGTAATGCATGAGACCCTGGTTTGATTCCTGGGATGGGAAGATCGCCTGCAGAATAAGCTATCTATCCCAGTATACCTGGGATTCCCTGGTGTCTTAGATGGTAAAGAACTGCCTGCCAATGTAAGAAACCCAGATTCCAGATTTGATCCTTGGTCCTGGGAGATTCCACATGCTTCAGAGCAACTAAGTTCATGCCTTGCAAACTATTTATTTATTTATTTATTTTTGGCTCTTCTGAGTTTTCACTGCTGCTACAGGTTTTTCTCTAGTTGTAGGGAGTGGGGGCTCCTCTCTAGCTGAGGTGAGCAGGCTTCTTGTTGCAGTGACTTCTGTTGTTGTGGAACTCAGGCTCTAGGGCACACGGGCTTCAGTCGTTGCAGCACATGGGCTCCATAGTTGTGGCTCTAAGGCTCTAGAACACAGGCTCCATAGTTTTACCTCATGGGTTTAGTTGCTCTGCAGCACGTGGGATCTTCCCAGATCAGGGATTGAACCTGTGTCTCCTGCACTGGCAGGTGAACTCTTCACCACTGAGCTCCCAGCGAAGCTCATACCTCGCAACTATTGAGGATGAGCCATAAAGCCCAAGAGCTTCAACTACTGAGCCCTCAAGCTCCAGTGCGCCTGCTCTGCACCTATAGAGCTCACTGCAATGGGAATGCCACAGAGCGCAGACTAGATAGTAGCCCACCACTCCCTCCAATTAGAGAAGAGCCTACGCAGCAACGAAGACCGAGTATTCCCAAAAAGAAATATATATATATATATATATATATATATATATATATGTAATATAAAAAAATTCATCTGAACCATAAAGTGAAAACCCATTTGGATCAAACAGAACAGGCTGGTTAATAATAGTGTTGAGAGTTGTGTCTCCAGTCAGAACTCTTGACTCTTTACCCTGCTCTGCCACCCACTAGCTCTGTGCCTTTGGTCAAAATATTTGACCTCTCTGGTCCTGGTGTCTGCAGCTGGGGAGAAAGGATGTGCCCACCTCAGGGGAAGGTGACCACACATCCCTTTTCTCTTGAGAGAAGTCTGGTCTACATTGCTCTCTCAGCATTCCAACTATTAAAAAATCCCTCTCACCCTTCAAGTTACCCCAGCTTGACCAGTAAATTTATTTTTGCCTTTTTTAAAAAACATATTGAAAAAATACATATATATATATTGGATTATTCTTGATTTGCAATGCTGTGTTAGTTTCTGCTATAAAATAAATGGATTCAGATACATATATGAATGTATACATAAATATATATACAAATTTCCAAATACATATGTTTTCCACATGTACCATTCCATTATGCTTATCACAGCATATTGAACACAGCTCCCTGTGGTATACAGAAGGACCTTGTTCTGTATCCATCTTATATATAATAGTGTGCATCTGCTAACCCCAACTTTCCAGTCCTTCTCTCTTCTACCTGCCCTCCCCCTTGGTAACTACAAGTCTGTTCTCTTGGCCTGTGAGTCTGCTTCTGTTTCATAGATTAGTCCATGTGTGTCACATTTTAGATTCCATATATAAGTGATATCCTATCATATTTACCTTTCTCTTTCTGACTTACTGCACTCACAATGATCATCTCCAGGTGTATCCAGGTTGCTGGGAATGGCACTAATCCATTCTTTGGTGGGCTGAGTAATATTCCATTGTAAATATACGTATACAAACCACTTCAGTATTCTTGCCTTGAGAACCCCACGAACACAATGAAAAGGCAAAAAGAGGACCTTGGAAGATGAGCCTTCCAGGTCAGTCAGTTTACAGGACGTGGAGCAGAGCGGGATAAAGCAGAAACGTCGCTCAGTTGTGGACCTATCTAGTGGCAAAAGCAAATCCAGTGCTGAGTTTTACGTTGGACAGATGCTGAAGCTGAAGCTCAGATACTTTGGTCACCTGGTGGGAAGAGTGGACTCAATGGAAAAGTCCCTGAAGATGGAAAAGATGGGCAGCAAGAGGAGCGGGGGCAGCAGAGGATGAGACAGTTGGATGCCATCACTAACGCAATGGACATGAGTTTGAGCAAACTCCAGGAGAGAGTGAAGGTCAAGGAAGGCTGGAGCACTGTAGTTCGTGTGCAGAGTCAGACACGACTTAACAACTGAACAGCACACACATACACACAACACACACACACACACATACATATATATAATTCTGTATGTATATTACACAATCTTTACAATTATAAATATTATATACAATGTATACAGTTATATAGGTATAGAATCTCTTTATCCATTCATACATCAATAGACATTTAGGTTGTTTCCATTTCTGGGCTATTCAATGAAGACAGGTGGGCATGTATCTTTTTGAATTACAGTCTTGTCTGAATATATGCAAAGGAACGAGATTCCTAGATCATGTGGCAATTCTTTCTACTTTCTTGAGGAGCCTCCATGTGCTGTGCTTAGTTGCTCAGTCCTGTCCAACTCTTTGTGACCCTATGGATGACAGCCCACTAGGTCCCTCTGCCCATAAGTATTCTCCAGGCAAGAATACTGGAGTGGGTTGCCATGCCACTCCCTAAGGGATCTTCCCAGCCTAGGGATTGAACCAGGTCTCCTGCATTGCAGGTATGAATCAAGATATGGTGCTTTAGGGAGTTCCCTGCTAGTCCAGTGACTAAGAGTCTGAGCTCCCAGTTTAGATCCCTGGTCAGGGAATTAGATCCCAACTAAAGATCCTTTGTGCTACAACTAAGACCTACAGAACCAGATAAATAAATTAAAAGTACCAATCTGGGATTATACATATCTATAAACAACAAAACTCTGTAAAAATAAAAAGTAATATAAAAAATAAATAACTAAATAAAAAGTATTGATTTTTGTCATTTAGTCACTAAGTTGTGTCCAACTCTTTGATGACCTCATGGACGGTAGCTTCCCAGGCTCCTCTGTCCATGGGATTTCCTACACAGGAATAGGGAGTGGTTGCCATGTCCTTCTCCAGGGAATCTTCCCGACCCAGGGATTGAACCAGCATGTCCTGCATTGGGAAATGAGTTCTTTACCACTGAGCCACTAAGAAAGCCCAAATAAAAAGTGTACAATACTTCATTTTCAAACTTTGCACATTTCACCCCAGATCTGACCATGATGCTTTCTTGGATATTTTAGGAAGGTAAAGTTGAAGGAGAGAATTCAGTAGCCTGTAAAGTCTAGCAGTCTTTCCAAGTTTATCATAAAACACTTCCCAATCTTATAAAATTAATCTCTAGCAGTTGACCTGTAGCATCTGTTCTGCTCTGTGCCCAGTCCTGTTCTAAGGACGTACATGTTGTAACACGCTCAGGCCTCATGACATTCCTAAGATTCTTCCCACTGCGCAGGGAGACACAACTCTGAAATCTCCACGGTGGGCTGAGCCCCAAGCAAGGAAGGCCCCTGGTCTAACAAAGGCCTGATGACTCCAACAACAGACAGTTCACTGGCGACAAGATGTCTCCAAGACTGGGGCCCCTCCTGACGTTCTGGCCTCAGTAAGTACCTCACAACCAGAGAAAAATGCATAACCTAAAACTGAGAATTGTATTTTATTCAGTGGACTTTCTCAAGACTTCAAGCCCAAGAGACAGCATCTCAAAGCACCCTGAGAAAACTACACGAAAGAGGAACGGAGGAAGCCAGGAGACAGGATTTTTTGCAACAACACTAGGTAGTTAGAATGAAAGATGAGTATTAAGAAAACTAGATATCCCATGTTAAGGGATTTAGTGCCTTCCTGTGCAGGGGTAGGGAAATGCAAGAGTATGGGCTCTGTGGAATCATTCCATTGATCTGCACCTCTGCTGTCTGGGGTGAGGAACCTGTTTTTCTCATTCTGAGTGGGGTGCACCGTCCGGGATGGTGGCTGTGATGGCTGACTGCTTGGTGGGCTTGGCCGTGGGCAGCTTGGCGGCCTCCATCCTGAGTTACCCCGGGGCTCACATTTCTGGCAGCTGTAATGTAACGGCTGGATGCCCTTGATGCCTGCAACATCCTTGTTTACCGACATGACAGGTAATATTTGAGTTCTCAAGACATTGAGACTTTGGCTTGATCTTAAGGAAGAAGAGGTTCACCTCCAAAGCACATGCCTCGGGTTAATGTTCCCACAGACGTGGCGCTGAGGGCAGAACCAGTGTTCCAGAAGAAATGAAAGTGAAGAAATGGGGGTGGTTCTCTTGCCCATGGAAAATTGTGGAGTTGATTCATGTGGGTAAATTACAAGTTAAAAAAAAAGGCTGAATGATCATCTAAACTTCAAAATGGGTGCCCCATGGGAAAAAGATAATTGTGGAAATCCATGCCGAGTAGTCCAGAAAAGTCCTAATAGTCTTTCCAAGTTTATCATACAACACTGCTCAACCTTATAAAATTAATTGGTAGCACCTGCTCTGCTCTGTGCCCAGTCCTGTTCTAAGGACGTACATGTCATAACACGCTCAGGCCTCATGACATTCCTAAGACTCTTCCTACTGCGCAGGGAGACACAGTTCTGAAATCTCCACGGTGGGCTGAGCCAAAGCAAGGAGAGCTCCCAGTCGAAGAAAGGCCTGATGACTCCAACAACAGACAGCTCACTGGCGACAAGATGTCTCCAAGACTGGGGCCCCTCCTGACATTCTGGCCTCAGTAAGTACCTCAAGACCAGAAAAAAATGCACAACCTAAAACTGAGAGTTGTATTTTATTCGGTGGACTTTCCCAGGACTTCAAGCCCAAGAGACAGCGCCTCAAAGCACCCTGAGAAAACTACACGAAAGAGGAACGGAGGAAGCCAGGAGACAGGATTTTTTGCAACAACACTAGGTAGTTAGAATGAAAGATGAGTATTAAGAAAACTAGATATCCCATGTTAAGGGATTTAGTGCCTTCCTGTGCAGGGGTAGGGAAATGCAGGAGTGTGGGCTCTGTGGAATCATTCCATTGACCTGCACCTCTGCTGTCTGGGGTGAGGAACCTGTTTTTCTCATTCTGAGTGGGGTGCACCGTCCGGGATGGTGGCTGTGATGGCTGACTGCTTGGTGGGCTTGGCCGTGGGCAGCCTGGTGGCCTCCATCCTGAGCTCCCCTGGGGCTCACATTTCTGGCGGCTGTAATGTAACGGCTGGATGCCCTTGATGCCTGCAACATCCTTGTTTACTGACATGACAGGCAATATTTGAGTTCTCAAGACATTGAGACTTTGGCATGATCTTAAGGAAGAAGAGATTTGCCTCCAAAGCACATGCCTTGGGTTAATGTTCCCACAGACGTGGCGCTGAGGGCAGAACCAGTGTTCCAGAAGAAATGAAAGTGAAGAAATGGGGGTGGTTCTCTTGCCCATGGAAAATTGTGGAGTTGATTCATGTGGGTAAATTACAAGTTAAAAAAAAAGGCTGAATGATCATCTAAACTTCAAAATGTGCCACAGAGGTAAGGAATCCACCTGCCAATGCAGAGGACACAAGAGACATAGGTTCGATCTCTGGTCAGGATGCTCTCCTAGAGGAGGGAATGGAAACCCACTGCAGTATTCTTAACAGAGAATCCCATGGACAGAGGAGCCTGGCAGTCTACCCTCCAAGGGTCCCAAGAGCGGGTACAACTGAGCATAGAGCAGAACACACAGGCACAAACTTGAAAATAACTTTTTAGACTGTTGGCCAATGCATGAATTGGTGAGTTTGGGAAAAAATGGCTATCCCTATAATTACCTATATTAAGCATGACAAGGCCTCCAATAACCAAAATATGCGTGTGAATATATCTCAGGTCTTTTTTGACCTCAAGAGCAGACCAGACATGATACTCCCTTACAAAATACATTCTCTCTTCTCTCAAACACACTCAAAGACTTCTCTGTCTTTAGTCCGGATAAAATATGTGTTTGTGATCCTTTGGCCTATAGCCCACTAGGCTCCTCAGTCCGTGGGATTTCCCAGGCAAGAATTCAGGAATAAATTGCCATGCCTTCCTCCAGATCTTCCTGATCTTCCCTTGGATATCACTGTTCACTTACCCAGGTTTAAAAGTCCTTCTTCCTACATCTTGCCTGGATGTCCCTAAAGGAGACAGGCCTTAGGGATGGTTTTGTTGTGCTTTAGAGCCATTGCTTTGTGGTATTACTTATTTCATTGCAGGCCTGTCTGTTGCCGCCCCTGCTGCAGTTAAGCTCCACAAGGGCAAAGTCTGGGTCTGACTTCTATCCCTGCAAATGTGCATGTGGCCCTTTGCACAGGGCCCGATCAAGGGAGACGCTCTTGGTATTGCTGAATGATGGATGGATAGATGAATGGGTGGGTGGGTAGATGGACAGATGAGTGGAATGGACGTAAGGTGGAATGGGTAATGGGTGGGTAGATGAATGAACCTCCTATGAATCCATGAGTACCCTGTTTAAAGCCCTATGACAGGTTCTTTACATAGACTGCCTGTTATCCTGACAAAACCAGGCATGGCATCATTTATGCCCATTTTAGCAGTGAGGGCATGGAAGCTCAGGACGACCAGGACTTTGTCCAAGGACACTTCATGACTAGGTGTCGCATTCAAGATTCAACCCACATCTGTATGAGCCTGGATCCCACAGCCATTCCACCATTCAGCTCTACCTCCCCTAAGAAACCAGCTTTCCTACTTCACAACATCTGGAAACACACTAAAACCCCAACAAAAAGTAAACAGTATTTCACTGATAGACTTACAATAGAATGAATTTGTGAACTGAGTGAACAGAGTGAGACAGTGTTTGGAAAAACGACCTTCAGAGAAAGTGAGACATTGTTAACATTTCCCTATTATAAAATACCTTAATGAGGCAACCTGCTCTAGTATTCTTGCCTGGAGAATTCCATGGACGGAGGAGTCTGGTGGGCTACAGTCCATAGGGTCTCAGAGTGGGTCTCAGAGAGCGACTTAGTGCGCGTCCACTTCAAAGCCATCAATAGGCAGGAGAAGCCTGCCTCCCAGAGGAAGTACGAGGTATTGAACCCAGTTCTTGGGCTTGGTGAACCTGCAGAAGAGACACACAGCATATGGCATTTGCACTTTAAAAGGAAAGAGGAGGGAAGAAACTGGAGAAAGAAGAAGGGTAAGAGAAGGGAGAAGAGATGATCTGGTCACAATAATAATAAAATCAAGGAGGACAATGCAGGCTTCTAATGTTGGACTTTGCTTTCATTTCTGCATTCACTTTCCTTAAGTCATATATCATTATTCTGTTATGAAACTCTCTGGGGTCCCCAAGTCTCTGTCTCCTCGGTTGCCATTTTTAAAAATAGTATCATTTTATGATTTTTTTTCCATACAAAATTTATGTGTTATTTTTTTTTTTACAGGATTTTGTTGCTTCCTGACATGCACCCACCCACAGCCACAGGCTGGCTGGTCTCATGTTTTGTTCCTGGCCCAACACCTAGCATAGTCCACTCATTCAACTTAAAAGTCCTTCTGCCTCGAGCTTGCCTGGATGTTCCTAGAGGATACAAACCTCAGTGGTGGTTGTGTTGTTCTTTGGAACCGTTGCTTTGTGATATTACTCATTCGGTTGAAGGCTTGTCTTTTGCCTCCCCTGTTACAGGCAAGCTCTGCAAGGGCAAAGTCCAGGTCTAGCTTATCCTTCAGATGTGTGCGTGGCACTTAGCACAGGGCCCAATCATAGGAGAAGCTCTTGGTACTGCTGAATGATGGGTGGATAGATGGATAGATGAATGGGTGGATGGGTAGATGAATGGAATGGATAGATGGATGAATGCATGGACAGGTGAGTGGATGAATGAATCTCCCACCATTCCATGACTGCCCTGTTTTAAACCTTATGATAGACTTTTTACATAGAGTGCCTGGTATCCTGGCAAAACCAAACATGGCATCATATATGCCCATTTTAACAGCAACGAAAATGAAGCTCAGATGAGATCAGGCAGGTTCAGGGTGGTATGGCCGTAGACAAAAAGAAGGTAAGAAAGACCAGGACTTTGTCCAAGGACACTTCATGACTAGGTGTTGCATTCAAGGCTCAGGCTACATCTGTATGAGCCCAGTTCCCGTCGCTATTCCACCGTTCAGCTCTGCCTCCCCTAAGAGATCAGCTCTTCTACTTCACAACATCATTTGTGTCAGTAGAAGAACCACCCTGAAACCCTAACAAAAGGTAAATGGAAATTCACTCATAGATTATAATGGAATGAATTTATGAAACTGAGTGAACTAAGTGAGACAGTTTTTGAAAACACAACCTTCAGAGAGGGTGAGACATTATTCACATTTCCCAAATCTAAAACACCTTAATGGGGCAACTGACTCCGTGATTCTTGCCTGGAGAATTCCATGAACAGAGGAGTCTAGTGGGCTACAGTCCATAGGGTCGCATAGAGTGGAACCCAGCTGAGGTGACTTGCCATGCACCCACTGAAGAAAATCTACAGGGAAGAGAAGCCTGCCTCCCAGAGGAAGTCTGAGGTATTGAACCCAGCTCTTGGGCTTGGTGAACCTGCAGAAGAAACACACAGCATATGGCATTTGCACCTTGAAGAAGAAAAAGGAGAGGAGAAACAAGAGGAAGAAGAAGGGGAAGAGAAGGGAGAAGAGTTAGTATGAGCACAATAACAATAAAAAGCAAGGAAGACATCACAGGCTCGCAATGTTGTTTGCTTTGTTCAATAAAGTGTTTTATTTAATTTTCTGCATTGATTTTCCTTAAAATCATATGTCATTATGCAGTTCTGAAACTCTCCGGGGTCCCCAAGTCTCTGTCTCCTCGGTTTTCTACCAACAAAAACCAGGCTGGCTGGTCTCCAGTTGGCTCTTGCGGCTGTTCCAGGTCCAACGCCAGGTGTATCCTGTGACTCATCCCCTCGCTTGTGGGAAGGATCAGCGTGGAGGCCTGGAGAATAAAAGGAGGAGCTCGGGACACTCACCTCAAAAGTCAGTTCCTTCTTCTCTGACGCATTAGACTGAACTGTCTGCAACA
Source organism: Tragulus kanchil (assembly GCA_022376925.1). Classification (NCBI taxonomy): domain Eukaryota; kingdom Metazoa; phylum Chordata; class Mammalia; order Artiodactyla; family Tragulidae; genus Tragulus; species Tragulus kanchil. The sequence goes on along the minus strand of JAIOJX010000006.1, from coordinate 11,253,999 downwards.
CAGGCCTCCACCATGAAGCTGCTGACGGTCCTCCTGCTGGTCGCCGTGCCCCTCTGCTGCTACGCAGGTGAGTGCTGACGGGACCCACAGGCGTGGGGCTGAGGCGGGCATCTGGTCCATGAGACCTCCCCACCCCAAGCACCAGGACAGGACAGCCAGCCCACCAGGGGCCCGAGACCACCTCCTATTCCAGAGCTCCTCAAAGAGGTAAAGCTGACAAACTGAAGACCAGACTCGAGATGCTAGGGCATCGCTTTCTAGCTGGATCCTCACTGTGGATGGACACCTCCCAGTGAAGCTGAGAAAGGACTCCGTCCGCTTGACCTCTATCCTGGAGCTGCACGTAGTGCCTCATGACATGCAGGGCGTCCCACCACCTGTCACAGGTACCATGAGATCAGGATGAGTCTGGTGACTGACTCTCAGAATGAGGCCTTTCAGCAGGACAAGCAGAAGAGATGATCTGATGATGCCTGGTATGTGTATCCTGAGGGGTTTCTGAAAGAGGCACTCTTGCCGTCTCCGTAAGGAGGAAAAGAAGAGGACACCTGCCCGGAGCGAGCTCAGGCTCTGGTGCGTGCCCAAGTGTCCTGCACCAAGTGGGGAGCCCCCACTTCTCACAAGTTTTCAGAGTTGATTTGAGCCCTTCTGGAATGCCCTTACTTCCGGTTCCTTCCTGCCCAATGTTGGCTGAAGAGGGGAGTTCACACCGCGGGAGGTCTCCCTCCACAGTGAAGATGACGCTCGAAAATAATGCCCTGGCAGCTAGAGTCTGGTCATTAGGACTATGTCTCAGATATAGTTTATTTACTCAACTTACAAAGCTCTTTTATTTTTGTAGTTTTATTTCTGTATTTTTGGCCACTCTAGGTCTTTAGCTCCTTTGCCCAGGCTTTCTGTAGTTGCAGCGAGTTACAGACGGCTCTTTGCTGGGGTTCAGGGGCTTCTCACTGGGATGGCTTCTCTTGCTGCGGAGCACAGGCTCTAGAGGGCTGGCTCAGAAGTTGTGACACACAGGCTTAGCTACCCTGAGGCATGAGGAAACCTCCCCGACCACAGATAGAAATTAAGTCTGCCTACATGGGCAGGCAGATTCTTATCCACTGTGTCACCAAAAGAACGTCCTACAAAGCTCTTTAAACTGTCCTCACCTTGTTCATTCCTCAAGTACTTGCACATGTGTTCAAGGTCACAGGCTCAAGGTCAACTAAATAAAAGATTACAAACCCAAGAGCAAAACCCAGTTCTCACAAATTCAGTTCCAGAGCTTTTTCTCCTACCCAACTGAGGTCACAACAGATCACTCCACAAACAAGGATTTCATTATTTTTTGTTGTTGCTACAGAAAATAATTAGCATCAACCAAACTAACAAAAAATATTCTAGAACGAATACTGGGAAATCTTACTTGCTATTCTGAACGATAAGGGTGAAGCATGGCATGACACTGAGCAAAGACAGACCAGACGAAGTTTAAGATGTTGCCCTAAGTTAGAGCCTCTGCTTTCGTCAGCACCCTCCTGCATCGAGGTTACATAACGTTGGCTTCTCCAGGCCAGCAAGAGGAAGGGCAGTTGTTTAGGTCTTAGAGAAATCCCAGATCTCAAGCTGACTCTCACAGAATTGAGAACTGAGTACCATTCACTATAATTTTTCTGAATAGGCATCTCCACTGGGAGGTAGGTAAAGGGCAGCCATCAGGGTTCTGCCCCCACAGGAGACTCAAGCATCCATACGAAGCCCACATTTGATGCTTTCTTCCCAGGTTCTGGCTGCTTGCGTCTCGAAAACGTGATTGCAAGCGTAATCGATCCCACTGTGACAAAGGAGGGATACAGAGAAGCTGTTGGTAATGTGATAACGAGTGAAGATGACGGACTTGCCGCAGACCAGTTAAAGCAATGTTTTCTCCAGCAGTCAAATGAAACTCTGGAGAATTTCAGCCTAATGATGGTAATTTCTGCTTCTTCTGATGTGCATTTAGAACCAGGGGACAGGGGCCAATAGACTTGATGTTTGTTACTCATGATGCCAAAGCACGTGATGAATGGGCTTTCTTTCCAATTATTTCATTGTACGGTGAGTTTGAATGTTGATCTCAAGAAAGACATCCAAGGCTACAGTGCTGGAATCTTCGGTGAATGATCAATGAAAAGGGTGGAAAATCCTACTCGAGAAGTGTCCACACAGTCCTCAGTTGCTCTGTAGGCACAGAGGTGCACATGCGAGCAGAACACACACACTCACACACACAAACACTCACACACACCCACACACGGATCAAGGAAGCAAGCCAGTCACAAAAAGACAAAGGCTGTTTGATTCCTTTATACCAAGTTTCAGGAGCAGCCGATGTCATAGAAACACAAGGCAGACTATCAGTTTTCAGGGATGGGATACTGACGAAGATGAGAGCTGTTGGACAGGTCAGTAAGTTTCAGTTTTGCTACTTGAGGACATGGTTGCCCTCACTGCAGACTGAATATGGAGTTGGGTATATTTTCAATGGTGACACTGGTCAATTACCTGTGACCTGCATTTACTAGGATTTTTCAAAAAACTTAGTGACTAATCCTTACAGTGAAGGATACTATACATTTTTTCTTGAAAAACCTAGCTCAGATGAATCATTGCTCACAGCCTCGAGATTTTGTAGATAGGCCACAAATTCAAAGGGAAAGGCCCCAGGCTATTTTCTATATTTCTGACAGTCAGGTCAAGTAGGAACTCAAAAATGTTCTGGGTCCTTGTATTGGAGCTGAGATTTTATATGGACATTCTCCATGGAAAACTGATAATATACAGCAGTGTAGTTATGGATAAGTGATTGCAGGCTGATTCTTTACCGTCTGAGCCACCTGGGAAGCCCCTTGGATGAGTTATTACAATGAGAAAGGTGCAGGAAAAAACTTCCTCAAGGCATCCCTGGTGGGGAGAAGATCTGGAAACGGCAGCCCTTCTTTAGCTTTTTGTTGTTGTTGTTAAGATTTATTTATTTTATTATTTATTTTTGGGCAGGGGTTGGGTTGGGGAGGGAGGGGAGCGGGTGGGTCACTTCTATTGGTCTTCCATTTCTCCATTTTCATCCGTCTTTGTTCTTTGGCTCCCGTGGGCCTCCCATCATGGTGGCATCTGTCGTTGCAGAGCACCGGCTCTGGGCGCATGCAGAGCTCCAGCTCAGTAATTGGACACATGGGTCCAGCCACTCTGTGGCACGTGGGATCTTCCCAGGCTAGGGATCGAACCGGCGCCCCTTGCACTGCAAGGCGGTGTCCTTACCCACTGGACCACCAGGGGAAGCCCCCTTCTTTAGCTTTAATAAATATCTCCTGAATGACAGAATAAACGAGATGCATCTGGCTGAACTTCGAGCACGAATGCACTAGCGTGTCAGATGTGTGGGGACTCATTCTAGAAAACAACTAGAGAAATACTTACTGTGCATGATTTTACTTTGCAAGAGGAGGTTGAAGATCTAAATGATGCTTATTTTTGTTTTCCAGAACATTATATACAACAGTGTATACTGTGCGATGTATTAACTCTCGGCAAGACCTCTGGCTCAGAAGATGTCAACCAACGATGAGTGTATTCCCCAAGCTATCTGTCTTTTCTGTCTTCTGATCTACACACCGCAAGACAGTTGTTGAAACCTCCAATACATTTCCATGTCAATAAAGTATCTGCAAATCTGAGGGCCTTTTTTGTTATCAGATTAAAATAGAGAATTTAGAGAGCTTCCGCTTGCTCACTCTCTCTCTCCCCCTGTCTCTCCCTCTCTGTCTCTCTCTCTCTCTCTCACACACACACACACACACGTGCAATTATTCATTAATTAGAGCTGAAGGATGGATATATTTGAAAAGGTATGTGTCCCTTACCACCTCTGCGTGTGTGTTAAGTCACTTCATTTGTGTCCAACTGTGTACCAGCACCCAGTGTAGTTATGGATAAGTGATTGCAGGCTGATTCTTTACCGTCTGAGCCACCTGGGAAGCCCCTTGGATGAGTTATTACAATGAGAAAGGTGCAGGAAAAAACTTCCTCAAGGCATCCCTGGTGGGGAGAAGATCTGGAAACGGCAGCCCTTCTTTAGCTTTTTGTTGTTGTTGTTAAGATTTATTTATTTTATTATTTATTTTTGGGCAGGGGTTGGGTTGGGGAGGGAGGGGAGCGGGTGGGTCACTTCTATTGGTCTTCCATTTCTCCATTTTCATCCGTCTTTGTTCTTTGGCTCCCGTGGGCCTCCCATCATGGTGGCATCTGTCGTTGCAGAGCGCCGGCTCTGGGCGCATGCAGAGCTCCAGCTCAGTAATTGGACACATGGGTCCAGCCACTCTGCGGCACGTGGGATCTTCCCAGGCTAGGGATCGAACCGGCGCCCCTTGCACTGCAAGGCGGTGTCCTTACCCACTGGACCACCAGGGGAAGCCCCCTTCTTTAGCTTTAATAAATGTCTCCTGAATGACAGCATAAGCGAGATGCTTCTGGCTGAACTTCGAGCACGAATGCGCTAGCGTGTCAGATGTGTGGGGACTCATTCTAGAAAACAACTAGAAGAAATACTTACTGTGCATGATTTTACTTTGCAAGAGGAGGTTGAAGATCTAAATGATGCTTATTTTTGTTTTCCAGAACATTATATACAACAGTGTATACTGTGAGATATATTAACTCTCAGCAAGACCTCTGGCTCAGAAGATGTCAACCGGCGATGAGTGTATTCCTCAAGCTGTCTGTCTTTTCTGTCTTCTGATCGACACACTGCAAGACAGTTGTTGAAACCTCCAATACATTTCCGTGTCAATAAAGTATCTGCAAATCTGAAAGCCTTTTTTGTTATCAGATTAAAATAGAGACTTTAGAGAGCTTCTGCTCGCTCACTCTCTCTCGTCTCTTTCTCTCTCTCTCTCTCTCACACACACACACACACACACGTGCAATTATTCATTAATTAGAGCTGAAGGATGGATATATTTGAAAAGGTATGTGTCCCTTACCACCTCTGCGTGTGTGTTAAGTCACTTCATTTGTGTCCAACTCTGTGTAGCCCCATGGACTACAGCCCACCCGGTTCCTCTGTCCATGGGATGCTCCAGGCAAGAAAAGTGGAGTGGGTGGCCATGCCCTTCTCCTTGGGATCTTCCCAACCCAGACATTGAACCAGCATCTCTTGCATCCTGCATTGGCAGGCAGTTTCTTTACCACTATCATAATCTAGCAGATTACTGTCTCTAGACAGCTTTAGTCCTCTCTCTGGAAAGTGGTTCTCCTGCCCTCCTCAGCCCCATCTTCCCAGGAACTACGGGGGGAGGTTCTGGTGGTTGGTCATGCCCAGGTTCCCTGACCTGCATCAGTCTTCATGTTTATTCTGAGCCCTGGTGGACATGGGGGACACCTTTCTCAGCTCTCTCTCCTCAAGTGTGCAGGGATGGGGACAGAGCCAGTGAGAGAGGTGAGAGAGGTGACTCAGGCAGAGTCAGAGTGAATCCTGTCTTCCTTTTTTTTTTTTTGGCCATTTCTATTGGTCTTTCATTTATCATCCATCTTTGTTCTTTTTTTTTTTTTTTTTTTGGCCTGTGTGGGCCTCCCATTGCAGTGGCTTCTCTTGTCACAGAGCACCGGCTCTGGGCGCATGTGCTCCAGAGTTCCAGCTTGGTAATTGGACACATCAGTCCAGCCACTCCGCGGCACGTGGGATCTTCCCAGGCCAGGGATCGAACCGGCGCCCCTTGCACTGCAAGGCGGTATCCTTACCCACTGGATCACCAGGGAAGCCCCCTGTCTTCTTTTAAAACTTGATATATGTGGGTTTTTTTAATAGTATGACTGCACTTTTTTCTTTTATTTTGGCCTCTTTTATTTGTTTTTTATTTATTTATTTTCAGCCATTTTTATTCTTTGCCCTGTGTGGGCCTCCCAATGCAGCAGCTTCTCTTGTTGCAGAGCACTGGCTCCAGGCGCACGTACTCCAGAGTGCTGGCTTGTAATTGGACACAGCGGTTCAGCTGCTCCACGGCACGTGGGATCCTCCTGGGCCAGGGATCAAACCCGTGCCCCTTGCACTGCAAGGCAGACTTTTTACCCACTGGACCACCAGGGAAACCCCGATATACGTTAATTTTTAACGATAGTTCACAAAAATAGTATTACCATAATTCCTGAGATGTTTGAGTGAATGTTAGTTGCTTAGTCGTGTCCTATTCTTTGTGACCCAACTGAGTGTAGCCTGCCAGACTACTCTGTGCATGGAATTCTCCAGGCAGGAATACTGGAGTAGGTTGCCACTCCCTTCACCTCCCTCCCTTCAGGGAATCTTTTCAACCCAAGGATTCAACCCGGGTCTGCTACATCACAGGCAGTTTCTTTAGCACCTGAGCCACCAGATGTTCAGTACCCCTAAACCTGTGTGACTCTCCCCAGGCATGTCCCTTGAGTGGCAATGTAACCCATCCCCTCATTCACATGATGACCTATGAAGTCAGGAAAGTCAGGGGAGAGTGTGCACCACATCGGAACAAAGCAAAACAAGTGATTTTTACATGGAACCTTAGCTCCCCTCACTTCTCCCATCCCTCCTTATCACCAGGGATAAGTTATTGACACTCCGCTCACACGTTCTAGAGTCCCTCTTCCTTCCGTGGCCATCCCCTCCATCAGGAAGACCTCAGGCCCTCTCTCGGGACAGTTCAGCTCCCCAACAGTTCTGACCATTTCCTCCTATATAACGTGTGCAGGAAACAGGCACAAGAGAGGGTCTTGTGGGGGAGGACTGGGGAGGACTCGCTAGTCAGGCTGCTCTCAGGACTGCAGGCAAGGGCAGCTCCCCGAGGCTACCTTCCTAGGAGTGCAGAACCTGACGCCAGTGTCTGGGCAGAGCGGCCCCAATGCCAGCACTCGGACTTTGGTCTCCACCTGTCTCAGGACATCACTGAGCTGTCCCAGGGGAGTGAGAGTTCTCATTCAACACAGTCACGTGTCTGCAAGGCACGCCACCGGCCAATACACTACCATAGACTCTACTACCTGTCTGCTGGAGGGGCCTATGACTGCAAGCCCATGCAGAGCTCAAGCGGATACCGGTGGACCAAGCCATCTTCCCCTACCGCCAAGACACACAGCTGATCTTGTTTCCCCGGGTGTGGCCTTGTCACTGAATTCAGGCCCATGGAATGTGGCAGTCATGAGAAACATCACCTCCAGGCCTGTCCCAGAAAGCCCCCTCTCTATTCCCTCATCTGCCACTGAACACCAAGATCCAGGAGAGTCCTATGGCTCTAAGAGATGCTTCTTTGGTAAAGCTTTTCTTCCACGGAGCAAGTGCCTTTTAATTTCATGGCTGCGGTCACCACCCTCGTGGCAGAAAGTGAAGAGCAACTAAAGAACCTCTTGATGGGGGCTTCCCTGATGGTCCAGTGGTTAAGAATCCGCCTTCCAATGCAGGGGATGCAGGTTCAGTCCCTGGTCAGGGAACTAAAATCCCACACGCTGCAACTAAGACCCAGCACAGCCAAATAAATAAATAAACACTTAAAAAAAAAAAAAGAACCTCTTGATGAAGGTGAAAGAGGAGAGTGAAAAAACTGGCTCAAAACGCAGCATTCAAAAAACAAAGATCATGGCATCCAGTCCCATCACTTCATGACAAATAGATGGGCAAACAGTGGAAACAGTGACAGGTTTTATTTTCTTGGGCTCCAAAATCACTGTGGACAGTGACTGAAGCCACGAAATAAAAAGATGCTTGCTCCTTCAAAGAATAGTTACCACAAACCTAGACAGTGCATTAAAAAGCAGAGACATCACTTTGCAGGCAAAGGCCTATATAGTCAAAGCTATGGTTTTCCCAGTGGTCATATATGGATGTGAGAGTTGGACCATAAGGCTGAGCCCCGAAGCATTGATTCTTTTGATCCATGGTGCTGGAGAAGACTCTTGAGAGTCCCTTGAACTGCAAGGAGATCAAACCAGTCCATCCTAAAGGAAATCAACCCTGAATACTCATTGCAAGGACTGATGCTGAAGCTGAAGACCACCACCTGATGCAAAGAAACAACTCATTGGAAAAGACTCTGATGCTGGGAAAAATAGAAAGCAGAAGGAGAAGGGATGACAGAGGATGACTGCAAGCCCATGCAGAGCTCAAGCGGATACCGGTGGACCAAGCCATCTTCCCCTACCGCCAAGACACACAGCTGATCTTGTTTCCCCGGGTGTGGCCTTGTCACTGAATTCAGGCCCATGGAATGTGGCAGTCATGAGAAACATCACCTCCAGGCCTGTCCCAGAAAGCCCCCTCTCTATTCCCTCATCTGCCACTGAACACCAAGATCCAGGAGAGTCCTATGGCTCTAAGAGATGCTTCTTTGGTAAAGCTTTTCTTCCACGGAGCAAGTGCCTTTTAATTTCATGGCTGCGGTCACCACCCTCGTGGCAGAAAGTGAAGAGCAACTAAAGAACCTCTTGATGGGGGCTTCCCTGATGGTCCAGTGGTTAAGAATCCGCCTTCCAATGCAGGGGATGCAGGTTCAGTCCCTGGTCAGGGAACTAAAATCCCACACGCTGCAACTAAGACCCAGCACAGCCAAATAAATAAATAAACACTTAAAAAAAAAAAAAAAAGAACCTCTTGATGAAGGTGAAAGAGGAGAGTGAAAAAACTGGCTCAAAACGCAGCATTCAAAAAACAAAGATCATGGCATCCAGTCCCATCACTTCATGACAAATAGATGGGCAAACAGTGGAAACAGTGACAGGTTTTATTTTCTTGGGCTCCAAAATCACTGTGGACAGTGACTGAAGCCACGAAATAAAAAGATGCTTGCTCCTTCAAAGAATAGTTACCACAAACCTAGACAGTGCATTAAAAAGCAGAGACATCACTTTGCAGGCAAAGGCCTATATAGTCAAAGCTATGGTTTTCCCAGTGGTCATATATGGATGTGAGAGTTGGACCATAAGGCTGAGCCCCGAAGCATTGATTCTTTTGATCCATGGTGCTGGAGAAGACTCTTGAGAGTCCCTTGAACTGCAAGGAGATCAAACCAGTCCATCCTAAAGGAAATCAACCCTGAATACTCATTGCAAGGACTGATGCTGAAGCTGAAGACCACCACCTGATGCAAAGAAACAACTCATTGGAAAAGACTCTGATGCTGGGAAAAATAGAAAGCAGAAGGAGAAGGGGATGACAGAGGATGAGGTGGTTGGATGGCATCACGGGGTCAATAGACATGAGTTTGAACAAGCTCTGGGAGATAGTGAAGGACAGGGAAGCCTGGCATGCTGCAGTCCACGGGGTCACAAAGAGTCAGATACAATGAAGTAACTGGACTGAACTGAATAGTTATAAGATAAGCTACAAGGGATATATTGTACAGCACAGGGAATATTGCCAATATGTCATAATAACTATAAATGGAATAAAACCTTTAAAAATTGTGCATCACTTAAAAAAAGATGTGAACCACTATACTGTACATCTGAAACTTTAAAAATATTGTCTATTAACTATATTTCAATTTTAAAAAATGTGTCTGGGTAATGGTATGCTGGTCTTCTACTAGACATATCATTACAACGTTTCTTTAAAAATAACGCACCACGTGAAAGCTGTGAGTTAAGGTTTAATGGGGGTGAAATGAGGACTAAAGCTGGGAGGAAGTGCCTCAGATAGCTCTGAGAAACTGCCCCAAGGAGGCAGGTGGGGGAAGGTGATTTTGGTGAAGGCAGAATACTTGCAATCACGTGTATGTCCAGAAGGTTTCTGCTAGTCACAAGAAGCAGTCATCATCATAAAGGATTTTGGCACTTTCCTATATATACAGAGAAACAAGAACTGGACTCATACAACCAGCTCCTGAAAGGATGTAACTATCTGAAGAACTTCTGCCAGTTCCCCTCCCCCAGCCCCCAGCCCAGCCCAGCCCAGCCCCCAAGCCCGAGAAGTGAGTGCCTCGTTTCTGCTCGTCACCCTGAACTCTTTTTAGCAGGTGTTGAAAATAAGAAGTTGCAGCAGCGTGTGATTTAATCCTTGTAGAGGTAGATGACAAGTGACCTCCTACACCAAGGTCACAGGTGTGGAGCCTTGTACTAAGGTCCGAGGATAAAAATTTCTGGAACTGACCAAGCCCTATAGCAACTGTTGCCATGAGCCTACAGATCTAAACCGGCCCCCGAAAATAACCGCCCTTATCCCTCATCCATCCTAAAGGAAATCAACCCTGATTGAAACTGATGCTGAAGCTGAAGACCACCACCTGATGCAAAGAAACAACTCATTGGAAAAGACTCTGATGCTGGGAAAAATAGAAAGCAGAAGGAGAAGGGGATGACAGAGGATGAGGTGGTTGGATGGCATCACGGGGTCAATAGACATGAGTTTGAACAAGCTCTGGGAGATAGTGAAGGACAGGGAAGCCTGGCATGCTGCAGTCCACGGGGTCACAAAGAGTCAGATACAATGAAGTAACTGGACTGAACTGAATAGTTATAAGATAAGCTACAAGGGATATATTGTACAGCACAGGGAATATTGCCAATATGTCATAATAACTATAAATGGAATAAAACCTTTAAAAATTGTGCATCACTTAAAAAAAGATGTGAACCACTATACTGTACATCTGAAACTTTAAAAATATTGTCTATTAACTATATTTCAATTTTAAAAAATGTGTCTGGGTAATGGTATGCTGGTCTTCTACTAGACATATCATTACAACGTTTCTTTAAAAATAACGCACCACGTGAAAGCTGTGAGTTAAGGTTTAATGGGGGTGAAATGAGGACTAAAGCTGGGAGGAAGTGCCTCAGATAGCTCTGAGAAACTGCCCCAAGGAGGCAGGTGGGGGAAGGTGATTTTGGTGAAGGCAGAATACTTGCAATCACGTGTATGTCCAGAAGGTTTCTGCTAGTCACAAGAAGCAGTCATCATCATAAAGGATTTTGGCACTTTCCTATATATACAGAGAAACAAGAACTGGACTCATACAACCAGCTCCTGAAAGGATGTAACTATCTGAAGAACTTCTGCCAGTTCCCCTCCCCCAGCCCCCAGCCCAGCCCAGCCCAGCCCCCAAGCCCGAGAAGTGAGTGCCTCGTTTCTGCTCGTCACCCTGAACTCTTTTTAGCAGGTGTTGAAAATAAGAAGTTGCAGCAGCGTGTGATTTAATCCTTGTAGAGGTAGATGACAAGTGACCTCCTACACCAAGGTCACAGGTGTGGAGCCTTGTACTAAGGTCCGAGGATAAAAATTTCTGGAACTGACCAAGCCCTATAGCAACTGTTGCCATGAGCCTACAGATCTAAACCGGCCTGTTTCCTCACCCCATATTATGTAAAATAACCGCCCTACTATCCACTCTACAGCATCCTAACCAATCATTTGGTTTGCTACCTTTCCTGTAGGAATTTTCTGTGTCTTGAGGCTATAAAAACTGGCCATGGGCTTCCCTGGTAACACAGTGGTGAAGAGTTCACCTACACGGGTTCAATCCCTGATCTGGGAAGATCTCACATGCTGCGGAGCAACGAAGCCCGTGAGCTACAACTATGGAGCCTGGGCTCTAGCGCCTCGGAGCCGCAACTGTTGAGCCCATGGGTTGCAACTACTGAAGCCCGTGAGCCCTAGAGCCTGAGTTCCACAGCAAGAGAAGTTCCTGCAAGAATCCTGCTTCCCTCAACTAGAGAGTAGCCCCCAGTCCCTGCAACTGAAGAATAGCCTGTGGCAGCAGTGAAAACCCAGAATAGCCAAAAATAAATAAATAAAATTAAAAACAACAAAAAAACCTGGCCGCCTGGATGCAAGGGCATTCAGCTCTCCCCTTGAGCTGGCCCACGGTTCTAACGGCGTCGCCTACTCTAATACACTTTGTTCTCCTCTCATTCTGCCTCATGTCTGGAAATTACTTCCCAACCCACACATGGACCATGACACCGATAGAAGCGCCAATTTGCCGTTGACGAAGAGCTAGAGAATTCCTGGGATTTGAACCTCAGCCCAAAGGAGGTGAGTGACCAGAGCATCCTGCTTAAGGGCATGTGTTCCCAGAGTCCCCGTGTGTCTTAGGATAAGATCTTTCTCCACCCACCACCTTCCTATAACCCTCCTTCCAATAGTCAGCATTAAGGATATGAAAGCCACAAGAACATTTACTTAGAACTGGCCATAAAGCGGTAAATAAAGTGACTGAGAGGTAACCATCTCTTTACTGAGGGAACTCCCAGCAAAACCAGAGCCAAATTCTGAAGCACACTTTGTTAGCATTTTGGATAAATACACAGTCCCCACGGGTAGAGTCAGGCAGACTCACCTTGATACTAAGGTCCGAGGATAAAAATTTCTGGAACTGACCAAGCCCTATAGCAACTGTTGCCATGAGCCTACAGATCTAAACCGGCCTGTTTCCTCACCCCATATTATGTAAAATAACCGCCCTACTATCCACTCTACAGCATCCTAACCAATCATTTGGTTTGCTACCTTTCCTGTAGGAATTTTCTGTGTCTTGAGGCTATAAAAACTGGCCATGGGCTTCCCTGGTAACACAGTGGTGAAGAGTTCACCTACACGGGTTCAATCCCTGATCTGGGAAGATCTCACATGCTGCGGAGCAACGAAGCCCGTGAGCTACAACTATGGAGCCTGGGCTCTAGCGCCTCGGAGCCGCAACTGTTGAGCCCATGGGTTGCAACTACTGAAGCCCGTGAGCCCTAGAGCCTGAGTTCCACAGCAAGAGAAGTTCCTGCAAGAATCCTGCTTCCCTCAACTAGAGAGTAGCCCCCAGTCCCTGCAACTGAAGAATAGCCTGTGGCAGCAGTGAAAACCCAGAATAGCCAAAAATAAATAAATAAAATTAAAAACAACAAAAAAACCTGGCCGCCTGGATGCAAGGGCATTCAGCTCTCCCCTTGAGCTGGCCCACGGTTCTAACGGCGTCGCCTACTCTAATACACTTTGTTCTCCTCTCATTCTGCCTCATGTCTGGAAATTACTTCCCAACCCACACATGGACCATGACACCGATAGAAGCGCCAATTTGCCGTTGACGAAGAGCTAGAGAATTCCTGGGATTTGAACCTCAGCCCAAAGGAGGTGAGTGACCAGAGCATCCTGCTTAAGGGCATGTGTTCCCAGAGTCCCCGTGTGTCTTAGGATAAGATCTTTCTCCACCCACCACCTTCCTATAACCCTCCTTCCAATAGTCAGCATTAAGGATATGAAAGCCACAAGAACATTTACTTAGAACTGGCCATAAAGCGGTAAATAAAGTGACTGAGAGGTAACCATCTCTTTACTGAGGGAACTCCCAGCAAAACCAGAGCCAAATTCTGAAGCACACTTTGTTAGCATTTTGGATAAATACACAGTCCCCACGGGTAGAGTCAGGCAGACTCACCTTGATACTGGACTCTGGGAATGAGGCGATTTATTTTGTTTGACTTGGAATTTGTATTTTTTTCCCTCTCTGCAACATAAGTGTCATGGCTGATACTTACCACCAGATACTGTGCTGGACGTTTACTTCTATTTCTTTGTCTTAAAACAAAGCCCCATGAGGTAGGCAGTATTTTATCACCTTATTTTATAGATGGGGAAACTGAGGCGGGGGGTCAGCCCCTTGCTGGCATCCCCACAAGTAGAAAGTGCCAGAGCTGAACTGGAACCTAGGGAGTCAGGGACCAAAATCAGCCGCCACACCCCCCATCTCAACTCGGCAAGTGAGCCCATGTGATTTGGTTGCACAAGCAAGATGGCAAACCTCTGGCCAGAACCCTCAGATGCACTTTCATTTCAGTGGATAAATTTTATTTTAAAAAAGCTTCTGACTCCGAGTCATGTAAACAAAGAGGGACAAAGAGTGTGGTTTATCACCCCGGCCTACAAGGATTAAGTCGTAACCCGCTACAGGCACTGAGGAAATTAGAACAGTAGCAGAATGCTCTGTGCTTTGGACAAGCGGTGCCCTTACCGAGCGGTCAGAGACATCTCAGGAAGAATTTGAATGAACCCAGATTCTCACACCTTTCCATTCACAGAGAAACCCTAAACTGTTAGCTGAGATAGCCTCCTGACCACCTGTAATCTCTGACCGAGGTATATGCTTGCCCGCATGTATTCCCCAGCCAAAAATCATATACAGTAAGATTCCTACACAGGAATGAGCTCCATTCCAAAAGCATATTCGTAAGTCCAATTTGTTTGTTAAGTCTAACAAAGCTAGCCTATGTACCCAACTAACACAATCGGCTATATAGTACTGTACTGTAATAGGTTTATAATACTTTTCATGTAAATAATCTGTAACAAACACACAAAAAATAAAGAAAACCATTTAAATCTTACTGTACAGTACCTTGAAAAGTGCAGTACAACAGCTGACACACAGGGGCTGGCATCGAGTGAACAGGTAAGAAGAGCTACTGACTGGAGGAGGGAGAGGAGGCGGGAGACAGTAGAGCTGAAGGGTCGTCAGCGGTAGGAGACGGAGGGCCAGCTGCATGTTCCCTCACACCTTACGTGACTGGACGTGCAAACACATGTTCGCATCTTTAGAAACTCACAACCTGAAGGTCTGTATGTAGGGGACTTCCTATATGTACTGACTTCTCCCCTGCCTCTTCAGGATGGTTCCTTCAGAGCCACTGAGAGGCTACAGTCCTCAGTGAGGTCCTCAAATAAAACCCAGACTCACAGCTCTTAGGTTTTGTACGTTTTTCTTTCCATCAACAGCAGAGTGGCACAAAGGTAGACTGTGCTACGGTTGGGAAAGAGATTCTCAAAAAGCTCCCCACAAGCTAGCAAGGGAAGGAGAGAAGCACACAATTAGAATTCTGTGTAAAAATTTCCATGATGACGTGTTACAATGTATTATTCTTCTTTTGCACTCCCAGGGTTCATTGCAGCATTAGTCACACTAGCCAAGACATGGAAACAACCTAAGTACCCATCAATAGAGGATTTGATAAAGAAGATGCAGTGTAGAAAATTACTCAGCCATGAGAATGACATCCTGCCCTTTAAGACAACATGGATGGACCTTGAGAACATTGTGCTTAGTGAGATAAGTCAGACAGAGAAAATACTGTAGGATATCCTCTTATGTTAAATCGAAAAAAAAAGAGAAAAAAAACCTTGTAGAAACGGAAAAGTAGAACGGTGACAGCAGAGCATGGTGTCTAGGGCTATAAAACAGATGTTTAAAGATACAAACGTGCAGCAAGTATAGTAAAGAGAACTAAGGCACAGCATAGGAAATATAGACAGCAATGTTAACAGACTAAACGTATCCATTCCAACCACCAAAAATAAATGATAAGGGCTTCTCTGGTGGCTCAGTGGTAAAAAAGCCTGCCTGCCAATTCAGGAGACACAGATTCGATCCTTGATCCAGGAAGATCCCACATGCCTGTAAGGTCATTAAGCTCCCATGCAGCACAATTACTGAGCCTGTGCTCTAGAGCCCCGGAGCCACAACTGCCAAAGCCTGCCCTCCCCAGAGCCTGTGCTCCACAACACGACAGGTCACCGCCGTGAGAAGCTCGGGCACGGCAGACTCATCCCTGTCTGCTACAGCTAAAGAAAAGCCCATGAACAACAAGGGCCCAGCACAGCCAAAAATATATACATAAATAAAAATAAACATTTCAAAAAAGAAAGAAGTATGTGATATGACAGAGGTGCTAATTATTGCTATACTGGCGATCATATTACAATACATACATGTATCAAAGTAACTTGTTGTACATCTTATATTCATATGGTGTCAGGAAGATTCTCTGGAGGAAGGCATGGCAACCCACTCCAGTATTCTTGCCAAGAAAATTCCAGAGACAGAGGAACCTGGCAGGCTACGGTCCATGGAGTCACAAAGAGTTGGACCTAACTGAAGCAACTGAACACGCACACACACGGACAGACATCAGTGTTACATTTTTTCAGTAAAAATAATAATTTTCCAAGATAAAGAAATGAATAATATTATTCTTCCTTTGGTGTTTTCAATCATTTAAAAATGCAAAATCCATTCTTAGCTTTCAGGTCATGCAAAAACAGGTGTAGGGCCAGATCTAACTCATAGGCCATGGTTTCCTGACCCCTGATCTAACTCATAGAAAGTTCTCAGCCCAGATGGATTTACTAAATAATTTTCACTACCCTGCAAGGATCAGATAATTTCTATGACATTTCAACTGTTTCATAGCATAGGTCAAAATAATTAACATTTATTGAACACCTAATGTATCAAGAAACGCATTAAGTTCATTATATCCATGATTTAAACAGCTCCAATTATCATGATCCCCATGAATCATTGAGATGAATAAACTGAGGTTCAGAGCGGGTAACTTGCCAAAGGTCACAAAGCTGGCAAATGAAAGGACTGATTTTTGAGCCTGGATATCCTGTCTCCAGAATCCACACTGTTGCTTGTGAGAGTGTTGAATAATCACATCTCTTTGTGATTTACTCCCAACTCTGAATCAAATGAAAAAACATCCATAGGAGTATTGATATTGATACCTTGATCCAGGAAGATCCCACATGCCTGTAAGGTCATTAAGCTCCCATGCAGCACAATTACTGAGCCTGTGCTCTAGAGCCCCAGCCACAACTGCCAAAGCCTGCCCTCCCCAGAGCCTGTGCTCCACAACACGACAGGTCACCGCCGTGAGAAGCTCGGGCACGGCAGACTCATCCCTGTCTGCTACAGCTAAAGAAAAGCCCATGAACAACAAGGGCCCAGCACAGCCAAAAATATATACATAAATAAAAATAAACATTTCAAAAAAGAAAGAAGTATGTGATATGACAGAGGTGCTAATTATTGCTATACTGGCGATCATATTACAATACATACATGTATCAAAGTAACTTGTTGTACATCTTATATTCATATGGTGTCAGGAAGATTCTCTGGAGGAAGGCATGGCAACCCACTCCAGTATTCTTGCCAAGAAAATTCCAGAGACAGAGGAACCTGGCAGGCTACGGTCCATGGAGTCACAAAGAGTTGGACCTAACTGAAGCAACTGAACACGCACACACACGGACAGACATCAGTGTTACATTTTTCAGTAAAATAATAATTTTCCAAGATAAAGAAATGAATAATATTATTCTTCCTTTGGTGTTTTCAATCATTTAAAAATGCAAAATCCATTCTTAGCTTTCAGGTCATGCAAAAACAGGTGTAGGGCCAGATCTAACTCATAGGCCATGGTTTCCTGACCCCTGATCTAACTCATAGAAAGTTCTCAGCCCAGATGGATTTACTAAATAATTTTCACTACCCTGCAAGGATCAGATAATTTCTATGACATTTCAACTGTTTCATAGCATAGGTCAAAATAATTAACATTTATTGAACACCTAATGTATCAAGAAACGCATTAAGTTCATTATATCCATGATTTAAACAGCTCCAATTATCATGATCCCCATGAATCATTGAGATGAATAAACTGAGGTTCAGAGCGGGTAACTTGCCAAAGGTCACAAAGCTGGCAAATGAAAGGACTGATTTTTGAGCCTGGATATCCTGTCTCCAGAATCCACACTGTTGCTTGTGAGAGTGTTGAATAATCACATCTCTTTGTGATTTACTCCCAACTCTGAATCAAATGAAAAAATATCCATAGGAGTATTGATATTGATATTTATTAATAACTGTCAAAAGATCAGCTCCAGAAAGCCGAATTCTAGGTCAAAATGAACCTTCCCAAACAGAGCTGAACAGCTACCATTTACTGGCTCCATCCCCTGGTCTGCCCCAGTGAGCTTATAAACATGGTGGAAGCAAAGAGAAAAAAAAAAAGAAAACAATTGAAAAAGAGAGAAAGAAAACAGGAAAAAAAATAATAATAAAACAAAAAAGACATGGCAGAAACAGACCAGTAAGGAACTAACATGGAGAATGGTTAAACACCTACATTCTGGAGTGTTCTAAGACCTGCAGACAATCACACCCCAGAATAACCTCCCAGGGAGGGATAGAGCAGAGATGAGAACAGGCAGGCTACATCCTGAGTGAGTCAAGGAAGGGTGTAGCTCGTGGACATGCAGTAATCCATTCCCCATTTTCACAGCCACTTCTTGCAAGAAAAGGAACACCTCCCTCCTATAGGTAGATGAAGGAAGGGTGGGCTATAAACAGCTCTGCTCCAAACAAGGTAGGGACAATAAAGATCATTGAAATGATGTTTACATTGCCAAGAGTTGTAAAAAAAAAAAAAAATCTAAATAACCACCAGTTGCTACGCACGCACTGATACAGAATGGGGTCCCAGATGTAGTACAGAGTGTGAGAAGGAAGTTAACAGGAACTCTACACAGGGTTTGATTTTATCCTTTCCAGCTGCGGACCGAGGAGGTGCCCACCAGTTGCCGGCATTATATCCTATATCCTCCTCCAGCCCGTTCTTAAGGGAAGGGTGCTTCCTAGTGGTCAGAGAGCTGTAACTGCATCCTGTACCTCCGGACAGAAATGAATGACTTGAGGCTGGCCTGGAGGACACCATTTAATTCCACCCACGCCTGGGCAGGGCAATGAAAAATGACGGCGCTCTGAAAGAAGTCCCTTCAGCCTAGTCCGTACATTTCCAGTCAAAGGACTGTCCCATTTATCCCTTTAGAAAAAAAAAATTGAAATGAAAGAAAGAAAGAAAAAAGGAAGGAAGAAAGAAGGAAGGAAGGATAGAAAGAAGGAAGGAAAGAAGAAGAAAGAAAAAGGCCTGCTACCACCATGCTTCTCATTATCATCTATCAGCCACAGCACAAAAGTTTTAATAACTTGCTTGGCAAAAAGCCTGTGCCAAAGAGGCCAGAGCTAGCCAGACACAGTCTCAGAGCCAGGAGAGCTATGGTCTAAGATGAGAAGATGATAGATGGATAGGTACTGATCTCAACAAATTCAAAGCATAGGGTTAGTGACACATTAATAGAACAAACAGGATTTTATTTATCATGATTTATAGCTTTGTTCTTTCCAAAAACTATTTAAGTGAGTTACAGTTTTAGCATGGAAGGAGGTGCTGAATCATTTAAGACAGAGAGATGCCAAGACTCGAAGATGGAAGAACAGCCATTAACACAAACATGAGCTATTGATCTTCCGTTTTCAGAGTCAATCTGTAGTCAAAGCACTTAATCTATGACAAAGAGGTGAGCCTATATAATGGAGGGAAGACGGTCTCTTCAATAAACGGAGCCAGGGAAGCTGAACAACTACATGTGAAAAATGAAATTAGAGCAAACTTTAATACCGTGTTTTTCAGTCACTAAGTCATGTCTGACTCTTTGCAACCCAATGGATGCAGTATACCCTTCTCCCCTGTCTTCCACTACCTCCTGGGGTTTGCCCAAATCCACGTCCACTGAGTCAGTGATGCTATCTAACCATCTCGTCCTCTGCTGCCACTTTGTCCTCTTGCCTTAGTCCTTCCCAGCATCAGAGCCATTTCCAATTAGTTGGTTCTTTGCATCAGGTGCCCGGAGCATTGGAGCTTCAGCTTTGGCATCAGCCCTTCCAATGAGTATTCAGGGTCTATTTCCTTTAGGACTGACTGACTTGGTCTCCTTGCTCCTTACTGTCCAAGGGACACTCAAGAGTCTTCTCTAGCAACACAATTTGAAAGCATCTAATGCATACACAAAAATAAATTCAAAGTGAATTAAAGACCTAAATGTAAGGCTGGACACTATAAAGCTCTTAGAGGAAAACAAAGAACACTCTGACACAAATCGCAGTAAAATCTCTTTTGATTCTCCTCTCAGAGTAATGGAAATAAAAACAAAAATAAACAAACGGGACCTAATTAACTCAAAAGCTTTTGCACAGTATAGAGAACCATAAGCAAACCAAAACGACAACCCACAGAATAAGAGGAAATATTTGCAAATGATGCAACCAACAGGGATTAATCTCCAATATTAACAAACAGTTCATGTAACTTAATATTATAGGAGCAAACAATCCAATCAATCAATGGGTAGAAGCCCTAAATAGACATTTCTCCAAAGATATTCAGATGGCCAAGAGGCACATGAAAAGATGTTTAACAATGCAAGTCGGGGCTTCCCCTGGTGGTCCACTGGGTAAGGACACCGCCTTGCAGTGCAAGGGGCGCCGTGGATCCCTGGCCTGGGAAGATCCCACGTGCTGCGGAGCAGCTGGACCGATGTGTCCAATTACCGAGCCTGAGCTCTGGAGCGCGTGCACCCAGAGCCGGCGCTCTGCGACGACAGAGGCCACCACGATGGGCGGCACACAGGAGCCAAAGAACAAAGACGGATGAAAATAGAGTAATGAAAGACCAATAGAAGTGGCCCACCCATCCCCCTCCCTCCCCACCCCACCCCACAAAAGATAAATAAATAAAATAAATGTTTTTAAAAAAAATCTACCGACAGTAAATCCTGAAGAAGGTGCGGCGAGAAGGGAGCCCTCCTACACTGTTGGTGAGAGTATAAATTTGTACTGCCACTATGGAGAACAGTATGGAGGTTCCTTAAGAAACTAAACACAGAGTTACCATCTGGTCCTACCTTCCCACTCTTGGGATAAAAACACTGGAACACTGTTTACAATAGCCAAGACATGGGAGCAACCTAAATGCCCATCAACAGAGGAATGGACAAAGATGTGGAATATTACTCAGCCACGAAAATAATCAGCTTCCCTGATGGTTCAGATGGTAAAGAATCAACCTGCAATGTGTGAGACCTGGGCTTGATCCCTGGGTTGGGAAGATCCCCCTGGAGAAGGGACAGGCTACCCACTCCAGTATTCTTGCCTGGAGAATTCTTTTTGTTTGTTTTTATTTTTATTTTTTGTTTCTTTTTCTCTTTTTTTTCTTTTTTGTTTTTCTTTCCTTTTTTTTCCTTCTATTTTTGTCTTTTATTTTGTTTTTGTCCTTTTTTTCTTTTTTTTTTTGGCCTGGAGAATTCTATAGCTTGTCCACAGATCACAAAGTGTCAGACATGACTGAGTGACTTTCACTCACTCACTCACAAAATAGAGAGAATGAAATAAGGTCATTTGTAACCATATGGATGGACCTAGAGATTATCACATTAAGTGAAGTAAGTCAGAGAAAGACAAATATTATATGATCGTACTTATATGTGAAATCTAAAGTATGATAGAAGTGAAGTTATTTACAAAACAGAAACAGACTCACAGACATGGAGAACAATTCATGGTTCAGATTTATGGTTACTAAAGGTAGAAGAGAGGAGAGGGATCAACTAGAAGTAAGGGATTAACCACCTCACTGACAGAAAGCGAAGAGGAACTAAAGAACCTCTTGATGGAGGTTAAAAAGGAAAGTGAAAGTCTGGCCTAAAACTCAACTTTCAAAAAATGAAGATCATGGAATCTGGTCCCATCGCTTCATGGTAAATAGATGAGGGGGAAATGGAAACAGTGACAGACTTTATTTTCTTAGCTCCTAAATCACTGCAGATGGTGACTGCAGCCACGAAATAAAAGGATGCTTGCTCCTTGGAAAGAAAGCTATGACAAACCTAGACAACATATTAAAAAGCAAAGACATCACTTTGCAGGCAAAGGTCTGTATAGTCAAAGCTATGGTTTTCCCAGTAGTCATATATGGATGTGAGAGTTGGACCATAAGGCTGAGCACCAAAGCATTGATTCTTTTGATCCATGGTGCTGAAGAAGACTCTTGAGAGTTCCTTGGACAGCAAGGAGATTAAATCAGTCAATCCTAAAGGAAATAAACCGTGAATATTCATTGGAAGGACTGATGCTGTTGATGAAGCTCCAATATTTTGGCCATCTGATTCAAAGAGACAACTCATTAAGATCCTGATGGTTTCAGATGGTAAAGAATCAACCTGCAATGTGTGAGACCTGGGCTTGATCCCTGGGTTGGGAAGATCCCCCTGGAGAAGGGACAGGCTACCCACTCCAGTATTCTTGCCTGGAGAATTCTTTTTGTTTGTTTTTATTTTTATTTTTTGTTTCTTTTTCTCTTTTTTTTCTTTTTTGTTTTTCTTTCCTTTTTTTTCCTTCTATTTTTGTCTTTTATTTTGTTTTTGTCCTTTTTTTCTTTTTTTTTTTGGCCTGGAGAATTCTATAGCTTGTCCACAGATCACAAAGTGTCAGACATGACTGAGTGACTTTCACTCACTCACTCACAAAATAGAGAGAATGAAATAAGGTCATTTGTAACCATATGGATGGACCTAGAGATTATCACATTAAGTGAAGTAAGTCAGAGAAAGACAAATATTATATGATCGTACTTATATGTGAAATCTAAAGTATGATAGAAGTGAAGTTATTTACAAAACAGAAACAGACTCACAGACATGGAGAACAATTCATGGTTCAGATTTATGGTTACTAAAGGTAGAAGAGAGGAGAGGGATCAACTAGAAGTAAGGGATTAACCACCTCACTGACAGAAAGCGAAGAGGAACTAAAGAACCTCTTGATGGAGGTTAAAAAGGAAAGTGAAAGTCTGGCCTAAAACTCAACTTTCAAAAAATGAAGATCATGGAATCTGGTCCCATCGCTTCATGGTAAATAGATGAGGGGGAAATGGAAACAGTGACAGACTTTATTTTCTTAGCTCCTAAATCACTGCAGATGGTGACTGCAGCCACGAAATAAAAGGATGCTTGCTCCTTGGAAAGAAAGCTATGACAAACCTAGACAACATATTAAAAAGCAAAGACATCACTTTGCAGGCAAAGGTCTGTATAGTCAAAGCTATGGTTTTCCCAGTAGTCATATATGGATGTGAGAGTTGGACCATAAGGCTGAGCACCAAAGCATTGATTCTTTTGATCCATGGTGCTGAAGAAGACTCTTGAGAGTTCCTTGGACAGCAAGGAGATTAAATCAGTCAATCCTAAAGGAAATAAACCGTGAATATTCATTGGAAGGACTGATGCTGTTGATGAAGCTCCAATATTTTGGCCATCTGATTCAAAGAGACAACTCATTGGAAAAGATCCTGATGCTAGGAAAGACTGAGGGTAGGAGAAGAGGGGAACAGAGGATGAGACGATTGGATGGCATCACTAAATCAATGGACATGAGTTTGAACAAACCCTGGGAGATAGTGAAGCACAGAGAAGCCCGGCGTGCTGCAGTCCATGGGGTCACGAAGAGTCAGACAAGACTAAGCGACTAAGTACACAGGCACATATATATGCATGTGACTCACTTTGCTGTACACCTGAAATCAGCACAATACTTTAAATCAACCACACTGTAACAAAAATAAAATAAAGACATTTTAAAAGAGTGGCCTCTGCAGTAATGCCAGGGACAGGGGAAGTGGGGCAGGGAAGAGGCAGGTGGACAGAAGATTTACTATTCACTTCAAATTCTTCTGTATCATTCGTTTGTTTTTTTAAGCTGTACCGTATGGAATAAAATTATATGCTTTTCCTTTCCCTTCCCATATTTCTCTTTATATCATGATTCCACTACCAATGAGACCCTTTTTTTTTTTTTTTTTGCCTCTTTTATTGGTTTTTTTTTTTTTTTTTTAAGTTTATTTATTTTCATCCATCTTTATTCTTTAACCTGTGTGGGCCTCCCATCGCAGTGGCCTCTCTTATTGCAGAGCACTGACTCTGGGCACTCTTAGAACAGTTTAGAGAGGTCCAGCTTTCTCCTCCTCCCTACTGATGAGAGAATTTTTAACAAGGGTAGGAAATGTGTGAGTGCAAGTAGATTCTGCCTGTGGTTGGATTCCTAGAAATAGTTATATATTTTATATTTTTTTATATTTTTATTTGTATCTGGATGGTGGTTTTTAAACTCAAAAACCAAAAATTTGAGGATTAAAAGTCTCATTGCGTCTTCCCTGGTGGTCCAGTGGGTGAAGAGTCCACCTTGCAGTGCAAAGGGCACCGGTTTGATCCCTGGCCTGGGAAGATCCCACATGCAGCAGAGCGGCTGGGCCGATGTGTCCAACTACTGAGCCAGTGCTCTGGAGCGCATGCGCCCAGAGCCAGTGCTCTGAGACGAGAGAGGCTGCTGTGATGGGAGACCAATGCAAGCCAAAGAACAAAAGATGGATGAAAACAAATAAATGAAAGACCAATAGAAGTGGCCAAAAAAGAAAGAAAAAAAATACATAGAGTAAGGTCTGGGGGTCCTGAGTGCAGGAGCTTCTGTCCTTGTGGGGTGCTGCACTCCTGCTATGTAGGTCTACTCACACCACCCAAAAGCCCAACCTGAGTCCATACTATTGGGATTTTATGGAGGCTTCCTCTCACGTGTGTTTGTACTCAGTGACTCACTTGTGTCTGACTCTTTGCAACCCCATAGACTATAGCCCACCAGGTTCCTCTGTCCATGGAATTTTCCAGGCAAGGACACTGGAGTGGGTTGCCATTTCCTCCTCCAGGGAAACTTCCTGACCCAGAGATCGAACCCACGTCTCTTGCATCTCCTGCATTGGCAGGCAGATTCTCTACCACTGCATCACCTGGGAAGCATGTCTTCCTCTTATAGGTTTGATCAATTATTAAGTCCATTTCCGGCCCCTCTCCCCACTCCAGAGAATGACGGGTGGGGCTGAAAATTCCATCCTTCACATCACGGTGTGGTCTTTCTGGTGACCAGCCCTCACCCAGAAAGCCCACTCAGAGTCTCTTCAAAAGATGCTCCTCATGTTCTTATCACTGAAGGATTTACAAGAGTTTTAGGTGCTCCGAATCAGAAACCAGGGACAGAGACCAATATATATTTATTCTACCACCTTCATCTGGGCAAATGGGTATCAACTGTTTGCAACCAGAAACTGCAACTAATACAATCAGCTTGGTCTCTCCAGCTAGTTAATAATTTCCCCCGAGTCAGTGTGGATCTTCGAGAGCCTTCTCATTCCTCTAAGCACCTCTCAGCACAGAACATGCAGACCATGCTATACCGGCTTGTTCCCAGTGGAATCAGGGAAACATATTCAGGGGCAGGTGTGGGGTCATGAAGCCTACAGGGTGGTGCTGTGGCTTCTTGCCAAGCTCAGGGACCAACAGTGAACAAAATAGCCCGAAGACAGATGTTCAACAGAGCCCAGTGGAATTCCAGTAAGGCACTAAAGCTTTTGGCTGGTTACCTATGTGCTTTCTCCACTTCTCCTCAAATGGGTGCCAAGCAGGGTCCTTGGAAAAACAATTTAGTAGCCTGTCGTCTTGAGAATTTACCCAGCCTGCCTTACATAGAGTAAGGTCTGGGGTCCTGAGTGCAGGAGCTTCTGTCCTGTGGTCCCACTCCTGCTATGTAGGTCTACTCACACCACCCAAAAGCCCAACCTGAGTCCATACTATTGGGATTTTATGGAGGCTTCCTCTCACGTGTGTTTGTACTCAGTGACTCACTTGTGTCTGACTCTTTGCAACCCCATAGACTATAGCCCACCAGGTTCCTCTGTCCATGGAATTTTCCAGGCAAGGACACTGGAGTGGGTTGCCATTTCCTCCTCCAGGGAAACTTCCTGACCCAGAGATCGAACCCACGTCTCTTGCATCTCCTGCATTGGCAGGCAGATTCTCTACCACTGCATCACCTGGGAAGCATGTCTTCCTCTTATAGGTTTGATCAATTATTAAGTCCATTTCCGGCCCCTCTCCCCACTCCAGAGAATGACGGGTGGGGCTGAAAATTCCATCCTTCACATCACGGTGTGGTCTTTCTGGTGACCAGCCCTCACCCAGAAAGTCCACTCAGAGTCTCTTCAAAAGATGCTCCTCATGTTCTTATCACTGAAGGATTTACAAGAGTTTTAGGTGCTCCGAATCAGAAACCAGGGACAGAGACCAATATATATTTATTCTACCACCTTCATCTGGGCAAATGGGTATCAACTGTTTGCAACCAGAAACTGCAACTAATACAATCAGCTTGGTCTCTCCAGCTAGTTAATAATTTCCCCCGAGTCAGTGTGGATCTTCGAGAGCCTTCTCATTCCTCTAAGCACCTCTCAGCACAGAACATGCAGACCATGCTATACCGGCTTGTTCCCAGTGGAATCAGGGAAACATATTCAGGGGCGGGTGTGGGGTCATGAAGCCTACAGGGTGGTGCTGTGGCTTCTTGCCAAGCTCAGGGACCAACAGTGAACAAAATAGCCCGAAGACAGATGTTCAACAGAGCCCAGTGGAATTCCAGTAAGGCACTAAAGCTTTTGGCTGGTTACCTATGTGCTTTCTCCACTTCTCCTCAAATGGGTGCCAAGCAGGGTCCTTGGAAAAACAATTTAGTAGCCTGTCGTCTTGAGAATTTACCCAGCCTGCCTTGCAGAATTGTCTAATTCCAGCAAGAATTGTGTAGTTTATTTGGTTTCTTTTTTTTTTTTTTTTTTTTAACTTGGTTTCTTAACGGGCCTTACATTTCAGAAGTGTATTCATTTGCTGTTTCCTTCCTGGTTGTGGCAATTTGCATGCTATGTGCATTTAATACAGGGAAATATTCCAAAGGAACTGATGAATGGAATCCTGTCCAAGCCAGTCACAGAGCAAGGCACACCGCTCTGGCCTCATGTTACAAACAGAACTGTTCATAAGATGCTTATCGCTTAGTCTGGGGCAGAAAAGTCCACCAAAGAACTATACTCAGTGCAGGGAATTTCCATGGAAAAGGGGACAGTGCCATGGCAGGAAGCTTAGCAGATGAATCCTTCTTTCAGTCTTTGCAAACTGCTAGCACTGTGCAAATTTATTTGGCCGGGGGCGGGGGGAGGGGGGGATCCTAATTTTTTAAATTCATTCCCAGCTAATTTCAATTCCCCCTAGCCTACCCACCCTGATAGACGGACTGAGCACTCTTGACACGAGGCTCTTAAGAAACAAGGGCTCATTCATCATTCATGTGTGCTGAGCCGCTTCAGTCTTTGTGACCCCCGCCAAGCTCCTCTGTCCGTGGGATTCTCCAGGCAAGAATACTTGAGTGGGTTGCCATGCCCTCCTCTAGGGAGATCTTCCCAACCCAGGAATAGAACCTGGGTCTCCTGCATTGCAGGCAGATTTCCTACCACTGAGCCATCCGGGAAGCCAACATCAAGGGGAGAGACCATTAAAAAGGAGAAAATCACTCGCAAGTCTGCCAAAATCCCGGGCAGAGGAAGGACTTCAGAGAGTGCAGTGGGGGGGTTTCAATTACAAAAGCTCGACTCTCTTCTCGTCATCCCCACCACCACTCCGCCTCATAAGGAGGAAGAGGAGTTCCCCGCATCCTACTAAGAGGCTTGAGCGAGCGGAGGGCCACCAGACCCCTTGTCCTAGGAGCTGGGCACCTGCAGTCCAGCCCGCGGTGGCGACGCCGGCAGAGGCGCTTGCGCCTCGGCCGAGCATTGAAGCTTTACGGTAATTCTACGCGGCTCGCTGCCCCGCCCTCGTGCGCAGGCGCGGAGCCGTTGCCGGCGGAGCGGTTGCGGGCAGAGCGGTTTTCAGAGCGGCTTTGCAGCGAGACCCGGCTGTGCAAGTTCCCAGGCCGCCCGGGCGGCTCGGTGGAGCCTGAAGCCCCGGCGTCCGCCTCCTGCGGCGTCCTCGGTAGGTTGACAGCCCTGCGGGAGCCGCCGCCCGAGACTCGGGAAGACACCCTCCGGCTGCCGAGGCTGCCGGCGGGAGGGCGCTGGCGAGTTTCAGCCCTCGGGCCGCCCCTGGCCCCGCGGCGGGGGGTGGCAGCGGGGACAGGTCCCCGGGAAACCGAGGCTCGACCTGGGGCCCGGGAGGAAGGCTGAAGCTGCGGCCCCGGCACCATCTCCGCCCCTTCCCGGGCTGGGCCTTGAGCCGGGGTTCCCCAGGGAAACAGGATGGGTGACAGCGAGCGAGGAGGGGGCGCGAAGTCTCCCATCGCTGCTGCGAGGCGGGCAGGTGCCCCCGGCCAAGGACGGGCACCCTGGGCTTTTGGCGCAAAGGTCTTACCGACCGGCCTTTGTCCACGGGACAATCTGAGTCTCGGGAATTCGCCCGAGGCTGTAAAAACTGCTCCCCCTCCTAGAGCAGAAACTGGACCTTGTCCCCGGAGAGAGACTTAAACCCCGCGCAGTTCTCTTGAACCTTGACTTGAAAGGACGCTTTTGTCTTCTTGATTCCTAGGATCCGTCGCCATGAACCCCGTCGTCGTCGTGGTCCACGGGGGCGGAGCCAGCAACATCTCCAAGGACCGAAAGGAGCGGGTGCGCCAGGGCATCATCAAGAGTGGGCAGTGGGGGTGTTTCAATTACAAAAGCTCGACTCTCTTCTCGTCATCCCCACCACCACTCCGCCTCATAAGGAGGAAGAGGAGTTCCCCGCATCCTACTAAGAGGCTTGAGCGAGCGGAGGGCCACCAGACCCCTTGTCCTAGGAGCTGGGCACCTGCAGTCCAGCCCGCGGTGGCGACGCCGGCAGAGGCGCTTGCGCCTCGGCCGAGCATTGAAGCTTTACGGTAATTCTACGCGGCTCGCTGCCCCGCCCTCGTGCGCAGGCGCGGAGCCGTTGCCGGCGGAGCGGTTGCGGGCAGAGCGGTTTTCAGAGCGGCTTTGCAGCGAGACCCGGCTGTGCAAGTTCCCAGGCCGCCCGGGCGGCTCGGTGGAGCCTGAAGCCCCGGCGTCCGCCTCCTGCGGCGTCCTCGGTAGGTTGACAGCCCTGCGGGAGCCGCCGCCCGAGACTCGGGAAGACACCCTCCGGCTGCCGAGGCTGCCGGCGGGAGGGCGCTGGCGAGTTTCAGCCCTCGGGCCGCCCCTGGCCCCGCGGCGGGGGGTGGCAGCGGGGACAGGTCCCCGGGAAACCGAGGCTCGACCTGGGGCCCGGGAGGAAGGCTGAAGCTGCGGCCCCGGCACCATCTCCGCCCCTTCCCGGGCTGGGCCTTGAGCCGGGGTTCCCCAGGGAAACAGGATGGGTGACAGCGAGCGAGGAGGGGGCGCGAAGTCTCCCATCGCTGCTGCGAGGCAGGCAGGTGCCCCCGGCCAAGGACCGGCCAAGACCTTTGCGCCCGGGCTTTTGGCGCAAAGGTCTTACCGACCGGCCTTTGTCCGCGGGACAATCTGAGTCTCGGGAATTCGCCCGAGGCTGTAAAAACTGCTCCCCCTCCTAGAGCAGAAACTGGACCTTGTCCCCGGAGGGAGACTTAAGCCCCGTGCAGTTCTCTTGAACCTTGACTTGAAAGGACGCTTTTGTCTTCTTGATTCCTAGGATCCGTCGCCATGAACCCCGTCGTCGTCGTGGTCCACGGGGGCGGAGCCAGCAACATCTCCAAGGACCGAAAGGAGCGGGTGCGCCAGGGCATCATCAAAGCCGCCACCGCGGGTTACCGCGTCCTCAAGCAGGGAGGGAGCGCCGTGGACGCGGTAGAAGAAGCCGTGACCGTCCTGGAAGATGATCCCGAGTTCAACGCAGGTAAATCTACACCTCAACCAGTAACCAGTGCAAACCAGGTTCGAGTTTCCCTGCCAGATAAACAGAACCTAAGAGGTCAGTGAATCTCTTCAGTCTTATGTTAAAAAGCTACTATGCTGGATAGATTTAGTTTTTCTCTTTCTACCTGTTGACCAAGTTGATTTGGGGCTTCCCTGGTGGCTCAGTGGTAAAGAAGCCACCTGCCACAGGAAGAGCCCCTAGAGAAGGAAACCCACTCTAGTATTCTTACCTGCAAAACCTCATGGACAGAGAAGCCCGGCGGGCTGCAGTCCACGGAGCTGCAAAAGAGAAGGGTACGACTGAGTGACTGATCCACAAGTTGCTTTAAAGAATTTTAAAGAATTCATCATTCACCCTTTTTTTTTTTAAGTTGTCTTTTTTTTTTGCGGGGGCGGGGGTAGGGGGGCGGGCAAGCCACTTCTGTTGGTCTTTCATTTATCTGTTTTTCATCCATCTTTGTTCTTTGGCCCGTGTGAGCCTCCCATCACAGTGGCCTCTGTTGTCGCAGAGCACCGGCTCTGGGCGCATGCGCTCCAGAGCTCCAGCTCGGTCATTGGACACATCGGCCCAGCTGCTCTGCTGCATGTGGGATCTTCCCAGGCCAGGGGTCGAACTGGCACCCCTAGCACTGCAAGGCGGTGTCCTTACCCACTGGACCACCAGGGAATTCCCAACTTTTTTTTTTAATCTGCTTTCTAGAATTCACATACCAAGAGACATTTTTATTCCGTCTTTTTGATATAGGGAGTAGACTGCTTTTGGGGTGACAACTTCAGGAGCTTCAGGGTGTAATTTGAATTGAGGGAGGGAGGGCAGGGAGAGACCACAGAAAAAGGCAGATCACTGCTAAGGAGCATGGGAACTTACATAAGAGGCCTGTCTGGCGGGATAAGTATCCCTTTGTCGGGTGTGCCCGCCAGAATCTAAAAAGTATATCTAGCCTCAGCCACATGCACCATCCAGATGGTCTCAGCAGCATATCTCAAGGCTGTCTCTGGACAGCTTCTAGTGCAGGAAGGCAAGTGGAGGGCGTGTTCTAAGGAAAGAGGAAGGAAGGGGTGAGGCCTCTGATTGCCATAACATCCACCCCGACTGGCTCTTACCGTGCCATACGCTTCCTCTCCCACAGCATGCCCTGAGCGGCCATTTGGGTGGCCCATGTGGCGGCTGCCACAGCAAGAATATAGGTACATACAAAAGAAAACATGGGGGCTTCCCCCCGGGGCCAGTAGGTAAAGAGTCCGCCTTGCAGTGCAAGGGGCACCAGTTCCGTCCCTGGCCCGGGAAGATACCAAGTGCCGCAGAGCCACTGGACCTGTGTGTCCAATTATGAGCCCGCAGTGTGTCCAGTTGCGCGCCAGTGCTCTGGAGCGCATGTGCCCAAAGCCAGTGCTCTGCAAGGAGAGAGGCCACTACAATGGAAAGCCTACACCCGCCAAAGAACAAAGATGGCTGAAAATAAATAAATAAAAAAACCAATAAAAGAGGCCAAAAAAAAACTTTAAATAAAAAAGAATTTCAAGACAATTCCTCACATCAATCCTACTTTTTCCCACCGAGAGTCTCATGATTCCAACCATTGCTCCTAAGTCTTCTAGTCTAGGGGCCAGGTCCCTCAGAGCATTCACTGGTGTCTTGTCATTTAACAAAAGTGACCCATTAACAGACCCGTCAGGTGTGAGCACACTGCATTCCGCTTGGATAACGGCAGAGGCGTCTCCTTGCAAGGCAGTAATAATGGCCAAGGGTAGTCTGTTCGCGGGGAGCACTTGTCTCTAGTCAGAGACCTTGCAGTGTGCAGCGAGGACAGGCTTTGGGGGCCGTCACTCAGGGCTTGATGAGTGAAGAGCTTCTGTGTGCACTGTCGTGTCCTCCCGCCCAGTGAAGGGCACAGAGCTGGCCTCAGGGGGATCGTTCCAGAGGGAAAACAGACACGCCCACCTGGCCTTGAGGAGAGGGAGGTCGGCAGCCTTAGGAATTGACCTGGTTGTCTTGACCATGCCTGTTAGCCAGGGAGGCAGTGCTGTCAGGCTTGAGGAGGTGGACTGGGGGGCAGGATACGCCTGACCAGGACCCTCAATTTGTCTTTTTCAAGGGTGTGCGTTCCACTCCGGATATAATGCATTTCAGCAGGCCCAGCTTGCGACAGGACGGCGAGAGCGCTTCCCCCTCCACCATCCCAGTAGTATGTCCAATTGCAAATTCCAATAGATAATCTCCTCTCCCCAGTATGACAGGGCTTGGTGTCCTCAGCAGGAATGCAGGGCGAGAGTCAGGGCAGGGCCTGTTTCCCAAAGTGCCTTTCTGGTGTCAGGTGCTTTGGGGGCGTATGAAGCAGCATCCCTACTGGTTGACCATTCAGACAAATTAAAGCCTTGGACAGAGGTTTTGTCAGTTCGTAAGCGAAGGTACTGCTTTAAGGTTCCATTTTTCCTTTCTCTCAGCCTTGCTGCTGGTGGATATAGAGACAGAACCTCCATTCAGTGCCAGGGTCTTTTGCCCAGTCTTGCCTATCACAAGCCATGAACTTTGAAATGTGACCTCAGTCACTATCGCTTTGACGAAGGTCCCCCTGCATGGT
The DNA here is from genome assembly GCA_022376925.1 of Tragulus kanchil. Classification (NCBI taxonomy): domain Eukaryota; kingdom Metazoa; phylum Chordata; class Mammalia; order Artiodactyla; family Tragulidae; genus Tragulus; species Tragulus kanchil. The sequence continues at coordinate 11,222,029 of JAIOJX010000006.1, read as the reverse complement.
ACTCAACTTCTCTAACCCCCTAACAGTGGAGCCTGGTGAGCGCGGGGTCAGGGGAGAGTTGGAGTTGGAGGTGGAGTCCACACAGACCTTCTCTCAGAGGACGGAGGCCAGTGTAATCCGTGTGCCCGTCCCTCAGCAGGTGGGAACTCTGGTGGGTGGCCTCAGCCTCCTTTGGCAGCGGCCACGGGCACTGTTGACAACCCACAGGACATGCTGCTACTGCATTGACCAAGTCACTGTGTTTCAGGAGAATCTGGCATCCATGCCACTGTGGACAGTCTTTCCATGCCTCACATTCTGGCAGGCAAACCCAAATGACCCCCCGCACAGCCGGACCCACGAGTTCCCACTTCCTGTTTCACATAAATGCAGTCACAAAGAGTGATTCTTTTTGTGTTTGGTTTCTTTCACTCCAAGCGTTCCCTTTTTAGAGTCATGATCCTCATAACTACTCTGAGCGTCTACTGTTCCAGAGGGAAAACAGACACGCCCACCTGGCCTTGAGGAGGGGGAGGTCGGCAGCCTTAGGAATTGACCTGGTTGTCTTGACCATGCCTGTTAGCCAGGGAGGCAGTGCTGTCAGGCTTGAGGAGGTGGACTGGGGGGCAGGATACGCCTGACCAGGACCCTCAATTTGTCTTTTTCAAGGGTGTGCGTTCCACTCCGGATATAATGCATTTCAGCAGGCCCAGCTTGCGACAGGACGGCGAGAGCGCTTCCCCCTCCACCATCCCAGTAGTATGTCCAATTGCAAATTCCAATAGATAATCTCCTCTCCCCAGTATGACAGGGCTTGGTGTCCTCAGCAGGAATGCAGGGCGAGAGTCAGGGCAGGGCCTGTTTCCCAAAGTGCCTTTCTGGTGTCAGGTGCTTTGGGGGCGTATGAAGCAGCATCCCTACTGGTTGACCATTCAGACAAATTAAAGCCTTAGACAGAGGTTTTGTCTGTTTGTAAGTGAAGGTACTGCTTTAAGGTTCCATTTTTCCTTTCTCTCAGCCTTGCTGCTTGTGGGTATAGAGACAGAACCTCCATTCAGTGCCAGGGTCTTTTGCCCAGTCTTACTTATCACAAGCCACGAACTTTGAAATGTGACCTCAGTCACTATCGCTTTGACGAAGGTCCCCCTGCATGGTACTCAACTTCTCTAACCCCCTAACAGTGGAGCCTGGTGAGCGCGGGGTCAGGGGAGAGTTTGAGTTGGAGGTGGAGTCCACACAGACCTTCTCTCAGAGGACGGAGGCCAGTGTAATCCGTGTGCCCGTCCCTCAGCAGGTGGGAACTCTGGTGGGTGGCCTCAGCCTCCTTTGGCAGCGGCCACGGGCACTGTTGACAACCCACAGGACATGCTGCTACTGCATTGACCAAGTCACTGTGTTTCAGGAGAATCTGGCATCCGTGCCACTGTGGACAGTCTTTCCATGCCTCACATTCTGGCAGGCAAACCCAAATGACCCCCCGCACAGCCGGACCCACGAGTTCCCACTTCCTGTTTCACATAGATGCAGTCACAAAGAGTGATTCTTTTTGTGTTTGGTTTCTTTCACTCCAAGCGTTCCCTTTTTTAGAGTCATGATCCTCATAACTACTCTGAGCGTCTACTGTGCACCAGACAGTGGTCTAAGAAACTTGCCTGATTAACTCATTTAATGTGCACGATAGTCCTGTGAGTCAGGTGTGACTATTATACTCATTTCTCAGATGAGAAAGCTAAGGCACAAAAAGATTAAGTAATTTGCTTGATGCCCTTTACCAGGTTGAGAAGTCCCCTTATTCTCAGTTGCTTGTTGATTTATTTGGCTTTATGGGGTCTTAGCTGCCGCATGCAGGATTGGGGGGCACATGGGCTCCAGAGCGCACAGGCTTCAGTGGTTGTGGCACATGGGCTTGTTCCCCTGTGGCCTGTGGGATCTAAGTTCCCCAACGGGGGTGGAACCCTCATCCGCATTGCAAGGCGGATTCTTTCTTTTGTTTTGTTTTGTTTTTGTTTGTTTTGTTTGTTTGTTTTGGCAAGGCAGATTCTTAACCACAGGAAAGTCCCACCTAGTTCTTAGTGTTTTGAGATATTTTTGAATCATGTATGAATGTTGAATTTTATCCAGTCCTTTTTCTGCATCTGTTGAGATGACCATATGGTTTTTGTTTTGTCTGTTGATATGGTGAGAATTGATTGATTTTTGAATTTTGAACCAGGTTTTCTTCTCTGACATTAACACCATTTTGTTGTAATGTGTTATACACACACACATTTTATACGTATACATATATATGTGTGTGTGTGTGTACAATGCTGGGTTTGATTTGGTGGTGTTTTCTTGAGATTTTGTATCTATGTTCATGAGAGATACTGGTCTAGAGTTTGATTTTCTTGTAACATCTGTCTGGTTTTGAAATGAGGGCAATGCTGACTTCATATGATGAATTGGAAAAGGTTCCGTCTTTTTCTTTTTTTCTCGAAGATAGAAGTTGTTATTTCTTTGTAATATTTGGTAAATTTGTTTTCTTGGTTTGTTTTGATGGAAAGTTATAACTAAGAAATCAAATTATGTAATAGGTATGGCCCTATTCAGGTTATCTAGAAGTTGTTAAATTTCTTTGAATTTCTGTAATTGCTATGTTAAATGCAGTCACAAAGAGTGATTCTTTGTGTTTGGTTTCTTTCACTCCAAGCGTTCCCTTTTTTAGAGTCATGATCCTCATAACTACTCTGAGCGTCTACTGTGCACCAGACAGTGGTCTAAGAAACTTGCCTGATTAACTCATTTAATGTGCACGATAGTCCTGTGAGTCAGGTGTGACTATTATACTCATTTCTCAGATGAGAAAGCTAAGGCACAAAAAGATTAAGTAATTTGCTTGATGCCCTTTACCAGGTTGAGAAGTCCCCTTATTCTCAGTTGCTTGTTGATTTATTTGGCTTTATGGGGTCTTAGCTGCCGCATGCAGGATTGGGGGGCACATGGGCTCCAGAGCGCACAGGCTTCAGTGGTTGTGGCACATGGGCTTGTTCCCCTGTGGCCTGTGGGATCTAAGTTCCCCAACGGGGGTGGAACCCTCATCCGCATTGCAAGGCGGATTCTTTCTTTTGTTTTGTTTTGTTTTTGTTTGTTTTGTTTGTTTGTTTTGGCAAGGCAGATTCTTAACCACAGGAAAGTCCCACCTAGTTCTTAGTGTTTTGAGATATTTTTGAATCATGTATGAATGTTGAATTTTATCCAGTCCTTTTTCTGCATCTGTTGAGATGACCATATGGTTTTTGTTTTGTCTGTTGATATGGTGAGAATTGATTGATTTTTGAATTTTGAACCAGGTTTTCTTCTCTGACATTAACACCATTTTGTTGTAATGTGTTATACACACACACATTTTATACGTATACATATATATGTGTGTGTGTGTGTGTACAATGCTGGGTTTGATTTGGTGGTGTTTTCTTGAGATTTTGTATCTATGTTCATGAGAGATACTGGTCTAGAGTTTGATTTTCTTGTAACATCTGTCTGGTTTTGAAATGAGGGCAATGCTGACTTCATATGATGAATTGGAAAAGGTTCCCTCTTTTTCTCTTTTTCTCGAAGATAGAAGTTGTTATTTCTTTGTAATATTTGGTAAATTTGTTTTCTTGGTTTGTTTTGATGGAAAGTTATAACTAAGAAATCAAATTATGTAATAGGTATGGCCCTATTCAGGTTATCTATGTCTTCTTTGAGTTCTGTCAGTTGCCTTTCAAAAATGTTTCTATTTTGTATAGGTTGCTGGATTTGCAACATTTCCGTATTATGTTTTTTTAAATCTTTATAGTCTGTAGAGAGGTCCCTTCTTTCATTCCTGGCATTTGTTTTATGTTTTCAATTTTGGCCTCTTTTCATTGATATTCTATTTATTTATCTTTCATCCATCTTTATTCTTCGGCCTGTGTGGGCTTCCCATTGCAGCGGCCCCTCTCTTTGCAAAGCACCAGCTCTGAGCACATGCACCCCAGAGCACTGGCTGGCAACTGGACTCACCAGTCCAGCTGCTCCATGGCACATGGGATCCTCCCATGCCAGGGATCAAACCGGTGCCCCCTGCACTGCAAGGCAGACTCCTCACCCACTGGACCACCAGGGAAGCCCCTGGCATTTATATTTTACGTCTCTTTTTTTTTCTTTGTCAGTCTACGGTTTGTTGAGTTTATTGTTCTTTTCAAAGAACTAGTTCTTGTTTGGTGGGAAGGGGTAGACTTTCTGGATTTTCCTGTTTTTCATTTTATTTATTTATCTTTATTGTTTCCTATATTCATTCAGTTTGCTTTGGGAATAATAGAATAATTTACTGTTCTTTTCCTGTTAGATTAATTTGAGACTGTTAATTTGAGACTTTTCTTTGCTGATACAAACATTTAATGTTTTAAATTTTATCCTAGCACTGCTTTAATTTTTTTAACCTGTTTTAACATGTTGTCTTGATTTTCATTCTATTCAAAATGTGTTCTAATTTTCCTGGTGACTTCCTCATTATATATCATGGATTATTCAGAAATACAATACTTACTTTCCAAATATTTGAGGATTTTTCAAATAGCTGTCACTGACTTTTAGTTTAATTATGCTATGATCAAAAAACATGCTTTTATATGATTTGCATTCTTACTAAACTTCGTAAGGTTGATATTCAGCTCAGAATGTATTCTGCCTTGTCCATTTGCACTTTAAAAAATTGTGTACTCTGCTGTTGTCGAATAGAAAGTTTTTTAAATCTCAATAAGGTCAGGTTCACTGGTAATGTACATACCTTCTGTATCTTTGTTGTCTACTTCTACTGATTACTGAGATAGGAGTTTTGAAGTCCTTAATTGTAACTGTGAATTTCTTTATTAATCCTTGAGTTCCACCTGTGTTTTCTTCATGTATTTTGCAACTGTTGTCATTGATATTCTATTTATTTATCTTTCATCCATCTTTATTCTTCGGCCTGTGTGGGCTTCCCATTGCAGCGGCCCCTCTCTTTGCAAAGCACCAGCTCTGAGCACATGCACCCCAGAGCACTGGCTGGCAACTGGACTCACCAGTCCAGCTGCTCCATGGCACATGGGATCCTCCCATGCCAGGGATCAAACCGGTGCCCCCTGCACTGCAAGGCAGACTCCTCACCCACTGGACCACCAGGGAAGCCCCTGGCATTTATATTTTACGTCTCTTTTTTTCTTTGTCAGTCTACGGTTTGTTGAGTTTATTGTTCTTTTCAAAGAACTAGTTCTTGTTTGGTGGGAAGGGGTAGACTTTCTGGATTTTCCTGTTTTTCATTTTATTTATTTATCTTTATTGTTTCCTATATTCATTCAGTTTGCTTTGGGAATAATAGAATAATTTACTGTTCTTTTCCTGTTAGATTAATTTGAGACTGTTAATTTGAGACTTTTCTTTGCTGATACAAACATTTAATGTTTTAAATTTTATCCTAGCACTGCTTTAATTTTTTTAACCTGTTTTAACATGTTGTCTTGATTTTCATTCTATTCAAAATGTGTTCTAATTTTCCTGGTGACTTCCTCATTATATATCATGGATTATTCAGAAATACAATACTTACTTTCCAAATATTTGAGGATTTTTCAAATAGCTGTCACTGACTTTTAGTTTAATTATGCTATGATCAAAAAACATGCTTTTATATGATTTGCATTCTTACTAAACTTCGTAAGGTTGATATTCAGCTCAGAATGTATTCTGCCTTGTCCATTTGCACTTTAAAAAATTGTGTACTCTGCTGTTGTCGAATAGAAAGTTTTTTAAATCTCAATAAGGTCAGGTTCACTGGTAATGTACATACCTTCTGTATCTTTGTTGTCTACTTCTACTGATTACTGAGATAGGAGTTTTGAAGTCCTTAATTGTAACTGTGAATTTCTTTATTAATCCTTGAGTTCCACCTGTGTTTTCTTCATGTATTTTGCAACTGTTGTCTGATGTATATAGATTATTGTCTTCTCAGTGATTGATCCCTATATCATTACTTAATGTCCTTATCATTATTTAAAGACCCTTATTGTGAGATACATACTTTACCAGATATTAGTATAGTTGCTCCAATTTTTACTTGATTCATTTTGGTATGATATAATTGTCCATTCTTTTACTTTAGTAACCTATCTGCGTCTTTAAAGTAGAATTTTTTTTTATTGGTAGTGTATAATTATGACCTATCTTTTTGTGTAGTTTGACAATCTTTGCTTTTTAATGAGATGTGTTTAGACCATTTACATTTCACATGATCACTGATGTGGTTAGGAATAAACCTGTCCTCTTCCTGCTTGTTTTCTCTTTTTCCAGTCTATTCATTGTTCCCCTTTTCCCCTTTTTCTACTTTTTTCTGCTTTCTTTTGAAATAATTAAATGTTTATAATTCCCTGTTGCCTCCTTCGTTGACCTAGTAGCTACACTTCTTTTTTTTTTTTTTTTTTCATCAAAGGTTTTTATTTCAGCTGCTTCAGGACCTTGACTTTATGCTTTCCGGTTCTGAACACGACCTAACTTTTCAGAGCACTGGGAAGGGACTATCCAGATACCTTTATTTCCAACTCTTTGCGACCCCATGGACTGTAGTCCGCCAGGCTCCTCTGTCCATGGGATTTCCCTGGCAAGAATACTGGAGTGGGTTGCCATTTCCTTCTCCATACACTTCTTTCTTTCTTTTTTTTTTTTTAATTAATTTATTTATTTTGGGGGGTGGGGTTTGGGGAGGGAGGGGAGCGGGTGGGCCATTTCTATTGGTCTTTAGTTTATCTCTTTTCATCCATCTTTGTTCCCTGGCCCGCGTGGACCTCCCATCACAGTGGCCCCTGTCATCGCAGAGCACCGGCTCTGGGTGCACACGCCCCAGAGCTCCGGCTCAGTAATTGGACACATCGGGCCAGCCGCTCCGGGGCATGTGGGATCTTCCCAGGCCAGGGATCGAACTGGCACCCCTAGCACTGCAAGGCGGTGTCCTTACCCACTGGACCACCAGGGAAGCCTTTACAGGCGTTTTCTAAGCAGAGAAAGTTGGAGAAAAGCTGCCAGTGGTAAAAGGAATAGAGTAATGAGAACTGAGAGTATTAATACATTCAAGGAAACCTAATATTTTAGAAAAATGTTGCAACAGGGAGGAGAAAAAGCTGGAAAAGTAAATGAGAAGCCAGATCAGGAAGGGCTTCATATCTTTTGTAAGTCATGGAGTACCAAGTCAGATTTGTTTTTTTGGTTTTTTTTTAAAGATTTATTTATTTATTTATTTATTTATTTATTTTGGGCGAGGGTCGGGTTGGGGAGGGAAGGGAGCAGGCGGGCCACTTCTTTTGGTCTTTCGTTTCTCTATGTTCATCCGTCTTTGTTCTTTGGCTCCTGTGGGCCTCCCATCGCGGTGGCGTCTGTCGCTGCAGAGCGCCGGCTCTGGGCGCAAGCACTCCAGAGCTCCGGCTCGGTGATTGGACACATCAGTCCAGCCGCTCCGCGGCACGTGGGATCTTCCCAGGCCAGGGCTCGAACCGGCGCCCCTTGCACTGCAAGGCGGTGTCCTTACCCACTGGACCACCCGGGGAAGCCCCAGATTTGTTTTTAAGAATGTTCCTTTGACAGTGGAGTAGAGAATGAATTGAAGTCAGCAGCTTAAGAGCAAACTCTGAAGCCGTTTCTAAAGTCTTAACTCTTGCCCTTTTTTTTTTTTTTAGTTTTTTCTTTTTTCTTTTTTTTGGCCACTTCTATTGGTCTTTCATTTCCATCTTTGTTCTTTGGCCTGTGTGGCCCTCCCATCGCAGTGGTCTCTCTCACTGCAGACCACCAGCTCTGGGCACATGTGCTGCAGAGCTCCTGCTCGGTAGTTGGATATGTCGGTCCAGTCGCCCCGCAGCACATGGGATCTTCCCAGACCAGGGATCAAACTGGCGCCCCTTGCACTGCAAGGCAGTGTCCTTACCCACTGGACCACCAGGGAAGCCCTAACTGTTGCCTTTTGACTTCTTTTTGGTTTTAGGTTGTGGGTCTGTCTTGAACGAAAATGGTGACGTTGAAATGGATGCCAGTATCATGAATGGAAAGGACCTGTCTGCAGGAGCGGTGTCTGCGGTCCGCTGTGTCGCAAATCCCATCAGACTTGCGCGACTCGTTATGGAAAAGGTACATGGGACTAAGCACCCTTTCCCTAAGGAATTGTCACTGTTGTGCCTCAACGACTAAAAAGGGTTCGACCGTAGAGAAGCACGTGAGATGACTGTTCTAAAACTTTATGAAAGAACAAAAACAATGTTATTTAAGTTTCTCAAGGAAGCCAGGATTCTGACTCTTTTGATGATGTGATTTGCCTCATGATCACTTACCCAGTGGTTCCTTCATTTTCGTGTTATCGGCCTGTGTTTTCTTCAGCCTGTTCTCAACACATGTAACATAACACATTCAAACTGAAGAGACCAGCTGTTTAAATAGCATATTCTGGGAGAATTCCCTGGTGGTCCAATGGCTAAGACTCTTAATTTCCCCTGCCAGGGGCACCAGGTCAATCCTTGGTTGGGAACTGAAGTTGTCCAAGCTGGGCAGCGCAGTAAATAAATAAATAAATAGCATATACAAAATAAAAATGGATTAAATTCTCTAAATTTAAGATCATATGTAAGTTGAATTCCTAAGAATATTCCATCATGTGGGGCTTTCTAAAACTACAAAAGCTCAAGAGAATTAGGCTTTTATCCACATTCGAAAAAGCCAGCCAGTGGAATTTGCCTTCTTGAGGCTCTCACCCAAAGAGAATAATTATTCCCACACAGTTGGAACCATTGAAAAGATGTTAACTTTACCAAGAAACTAACTATCTTCCTGTTTCTTTCTGGCTCAAGACCCCTCACTGCTTTCTGACGGACCAAGGTGCCACCCAATTTGCAGCAGCCAATGGGATTCCAGCAATTCCTAGAGAACAGCTGGTAACTGAAAGAAACAAGAAACGCCTAGAAAAAGAAAAGCTTGAGAAACATGCTCAGAAACCAGACTGTAAGAAGTAAGTATCCGCTGTGGCTCACAGGGTGGGGCGTTACCAGACATGGACGTTGACACTTGTCTGATCACCTACATGTCACAGCGTCACAGGAGCATCTCCACTGTCCACAGAGGAGTTCACACTAAATAATGGGAAAACCGCTGTTTTGGTTCTGGTGCTTGACCTCATGTTTTACTCCTTCGAACAGTAGCTCACATTCAGCCGAGAGTTCCTTCTCCATCATGCTATAACGGGTGAATGCTGGGTGTGGATGCACTCATTACCTGCAAGCCTCTTGATTGGTTTGTTGTCTTCAGTACACCACCCAGGTCCTCCGTGATCCACACCACCCTGTGAACTTACATAGGCACCTTCCACAGGGCAGAGAAATCAGCACAGCCCAGAAAAGGGAACGAATCATGTGTTCTGAATTACTGCTTTCTGGGTTACCCATTCAGAAATACCAAGTAAAAGTCCCCCTGTTTAAAGCAAATGTTGAAAAATAAAATTTGAATGTGGCCTGGGGGCTTTACAATGGAACGTAATCTATTAACTCCACTTTAGTTTCACTTAAGGAGCTTTTCTCAAAATATACATGTCTGGTTCCCTTCCCTAAACATAATTTCGTGGAGCTGAGGTGGCAAGGCCATGCAGGTCCATTAGAAAAAGTTTGTCCCTAGGTTAATAATCTGTTTCACAATATTGACAATGTGTTGGTAAGTGAAATCATGTTGGACTTTTTGTTGTGTTGTTGTTAAATTTTGGCCTCTTTTATTGTTTTTTTATTTATTTATTTATTTTCATCCATTTTTATTCTTTGGCCTGTATGCACCTCCCATTGCGGTGGCCTCTCTCGTTGCACAGCACTGGCTCTGGGCGCATGCACCCCAGAGCTCTGGCTCATAATTGGACACACTGGTCTAGCCGTTCTATGACACATGGGATCCTCCCGGGCCAGGGATCAAACTGGTGTGCCTTGCACTGCAAGGCGGACTCTCTACCCACTGGACCACCAGGGAAGCCCCCATGTCCAACTTTTTGCAATAAGCCGTGGTATTCTCCAGGCAAGAATACTGGAGTAGGTAGCCTTTCCCTTCTCCAGGGATCTTCCCAACCCAGGAATCAAACCCAGGTCTCCTGCACTACAGGCAGATTCTTTAAGCTGAGCCACAAGTGTGTTGGTAACTGTTGATAATCTTTACCAAAGGTGCTGTTGTGTCTGTGGGGTTGCTTTATCAATGCTTCATGTACATTTTAGTAAATGTCGCCTCATTGTTTCTAAAACTTCTGCAAAAACACACATCTTTACCAGCCAGTACAGCTCTTTGATAGAAGCAAGAGGGTCTTGTGCCTTGGGTTTGCAACTTCAGAGGACCCTCATGTCACAAATGGGCTTCCCCAGTGGCTCAGTGGGTAAAGAATCTGCCTACCACCCACAGTTCAGGAGACACAGGAGATGTGATTTCCATCCCTGGGTTGGGGAGATCCCCTGGAGGAGGAAAATGGCAGCCTACTCCAATATTCTTGCCTTAGAAGTCCCATGGAGAGAAGAGCCTGGCGGGCTCTAGTCCATGGGGTCGCAGAGTCGAACACGATGGAGTGGTTTAGCACAACCAGCAATAGTATATCACAAATACACAAAACAGTTGGTTTATTGCAGACCTGTGGGCCACCTCCATCACTCAGCCATGGCACAGCGTTGCCCATGGCCCTCGTCACCGCTCTTGTGAGTGATCCACTCAACCCCCAGGGGAGTGCTTCTCTGCGTCTCTTGCTCTGTGTCTTGGAGGTTAAGGCCACCTGAGTCTAACACCTTGTGGATTAATAGCCCTGCTGACATCAGAAGCAGACCCTGCTTTGGAGAGCAGGGAAGAACTGAACAGCAGAAGGACTTAGGTAAGAGAAAAAGACAACAATTTGTGAAACAAAGTTTTGTGTGATGAAGTCTTGTTTCCCAGTAGCGCCCAGTGTTCTTTTTCTTTCTACGTGTTTCAGTTTGTGATTCTGAAGTTATTCATGAATTAGTACAGTATCTGCAAGATTTGCCCTGAAAGCTAAGTCCTATTACTGTTAGATGTGTAACTACGTAGGTCTAGACCTGCACTGTCCAATAGAAAAAAGAGAGCCATATGTGTAACTTAACCTTTTCTAATGGCCCCATTTTAAAAAGCAAAAAGAAATGAGTGAAGTTAATAATATTTATGGTTATCCCATTATACCCCAAATATCATTTGGACATGTAATCAATATAAGAAACTATTTATGAGATGTTTTACATGCATTCCCGCGAAGTCTTTTGAATCTGCCTTGTATTTTGCACTGACCGCACGCCTCACTGGGGACTGCCCGCATTTCCAGGGCTGGGCAGCCAGCGGTGGTGCACTGGACAAGGCAGGCCTAGACAGAGCCTGCATGAGCAGCTGGTTCTTTATGCTGGCAGCTACATGGACCCTGAATGTTAGAATTATGAATGCTTTTATTCTTCTAAAAATACTTAAGATTGAGGGACTTCCCTGATGGTTCAGTGGTTAAGGCTCCATGCTCCCAATGAATGTTGCCCAGGTACAATTCCTGGTCACAGAACTAGATCTCGCACACCCCAACTAAAACCCAAGAAGCCCCCCCAAAAATACTTAATATTGAGTTAAATGTTTTCACATGTTGAAATATTTAACTTTTTAAGTCATTTTTATTTAAAATGTTCCGTTTGTTAATTATAATTAGTGTTTAGACCTTAATTTTAGAAAATAAATTTAGTACACTTTAGGAAAAACTAACTTTTGAAATTGTATCTACAAATAACTTTTATTCTTGTATTTTGGATTTGCCCTTAATTTTGATGAAAATATATGCTAATTTAGTACACTGTCAATATAGTTACATTCCACATTCTAATTCCTAGATTATTGAAAATGTATAAAAGTCAAGATTTTGATAGAAAAAGAATATGAACATGGAGCTCACAAAGGAAAAAAAAAAACTAAAAGGAAAAGAAATAAAAAGTCTTCAAAGAAATGGTCAGCTTTAAAAATAAGCAGTCTTCGGCTTCCCTGGTGGTCCAGTGGGTAAGGATACCGCCTTGCAGTGCAAGGGACGCCGGTTCGATCCCTGGCCTGGGAAGATCCTACGTGCCGCAGAGCGGCTGTACCAGTGTGTCCAACTCCAAAGCCAGAGTTTTGGAGCACATGCGCCCATAGCCGGTTCTCTCCTACAAGAAAGGCCACTGCGATGGGAGGCCCACACAGGCCAAAGAACAAAGATGGATGAAAATAATTAAAGACCAATAGAAGTGGCCAAAAAATAAAAAATAAGCAGTCTTTCAGGATGATCCACGTAAAATTCACGAAGAGAACATTACAGATGCTTTGTTCAATGAAGATTTAATTATGCATCAAGACAATGAAAATTAGTAGAAATATTATTCTCACCAAACCCACAACTGGAACAATCTGAGATGAAATCCTGACAGCTTTACTAAAGGAAGTTCTTTACTAAAGGAAGATTTAATTGCTGATCACAAAAAATCATATGCCAAAAAGGGACACGCGCAGTTATTGAAATTAGGGGAAAAGGCTGAATAAACAACAGACAGTTGATAACCAGAAAGGCAAAGATAGAAAACAGATGCTGTGTTCTTGAAAGAATAATAATATTTGAGATTTCCCTGGTTGAGTTCAGCAGTTAAGACTTCACCTTCTAATGCAGGAGATGCGAGTTCAGTCCCTGCTAAGGAAGGTAAGATCCCACATGCCTCTAGGTCAAAAAATCAAAGCATACAACAGAAGCAGTGCTGTAACAAATTCAATAAATGGTCCGCGCCAAAAAAAAAAACTTTAAAAAATATTATTTGGCCAATTGTAATGATGCTTTTCATGAAGCCATCAACACAGTGTTTACAAAAAACAATTGGGTGGGCCTTCCCTTGTGGCTCAGTGGATAAGAACCTGTCTGCCAATGCAGGAGACACAGGTTCGATCCCTGATCTGGGAAGAGCCCACATACCGTAGAGCAGCTAAACCCACACATCAACAAAGATCCAGCACAGCCAAAAATAAATAAATAAAAGTTTAAAAAAAAAAAAATTGGGGGGCTTTCCTGGTGGCTCAGTGGTAAAGAATCCACCTGCCAATGTAGGAGCCACAGGTTCGATCCCTGATCTGGGAAGATCCTATGTGCCATGCAGCAGCTTAGCCATGGGCTGCATCTGTTGAGCACAGTTGTGCTCTCAGGAAGCCCACACACACAGTGAGGAGAGCTGCCACTCTCCCCAACTAGAGAAAAGCCCTCACAGCAACAGAGATCCAGTACACACACACAATTAAAAAAAAAAAAAAAAAAAAACAGTAATTCCTAGGCTTTGTAAAAGTTACTTCAAAATGTGATAAAATGTAAACTATGTAACTAAGTGGAGAAAACTAATGATAAGTATCTAAGAGAGAGAATTCAAATAGGTTAGTTTAATGAGTAATAAAGCGGGAGATGAAATCATACTTGAAGTTTAAAAAGACTAAACTAGAATTTACCATGATCAGAAGACATGTTGAAAAACCAACCTTTAACAAAAGCAGAAGATATTAAGAAAAGACGGCAAGAATACACACAAGAACTATACAAAAAAGGTCTTAATGGCCCAGATAACCACAATGGTGTGATCACTCACCTAAAACCAGACATCTTAAAGTGTGAAGTCAAGTGGGCCTTAGGAAGTATCACTAAGAACAAAGCTAGGGGCTTCCCCTGGTGGTCCAGTGGATAAGGACACCACCTTGCAGTGCAAGGGGCGCAAGTTCGATCCCTGGCCTGGGAAGATCCCACGTGCCGCGGAGCGGCTGGACTGATGTATTCAATCACCGAGTCGGAGCTCTGGAGCACATGCGCCCAGAGCTGGCGCTCTGCGACAATAGATGCCACCGTGATGGGAGGCCCGCAGGAGCCAAAGAACAAAGACGGATGAAAAATAGAGAAATGGAAGACCAAAGAAGTGGCCCGCCCGCTCTCCTCCCTCCCCAACCCGACCCCGCCCAAAATAAATAAATAAATACATCTTAAAAAAAAAAAAAAAGAACAAAGCTAGTGGAGGTGACGGAATACCAGCTGAGTTATTTCAGATCTTAAAAGATGATGCTGTTAAAGTGCTGCATTCACTATGCCAGCAAATTTGGAAAACTCACCAGTGGCCACAGGACTGGAAAAGGTCAGTTTTCATTCCAATCCCAATGTAGGAGCCACAGGTTCGATCCCTGATCTGGGAAGATCCTATGTGCCATGCAGCAGCTTAGCCATGGGCTGCATCTGTTGAGCACAGTTGTGCTCTCAGGAAGCCCACACACACAGTGAGGAGAGCTGCCACTCTCCCCAACTAGAGAAAAGCCCTCACAGCAACAGAGATCCAGTACACACACACAATTAAAAAAAAAAAAAAAAAAAAACAGTAATTCCTAGGCTTTGTAAAAGTTACTTCAAAATGTGATAAAATGTAAACTATGTAACTAAGTGGAGAAAACTAATGATAAGTATCTAAGAGAGAGAATTCAAATAGGTTAGTTTAATGAGTAATAAAGCGGGAGATGAAATCATACTTGAAGTTTAAAAAGACTAAACTAGAATTTACCATGATCAGAAGACATGTTGAAAAACCAACCTTTAACAAAAGCAGAAGATATTAAGAAAAGACGGCAAGAATACACACAAGAACTATACAAAAAAGGTCTTAATGGCCCAGATAACCACAATGGTGTGATCACTCACCTAAAACCAGACATCTTAAAGTGTGAAGTCAAGTGGGCCTTAGGAAGTATCACTAAGAACAAAGCTAGGGGCTTCCCCTGGTGGTCCAGTGGATAAGGACACCACCTTGCAGTGCAAGGGGCGCAAGTTCGATCCCTGGCCTGGGAAGATCCCACGTGCCGCGGAGCGGCTGGACTGATGTATTCAATTACCGAGTCGGAGCTCTGGAGCACATGCGCCCAGAGCTGGCGCTCTGCGACAATAGATGCCACCGTGATGGGAGGCCCGCAGGAGCCAAAGAACAAAGACGGATGAAAAATAGAGAAATGGAAGACCAAAGAAGTGGCCCGCCCGCTCTCCTCCCTCCCCAACCCGACCCCGCCCAAAATAAATAAATAAATACATCTTAAAAAAAAAAAAAAAGAACAAAGCTAGTGGAGGTGACGGAATACCAGCTGAGTTATTTCAGATCTTAAAAGATGATGCTGTTAAAGTGCTGCATTCACTATGCCAGCAAATTTGGAAAACTCACCAGTGGCCACAGGACTGGAAAAGGTCAGTTTTCATTCCAATCCCAAAGAAGGGCAATGCCAAAGAAAGTTCAAACTACCACACCATTGCCCTCATTTCACGTGCTAGTAAAGTAGTGCTTAAAATCCTCCAAGCTAGGCTTCAACAGTACATGAACCAAGAACTTCCAGGTGTACAAGCTGGATTTAGAGAAAGCAGAGGAACCAGAGATCAAATTGCCAACATCTGTTGGATCATAAGAAAAGCAAGGAAATTCCAAGAAAAATCTGCTACTGCTTGGGGCTTCCCTGGTGGTCACGTGCCACAGAGCCACTGGACCGATATGTCTAACTACCGCACCAGAGCTCTGGAGCGCATGCGCCCAGAGCTGGTGTTCTGCAGCGAGAGAGGCCACTGTGGTGGGAGGCCCACACAGGCCCAAGAGCAAAGATGAATGAAAACAAGTAAATGAAAGACCAATAGAAGTGGCCAAAAATAAATAAATAAATAAATAAACCCACAATACCATTGGCATCCACTTAAAAAAAAAAAAATCTACTACTGCTGCATTGACTATGCTAAAGCTTTCGACTGTGTGGATCACAACAAACTGGAAAATTCTTCAAGAGAAAGGAATACCAGACCACCTTACCTGCCTCCTGCAAAATCTGTATACAGGTCAAGAAGCAACTGTTAGAACCAGACATGGAACAATGGACTGGCTCCAAATTGAGAAAGGAGTACATCAAGGCTGTATATTGTCACCCCGATTATTTAACTTACATGCAGAGTACACCATGCGAAATGCCGGGCTGAGTAAAACACAAGCTGAAATCAAGATTGCCAGTGGAAATAACAATAACCTCAAGTATGCAGATGACACCACCCTTATGGAAGAAAACTAAGAAGAACTAAGCAGCCTTTTGATGAAGGTGGAAGGAGAGTGAAAAAGCTAGCTTGAAACTTAACATTCAGAGAACTAAGATCATGGCATCTGGTCCATCACTTCATGGCAAATAGATGGGGAAACAATGGAAACAGTGACAGACTTTATTTTCTTGGGTTCTAAAATCACTGCAGATGGTGACTGCCGCCATGAAATTAAAAGGCACTTGCTCCTTGGGAGAAAAGCTTTGACAAACCTAGACAGATTTGCACAAATGGCCCTGAAGCCAGTTTCTATAGAGACTATTTTTCTTTTCATTGTAAATTGAAGTGTATCATTTGAAGAGAGATTTGAAGAAAAGTAAGCAACATACTGCTGTTTTCAATTTTCTTTATAACATACCAGCAATGAAACTTGAAAGAGAATTTAAGATACTCTGCGCGGATTGAAACACTGCTTAAAAGGAGACCAAACTGACTGTAATCAAGTGATTATGATTTAAATGATCAGATTAAAATATTTAGTAAAATCTTCTGTGATAACAACTCAGCGTACGCAACCCCATGTAGCATTTGAGTGCATGATGTAAAAATCGGGATTCACTTCCAAAGCTAAGTATTGCTTTAAGAGTTTTATATAGGGGCTTCCCTGGTAGCTCAGTGATACAGAGTTCGCCTGCCAGTGCAGGAGACACAGGTTCGATCCCTGATCTGAGAAGATTCCACCTGCTGCACAGCAATGAAGCCCGTGAGCCACAACTATTGAGCCTGTGCTCTAGAGCCTCAGAGCGCAACTGTTGAGCCCCTGGGCCGCAACTACTGAAGCCCGAGTTCCACAACGAGAGACGTCACCACAACAAGGAGCCTGCTCACCTCAACTGGAGAGTAGCCCCCACTCCCTGCAACGAGAGAAGAGCCTGTGGCAGCAGGGAAAACCCAGAATAGCCATAAATAAATCAATACATAATAAAAAAAAAAAAAGTTTTACATATAACTCAGCACTACAGCCTTAGCAGAGTGAAACTTCGCCAAGTTAAAATGAAAAACCTGCCAAGAACTCTTAGGACATTGACTCAAAAGTCGTATGATTTGGCGCTTGGTCAATAGAATCCATGTTACATGAAAATGTTGATCATAAGAACATGATCAGTGCCCCCTGAGATGAAGGGAGACAAATTAATTTTATGGAATAAACGCGTAATAATTATGAACTGTTATGTGTCTATGATTTTTGTCCCACTCGTCCAGCCATCACAGCTGATCCACAGAGGATCCCGATGTGCATGATATAGTCATCAGTGGCCATCTGTCAGCTTTCACCCAAATGAAAACCATAGCTTTACAGTATTTCTCTAGATGCAGTTATGGTAAAAGGCTAGAACATGCATATTGTTTCTAAGTATCACACATGTGTGTGGGCCTCCACTTGCCTTTGTGCTTTTGCCTCGACCCCTTGCACGTGTCAGGGGCTGCCACCGGCAGTGACAGCGTCAGCCCCCGTCCCGCCCTGGCCTCTGGAGGCACCCCGACACACGCCACCCAGCCCTCAGCCTCCCAAGTGGCCTGTGTCCCCTCTGGTCCCCCTCAGTCCACGCGCCGTAGCCAGAGCAGTTCTCCCGAGATGACCTGTGTAGAGGACCAGCACAGGCTCTGAGTGCGGAGATCCTGCACAGAGGCCAGACGCGCTTTCCCAGGGCGGGCACAAGAGTGGTCAGCGCCCACAGCCCGACATTCTCCCCTCCATCACCGCCTGCCCGACTTCCAACTCCGTGGGCGCGCGGTGCCGGCCTCTGAGCTCTACTTGACGGTGCATCCTCTTTGCGGTGCCTTCTCTCCTTACCTTCCCGAGAGCTGTCCCTTTGTCCCATGGGGCAGGTCCCCCTCACCGAGGGCCAGGATGCCGTCTCCTGCCTGTGTCGTGTTATCTACTTGGATGGACGTTTGTGGTGGTTGTAGTTTGCTGTCATCCCAGATGCTGCTGCTGTGAACAGTCTGTCCATTTTCTCGGTGAACTTACACCCACGTTTTGGTTGGATGGAAACGTGGGGTGGGCTGCCTGAGTCAGGGACTTCCTTGGCAGTCCAGGGGTTAAGACTGTGCTTCCACGGCAGGCACTGGGGGCTCAGTCCCTGGTTGGGGAACTAGAGCCCACCTGGTTGGGGAACTAGGAGACTGTGTGGGTGGCCTCCCAGAGGCTGTGCCAGTCCACATCTTGGGGGCACCCCCCCCGATGTTGATCATAAGAACATGATCAGTGCCCCTGAG
This sequence comes from Tragulus kanchil, assembly GCA_022376925.1. Taxonomy (NCBI): domain Eukaryota; kingdom Metazoa; phylum Chordata; class Mammalia; order Artiodactyla; family Tragulidae; genus Tragulus; species Tragulus kanchil. The sequence goes on along the minus strand of JAIOJX010000006.1, from coordinate 11,203,662 downwards.
ATGAAGGGAGACAAATTAATTTTATGGAATAAACGTAATAATTATGAACTGTTATGTGTCTATGATTTTTGTCCCACTCGTCCAGCCATCACAGCTGATCCACAGAGGATCCCGATGTGCATGATATAGTCATCAGTGGCCATCTGTCAGCTTTCACCCAAATGAAAACCATAGCTTTACAGTATTTCTCTAGATGCAGTTATGGTAAAAGGCTAGAACATGCATATTGTTTCTAAGTATCACACATGTGTGTGGGCCTCCACTTGCCTTTGTGCTTTTGCCTCGACCCCTTGCACGTGTCAGGGGCTGCCACCGGCAGTGACAGCGTCAGCCCCCGTCCCGCCCTGGCCTCTGGAGGCACCCCGACACACGCCACCCAGCCCTCAGCCTCCCAAGTGGCCTGTGTCCCCTCTGGTCCCCCTCAGTCCACGCGCCGTAGCCAGAGCAGTTCTCCCGAGATGACCTGTGTAGAGGACCAGCACAGGCTCTGAGTGCGGAGATCCTGCACAGAGGCCAGACGCGCTTTCCCAGGGCGGGCACAAGAGTGGTCAGCGCCCACAGCCCGACATTCTCCCCTCCATCACCGCCTGCCCGACTTCCAACTCCGTGGGCGCGCGGTGCCGGCCTCTGAGCTCTACTTGACGGTGCATCCTCTTTGCGGTGCCTTCTCTCCTTACCTTCCCGAGAGCTGTCCCTTTGTCCCATGGGGCAGGTCCCCCTCACCGAGGGCCAGGATGCCGTCTCCTGCCTGTGTCGTGTTATCTACTTGGATGGACGTTTGTGGTGGTTGTAGTTTGCTGTCATCCCAGATGCTGCTGCTGTGAACAGTCTGTCCATTTTCTCGGTGAACTTACACCCACGTTTTGGTTGGATGGAAACGTGGGGTGGGCTGCCTGAGTCAGGGACTTCCTTGGCAGTCCAGGGGTTAAGACTGTGCTTCCACGGCAGGCACTGGGGGCTCAGTCCCTGGTTGGGGAACTAAGAGCCCACCTGCCACAGTCCGAACGTAGGAGGGGCTGAGCCAGCTTTAGGAGACTGTGTGGGTGGCCTCCCAGAGGGGCTGTGCCAGTCCACATCTTGGGCAGCAGTGTCGGAGGGGCCCGGTCCCTGCCCCTCTGGGCCCACGCTTGCTGCTGCGTCTCTTTCAGTTCAGCCGTGCGGGTGGACGTATATGGTGGTCGGAACGATTATTCCTCAAACTTACAGCGTGACACCTCTGGGCTCAAACTCTCTAGCACCTTCCCACCTCCCTCAGACTGAAGCCCTTCCAACGGCCTGTAAGCAGGATGACCTTGGGATTCACTGCTCAAGCTGGAACTTAGTTTTGAGAGTGAAAGGGGCCGTATTCATGAAGCCGGGACAGCAGCCATAACAGGATGGACCTGGACACCCGATGTATGGTCACCCCGTGTGTTGAGCCTCGTAGTCTGCCTGCTGGCCGTCCCTCTGGCCCTCCCACGCCATCCTCTCCCTTGTTCTCTCCAAGCGCAGTGGCCTTGAAGTTTTATGAACCGGGGAAGCATGTCCTGCTTCAGGAATGCTCTTCACCAGCAATCAGCGTGGCTTGTCCTCACTTCCTTGAGAGAGGCCCTTGTGCATAACCACCACATGTCCGTGTACTGCTGTAGGCTGTACTTCATTGCTATCGAGTAAAACCTAGCAGATTTCATTGCTGTGTCTCTCTGTGTCCCGGATGCAAGCTTTGGGGGAGAAGTGGGCTTTGTCCGCTTCGTTTTCTCCTGTGTCCCAGCACTTAGAAGACAGCCTCAAATACAGTTCACTGTGGAACCAGGGTGGTGCATATGTGGCTGTGTGGAATCTCTTCAGCTTTTTTACTTAAAGTTTTACAATAAAATGTTAAAATATATGGCTAATTCATGTTGCTATAGGGCAGAAACCAACACAATACTGTGAAGCACTTATCCTCCAATTAAAAATAAATTTTAAAAAGGAAAAAAAAAGTTAGAGTAAACCCAACTTATTTCATCTTCACAGCAAGCCCCATGACGCAGGCGGAGGGGGGTGCGGGACGGGTGGCCTCAGCGTCACCCAGGCGGCTGTCCCGTCTCACACCTGCCACCTCGGGGCCTGTGGACCAGGGAGCGGGGCGAGAGCCCAGAGGCTGACGTGCACACCGCAGTTTAAGCAGGGCTCAGTTATGTGTATCCCCATTTTATAGATGGGAATGTGAGCCTTGGTCACCCCGCTGGAAGGTGGTGGTGCCAGGACTGGAAGGACCCTGTAAAGGTGCGTCCAGCTGTCTGACCGACACGTGGGATGCAAACCAAGCAGGCCCCCTTGGCTGTCTCTGTGAGCGGGCAGTGCTGGAACCACAGCGTGTCCCTCGAGCCAGTGCCCCAGACGTGTGCTAGGCCACGATGTCTCCCGTGGGAGTGCCTCGCACCTCCAGCCTGTCACTCTTTGTGGGTTTTTTTGGCAGAAACTTGGGCACCGTGGGGGCTGTGGCTGTGGACTGCCAAGGAGACGTGGCTTACGCGACCTCGACGGGGGGCATCGTCAACAAGATGCTGGGCCGCGTCGGGGACACGCCGTGTATAGGTAGGCTGGCCAGCTGGCCCCTGCTCCTGCCCTGTGATCGCATCCTCGTCCTCTGGCCTTGCTAAGATGAAGGGCTCCTTGATCCCACCAGCAATCAGCGTGGCTTGTCCTCACTTCCTTGAGAGAGGCCCTTGTGCATAACCACCACATGTCCGTGTACTGCTGTAGGCTGTACTTCATTGCTATCGAGTAAAACCTAGCAGATTTCATTGCTGTGTCTCTCTGTGTCCCGGATGCAAGCTTTGGGGAGAAGTGGGCTTTGTCCGCTTCTTTCTCCTGTGTCCCAGCACTTAGAAGACAGCCTCAAATACAGTTCACTGTGGAACCAGGGTGGTGCATATGTGGCTGTGTGGAATCTCTTCAGCTTTTTTACTTAAAGTTTTACAATAAAATGTTAAAATATATGGCTAATTCATGTTGCTATAGGGCAGAAACCAACACAATACTGTGAAGCACTTATCCTCCAATTAAAAATAAATTTTAAAAAGGAAAAAAAAAGTTAGAGTAAACCCAACTTATTTCATCTTCACAGCAAGCCCCATGACGCAGGCGGAGGGGTGCGGGACGGGTGGCCTCAGCGTCACCCAGGCGGCTGTCCCGTCTCACACCTGCCACCTCGGGGCCTGTGGACCAGGGAGCGGGGCGAGAGCCCAGAGGCTGACGTGCACACCGCAGTTTAAGCAGGGCTCAGTTATGTGTATCCCCATTTTATAGATGGGAATGTGAGCCTTGGTCACCCCGCTGGAAGGTGGTGGTGCCAGGACTGGAAGGACCCTGTAAAGGTGCGTCCAGCTGTCTGACCGACACGTGGGATGCAAACCAAGCAGGCCCCCTTGGCTGTCTCTGTGAGCGGGCAGTGCTGGAACCACAGCGTGTCCCTCGAGCCAGTGCCCCAGACGTGTGCTAGGCCACGATGTCTCCCGTGGGAGTGCCTCGCACCTCCAGCCTGTCACTCTTTGTGGGTTTTTTTGGCAGAAACTTGGGCACCGTGGGGGCTGTGGCTGTGGACTGCCAAGGAGACGTGGCTTACGCGACCTCGACGGGGGGCATCGTCAACAAGATGCTGGGCCGCGTCGGGGACACGCCGTGTATAGGTAGGCTGGCCAGCTGGCCCCTGCTCCTGCCCTGTGATCGCATCCTCGTCCTCTGGCCTCCATCCCCTTCCCATTTCTTTCTTCCTTCACCTCCCCCACCCCCTTTGGCAGCTATAGAATTTCTGGAAGTGGCGTGGGCTGGAGGGGGCTGTCCAGGGCACGTGGAGAAGGTGGCCTGTCCAGCAAGTGCCTGGTTCCTAGATGCTGTGTTTCGGGGGTGACTTGGGAGGGAGGTGGAAATGGGGTGCTGAAGTTCCCCCAGCAGCCCCTGTACCTCTTTCTTCTCTGTACCCCATTTCACAGTCTGCAGACTGTCCCCAGAGAGGGTCTTCGAAACCTCTGCCCAGGCATGGGCTCGAATGAACAAGCTAATAAAGCTGGGAACTTAAGTCTGCAGCTAGTTAAGAGCAATGCCCCGCTGCCAGATGTTACGGGGACTTCCCTGGTGGCCCTGCGGTTAAGACAACGTGCTCCCCGTGCAGGGGGCACAGGTTCGATCCTTGGTCAGGGGAGATTCTATATGCCACGCAGCCCCGGAAAACAGTTTAGCACACATCAAACTATTCTTTGCACTAACCCTGGAACTCAGTATCTAATTCCCAGAAGGGTGTGTGTGGTAATCAGGGGTTTGAGGCGGGTGGAATGGGGCTGTGTCTGTTTCACTCTGTGTGAGCTGAGTAGATGTGCCCGGGGGCAGAGGAGGGGCTGCCCTGGTGTAGATGCTCCAGGAAGGGTCAGGCCTGCCTCCCAGAGGCGCCCTCTGTCCCCTGATCTCGGGGTACTCACGCGGTGCTCACTGGTGCACCTGGCACCCTGGCACGCCTGGGACTTCATATTTGCGTGGTGTTAGGCTTGTCACGTGCGTTTGAGCGCCCTGGCTGTCGCCGCTCGGTTCGAGCCCATCCCCTTCCTCGAGCAGGGTCTGGAGGGTATGCCGACAATGACCTCGGAGCCGTTTCGACCACAGGGCACGGGGAGAGCATCCTGAAGGTGAATCTGGCCCGACTCGCGCTCTTCCACGTCGAACAGGGTACGTGGAGCCAGTTCACACCATCTGAAGATGAGGAGGCAGGATCTGCTTATGAACAAACAGAGAAAGAGGGAAAACCCGTGCTTTGCTTTGCTTTCGGGCTAAGTCCCCTTCTGTTAGGGTGTGGAAAGAAGAGAATTTGGAATATGCCGTGTGCCTCCTGCCTCTGGGTTCGTGGGGCGGGGTGGGGGAGGAACAGGGGCCTCCTAGGAGTCCCAGTGTGAGACATGCAAGTAGAAATCACTTACCAGTAATCTTTGTTGACACGCTTTGTTTTTTCATACTGTAAATAGTTTCCCTGTCAGATTCCGTTCAGTAATGTGTGTCGCTCCTCAACCTCTTGTTGTTTTCAGGAAAGACGTTAGAAGAAGCTGCCGATGCGTCGTTGGGTTATATGAAGTCAAAGGTCAAAGGCGTAGGTGGTATCATCTTGGTCAACAAAGCAGGAGACTGGGCGGTGAAGTGGACCTCCACATGCATGCCCTGGGCGGCCGCCAAGGACGGCAAGCTGCACTCTGGAATTGACCTCGGCGACACGAATACCATGGACCTGCCCTAAGCCCCCAGAAGCTGTATTCTAGAAGCTAGCTTGAAGGTGAAGCGCAGTCTCCCGGTGTGGAGGCTTGGCTTAATCAATTAGATCTAGAAATGGAAAACCTCTGCAGTCTGTCACTCGTTTTGTTGCCTTGATAAGGGTCTGGTTGGGGGCGGCTTCCAAAGTGTATGAGAAATGCCCACGTTGAGATCAAAATGATGCCTAGTGAAGGTGACACGCTCCGCAGAGCCTTCCTTGTGAATAGTCTCCATCGTCTGAGGTTAGAAAGACGAAACAAGATCCTGACAGAGGGGGCCCCCATGCAGGGAGTGGCTTTTGGAATCGGGGGACGCGCAGCAGTGGCAGAGGCCATAAGCTCGAGGGTGTGGGGGTTCACAGGCGAGGGCGCTCTGGGTCAGGACCCTGTGCAGGGCGAGGCGGGCAGGAAGGACCCAGTGGGGCGGTGAAGGGGGAGACAGGGCAGCGGAGTTCGTGGAATGTTGAATGTCGCAGAGCTCATTCAGAATGAGAAGAACATTGGGTAAAAAAAAAAACCAGAGGAGCTGATTTTGTTATGGAAGTACAGATCTTTTCTGACTCACTAATATAGATGTGTTCCCAGGTGCTTTTAAAGGGCCCTCTGGTGACCCCTGGCCCTCAGCTGCAGATGAAGGCCCCTCATGGACACACTGGAGCCCCCTCCAGAGGGAGAGCTTCCTCGGGCTCATGCCCGCACCTGCCAGCCTCGGGTGTGCCCCAGCCAGCCTCCGCCTCCCAGGCCCCCGGGTCTTCGTAGTCAACAGTGGGGCTTGTGGCCTCTCCTCCCCTCCTACCGCAGGGAGTGGCCCAGCAGTGTCCAGGTGCCCTGACTTAACAGCACCCCGTGGCTGCCCAGTGCTGTGCGCCCCCCAGCCGAACTGGGTGTCCAGTGTGGTCAGCATGGTAAGGAAAGTCATTTCCTTGGTGAAGAGTATTCCTATTAATCTCTTTACACTGGAAACCGTATTTTTGCTGTGACATGTGTGCTCATTTTTTTCTAGCCCATCAGGGCTTACTTTCTCTCTGGAAAGAAATTGCTTCACGTTAAATTCCATGTGCCACTAATAAAATGTATTTTGAAAGACTCAGAGTGTGGTTAGGAGTCACTGTTGACAAAGACCAGAATGCACATGAGCTCCCTTGGTCTGTTAGCTCAGCCTTAGGTCTTTCAGCAGAAAGGTGGGCAGTGTGCGGATATGATATGAGGGACGGCCTCCAGTCTGTCACTCGTTGTTGCCTTGATAAGGGTCTGCCAAAACCCACGTTGAGATCAAAATGATGCCTAGTGAAGGTGACACGCCCCGCAGAGCCTTCCTTGTGAATAGTCTCCATCGTCTGAGGTTAGAAAGACGAAACAAGATCCTGACAGAGGGGGCCCCCATGCAGGGAGTGGCTTTTGGAATCGGGGGACGCGCAGCAGTGGCAGAGGCCATAAGCTCGAGGGTGTGGGGTTCACAGGCGAGGGCGCTCTGGGTCAGGACCCTGTGCAGGGCGAGGCGGGCAGGAAGGACCCAGTGGGGCGGTGAAGGGGGAGACAGGGCAGCGGAGTTCGTGGAATGTTGAATGTCGCAGAGCTCATTCAGAATGAGAAGAACATTGGGTAAAAAAAAAACCAGAGGAGCTGATTTTGTTATGGAAGTACAGATCTTTTCTGACTCACTAATATAGATGTGTTCCCAGGTGCTTTTAAAGGGCCCTCTGGTGACCCCTGGCCCTCAGCTGCAGATGAAGGCCCCTCATGGACACACTGGAGCCCCCTCCAGAGGGAGAGCTTCCTCGGGCTCATGCCCGCACCTGCCAGCCTCGGGTGTGCCCCAGCCAGCCTCCGCCTCCCAGGCCCCCGGGTCTTCGTAGTCAACAGTGGGGCTTGTGGCCTCTCCTCCCCTCCTACCGCAGGGAGTGGCCCAGCAGTGTCCAGGTGCCCTGACTTAACAGCACCCCGTGGCTGCCCAGTGCTGTGCGCCCCCCAGCCGAACTGGGTGTCCAGTGTGGTCAGCATGGTAAGGAAAGTCATTTCCTTGGTGAAGAGTATTCCTATTAATCTCTTTACACTGGAAACCGTATTTTTGCTGTGACATGTGTGCTCATTTTTTTCTAGCCCATCAGGGCTTACTTTCTCTCTGGAAAGAAATTGCTTCACGTTAAATTCCATGTGCCACTAATAAAATGTATTTTGAAAGACTCAGAGTGTGGTTAGGAGTCACTGTTGACAAAGACCAGAATGCACATGAGCTCCCTTGGTCTGTTAGCTCAGCCTTAGGTCTTTCAGCAGAAAGGTGGGCAGTGTGCGGATATGATATGAGGGACGGCCTCCAGGCGAATAGAATGTAGATTTTTCGGGATGGGTTAAGGTAAAGGCCAAACTACCATTAGCAGGAATCGCCGGGGCTTGCTGCTTCGTGCCAGTGTCCGGCCTTCGAGTCAGACAGCCTCACAGTCCGAGCCCCTGTCCCCTGACCTTCCCTGTGCCTAGAGAGGAGACGGAGGCAGAGCGGAGTTTGAATCCTGCTTCTCCCCACGACCTGGGTGACCCTGGGCAGGATAACTTCGGAGCATCTGGTCATCTATAAAGTAGGTCACTAGGAAACCAATATGAAAAGAGAGGACAGCTGCTCGGCGTTTATCTCCAGAGCAAACGGAACAAAACAGAAGGCGTGGCCAGGCCCCAGAGGAAGTCCATGCGGTGGTGTCCTGAAAGCCGCCGCGCAGCCCCCGCCCTGAGAAACCGCCAGCCTGGTGTCAGCAGGTGTGCGGGTCCCCTGGGGCTGCCCGCACCACAACCACGGGCCACGGCTCCCGCGACAGGCATTCGGAGGCAAGGAAAGCCCAGGTCCAGCCGTCCACAGGCGGCCCCTCCCGAGGCCCTGTCCTTGGCTTTAGACATGTCTGTGGCTGAATCTCCTGCCCATCTAAAGACACCAGTCAGATGCGCTCCAGGTCACCTAACGGCCTGGTTTTCACCTCTTCACAGGCCCTGTCTCCAAATACCTGGGGGTGAGGCGTCAGCACGGGGTTCTGAGGGGACCCGGTTCAACCCCCACCAGGAGGCGGAGCAGGACTATGCCGGAGCTGGGAAGGGAGAGACGTTTGCAGAAGAAACCATCCCTGAGGAGAGAAGGAAGGAGCAGGGAGCAAGGCCTGGTTTTACACTTCTCCTTTCTACTCACAAGGGAAGCGGCTCTAGTCACCAGGGCCACTGGGGGCTCCGCTCGGGCTACCCAGTTAGAAAAGGGACCCCAGGCCCTCGGCAGCAGGCAAGGCGCTGTGGCCCTCGGACCTCAGTTCTGTGAGCAGTCACTGCACTAGCCGGGATCTCTATCTGGAGACCAGGTGCAGGTGTCTCCCACCCCACAGGCTGCTCCGGCGGCAGCGCCCTAACTGTCCAACCAACGCAGACGTGAGGCCACGTCTGCGGGGAGCGATAGCCCTGTACCCCTTCTCTGCCACAAGAGGGCAGCAAAGCACACGCTGTCCTCCGGTTTCAACCCTAAGGGGACACAACTCATCTTCACTCTGGAAACAACGTACTTTAGAAATTTTGGAACCAGAAGAGAGTTTCCAGTTCCTGACCTTCATCTTCATCTAAATACTATGGTCTATTTTAAAGCACAGTTGTGCAAAAAAACCCACAAATGTTAGCCAGTGCCTCACAGAACCCATCAGAATCAACCAGGTCTCTTGTCTCTTCAGTCACTGAAGCCCGCTCTGCACCAACTGCGGAAGCTCAGGGTGAGCTCGGCCAGGCGGCCCCTTCCAGCCAGGAAGAGGGGTACACCACATTTAGCCCAAACTGGCCCGAACGAGGAACACGTGGGGACCGAGAGCCTAGCAGGGCTGGGTGTCTACCAGGGGAGGCTCGGCCCACCTGCTGAGCTGGACAAACAGTCCTGGGAAGGAATGGCTTTTAACCTTGCAGTTGTTGGACAAATAATTTTTACCCCCAAATAATGTCCTTTTTAGACGAGTTTCTCTCGTGCACAATAAATTATAGACTCTGAGGGCAAAGGAGTAGAATCGGGGGAAAGTCCGTGGGGACCCCGTCCCCCCACCCTACCTCTGCCTCCTCTGACCCAGACCGGGGAGCGGGGAGAGTGCTCCAAGAGCGGCTGGCTAAGGACAGCACAACGCCCTCCTCCTCCCCCCGTGCCGTGCAGGAGAGACCCAGGCAGGAATGGGGCTGGGCTGAAGAACAGAACCAGAGCCAGGTCCAGGACCGGGGCCGGGAGGGGGCCGGGCCAGGGGTGGTGTGGGTGCTCAGCAGGGGCGCCATCCGGGGCACAGATGCCATTAGGTGGGCAGGCTGCCCGTCCGCTCACCCTCCTCACGCACATGACCCAGAAGAGCTGAGCCGCAGTCATGCATGGGAGAAGTGAGCGTGCCCGGGAGGGGCCCGGAACCACATGGCCCTTCTGAAAGATGAATTGAGACCCAGAGAAATGAGTTTCTCAGGGCATTCATCACACTCCAGTTAAACTGCGATTTATCTCAGCCTGCTAGGTCCCAAACCCTCTGTCCCTCAGTGACGGTCTTACATCATGTGTGGTACCCAGCTGGGCATCACTAGTGGTAGCCAGGGGCTTCCCTGGTGGCACAGCTGGTAAACTGCAATGAGGGAGACCTGGGTTCGATCCCTGGCTTGGGATGATCCCCTGGAGGAGGGCATGGCAACCCACTCCAGCATTCTTGCCTGGAGAACCCCCATGGGCAGAGGAGCCTGGCGGGCCGCAATCTATGCGGTCGCAGCATCGGACACGAACGAGCGACTAAGCAGAGTGGTCCCCAGACGTAGGTGGGGACAGTCCCACCAGTGCTGCAGGGGACGAGCAGGAAAGAATAGCACATTTAGTGACTTTATTCTTCAAATTCTGCCCCTCCCACCCACTTTGAATATTGGGTTGGATTTTAATATGGAGTTGGATTTTGGGGGGTGGTTTTTTTTTTTTTTTTTTGCCTCTAAATCATCATTGATTTTCATCCATCTTTCATTCTTTGGCCTGTGTGGGCCTCCCATTGCGGTGGCCTCTCTCGCTGCAGAGCACCAGCTCTGAGCGCATGCGCTCCAGAGCACTGACGCATAATTGGACACAAAGGCCCAGCCGCTCCGTGGCATGTGGGATCTTCCTGGGCCAGGGATCGAACCGGCGCCCCTTGCACTGCAAGGCAGACTCTCTACCCACTGGACACCAGGGAAGTCCTGGAGTTGGATTTTCCCCCAAGGGGAGGTTTGGGGAAGGCCTGGACTGCATTGGTTGAGGAGGCCAGGATGGGATTCATTTTGTTGTTGTTGTCGTTTTACACCACTGATCATCTCAGAGTCATGCCTGGTTTTTGCTCTACAGCTATCAGCAGTTTCTGGATCCCATGTCGAACTCAGATGGGGGTTGAGTTCTCAGCTGTGGCTGGGAGCAGAGGAGCCTAGAGGCTAGTTCTTCCCATTCCACAGGACCATGGCTCCATCCACAACTCAGGCAGCCCCGCCCTGGGCTGTTCTCTGGCAGAGGAGCAATGGTTAGCAAATATTTTTTAGTTGAAAAATAACCTTTTACTATAATAAAAGAAGCATATGTTCATTGTAGATGTTGAGGGGGGAAGTGACAAAAAATTTAAGTGTGAGAAAACATAGATCCATGAAAATAAGAAAAAAAATAAGGTGCAAAATTGTTTAGCACCCAGTCAATCTCACTATTAACATCTATTGTGCATATTCATTAGGATTTTCTCCAAAATGAGATCCCACCATACATGCTTTTTAAAATGCTTTTTCAGTTAGTCATCCAGCTTTCCGTGTCGATAAATGTACACCTTTTGTAACAGTCAACATTCAGATTTCTCCAGTTTTCTCAAAAAATGTCACCAACAGCAGATTGTGCAAATCCTGTGCCTTGCCTGGTTGGGTGATCCGTCTCCCTCACGTCTCCTGCCCTGCTGTGAACGACTCTGACCTCTGCGCAGGCAGGGCCGGGGCCCCGCAGCACCGCACCTGCCTGGTCACTCCAGCTGCCTCCTCTGGCTCTGCACCCCAAGCCCACAGTGCTCGGCTGTGGGAACAGGACGGGGCTTAAGCTTTAGAAAGGGAAACAGGGTTGTGCCAGAGCACACAGCCCCACCCAGAGGTTTGGCAAAGAGTGACTTAGAGTTGGATGAGCACGTGGGGAGCATGTTCACCTCACGCAGCGTCCAGGAAAGGTCCGACCGCCACCCTTCCTGCCGGAGCCTCCTCATCACCTCTCCCCGGGTCACTGCGTTCTGACCTCCGCTCACCTCAACCTCTCCCAAGGCCGGCCGGCCACAGAGTAAGCAGAAGCTTCTCCAAGAGCCTCCTGGACAAAGGGCATTTTCAAAAGTATTTACAAATTGGCGCAGGTGGGTGCCAATCTCACACCGTAAGCATTTGGGGGGAGCTTTAAAACCAGGATGGGATTCTTTTGGGAATCATCTCAGAGTCATGCCTGGTTTTTGCTCTACAGCTATCAGCAGTTTCTGGATCCCATGTCGAACTCAGATGGGGGTTGAGTTCTCAGCTGTGGCTGGGAGCAGAGGAGCCTAGAGGCTAGTTCTTCCCATTCCACAGGACCATGGCTCCATCCACAACTCAGGCAGCCCCGCCCTGGGCTGTTCTCTGGCAGAGGAGCAATGGTTAGCAAATATTTTTTAGTTGAAAAATAACCTTTTACTATAATAAAAGAAGCATATGTTCATTGTAGATGTTGAGGGGGGAAGTGACAAAAAATTTAAGTGTGAGAAAACATAGATCCATGAAAATAAGAAAAAAAATAAGGTGCAAAATTGTTTAGCACCCAGTCAATCTCACTATTAACATCTATTGTGCATATTCATTAGGATTTTCTCCAAAATGAGATCCCACCATACATGCTTTTTAAAATGCTTTTTCAGTTAGTCATCCAGCTTTCCGTGTCGATAAATGTACACCTTTTGTAACAGTCAACATTCAGATTTCTCCAGTTTTCTCAAAAAATGTCACCAACAGCAGGTTGTGCAAATCCTGTGCCTTGCCTGGTTGGGTGATCCGTCTCCCTCACGTCTCCTGCCCTGCTGTGAACGACTCTGACCTCTGCGCAGGCAGGGCCGGGGCCCCGCAGCACCGCACCTGCCTGGTCACTCCAGCTGCCTCCTCTGGCTCTGCACCCCAAGCCCACAGTGCTCGGCTGTGGGAACAGGACGGGGCTTAAGCTTTAGAAAGGGAAACAGGGTTGTGCCAGAGCACACAGCCCCACCCAGAGGTTTGGCAAAGAGTGACTTAGAGTTGGATGAGCACGTGGGGAGCATGTTCACCTCACGCAGCGTCCAGGAAAGGTCCGACCGCCACCCTTCCTGCCGGAGCCTCCTCATCACCTCTCCCCGGGTCACTGCGTTCTGACCTCCGCTCACCTCAACCTCTCCCAAGGCCGGCCGGCCACAGAGTAAGCAGAAGCTTCTCCAAGAGCCTCCTGGACAAAGGGCATTTTCAAAAGTATTTACAAATTGGCGCAGGTGGGTGCCAATCTCACACCGAATGCAAGCCTATTTCTGTGGGCTGAGAACAAAGGCTGGGCTCCTCGTGTCTTCCAGAACAACACTCCCCCATCCACTGGCGCCAGATCCCTGGGGCTTTGAACTCTTGAACTCTCTCCCTCAGTGTTCTACTCAGACACTAAGTATTTAAATCTTTTAAAAAGTAAGAAAGACCAAGGCAAGTCCTTCGGCCCGCCTGCCTGTCCCCTCCCTTCCCCTGGGCCCACTCAGCCCCCGCTCGCTGTGGCCCCTGCCTCCCCATGACCTCACCCCGGATCTGGCCTGTCTGCCTCATGCTCCGCAATCTCCCCAGCCATCTCTGCTCATCTTATCTCTGGCTCTTGAGCGGACATCACACCCTGGATGCCTCATGACCCGAAACTCGGCCGCTCCCTCCAAGCCCTCTCCCACCCTGTCTGTCCCTTGTCTTCACTGGAAATTCCTGCAAGTCTGTCGATGGCCCTGGAGACTCAGGCAGGTTCAGGGCCCAGGGCAGGGCACCCTGCAGAGCTGAATCTCCTCTGCCGAGGCACCCCACGCCCAGCCCCAAGGCCTTACTGCAGTGAACAACCGGCTGTCCAGGGAGGGGACGCGCTTGCCTTCATTCACAACCCAGGTCTCAGACCAGAGCCGCCATCGTGGGGCTCCCGGGTGGCCTCCCTGGGAAAGAGTTCCATTTGCTTCGAGAGGAAGGATTCCAGCACTGTTTCCTCTCTCTGACTGCTGGGGCCACAGCCCCACCACCCCCTTCCCTGCTGTGCCAGTCCCCCGACTAGGCTGCACTGGGGGTTCAGATGGGGGAGAATACCCCTGGCTCCTCTAAAACTCAGCAGGCAGGGCTCGCCTGCCCCAGGGTCATCTCCCAGGATGGGGTGCGGCCTGGCACCCTCAGGCCCCTTGGCCGCCATGCTGGCCCACCCAGCTCTGAGACTTCAGCCCCCACGCCAACACCGCCCAGATTCTCAGCCCTTCTCGGAGCCGAGGACTCCCAGGGGACCGCTTGGGTGGCAGCTCGGCCTGCGGTCAAGTGTGAAGACGGGGGAATGTGGAACCCCACGGCCAGTCCTCCCGGGAGCCTCTCCTGCCCACCCTCCAGGATTAGGTCACTCAAGAGCTTCTGAGGGTTCCAGCTGCTGCCCCGTCAGACCCCCCGCGTCCCGGGCCAGCTCCTCTCACGGCACCCCCATGTGAGGGGCGCTCAAGGCCTCTGCACATCCCATTCCCTCTCCCAGAATGCCTTTCCACCCTTAAAGGGTTGGCAGGGGGAATGACAGTAACCTCCCTCCAAGGGGAGTCGTAAGGATCAACCAGTCAATACACAGAAATTTCTTAGACGTGTGCCGGGCACACAGGGAAAGCTGATGAAGCGTTTGCCCTCATTAACGTGTTCTTTCGCTCCCAGGTCACACCAGCCAGAGCGAACTCGTCCATTTCCCGAGTCCCTGTCGCTCTCAGGGTCCCCCGCCAGCAGCTTCTACAGGGGGCCTCATTCCCTGGACCCCAAAGTTGCTCTGCTCATATGGACATGCATGTCTAAGGGCTAAGTCAACAGGCCTGGCTGCCCCTGTGTGGGGCAAGGCCTCTGGGCAGGACCCCACCCCCGACGATGCCAACACAAAGGGGAAGTGGCGTATTTTTGCAGTTTACAAAGCACTTTCCCATTTCTCTCTACTTTAGGGAATAGACAAGGCAGAACTGATTATTCCCATATTCCAAATGGGGCCCTTGATGCTGAGGGGCCATGACGTAGGCAGGAACAGCCCGGTTAGGCCCTGGATCTGGCCCTGCTTAATGCCAAGCTCAGGGCTCTTCCTCAGCATGGTGCTGGGTCACAATCAGTTAAGTGCATCTTCCTCCTTCTGAGAAGCAATTCAGATGCCAGAGGAATTAGAGATGGCCGCCTGATGAAAACCAGATGCCCTGCCCCCTGTCTCTGGGCCGGCTCCCAGGAAAGGGAGGACAGCAGACATGTGGCCCCCGAGGCCTGGCCCGCCCTGTGAGCTCAGCGCCTAGCATAGGCAGCCTCCCTAAGAAAGGCCTGGAGCCTACTCCCTCCCCCGCCGGGCCTTGAAAAGCCTCTCCCCAGAGCTGGACAAGACCACCAGGCCCCCCAGCTCTGGGGTCAGACAAGGAGTGTCCAAGGTTGAGCATACAGCCACTCGCCCCCCCTAAGCCCAACAACCTGCCAGCCTGGTGCTATGCCCATTTCTCAGATGAGAAAAACCAAGGTCCATGGAGATGCAACTCTCCAAGCAAACAAGTGGGGATGACAAGGAAAGCTGGACCACAGACCATGCCTCGGCCCTGGAGACAGAGGTGCCTGGTGGGGGCAAACCTACCCAGACCTGGGCCAACACAGCCAGCCCTGTTGACCAGCCCCTCTAACCCCAGCCCCGAGGCAGGGCCCACCAGAAGGCCTCAGGACCCAATGTCCCCGTGGTCAGGATCAGACAGGCCCCCTTGCTGTTGGGGGAGAGAGGTCAGCTCCTGGTTGAGACGAAGGCCCCCTTAGCAGAGGCTCCAGCAGGTCAGGGCCTGAGTGGGGAGACAGGGCGGGCTCCATGAGAAGGTGAATGCATCAGGAAACAGGCAGAACTCGGGTCCGCAGCCAGGGCGCCCTTGGGGGGCCGTTTCTACAGCCAACTCCCCACCTGGACGCTAGGACTGCTGGCGGGCGGAGGACAGAGCCAGGCGCGGGCCCAGGCCTGCGTGGATGTGTCTGTGTGGGCGGCATCCGTACCTTGGTCCAAGTTAACAGCCCAGCCAGGGGAATGGTTCCCACTTGTTAACAAACAGAACAGCCTTGACCACAAGGTCAGAAGAATAACAGTGAGCTCTAACTCCACTCCAGTCCCAGCCCCCCCTCCAGCAGGATGCAGTGCTTCCGGAGGGCTTGGTGAATGCGCAGAACCCACTCCCGTCCGCCACCCAAGCAGCCCCTTCTCCTCCATTCACCGTGGGGTCCCCCTCTCATGCCCCTTGCCCCTACTGTCCCTGCTCCAGTTCGCCCTCCACCCCACTTTAGCACCTTCAGAGGGGTCCTGTGACCAAATTAAACCCCAACGCCCCTTTGTCACTCAAGGCTCTGTGTGGTCGGGAGCAGGAGGGCCTCGTCCCGCCTGGGCCCTTGAGAAAGGCCTGAGCCTACTCCCTCCGCCGGGCCTTGAAAAGCCTCTCCCCAGAGCTGGACAAGACCACCAGGCCCCCCAGCTCTGGGGTCAGACAAGGAGTGTCCAAGGTTGAGCATACAGCCACTCGCCCCCCCTAAGCCCAACAACCTGCCAGCCTGGTGCTATGCCCATTTCTCAGATGAGAAAAACCAAGGTCCATGGAGATGCAACTCTCCAAGCAAACAAGTGGGGATGACAAGGAAAGCTGGACCACAGACCATGCCTCGGCCCTGGAGACAGAGGTGCCTGGTGGGGGCAAACCTACCCAGACCTGGGCCAACACAGCCAGCCCTGTTGACCAGCCCCTCTAACCCCAGCCCCGAGGCAGGGCCCACCAGAAGGCCTCAGGACCCAATGTCCCCGTGGTCAGGATCAGACAGGCCCCCTTGCTGTTGGGGGAGAGAGGTCAGCTCCTGGTTGAGACGAAGGCCCCCTTAGCAGAGGCTCCAGCAGGTCAGGGCCTGAGTGGGGAGACAGGGCGGGCTCCATGAGAAGGTGAATGCATCAGGAAACAGGCAGAACTCGGGTCCGCAGCCAGGGCGCCCTTGGGGGGCCGTTTCTACAGCCAACTCCCCACCTGGACGCTAGGACTGCTGGCGGGCGGAGGACAGAGCCAGGCGCGGGCCCAGGCCTGCGTGGATGTGTCTGTGTGGGCGGCATCCGTACCTTGGTCCAAGTTAACAGCCCAGCCAGGGGAATGGTTCCCACTTGTTAACAAACAGAACAGCCTTGACCACAAGGTCAGAAGAATAACAGTGAGCTCTAACTCCACTCCAGTCCCAGCCCCCCCTCCAGCAGGATGCAGTGCTTCCGGAGGGCTTGGTGAATGCGCAGAACCCACTCCCGTCCGCCACCCAAGCAGCCCCTTCTCCTCCATTCACCGTGGGGTCCCCCTCTCATGCCCCTTGCCCCTACTGTCCCTGCTCCAGTTCGCCCTCCACCCCACTTTAGCACCTTCAGAGGGGTCCTGTGACCAAATTAAACCCCAACGCCCCTTTGTCACTCAAGGCTCTGTGTGGTCGGGAGCAGGAGGGCCTCGTCCAGTTCACGGGCCTCGGCCACATCGGCTTCTCATGGGCCCCACTCCTTCCCGCCCCTGGCTTCACACACCCGCCTCTGCCCAGAGTCCCCCTCGCCTCCCCAGCACTGGACAGCACCTGATGATCAGAGAGCCCACCCAAGGGCACCTGCTGATCTGAGACCCCACCCACGGGACACTTCCTCGAACACCCAGGCCCGGTGAGCCCTCGAACACCCCAAACCTCTCCGTCACGGATACTGTCGCTGTTGCGGTTAGCGTCTGCCTCCCGCTGTAGACGATGTCCCCAGTGCCAGCCCCAGGCCCCGTAGGTGACGGGGCTGAACAACTGAGGCCTGAAGGGACAGAACAGCCAAGGGAGGGGCCCGCCTCTCCCAGCTCTGACTGCGCTTCCTTCAGGCTTCCTCCCCACGGCCCCCAGTTCAGAGACACCTCCTCCAGGAAGCCTTTCTGTCTTTTCCTCCGGTTGAGTAGCTCCCCGTGGACAGTCCATGATCCGTGGCCACCTTGTCTACCTGCCTCCCCATGTGCTGGTGAGACCCTTGAGGCAGGACAAAGCCTCAGGCCCCGCCAACCACAGTCTCTTCCCCGCCCTCTCCCCCTCGCCCCACGCCAGCCCAGGTCTCTGGAAAGCATGAACTGCCTCCCATGAGTCCCTGAACTCGGACAGCCCCTCTGAGAGGGATGGCTGGTGGCCTTCACGAACCCCAGTTTACAGATGACACCTCTGAGGCTAAGAGGGAAAAAAGGTTCAGATTCTGCATTGTTCCAAAGAGGCCCGTCCGGGGCGCCAGGAGGAGGGAGGATGGCCAGACTGTAGTCTCCGGCCTTTTCTCCGAGAGATCCCACCTTCCATAGGAATGAGAGAAAGAGACAGGGAAAGAGAGAGAAGGACAGAGAAAGAGAGAGAACGACAGAGAGAGAATTTAATCACTTCAGTCAAGGTTGTATTTGGAAACTGACTCTTGAGCACTTTGGACCACAGAGGAGTACATAATTACAGAAAAATGTTAAGAAACAATTTACAGTAATCGCCTTCTATTTGCCAAGTTCTGTCAGTCCCTTCCCGACACATGATGTTCTTTCCCTTCAAAATTCTCTGTGGAGGGACGCTTCCCTGGTTGCCCAGTGGTTAGGGCTCCGCCTTGCAAGGCAAGGGATGTGGGTTCGATCCCTGGTCAGAGAACTAAGATCCCACATCCTTGGGGTGAGCCCAGGTGCCACAGCTACAGAGTCTGAGTACCACAAGAAAGATCCCACACGATGCAACAAAGATCCTGCGCTCCACAACTATGACCAAATAACCAAACAAAAATTTTAAATTTCTATGGAAAAAATTCTATGGCATTTCTTGGTAATAATAACTTTTTTAAAAAGCAGGTACTTGGGCTTCCCTGGTGGCCCAGTGGGTAAGGACACCGCCTTACAGTGCAAGGGGCGCCGGTTCGATCCCTGGCCTGGGAAGATCCCACGGGCCACAGAGACGTTGGACCGATGTGTCCAACCACCGAGCCGGAGCTCTGGAGCGCATGCGCCCAGAGCCGGTGCTCTGCGACAACAGAGGCCACCGCGATGGGAGGCCCCCACAGGCCAAAGAACAAAGATGGAAATAAATGAAAGACAATAGAAGTAGCCAAAGGAAAAAAAAAAAAGCAGGCACTTGGGAGAGGGAATGAAGGGCTAGAATAAGCTCTAGTTCCCCAGCATCGCCTGCTGTGCCAGGTTTCAAGAGCAATGAGTTTCAGGAGCAATGAGTAGGGCACAGGACTGGACACAGGATGGGCTAAGGGCCCTGAGCTCACCAGGCAGACAGCAGGGACCACACGGACCAGAGATGCAAGGTGTGGAGGCGTCAGGGCGCGAGGCGGGCTCAGTGCGCTGCCTGTAGCTAGAGATCCTGTAGATGGATTATAGATCAATCACAGCCAGGCCAGGCTCCCAGGGCTTAGGTCCTCCTTCCTCTACTTGTTTGTTTTTCCCTTTGATTTTATTGCAGCATAGTTGATTTGCAGTATTGTGTTAGCTTTAGATGGATAGCAAAGTGAGTCATTTATACATACATCCACTCTTTTTTAGGCTCTTTTCCCATATAGGTCATTACAAAGCATTGAGCAGAGTTCCCTGTGCTAGATAATAGGTCCTTATTAGTCACCTGGTTTTTTTTTTAATACATGTGTGAAAGTCTCTCAGTCGTGTCTGACTCTTTGCGACCCCGTGGACCGTAGCCCGCCAGGCTCTTCTTATCCATAGGATTCTCCAGGCGAGAGTACTGGAGTGGATAGTCACTTCCTTCTCAGGGCGATCTTCCTCATCCAGGCATCGAACCCAGGTCTCCTGCATTGGCAGGCAGTTTCTTTACCATCTGAGCCACCACAGAAGCCCCCGAGCTTCCT
Organism: Tragulus kanchil; assembly: GCA_022376925.1. NCBI lineage: Eukaryota > Metazoa > Chordata > Mammalia > Artiodactyla > Tragulidae > Tragulus > Tragulus kanchil. Next base: position 11,184,291 of record JAIOJX010000006.1, on the reverse strand, counting down.
GACCAGGGAGCAGACTCAGAACCCTTGAATCTGGAGTGAGGAGTCTTAGCCACTGGATATTTTAGTATTTAGTACACGCCAGGGACTTTCCTGGTGTCTCAGTGGTAAAGAATCCTCCTGCGAATGGGCTCTGCATTGAGGGAAACCAAGAAGGGCACGCACAGAAAGCTGTCATGATCCGATTTATTTTTAAAAGATCTCACTGGCTGCTCTGGGAAGAATGGACCTCGGAGGCCACTGTGGACATGACATGAGCGCCATGCTCCAGCAGAGCCCCAGAGAGGAGCCTCCACACTTTCTGTCACCTCAGCCAAGCCTGGCTAGGGCCACCGTGGAGAGCTCCCAGCTGGCCCCCGCCCGTCCAATGGATCTGTCTTCAGCCTCTGGGACCCAGGAACGCCTGCTGTCTTGTTATCATATTTCCTGGCATTCTGAATTCACCAGGGAAAGACCACCAGTGAGTTTAGTTTTTCTAGCATTTTTCCAGGCCCCAAGGGTCCAGAGGTTCAGAGCATAAACACATGGAACTCTTGACTCCTGAGATGCGGGGTGTGACCTTGGCGAGGCAGCAGTGAGCAGTGGCGTGAAGCGAGATCTTCATTCCCTGCCCAGGAATTGAGCCTCGGTAGCCAGGATGAGAACCAGGAATCCTAGCCACCAGACCAGCAAGGACTAGAGACTAGAAGCTGTTTTTCCCTGGATCTTTGCCCCCACCTCCCCTACCCCACAGTGAAAAATACAGTCATGGTGAAAGCAAAAGCTGTAAATGCAGGTACAAAGTTGGTTGTCCCAAAAAAAGGGACCCGCCACAGGCTCTTCTTTTAATTTCCTTTTTAGTCACCGGGTTTTTTTTTAATACATGTGTGAAAGTCTCTCAGTCGTGTCTGACTCTTTGCGACCCCGTGGACCGTAGCCCGCCAGGCTCTTCTTATCCATAGGATTCTCCAGGCGAGAGTACTGGAGTGGATAGTCACTTCCTTCTCAGGGCGATCTTCCTCATCCAGGCATCGAACCCAGGTCTCCTGCATTGGCAGGCAGTTTCTTTACCATCTGAGCCACCACAGAAGCCCCCGAGCTTCCTGACCAGGGAGCAGACTCAGAACCCTTGAATCTGGAGTGAGGAGTCTTAGCCACTGGATATTTTAGTATTTAGTACACGCCAGGGACTTTCCTGGTGTCTCAGTGGTAAAGAATCCTCCTGCGAATGGGCTCTGCATTGAGGGAAACCAAGAAGGGCACGCACAGAAAGCTGTCATGATCCGATTTATTTTTAAAAGATCTCACTGGCTGCTCTGGGAAGAATGGACCTCGGAGGCCACTGTGGACATGACATGAGCGCCATGCTCCAGCAGAGCCCCAGAGAGGAGCCTCCACACTTTCTGTCACCTCAGCCAAGCCTGGCTAGGGCCACCGTGGAGAGCTCCCAGCTGGCCCCCGCCCGTCCAATGGATCTGTCTTCAGCCTCTGGGACCCAGGAACGCCTGCTGTCTTGTTATCATATTTCCTGGCATTCTGAATTCACCAGGGAAAGACCACCAGTGAGTTTAGTTTTTCTAGCATTTTTCCAGGCCCCAAGGGTCCAGAGGTTCAGAGCATAAACACATGGAACTCTTGACTCCTGAGATGCGGGGTGTGACCTTGGCGAGGCAGCAGTGAGCAGTGGCGTGAAGCGAGATCTTCATTCCCTGCCCAGGAATTGAACCTGGGTGGCCTGGATGAGAACCAGGAATCCTAGCCACCAGACCCGCAAGGGTTAGAGGCTAGAAGCTATTTTTCTCTGAATCTTTGCCCCCCCCACCTCCCCCTACCCCCACAGTGAAAAATACAGTAATGGTGAAAGCAAAAGCTGTAAATGCAGGTACAAAGTTTGTTGTCAGAGACAGAGCACAACAGCAAGGGAGGAGCACACAGAGAATCTGTCAGTTTGCTTAGTTAAGATGGAAGCAAAGCAGCGATGCACCACCAGAGAGAAAGGGTGTGGGCATCCCTGTTGGTGAGGAGGAGCTCAGAAAAGAGCCAGTTAAGTCCTTTATATAGGGCAGTTCTTCTCGGTCTTTGTTGACCTTTGACCAATTACCTGACTTCTTTCTCCACACCTGACCTGCGCTAGGACTCGCCCCAGCATGTAGGCACAACTTTATGCCAAGATGAATTTCACCGCAAAGGCGTCTGGGAGAAGCAAGACCCATCATGGCCCGGCATCCCTGACTTTTGACCCCACGGAGCCTTTCTGCACATGGGTAGTGTTTCCCTTGCCCCAAAGAGGGGAATTTTGTGACCTCTTGATTCTTTACTCAATCAAGGTTTAGCCACTGTTTGTTTCTGCCCTGACTTAAGGCGTCCACAAGAGACAAAGCCTGGTTTTGTACCCTGTTTCCTTTGTTACTTCCATTGATGAGAAGAAACAGAGGTTGATTTGTAAATGCCTAACCTGGAGCCTGGGCTGTTCCAGTGGCTCAGTAGGAAAGAACCCACCTGCCAGTGAAGGAGATTCAGGCTCTATCCCTGGGTCGGGAAGATCCCCTGGAGGAGAGCATGGCAACCCACTCCAGTATTCTTGCCTGGAAAGTCCCTTGGACAGAGAAGCCTGGCGGGGCTACGGTTCATAGGGTCGCAAAGAGTCGGACAGGACTGAAGCAACTTCACATGCAACTTGGAGCCCACGTATCTCTGGCTCAGGAAACTCTCCCTAAGAAATGCAAACAAGAGGTCAGTTGTAAATGCCTAGGCTGGAGCCCATCCGTCTCCTACCTTAGTTACACTTTGAGCTGAGCAATAAACGGCCTGCTGAGTGGTGTCCTGCAGCTCAGACTGGCTGCACGACACCCAGTTCAAGTATCGTCTCTGCCCCAACTTTCTGTACAAAGTCTGACGATTGAGGGGATCTCTCTGGGCCTGAGACCCTTCTCCAGAAGAGCTTGGCCCGATGTTCCCTTCAGCCCTTCCTGCCTGAAAAATACAGTAATGGTGAAAGCAAAAGCTGTAAATGCAGGTACAAAGTTTGTTGTCAGAGACAGAGCACAACAGCAAGGGAGGAGCACACAGAGAATCTGTCAGTTTGCTTAGTTAAGATGGAAGCAAAGCAGCGATGCACCACCAGAGAGAAAGGGTGTGGGCATCCCTGTTGGTGAGGAGGAGCTCAGAAAAGAGCCAGTTAAGTCCTTTATATAGGGCAGTTCTTCTCGGTCTTTGTTGACCTTTGACCAATTACCTGACTTCTTTCTCCACACCTGACCTGCGCTAGGACTCGCCCCAGCATGTAGGCACAACTTTATGCCAAGATGAATTTCACCGCAAAGGCGTCTGGGAGAAGCAAGACCCATCATGGCCCGGCATCCCTGACTTTTGACCCCACGGAGCCTTTCTGCACATGGGTAGTGTTTCCCTTGCCCCAAAGAGGGGAATTTTGTGACCTCTTGATTCTTTACTCAATCAAGGTTTAGCCACTGTTTGTTTCTGCCCTGACTTAAGGCGTCCACAAGAGACAAAGCCTGGTTTTGTACCCTGTTTCCTTTGTTACTTCCATTGATGAGAAGAAACAGAGGTTGATTTGTAAATGCCTAACCTGGAGCCTGGGCTGTTCCAGTGGCTCAGTAGGAAAGAACCCACCTGCCAGTGAAGGAGATTCAGGCTCTATCCCTGGGTCGGGAAGATCCCCTGGAGGAGAGCATGGCAACCCACTCCAGTATTCTTGCCTGGAAAGTCCCTTGGACAGAGAAGCCTGGCGGGGCTACGGTTCATAGGGTCGCAAAGAGTCGGACAGGACTGAAGCAACTTCACATGCAACTTGGAGCCCACGTATCTCTGGCTCAGGAAACTCTCCCTAAGAAATGCAAACAAGAGGTCAGTTGTAAATGCCTAGGCTGGAGCCCATCCGTCTCCTACCTTAGTTACACTTTGAGCTGAGCAATAAACGGCCTGCTGAGTGGTGTCCTGCAGCTCAGACTGGCTGCACGACACCCAGTTCAAGTATCGTCTCTGCCCCAACTTTCTGTACAAAGTCTGACGATTGAGGGCATCTCTCTGGGCCTGAGACCCCCTTCTCCAGAAGAGCTTGGCGCCGATGTTCCCTTCAGCCCTTCCTGCCTCCAGAGGCTGAACCTCCCTGAGTTCAAGCTTGCGACAAGCCTGGGGCATCTTCGGAGAGTCACCTGGTGATCTTGAGGCCGGGACCTGGACAGTCTGGCCTCTTCCACGCTGTCTTGGCTGGAAAGACAGCAAGGATGTGACGGGGGCCTGGCCACCTGGTGATGAGGGAAGGGGAGGGAGCAGCAGGCCTGTGCTCACCGGCTCCCGAGCCATTCACTTGTGCTGGAAAGTTCTTGAAACACTAACCTATGTTGTTTTTTCCCCTCATTTACTTTCCTCTCTCAGTGGTTGCCCTGCTCCAGGCAGCCCCAGGGAAGGGCCGTGACAGGGGAAGGCAGACCAAGGTGGGAGTCTTTTCCTGGCTTCTGCAGTTCAAAAGTCTCAGCTTTCAGAGGCATGGAAAGACCTCCAGGCACATGTTTTGTGTCACAGCCAGCCTTCCTGAGCCCCCTCGACACCCCCGGACTAGAACAGGATTCCCGGGGCAGCTGGGCGGCACCGCGGCCCAGGCACACCTCGGCGACACTGAGGGTTCAGTTCCAGGCCACTGCAACGAAGTGACTCACAGCAACATTTTGGTTTCCCCGTGCATATAAAAGCTAAGTTTAAACTATCTTGTGGCCTATTAAGTGTACCATAAATAGTATTATGTTAAAAACAACGTACAGCTGTACACCTGGTAGTAACACAACATTGTAAGTCAACTATATTTCAGTTAAAAGACAATAAACAGGGGCTTCCCTGGTGGCCCAGTGGGTAAAGACACTGCCTTGCAGTGCAAGGGGCGTCGGTTCGAGCCCTGGCCTGGGAAGATCCCACGTGCAGCAGAGCAGTTGGACCGATGTGTCCAATTACCGAACCAGAGCTCTGGAGCGCATGCGCCCAGAGCCAGTGCTCTGCGACAACAGAGGCCACCGTGATGGGAGGCCCACACGGGCCAAAGAACAAAGATGGATAAAAATAGATAAGTGAAAGACCAGTAGAAGTGGCCCGCCTGCTCCCTTCCCTCCACAACCCGCCCCCTCCCCCCAAAATAAAATAAAATGTTAAAAAAAAGACAATGAACAAGCAAAAAATATATATACCATAATCAAAAAAGATTTTATTACTTAAAAATGCTAACCACCAGAGAGCCTTCAGCGAGTCATAGACGTTTTGCAATCCTAACACCAAAGATCACTGATCAAAGCTCACCATAACAAACAATAATGAAAAAGTATGAAATCCTGCATGAATTGCTGCAAAGTGACACATGAAGAGAACAAATGCAGCTGTAAAAATGGGTACCAAGAGATGTGCTTGACACAGCGTTACCACACATCTTTAATTTGCAGAAAACACAATCTTGTGAAGCGCCTGACCGACCACTGACCGGGGGTCTCTTCTGAAATAAGTGTTGGCAGAAAAAGGGTTTAAAACAGTCAGACTCCCTAAACGTCTCTGTGCTTTTTCAAAAGTCTCAGCTTTCAGAGGCATGGAAAGACCTCCAGGCACATGTTTTGTGTCACAGCCAGCCTTCCTGAGCCCCTCGACACCCCGGACTAGAACAGGATTCCGGGGCAGCTGGGCGCACCGCGCCCAGGCACACCTCGGCGACACTGAGGGTTCAGTTCCAGGCCACTGCAACGAAGTGACTCACAGCAACATTTTGGTTTCCCCGTGCATATAAAAGCTAAGTTTAAACTATCTTGTGGCCTATTAAGTGTACCATAAATAGTATTATGTTAAAAACAACGTACAGCTGTACACCTGGTAGTAACACAACATTGTAAGTCAACTATATTTCAGTTAAAAGACAATAAACAGGGGCTTCCCTGGTGGCCCAGTGGGTAAAGACACTGCCTTGCAGTGCAAGGGGCGTCGGTTCGAGCCCTGGCCTGGGAAGATCCCACGTGCAGCAGAGCAGTTGGACCGATGTGTCCAATTACCGAACCAGAGCTCTGGAGCGCATGCGCCCAGAGCCAGTGCTCTGCGACAACAGAGGCCACCGTGATGGGAGGCCCACACGGGCCAAAGAACAAAGATGGATAAAAATAGATAAGTGAAAGACCAGTAGAAGTGGCCCGCCTGCTCCCTTCCCTCCACAACCCGCCCCCTCCCCCCAAAATAAAATAAAATGTTAAAAAAAAGACAATGAACAAGCAAAAAATATATATACCATAATCAAAAAAGATTTTATTACTTAAAAATGCTAACCACCAGAGAGCCTTCAGCGAGTCATAGACGTTTTGCAATCCTAACACCAAAGATCACTGATCAAAGCTCACCATAACAAACAATAATGAAAAAGTATGAAATCCTGCATGAATTGCTGCAAAGTGACACATGAAGAGAACAAATGCAGCTGTAAAAATGGGTACCAAGAGATGTGCTTGACACAGCGTTACCACACATCTTTAATTTGCAGAAAACACAATCTTGTGAAGCGCGTCTGACCGACCACTGACCGGGGGTCTCTTCTGAAATAAGTGTTGGCAGAAAAAGGGTTTAAAACAGTCAGACTCCCTAAACGTCTCTGTGCTTTGTAGTATCACCTGCACCCGCAGTTCTTAACTATGTCACTGAGAAAATACTCCTCCCTGTCATATTCTTATTTTTGCCAGCAGGATGTGTGTATTGTAATAAAAGAAAATGATCTTGATGGATACCTAAGTCAGCCATCACTGTCTGCCTTTCTTTTCTGACCTTTATTCTTCATTTCATTGCACCATTTTACCAAGAGTACATTTTGTTTTCTAGAGGAGCGAGGCATGAGAAAGCGATCCTCTCTGGGTGTCAAATCCACCGGGTAAGCCATGGAGAGATCAAGCCTTAGGGAGGTGACAGAGTTCAGAGAGGTCTGAAGAATCTGAAAGCAGACAGCAGCAGTCCCCAGAGAAGACCCAATGCAGGATAACCTCTTAGATGAGACAACAGCAGAATCTCCCGGCCTCAGCAGCACGGGGAGCAGCAGCCAGATTCCTAGGTCCCCAAGCGTGGCCCCATGGTGGCAGAGAAAGCCAGGGAACCAGAGGCCAGCCTGAGGTGATGACCGACAGCAAGAGGGGAGCGGGTGACAAGGGACCTCAAGCACAGATGCCCACCCCACACAATCTCCACGAACGTCTTGCTTCTGAACAAGCCTCCTGGAAGTCAGTAGAGTTCTGGAGCAGGGAGGCCCAAGAGGGCTAAGGCTAAGCTCCCTTCCCCTTAGCAGAGTGAAGGCTTGGGACTGTGTATTTTCTTTTAACTCTCATAGAAACATTATATATTATTATTATACGTATCGCTCAGTCTTGTTCAACTTTTTGCAACCCCATGAACTGTAGCCTGCCAAGCTCCTCTGTTCATGGGATTTCTCAGAATACTAGAGTGGATTTCCATTTCCTTCTTCAGGGGATCTTTCCAACCCAGGGACTGAACCGGCACCTCCTGCATCGCAGCCGGATGTTTTACCACCGAGCCACAAGGGAAGCCTGTTATATGTATTATGTATGCTTATATGTATAGGTGATAAAATATATATATTACATATAAAATATATAAATATAAACCGTAACCATTTTAGTTATAAAAATAGAGATAGACGATAAATAGATAAAGTTCTAGTTTATTTCCTGTCTGAGGGTGCTACATCACCCTGACAGGTAGAGCACCGTGGTGCCCAGCGGGCACCGGGCAGGCTGTGGGAGAGGGACGCAGGGCCAGGGCTCACCGGGCTCCTCTGGGTAAGACACTTAGCGTGTCACTCGAAGAGCTGAAGGAGTCCCTGGTGGTCTTCCCTCCTGCTCCCTGTTTGTGTGGGACCACCACAGCCGCTCAGAGCCGCTCGGCTGGCCAGAGGCAGAGCTGGGCCCTGACGCCCATCTGCTGACCCCGAGGGCTCATGTCCCCGGTGATGGCCGTGGGCGGGGGGCCATACCGCCCACCCGAGACACCGGGCAGAGGGACCTCGACGGTGACCTTCCAAGTCCACAGTGGGAAGAAGTTCAGGGCAGGGGAAACAGGAGAAGACCGACGAGGAGGGCAGGACCTAAGTGACTCACGGTAGAACAAACAGCTTGCAGAACTCAGAGCGCAGGAGAAAGCTCCCTGGGAAAGGTCAGGAAGTGAATGGTGTCACACGCTGTCAACCCAAATCCGCTGTCCAAATCCCCAGAGCTGCCAGTAAGACGAAGGGAACCAGTTTCCACCCTGCAGAACTGGGCCTTTCGTCACCTTCAAGGTCCCCACCCTCAGAGGGAGCTTCCCCCAGAGCCAAGAACCTGCTGGTTCTTCCAGGTGCCCGGGTCTCTGGAAGGCCCATCCCCAGCTCCCAGCCCGGCTCCACCCTCCCACCCCCCAAGTTTCAGCTCCAACCACAGAGAGGGCCCAGATCCTTGGCAACTTGAAGTCTGCCGCACCCCTACCCCTCCCTGAAACTCGGGAAAAAGCAAAATCCAGGGCGCTTTGTACCCGGGTCCAACCCACAGCAGAGGGTGGGTGATATGGGTCCCCAGGAGGCCGCTGGCAGCCCACGTAAGCCTCCCAGCCAGCGACCACCCTCCTCCGCGGGCTAAGGGACATCTTTGCCCTGGGAAGGTGGCTAAGGTTCCCGCAGAAATCAGGACCGTGGACTCCCACCCCAAGCCCTCCCACTCCTGCCTCCCCAGCGTCGTTCACCACCACTGACCCCTCCACAGAGAAGGTTAACACCAGAGAGGAGGGCAGGACACCTAAACCCAGGTCTCTGGGCAGAAGGAGGTGTGTAACTGCCGCACGGTTAGTCATGGCAGAAAAGAAGAGCTGGAAACAATGTTACATGTCCATCAAAAAGATACTGGTGACTGATATTATATTACATCCTGAAAATGCCCATACTACGACATGAAAAAACAAATCAAAATCTCTAAATGCCAAGGTTTCGAAAGATATCCCAGGTGTAACATTAAGTGGGAAAAGAGAGATTCAGATCTGGGTCAGTAGAATACTATTATGGGTTGGTTTTTCTATATTTGACACTCAGTCCTCTTTCATTCATTCTCTACCTTCCTATGATCTGCTCTGTGCCCCTGGAGGCTGACCACAAAACCCAAGCCTCCTTATTGCTGAATGCCGGTTGCTTAGGCCAGTGGAAGGCTCTGTCTAGAGATTAGAAGGTGGGTCAAGAGACAGGCTGGGGTATTTCTTCCTCGGGTCCCTCCCTGCCGAATCGCAAATCCTGGGAAAGGTCAGGAAGTGAATGGTGTCACACGCTGTCAACCCAAATCCGCTGTCCAAATCCCCAGAGCTGCCAGTAAGACGAAGGGAACCAGTTTCCACCCTGCAGAACTGGGCCTTTCGTCACCTTCAAGGTCCCCACCCTCAGAGGGAGCTTCCCCCAGAGCCAAGAACCTGCTGGTTCTTCCAGGTGCCCGGTCTCTGGAAGGCCCATCCCCAGCTCCCAGCCCGGCTCCACCCTCCCACCCCCCAAGTTTCAGCTCCAACCACAGAGAGGGCCCAGATCCTTGGCAACTTGAAGTCTGCCGCACCCCTACCCCTCCCTGAAACTCGGGAAAAAGCAAAATCCAGGGCGCTTTGTACCCGGGTCCAACCCACAGCAGAGGGTGGGTGATATGGGTCCCCAGGAGGCCGCTGGCAGCCCACGTAAGCCTCCCAGCCAGCGACCACCCACCTCCGCGGGCTAAGGGACATCTTTGCCCTGGGAAGGTGGCTAAGGTTCCCGCAGAAATCAGGACCGTGGACTCCCACCCCAAGCCCTCCCACTCCTGCCTCCCCAGCGTCGTTCACCACCACTGACCCCTCCACAGAGAAGGTTAACACCAGAGAGGAGGGCAGGACACCTAAACCCAGGCCTCTGGGCAGAAGGAGGTGTGTAACTGCCGCACGGTTGGTCATGGCAGAAAAGAAGAGCTGGAAACAATGTTACATGTCCATCAAAAAGATACTGGTGACTGATATTATATTACATCCTGAAAATGCCCATACTACGACATGAAAAAACAAATCAAAATCTCTAAATGCCAAGGTTTCGAAAGATATCCCAGGTGTAACATTAAGTGGGAAAAGAGAGATTCAGATCTGGGTCAGTAGAATACTATTATGGGTTGGTTTTTCTATATTTGACACTCAGTCCTCTTTCATTCATTCTCTACCTTCCTATGATCTGCTCTGTGCCCCTGGAGGCTGACCACAAAACCCAAGCCTCCTTATTGCTGAATGCCGGTTGCTTAGGCCAGTGGAAGGCTCTGTCTAGAGATTAGAAGGTGGGTCAAGAGACAGGCTGGGGTATTTCTTCCCTCGGGTCCCTCCCTGCCTGCTCTGACGGTGCCTGTGGTCTGCTATGGCCACCCCAGCGGAAACTGTGAGGCTCTCATAGTTTTGATGTTCCTACCCCATATCATATCAAGCATATTACAATATGTATGCTTCTCACATTAAGCATAATTTTGGCTATCAAGTTTTGAAAGGGGCTTGTATAAATGTAATGATTCTGCCCCTAAGGCTAGATTATGCCTTGGTTCATACAACTTAAACTTCGTTGCATCTGCATATGACTATATCATGGTTGAACTGAGTCTCAGTAAGCTAGCAGAAATGATGTTACCTCAATAAGCATTCCTCAATTACAATTTAAAGATTTGCTTTTTTATACTGGGAGGCCAAGAGATACATGACAATTTCTCTCAGCCCACTGGAAGTTCACAGGCCGTAGGTATCATGGCTAGTGGATGGTTCTGTCCATCCTGGCTGGAATGTCCGGACCCCTCCTGGGAGAGTGTGGTCAATGCAGGAGGCAATCTCGGAAGCCACCAAGGCAGAAGAGAGCCAACCAGATCCACAAGGGAAATCCTGCTCCGTTCAGGGATGATTTCCTGAACAAGCATGGTGTCAGAAACCCGGAGTGGAGGAAGGAAACTGAATGCTACCACTTGCCCTACGAGCTGACCCCACCAGCCTGTAGCCTGCCCAGCCTCCCTCTGCCAGCCCTCCCACAGTCTCCAACCTATTTTCCGGGCCAGGCTGGGACTGTCATGCCAAAGATGTAAAACATCCTGAAAATGCCCATACTACGACATGAAAAAACAAATCAAAATCTCTAAATGCCAAGGTTTCGAAAGATATCCCAGGTGTAACATTAAGTGGGAAAAGAGAGATTCAGATCTGGGTCAGTAGAATACTATTATGGGTTGGTTTTTCTATATTTGACACTCAGTCCTCTTTCATTCATTCTCTACCTTCCTATGATCTGCTCTGTGCCCCTGGAGGCTGACCACAAAACCCAAGCCTCCTTATTGCTGAATGCCGGTTGCTTAGGCCAGTGGAAGGCTCTGTCTAGAGATTAGAAGGTGGGTCAAGAGACAGGCTGGGGTATTTTTTCCCCTCGGGTCCCTCCCTGCCTGCTCTGACGGTGCCTGTGGTCTGCTATGGCCACCCCAGCGGAAACTGTGAGGCTCTCATAGTTTTGATGTTCCTACCCCATATCATATCAAGCATATTACAATATGTATGCTTCTCACATTAAGCATAATTTTGGCTATCAAGTTTTGAAAGGGGCTTGTATAAATGTAATGATTCTGCCCCTAAGGCTAGATTATGCCTTGGTTCATACAACTTAAACTTCGTTGCATCTGCATATGACTATATCATGGTTGAACTGAGTCTCAGTAAGCTAGCAGAAATGATGTTACCTCAATAAGCATTCCTCAATTACAATTTAAAGATTTGCTTTTTTATACTGGGAGGCCAAGAGATACATGACAATTTCTCTCAGCCCACTGGAAGTTCACAGGCCGTAGGTATCATGGCTAGTGGATGGTTCTGTCCATCCTGGCTGGAATGTCCGGACCCCTCCTGGGAGAGTGTGGTCAATGCAGGAGGCAATCTCGGAAGCCACCAAGGCAGAAGAGAGCCAACCAGATCCACAAGGGAAATCCTGCTCCGTTCAGGGATGATTTCCTGAACAAGCATGGTGTCAGAAACCCGGAGTGGAGGAAGGAAACTGAATGCTACCACTTGCCCTACGAGCTGACCCCACCAGCCTGTAGCCTGCCCAGCCTCCCTCTGCCAGCCCTCCCACAGTCTCCAACCTATTTTCCGGGCCAGGCTGGGACTTGCCATAGGCCAGATGCCAGTCCAGGCTGCACCCAGCTTCCAGTTCAGAGGATAGAGCCAGCACCAAGGTCAGGGGCGAACAGCTGGTCTCAGCCAACGCCTTCCCTGAGCTGCTGCTGCCCTGGGCCCTCCCGCCCTCCTCCCATCCTCCTCCCCTGCCAGACCTCTAAGTGGGCACCTGAGCAGACGGGAGGGACCAGCAGACCTTAACATCCAGATTCCCAAACAAGCCTTCCGGATCCCCTGGGCATCTCCCACCCTCGGGCCCCAGTGGAGGCCGGAACCAGGCACGAGGAGCCCAGGCTGCTCGGCCACTGCCCTGGCTGTAGCCAGGCCTTGTCCCAGCAACTCCAGGGCCAGGCCCAGCCAACATGGACTAAGGTTTTGGTTGGGGGGACCCAACAGGGACGGTGCCAATATACCACCACACCCACGGTGCTAATAACCAAGAGTCTTGTCTTCCTGCACACACTTGTCTTCTCTGCACAGTGCCCAGGTGACTGCTCCCGTGTGGCCAGAGATGTTGGTTCCTAGCCACCACCATGTGCTACGCTAGGCTGCCGGCTCTAGCCAGGAATCCACTGTGTATATGGGGGGGTGGGGCGGGGATGAGTTAAGAATTTGAAGAGCAGTTATGAGGTCTAAGGCGCTCTGGGTCTGAGCCTTGACTGGTGCTTTTTGCCTGATGGCTCAAAGGCAAAGCGAAGCAGCAACAACTCAGCAAACTCCTGGGTGAAGGAGAGATGTCTCGCCCCAGCATGGGGGGGGTACCTTTGCTTTTTATACTGGGACAAGGATAATGCACTCACCCCTGGAAGTTCACAGGCCGTAGGTATCATGGCTAGTGGATGGTTCTGTCCATCCTGGCTGGAATGTCCGGACCCCTCCTGGGAGAGTGTGGTCAATGCAGGAGGCAATCTCGGAAGCCACCAAGGCAGAAGAGAGCCAACCAGATCCACAAGGGAAATCCTGCTCCGTTCAGGGATGATTTCCTGAACAAGCATGGTGTCAGAAACCCGGAGTGGAGGAAGGAAACTGAATGCTACCACTTGCCCTACGAGCTGACCCCACCAGCCTGTAGCCTGCCCAGCCTCCCTCTGCCAGCCCTCCCACAGTCTCCAACCTATTTTCCGGGCCAGGCTGGGACTTGCCATAGGCCAGATGCCAGTCCAGGCTGCACCCAGCTTCCAGTTCAGAGGATAGAGCCAGCACCAAGGTCAGGGGCGAACAGCTGGTCTCAGCCAACGCCTTCCCTGAGCTGCTGCTGCCCTGGGCCCTCCCGCCCTCCTCCCATCCTCCTCCCCTGCCAGACCTCTAAGTGGGCACCTGAGCAGACGGGAGGGACCAGCAGACCTTAACATCCAGATTCCCAAACAAGCCTTCCGGATCCCCTGGGCATCTCCCACCCTCGGGCCCCAGTGGAGGCCGGAACCAGGCACGAGGAGCCCAGGCTGCTCGGCCACTGCCCTGGCTGTAGCCAGGCCTTGTCCCAGCAACTCCAGGGCCAGGCCCAGCCAACATGGACTAAGGTTTTGGTTGGGGGGACCCAACAGGGACGGTGCCAATATACCACCACACCCACGGTGCTAATAACCAAGAGTCTTGTCTTCCTGCACACACTTGTCTTCTCTGCACAGTGCCCAGGTGACTGCTCCCGTGTGGCCAGAGATGTTGGTTCCTAGCCACCACCATGTGCTACGCTAGGCTGCCGGCTCTAGCCAGGAATCCACTGTGTATATGGGTGGGTGGGGCGGAGTTAATAATTTGAAGAGCAGTTATGAGGTCTAAGGCGCTCTGGGTCTGAGCCTTGACTGGTGCTTTTTGCCTGATGGCTCAAAGGCAAAGCGAAGCAGCAACAACTCAGCAAACTCCTGGGTGAAGGAGAGATGTCTCGCCCCCAGCATCCCACCAACAGCCAGAGAGAAGAGCCCCTCTTGGGACACTCGGAACCAGGGAAGGAGGATCCAGAGAGAGATGCAGGGCAAGAACAGGACGTGCTCACATCCCCACGCAGCCTTGGAGAGCAGCACACTGACTGCTCTGGAGGGAACAGACCAAGGTCTTTCACAAAGGCTGCATTCTTAAGGTCCTTGATCTGATGAACTGTCTTCATGACACAAAGCCTTTCTGCACAGCCCTTGGCAGTGTTACTAAGTGGACAAGCCGAGAGCCCAGAAGACTCGCCCTGTCAGATAGCCAGTTTTAGGAGAGGCTACGTGGAGACACCCTTGTTCAAAGTTCCCCAACTTATAAAAATACTCCTGAGGGAACGTCCCTGGTGGTCCAGTGGTTAAGATGCTATGCTTCCAATGCAGGGGACACAGTTTCAATCCCTGGCCAAGGAGCATAGCCCACCAGGTTTCTCTGTCCATGGAATTCTCCAGGTAAAAATACTGGAGTGGGGAGGCATTCCCTTTGCCAGGGGATCTTCCAGATCCAAGGACGGAACCCAGGTGCCCTGCATTGGCAGGCAGATTTTTAACGGTCTGAGGCACCAGGAAAGCCCCAAATGAAAGTGTTAGTTGCTCAGTCATGTCCAACTCTTTGCAATCCCACGAACTGTAGCCCACCAGACTTCTCAGTCCATGGAATTCTCCAGGCAAGAATACTGGAGCTGGTCGTCATTCTCTTCTCCAAGGGATCTTCCCAACCCAGAAATCAAATCCCTGTCTCCCACACTGTAGGCAGATCCTTTACCATCTGAGCCACTAAGCTTCCTTAGGTGGCTTCCTACAGGGGAACCTCAGAACTCCTCTTTGCTCATATAACCTGGCCTATTGACCCCTGTTCTAGGATCAGGTCAGAAACATGGGGTCAGCTAAGCCTATGAGTGTCTGTGATGGACACAGCAGTGAAGCAGGAACAAAGGAAACCCTCATCCAGTGGGCCCAGGCCCAGTGTGAAAGCAGTGTGATTTACCCAAGGTCTTCTGTGTCCCCCAGAGTCATGTGAGCATTTGAGCAAAATTGGAAGGACTTCCTTTGTGCCTTCAGCGTGGAGACAGGCCAGTACGATCCTTGCCAATGTTCGCAGAGCATCTTCTCCATGCCAGGCAGTACTTAACATCCATCAGCCAGATTTAATCCTCATGGCCAAATGCAATAGACATTGTCATGCTCACCATAAGACAAGGAAATGGAGGCAGAGAAGAGTGAGGTATGTTGCCCAAGATAATACAGTTGGCAAGCCACGTGCCTGGGAGTCAACTCAGATGGGCTCAT
This sequence comes from Tragulus kanchil, assembly GCA_022376925.1. NCBI lineage: Eukaryota > Metazoa > Chordata > Mammalia > Artiodactyla > Tragulidae > Tragulus > Tragulus kanchil. The sequence continues at coordinate 11,168,908 of JAIOJX010000006.1, read as the reverse complement.
TCTGGAAGCTGTTCTCTCCCTTTTCACTATTTTTTAAATTTATTTATGGTACAACATGTATAACGTGGAATTTCCTATCTTAACCATCTATAAGTATAGAATCAGGCACATTCACATTGTTGTGTGGTCATCGTCACCATCCACCTCCAGTGCATCATCCCAAACTGAGAAGCTGTCCACATCAAACAAGAATGTCTCCCTCCCCCTAGCGCGTAGCACCCAGCACTCTTGTTTCTGTCTCTAGGCATCTGAATACTCGGCACCTTGTATGAGAGGACTCACACAGCGTATGTCTCTCTGTAACTGACTTATTTCACTTGTCGCCACCTCCTAAAGGTTCATCCTATGTTCATAGCAGTATTCTTGTCACTCAATTGTGTCCGATTCTTTGTGACCCCACGGACTGCAGCCCACCAGGCTTCCCTGTCCTTCACCAACTCCCGGAGCTTGCTCAAACTCATGACCATTGCGTTGGTGATGCCATCCAACCATCTCATCCTCTGTCACCCCCTTCTCCTCCTGCCTTCAGTCTTTCCCAGCATCAGGGTCTTTTTCAGTGAGTCGTCTCTTCACATCAGGTGGCCAAAGTATTGGAACTTCAGCTTCAGCATCATTCCTTTCAATGACTATTCAGGGTTGATTTCCTTTAACATGGACTGGCTTGATCTCCTTACTGTCCAAGGGACTCTTAAGGGTCTTCTCCAGCACCACAGTTCGAAGGCCTCAGTTCTTTGGCACTCAGCCTTTTTTATGATCTAACCTTCACATTCATATATGACTACTAGAAAAACCATAGTTTCGAATATATGAACTTTTGTCAGCAAAGTGAAGTCTCTGCTTTTTACCAGCAGCATTCAGATAGTGAAAACTCAAGTGTCCGTCGACCGATGAATGGATAAGCAACATGGGATCCAGACATAAAATGGAATCTTATTCCCTTTAAGGGAAATACAATCTATATGCTACATGGATGGACATGGATGAACCCTGAGAATGTTGCCCAAGATAATACAGTTGGCAAGCCACGTGCCTGGGAGTCAACTCAGATGGGCTCATTCTGGAAGCTGTTCTCTCCCTTTTCACTATTTTTTAAATTTATTTATGGTACAACATGTATAACGTGGAATTTCCTATCTTAACCATCTATAAGTATAGAATCAGGCACATTCACATTGTTGTGTGGTCATCGTCACCATCCACCTCCAGTGCATCATCCCAAACTGAGAAGCTGTCCACATCAAACAAGAATGTCTCCCTCCCCCTAGCGCGTAGCACCCAGCACTCTTGTTTCTGTCTCTAGGCATCTGAATACTCGGCACCTTGTATGAGAGGACTCACACAGCGTATGTCTCTCTGTAACTGACTTATTTCACTTGTCGCCACCTCCTAAAGGTTCATCCTATGTTCATAGCAGTATTCTTGTCACTCAATTGTGTCCGATTCTTTGTGACCCCACGGACTGCAGCCCACCAGGCTTCCCTGTCCTTCACCAACTCCCGGAGCTTGCTCAAACTCATGACCATTGCGTTGGTGATGCCATCCAACCATCTCATCCTCTGTCACCCCCTTCTCCTCCTGCCTTCAGTCTTTCCCAGCATCAGGGTCTTTTTCAGTGAGTCGTCTCTTCACATCAGGTGGCCAAAGTATTGGAACTTCAGCTTCAGCATCATTCCTTTCAATGACTATTCAGGGTTGATTTCCTTTAACATGGACTGGCTTGATCTCCTTACTGTCCAAGGGACTCTTAAGGGTCTTCTCCAGCACCACAGTTCGAAGGCCTCAGTTCTTTGGCACTCAGCCTTTTTTATGATCTAACCTTCACATTCATATATGACTACTAGAAAAACCATAGTTTCGAATATATGAACTTTTGTCAGCAAAGTGAAGTCTCTGCTTTTTACCAGCAGCATTCAGATAGTGAAAACTCAAGTGTCCGTCGACCGATGAATGGATAAGCAACATGGGATCCAGACATAAAATGGAATCTTATTCCCCTTTAAGGGGAAATACAATCTGCGATATGCTACATGGATGGACATGGATGAACCCTGAGAATGTTAGCTTTTTTTTTTTTTTAAAGATTTATTTATTTATTTATTTTGGTGGAGGGTCAGGTGGGGAGGGAGGGGAACAGGCAGGCCACTACTGTTGGTCTTTCATTTGTCCATTTTCATCCATCTTTGTTCTTCGGCCCCTGTGGGCCTCCCATCGTGGTGGCCTCTGTTGTCGCAGGGCACCGGCTCTGGGAGCATGCGCTCCAGAGCTCTGGCTCAGTAATTGGACACATCGGTCCAGCCGCTCCGGGGCACGTGGGATCTTCCCAGGCCAGGGATCGAACTGGTGCCCCTTGCACTGCCAGGTGGTGTCCTTACCCACTGGACCACCAGGGAAGCCCGGGCCACTTCTATTGGTCTTTCATTTGTCCATTTTCATCCATCTTTGTTCTTCGGCCCCTGTGGGCCTCCCATCGTGGTGGCCTCTGTTGTCGCAGAGCACCGGCTCTGGGCGCATGCGCTCCAGAGCTCTGGCTCAGTAACTGGACACATCAGTCCAGCCGCTCCGCGGCACGTGGGATCTTCCCAGGCCAGGGATCGAACCGGCGCCCCTAGCACTGCCAGGTGGTGTCCTTACCCACTGGACCACCAGGGAAGCCCGGGCCACTTCTATTGGTCTTTCATTTGTCCATTTTCATCCATCTTTGTTCTTCGGCCCCTGTGGGCCTCCCATCGTGGTGGCCTCTGTTGTCACAGAGCACCGGCTCTGGGCGCATGCACTCCAGAGCTCTGGCTCAGTAACTGGACACATCAGTCCAGCCGCTCCGCGGCACATGGGATCTTCCCAGGCCAGGGATCGAACCGGCGCCCCTAGCACTGCAAGGCGGTGTCCTTACCCACTGGACCACCAGGGAAGCCCCGAGGATGTTATCTTGAGTGAAACAAACCAGACACAAAAAGACAAATGTTGCATGCTTTAACTTTCCTGAGATATTAGACTTGTCAAAATCATAGAGACAGATAGCAGACCGATGGCTGCCAGGGGCTAGAAGAGGTGGGGTGGGGAGCTGTTGTTTAGCAGCTTTAGAATTTCAGTTTCACAAGATGAAAAGAGCCATGGGGTATGTTCCCCCAAATGGCCAAATACTAAGATAGAGTTCAATTTCCACACAGGAGAGCAGAGGAATGAGATTCAAATGGTAAGCAAGGGCTGGTGGACAAGGCCCTTGTACATCATACTTGAATTTTAACCCATCCACCCAAGGCAGCTTTAGAAGGGTCTCAAGAAAGAGGAGGAGGATGTGATCAGAAGGTTTCAGAAAGATCATTCTGGTGGCCTTTTCCAGGATGGACGAGGAGGACGAGCCAGGAGGCGGGAGGTCACGAGGGGGGTGACTGGGCCAGACAGGCCTGTGTTCTAAGGCACAGCCATTGGAGAAGCAAGGAGGCAGTCACTGACATGGTGTCAGAAGGCCAGAAGGGGCCACAGCCACAGCCTTGAACCACCAACACAAAAGCTTGGTCAGTAAATAATCAACATCTGAAGAACAAGAAGAATGGCCCGGGAGGAAAACAGGAAAGAAGAGAGTCGTGGGAGCAGAGCAGAAAGAACAGCTCAAGAGGAAATGGCAAGACAGTCAAGGCCATCAAGAGGTCAGGTGCCGTGAGGCCCGCAGCGCCCGTGGACTTGTCCGGAAGGCAGGACTTCAGACGCAGCTGGCACAGCGCGTCCTTCAGCCTGATCTGGGGCTTGGGTTTCTCAGAGGTGTTTGGAGACCTTCATCTGTCAACACACTTCAGTCCAGGGTCTTGCCCAACTCTGACCACAAGATGCTGTGGACCATGTGACCGGGGAGGTTTGAAGTCCAAGCACTTCCTTGGAGAGGAGCCCACTGGAGTCTCAGGAATACTAAGTCTTAGCTCTGTCACGGCCACTGATATGGGGCCTTGGGCACCTTGGGCCCCAGTTTCTCCTGGGGTGATGGGGTGGGACCCCAGGCAATGACCCGTATAGGGGCCCCCTGGACCACCAGGGAAGCCGAGGATGTTATCTTGAGTGAAACAAACCAGACACAAAAAGACAAATGTTGCATGCTTTAACTTTCCTGAGATATTAGACTTGTCAAAATCATAGAGACAGATAGCAGACCGATGGCTGCCAGGGGCTAGAAGAGGTGGGGTGGGGAGCTGTTGTTTAGCAGCTTTAGAATTTCAGTTTCACAAGATGAAAAGAGCCATGGGGTATGTTCCCCCAAATGGCCAAATACTAAGATAGAGTTCAATTTCCACACAGGAGAGCAGAGGAATGAGATTCAAATGGTAAGCAAGGGCTGGTGGACAAGGCCCTTGTACATCATACTTGAATTTTAACCCATCCACCCAAGGCAGCTTTAGAAGGGTCTCAAGAAAGAGGAGGAGGATGTGATCAGAAGGTTTCAGAAAGATCATTCTGGTGGCCTTTTCCAGGATGGACGAGGAGGACGAGCCAGGAGGCGGGAGGTCACGTAGGAGGTGACTGGGCCAGACAGGCCTGTGTTCTAAGGCACAGCCATTGGAGAAGCAAGGAGGCAGTCACTGACATGGTGTCAGAAGGCCAGAAGGGGCCACAGCCACAGCCTTGAACCACCAACACAAAAGCTTGGTCAGTAAATAATCAACATCTGAAGAACAAGAAGAATGGCCCGGGAGGAAAACAGGAAAGAAGAGAGTCGTGGGAGCAGAGCAGAAAGAACAGCTCAAGAGGAAATGGCAAGACAGTCAAGGCCATCAAGAGGTCAGGTGCCGTGAGGCCCGCAGCGCCCGTGGACTTGTCCGGAAGGCAGGACTTCAGACGCAGCTGGCACAGCGCGTCCTTCAGCCTGATCTGGGGCTTGGGTTTCTCAGAGGTGTTTGGAGACCTTCATCTGTCAACACACTTCAGTCCAGGGTCTTGCCCAACTCTGACCACAAGATGCTGTGGACCATGTGACCGGGGAGGTTTGAAGTCCAAGCACTTCCTTGGAGAGGAGCCCACTGGAGTCTCAGGAATACTAAGTCTTAGCTCTGTCACGGCCACTGATATGGGGCCTTGGGCACCTTGGGCCCCAGTTTCTCCTGGGGTGATGGGGTGGGCTCTGCGGTCGCTGCTATCTGTCGATCTGGACTGCCCAGGGCTCAGGCCCAAAGGGAGTGCCAAAGGTGACCAGCTCTCCAAACCCTCCAGCTCAGAATTCTCACGGCCTCCACACGGGGTGGACTCTGGGCCCCCGACCTCCCAAGTGGCCCCTTGGATGAGCTCAGTTTTCAGTGGGGACAGAAACCGAGTTGAGAAATGAGAATATTTACTTTTTCCACCAATCTGATGCCAAGTAAACAGTGAGGTCTTGTAAGTGGAGCCCACACCCCACCCTGCACCCTGCAGGAATGTATAAGAAGGCACCTCGATGGGCACAACACCCACCAGACCACCGGATCCAGAGACAGGGCCAGAGCCTCCCCACCAGCCTCCCGCCCACCATGAAGCTCACGGTCGCCATCGCCCTGGTCACCCTGACTGTCTTCTGTAGCCCCGGTGAGTGTCCAGAACCTTCTGCCCCGAGCCAGGCTCAGAAACTCTCCCAGCGCCACCCAGGAGAGGGGGTGACTGTCTGTCCCCTCTGTTTAGTGGCCAGGAGAGCCTAGGAATACTGACTTCCAGCCAGGAAGTTGGGTCTGGCAAACAAGCCCATCTTGGGAATTTGGGGGGAGCCCTGAGGCTGTGGTGAGACCTGCAAAGGACCCCACCTTCCATATCCAACAACCTCAGGTGTGCTGAGATGGAGAAGATCCCACCTAGATGCGATGGCCAGCAGAACGGGAGGAATGAACAGCTCAAGAGGAAATGGCAAGACAGTCAAGGCCATCAAGAGGTCAGGTGCCGTGAGGCCCGCAGCGCCCGTGGACTTGTCCGGAAGGCAGGACTTCAGACGCAGCTGGCACAGCGTCCTTCAGCCTGATCTGGGGCTTGGGTTTCTCAGAGGTGTTTGGAGACCTTCATCTGTCAACACACTTCAGTCCAGGGTCTTGCCCAACTCTGACCACAAGATGCTGTGGACCATGTGACCGGGGAGGTTTGAAGTCCAAGCACTTCCTTGGAGAGGAGCCCACTGGAGTCTCAGGAATACTAAGTCTTAGCTCTGTCACGGCCACTGATATGGGGCCTTGGGCACCTTGGGCCCCAGTTTCTCCTGGGGTGATGGGGTGGGCTCTGGTCGCTGCTATCTGTCGATCTGGACTGCCCAGGGCTCAGGCCCAAAGGGAGTGCCAAAGGTGACCAGCTCTCCAAACCCTCCAGCTCAGAATTCTCACGGCCTCCACACGGGGTGGACTCTGGGCCCCCGACCTCCCAAGTGGCCCCTTGGATGAGCTCAGTTTTCAGTGGGGACAGAAACCGAGTTGAGAAATGAGAATATTTACTTTTTCCACCAATCTGATGCCAAGTAAACAGTGAGGTCTTGTAAGTGGAGCCCACACCCCACCCTGCACCCTGCAGGAATGTATAAGAAGGCACCTCGATGGGCACAACACCCACCAGACCACCGGATCCAGAGACAGGGCCAGAGCCTCCCCACCAGCCTCCCGCCCACCATGAAGCTCACGGTCGCCATCGCCCTGGTCACCCTGACTGTCTTCTGTAGCCCCGGTGAGTGTCCAGAACCTTCTGCCCCGAGCCAGGCTCAGAAACTCTCCCAGCGCCACCCAGGAGAGGGGGTGACTGTCTGTCCCCTCTGTTTAGTGGCCAGGAGAGCCTAGGAATACTGACTTCCAGCCAGGAAGTTGGGTCTGGCAAACAAGCCCATCTTGGGAATTTGGGGGGAGCCCTGAGGCTGTGGTGAGACCTGCAAAGGACCCCACCTTCCATATCCAACAACCTCAGGTGTGCTGAGATGGAGAAGATCCCACCTAGATGCGATGGCCAGCAGAACGGGAGGAATGAATGAGCTCCTCAAAGCCCAGGCCTGGGCAGACCCTGAGGTGCCAAGAGACCTGGGTGCTGGCCTCCAGATTTGGGGTCAACACATCACTCTGGCAGCCAAGGGGCTGGAAGGAGCCTCATGGCCTCCAAAAAAACCCAACCTGAGGCACGGTCTCCCATTCTGGGTAGGGAGGAATATCCTAGAAAGTGCTCTTCCCGTTGGGAAACTGCCAACTCAGAATGGAGATTTCTAAACATTTTTTGTCCTCTGCAAAAAGGATTAGGAGTCTCTGAAAAGCTGCAGCTGTCATGAAGAGGAAAGTGATGGTGGGGGTGGACCCTCTTCCTCCAAGCCCCCTGATCTTTTGGGAACTGGGTGACTTAACTGTTCTTTACTTCATATCAGTCTCTTCTAATCCTTCTACAACAACAGCGAAAAAAAAAAATTTTTTTAAACAAATTCCAATTCCTTTACTTTCAAAGTTTCCTAACAGCCATAGAGATAAGTTTTATGACCTTGGAGGGTGGCGGGGCAGTTAGGAAACAGAGACCAGAGGCAGCGGGAACAGCTATGGTGCACCGATGCCTGTTTTAAAGGGGAACTAACATTGTTTAGACTGAAATGTATGTTAAGTAGAAAAGCTTAGTGCCAGGTACAAAGCCAGAGCCAGGTGGCTCAGCAAGAGAGGATGAGCCACGTAGGGTGGGTCTGTATGTTTGTGTGTGTGCACATATAATATACCAATAATAAGGCCTAAGGTTTATTTGGCACTTACGATGTGCCCATCCCTGTGCTGAATCCCATTCACATATTCCCTCTTTTCATTCTTCGACACCTCTATGAAGCAGTAGCATTATTCCCATTTTGCAGATGAGGAAACTGAGCTACCAAAAGCTAAAGTAACTTGCCTAATGACACAGTAAGTTGCAAAGCAGAGATCTAAGTTCTGAGAGGCTGTGACTTGGAGGGGCCCTCTGGGTGGGGCCCCGGAGTCCAGGAAAAGGGTCTGCATACAAGGCAGGAATTCAAGGTTGGGTTGACTTAGGGAAGACAGGGCAACGGGAGCAGGGGAGGGTTCTCCCGATGGAGAAGATCCCACCTAGATGCGATGGCCAGCAGAACGGGAGGAATGAATGAGCTCCTCAAAGCCCAGGCCTGGGCAGACCCTGAGGTGCCAAGAGACCTGGGTGCTGGCCTCCAGATTTGGGGTCAACACATCACTCTGGCAGCCAAGGGGCTGGAAGGAGCCTCATGGCCTCCAAAAAAACCCAACCTGAGGCACGGTCGCCCATTCTGGGTAGGGAGGAATATCCTAGAAAGTGCTCTTCCCGTTGGGAAACTGCCAACTCAGAATGGAGATTTCTAAACATTTTTTGTCCTCTGCAAAAAGGATTAGGAGTCTCTGAAAAGCTGCAGCTGTCATGAAGAGGAAAGTGATGGTGGGGGTGGACCCTCTTCCTCCAAGCCCCCTGATCTTTTGGGAACTGGGTGACTTAACTGTTCTTTACTTCATATCAGTCTCTTCTAATCCTTCTACAACAACAGCGAAAAAAAAAAATTTTTTTAAACAAATTCCAATTCCTTTACTTTCAAAGTTTCCTAACAGCCATAGAGATAAGTTTTATGACCTTGGAGGGTGGGGGGGCAGTTAGGAAACAGAGACCAGAGGCAGCGGGAACAGCTATGGTGCACCGATGCCTGTTTTAAAGGGGAACTAACATTGTTTAGACTGAAATGTATGTTAAGTAGAAAAGCTTAGTGCCAGGTACAAAGCCAGAGCCAGGTGGCTCAGCAAGAGAGGATGAGCCACGTAGGGTGGGTCTGTATGTTTGTGTGTGTGCACATATAATATACCAATAATAAGGCCTAAGGTTTATTTGGCACTTACGATGTGCCCATCCCTGTGCTGAATCCCATTCACATATTCCCTCTTTTCATTCTTACGACACCTCTATGAAGCAGTAGCATTATTCCCATTTTGCAGATGAGGAAACTGAGCTACCAAAAGCTAAAGTAACTTGCCTAATGACACAGTAAGTTGCAAAGCAGAGATCTAAGTTCTGGAGAGGCTGTGACTTGGAGGGGCCCCTCTGGGTGGGGCCCCGGAGTCCAGGAAAAGGGGTCTGCATACAAGGCAGGGAATTCAAGGTTGGGGATTTGAGACTTAATGGGAAGACAGGGCAAACGGGGAGCAGGGGAGAGGGGTTCTCCCCTTGATCCTGGGATTGTTGTTGCTGTTTAGTTGCTCAGTTGTGTCCGACTCTTTGTGACCCCATGGCCTGTGGCCTACCAGGCTCCTCTGTGGCATGCTACTGTCCATGGGATTTTCCAAGCAAGAATACTAGAGTGGGTTGCCATTTCCTTCTCCAGGGGACCCTCCAGACCCAGGGATCACACCTGCATCTCCCGCATCGAAGGTGGCTTCTTTACCACCGAGCCATCTGGGAAGCCCCATGATCCTCAGAGCAGATACCTAAAAAGGGAGCATGTCAGGGCACACTCAGATGAAAGGAACACGGCGGGGCTAGGAATAGACGCAGAGATGTTTCTGTGGGCGGATGAGCCCACAGGCCCAGCACTCACAGCGGGTGCCTCTTCCGGGCCAGGCTCAGCGGTTGCGCTTGGCGGGTACCAGTGCCTCTTCCTGCCAGAGCCTGACTGTGTCACGTGAGCTCAAACCATCACTAACCATCGGAAAGACGCATGTTTCCGGTGGGAGCCAAAGCCTCTCCCCAGCCCCCACACACACACACACACAATCAGATCAGTAGCTTCTATTCTCAGTGCTCCGCCTAGAACTCTACCAGAAAGAGCCAGGAGCACTTCGCCCCACCACAACCCAGGAAGCGCCAGGAAGGCTCAGGCAAGCCACGGAGAGCGAGCCACCACCCAGAAGGCATCCACACAGCGCCAAAGAGCCAAGGGCTTGGAGAGCCACCAGAGCTCACATTCCAGGCTGGGAAGCAGAGGGCCGCTCTCTCTTGCTGACAGGCCCAGCTGTGTGCATCCGGGCCAGGCCCCGGCAGGAAGCTGGCCAGCCTAGACCCAGGCCTGGATACAGGGGCTTTCTCTTCTCTGTTTTCCAGCATCTACAGAGGTCTGCCCTGGCTTTCAAAATGTCATAGAAAATCTCTTATTGGGCACGCTTTCCAGCTATGAGGCTGCCCTGGAACCGTCAGCCTTGACGAAGATATGAAAGATACAGCAACCCAGCTGAAGATGCTGATGGATCTCCTTCCCCAGGTTGGGGATTTGAGACTTAATGGGAAGACAGGGCAAACGGGGAGCAGGGGAGAGGGGTTCTCCCCTTGATCCTGGGATTGTTGTTGCTGTTTAGTTGCTCAGTTGTGTCCGACTCTTTGTGACCCCATGGCCTGTGGCCTACCAGGCTCCTCTGTGGCATGCTACTGTCCATGGGATTTTCCAAGCAAGAATACTAGAGTGGGTTGCCATTTCCTTCTCCAGGGGACCCTCCAGACCCAGGGATCACACCTGCATCTCCCGCATCGAAGGTGGCTTCTTTACCACCGAGCCATCTGGGAAGCCCCATGATCCTCAGAGCAGATACCTAAAAAGGGAGCATGTCAGGGCACACTCAGATGAAAGGAACACGGCGGGGCTAGGAATAGACGCAGAGATGTTTCTGTGGGCGGATGAGCCCACAGGCCCAGCACTCACAGCGGGTGCCTCTTCCGGGCCAGGCTCAGCGGTTGCGCTTGGCGGGTACCAGTGCCTCTTCCTGCCAGAGCCTGACTGTGTCACGTGAGCTCAAACCATCACTAACCATCGGAAAGACGCATGTTTCCGGTGGGAGCCAAAGCCTCTCCCCAGCCCCCACACACACACACACACAATCAGATCAGTAGCTTCTATTCTCAGTGCTCCGCCTAGAACTCTACCAGAAAGAGCCAGGAGCACTTCGCCCCACCACAACCCAGGAAGCGCCAGGAAGGCTCAGGCAAGCCACGGAGAGCGAGCCACCACCCAGAAGGCATCCACACAGCGCCAAAGAGCCAAGGGCTTGGAGAGCCACCAGAGCTCACATTCCAGGCTGGGAAGCAGAGGGCCGCTCTCTCTTGCTGACAGGCCCAGCTGTGTGCATCCGGGCCAGGCCCCGGCAGGAAGCTGGCCAGCCTAGACCCAGGCCTGGATACAGGGGCTTTCTCTTCTCTGTTTTCCAGCATCTACAGAGGTCTGCCCTGGCTTTCAAAATGTCATAGAAAATCTCTTATTGGGCACGCTTTCCAGCTATGAGGCTGCCCTGGAACCGGTCAGCCTTGACGAAGATATGAAAGATACAGCAACCCAGCTGAAGATGCTGATGGATCTCCTTCCCCAGGAGACCAGGGAGAGCGTGTTAAAGCTCACGGTACATGGTTCCCTCCACCCCGCGCCCCAGATGCCCCACGTCCCTGTAGTGTCACCTACTTTGGGGTATTATTGCATGCTCGGTCACTCAGTCGTGTCCAACTCTTTGCGACCCCATGGACTGTAGCCCACCAGGCTCGTCTGCCCATGGAATTTTCCAAGCAGGAACACTGCAGTGGGTTGCCATTTCCTAATGCAAGAGATCTTCCCAACCCAGGGATCAAACCTGCATCTCTTGCATCTGCTATGTTGGCAGGCGGGTTCTTTACCACGGCGCCACCATGGAAACCCCTACTTTGGGGACACTTTTTTAATCCAGAGAGGAGAGTCACACTGCCAGGGTCCCCCCAGGAAGCAGGCGTCTTCTCTTTTTTAGAGAAGCTCCCGAGGGACCCCTACTGGCAGCCCAGTGGTTAAGATTCCCAGCTTCCCCTGCAGGAGGTCTGGGTTCAATCCCTAGTCAGGGTGGCCAGAGACAACAACAAAAACGTTGAATTCAAAAATTAAAAATAAAGAAGCTTCTGAGAAATAATCCAAGCTTAGCTCCTCTCACAAATATTGATTCTCTTAGGCGACGTTCAAGTTTTCTGGGTCTGGCTCTGACATTCGTTCACTGTTGTATTTGGGGGGGTTGTTTGTTTTAGGTGAAAATAGGGAAAAGCCCACTGTGTGCTTAGGATTTAGAAGCTGAAGATCTCCACCTGCCATGGCCCCTGCCACTCCCCGGCTGCTTCATTCACTCCGTCCCCACCACCCCGCCTGGCTCCCCGAAATAAAGAACAAGCAAGCATGTCACCTGTGTCCCCGCCTCTTTTTCATTCACCTGCTAGAATGAGAAGGCGTGCTGCTGCTGGGGTTGGGGTCGGGTCAGAGCAGAAAGAAAGGCGGCGGCCGTGGAAACGCATCCCGAGGGGCCCGGGCCTTGCCTCGCTTCCGGTGCACAGACGGCCAGCCCTGCCTCTGGCTCATGCTCCTTCCAGGGCAGAGAGCCGGTCTGGAAGCGTTCCCAGGGCCTTGCTCAAACTTGACCTACAGGGAGCGGGGTGGGGAACGTTAGACAGGGTGGCAGCCGACCTCAAGCCGACCTTCCAACCCCCCGTCTATTCAATAACGAAATTAAGTGTTCCAGACCCTTCCGGATCCTGCTCTTGAGTTGAAAAAGAGACGTTTAAAGTGATTATGCACCCATAACTGCAAACAAAGATGGGGCTTTCCAGAAAGTTCTGTCTCCCAAAGATAAATGGACTTTTCAAGCATTTTGACAGAGTCGTAGGCTGCTCTGAGGGGCTGGGCGACCCAGGGACAGTCTGCAAATCACACGCAGCCCAGGCCCATCTCTTCCACCTATGAAAAGATCCAATTCCTGTAAGAAACTTAGAAAACAGAGGCTGGAGGAACAGACTCGACTCCTAGATTAGGGGTGCAGGGTCCTTGGAGGTGGCATTTTTTTTAAATCTTTTTGGGGGGTGGGGTGGGGAGGGAGGGGGATGGGCGGGCCACTTCTATTGATCTTTCATTTATCCATTTTCATCCATCTTTGTTCTTTGGCTCCTGTGGGCCTCCCATTGCAGTGGCCTCTGTCGTCGCAGAGAGCCGGCTCTGGGCACATGCGCCCCCGAGCTCCAGTTCGGTAATTGGACACATCAGTCCAGCTGCTCCATGGCACGTGGGATCTTCCCAGGCCAGGGATCAAACTGGCACCCCTTGCACTGCAAGGCGGTGTCCTTACCCACTGGACCACCAGGAGAAGCCCCAGGAGGTGGCATTGAGGATGGAGATAGTCTGGGGGGGCATCTCTGGAGAGGGTAAGTTAAGGGTTTCGCTCACTTCACATTTGCTACATGAAACTGTCAAACTACTTTTTTAAGCAAAAACCCTCTGCTCATGTATTTTCTAGACCCTTTACCAGTCATCATGGTTGGGACATCCTATTTCCAGAATGAAATTGTAGAGGCTATGGGTCAAGCTGTCCACTCACGTTAGTCTCTGTCCAGAAGAGGTGGGGGGGAGTGGGCAAGTGGGAAACAGACTGGTCAGCACCGGGTTACCGCCATCCACTGGCGCTGATGCTCTTATCTGACCCCAACGCCCCTCTCTGACTTGCCCCTGCCCCCGCTGCCATTTCTGAGTCCCATCCAGCCAACTTTCACTCAAAAAAGAATCAGAAAAAGGAAAAAAAGAAGAGAATCAGCCACCCTCTTGGTTTTTGCATGAAATCAACCCCTAGATATTTATTGGCACTTCCGTGTGTTCCTTGTGGTGCTGGGTGCTCTGAGGAAGCCGGGAGCAGATTTCATAACCCAGCAAATATGCAGGCAGCCCTTGCTCAGCACCAGAGCTGCACGGAGACCCAAGCAGAACAGAGTGAAGCAAATGGCAGGTTCTGTCCTCAGGGAGCCAGATCTATCGGGGGAGATCGTCAGCTCCGCGCAAACCAACAAGGAGACACATAGGCAGGTAAAACTGTGATAAAAACATAAAAGAAATAAAGGGAGGGATGTGAGCAAAAGTCATATGGACGTGGGACTTCCCTGGTTGTCCAGTGGTTAAGAATCCACCTTACAATGTAGGGGACACAGGTTCCAATCCTGGTCAGGGATCTAAGATCACACAGGCTGCAGAACAACGAAGACCTGAATCAGCCAGATAAATAAATATTTTTTTAAAAAAGAGGAGCATGGACAGGCCAGCCCGGGAATCCCCTGGCTCAAGGTCTGAGCAGAGACAGGAGGGACCGGAGGAGATGGCTGGGGAGGCAGACAAAGAAAAGGGAGGAACAGGCAGGTCACGGAGGAGACCGCGGGAGGCTGCCGGCTCCATCCCACACCCTTCCCAAGGCGGTGTCCTTACCCACTGGACCACCAGGAGAAGCCCCAGGAGGTGGCATTGAGGATGGAGATAGTCTGGGGGGGCATCTCTGGAGAGGGTAAGTTAAGGGTTTCGCTCACTTCACATTTGCTACATGAAACTGTCAAACTACTTTTTTAAGCAAAAACCCTCTGCTCATGTATTTTCTAGACCCTTTACCAGTCATCATGGTTGGGACATCCTATTTCCAGAATGAAATTGTAGAGGCTATGGGTCAAGCTGTCCACTCACGTTAGTCTCTGTCCAGAAGAGGTGGGGGGGAGTGGGCAAGTGGGAAACAGACTGGTCAGCACCGGGTTACCGCCATCCACTGGCGCTGATGCTCTTATCTGACCCCAACGCCCCTCTCTGACTTGCCCCTGCCCCCGCTGCCATTTCTGAGTCCCATCCAGCCAACTTTCACTCAAAAAAGAATCAGAAAAAGGAAAAAAAGAAGAGAATCAGCCACCCTCTTGGTTTTTGCATGAAATCAACCCCTAGATATTTATTGGCACTTCCGTGTGTTCCTTGTGGTGCTGGGTGCTCTGAGGAAGCCGGGAGCAGATTTCATAACCCAGCAAATATGCAGGCAGCCCTTGCTCAGCACCAGAGCTGCACGGAGACCCAAGCAGAACAGAGTGAAGCAAATGGCAGGTTCTGTCCTCAGGGAGCCAGATCTATCGGGGGAGATCGTCAGCTCCGCGCAAACCAACAAGGAGACACATAGGCAGGTAAAACTGTGATAAAAACATAAAAGAAATAAAGGGAGGGATGTGAGCAAAAGTCATATGGACGTGGGACTTCCCTGGTTGTCCAGTGGTTAAGAATCCACCTTACAATGTAGGGGACACAGGTTCCAATCCTGGTCAGGGATCTAAGATCACACAGGCTGCAGAACAACGAAGACCTGAATCAGCCAGATAAATAAATATTTTTTTAAAAAAGAGGAGCATGGACAGGCCAGCCCGGGAATCCCCTGGCTCAAGGTCTGAGCAGAGACAGGAGGGACCGGAGGAGATGGCTGGGGAGGCAGACAAAGAAAAAGGGAGGAACAGGCAGGTCACGGAGGAGACCGCGGGGAGGCTGCCCGGCTCCATCCCACACTCTTGCCCTCCTTGAGGCATCTTGCAGCCTTGTGCTTAGACCGCGAGAGAAAGCCCAGAACCTTCTGAAGAGCCTTACCTCCTGCCAGCACAACGGTCCAGACCTCCTCCCCTTACATCCTACCACCCACCCCACAGCTCAAGCTCCCCTCGTCCAACAGAAATTCGATTCCCCTTCCTCGTCTGCTTCCAATCTCTGTAAATTCTTTCCCCCGCCACCCGCTCCCCGAACCAGTATTTATTATCAATCTCTGTAAATCTCTAGCCTTCCCAACTTCTGGCCTGACGACAAGGGGCAGCCCGACCCTTCTCTCTCCAGCGCTGTCACGTCCAGCCAAGCACGTCGCCCCCCAGCTCCTCTGAGGACCGCTCCCATGTCCACAGAGCGCCCCCGCTCCCGGGCCACGCCGCCCCTCCCTCACCCACACAGCCCGGTGGAGGGGGAGCCTCCTAACTGGCTCCCAGCTCACACTCCAACGCCCCACAGACCACTCTCCATACGAAGGCCAGAGTGGGTTATCAAATGAAAGCCCACTTCCACACCCGCTCCCCGACCCAATCAGGTAAAGTCCTTCAGAGCTTCCCCGCACTCTCTCCACCAACAGCAAAAGCAGCATCCACCCATCACTGGCTCACGTCTCCCACCCTTCCCACTCCTCCCTCCCTCTCTCCAGTCTACCTCTCTGGCCTTCAGTTCTTTAAGAACCAAGCCGCCAAGCCCCTTCCTACCTCAGGGCCTTTGCACAGGCCACACAGTATAAGCTGCTCGAAACTATTGATAAATTGCTGTAAAAATCCACCCTAGGGATTCCCCTGCTGGCTCAGGAGCTAAAACTTCGAGCCCCCAATGCTGGGGGCCTGGGTTCCATGCCTGGTTAGGGAACTAGAGTCTACATGTCACAACTAAGCGTGAAAATGTCACAAATAAAAGATCCCGCATGCCACAGCAAAGATCAAAAATCCCACATGCCTCAACTAAGACCTGGCACAATCAAATAAATACTTTTTTTTTTTTTAAACCAAATAAATATTTATTTAAAAAAATGTTTTGGTGTCTCCAATGCATGGAATGCCAGTTTCATTCCTGGTCGGGGAAAAGATCCCACATGCCACCGAGTGCACCCCTCAAAAAAAAATAAATAAAAACAAAACCCTCCCTAAAGCAAAATGGGCAAGGGCAAGAACTAAACATAGGTCCCATGTCGCTATAAATACCCTCCAAACACTCCCTGTCCAGTGCCAATTGGTCCCTGACAGAGCCACACCATCCCCGGGTATTGAGTAAACGTGGAGGACGCGCCCAGGGGAAGCAGGAATGGAGAAGGTATCCGCAGAGGGCACGGAAGGAGACGGCTGAAGGGAGAAACCTCTTCCGTTTGAACTATTCCAAGAAACAACCTGGTCCTTCCCCGCCCTCAGCGGCCGGTGCCGCCGTGGCCACTAGAGGGCAGTGTCGACCAAGCTGGCCCGGAGCAGACGCGAAGGTCGGGGCTTGGGGCCCCTGAGCCCTGCGACTCCACACAGCCGCGTGCATTTCGCAGGACAGATGATGAGACGCAGTTCCTTTCTAGGTTTTGCGGTTTTTTCTAATCATCTGTGATTGCTTTAACTTCATTTTCCAGGGTTTTTTTTTTTTTCCATAAGAATTCTGAAGAAAAGCAGAGGCAGTTATACAAAGTTGCTGCCCACTGAACCCTGCCAGGGACGTGTCAGCACTTCGGGAATTAGCAATAATTCATTCCCAAACAATTGCGAGGGTGAGTCCAACTGAATCTAGAACGGGAAATGGTCCCAAAGGTACGGAGGACCACGGGGCTAGTGGAGCGGACCTCTGACTCCATCCACCCCATTTTTAACATCTCAAGCAACGCAATACGTCTACTGATGACTTACTTCTTGACAAGCATTTTTGCAATTTCTCATTTATTCCTCACACCACCCAGATTCGAGTCCGGGCCTCCAACGCCTGCCCTCCAGTGGAGAGTAGGATCCCAAAGGCAGGAATTTCTTGAGCTAACAATCGAAGTAACACTGATGAGAAATGTCCACCCCTCACCCCCGCAAAATATGCACGTACGTGCACCTCTGTGCGGACACACACACAAACTGTGTAGTCACCGAACCCCGCCCTCATTATCTGCCACAAAAGAAGGCCTGCGATTGTAAAAATTCCTGAGCAGGTCAGAGGACGGGCCATTCCCGAAGAGATTCTTGGTTGAGGGCGGGGCCTGGGGGGCCTCCTGCCTGCCCTCCCTCCCGCCTCCCCCAGCAGAGGCCCCGGGTTCCTCTGCATCCAGGTCATCCTTCACTCACATACCTCGGCCTCCAGAGAGCCACCCACCTAGGTGAGAATTGTTCAAACAGATAAGGATCCAGGACCATAAAAGGTTCAGAATGTTAATTACCTATTCAGAACTGGGGAAATATTTACCCAGGGCAAATAGGCCAGGTATCTGGGGATCAAAGGAAGTCCAGCTCTCCCGCAGGGAGACCCTCCCCCTCGGAGGAGCTGCAGAGGTAGGCGATCCCAAGAATGCGAGCTGTCAGCACGCGGAACGGCACACTTGGTTTTACGAGAGCAGAATGCAAGATGCACTGATTCCAGCCGCAGAAGCAGCACGTAGATCTGCGTGACTCATGTTGCCGGAAAGCAGAAAAAATTAGAGAAATGAAAGAATGTCATCAGGTTATTTTTTGTCTGTTTTTTTTTTTTCTGCCTGACCACACTTGGCCATGGCTTATCTTTGCACAGACCTCAAGCTAAGAAGGCTTTTTACATTTGAAGAAGAGGAGGAGGAGAAGGGCCTCCAGCTCTTGATATGATATATATCATCATGATATTATATATCATATACCATGATATTATGTATCATCAGCCTTTTTCACTATGAATTTGCAAGCCCTAAAATGCCAAGGTATGAATAGAAGCTTTCCGCATTTGAGAAGCATTACACACAAACTATGTAAAGGAAAAATATAATATGTATTTGATTTTCCTGATGGTCCAGTGGCTAAGGCTCCACTTTCCTAATACAGGGGGCCCAGGTTTGATCCTTGGTTGGGGAACTAGATCCCACACACCACAGCTGAAAATCCTACATGCCACAATGAAGATCCCTCGCAGCCAAAATAAGTAGATTTTTTTTAGTTTAAAAAAAATTAAAATTTTTTTAAAATAAAAAAGTAAAATATATCTCAGTAAAACCAGAAAAGATTAACAAATGTATTGTTACCACTATATTACTTTTAGCATTCATACCTCTGAGGAGCCTAGGGGAGAGACCCCATTTCTAGATCACGTTATCAACTAAACTGTGAATCTAAGTAAAATTTTTCTTTTTTTTAAAAAAGTACAGATAATCTAGGATTATACATATCTGTAAACAACAAAACTCTGTAAAAGCAAAAAAAAAAGTAAAAAGAAATGTAAAAAAATATATATAGGCTTCCCCTGGTGGTCCAGTGGGTAAGGACACCGCCTTGCAGTGCAAGGGGCGCCGGTTCGAGCCCTGGCCTGGGAAGATCCCACGTGCCACGGAGCAGCTAGACTGATGTGTCCAATTACCGAGCCAGAGCTCTGGAGCACGTGTACCCAGAGCCGGTTCTCTGCGACAACAGACGCCACCGCGATGGGAGGCCCACAGGAGCCAAAGAACAAAGACGGATGAACATAGAGAAATGAAGGACCAATGGAAGCCGCCCGCCTGCTCCCCTCCCTCCAACCCGACCCCCGCCCAAAATAAATAAATAAATACTTTAAAAAATATATATGTGTGTATATGTATATATATATATACATATATATATTTTTTTTTTTTTTTTTTTTTATACTCCCACACCCTGCAACCAAAAGAACAATTCCTCTTTGTTTATTTTTTTGGCCACACCTTGTGGCTTGTAGGATCTTAGTTCCCCAACCAAGAATCAAACCCCTGCCCCCAAAACTGGGAGTGTGGAATCTTAACCACAGGACCATTCGGGAAATCCCAGGTAGATTTAAGAAAGCTCAAGAGGAGCAGTTATTACTAAACAGTGCCAACATTGCAGAATCAACATTGCAGAACCATTGCGATGTTGCATTCAACACGCAGAATCGGAGGACTTGCCCTTACGGTGCATAGCCTGAACTGATGGACCCATAGGAAAGCTGAAGTCTGACACCCTTGAAACGTGAGCGGGTTGAGGTCAGCCTGGCAGAAAATGCTATACATGATTCAGGAGGCAGGAAGAGGAAGCAAAACCAGCTCTCATCAACTTTATCAAGATGATGTGGATAAAATGATGTCGAGTTTATGGCGAATGCAAGCTTGCTTTTTGCAGATGCCAGGGGTTTTGTGGGTAGTAATTCACCATAGGGTGGTGGTTGCTCAGAGCGGCTTCAGATAAATGATAAAGAAACATGGATTGATGATGAAAGGGCCGGACAAACAATGCCTTCTGCAGCGTGTCATTAGGGAGTGTTCCTCCCAGGCACTTACGGAACACACCAGTGGGCACATGGAAACAATGTGAGGGTGAATCACTAGGAGTTAGCCACCCAGCGTATTTGCATGAGCAGACTCCAATTAGAAACCTATAGCGTATGCAGAAACAGATAAATCTGAAAATAGATTCAGCTAAGCACGCACGGTCGCCAGCATCTGAATGGAACAACTGGGGATTTGAAACTCCAACTGCGGGTCTGAGACTCCTACGGGTCCCCATCAAATGAATGGATTCCTAGGCTATGACAAGAATCTAATTAACTCCTAAAATAGCAGAGGTTGTGTCTGCAGCCCCCAAGCCTCCAGTGTGGCTGCGAGGAACATAGCTCAGAGTGTCCTTTAGAATTCTCTCTTATGGCCCTAGTGACACATGTGGATACTCCGTCAGCCCTAGGACAGGATGGAGATGCAGTTGGTCAGGGGCTCCCAGGAGAGATGAGATGAGAACCAGACCTCAGGGCTCTGGGGCCAGAGGAGGGCTCTCCTGACCTCTGACCCTGTGCATCATAAGTCTCTGAGTTCACCTCCTTCTCAATGTACCTTGAATGTGCCCCCTTCTCTCTACTCCAATCCCAGTACCAGGCCTTAGCCACCTGTGGTCTGAGATATTGCAACCTCTCCATGAGTTCCCTATGGCTGATGTAATGAGTTACCACAAGCTTAATGGCTTAAAAAATCCACAAAGGCATACTCTCTAAGTCAAAACAAGATGAAAAGCGAGGCTTGCCCTTACGGTGCATAGCCTGAACTGATGGACCCATAGGAAAGCTGAAGTCTGACACCCTTGAAACGTGAGCGGGTTGAGGTCAGCCTGGCAGAAAATGCTATACATGATTCAGGAGGCAGGAAGAGGAAGCAAAACCAGCTCTCATCAACTTTATCAAGATGATGTGGATAAAATGATGTCGAGTTTATGGCGAATGCAAGCTTGCTTTTTGCAGATGCCAGGGGTTTTGTGGGTAGTAATTCACCATAGGGTGGTGGTTGCTCAGAGCGGCTTCAGATAAATGATAAAGAAACATGGATTGATGATGAAAGGGCCGGACAAACAATGCCTTCTGCAGCGTGTCATTAGGGAGTGTTCCTCCCAGGCACTTACGGAACACACCAGTGGGCACATGGAAACAATGTGAGGGTGAATCACTAGGAGTTAGCCACCCAGCGTATTTGCATGAGCAGACTCCAATTAGAAACCTATAGCGTATGCAGAAACAGATAAATCTGAAAATAGATTCAGCTAAGCACGCACGGTCGCCAGCATCTGAATGGAACAACTGGGGATTTGAAACTCCAACTGCGGGTCTGAGACTCCTACGGGTCCCCATCAAATGAATGGATTCCTAGGCTATGACAAGAATCTAATTAACTCCTAAAATAGCAGAGGTTGTGTCTGCAGCCCCCAAGCCTCCAGTGTGGCTGCGAGGAACATAGCTCAGAGTGTCCTTTAGAATTCTCTCTTATGGCCCTAGTGACACATGTGGATACTCCGTCAGCCCTAGGACAGGATGGAGATGCAGTTGGTCAGGGGCTCCCAGGAGAGATGAGATGAGAACCAGACCTCAGGGCTCTGGGGCCAGAGGAGGGCTCTCCTGACCTCTGACCCTGTGCATCATAAGTCTCTGAGTTCACCTCCTTCTCAATGTACCTTGAATGTGCCCCCTTCTCTCTACTCCAATCCCAGTACCAGGCCTTAGCCACCTGTGGTCTGAGATATTGCAACCTCTCCATGAGTTCCCTATGGCTGATGTAATGAGTTACCACAAGCTTAATGGCTTAAAAAAAAAAATCCACAAAGGCATTATCTTACAGGTCTCTAAGTCAAAAATTCAAGATGATCTCACTGAGCTAAAAATCAAAGTGTTGGCAGGCTGTGCTCCAAGACTCTAAGGGTAAATCTGTTTCCTTCCTTTTTCAGTTTCTAGAGGCCACTGTCATTCCTTGGCTCATGGCCCCTTCTCCCATCTTCAAAGTCAGCAGTGCAGCCTCCACTGCTCCTCTGGCCTCCTCTTCTGCCTCCCTCTTCCATGTGGAAGGGCCCTTGTGATTGCTCGGGGCCCACCAGGTAATTCAGGGGGGGATCGCCTCGTCGCAGCATCAGCCGATTAGCAACTTTAATTCCATTCACAACTTTCCTTTCCTTCTGCCATGTAACCTAACGTATTCACAGCTTCTGGAGATGAGGGCATGGACATCTTGGGGGACCATTATCTGCCTCCTACGCAGCCTCTAAGATGTCAGTCTTGCCCTCTTCCCCAATACACTTTCCATGGTTGCCAGAAATCAAACAGTAATCTCGTGCTTTTAATTAAAATCCTTCCCTGGAAAGAGTCCCCTACAAGATAAAGGTCAGAGTCCTCGCTAGCCTGGGAGGCCCTCCTGGGAGTCTGGTCCTGCCTGAGCTCTGGACTCGAATGCTCCCGCTTCCCCCACCGACACTGGGGGTACAGCAGTGGAGAAATCTTGGAAATAAGGTTGCCCTCCGGACAAAGCTGGTACATTCACAGATGGTGGATGGGGTGAGCCATCTCTGAGAATGAATCAAGAGATCCTCTCTAACTAGGAGGAAAGAATGCAGCTACACCCTACATTCCACCCAGGTGATGAGGGCGTCATCTGGGGGCCGGGACTAGAATGTGGGTGTCGTGCAGAACATGGAAATCCAGCCCGATGTCCTGTGCCAGAGGGAAGGGGGTGGGTGGCAGCGAGAAGGAGGCACGGGGGTCCTGAGCAGAAACAAGGAGCAGAGGATGAACACGTACTGATTCTAACTGCGCTCGCCTCCCAACCTTCCTGAGGCTCATCTGCAGGGGAGGGCATGCTGTCTGGTCCACTAGCCTCTAACTGATGAACCCACCAACATGCCAGTTTTGGAGGGGGTTTTTTGGCTGCACACAGGCTTCTCTCGTTGTGACGCGTGGGCTCCCTAGACAAGATTGGGTGCATTCAGGGTGGTATGACTGTGGACCGCTTGGGCTTTCTAGCTGTGGCCCATAAGCTTAATGGTTCCTCAGCATGTGGGATATTAGATTCCTGACCAAGAATCGAACCCGTGTCCCCTGCATTGGAAGGTGGATTCTTAACCACTGGATGACCAGGGAAGTCCCTCCACCAACGTGCTTCTGGTTGCAGCTCTCAATCTGGTTAGTGTGCAGCCACCCCGGGAGTTGGAATTCTTCTTACTGTACCCCTCAGGCAGGTCCTGAGGCCACAGAGCCATGAAGCACGCCAGGCAGGGCTATCTAGGGACATGGACAACCCACTTCTCATCTGTCTCCCGCCAGCCCAGAGGGATGGGACAGAAGGGAGAGCTAAGGGGCGGATGGGAGAGCTAAGGGCCAGTGTCCAGATACCACTAGCCCAGGACAGACCATCATCCCAGAGGGCAGATCTCCTTCCTCAAGTCCCATTTCTGCTGCACACACATTAAAACTGAAACAGGCAACAAACCCACACCATTCCCACCTCCCCAGACGCTAGTCTTCCCTTTCCAAAGTCACTTGAAGGACCAAGCTCCATCCTCCAAGCTCTATGCAATGTTTGGGACATAGCTATATATTTTTTAAAATTCATCATTTTATCAAATTCAACCAGGCATCTTGCATTGATCTTATGGGAGAACTCAAATGAACTTTTGGCCAACCTAATATTATTATCTGCTAAATCTGATAACCTTAAGATTCCTTCAAGACTCAGCTCTTGGAACTTCCCTGATGGTCTAGTGGTTAAGAATCCACCATCCAGGGCTTCCCTGGTGGTCCAGTGGGTAAGGACACTGCCTTGCAGTACAAGGAGCGCCTGTCGATCCCTGGACTGGGAAGATCCCACATGCCACGGAGCGGGTGGACAGATGTGTCCAACTACTGAGCCGGAGCCCTGAGCGCATGTGCCCAGCGCCGCCTCCCAACCTTCCTGAGGCTCATCTGGGAGGCATGCTGTCTGGTCCACTAGCCTCTAACTGATGAACCCACCAACATGCCAGTTTTGGAGGGGGTTTTTTGGCTGCACACAGGCTTCTCTCGTTGTGACGCGTGGGCTCCCTAGACAAGATTGGGTGCATTCAGGGTGGTATGACTGTGGACCGCTTGGGCTTTCTAGCTGTGGCCCATAAGCTTAATGGTTCCTCAGCATGTGGGATATTAGATTCCTGACCAAGAATCGAACCCGTGTCCCCTGCATTGGAAGGTGGATTCTTAACCACTGGATGACCAGGGAAGTCCCTCCACCAACGTGCTTCTGGTTGCAGCTCTCAATCTGGTTAGTGTGCAGCCACCCCGGGAGTTGGAATTCTTCTTACTGTACCCCTCAGGCAGGTCCTGAGGCCACAGAGCCATGAAGCACGCCAGGCAGGGCTATCTAGGGACATGGACAACCCACTTCTCATCTGTCTCCCGCCAGCCCAGAGGGATGGGACAGAAGGGAGAGCTAAGGGGCGGATGGGAGAGCTAAGGGCCAGTGTCCAGATACCACTAGCCCAGGACAGACCATCATCCCAGAGGGCAGATCTCCTTCCTCAAGTCCCATTTCTGCTGCACACACATTAAAACTGAAACAGGCAACAAACCCACACCATTCCCACCTCCCCAGACGCTAGTCTTCCCTTTCCAAAGTCACTTGAAGGACCAAGCTCCATCCTCCAAGCTCTATGCAATGTTTGGGACATAGCTATATATTTTTTAAAATTCATCATTTTATCAAATTCAACCAGGCATCTTGCATTGATCTTATGGGAGAACTCAAATGAACTTTTGGCCAACCTAATATTATTATCTGCTAAATCTGATAACCTTAAGATTCCTTCAAGACTCAGCTCTTGGAACTTCCCTGATGGTCTAGTGGTTAAGAATCCACCATCCAGGGCTTCCCTGGTGGTCCAGTGGGTAAGGACACTGCCTTGCAGTACAAGGAGCGCCCGTTCGATCCCTGGACTGGGAAGATCCCACATGCCACGGAGCGGCTGGACAGATGTGTCCAACTACTGAGCCGGAGCCCTGGAGCGCATGTGCCCAGAGCTGGTGCTCTGTGATGGGAGAGACCACTGCAATGGGAGGCCCACACAGGCCAAAGAACAAAGATGGTTGAAAACAGATAAATTAAAGACCAATAACTGATCTGGGAACATACATGTCTGTGAACAACAAAACTCTGTAAAACCTTTAAAATAAAGAATAATAATAATTAAAAAAAGACCAATAGAAGTGGCAAAAAAAGAAAAAATAAAGAATCCACCATCCAATGCAGGGGGTACAGGTTCAATCCCTGGTCAGGGAACCAAGATCCTATATGCCAATGGGCAACTAAGTCCATGTGCCTCTACGACAGAGCCCATGAGCTCTGGAGCCCACACACCAAAACTAAGACCCAATGCAGTCAAAAAAAAAAAAAAATACAATAAATAAATAAAACTTCTTTTTAAAAAATATATCTTTGTTAAAAAAGAAAAGAAAAGAAACAAAACTCAACTCCTGGATTCTTCCTCTAGTAGATAAGTGAAGACCAGGGCGGGAGCTAAGACAGTAGATGAAGTACATTACAGGAGTGGAGAGTCTTATTCCATCTCTCTCCTTCCAGATGGGACCACATCAATAAACAAATGTTTCTGGGGGTACCCCTGACTCCCAAATATCTGCCGTCACTCTCTGGCCAACCCTTTGGAGAAAAGCAAGCACTTCCTGGGCAGGAAGCTCTAACCAAAGTCAACACGTTCCACAAAATTAGAAACTCACTCTTTCCCATTGCAAAAGAATCCACCTGCAATTCAGGAGGCCTGGGTTCGATCCCTGGGTTGGGAAGATCCCCTGGAGAAGGGAATCTATGTCCACTTCAGTATGCTTGCCTGGAGAATTCCATGGACAGAGGATCCTGGCAAGCTACAGTCCACAGGGTCGAAAAGAGTTAGACATGACTTAGCAAGAGGAAGAAATTGCCTCCTCCTTTTTGGTTTTTCATAAAGATGAGAGCAGCCGATGAAAGTGGGCTCTTTGAAACCGAAAATCCATCTGAAATGTACTCACTTCACGATTGATACATTTCAAGACCTGATTATTCTGCAATTACGTTGACACTGAAGGTGTTCAAATTAACTCGATGACCCAGAAAATTATCTTCTGATATCTATACTATAGACAAGAATTTCAGATTGTACCCCAGGGACCCGAACCCTTGAAAAATTCTTTGCCTAAAGAAATGTATGGAATGACCTGTTGAAAATAGTGATTCTTATGGTAGACTAATAAAGAAGAAGGAGAAAGAAGGGGAGAGGGAAACGAAGAAAGAGGAAGAAAGAAAAGAGAGGGAGGAGATAAGGAGTGGATGATCTGTCTCCTCATCATGTGGGGGCAGATAGGGACTCTGAAAAATAGTGTCAAAGAGTCGCTGCCTGTAGCCAGCGTACCCAATCATTTTAATGACATCAGGAAAAGGAGTCATGAAAAGGTTGACCCAGCATAGATGCTCGATAGATGTTTATTGAGTGAATAAGTGAAGGACCGTCACCTGAGTCCCGACACCAAAGCCCACTCTGGTTACAAACCCGCTCCCCTTGGAAGTTTAGAAATGCCCCAGAAAGATCTGGCATGGCAACCCCACATTTAGAACTGGCTGGGGCGCTAGAAGCCACCCCGTGGAAGGTATGCCTTCAGCGGCAGGTGTTTGTTTCCTTTGGCACAGCAATATGTAATTTCCCATTTTTAGAACAATGCTCCAAAGAACCGTCACAAAAACAACCTTCGGAGGGGGCGGACTTCTTCCTGGCCTCGGCTACAGCCCTGTAAAACAATAACAAAGTGATTTTTATTCAAAACTCTGTTTGCCCCTCTCCATAAAATCAGGAGGACTTTCATTAGTGTTGCACAGGCTGAAAAAAAAAAAAAAAAAAAAAGGTTGTCCCCCACTCCTTGGCAGAGCATTGCCTTTGGGAGGGGTCAGTTTGGAAAGGATTCCACAGTGGGATCTGTTTTGGTCTTGACACGCTTCCTTCTGCAGGCTCCCATGTGGCAGGGGTTGGAAAGGAAGCCTGGAGAAAGGTAGAGTCTGTCCTTCAAGCCTGAGTCCAGAAGAGGACAGTGTGTTCTTGAGAAATGTACTCACTTCACGATTGATACATTTCAAGACCTGATTATTCTGCAATTACGTTGACACTGAAGGTGTTCAAATTAACTCGATGACCCAGAAAATTATCTTCTGATATCTATACTATAGACAAGAATTTCAGATTGTACCCCAGGGACCCGAACCCTTGAAAAATTCTTTGCCTAAAGAAATGTATGGAATGACCTGTTGAAAATAGTGATTCTTATGGTAGACTAATAAAGAAGAAGGAGAAAGAAGGGGAGAGGGAAACGAAGAAAGAGGAAGAAAGAAAAGAGAGGGAGGAGATAAGGAGTGGATGATCTGTCTCCTCATCATGGGGGGGCAGATAGGGACTCTGAAAAATAGTGTCAAAGAGTCGCTGCCTGTAGCCAGCGTACCCAATCATTTTAATGACATCAGGAAAAGGAGTCATGAAAAGGTTGACCCAGCATAGATGCTCGATAGATGTTTATTGAGTGAATAAGTGAAGGACCGTCACCTGAGTCCCGACACCAAAGCCCACTCTGGTTACAAACCCGCTCCCCTTGGAAGTTTAGAAATGCCCCAGAAAGATCTGGCATGGCAACCCCACATTTAGAACTGGCTGGGGCGCTAGAAGCCACCCCGTGGAAGGTATGCCTTCAGCGGCAGGTGTTTGTTTCCTTTGGCACTGCAATATGTAATTTCCCATTTTTAGAACAATGCTCCAAAGAACCGTCACAAAAACAACCTTCGGAGGGGGCGGACTTCTTCCTGGCCTCGGCTACAGCCCTGTAAAACAATAACAAAGTGATTTTTATTCAAAACTCTGTTTGCCCCTCTCCATAAAATCAGGAGGACTTTCATTAGTGTTGCACAGGCTGAAAAAAAAAAAAAAAAAAAAAGGTTGTCCCCCACTCCTTGGCAGAGCATTGCCTTTGGGAGGGGTCAGTTTGGAAAGGATTCCACAGTGGGATCTGTTTTGGTCTTGACACGCCTCCTTCTGCAGGCTCCCATGTGGCAGGGGTTGGAAAGGAAGCCTGGAGAAAGGTAGAGTCTGTCCTTCAAGCCTGAGTCCAGAAGAGGACAGTGTGTTCTTGAGAAAGTGCCAACTGCAGGCAGAAGGAGGTGAGGAACCGGGGCAGGGGTGAGGCGCACCCTCTGGTCTTAGCCGTGAAGGAATTCCTCTCATCATCATCTTCAAACTGACTTTCCCCCTGCGTCCTAAACACCGAAGAGTGGCCCAGACTTGAGGCAGCCTCACCCTCCCTCCCCATCTATCCGTGCCCTCCTTCCATCCCACCCCCTCTACCCCAACCTGTGCTCAGCTCATCTCCATCTGGACTCCACATCTCTCTCCTCACTGGCTGCCTGACCGGGCTGATTTCACCCACAGTGTGCACACCCCATCTTCCTCCTGCACCTGTCCTACTGTTCCACGCCTCCAGTTCCTCTAGAAAACATCTAGCCTTCTTGGTGAGACTTCACCCAGAGCCGGTCTTCCTCTCCAACTTGATCTTCCATTAGCCTCAGCATAAATCTTCAGCACCAATCAAAATGGCGGCCTCACCCTTTCCCAATCCCCTTACGCCCAGGTACCACCCCTTCCCCCTCCCCCAACTTAGAATGACCTTCTCCGTTCTCTCCCTGGGTATAAATCCTACTCATTTTTGAAGGTCCGCACAAATAATACCATCTCTCTGACCAGTCTAGTTGAAATTACCTTCCTCCTTCTCCTTCCCCGAAGCTCTAAGATTCTGCCCCGTTCTTTCTGTATCTCCACTTGGTGGAGAAATCGCTAGCATAACTTTTTTGTTGTTTTTTTCTCAAACATGCGATGAATAATTTAGAGGAGCATTTTTAAGAGGGGCTTCCCTAGTGGCTCAGATGGTAAAGAATTCACCTGCAATGCAGAAGACCTGGGTTCGATTCCTGGGTTGGGAACATCCACTGGAGAAGGGAAAGGCTACCCACACCAGTATTCTTGCCTGGAGAATTCCATGGCTTAGCCATGGGTCTCAAAGAGTCAGACACACCGGAGCAACTTTCACTTTCACTCCCTGATAGCTCGGTGGTACAGAATCCACCTGTTCATGCAAGAGACACGAGTTCTATCTCTGATGCAGGAAGATCGCACACGCTGCAGAGCAACTAAACCCGGGTGCCACAACTATGGAGCCTGTGCTCTAGAGCCCGTGCTCCGCCACAAGAAAAGCTGCTGCAACGAAGAACCTGGGCACTGCAACTAGAGAGGAGCCCCACTGGCCGCAACTAGAGAAGACCCAGCACAGACAAAAATAAAAATAAACAAATCAATCTGAAAAGAGGGTTGAGTGATTTCCTTGGTGATCTAGTGGTTAAGACTCCATGCTTTCTATGCAGGGAGTGCAGGTTCAATGCCCGGTCAGGAAACTAAGATCCCACGTGCTGTGCCTCATGGCCAAAAAATTAAAAGTAATAATAATAATAGGGTCAGGAGGAACTGGGCATCAACAACGAGAAAGCTGTAACATGTCTACACGACCATTTTCTGAGCACTCGGTGTTCCTGGGGCTGACACTGAGTGGAGTGCTTCCAGGTCTTCCTCTCCAACTTGCCACCTCAGCATAAATCTTCAGCACCAATCAAAATGGCGGCCTCACCCTTTCCCAATCCCCTTTCGCCCAGGTACCACCCCTTCCCCCTCCCCCAACTTAGAATGACCTTCTCCGTTCTCTCCCTGGGTATAAATCCTACTCATTTTTGAAGGTCCGCACAAATAATACCATCTCTCTGACCAGTCTAGTTGAAATTACCTTCCTCCTTCTCCTTCCCCGAAGCTCTAAGATTCTGCCCCGTTCTTTCTGTATCTCCACTTGGTGGAGAAATCGCTAGCATAACTTTTTTGTTGTTTTTTTCTCAAACATGCGATGAATAATTTAGAGGAGCATTTTTAAGAGGGGCTTCCCTAGTGGCTCAGATGGTAAAGAATTCACCTGCAATGCAGAAGACCTGGGTTCGATTCCTGGGTTGGGAACATCCACTGGAGAAGGGAAAGGCTACCCACACCAGTATTCTTGCCTGGAGAATTCCATGGCTTAGCCATGGGTCTCAAAGAGTCAGACACACCGGAGCAACTTTCACTTTCACTCCCTGATAGCTCGGTGGTACAGAATCCACCTGTTCATGCAAGAGACACGAGTTCTATCTCTGATGCAGGAAGATCGCACACGCTGCAGAGCAACTAAACCCGGGTGCCACAACTATGGAGCCTGTGCTCTAGAGCCCGTGCTCCGCCACAAGAAAAGCTGCTGCAACGAAGAACCTGGGCACTGCAACTAGAGAGGAGCCCCACTGGCCGCAACTAGAGAAGACCCAGCACAGACAAAAATAAAAATAAACAAATCAATCTGAAAAGAGGGTTGAGTGATTTCCTTGGTGATCTAGTGGTTAAGACTCCATGCTTTCTATGCAGGGAGTGCAGGTTCAATGCCCGGTCAGGAAACTAAGATCCCACGTGCTGTGCCTCATGGCCAAAAAATTAAAAGTAATAATAATAATAGGGTCAGGAGGAACTGGGCATCAACAACGAGAAAGCTGTAACATGTCTACACGACCATTTTCTGAGCACTCGGTGTTCCTGGGGCTGACACTGAGTGGAGTGCTTCTTACATATGACTTCATTTTACCCTCGCGGTAAGACTACAGGGTAAATACCACGGTCCCTTTTGTACAGACAAGGAAACAAGGGCTTGAGAAATTAACTTCCCGAGATCCTCACAGTTCAAGAGGAGCAGCGCTGGGATTCAAGCTTGCCTCACAGCACTGATTGCTGTGGTCAAGACTCAATGCTCCATTCTCAGAGAATCTACAGCACAGATGGTTAGGATGAACTGGCTGGGTAGGAAACCATATCATTCCCTATGCCCACCGGAGACAACCGTGATTTGACTCATCCTATTCTCTCTTTGCCTCTCCTGAACTTCGCATGAATGGACTCAGACACTGTGCAATCTCTCCGGGAGGGGGAGGAGGTAGCGCTCCATGAACAGACCTCGGTCAGTGTCGGCGGTCTTCTGTCGATGGTCTTTGAAGATAGCTCCTTTGAACATTCTGTACATAGCTTTTCGTCAGCTCAGGCACTGGGTATATATACCTGAGTGGAATTACTGGATTCAAGAGCCTTAGCTTAACTAGAATCTGCCAATTTTCCCAAGTGGCTCTTTTATTTCTATACCCCTCACTACAATGCATGATCGTTTCAGTGGGTCCGTGTCTTTAATAACACCTGGCGTTCACTCTTTCATGTTAGTCTTTCTGGTGGCTGTCTAGAGGGATCTCCTTGTGGTTTAAATTTGCATTTTCCTGATGAGTAATGATTTCGAGCACCTTTTCAGTTTATTTGGCCATCTGTATATGCTCTTCTGTGAGTGTCTGTAAGGCTTTTCCTCCGTTTTTATTGGGTCGTTTGCTTTTTTCTTATTGATTTATAGTGGTTCTCCATTTACTCTGAAAATGATATATGTACAGATATGTGCATTGCAGCAGTCTTCTTCCAAACCTGAGACTTGTCTTATCATGGGTTTTTTTGTGTGTGTGGGGGGGGGGGGGGGGACTGGCCACTTCTATTGGTCTTTCATTTGTCTGTTTTCATCCATCTTCGTTCTTTGGCCCGAGGGGGCCTCCCATCGCGGTGGCCTCTGTTGTTGCAGAGCACCAGCTCTGGGTGCATGCGCTCCAGAGCTCCAGCTCGGTGATTGGACACATGGGTCCAGCCGCTCCGTGGCATGTGGGATCTTCCCAGGCCAGGGATCAAACGGGCGCCCCTTGCACTGCAAGGCAGTGTCCTTACCCACTGGACCACCAGGGAAGCCCTTATCATGTTTTTAATGTTACCTTTTAAAATTTTTTATATTTTTTTTTCAATTGAAGGATCGTTGACTTACAATGCTGTGTTCGTTTCAGGTTGTACAGCAAAGTGATTCAGATTTTTTATATATATATATCCTTGTCCATTATAGGTTATTGCAAAATATTGAGTATAGTTCTCTGTCCTTTGTAGTAAGCCCTTGTTGGTTATCTGTTTGATACATAGCAGTGTATAACTGTCAGTCCCAAACTCCTAATTTGTCCCTCCCTCCCTTTCCCCTTTGATACCTACAAGCTTATTCTCCATGTCTGTCAGTCTATTTTCACTTGGCAAATAAGTTCACTTGTGTCCTTTTTTTAGATTCCACATATAAGTGATGTCGTATGATATTTATATTTCTTTGTCTGACTTACTTCACTTAGTATGATTAACCTCTAGGTCATCCCTGTAGCTGTAAATGGCATTGTTTCATTCTTTTTTATGGTCGAGTAATATTCCATTGTATATATACACCACATCTTCTTTAACCATTCATCTGTCACTAGACATTTAGGTGGCTGCCAGGTTTTGGCTATTGGGAGTCATGCTGCCATGAACATTGGGGATGCACGTATCTTTTATAACTTGAGTTTTCATCTTTTCATGTTTTAATGGTACTTTTGATGAAGAGAGGCTTTTTAATTTTGATAAAGTCCAATTTACCCATCTTCTCTGGTTAGGAAATGCTTTTGGTGTTCTCTTTTAGAAATGTCTGCCCACTCTCACGATCGTGAAGACCGTCTGTACTCATTTCTCTCTTTTTTTTAAGCAGTCAAAACTTCATGTATTTTTTCATGCGCTTACTCATTTTACATAGCCTTGAACTTCAGGTCTTCAGGGGCAAGGGCATTCGTTCAGTAAATATTTACTGTTTGCCATGATTTTGCTAGGTTTAGTGGAGAAATGTGAGAATATAAAGATGACAATTATATTCTTTCAAGACATTTACAACTGAGCTGGAAAAACATAAGTGCACACAAATACATCCTATTGCTACATAACAACTATGCTAAGTCGCTTTAGTCATATCCGACTCTGCGACCCCATGGACAGTGGCCTGCCAGGCTACTTTCCATGGGATTTCTCAGGCAACAATACTCGAGTGGGTTGCCGTTTCCTTCTCCCTCATTTCTTTTCTTTTTTGGGGGGGGCCACTTTTATTCATCTTTCATCGCTTACCTGCTCTGGGCGCGTGCGCTCCAGAGCTCCGGCTCGGTAGTTGGACACATCGGTCCAGCTGCTCCGTGGCATGTGGGATCTTCCCAGGCCTGGGATCGAACGGGCGCCCCTTGCACTGCAAGGCAGTGCCCTTACCTACCAGACCACCAGGGAAGCCCTCCCTCATTTCTTTTAATAACCTTATGTGTGTGATATCTTCCTCCTGAATGAGAGATTGGTTATTAATTCAACGAGGAGCAATGTTCTCACAGGAAAAACAAAGAAGCATGATCGGCTCCCATGATAATGCTCGGGTGGTAATGACTGCCTAGGGCTTTACGGTAGAGCCCCTTGGTGGCATAACAGGCACCATGGCTGCCTGGCTGCACTGCGGCGATTCCAGAGAAGGAGCCCCTCACAGAGGAGCAGCACCTTCCGGAGTGAACCAGGAGGGCACTGATGGCAGCCTCCCTCAGCGCAGGTTTCTACTCAGAGTAGCAACTCACACTCACAACCCCACTCCTTGCGGTGATCACCATGCAAACACGTCCTTCCCTACCCTAGCGAGGCTTTCTCTTCCCCTTTATGAGCCTTTTTCCCATGCATTTCCTTTACTCCCTGAATTTTCCCTTTCAGTGACATTTGTCTAGCCACTTATCATCTGGGGGCATTTGCTCTGCACTTGCCTTTTAAATCATGTCTTCCCTTCTGTCTCTCCATCCCTAACGCCGCGTTTCTCAACCTCAGTGCTACTGACGCTTTGGACCAGATGCTCCTGCTGGGGAGGGAGCGGCCCCACACTGGAGGACGCTGCTGCTCTCTTCTTCTCCTACCTTTCTTCTCATTGCCAATCAAGAAACCCACAGGAAAAGTGAGGGGGTGGCTGGGAGGTGAGTCATAGCTTTTTCAAACTCACAAGGGCCTCAGATAGGATCTAGGGCAACCCCTGCTTTTACAGGTGAGGAAACGGATGGGGGGAGAGGACGCATTGGAGACGAACATGGGGTGGGCTGGGGGAGGGGAGGACAAGCGTCAGGCCAAACAGGAAATCAAAATTCCAGGACCTGAAGCGGAATTTCCAATTCCACCAGGGAATCTGGGATTGCTTCGCACAGCTCCTTTCTCTCTCCAAACCAGGAGTCTCGTTCTAGAAACGACCTGAGGCTGTTCAGTTGGCGGTGATGACCCAGATCCGACAAGCCCCCAGCATGAGGACTGGAGTCCCCGTCCCCGGGAGCCCACACTGGTGCCTCCAGGGGACACAGATGACCACCGACTTCAATGAGGATGTTTCATGATGACTAATGCTCAAACGACCTCTTCGCTTAATCCTATGACTAAGAGGGAACTGATGGTCAGGCCGCCTGGCCACATCTGTCCCCGTGGAGAAGTGACAGAGCAGGA
This sequence comes from Tragulus kanchil, assembly GCA_022376925.1. NCBI lineage: Eukaryota > Metazoa > Chordata > Mammalia > Artiodactyla > Tragulidae > Tragulus > Tragulus kanchil. The sequence continues at coordinate 11,134,681 of JAIOJX010000006.1, read as the reverse complement.
GAAGTGTGAGAGGAGGAGGGAGCCCTGAGACCATCCGTCCTGGCCTGTCTCGAGCCGGCAGATGGCCCGGGAGAGCCCTTGGTCAGAATCTCCCAAGTCAAGGTAGGGGTTAACCTCTGCTGAATGCTTACAATGCACTGGACACTCTCCTAAACAGCCTGTGAATGCATGAATTCACTCCCTCCTCCCCCAGCCTCTGAAGGAGGCACTGTCATTCTCCCATATTGCACACGCTGGTACAGATTCCAGGGAAATCTTGGTCAAGCTGCGGGGTGCTCTTCCGGAGTATTTTATGGGGTCCCAGGGCCACATAAGCCACCCTACTCCATCCTGTAGCCCGTATCAACCTCACCCCATCAGACAAGTGTGGAGGCTCCCTGGTGTGTATATGCCTACACCAAGAAATATGGATAGTGTGGAATACTACTCAGCCATTAAAAAAGAGTGTGATAATGCCATTTGTGCCGTACGGATGGACCCAGAGATGATCATACTAAGTGAAGTAAGTCAGAGAAAGACAAATACCATATTGTATCTTTTATAGGTGGAATCTAAAATGTGACAGAAACAAACTTATTTTCAAAACAGAAACAGATTCACAGATATAGAAATAAAAACAAGCCTTGTTACCAAAGGGGGAAGGGGGGAGGAATAAATTAGAAGTTTGGGATTCACAGATACAAACTACCATATATAAAGTAGGTAAACAACAAGGTCTTCCTCTAGAGCATAGGGAACTAGACTCAATCTGCTACAATAAACCATAATGAAAAAAAATATGAAAAATAATATGTGTATGTAACCAAACACTTTGCTGCACACCAGAAATTACCACAATATTGTAAATCAACTATACTTCAATTTTACACATTTTTTAAACAAAAACAAATTAAAGGGAGTTCTCTGGTGGTCCAGTGATTAGGATTCAGCATTTTCACTGCCAGGGGCCCAGGTTAAATTTCTGGATAGGGAATTGAGATCCTAAAAGACAAGCGGCACAGCCAAAGTAAGTAAATAATAAAATTAAATTTAAATTAAAATAAATAAATTCAAATGCCTACACCAAGAGCTTACACAGAGCTCCAGATAGTGGTCAAGATTTCAGTGGTATATGATGAACATTTTCACTTGAACAGTATGAATTTGTTTCAGAGTTTACAGGAACGGCTGCCCACTCCAGTATTCTCGCCTGAGAATTCCATGGCTCATCCATGGGGTCCTCGAACTTTCAATGCACTGGACACTCTCCTAAACAGCCTGTGAATGCATGAATTCACTCCTCCTCCCCAGCCTCTGAAGGAGGCACTGTCGTTCTCCCATATTGCACACGCTGGTACAGATTCCAGGAAATCTTGGTCAAGCTGCGGGGTGCTCTTCCGGAGTATTTTATGGGGTCCCAGGGCCACATAAGCCACCCTACTCCATCCTGTAGCCCGTATCAACCTCACCCCATCAGACAAGTGTGGAGGCTCCCTGGTGTGTATATGCCTACACCAAGAAATATGGATACTGTGGAATACTACTCAGCCATTAAAAAAGAGTGTGATAATGCCATTTGTGCCATACGGATGGACCCAGAGATGATCATACTAAGTGAAGTAAGTCAGAGAAAGACAAATACCATATTGTATCTTTTATAGGTGGAATCTAAAATGTGACAGAAACAAACTTATTTTCAAAACAGAAACAGATTCACAGATATAGAAATAAAAACAAGCCTTGTTACCAAAGGGGGAAGGGGGGAGGAATAAATTAGAAGTTTGGGATTCACAGATACAAACTACCATATATAAAGTAGGTAAACAACAAGGTCTTCCTCTAGAGCATAGGGAACTAGACTCAATCTGCTACAATAAACCATAATGAAAAAAAATATGAAAAATAATATGTGTATGTAACCAAACACTTTGCTGCACACCAGAAATTACCACAATATTGTAAATCAACTATACTTCAATTTTACACATTTTTTAAACAAAAACAAATTAAAGGGAGTTCTCTGGTGGTCCAGTGATTAGGATTCAGCATTTTCACTGCCAGGGGCCCAGGTTAAATTTCTGGATAGGGAATTGAGATCCTAAAAGACAAGCGGCACAGCCAAAGTAAGTAAATAATAAAATTAAATTTAAATTAAAATAAATAAATTCAAATGCCTACACCAAGAGCTTACACAGAGCTCCAGATAGTGGTCAAGATTTCAGTGGTATATGATGAACATTTTCACTTGAACAGTATGAATTTGTTTCAGAGTTTACAGGAACGGCTGCCCACTCCAGTATTCTCGCCTGGAGAATTCCATGGCTCATCCATGGGGTCACAAAGAGTCGGACCCAACGGACTGACTTCCAACTTTCAAGGCTTTCAACTTACTAGAAAAGTTCCGGGTTTCATTTCTGGCCATGACCTTAAGACATTTTTCCTAATTAAATGTAAGATTTTTTTTTTTTATTTTCTTAATTGATTTATTTACTTATTGGCCGTGCTGAGTCTCTGTTGCTGTGTGGGGGCTTCTCGTTGCAGTGGCTTCTCTTGTTGCGGAGCACAGGCTCTAGGCACACGGGCTTCCATAGTTGCGGCTTGTGGGCTTAGTGGCTCTGCAGCATGTGGGATCTTCCCAGGCCAGGGATTGAACCAGTATCCTTTGCATTGCAAGGTGGATTCTTAACCACTGGGCCACTAGCTATGTGTGCGGTGTGCAGTCGTATCCAACTCTTTGCAACCCATGGACCGTCGCCCACCAGGCTCCTCTGTCCATGGGATTTCCCAGGCAAGAATGGGTTGCCATTAGAGTGGGTTGCCATTTCCTTCTCCAGAGGATCTTCCCGACCCAGGAACTAAACCTGCATCTCCTGCTTTGCAGGCAGATTCTTTTTGTTTGTTTGTTTGTTTGTTTTTGCAGGCAGATTCTTGACCACTGCGCCACCTAGGAAGCCCTACTTATAAGATTTAAAAATAAATAAATAAACCTACTTAAAGTCAGCTATTAAACAAAGAGCCTACGATGGCAGGTGGACGTGACAGAAACTGTGATAATGGTACCAGGGTGACTGAGGTGTGGGCGAGCCTGGTCGGGTCTCATCTCATCTTGAGAACAGCTGACCCCTGCCAGAGCCCCTTGAAGGTCTGGGTCGCCCCCACTCCTCTTAGTCCCAGCTGCCCTCCTCAGAGCCTCTTTCTCAATTGCCTTGAAGATAGGAGTCAAATAGCTCTTGGCCCTCTCTGTCCCTTCCCACATGCAGGTCACTATCTGGGGATTCTCTCTGCTTTCTGGTGATGAAAGAGTAACCCAGCAAGGCGGATAAATGTCCTAAAATCCACAAAGAGGCCAAGTGTAAGGACAGAAAGGCATGAGGAAGCCCCACCCCATTCTTTGGACACTGTCCTGGGCCTTCTGCCCCCAGCTGGCCTTACAAGGCATGGAGGCACCGACTGGGGAAATGCCAACCTGAGGCCACCCCCAGCTCTCAAAGAGTCGGACCCAACGGACTGACTTCCAACTTTCAAGGCTTTCAACTTACTAGAAAAGTTCCGGGTTTCATTTCTGGCCATGACCTTAAGACATTTTTCCTAATTAAATGTAAGATTTTTTTTTTTTATTTTCTTAATTGATTTATTTACTTATTGGCCGTGCTGAGTCTCTGTTGCTGTGTGGGGGCTTCTCGTTGCAGTGGCTTCTCTTGTTGCGGAGCACAGGCTCTAGGCACACGGGCTTCCATAGTTGCGGCTTGTGGGCTTAGTGGCTCTGCAGCATGTGGGATCTTCCCAGGCCAGGGATTGAACCAGTATCCTTTGCATTGCAAGGTGGATTCTTAACCACTGGGCCACTAGCTATGTGTGCGGTGTGCAGTCGTATCCAACTCTTTGCAACCCATGGACCGTCGCCCACCAGGCTCCTCTGTCCATGGGATTTCCCAGGCAAGAATGGGTTGCCATTAGAGTGGGTTGCCATTTCCTTCTCCAGAGGATCTTCCCGACCCAGGAACTAAACCTGCATCTCCTGCTTTGCAGGCAGATTCTTTTTGTTTGTTTGTTTGTTTGTTTTTGCAGGCAGATTCTTGACCACTGCGCCACCTAGGAAGCCCTACTTATAAGATTTAAAAATAAATAAATAAACCTACTTAAAGTCAGCTATTAAACAAAGAGCCTACAATGGCAGGTGGACGTGACAGAAACTGTGATAATGGTACCAGGGTGACTGAGGTGTGGGCGAGCCTGGTCGGGTCTCATCTCATCTTGAGAACAGTTGACCCCTGCCAGAGCCCCTTGAAGGTCTGGGTCGCCCCCACTCCTCTTAGTCCCAGCTGCCCTCCTCAGAGCCTCTTTCTCAATTGGCTTGAAGATAGGAGTCAAATAGCTCTTGGCCCTCTCTGTCCCTTCCCACATGCAGGTCACTATCTGGGGATTCTCTCTGCTTTCTGGTGATGAAAGAGTAACCCAGCAAGGCGGATAAATGTCCTAAAATCCACAAAGAGGCCAAGGGTAAGGACAGAAAGGCATGAGGAAGCCCCACCCCATTCTTTGGACACTGTCCTGGGCCTTCTGCCCCCAGCTGGCCTTACAAGGCATGGAGGCACCGGCTGGGGAATGCCAACTCCGGGGGTCCTCCAGGGAGGATCCTTCCCTCCCCCACCCCCCACTCCCGCCCTGCACCCGTCTGTGAGCTGAACCCCGCACTCTCTCTTTCCTGCTGGGGACCCGGCAGCGCACAGAGGAGCCTCATGGCTCCCGTATCAAAAGCCTACAGGGCGGGCTTCCCCTGGTGGTCCAGTGGGTAAGGACACCTCCTTGCAGTGCAAGGGGCGCCGGTTCGAGCCCTGGCCTGGGAAGATCCCACGTGCCGCGGAGCGGCTGGACTGATGTGTCCAATTACCGAGCCGGAGCGCTGGAGCGCATGCACAACAGACGCCACCGCGATGGGAGGCCCACAGGAGCCAAAGAACAAAGACGGATGAAAATAGAGAAATGAAAGACCAATAGAAGTGGCCCGCCCGCTCCCCTCCCTCCCCAACCTGACCCCCGCCCAAAATAAATAAATAAATAAAATCTTTAAAAAAAAAAAAAGCCTACAGGGCGTCTCGTGGATTTGAGAGCACACTCTGCTCACCCAGCCTCTGATGGTGTGCCCTTCCTGGTGGCACACAAAGGACTGTCCTTCCCATGCAACTGGGGAAGGTTTTTAAAGAACGCTTGCAAATGAGATGAGGACTCAGTCCAAGCTCTGGGGATATAATGATAAATAACAGACTGCGATTCAACCCAGGCACCAAACCCCACTGTTCCCAGAGACTTCTCAGAAAGACGAGAACCAAATGCCATCTGTCTGCAACTGTCCGGCTGGCTTGACCCTGCCAGAGCCCTTGAAGGTCTGGGTCCCACTCCTCTTAGTCCCAGCTGCCCTCCTCAGAGCCTCTTTCTCAATTGCCTTGAAGATAGGAGTCAAATAGCTCTTGGCCCTCTCTGTCCCTTCCCACATGCAGGTCACTATCTGGGGATTCTCTCTGCTTTCTGGTGATGAAGGAGTAACCCAGCAAGGCGGATAAATGTCCTAAAATCCACAAAGAGGCCAAGTGTAAGGACAGAAAGGCATGAGGAAGCCCCACCCCATTCTTTGGACACTGTCCTGGGCCTTCTGCCCCCAGCTGGCCTTACAAGGCATGGAGGCACCGACTGGGGAAATGCCAACCCCGGGGGTCCTCCAGTGAGGATCCTTCCCTCCCCCATCCCCCACTTCCGCCCTGCACCCGTCTGTGAGCTGAACCCTGCACTCTCTCTTTCCTGCTGGGGGCCTGGCAGCGCACAGAGGAGCCTCATGGCTCCCGTATCAAAAGCCTACAGGGCGGGCTTCCTCTGGTGGTCCAGTGGGTAAGGACACCGCCTTGCAGTGCAAGGGGCGCCGGTTCGAGCCCTGGCCTGGGAAGATCCCACGTGCCGTGGAGCAGCTGGACTGATGTGTCCAATTACCGAGCCGGAGCGCTGGAGCGCATGCACAACAGACGCCACCGCGATGGGAGGCCCACAGGAGCCAAAGAACAAAGACGGATGAAAATAGAGAAATGAAAGACCAATAGAAGTGGCCCGCCCGCTCCCCTCCCTCCCCAACCCGACCCCCGCCCAAAATAAATAAATAAATAAATAAAATCTTTAAAAAAAAAAAAAAAAGGGCTTCTCGTGGATTTGAGAGCACACTCTGCTCACCCAGCCTCTGATGGTGTGCCCTTCCTGGTGGCACACAAAGGACTGTCCTTCCCATGCAACTGGGGAAGGTTTTTAAAGAACGCTTGCAAATGAGATGAGGACTCAGTCCAAGCTCTGGGGATATATGATAAATAACAGACTGCGATTCAACCCAGCCACCAAACCCCACTGTCCCCAGAGACTTCTCAGAAAGACGAGAACCAAATGCCATCTGTCTGCAACTGTCCGGCTGGCTGCTGAGCGCCACCTCCCCCAGAGCTGGGCGGGTGCCCGGCCGAGGAAGCCTGAGCTTCTCAGGGTACTGTTTTCCCTCAGAAGAGGATCTCGAAAGCAGAAGGAAACTAGAAGCAACCCTACAACGAATACCAGATTGTCCCTGCTCCCTGCCTGGGCTGCCAGGAGGCTGAGCAGCAGGGCCGGACCCCGCCCAGCAGCTGCTCGCCTGCAGGATGTTCGCTCAGGGGAAGGGCTGGTCCCCCATGCCTCCCTGTTCTCTGTTTTTTTGTTGTTGTTTGTTTTTTGTTTTTTTTAATATTTATTTCTGTTTGCATCAGATCTTAGTTACAGCATTCAGGATCTTCGTTGTGACTCGCGGGCTCTTCCTTGCAGTGCTCAGGCTTCTCTCTAGGTGCAGCACATGGGCTTGGTAGTTGTGACATGAGGGCTTCATTGTACTGTGGCATGTGGGACCTTAGCTCTTGACCAGGGATAGAACCCGTGTCCCTTGCATTAGAAGGCAGATTCTTAACCACTGGACCACGAAGCAAGTCCCTCCCTGCTCTCTGTTGATGTTCACAGTGTCCATTTTCCTTCTCCAGCTAGATGCTGGTTCCTTGACGGCATGTCTGGGGCTTCCTTCCCACAAGGCACAACAGGGACAAGCGACGGGCACCCTGTGTTTGCTGTCTGAGTAATTGATTCCCTCTGGGCACCTGCCTACAAACCTCCCAGGGATAAACTCATTGACTTCCCACAGCCACCCTGTAGGGGAGAAATATCCTGAGTCCCATTTTAGGCACGACGAAGTGGGGTCCAAGCAACCCAGCCTATGGGCAGGACTGATCCAATGGGAGCAGCTCTGATGGGATCCAACGATCCTGCTCCTCACTTCCGACCAACATCGGCCTCTTCCAGTGGGATGTGCATGGTGCCCACAGTCCCGCCCCACGTGCTGGATAAGGAGGGTGACCCCTGTTCCCTTCAGAACCCACACCCCAGAGACAGCCCGGGCTGAGGGTGGACATGAAGGCGTTTTTGAAGAAGAGACACACATATCTACCGTCCATCTTACCAGCTCAGCATCCAAACATTCCTGCTAAGAACTTTTTCTTAAAAATGCATTTTCTTTTTCTGTTGAGACTATTACTCATTTTAACATAATGTTGTGTTATATGCCTCCTACGTAAGCAGACACGAGCCCGCAGTGTTGTGGAATATCGAGCTCATGCCTCCAGTCAAACTGCTGTTTGCTTTTTTGCTGCAACCATAGCTACGAGCTGAATAAACAGAGGAGAAAGGCTTGGCTCCCAGTCCTACAAGCTGGGCAGGGTGCCATCATTCTTCAAAACAAAGGGGAAAGATGCCAGAAGCGACTGACCAGGGCTAATGGGGAAGAAAAACGCTGTTCTATTCCAGGGGCTACTGAGCAGGGTCACAGCTCCCCAGAGAGGGGTGGTGAGGGGCAGGGAGGCGTTCCCAGAGCCCCCATGTGGAGCCAGCATGTTTTCTCACTGTGGGCAGTGGAGGAAGGAGACGTATGCCACAGCCCACACCCCTGCGTGTGAAGTCAGGCTTGGAAGGTGCCAGCAAATCCCAGTTTGTCCATGGTGGACTTGGACCTGGATTGCAAGTCCTCTCTGTTCAGACCTGGGCTCTCACCCTCCACCCATTGGCTGCAGGATTTGGCGTCCCCACGTTGTGTGTGCAGCGACCTCTGCCCTCGGGATAGTCCTTCATAAGAGTCAGGCCCCTGACCATAACCTGGGCTGTTGCGTCCATCTGAACAAAAAACCCAAGGATAGGCTTTGTCCTTGGACTTTCCAGCGTACAACCACATAAATGTGATCTGTCTCTTTAGAGTCTATTATGTTGTTGGTGGTTAGTCATTCAGTTGTGTCCGACACTCTGAGACCCCCGGACTGTAGCATGCCAGGCTCGCCTGTCCGCCACTATCTCCCACGGTTTGCTCAAATTCATGTCCATTGAGTTGGTGATGCCATGCAACCATCTCGTTCTCTGTCATCCCCTTCTCCTCCTGCCCTCCATCTTTCCCAGCATCAGGGTCCTTTCCGATGAGTCAGCTCTTTGCATCAGGTGGCCAAAGGATTGGAGTTTCAGCATCTGTCTTTCCAATGAATATTCAGGGTTGATTTCCTTTAGGATGGACTGGTTTGATCTCCTTGCAGTCCAAAGGACTTTCAAGAGTCTATTTTATCAGACATTAAAACAAAGGTTGATGGAAAGGTCCAGTCATGGATTCAATTGCTAGGGGAGTCCATGGTCCCATCAAGGAAAATAAGGAAACTTCATTCCCCCGGGGGCCTTCACCATCCTGCCCACCTTGCCTCCAGTCTCAGAGGCATCTGAGTCTCTTCAGAAAAGCCTCCCCCGTGTTCCCGTAACAGCGACCTCCTCTTGTTCATTGATCTCACCCCCATGCTGCCTTCAGAGCACAGGAATCAACTGTCCCATCTTGCTTCAAAATCCTTACACTCTCTCTCCTGCTGGCTTCCTCTGCTCTGCATATAAACATCTTCAAAAAAATCAGACTGCCTGAGCCCACCTCCTGTGCCCAGAGAGGTCACATCTCTCCTCTTACATGAACTCCACACTTCCTGAGAGCCCGCTTTCATCTCCTGAACTTCACCCAGGGATTCCTAAGGCCCTTACCATGCACAGCCCAGCCTAGCCACTCTATGGGAGTCGCCTCTCGAGGACCACGAGTAGTCCACGAGCCACAGTCACTGAATCTCACAGCCACTCCTCAACACCCATTCCATTTGACTTCCCTGTGGCAGTGAGCCCAACAGAAGAGAGTCTTCCTGTGAGTTGTACTTGAAGCAAGCGCTGCTCATTGCCTATTCAGAGCCCTGCCCCTTCTCCCTAGCTGGCAGAATCCCAGCATGGTTCAAAGACAGGAAGGAGCTTCTTTAATTTCAGCTTCCAGTCCAAGAGCAGCATGGGTCTCTTCTGACTGGTGGGATATAGGTGGAGGTCAGCTGGGGTCTTCTGGGCACAACCCCTCCAACGCCACCTACCTTGTAAATAAGAGGGAGACACGAAGGCAAGGTCTACCCAGGCACTCAGTCTATGTAAGGATATGATGCCTGACGCTGAGGGACGGTCAAGAGAACCTCAGTGACGTTGAACAGAGATCTGCTACTGACCATCTTAACCATATCTCTTATTCACAGACACAGAAACAAACCATGGCTACCAAAGGGACAGAGGGTGGGGGAGGGATAAATGCAGAGACTGGCATTACCATTCACACACTACTGTGTATAAAATAGATAACTGCGGGCTTCCCCAGTGGCTCACATGGTAAAGAATCTGCCTGGGCTTCCCCTGGTGGTCCAGTGGGTAAGGACACTGCCTTGCAGTGCAAGGGGTGCCCGTTCGATCCCTGGCCTGGGAAGATCCCACGTGCCGCGGAGCGGCTGGACTGATGTGTCCAATTACCAAGCCCGAGCTCTGGAGCGCGTGCGCCCAGAGCCGGCGCTCTGCGACAACAGACGCCACCGCGATGGGAGGCCCACAGGAGCCAAAGAACAAAGATGGATGAAAATAGACAAATGAAGGACCAGTAGAAGTGGCCCACCAGCTCCCCTCCCTCCCCACCCCACTCCCACCAAAAAATAAATAAAATAAATAAATCTTAAAAAAAAAAAAAAAGAATCTGCCTGCCAGTGCAGGAGACTGGGGTTCGATCCCTGGGTCAGGAAGACACTTTGGAGAAGGAAATGACAACCCACCCCAGGATTCTTGCCTGGAGACCGCGCGACTAACACTTTAAAGGCAGAATAATACTCCACTGTATGTAAAATAGACAACCAACAAGGAGCTACTGTGTAACACAGGAAACTCTGTGTTATATTAACATAATGTACATATACATAGCATGCATATAGATATATACATAATTATGTACATATACATAATATACGTATAATATTATGTAATAACCTATAAGGGAAAAGAGTCTGAAAAAGAATATATATATATATATTCAGAATCACTGTGCTGTACACCTGAAATTTACACAATATTACAAATCAACTATACTTCAATTGTTAAAAGCAAAAATAAATCCCACTTGTTGACATCATCGCTGCATGTTTGCTGTTAGCTGTGACCAACAGTGTCCCCAACCAATGTGTCACACCTCTCTTCTTACTGACTCTACCCTCCTATCCCTCATTCCCAAATCCCCTTGACAGACCCTCCGTCACTCCCTTGAATATCGGTGTTCTCCCAACCCTCTGTGCTCCCTGAGTGCCTGCCCTCGTCAGCCACCTGTTCATCAGCTCAACAAATACCTGTTGGCACCTTCTATGGGCCAAGTTGCCCTCATAGACTTGACACTCAGGTGGGAGAGACAAACAATAAACAAGAGGAATAAATGAAAATGTCAAGTGGTAGGCTTCCTTGGTGGCCCAATGGGTAAAGAGTCCACCTTGCAATGCAAGGGGCACTGGTTTGATCCCTACCCGGGAAGATCTCACGTGCTCCTGGACTGGTATGTCCCGTTAAGAGACAGCACTCTGGAGCGCATGCGCCCAGAGCCAGTGCTCTACAGTGAGGGAGGCCCACACAGGCCAAAGAATAAAGATGGATGAAAATAAATAAATAAAACACCAATAAAAGAAGCCAAAAAATTTAAAACAAAAATGTCAAGTGGTGATCAGTGAGTCCTCTGAGTGAAGTGACTGGCTAAAGAGGATGTTGGAAAGAATGGGGAGTCTCCTTAGGTCTTGGGCAGTGCCTTGAGAGGGAACATTTAAGGTTGAAGTTTGAAGAATAAGAAGAAACTGGCCATTCCAGACAGTGCGACTGATGATGAACCCCAAGAAACAAAGACTCGGCATGCTGTGGGGATCCCAAGGAAGCCAGTGAGGCCAAAGCAGAGTGAGTGATGAGAAAAGGGAAGTCAGATGACGATGAGCTCCAAGGCAGAAACTCGTAAGCCATGGGATGGTGGTGGTTGTCATGTTAGGTGCAATGAGAGGCCATTGGGTAAGAGGATTGGAAATCAAATTTCTGTTCCTAAAAGGCTGTCATGGCTGGAATTCGGAGCCAGAGTGCAAGTGGGAGCCCAGTGTGGGCTCGAGTCTCCCAGGTGAGAGACAGTGGTGGCGAGGCCCAAAAGGCAGCAGCAGCGATGAAGAGAAGAGGTGCGTTTCCCTTGTGATGTGGCCCCAAGGTGCACGTGGTGGGACTTGCAGATGAGCGGGAGGCAAAGCGTGAGGAAGAGGGAGGCGTGGGGCCGACACTCACGTTCTCGTCCTTGAACACAAGGGAGAGTAGTGCTATGTCCTGAGTTGGAGAAGCAGGTTTGGGAGTGAGGGATGAAGCCATATTTGGAGCTCCATGTTGGAAATGCTGAGTCTGAAATGCCTCAGAGACACCCAAGTGAAGAGGCCAAGGCTAGGGCTCAGGGAACTGAGAATTTGGAGATGATCAGCTTACATGAGGTCTTATAAGTCACAAGAATTGATGAGATCCACTGAGTGAAGCAGAGGAAGAATGCAGTGGCTTGTTCAGCTGCTAAGTTATAGCCAACTCTCTTGCAGTCTCATGACCCTGGAAATCTATGGACCCCCCAGCTCCTCTGTCCGTGGGATTCTCCAGGCAAGAATACTGGAGTGGGTTGCCATTTCCTTCTCCAAGCGATCCTCCCCAACCTGGGGTTCAAACTTGAGTCTCCTTTAACACAGAGCCACCAGGGAAGCCCGAGAAGACAATGGTGCTGTTCAAGTTAGAAATATTGTTCCCTTTTCACTTCCTCTCTCTTCTCTTCCTGTGTTAGATACTATCAGTTCTCAACTCAGAACACATCTTCAAGCTGTCCTCTCTCCCTTCCCATGGCTGGTGCCCTCCCAGCCTGCACCTGTCTCCCGTGGAAACTCTCAACGGCCTCCTGGCTTCTGGTCCCTCCCGTTCATCCTGCATTCTGCCACCTGTTGAGTCTGCCTCTGCTCAGCAGGAGCAAAACTGAAACCAGAGAGTCCAGGAGGTGACCACAGAAAAGCAGTCACGGAACGATGCCAGGAGGGAGCAGGGTCACCCAGACCTGAGCTGGAGAGAGAACCAGGTGCCCAGGTCAGTAACCACGGCAACCGTGGAAGGCCTAGCAGATGCTGGCCGAACACCCTATTAAGAGTCCATCTCTGGCCAGGGTTGGTTTTATTAGCCCAGTTCACTCCCACCAGCCCATGTGGTTTCCAACTTAAAGGTACCACCAAATACCCAGCATGCCACGGGGCCCTCTCTAAGGCAGACAAGAGCGATAATTACAAAAATAACAACTGGTGTCTATTGAGAACTTAATCACGTCCCAGGCACCATGCCAAGCACTTCACCTATAGTCCCTTCTTTAATAAAACAATCTTCTCTTTGACGCAGTGCGGACACTGAGGTTCAGGGAGGTTGAGAAGTTGTCACAGTCAGGGGTTGGGGGTTGGCTAGACAGTGGTCTGTCCCAGCTGCTTGACTGGGCTTTGTGAACTCTGCAGAGTGGGATTAGATGGACTAACTCATGCTAAAGCGTTTGACTCATGCCTATCACAGAGGAAATGCCCAATACGGATCTCGTGATTGCTGTTATTTTGATGATGATGAAAACAAAAGTCAGTTGATGTCATTTCCCTGTATTAAAACCTACAGTGTCCCCCACTTCCCAAAGATAAAGACACCTGGGTCTCTCCAAAGATGAGGACACCCGTGTCTCACTGGCCGGCTTCCCCACACAAACTATCCTTCAGTCATGCCTGCCACTCACACTTCCCAAAAGCACCTCTGAGCCTCTGCTTCCACCAGCTCTGTGGGACCCTCTCCTCACCCTTCTCCACCAGAGACAAGGCAGGGATTTGTCAAATGAGAGGTCGCTAGTCTTCAGCTTATTGCACTCCCAGGCTGCGACGTCTGTCTCATGCTTGCATCCCAGGCACCCAGCACGGCATCGGGTCCTCAGGAGCGCTGATGGATGTACATATCAAGCGCTCATCACATTTTTGAAAAGCAGTCATGGGAAAGGTGGATGAGGAGCTCAGTTCAAGATTCCAGGCAGAGCCAGCATCTCGAGCCAACCCTTCCAGTTGTGGGTCAGTGACATCACCTCCACGTGCCAGGAGCGGCTCTCAACTTCTCTCTCCTCCGCCAAAACTTCAGAACAAGCCTGGGAACAAGACTTCTAAACTGAAGGAAGCCAATGACTTAGTGCTTTGCGGGCACGCAAGTCCAGGGAACAGTGTCTGGGCTGAGAAAGACTGTCTCCTGGTCACTCCCAAGTGCCCCCAACTTTTATCTCCAGACATGCACCTCATGTGCACGCCAGGTTCTTGTTTAGCCAACCACCTGGCAGAACAGCTGCTAGTGATTGCCTGGAAGCCTTGCTTGTTCATAAGCCTCTCTAGAAGACCAGAAGCCTTTAGTCTCAAAAAATACATATATTAACCTTATAGGTTGGATGGCATGGGGGATCTTAGTTCCCCAACTAGGGATTGAACCCGTAGCCCCCGCAGTGGGGGCGTGGAGTTGTCACCACTGGGCTGCCAGGGAAGTCCTGAAATTAATATATTCTTAAGGAGCCTGCGGGCAGATCCCTGCTGGTTCAGATGCTGAAGAATCTGCCTGCAATGCAGAAGACCCAGGTTTGATCTCTGGGTCAGAGAGAACCCTGCTGGAGAAGAAGATGGCAACCCACTCCAGTCCTCTTGCCTAGAGACTTCCATGGACAGAGGAGCCTGATGGACTACTGTCCACGGGGCCACAAAGAATCGGGCACAACTGAAGTGACGGAGCACTCTAGGGCAGATTGCAAATCCCATTTTGATTAGCGTAACAACCATAACAGATAATATGTTTTAAGCCCTGCCTGCGTGCCCAGCATTTCACATTTATAAACCCACCTTCTCCTTACAACAGTACTTTCATAATCATGGCTTTCTTGTCTCCATTTTCAGCAAGGGGAAAACTGAGGCTAAAGAGCCACCTGTAAGCGGCAGTTGAAGGGAGGGTAGTGGGAGCAGGACCTGAACGCAGGCAGCCCCTCTCTGGAGCCAGAGGTCTACCCACTACGCCGCCCGCTCCTTGCACTGCCTGCAGAAACAGGAACTCCGCGGAGAGCTCTCCCTCTCGCCGCTCGGGTCAGGAGTGTGGCGCGGTCGTTTCAGTCGTGTCTGACTCATGTCTGACTGGAGCCCACCAGACTCCTCTGTCCATGGGATTTTCCAGGCAAGAATACTGGACTGAATTGCCGTTTCCTTCTACGGAGGATCTTCTGACTCGGGGATCAAACCCGCATCTCTTTCATCTCCCGCACTGGCATGGCAGGCAGCTTCTTCACCCCGGTGCCACCTGAGTCGAGAGATTGTCTGCGGAGGGAGCTATGACTCCACGTGTCTGTGGACTGGGGGTCTGTTGGTTCCTGTAGTTTCTTATTAGCTGCTATTATCTGGGAGGTGGGGAAAGTAGGAAGGAATTGTCTGAACAGTCACCCAGCCACTGCCTCACAAGAGCCGCACAGCCTCTGGCATGGGTTTTATCTGGGGAAAGTAAAAGAAGGAATTCTAGCTTAAAAAGGTTGGATGGCATGGGGATCTTAGTTCCCCAACTAGGGATTGAACCCGTAGCCCCGCAGTGGGGCGTGGAGTTGTCACCACTGGGCTGCCAGGGAAGTCCTGAAATTAATATATTCTTAAGGAGCCTGCGGGCAGATCCCTGCTGGTTCAGATGCTGAAGAATCTGCCTGCAATGCAGAAGACCCAGGTTTGATCTCTGGGTCAGAGAGAACCCTGCTGGAGAAGAAGATGGCAACCCACTCCAGTCCTCTTGCCTAGAGACTTCCATGGACAGAGGAGCCTGATGGACTACTGTCCACGGGGCCACAAAGAATCGGGCACAACTGAAGTGACAGAGCACTCTAGGGCAGATTGCAAATCCCATTTTGATTAGCGTAACAACCATAACAGATAATATGTTTTAAGCCCTGCCTGCGTGCCCAGCATTTCACATTTATAAACCCACCTTCTCCTTACAACAGTACTTTCATAATCATGGCTTTCTTGTCTCCATTTTCAGCAAGGGGAAAACTGAGGCTAAAGAGCCACCTGTAAGCGGCAGTTGAAGGGAGGGTAGTGGGAGCAGGACCTGAACGCAGGCAGCCCCTCTCTGGAGCCAGAGGTCTACCCACTACGCCGCCCGCTCCTTGCACTGCCTGCAGAAACAGGAACTCCGCGGAGAGCTCTCCCTCTCGCCGCTCGGGTCAGGAGTGTGGCGCGGTCGTTTCAGTCGTGTCTGACTCATGTCTGACTGGAGCCCACCAGACTCCTCTGTCCATGGGATTTTCCAGGCAAGAATACTGGACTGAATTGCCGTTTCCTTCTACGGAGGATCTTCTGACTCGGGGATCAAACCCGCATCTCTTTCATCTCCCGCACTGGCATGGCAGGCAGCTTCTTCACCCCGGTGCCACCTGAGTCGAGAGATTGTCTGCGGAGGGAGCTATGACTCCACGTGTCTGTGGACTGGGGGTCTGTTGGTTCCTGTAGTTTCTTATTAGCTGCTATTATCTGGGAGGTGGGGAAAGTAGGAAGGAATTGTCTGAACAGTCACCCAGCCACTGCCTCACAAGAGCCGTCACAGCCTCTGGCATGGGTTTTATCTGGGAGACCCAGCTAGTCAGTAGCAGAGCCAGGATGTGAACCCAGGGCTCGAACTTGGCATCGCCCACTGCCTTCTATGAAGGTTACAGGCTGGTGTCCCCAGGAGGCAAGGGAGCCTTCAGGCGGGTTTCAGCTCACCCAGAGGAGTGAGAACCAGAGGAGGCTGGATGTGGGAGGCAAAGTTTGAATTCTAGGCCTGGATGTAGGGGCTCTGGTCCCAGAAGGCATCTCGGCAAGAGAACTGTGTCTAAACACACTGCCACGAGCCCAGTCAGAAGCTCCAAGCTAGGGCTTCCCTGCGGGTCCAGTGGACACTACAAAGGGCATGGTTCGATCCCTGGCCGGGGAAGATCGCACATGCTGAGGAGCGGCTGGACTGATGTGTCCCATGACGAGCCTGCACTCTGAAGCAAATGCGTCCAGAGCCGGTGCTCGGCAGCGAAAGAGACCATGGCAATGGGAGGCCCACACAGGCCAAAAGAAAACAGGTGGATGAAAATAAATTTTAAAAAAATAAAAGAGGCGTGATGAGGAAAAATGTTAGAAGAAGAAAAAAAGAGAAGCTCTAAGCTAACTTTGAGGCTACCAAAGAGCTTGAAGAGAATGCCACCTTCCACCACCCGCCAGCAACCTCAGAGTAACCACAAACAGAGATGCTACCAAAGACGAAACCATCACCGAATCCAGAAAGACAGCACTGACGAGCCCGTTTCCGGGGCAGCAATGGAGATACCGACCTAGAGAACAGATCTGTGGACATGACGGGGGTAGGGAGCCGCTGAGGAAGGAGAAGGTGGCATGAACAGAGAGTAACATGGAGATATACCTTACCAGATGTAAGAGAGCCAATGGGGATCTGCTGTAACTCAGACGGAGGATGGGGAGGGAGGCGAGAGGGACATTCAAGACCAAGGGCACAGAGGTATATCCATGGCTGATTCATCTTGATTTTTGGCAGAAACCAACACACTACTGTAAAGCAATTATCTTTCAATTAGAATTTTTAAAACGGTAAAAACAAACAAACAAACAAAAAGAAACAAGCCATCAAAATAAGAAAAAACGTTCACAAGGAGCTGCCTGGGTCACGTGGTCGTCTGGCAGCAGGCACAAGCGAGCATCTCTGAGCCCAGGGAGTCAGGGAGCTCCTTACAAGCCTTTCCACCTCCAGGTCCTCCTCCATCAACCCTCGAAGTGGCCTCAAGGACACTGAGCGCATCCCTTCACTTTAGAGTAAGGCTTAGCTCATAAGCAACGGCAGTGATCGCTGTCCGCCAAGCATAAGGGCAGAGCTACTTTCTGACGATGCTGGGCCAGAAGGTCAGTGCTGCAGCGGGCCTTAGCGATGGTCTGCCTCGGTCCCCTCACCAGAGGGGTCGCCTGGGCAGGGGTAGTTCTGAGAAATGAGAATCTGGTGTGAGCCACAGGCCATAGTCATTCCTTGCCACTAACCGACCCTCCCTGCCAGGCCCCAGCAGAAAAATGTCAAGTCAGCCCTCCGGACAAACAAAGCCAAGTTTTGTAAGCACTGAATGACTTAGGAGGTGGGAGGAGGAAAACATCAGCCAGTGGTACTTGTTACTCACTTTACAACTCCGATTTCGTTCCCATGCATATCAGAGGCAGCCGGGGCCGCACCTGGCTCCTCCTGCCTGTGTCATAGGTTCCGCAAGGGCAGGAGCCAGCTCTGCCTCCTCCCTGCCCCAAGCCGAGCGTGAGCCTCTCCAGGTGCGGTACCTCAACCACCTACACCAGAGCCACCGGGGGGCCTTATGAGATGGAATTCCCAGCCCCCACTTCAGGGCTACTGACTCAGACCCTTCAAGGTGGGGTGCAGGCGTTGGTATGCCGTGGACATGAACGGGGTTAGGGGGGGCCGCTGAGGAAGGAGAAGGTGGCATGAACAGAGAGTAACATGGAGATATACCTTACCAGATGTAAGAGAGCCAATGGGGATCTGCTGTAACTCAGACGGAGGATGGGGAGGGAGGCGAGAGGGACATTCAAGACCAAGGGCACAGAGGTATATCCATGGCTGATTCATCTTGATTTTTGGCAGAAACCAACACACTACTGTAAAGCAATTATCTTTCAATTAGAATTTTTAAAACGGTAAAAACAAACAAACAAACAAAAAGAAACAAGCCATCAAAATAAGAAAAAACGTTCACAAGGAGCTGCCTGGGTCACGTGGTCGTCTGGCAGCAGGCACAAGCGAGCATCTCTGAGCCCAGGGAGTCAGGGAGCTCCTTACAAGCCTTTCCACCTCCAGGTCCTCCTCCATCAACCCTCGAAGCGGCCTCAAGGACACTGAGCACATCCCTTCACTTTAGAGTAAGGCTTAGCTCATAAGCAACGGCAGTGATCGCTGTCCGCCAAGCATAAGGGCAGAGCTACTTTCTGACGATGCTGGGCCAGAAGGTCAGTGCTGCAGCGGGCCTTAGCGATGGTCTGCCTCGGTCCCCTCACCAGAGGGGTCGCCTGGGCAGGGGTAGTTCTGAGAAATGAGAATCTGGTGTGAGCCACAGGCCATAGTCATTCCTTGCCACTAACCGACCCTCCCTGCCAGGCCCCAGCAGAAAAATGTCAAGTCAGCCCTCCGGACAAACAAAGCCAAGTTTTGTAAGCACTGAATGACTTAGGAGGTG
Organism: Tragulus kanchil; assembly: GCA_022376925.1. Classification (NCBI taxonomy): domain Eukaryota; kingdom Metazoa; phylum Chordata; class Mammalia; order Artiodactyla; family Tragulidae; genus Tragulus; species Tragulus kanchil. The sequence goes on along the minus strand of JAIOJX010000006.1, from coordinate 11,115,954 downwards.
GGAGGAGGAAAACATCAGCCAGTGGTACTTGTTACTCACTTTACAACTCCGATTTCGTTCCCCTGCATATCAGAGGCAGCCGGGGCCGCACCTGGCTCCTCCTGCCTGTGTCATAGGTTCCGCAAGGGCAGGAGCCAGCTCTGCCTCCTCCCTGCCCCAAGCCGAGCGTGAGCCTCTCCAGGTGCGGTACCTCAACCACCTACACCAGAGCCACCGGGGGGCCTTATGACATGGAATTCCCAGCCCCCACTTCAGGGCTACTGACTCAGACCCTTCAAGGTGGGGTGCAGGCGTTGGTATGTATCCAGCACTCTTGCTCATTCTCAGGTTCGCTGCCCTGCCGGCTCCTTTAGACAACCATGGCCCATCCCACTAAAGTCAGAGAAAGTCAGCCAGGCCCTGATGAGGACCACCGGGAGCGGAACCAACCAACCAGCGGCAGTGGATGGAGGATTTCCCGGGACATGGGACTCCCAGGGCTAAAGCCAGAACAGTTTGGGGCAAGCCAGGAGGGCTGGTTATCCTAGCTCCCTCAAAACTCCACACAAGGGACTTCCCTAGGGATCCAGTGGTTAAGCCTTTGCCTTCCAATACAAGAGGTGTCGGTTCGATCCCTGATCCAGGAGCTAAGATGCCACATGTCTCGAGGCCAAAAAACACAAAGCATCAAACAGAAGCAATACTGTAATAAACTCAATAAAGACTTTTTCAATGGTTCACATTGAAAGAAAGAAAGAAGTCTAAAAGACTGAGATTCCACTGCAGGGGGCATGGGTTCGGTTTCTGATCAGGGAACTAAGAATCCTCATGCTGTGAAACACAACCAGAAAAATAAATCAATCAAATGTTTTTTGAAAACTCACACAAGGACAAAAAGCAGGCGCTTCCAAGCTCACAGGTGAGAGGTTATCTCCAAATCATTCATACTTGAGGTTGGCAGGGCGGCACAGCCCTGCTGCCTCAGAGTTGACTCTGGGCGTTGGTGATGTGATGGGGATTTCACAACACTTTGTCAGCCAGTGGTACTTGTTAGCTCACTTCTCTGACTAACGATCCGCAGCAAAAATTTCAGTTTTGTAAGCACTGAATGACTTAGGAGGTGGGAGGAGGAAAACATCAGCCAGTGGTACTTGTTACTCACTTTACAACTCCGATTTCGTTCCCCTGCATATCAGAGGCAGCCGGGGCCGCACCTGGCTCCTCCTGCCTGTGTCATAGGTTCCGCAAGGGCAGGAGCCAGCTCTGCCTCCTCCCTGCCCCAAGCCGAGCGTGAGCCTCTCCAGGTGCGGTACCTCAACCACCTACACCAGAGCCACCGGGGGGCCTTATGACATGGAATTCCCAGCCCCCACTTCAGGGCTACTGACTCAGACCCTTCAAGGTGGGGTGCAGGCGTTGGTATGTATCCAGCACTCTTGCTCATTCTCAGGTTCGCTGCCCTGCCGGCTCCTTTAGACAACCATGGCCCATCCCACTAAAGTCAGAGAAAGTCAGCCAGGCCCTGATGAGGACCACCGGGAGCGGAACCAACCAACCAGCGGCAGTGGATGGAGGATTTCCCGGGACATGGGACTCCCAGGGCTAAAGCCAGAACAGTTTGGGGCAAGCCAGGAGGGCTGGTTATCCTAGCTCCCTCAAAACTCCACACAAGGGACTTCCCTAGGGATCCAGTGGTTAAGCCTTTGCCTTCCAATACAAGAGGTGTCGGTTCGATCCCTGATCCAGGAGCTAAGATGCCACATGTCTCGAGGCCAAAAAACACAAAGCATCAAACAGAAGCAATACTGTAATAAACTCAATAAAGACTTTTTCAATGGTTCACATTGAAAGAAAGAAAGAAGTCTAAAAGACTGAGATTCCACTGCAGGGGGCATGGGTTCGGTTTCTGATCAGGGAACTAAGAATCCTCATGCTGTGAAACACAACCAGAAAAATAAATCAATCAAATGTTTTTTGAAAACTCACACAAGGACAAAAAGCAGGCGCTTCCAAGCTCACAGGTGAGAGGTTATCTCCAAATCATTCATACTTGAGGTTGGCAGGGCGGCACAGCCCTGCTGCCTCAGAGTTGACTCTGGGCGTTGGTGATGTGATGGGGATTTCACAACACTTTGGAGGAAAAAAGGAAGTCAGACCATAAGAACTGCCTCAGAGGCTCTGGAAAAGGGTCTATCCGCCCCAGGCTGTTCCCCATAACCTGCCATTGCCATCCTAGGCTGAAAGCAGCAAACCACTCCCTCGGGATCAGGGAGGCCACCCTGGCAGGAGAGTGTCATGAGAAACACAGGTGTCAGAACCAGAAAGTCCCCCGGAGATCAGACAGCCCCGGGTCCCTCCCTTCTCAGAGGAGAAAACCATGGTCCTGAGGGCCAGGTGATAGGCGGGTCACATGGAAAACAGCCCAAAGGTGACCTCAGTCCTCCTGGTCTCCACACTGCTCCACAAGACCTTCCACTGGGCCACAAACAATGACCCGTGCAGGAAGGGGGACCAGAAATATTAACAGAAGAGGAGGTTGGACGCACAGACTGATCAGAACAAAAGAGTGTGTGAGGAATTGTGGTGGTCTGATCCATGTTATAGACGAGGAAACTGAGGCACACAGAGGCCCAATATCGTTCCCATGGCTACATACAGGAAAATTATCTTGCAAGTCACGTAAGGCCTGTCCACAGTGGCTAAAGTGGTGGATTCTGCTGATGGATCGTAAGGCTTGCTGTATCTGAAATGAGGGTCTCCTGTGACAATGTCCAACAGAAAGGTGGGCTGGACCACCAGGAGCTGGAGACCTGGATCCAGAGACCCTGTCCCTAAGCCTTCAGCCTGGAGAACTTTCTCAGAGAATACCTAGGTCAAGTGCGGGTGATCTTGGAGGGGGCACTGGGGGGTGACATCTACTTTTCCCTTTCAGCAGTTTTGAGTTATATATGAAATAATTAGTAAAAGCTTGACTTTTTAGTCATATTTTTTTTTAATTTTGACCTCTTTTATTGGTTATTTATTTATTTACTTATTTTCATCCATCTTTATTCTTGGGTCTGCGTGGGCCTTAAATTGCAGTAGCCTCTCTCGGTGCAGAGCACCGGCTCTGGGCGCATGCACTCCAGAGCGCTGGCTCATAATTGGACACACCTGTCCAGCTGCTCCTTGGCATGTGGGATCTGCCCAGGCCAGGAATCGAACCAGTGCCCCTTGCACTGCAAGGCGGACTCTTTACCCACTGGACCACCAGGGAGGCCCTTTTTAGTCATATCTTTAAAAAATGATTGTATAGCCCAGGGAACTATATTCACTATATTATAATAAACTCCAATGGAAAGAATTTTTTTTAAGAATATAAATATATACAAGTATATATGACATGTATCTATGTATAACTAAATCACGTTGCTGTGCTGAAACTAACACAATATTGTAAATCAACTATCTTTCCATGAATAAAAGGAAAAAAAATGATTCAAGGGGGAAAAAATCTTTCTTTAGTGGATAGAGAAGCAGGCTACGCCCTGCACTCTGGAAACAGATGAAGATGGTGGGATTTTAAGGTCAAGGCTGAGATCAAACAAAGGTCAAAGGATCCCGCACTAGCTGGAAGGACGGTGGTCCTGGGCGCTCTGGAGAGGAGAGTGTCTATATTGCTGGGGAAATGGGCTCCAACTTGCCCTTACAAGCACATTAAGATGAATCTGAGAGAATGAATCTGGAGATCATAAAGCATTTTTACTTTTCATACTCAATAGTAAGAGAAGGATAATACCTAAGAATTTTCAAACTACTTTCTGAAGAGTATTTTGAGTTCTCCGTAACTGAGAATTCAAAACTATTCCCTCCAAGTCCATGACAAAATGGGAACAATCTTCCAGGAATGGACGTCTCTGTGGCTGGCCCAATAAAACCTTGGCTTTGCGGAACGCTTGGGGAATGAATGAGTCACTTTATAGAGTAGAATTTCCTGAATGGCTTAAGATGAAACCTCTAAGGGACAGACATTTCAACTTTTAAATAGAAGTCTTTCTAAAATGGCCTCTTGGCCTCCTGCATTCTAAAACAGAGTGCCCCAGACCTTATTTCAGTAGCCCCATTGCTAGAGGGCCTCCGAGGGCTTAAGAGTGCCTGGAAATACTCCACCTTCAGTATCTTAACAGGCAGAACTTTCCCTCTGTAACCTTCCTACACTGCACCTGTCACTCCAGAGCGCTGGCTCATAATTGGACACACCTGTCCAGCTGCTCCTTGGCATGTGGGATCTGCCCAGGCCAGGAATCGAACCAGTGCCCCTTGCACTGCAAGGCGGACTCTTTACCCACTGGACCACCAGGGAGGCCCTTTTTAGTCATATCTTTAAAAAATGATTGTATAGCCCAGGGAACTATATTCACTATATTATAATAAACTCCAATGGAAAGAATTTTTTTTAAGAATATAAATATATACAAGTATATATGACATGTATCTATGTATAACTAAATCACGTTGCTGTGCTGAAACTAACACAATATTGTAAATCAACTATCTTTCCATGAATAAAAGGAAAAAAAATGATTCAAGGGGGAAAAAATCTTTCTTTAGTGGATAGAGAAGCAGGCTACGCCCTGCACTCTGGAAACAGATGAAGATGGTGGGATTTTAAGGTCAAGGCTGAGATCAAACAAAGGTCAAAGGAGCCCGCACTAGCTGGAGGGACGGTGGTCCTGGGCGCTCTGGAGAGGATAGTGGGGATATGGCTGGGGAAATGGGCTCCAACTTGCCCTTACAAGCACATTAAGATGAATCTGAGAGAATGAATCTGGAGATCATAAAGCATTTTTACTTTTCATACTCAATAGTAAGAGAAGGATAATACCTAAGAATTTTCAAACTACTTTCTGAAGAGTATTTTGAGTTCTCCGTAACTGAGAATTCAAAACTTTTCCCCTCCAAGTCCATGACAAAATGGGAACAATCTTCCAGGAATGGACGTCTCTGTGGCTGGCCCAATAAAACCTTGGCTTTGCGGAACGCTTGGGGAATGAATGAGTCACTTTATAGAGTAGAATTTCCTGAATGGCTTAAGATGAAACCTCTAAGGGACAGACATTTCAACTTTTAAATAGAAGTCTTTCTAAAATGGCCTCTTGGCCTCCTGCATTCTAAAACAGAGTGCCCCAGACCTTATTTCAGTAGCCCCATTGCTAGAGGGCCTCCGAGGGCTTAAGAGTGCCTGGAAATACTCCACCTTCAGTATCTTAACAGGCAGAACTTTCCCTCTGTAACCTTCCTACACTGCTGGTAGGAATGTACGTTGGTGCAGCCACTGTGGAAAACTGTGGCGTGTCCTCAGAAAACTAAAAATAGAATTAATATATAATCCAGCAGTTCCACTCCTAGGACTGTACCCAGACAAAACTATAATTCGTGAAGATACATGCACCCTTATATTCATATCATCATTATTCACAATAGCCAAGACATGGAAACCACCTAAATATCCATCGACGGATGAATGGGTAAAGAAGATGTGGTACATATATACAATAGAATACTACTTAGCCATAAAAAATAACAAAGTCTTGCCGTTTGCACCAACATGGAAGCAGTTTGAGATGATCATACTAAGTGAAGTATTAATAAGTTAGGTCGCACCAATCTCATAATAAGTCAGAAAGAGACAAATACCATATGATATCACTTACATGTGGAATCTAAAATGTAGCACCAATGAACCTATCTATAAACTAGAAACAGACTCACAGACGTAGAGAACAGACTTGCGGTTGCCAAGAGGGAGGTGGATGGGGAAGGAAAGGACCAGGAGTGTGGGATTAGCAGTTTTAAACCATGCTCTATAGCGTGGACAAACAAACAAGGTCCTACTATATAGCACAGGGAACTACATATTGAATATCCTGTGATAGACCATGATGGAAAAGAAGATTTTTAAATTATAGTTATATGTATATAATTGAATCCCTTTGCTGTACAGCAGAGATTGGAATAATACTGTATATCAAGTATACCTCAATTAAAATAATTTTTAAAAAGAACTTTTCCTCTAAACCACAGCTCCTCTGCCTGCCCACACTCTTGTCCTCACTCCCAACATGTCTGCCCACCCCTCTCATTTCATCTCTGGTCTCTGGTCCTGCACCTCTTCCCTTCTTAAGACTGACAGTTATTGAAAACTCAGTTACCACATCCAATGGATTGGCAGTTTTCTCTGTCCTTATCAAAGTTACAGAACTGAAAACTATAGAAGAAAGTCATGGAGTTGTGCTATAAACAATCATAGCAACAGCCCACACTCATTTGACACGGGACACTTGCATTTATAGATTTTTATAAAGCCCTTACACCCTCAAAGTAACCAGCACAGGCAGTTTTAGCCGCATTTTTATGAGGAAACTAAGGTCTACAGGTCAGAGGAGTTTTATAAGATCACCTGACCAATAAAGGGCAGGTGGATAATGTGAATCCACAAGAATACTGGGAGAAATATCAATAACCTCAGCTATGCAGATGACACCACTCTTATGGTAGAAAGTGAAGAGGAACTAAAGAGCCTCTTGATGAAGGTGAAAGAGGAGAGTGAAAAAGTTGGCCTAAAACTCAACATTCAAAAAACGAAGATCATGGCATCTGGTTCCATCACTTCGTGGCAAATAGATGGGCAAACAATCGAAACAGTGACAGACTTTATTTCCTAGAACTTCAAAATCGTTGCAGATGGTGACTGCAGCCATGAAATTAAAAGATGCTTGCTCCTTGGAAGAAAAGCTATATCAAGCCTAGACAGCATACTCAAAGGCAGAGACATCACTTGACTGACATAAGTACGTCTAGTCAAAGCTAAGATTTTCCCAGTCATCATGTATGAATGTGAGAGTTGGACCATAAAGAAGACTGAGCACCAAAGAATTGATGTTTTCAAACTGTGGTTTTGGTGAAGACTCTCGAAAGTCCCTTGGATGCTCAATCTATCCTAAAGGAAACTGACCCTGAATATTCATTGGAAGGAATGATGCTGAAGCTCCAATACTCTGGCCACCTGATATGAAGTCACCACAACAAGAAGCCTGCTCACCTCAATTAGAGAGGAGCCCCCACTCCCTGCAACTAGAGAAGAGCCTGCAGCAGCAATGAAATACCAGAATAGCCAAAAATAAATAAATAAATAAAATTTTAAAAAGAAAAGAAAATGGGCAGAATAGGTAAAAACTGGCAATCCAGCTGAACTCCTTTGACACAAGGATTAGGGCATCATGCCTGACAGTGACTTTTTACTCCCATCAGTGTAATATCACTGCTCGTGCAAATCACTGTGATTGTTAATTGCAAAGAAGTTTCGGCATAAAGAAGCCTCTGAAGTGTTTCTGCGGATGAACCGAAGGGTGATTTGGTTGTAAAGGGTTTCCACCATAACTGTGTGTGCGCGTGCTCAGTCCTGTCCAACGCTGTGACCCTGTGGACTGTAGCTCACCAGGCTCCTCGTCCTACGGGATTTCCCAGGCAAGCACACTGGAGTGGGTTGCCATTTCCTTGTTCAGCGGATCTTCCTGACCCAGGGATTGAAACCCCGTCTCCTGAATTGCAGGCAGATTCTTCACCATCTGAGCCACCGGGGAAGCCCTCCCCTATAAGTGTGAGCAGCCCTAAGGGAAGAAATCCAAAATCGATTGGGGGCCTAAAACTCAACATTCAAAAACGAAGATCATGGCATCTGGTTCCATCACTTGGCAAATAGATGGGCAAACAATCGAAACAGTGACAGACTTTATTTCCTAGAACTTCAAAATCGTTGCAGATGGTGACTGCAGCCATGAAATTAAAAGATGCTTGCTCCTTGGAAGAAAAGCTATATCAAGCCTAGACAGCATACTCAAAGGCAGAGACATCACTTGACTGACATAAGTACGTCTAGTCAAAGCTAAGATTTTCCCAGTCATCATGTATGAATGTGAGAGTTGGACCATAAAGAAGACTGAGCACCAAAGAATTGATGTTTTCAAACTGTGGTTTTGGTGAAGACTCTCGAAAGTCCCTTGGATGCTCAATCTATCCTAAAGGAAACTGACCCTGAATATTCATTGGAAGGAATGATGCTGAAGCTCCAATACTCTGGCCACCTGATATGAAGTCACCACAACAAGAAGCCTGCTCACCTCAATTAGAGAGGAGCCCCCACTCCCTGCAACTAGAGAAGAGCCTGCAGCAGCAATGAAATACCAGAATAGCCAAAAATAAATAAATAAATAAAATTTTAAAAAGAAAAGAAAATGGGCAGAATAGGTAAAAACTGGCAATCCAGCTGAACTCCTTTGACACAAGGATTAGGGCATCATGCCTGACAGTGACTTTTTACTCCCATCAGTGTAATATCACTGCTCGTGCAAATCACTGTGATTGTTAATTGCAAAGAAGTTTCGGGTATAAAGAAGCCTCTGAAGTGTTTCTGCGGATGAACCGAAGGGTGATTTGGTTGTAAAGGGTTTCCACCATAACTGTGTGTGCGCGTGCTCAGTCCTGTCCAACGCTGTGACCCTGTGGACTGTAGCTCACCAGGCTCCTCGTCCTACGGGATTTCCCAGGCAAGCACACTGGAGTGGGTTGCCATTTCCTTGTTCAGCGGATCTTCCTGACCCAGGGATTGAAACCCCGTCTCCTGAATTGCAGGCAGATTCTTCACCATCTGAGCCACCGGGGAAGCCCTCCCCTATAAGTGTGAGCAGCCCTAAGGGAAGAAATCCAAGGTGAGGGTGAAGGTGTCCTTCTCTCTATTTTATCTCAGAGTCCTACAGACCAGGATAGCGTTTATAATGACGTAACCATCTTCAGCTATCCCAGGAAAACACACCAGTGCCTTCTGTTGCAACACGTTTATGATACAGAATATCGGCCATTTGAATTTGTGCAATGCTCATCATGCCTTGCTTCACTAGCATATTCCAAGAAGACAGGGACTTGATCCTGCTCGTTGCTATTCCTAGGGCCTGAAACATAACGGGCTCTCAACAAACACTAGTTCGATCAATAAATGAAATAAAACTTTATCAGTTCAAACATGCCTCTGATTGAGAATTTATGATCATTTAAACAAAGACTATTAAGCAAATGGACAGTATATCTAAGATGAGGAAGCATTTAAACTATGTAGGATAATAAACTATTTGCAAAGAACATGCCTGTTAATGATGAATCATTGGTACGCTCGTTACGGCCACCAAGTTTTTCTTCTAAAAGACCTGGTCTACATGGCATTTATGCAAAGCCTAGGTTCTTCCTCGAAGCTTAGTTCATACACTTAAAGCACAGCCTTCAAAATAGTATAATTGCATTTAAAAAAAAAGAAGAAGAAGAAGAAGAAAATGGGCTTTGTGGTGGTCCAGTGGATAAAGAGTCTGCCTTGTAGTGCAAGGGGCACCAATTCGATCCCTGGCCCGGGAAAATGCCACGTGCCGCGGAGCGGGTGGACTGGTGTGTCTGATGACAAGCCAGTGCTCTGGAGCACATGCGCCCAGAGCCAGTGCTCTGCAATGAGAGAGGTCACTGCAATGGGAGGCCCACACAGGCCGAAGACTAAAGATGGATGAAAGTAAATAAATAAAAAGCGATAAAAGAGACCAAAATTAAAAAAAAGAAAGAAAGAAAGAAAATGCTGAGACTTCCCTAGTAGTCTAGTGGTTACAGCTCTGCACTTCCACTGTCGGGAGCATGGGTTTGCTCTCTGATTGGGGAACTAAGATCTCACATGCCGCATGATATAAAATAAATAAAATATAATAATCATGTACACTAAATAATGTAATGCTATAAATAAATATAAACTAAAATGCATATTCTATCATTGAAATTTTGGCAATGGTCTCATTAGAAAGCATATCCTATAAACACCTTAAATTCATGATGCAGCTAGTCTCCACGTGGCTCTCCCAGCATTCCAAAAATGCATCTTGAAACACTCAAGCCTTTTGACAGCAATGAAGGCATGCCAGCAGCTGTAGCTGGTCTGAATAAGAAATACGGACATGCTCTCGGGCAGTTTCCAACATAACCTACTAGAGCCTGCTGCAGCATCCTCCTTTCCTCCACATGTGCATCCAGTGGCCCAGATTTGCCATTTTCACCATCAAATTCTCGCCTGTAGTTTAGTCTTTTGAAGTTCAGTTTGGCAAATACTTCCTGCAGTCTGATCCTGGGCCAGATGCAGCCCCAGTACTGAGGACTCAAGGAGGAGAAAACACGTCACCCCTCCCTTCCATAATCTTCTTACATTGGGGGAAATTCTATGAGTTATATTCATTATATGGGGATTATATTGACATTACCAGACTCTAACGAGACCTATGGTTGAGGAGTGCTTAAGGCTAACAGATAACAGGACAAGTATTTTCATGAGGAGGAGAAGCGTCAGGACAGAGAAGGTGACATGAGAAACTGTTCAAGTTTACTACGTAGACAAGACAGGGACAGCGGAAAGCACAGTTCATCTACATATGTACACTAGATCATACACCAAAAAATTAAGCGGAAAAATCCCACAGAGTTGAGAAATTACTCGTGTAACCAGGGCTCTTGTTCCTAACCACCAAAACCACAAAAGCTGAGAAGATTAAATTATCCAATTACTTTGTCACACAGCCACAGAGCGAAGCTTGAGTGCCACGTAAAGGGTCCAATCAGTGGTCATCAAAGGTGGTCTAGGTCAATAACTCTGTGAACGACCGTTTGCAGCAGATCATCATCTCCTGCCAATCTTTACCTCACATCTCTGTTCTTTCCTGGTGGGGGAGGGAGAGCAGTGGACCTTCTGAACAAACTGTCAGCAACAACCCTGTGCTAACCCAGCTGGTGAATTTCAATTGAATACATAGATAATACGAGATAATGGGTCTGCTACAAGCTCTCAGACCTAACCCTCCCTGCCACACCCCAGAAGCCTGCGCCACCTGTGGTCTACCACTGCAAGTTAAAGAACTTCTGATTTTAGTTGCATCAATAGAAAAGTTTAGCAAGAACTTCAGTCTCCTGCGGCCATAGGGTCAAGGACAAAGGGTCAATATCTGAAGCCGTGGGGAGGCAGGTGGTCCTTGGAGGAGCGCTTTCTGGCTGCAGGCACTGTTCAAGCTGCCGTGGAACAGAGTTTCTCAAAAGGACACATCAGACATTTTGTGCTAGATAACTGTTCTGGTCTGTGCATTATGGGATGTCCGGCTCCATCCCTGCCTTAGCAGGTGCGGGCTGCCATGGGAAGTCTCCAGGCCATAGACATTGTGGCTTAAACAACAGAAATGTGTCTCACAGCTGTGGAAGCAGAAAGTCTGAGATCAGAGTGCCGGCATGGTGGGGTTCCAGCTGGATTTCAGATGACCTCTTCTTTGCTATATCCTCACACGGCTGAGGCAAAGAGAGGCTGAAACCCAGCGGAAGACTCAGCCTGGGCTCAAACTGGCACAGAGACCACTCCCACTGCCCATGCTATGTGCACCCCCTGCGGCTCTTCATACAAGTCCTCCACCTCTTCTCGCAGTCTGTAGTTGCCTCATCATGAAAACAAAATAGGACTTCCGGTAGCTCAGTGGTAGAGTTTGCCTGCCAAAGCACAGTTCATCTACATATGTACCTAGATCATACCAAAAAATTAAGCGGAAAAATCCCACAGAGTTGAGAAATTACTCGTGTAACCAGGGCTCTTGTTCCTAACCACCAAAACCACAAAAGCTGAGAAGATTAAATTATCCAATTACTTTGTCACACAGCCACAGAGCGAAGCTTGAGTGCCACGTAAAGGGTCCAATCAGTGGTCATCAAAGGTGGTCTAGGTCAATAACTCTGTGAACGACCGTTTGCAGCAGATCATCATCTCCTGCCAATCTTTACCTCACATCTCTGTTCTTTCCTGGTGGGGGAGGGAGAGCAGTGGACCTTCTGAACAAACTGTCAGCAACAACCCTGTGCTAACCCAGCTGGTGAATTTCAATTGAATACATAGATAATACGAGATAATGGGTCTGCTACAAGCTCTCAGACCTAACCCTCCCTGCCACACCCCAGAAGCCTGCGCCACCTGTGGTCTACCACTGCAAGTTAAAGAACTTCTGATTTTAGTTGCATCAATAGAAAAGTTTAGCAAGAACTTCAGTCTCCTGCGGCCATAGGGTCAAGGACAAAGGGTCAATATCTGAAGCCGTGGGGAGGCAGGTGGTCCTTGGAGGAGCGCTTTCTGGCTGCAGGCACTGTTCAAGCTGCCGTGGAACAGAGTTTCTCAAAAGGACACATCAGACATTTTGTGCTAGATAACTGTTCTGGTCTGTGCATTATGGGATGTCCGGCTCCATCCCTGCCTTAGCAGGTGCGGGCTGCCATGGGAAGTCTCCAGGCCATAGACATTGTGGCTTAAACAACAGAAATGTGTCTCACAGCTGTGGAAGCAGAAAGTCTGAGATCAGAGTGCCGGCATGGTGGGGTTCCAGCTGGATTTCAGATGACCTCTTCTTTGCTATATCCTCACACGGCTGAGGCAAAGAGAGGCTGAAACCCAGCGGAAGACTCAGCCTGGGCTCAAACTGGCACAGAGACCACTCCCACTGCCCATGCTATGTGCACCCCCTGCGGCTCTTCATACAAGTCCTCCACCTCTTCTCGCAGTCTGTATTTGCCTCATGATGAAAACAAAATAGGACTTCCGCGGTAGCTCAGTGGTAGAGTTTGCCTGCCAATGCAGGAGACACGGGTTCAACCCCTGATCCAGGAAGATCCCACATGCTGCGGAGTAACTAAGCCTGTGAGCCACAACTGTGGAGCCTGTGCTCTACAGCCTCAGAGCCGCAACTCTTGAACCCATGAGCCCCAACTATTTAAGCCCATGTGCCCTAGAGGCCGAGTTCCACAATGAGAGAAGTCACCACAACAAGAAGCCTGCTCACATCAACTAGAGAGCAGCCCCCACTCCCTGCAACTAGAGAAGAACCTGCAGCAGCATTGAAAACCCAGAATAACCAAAAATAAATAAATAAATAAAATGCATTTCTTTAGAAAAGAAAGAAAAGCAAAACAAAAACAGTTGGGGCAAATGACACCCCACATAAGAAGCCTCTGAATTGTAATGGATATTTGTGACCATTTAACCTATGGCCTTCCTGGTGGCTTCATGATAAAGAACCCACCTGCCAATGCAGGAGACGTGGGTTTGATCCCTGGGTCGAGAAGATTCAGTGGAGAAGGAAATGGCAACCCACTCTAGCATTCTGGCCTGGGAAATCCCACGGGCAGAGGAGCCTGGGGGGCTACAGTTCACGGGGTCGCCAAGAGTTGGACACGACTCAGCAACTAAACAACAACCATCGATGCCAACCACCGTTCTAATCCCTAAAAAGAATTCTCACATTTAGTTCTTACAACAGGCCGATGTGGTTGGTGCTATAACTATAAATGTGATAAATGGGGAAAGTGAGGTACAGAGGGATGGATGGAGACCTTCCCTGGACCGGGCAAACAATAGGCTGGCCTTCCCTGGTGGGCCCCTCACCCTGGCCTATCACTCATGGCTCATGGACCCTCCCTGAAATGACCAGTCCACACGACTGTCCCTCCTGTCCTCCTGCCCTCCTGCCCTGAGCTCTTAGGCACTGATGAACACCCTACCCTAAGCAATAGCTGTCAGAAACCAGCCACTGCCTCCCTCCCAGTGTCCCTGTCACCATACATTCCCCTCCTGCTCCTACCTCTCAGCCCACACACCCTGAGTCATCCCAGGCCTCCCAACCGTGTAAACTCAGCCAGCAAAGCCTCTGCAAGACAGCGTTCCCCTCGCCCTCCTCCCAGCCTCTGCCAGAATTCCTCAGAGGTCCACACCCCTCTGGGAGGATTGCCGGAGGCCCTTGTTTAAAATACGGTGACAGTGAAATAAGCCAGACACAAAAGGACACACTCCACACAATTCTGTTGAGAGAGGTCCCCGTGGCTCACTGGTCAGTCGCCAAGTCCTGTCCGACTCTACCCAGCCCCGTGGACCGCAGCACGCCAGGCCTCCCGTCCCCACCACCTCCCAGAGCCTTCCCAACTCCACGTCCATTGCATCGGTGATGGCCTCTAACCACCTCATCCTCTGTCTCCCTCTTCTCCTCCATCTTTCCCAGCACCAGGGTCATTTCCAAAGAGTTGGTTCTTCGCATCAGGTGGCCAATGTATTGGAACTTCAGCTTCAGCATCAGTCCTTCCAATGAGTATTCAGGGCTGACGTCCTTTAGGATCGGTGGGCTTTAGGAAGCAGTACTGTCAATAAAGCTAGAGGAGGCGATGGAATTCCAGCAGAGCTATTTAAAATCTTAAAAGATGATGCTATCAAGATGCTGCACTCAATATGTCAGCAAATTTGGAAAACCCAGCAGGGGCCACAGGACTGGAAATGGTCAATCTTCAACCCAATTGCCAGGAAGGAAAGGACTTAAAGAATGCTCACAACACCGGACAGTTGCACTCCTCTCCCATGCTCTTAAGCTTATGCTCAAAATCCTGCATGCCAGGCTTCAGCATTACATGAACCGAGAACTTCCAGACAGAAGTCCCTGGAAAAATCAAATTCAGAGACAGAAAATAGCTCAGTGGTCACCAGGGGTCTAGGGAAGAGGGATAGCGCATGGTGGTTTAGTGGAGGCCAAGCTTCAGTTTGGAAAGATGAAAAAAGTTCCAGAGATGGTTGGCAGTGAGGGCTGCTGAACATGGTGAGTATGTTTAATGCTGCTGAACTATACACTTAAAATGGTGCAAATGGTCACTTTCCAATGCATTTTAACACAATAAAAAAATATATGCTATGATAAAATCAGAATCTTGGGAACAGAGTGAAGAAACTCATGTTTTTAACCAGCTCCCCAGTGGTTCTTGAGCTTCCCAGGTATCGCGTGTGGTAAAGAATCTGCCTTCCAATGCAATGCAGGAGACGCAAGAGTCATGGGTTTGATCCCTAGGTCAGGAAGGTCCCCTGGAGGAGGAAATGACAACCCACTCCAGTATTCTTGCCTGGAAAATTCCATGGACAGAGGAGCCTGGCAGGCTACATACAGTCCATGGGGTGACAAAGAGTCATACATGACTGAGCATTCACACACACCTCCTCAGTGTGAGAGCCAGGAATTGTTACAGCCTCTTAGCTCAGTCAAGTCACAGAACATACTGAGCCCAAGTTCCTTACTCCGCACGTATTGGGAGCCTCTAACCACCTCATCCTCTGTCTCCCTCTTCTCCTCCATCTTTCCCAGCACCAGGGTCATTTCCAAAGAGTTGGTTCTTCGCATCAGGTGGCCAATGTATTGGAGCTTCAGCTTCAGCATCAGTCCTTCCAATGAGTATTCAGGGCTGACGTCCTTTAGGATCGGTAGGCCTTAGGAAGCAGTACTGTCAATAAAGCTAGAGGAGGCGATGGAATTCCAGCAGAGCTATTTAAAATCTTAAAAGATGATGCTATCAAGATACTGCACTCAATATGTCAGCAAATTTGGAAAACCCAGCAGGGGCCACAGGACTGGAAATGGTCAATCTTCAACCCAATTGCCAGGAAGGAAAGGACTTAAAGAATGCTCACAACACCGGACAGTTGCACTCCTCTCCCATGCTCTTAAGCTTATGCTCAAAATCCTGCATGCCAGGCTTCAGCATTACATGAACCGAGAACTTCCAGACAGAAGTCCCTGGAAAAATCAAATTCAGAGACAGAAAATAGCTCAGTGGTCACCAGGGGTCTAGGGAAGAGGGATAGCGCATGGTGGTTTAGTGGAGGCCAAGCTTCAGTTTGGAAAGATGAAAAAAGTTCCAGAGATGGTTGGCAGTGAGGGCTGCTGAACATGGTGAGTATGTTTAATGCTGCTGAACTATACACTTAAAATGGTGCAAATGGTCACTTTCCAATGCATTTTAACACAATAAAAAAATATATGCTATGATAAAATCAGAATCTTGGGAACAGAGTGAAGAAACTCATGTTTTTAACCAGCTCCCCAGTGGTTCTTGAGCTTCCCAGGTATCGCGTGTGGTAAAGAATCTGCCTTCCAATGCAATGCAGGAGACGCAAGAGTCATGGGTTTGATCCCTAGGTCAGGAAGGTCCCCTGGAGGAGGAAATGACAACCCACTCCAGTATTCTTGCCTGGAAAATTCCATGGACAGAGGAGCCTGGCAGGCTACATACAGTCCATGGGGTGACAAAGAGTCATACATGACTGAGCATTCACACACACCTCCTCAGTGTGAGAGCCAGGAATTGTTACAGCCTCTTAGCTCAGTCAAGTCACAGAACATACTGAGCCCGAAGTCCCTTGTCTGGAAATGGACACGAGACTTTCCTCACCTGTTCTTGTGCAGGTTACATGAGATGAGGTATATAAAGTGCCAGGTGGGGATTTCCCTGGTGGTCCAGTGGTTAAGAATCCGCCTTCCAAGGCAGGGGACAACGGTTCAATCCCTGGTTGGGGAACTAAAGTCCCACATGCTGTGGAGCAACTCAGCTGTCATAGCACAACTCCACAGAAGCTCTTGTATGGCAACGAAGCAATCCTGTGTGCCACGACTAAGACCTGATGCAGACGAATGAATAAAAGAAGTATTTAAAAATAAATAAAGTGCCAGGTGTGTGGGAGCTGCCCAACAAAAGTGAGTTTGACGGTCCGTCCACGAGCGCCGAGGGCTTCCAAGCGGCTCAGTCGTAAAGAATTCATTGCCAATGCAGGAGATGCTGGTGATTTCTGAGTCAGATGGGGAGATATGGAGATGGGTTTTGATTCCTGAATCAGGAAGATTCCCTGGAGGAGGAAATGGCCCCCCACATCACTATTCCTGCCTGGAAAACTGTATGGACAGAGGAGCCTGGAAGGCTTTAGTCCATGGGGTCGCAAAGTGTCAGATACAGCCAAACGACTGAGCGCACACACGCAAGAAGCGCTTCCTGAGCCACCCAGCCACCAAGCTGAGCCGGGGCCTGCCCCCAGCACCCCTCGAGTGCCAGCTCTTGCCCACAGGCCCAACTCTCAGGCCTCTGAAGAGTTACCTGCCAGAAAGCACGCCTGGTCACGCGTGAGAAGGTGCCTGACTTCTTAGAGGCCTAGGCCTGGCAGGTCCAGTCAGCACACGCATTCCATTCCTCTCAGCAAGAGCCCAGGGGCTGGGAGGGGTGGAGCTGGCCCCGAGACCTCCTCACAGCAAAACTGGACCCCTCCAGCCCTGCCCGTGCTTCCCCGCAGCTTCCCTTGCAGGTCTGGAGAAGAGGACAAGTTAGAGGCAGGAGGGCAGGAAGACTTCTGAGCACTTACAGGGATGGGGACCCGGCCCTGCGTCCAGGCTTTCCTGAAAGTGAGGCTGCACCAAATCCTGAGGGCCAACTGACTTAGGGGATGACCAGGACACCCCTGGCCAAAGGAATAGTATGTGCAAAGGCCCAGAGGCCGCTGGTGTGTTTGGGAAGGAGCAGCCGCCAGGCGGCGAGGGCTGGGAAGTGTATACCCGTGCAGAAGGAAGCCAGGCATGCAGACACTTTTACTCAGAAGGCTGTCGATCCCCAAAGCCACACAGCCCCAATCACAGCCCCCGCAGGGAGCCACCTTGGAGTGCCTTTCTTTTGCTCCAGGGACCCTCTCCCAAAGGGGACAGTCTCATCCGAAGAGCACAAAGCATCCAGCCTCCTAGGAGGCCTGTGCCTCCCACAGGCTCTGTCCGCAGGTCTGGTCAGCCCACACACATTCCATTCCTCTCGGCGAGAGCCCAGGGGCTGGGAGGGGTGGGGTCGCTCCCCTCCAGGCCTTCTCACACCCTCCACCCCCCCAGACTCGGGGCACTTGGTTCCTCTCTCACTCAGGCCCTTCCTCCCACTTTCTAGACCTCAGGAGAACCCTGGTAGGAAAGCATTTCTTTGCATTTTTCTGTTCTCTTTTACTTTTCCCAAATTGACCACCCTTAGCCATGTTCATGGGCTTTCCTGGTGGCTCAGACAGTAAAGAATTCCCTGGAGGAGGAAATGGCCCCCACATCACTATTCCTGCCTGGAAAACTGTATGGACAGAGGAGCCTGGAAGGCTTTAGTCCATGGGGTCGCAAAGTGTCAGATACAGCCAAACGACTGAGCGCACACAGCAAGAAGCGCTTCCTGAGCCATCCAGCCACCAAGCTGAGCCGGGCCTGCCCCAGCACCCCTCGAGTGCCAGCTCTGCCCACAGGCCCAACTCTCAGGCCTCTGAAGAGTTACCTGCCAGAAAGCACGCCTGGTCACGCGTGAGAAGGTGCCTGACTTCTTAGAGGCCTAGGCCTGGCAGGTCCAGTCAGCACACGCATTCCATTCCTCTCAGCAAGAGCCCAGGGGCTGGGAGGGGTGGAGCTGGCCCCGAGACCTCCTCACAGCAAAACTGGACCCCTCCAGCCCTGCCCGTGCTTCCCCGCAGCTTCCCTTGCAGGCCTGGAGAAGAGGACAAGTTAGAGGCAGGAGGGCAGGAAGACTTCTGAGCACTTACAGGGATGGGGACCCGGCCCTGCGTCCAGGCTTTCCTGAAAGTGAGGCTGCACCAAATCCTGAGGGCCAACTGACTTAGGGGATGACCAGGACACCCCTGGCCAAAGGAATAGTATGTGCAAAGGCCCAGAGGCCGCTGGTGTGTTTGGGAAGGAGCAGCCGCCAGGCGGCGAGGGCTGGGAAGTGTATACCCGTGCAGAAGGAAGCCAGGCATGCAGACACTTTTACTCAGAAGGCTGTCGATCCCCAAAGCCACACAGCCCCAATCACAGCCCCCGCAGGGAGCCACCTTGGAGTGTCTTTCTTTTGCTCCAGGGGACCCCTCTCCAAGGAGACAGTCTCATCCAAAGAGCACAAAGCATCCAGCCTCCTAGGAGGCCTGTGCCTCCCACAGGCTCTGTCCACAGGTCTGGTCAGCCCACACACATTCCATTCCTCTCGGCGAGAGCCCAGGGGCTGGGAGGGGTGGGGTCGCTCCCCTCCAGGCCTTCTCACACCCTCCACCCCCACAGACTCGGGGCACTTGGTTCCTCTCTCACTCAGGCCCTTCCTCCCACTTTCTAGACCTCAGGAGAACCCTGGTAGGAAAGCATTTCTTTGCATTTTTCTGTTCTCTTTTACTTTTCCCAAATTGACCACCCTTAGCCATGTTCATGGGCTTTCCTGGTGGCTCAGACAGTAAAGAATCTGCCTGCCACACAGGAGACGTGGGTGCAGTTCCTGGATCGGGAAGATCCCCTGGAGCAGAGAATGGCCACCACTCCAGCATTCTTGCTTGGAGAATGCCATGGACAGAGAAGCCTGGCGGGCTACAGTCCACGGGGTCACAAAGAATTGGATACAACTGAGCGACGAACACGTTCTCATTTGCAGCCATGTTTAGAAAAGAAGAAAGTCTACACCAGTACAAAAATCACTTTAAAATAAAACCTCCCAGGCCTTTGGGAATAAAAGCGTTTCACTAATGTCAACAGTTAAGATTATAAAGTACGCCTACTTCAGTACTTACTGTAATAAGATAGCTGGACATTTTTAATACTTTTTTTTAAAGAGATCCATTTACTTGCATAATTTGATGTCTTTAAAGTGGTAAATGTGCTAAGAAATTGCCTAAACAGTCTCATCAGGCCAACCTTTTTGTCTTGGGTACCAAGAAGGCTGGAAGGCTGCCAGGCGACTCGTGACCCCTTTATTAAGAAGTCTCCCCAAGGGCCTGTCACGCGCCAAGAAGCACACCCTGGACAAGTGCCAGGCCTTAGCCCTCCAGCCCAGCCCTCCTCTCCCTCCCTGCTCTCCATATAAAATCCAAGTCCTCTTTCTAGAACCGACTCTCCCAGCGGGTCATCCAGCCCTGCAGTGCAGTCTTGTCCCTTCCCCTGTTTTGCCTAAGAAGCTGTTCTTGAGAGTTTTCCAGAATGACTTCAGCCTGGGATGCTGCAGTCCGTGGGGTTGCAAAGAGTCGGACATGACTGAGCGACTGAACTGACTGACTAGCTTGAATATTTCACTTCAACGAAGTGTTTTTGAGCTAGGGCCCCACTTCCATTCCTCTCGGCGAGAGCCCAGGGGCTGGGAGGGGTGGGGTCGCTCCCCTCCAGGCCTTCTCACACCCTCCACCCCCACAGACTCGGGGCACTTGGTTCCTCTCTCACTCAGGCCCTTCCTCCCACTTTCTAGACCTCAGGAGAACCCTGGTAGGAAAGCATTTCTTTGCATTTTTCTGTTCTCTTTTACTTTTCCCAAATTGACCACCCTTAGCCATGTTCATGGGCTTTCCTGGTGGCTCAGACAGTAAAGAATCTGCCTGCCACACAGGAGACGTGGGTGCAGTTCCTGGATCGGGAAGATCCCCTGGAGCAGAGAATGGCCACCACTCCAGCATTCTTGCTTGGAGAATGCCATGGACAGAGAAGCCTGGCGGGCTACAGTCCACGGGGTCACAAAGAATTGGATACAACTGAGCGACGAACACGTTCTCATTTGCAGCCATGTTTAGAAAAGAAGAAAGTCTACACCAGTACAAAAATCACTTTAAAATAAAACCTCCCAGGCCTTTGGGAATAAAAGCGTTTCACTAATGTCAACAGTTAAGATTATAAAGTACGCCTACTTCAGTACTTACTGTAATAAGATAGCTGGACATTTTTAATACTTTTTTTTAAAGAGATCCATTTACTTGCATAATTTGATGTCTTTAAAGTGGTAAATGTGCTAAGAAATTGCCTAAACAGTCTCATCAGGCCAACCTTTTTGTCTTGGGTACCAAGAAGGCTGGAAGGCTGCCAGGCGACTCGTGACCCCTTTATTAAGAAGTCTCCCCAAGGGCCTGTCACGCGCCAAGAAGCACACCCTGGACAAGTGCCAGGCCTTAGCCCTCCAGCCCAGCCCTCCCTCTCCCTCCCTGCTCTCCATATAAAATCCAAGTCCTCTTTCTAGAACCGACTCTCCCAGCGGGTCATCCAGCCCTGCAGTGCAGTCTTGTCCCTTCCCCTGTTTTGCCTAAGAAGCTGTTCTTGAGAGTTTTCCAGAATGACTTCAGCCTGGGATGCTGCAGTCCGTGGGGTTGCAAAGAGTCGGACATGTCTGAGCGACTGAACTGACTGACTAGCTTGAATATTTCACTTCAACGAAGTGTTTTTCACTTTAATAAAAGGCGATGGCAATTTGGCAGGTACCTGGGAGCTGGAATCCAGAGAAGAGAGAAAAGACGCTGGGCGCCCTTGTGGCTTGATTCTACCGGAGCTGTAGACGGCCAGCACCCCTCCCCACCTTCCCATTTCCAGCAGGAGGGCAGTAGGCAGGGCTTGGGAAACCAGACAGGGAACCCCCTGTCCCCTGCTATGGGATCTGCTTATGGGAGCAAGCTAGACCCGCTGGCCAGCATTCCTGAACCCTGAGAGCCAGAGAACCCGCCCCCTTGCCCATATTGCCTCTCTGCTCCTTTCCAGATCTCCTAGTGGCCGATTCTCTAAGGGTGGGAGAAAATAAAGCTCAAGCTGCTGCGTAGTCACTTCAGTCATGTCTGACTCTGTGCGACCCCTCAGACTGCAGTCCCTCAGGCTCCTCTGTCCGT
The DNA here is from genome assembly GCA_022376925.1 of Tragulus kanchil. Taxonomy (NCBI): domain Eukaryota; kingdom Metazoa; phylum Chordata; class Mammalia; order Artiodactyla; family Tragulidae; genus Tragulus; species Tragulus kanchil. The sequence goes on along the minus strand of JAIOJX010000006.1, from coordinate 11,094,416 downwards.
GGGGATTCTCCAGGCAAGAATCTTGGAGTGGGTTGCCATGCCCTCCTCCAGGGGACCTCCCCAACCCAGGGATGGAAACCGGGTGTCTTGCATTGCAGGCAGATTCCTCACCACTGAGCCGTCAGGGAAGCCCTATATCTATATATTTAAGACCCCATGGACTGTAGCTCGCCAGGCTTCTATGTCCATGGAATTTTCCAGGCAAGGATACCGGAGTGGGTTGCCATTTCCTTCTCCAAAACGCAAGGGTTACATTAAATCAGCATCCCCAACCCTTTTGGCACCGGGGACTGGTTTCGTGGAAGACACTTTTTCCATGGACGGGGTGGAGGTAGAGGATGGTTTGGGGATGATTCAAACCCATTACGTTTATTGTGCACTTTATTTCTATGATTATTACATCAGCTCCACCTCAGATCATCAGGCACTGGATCCCAGAGGCTGGGGACCCTGCATTAAATCACTGGTCCTGACAAAGTGCATTCATTCAGAGGCTAATCCAGCAAACAGGATTAAGCCTAACCCTTTCTCAGAGGCCCTGAACTCCAAAATCTTGACCTCTGCTCTCAAGCAGGGCCTTTCTTCCTGAGCTCTCTGATATGCCAGGAATTCTGCATTCGGTTAAAAAAAAAAAAAGAAAGCAAGAAAAATCCCGCCTGGATTTGCCGCTTTCTGATCTGACCAAGTTGGAATGTGTGCATGGAGAAACACTCCTAGCCCGGAGGAAGACAACCCCACCTAGGAAGCTGTCCACCAGTAAATAGCACCCTCAACCTTCACAGAAAAGCCCAGAGGCTGCCTGCCTTGAGGGACCAGACAGAAGAACCACACAGCCTGGGTAGTTGTTAAGCTGACCTTTCACTCTGAGGTAATGGATGAGCAGGAAAGTGTTATGGGCTGAATCGTGTCTCTCGCCCTGCAAATTCCTATGTAGAAATACCTCCAGTAGCTCAGAAGATGACCGTATTTGAAGATAGGTGCCTTTTGGCCTCACTATAGCTTTCAGGTTCTTAGTTCCCCAACCAGGGGTTGAACCTGGGCCCCGGTAGTGAAAGCGCAGAGCCTTCACCACAGCATGGCCTGGAAATTCCCTGAAGATGATCTTTATTTTGAGGAGTGGGGGGGACACTTCTATTGGTCTTTCATTTATTTATTTTCATCCATCTCTGTTCTTTGGCTTGTGTGGGCTTCCCATCGCATTGGCCTCTCTCATTGCAGAGCACCGGCTCTGGGCGCACATGCTCCAGAGCTCTGGTTCAGTAGTTGGACACATCGGTCCAGTTGCTCCACAGAACATGGGATCTTCCCAGGCCAGGGATGGAACCGGCGCTCCTTTCACTGCAAGGCGGTATCCTTACCCACTGGACCACCAGGGAAGCCCTGATCTTTAAAGAAGTTGTTGTTCAGTCACTAAGTCATGTCCAACTCCTTCCAACCCCATGGACTGCAGCATGACAGGCTTCCCTGTCCTTCACCAGTTCCTAGAGTTTTCTCAAACTCTTGATCATTGAGTTGGTGATGCCATCCAACCATCGCATCCTCTGCTTCCCCCTTCTCTTCCTGCCCTCAATCTTTCCTAGCATCAGGGTCTTTTCCAATGAGTCATCTCTTTGCATCAGGTGGCCAAGTATTGGAGCCTCCATTTCAGCATCATTCCTTCCAATGAATATTCAGGGTTGATTTCCTTTAGGATTGATTGGTTTGATCTCCATGCTGTCAAAGGGACTGTCAAGAATCTTCTCCAACACTGCAGTTTGAAAGCATCAGTTCTGAGTTCAACCTTCTTTATGGTCCAACTCACATTCACACATGACTACTTTAAAGAAGTAATCAATTTAAAATAAGGTCATTAGGGTGGGCCCTAACATAATACAACTGGTGTTCTTATAACAAGAAGAAATAAGGACACAGTTAAAGAGGGACAACCAAGTGGAAACAGAAGACCGTGATTTATAAGCCGAGAAGAAGGGTCTCAAGAAACCCACCCTGCCACACCTTGATTTTGGACTTGTAACCGCCAAACTGTGCGAAAGCAAATGTCTGATGTTCAGTCATCTGGTCAACAGCACCCGGGGCCTCAAGCAAACTAGTATAGAAGATACAGCTGTAGAAAGCTATGTCTCCCAATGTGAGTGGCACGGAGGAAGTTTCGGGAGGTTTAGAGAAGAGATGAGACTTAATAAGAACTTGCAAGGAGGGTGAGAAACCCTCAACGTTTTTGCGAAAGCAAACGCAGAGCATTCACCACAGCATGGCCTGGAAATTCCCTGAAGATGATCTTTATTTTGAGGAGTGGGGGGGACACTTCTATTGGTCTTTCATTTATTTATTTTCATCCATCTCTGTTCTTTGGCTTGTGTGGGCTTCCCATCGCATTGGCCTCTCTCATCGCAGAGCACCGGCTCTGGGCGCACATGCTCCAGAGCTCTGGCTCAGTAGTTGGACACATCGGTCCAGTTGCTCCACAGAACATGGGATCTTCCCAGGCCAGGGATGGAACCGGCGCTCCTTTCACTGCAAGGCGGTATCCTTACCCACTGGACCACCAGGGAAGCCCTGATCTTTAAAGAAGTTGTTGTTCAGTCACTAAGTCATGTCCAACTCCTTCCAACCCCATGGACTGCAGCATGACAGGCTTCCCTGTCCTTCACCAGTTCCTAGAGTTTTCTCAAACTCTTGATCATTGAGTTGGTGATGCCATCCAACCATCGCATCCTCTGCTTCCCCCTTCTCTTCCTGCCCTCAATCTTTCCTAGCATCAGGGTCTTTTCCAATGAGTCATCTCTTTGCATCAGGTGGCCAAGTATTGGAGCCTCCATTTCAGCATCATTCCTTCCAATGAATATTCAGGGTTGATTTCCTTTAGGATTGATTGGTTTGATCTCCATGCTGTCAAAGGGACTGTCAAGAATCTTCTCCAACACTGCAGTTTGAAAGCATCAGTTCTGAGTTCAACCTTCTTTATGGTCCAACTCACATTCACACATGACTACTTTAAAGAAGTAATCAATTTAAAATAAGGTCATTAGGGTGGGCCCTAACATAATACAACTGGTGTTCTTATAACAAGAAGAAATAAGGACACAGTTAAAGAGGGACAACCAAGTGGAAACAGAAGACCGTGATTTATAAGCCGAGAAGAAGGGTCTCAAGAAACCCACCCTGCCACACCTTGATTTTGGACTTGTAACCGCCAAACTGTGCGAAAGCAAATGTCTGATGTTCAGTCATCTGGTCAACAGCACCCGGGGGCCTCAAGCAAACTAGTATAGAAGATACAGCTGTAGAAAGCTATGTCTCCCAATGTGAGTGGCACGGAGGAAGTTTCGGGAGGTTTAGAGAAGAGATGAGACTTAATAAGAACTTGCAAGGAGGGTGAGAAACCCTCAGACATGATGTTTGGCTACAATTGATTCACAGAGAGTTTACACTGCACCTATGAAAGCCTTTCTGATCAAATTCCTCAGACAGAAAAGGCAACAGTGAAAGAAATCTTCCACGTATTGGGCTGGCCAAAAAGTTTGTTTGGATTTTTCTGTAAGATGTAATGGAGAACCTGAATGAACGTTTTGGTCAACCGATGACAGGGCTTTTCCGAATTCCTCCTTGTGGGGTCCAGGGTTGGAGTGGCCCCAAGAAAAAGGTGTGCGGACTTGGAGGGCGCAGAGAAAAGGCAGCCCTTCTGCGCTCCGAGGGTGGAGCAGGGCAGGCAGACGAGGGGCAATTCCGGCACTCTTGGCAGGGGGGCGGGGGCAGCCCCTCCACTCCCAGCCAGGCGTGTGGGACTCTGAGGGTGCGAAGCCCTGGCTTGTCCTGCAGGTCACTGAACCATGGCCATCGTATGGGGTGACAGCTCTCCCAGTCTGTCCCTCCCCCTCCCCACTCCCCACTCCCACTCGCTCCGGAGCTGCTTCTGGCCAATCACCCTTCAACACTCTTCAGAGACAGGATCCTTCCAGATCGAGTTTAAACACTCTGTCTAGGTGCTCAGATCTTTTATAATATGTCCCACTCTGCTGCCCCACCATCTCCCCAGCTGCTCCCCAACACATGCATTCTGTCAAGGAAAACCAGTCTCTTCTTTCCTGTTGGGATCTACCATGCCCACTCCATCCCTCAGATTTGTCCCCATAGGGTCCGACCGCTCCTTCTTCAAGTTCAAGTCTCATCTCCTTCACAAAGCCTTCATCAAAGCCATTTTCCCCCTTTTTAAGTTCACCGAGAAGAAGGGTCTCAAGAAACCCACCCTGCCACACCTTGATTTTGGACTTGTAACCGCCAAACTGTGCGAAAGCAAATGTCTGATGTTCAGTCATCTGGTCAACAGCACCCGGGGCCTCAAGCAAACTAGTATAGAAGATACAGCTGTAGAAAGCTATGTCTCCCAATGTGAGTGGCACGGAGGAAGTTTCGGGAGGTTTAGAGAAGAGATGAGACTTAATAAGAACTTGCAAGGAGGGTGAGAAACCCTCAGACATGATGTTTGGCTACAATTGATTCACAGAGAGTTTACACTGCACCTATGAAAGCCTTTCTGATCAAATTCCTCAGACAGAAAAGGCAACAGTGAAAGAAATCTTCCACGTATTGGGCTGGCCAAAAAGTTTGTTTGGATTTTTCTGTAAGATGTAATGGAGAACCTGAATGAACGTTTTGGTCAACTGTATTGTGGCTTTTCCGGAATTCCCCTCCTTGTGGGGTCCAGGGTTGGAGTGGCCCCAAGAAAAAGGTGTGCGGACTTGGAGGGCGCAGAGAAAAGGCAGCCCTTCTGCGCTCCGAGGGTGGAGCAGGGCAGGCAGATGAGGGGCAGTTCCGGCACTCTTGGCGGGGGGCGGGGGCAGCCCCTCCACTCCCGGCCAGGCGTGTGGGACTCTGAGGGTGCGAAACCCTGGCTTGTCCTGCAGGTCACTGAATCATGGCCATCGTATGGGGTGACAGCTCTCCCAGTCTGTCCCTCCCCCTCCCCACTCCCCACTCCCACTCGCTCCGGAGCTGCTTCTGGCCAATCACCCTTCAACACTCTTCAGAGACAGGATCTTTCCAGATCGAGTCTAAACACTCTGTCTAGGTGCTAAGACCTTTTATAATATGTCCCACTCTGCTGCCCCACCATCTCCCCAGCTGCTCCCCAACACATGCATTCTGTCAAGGAAAACCAGTCTCTTCTTTCCTGTTGGGATCTACCATGCCCACTCCATCCCTCAGATTTGTCCCCATAGGGTCCGACCGCTCCTTCTTCAAGTTCAAGTCTCATCTCCTTCACAAAGCCTTCATCAAAGCCATCAGGTGCCATATTTTAGAGAAAAGACCCTGGAGTCAGGCTCTCTGGATTCAATCCCTGGCTTTGCCCTTCCAGCTCTTGGTGACTTATGATGAGTTAAGTCACATAAAGCATTTGTATTGTGCCTGACACATAGAAAGCACTATAAAGGTTAGTTTCTATTTCATTTGTATTATCACCCCATCAGTCCTTTCTCTCCAATACTCTTTTCCCTGAGCTTCTATACCTGCTATAGTAGACACCACAGCACTCAAGTACTCGTCCTATTTGCTGCGATTTCATGTGCAACAAAGAGGAACAAAAACATTTTATCTACGATCAGAACATCAGTAAGCAATAGCTTATTCATGAACGATAAAATATTCCTCATTCTTAACTCTCAGCCTGAGGGGGAGAACCTGCCCTGCTTCTTCCTGGTAACCTTTAACCCCTAGAGACCCAGGAGGGAAAAGATGGGGACAAATCACCAGGAGCAAGAAAATGCAAAACATGCCCACAGAATGGTTCTGAAACCTATCTTCCTGGTGCATTTCAACACCTAGAAGATGAGATATTAACAGATGTGGCTTTCACATCAAGAAGCGCTATCTTTGGGGTGACCTGACCAGAGGCAGGGCCCTCAGCCAAGTAACAAAACACTCCAAAGGCCCAGGGCCCAAGGGACCAGCAGGTCGTGATATGACCAGGGTGAGGTAGGCCACCTCAACACTGTGCAGGCTCCCAGCACTACTGCCAAGGGTCTCCTGGCTTACCACCGAGACTGCTGAAAGCTCATGAATCAGTTAGTCCACAGATCAAGACAATGCAGGAGTTACGAGGTACTCACCTGCTTCGGGTCCCTGTTTCTTTGGCTTTAACCTGAAGGGATTGCTGGAACCAGAGGAGAGCTGACAAGCACTCGGCTCTGTAACGCTGCACAGTCAGAGCAGGTAGAGGCTGTCAAGGAGGACTCTGGGAGTTTGATTTCTGTCAAAAACCCTCCTCAGATTCAAGGCAATCCCTGCCTAAATTCCAAAAGCATTTTTCACCGAAACAGAAAAAAAAAATAAAATAAAATTCCCAAAGTCTGCAAACAGTCAAAGCAATCTTGAGAGAGAACAAAGCGGGAGGCATCACGCTTCCTGATTGTAAACTATATCACAAAGGTACAGTAGTCAAAACAGACATGCAGATCAATGAAACTGAGAGAGCTGGGCTGGGGGCACACATGCTTTGATGGCAAATTAACTTACAACAAAGGAGCCAAGAACGTACAATGGGGAAAGGATAGTCTCTTCAATAAGTGAGAGTTTACTTTCCCCATCTTCATACACAGAACTACACTAAAGAAGAGACACAAAAAACAGAGCCGCAGGATAACCTGACGCATTTGGCCCGAGGGCCCTCCTGGCTAAGAGGCGCCAAAGCAAAGGATGAAGCCAGCATGGTGTGCAATGACCCAGGTTCATGTTTCAGCTCTGATACTTACAGGCAAGTTATCTGATTTTGGGGAGGCCTCGATTTTCTCAGCCAACACACAAGGCTGACCATACTGCACTTATTGATTAAAATGTAAACCACGTTGCACTGGACCCCAAAGCAGAGGAGGTGTCCAAATCATTCAGAAAATGTTGATCAGAAACCCACTAAGGAACAGATCTTGTTCCAAGGCACTGGGGCACAGTCTTAACAAAAAGGAAAAAAAAAAATCTCCCTCTTTACTAAGCTTACTTTTGGAAGCAGAAACTAGATAATAAGAAATAACTTTAATAAAGATCAGATTTCCTCAAAAGCACAGGAGGCTATGAAGAAAAATCAACTGGGGTAAACAGGACAGAGGTGGAAAGTCCTCAGCAAAGGCCACTCAGAGAAGACAAGCCTTGAATGGACACCCTAGTAAATGTCACTATTACCCTCACGGCCAGTACTCAGGGTTTGGTGCCAACAGTGCATATTTCCTGGTGTCCAAATGGGCATTTCTGCCCAATCTACCTCACAAAAGAGAGGTTCGGATTGGCAGAGAACTTAGGCATTCTCTGGTTCTTTTTATTGCAGAAAAATGAAGCCCAGAAACATGGGCCAGCAAACCCAGGGTCACACGGTCAGTTCAGAGACCAAGACTGGTTCCACCACCCGTCTCCTGACTCTAAGACCGTGCTCTTCTCTCTGCTTCACAACCTGTTGCCCCAGGCTGACGCAGACCCCTGCCAAATTGTGGACCTGGTGCCTGGAAGATTTCTCTCCTGTCTTGTAGTTCAGCCGGCACTGTAGCTCATGGCTATTAGCTGTGTAGTCTGACTATATCTCATTCAGACACATTTATACGGGGGGGAAAGTTATCATGGATTTGGAAGAAGGCATCCATGAACCACGTGACTCTCGTTTCAACAGCTAAGAGTCAAAGACCATCAGTTCAGGGTGTCCCTGGGCACCCAGCATGTCCCCCACACAAATGCAAACTCCACCCTGCCTGGCACTGCCCACACAACACTCCTCAGCTGTAAGGCAGTCTTTAAAAACAGACCAAGCATTTGTTTTCCATCTTTCTCCCCTTAGATTTTCATAAAAACAATATTCGATTTGTTAAGACTCCTTGAACCACCAAGAGACTGCCCACAGAGGGCAGTTTGGGGAACTCAAATGTGACACAAGTTTTTGAAGGTTCTTTTTGTTTTGTTTTGTTTTTTAAACTTTTATTTATTTATTTTTGGCTGTGCTAGGTCTTTGTTGATGTGTGGGTTTAGCTGCTCTGTGATATATGGGATCTTCCTGGTTCAGGGATCGAACCTGTGTCTCCTGCATTGGCAGACGGGTTCTTATCCACTGAGTCACAAGGGAAGCCCTTTTTTGAAGGTTTTTGATAGCATAAGTCTATGCAGTGATTGGGGGCATGTATAAGAACCGCTAAGGCTAAAGAGAGTGGCAAAAAGTGATAAACCTGGTTTGCTTCCTTTTGAACCTGCCCTGGGCCAGAAGAACGGTAGCTGAAGAACCGCTAGGCTAAATGTCCTATCCCAGGTACTCAGGGTTTGGTGCCAACAGTGCATATTTCCTGGTGTCCAAATGGGCATTTCTGCCCAATCTACCTCACAAAAGAGAGGTTCGGATTGGCAGAGAACTTAGGCATTCTCTGGTTCTTTTTATTGCAGAAAAATGAAGCCCAGAAACATGGGCCAGCAAACCCAGGGTCACACGGTCAGTTCAGAGACCAAGACTGGTTCCACCACCCGTCTCCTGACTCTAAGACCGTGCTCTTCTCTCTGCTTCACAACCTGTTGCCCCAGGCTGACGCAGACCCCTGCCAAATTGTGGACCTGGTGCCTGGAAGATTTCTCTCCTGTCTTGTAGTTCAGCCGGCACTGTAGCTCATGGCTATTAGCTGTGTAGTCTGACTATATCTCATTCAGACACATTTATACGGGGGGGAAAGTTATCATGGATTTGGAAGAAGGCATCCATGAACCACGTGACTCTCGTTTCAATAGCTAAGAGTCAAAGACCATCAGTTCAGGGTGTCCCTGGGCACCCAGCATGTCCCCCACACAAATGCAAACTCCACCCTGCCTGGCACTGCCCACACGACACTCCTCAGCTGTAAGGCAGTCTTTAAAAACAGACCAAGCATTTGTTTTCCATCTTTCTCCCCTTAGATTTTCATAAAAACAATATTCGATTTGTTAAGACTCCTTGAACCACCAAGAGACTGCCCACAGAGGGCAGTTTGGGGAACTCAAATGTGACACAAGTTTTTGAAGGTTCTTTTTGTTTTGTTTTGTTTTTTAAACTTTTATTTATTTATTTTTGGCTGTGCTAGGTCTTTGTTGATGTGTGGGTTTAGCTGCTCTGTGATATATGGGATCTTCCTGGTTCAGGGATCGAACCTGTGTCTCCTGCATTGGCAGACGGATTCTTATCCACTGAGTCACAAGGGAAGCCCTTTTTTGAAGGTTTTTGATAGCATAAGTCTATGCAGTGATTGGGGGCATGTATAAGAACCGCTAAGGCTAAAGAGAGTGGCAAAAAGTGATAAACCTGGTTTGCTTCCTTTTGAACCTGCCCTGGGCCAGAAGAACGAGCCTGGAGCCTGAGAGCTGTGGGATTTGGATGCGTCTGCATAACTCTCAGAGACTAGGAACACTTGCAGCCGGTGAGGGTGGGGACCTCACAGCAGCCCCCATCCTTTCATGGCACAGATATTGAGCACCTAGGATGTGCCTAGCACTGTTAAAAGCACTAAGAATATGACAGGAGACCACATAAAACCCCTGACATTATGACATCATGAAGCTTACATTCTATTGAGGTGGGCCTCCCAGGTGGCTCAGTAGTAAAGAACCCACCTGCCAATGCAGGAGACACAAGTGACGCGGGTTCAATTCCTGGGTCAGGAAGATCCCCAAGAGAAGGAAATGGCAACCCACTCCAGTATTCTTGCCTGGGAAATCCCATGAACAGAGGAGCCTGGCCAGCTACAGTCCATGGGGCTGCAAAAGAGTTGGATACGACCAAGCCTACACACACACACTTTCTAGTGAAGAGGAAGGAAGTGAACAAACTGGGAAGTGAATATATGCCAGAGAACGCTAAGTGGGTAAAAGACACAGGTGATGCCTGGAATCAGGACATGGAGGGCTTGTTATTTTACCCAAGGTTTCAGAGCAAGGCTCTCCACAGAGGTGACCTCGGAGGGGGACGGGTTTGTCAACGTAAGAACATTCCAGGCATAGTTCTCTGCAAACTCAAAAGCCCTCAGGCAGAACAGCGAGGGACACTCCTGGCCTGAGCTGAGAAAGGAAGAAGACGCGGGGTCAGAAGAGGAGTGAGGGCTAACAGACCTTTGCCAGCCTCGAGCAAGGCTGAAATTTAGCCTTGAGTAAGATGGGAAGTGAGATGCTGAATGATCAAAGAGGAACACAATTATTTGATTGATGTCTTAAAAGCAGTAGTCACTCGGTTGTGTCCAGCCACGCCAAGGACTGTAACCCGCTAGGCTCCTGAGTCTATGGAATCCTTCAGATAAGAATACTGGAGTGGTTACTCATTTCCTTTTCCAGAGAATCTTCCCGATCCAGGGATCAAACCTGCATCTCCTGCACTGTCAGATTCCTTACCACTGAGCCACCAGGGAAAACCAATGATGTCTTTAAATGGCTGAACCAATTGCTCTGCTCAAAAGAGACCACAGAGGGACCAAGACCAAAACAGGGAGGGTCGTTAGGAGACCATTATCCTAATCCAGAGGGGAGGTGTGGTGGCCTGGGTCCAGGCTGCAGCAGTGTGGATGGAGAGAAGTGACTCAATTCTGGATACAGAAGATGGAGCAGGGCTTCCCTGGTGACTCAGTGGTAAAGAATCTGCCTGCCAATGCAGAAGACACGGGTGTGATCCCCAGTCCGGGAAGATCCCACATGCCTCGGAGCAACTAAGCCCATACAGGACAGTTACTGAGCCTGTGCTCTAAAGCCCGGAAGCTGCAACTCCTGAGCCCACATGCCACAACTATAGAGGTCTCCTTGCACCTAGAGCCTATGCTCTGCCACAAGAGAAGCCACTGCCGTGAGAAACCCCCACTTGCCACAGCAAGAGAAAAGCCTGAGCAGCAATGAAGACCCAGAACAGCCTACATAAATAAATATATTTTTTAAAAAAAAGAAGGAGAAGAAGAAGGGACTTCCTTGGTAGCTCACTGAACAGTTCATCTGCCAGCAGGAGACACAGGTTCAATCCCTGATGGGAAGATCTCACACACTGCAGAGCAACGAAGCCCATGAGCCACAACTACTGAGCCTGTGCTCTAGAGCCTCGGAGCCGCAACTATCGAGCCCATGGGCCACAAGTACTGAAGCCCATGTATCCTAGGACCCAAGTTCCACAGTAAGAGATGTCACTGTAACATGGAGCTGCACGCCTCAACTAGAGAGTATCCCGCACTCCCTGCAACCAGAGAAGAGCCTGTGCCAGCCTCGAGCAAGGCTGAAATTTAGCCTTGAGTAAGATGGGAAGTGAGATGCTGAATGATCAAAGAGGAACACAATTATTTGATTGATGTCTTAAAAGCAGTAGTCACTCGGTTGTGTCCAGCCACGCCAAGGACTGTAACCCGCTAGGCTCCTGAGTCTATGGAATCCTTCAGATAAGAATACTGGAGTGGTTACTCATTTCCTTTTCCAGAGAATCTTCCCGATCCAGGGATCAAACCTGCATCTCCTGCACTGTCAGATTCCTTACCACTGAGCCACCAGGGAAAACCAATGATGTCTTTAAATGGCTGAACCAATTGCTCTGCTCAAAAGAGACCACAGAGGGACCAAGACCAAAACAGGGAGGGTCGTTAGGAGACCATTATCCTAATCCAGAGGGGAGGTGTGGTGGCCTGGGTCCAGGCTGCAGCAGTGTGGATGGAGAGAAGTGACTCAATTCTGGATACAGAAGATGGAGCAGGGCTTCCCTGGTGACTCAGTGGTAAAGAATCTGCCTGCCAATGCAGAAGACACGGGTGTGATCCCCAGTCCGGGAAGATCCCACATGCCTCGGAGCAACTAAGCCCATACAGGACAGTTACTGAGCCTGTGCTCTAAAGCCCGGGAGCTGCAACTCCTGAGCCCACATGCCACAACTATAGAGGTCTCCTTGCACCTAGAGCCTATGCTCTGCCACAAGAGAAGCCACTGCCGTGAGAAACCCCCACTTGCCACAGCAAGAGAAAAGCCTGAGCAGCAATGAAGACCCAGAACAGCCTACATAAATAAATATATTTTTTAAAAAAAAGAAGGAGAAGAAGAAGGGACTTCCTTGGTAGCTCACTGAACAGTTCATCTGCCAGCAGGAGACACAGGTTCAATCCCTGATGGGAAGATCTCACACACTGCAGAGCAACGAAGCCCATGAGCCACAACTACTGAGCCTGTGCTCTAGAGCCTCGGAGCCGCAACTATCGAGCCCATGGGCCACAAGTACTGAAGCCCATGTATCCTAGGACCCAAGTTCCACAGTAAGAGATGTCACTGTAACATGGAGCTGCACGCCTCAACTAGAGAGTATCCCGCACTCCCTGCAACCAGAGAAGAGCCTGTGGCAGCAGTGAAAACCCAGAAGAACCAAAATGAATAAATAAAATAAACCCAGAATCGCCAAAATAAATAATAAATTAATAATTAAAAAAAAAAAAAGAACGGAGCTTCCCTTGTGGCTCAGTGGATAAGAACCTGTCTGTCAGTACAGGAGACACAGGTTCAAGCCCTGACCCGGGAAGATCCCACATACCGCAGAGCAGCTAAACCCACACATCAACAAAGACCCAGCACAGCCAAAAATAAAAAAATAAAAGGTTTTTTTTAAAAAAAAAAAGAAGAAGAAGAAGAAGAAGATGGAGCAAATGAAAACTGCTCATGGTCTAAACATGAGGTGTAAAAGAACGTGAGAAGTCCAGGATGACAGCAGAGGTGTGGTTTTTTTTGACCACTTCTATTGGTCTTTCATTTATTCTTTGTTCTTTGACCCGTGTTGGCCTCCCATCACAGTGTCCTTTCTCGTCACAGAGCACCGGCTCCGGGCACATGCGCTCCAGAGCGCTGGTTCAGTAGCTGCACACATGGGTCCAGCTGCTCCGCTGCACGTGGGATCTTCCCAGGCCAGGGATTGACCCGGCGGCGCCCCTTGTACTGCAAGGTGATGTCCTAACCCACGGGACCACCAGGGAAGCCCGACAGCAGAGCTTTAACCTGAAGAACCTGAGTGCAGAGTTGACACTAATGGAGATAAAGTCCGTGAGAGGGCCAGGGGGGCGGGGGGCGAGAAGCGAGGGAAAGAGAATTTTCCTACCAGGTATTCAAGCTCTGATCTTGCATAAGAGATGGACCCTATGATCCTGCAATTCCACCCACTACATATAGCCTTCAAAAGAATTGAAAACAGGGACTCACACAGATACTAATACTGCACACCAGTGTTTGTGGCATTGCTTTTCACAACAGCCACAAAATGGAAGCAGAGACTTTCCTGGTGGCTCAGGGGTTAGGACTCCACACTTCCAATGCAAAAGACGCAGGCTCTGTCCTTGGTCAGGGAATTAAGATCCAACAGGCCGTGGGGAGTGGCCAAAAGACTTTTAAAAAGTGGAAACAATTCATGAATCTATCCACAGATGAATAGATAAATAAAATGAGACCTTACATACAAATCAGCCTTTAGAAGAAAGGAAATCCTGACCCAGGCTACAATATGGATGGACCTTGAAGATAAGCTGAGTGAAGTGAGCCAGCCATCACAGTGAAAGGGTTTTACCTCGATTTGAGAGTTAAACCCAGGGCCCAGGCCTGATCGAACCCTGCTTGGGACTAGAACCCACGTGGCTGGAGCTTGAATTTCAGCCAAAACTCTATTTGGGACTTGAACCCATGTGGCCGGGGCTTAAACGTAGCCAAAACTCAGTTTGGGACTCAAACCCACATAGCTAAGGCTCAACCCCAGCCAAAACCGGCTTGGGACTTGAACCCATGTAGTCAGGACTTAATTCAGTACTCACCCAAGGTCTGGACCCACTGATGCTCAGGTTCTTCATGCCTCAACGCAGAAGGAATTCAGCGAGAAGCAGAGTGATAGACAAGAAGAGGATTTATTAGGATAGGGTACTTATAAGAGGTGCAAGCGGGCAGGGAGGAAAGCTCTGCTCTGCTCTCTCTTTGACTGAGTGGGCAGCAATATATATAGGCTGGTAGAAGACCGCCCCCCTCAAGTAGACGCAGATGCAGGACATACATCATTAGTTCCTTCTTCGCCAGCTCCTCCTTCATCAGCTGTTTATACCCAGTCAAGCCTGCTTTACTGAACAAGGAGCAGCTCTCCTGGGTTATCATCAACTCACTGGCCTCCCAACTTTTCTCAGGCTTCACCCTTCTACCTACCATTCCCTACCAGGACTCTACAACCACCTACCTATTCTACTCAGTCCCTATCAACAGGACAAATGTTGTAGAATTCCGTTGATACAAGAGACCTAACATAGTTAAATTCAGAGAGAGAGAAAACAGACTCGTGGTTGCCAGGAAGTAGAGAGAGGAAAGGGCAACTTATTGTTTAATAGGTCCAGAGCTTCTGTTTGGGAAGATGAAAATGTGTTGGGGACAGAGCGCGGCGAAGGTTACGTAACAACGTGAATGTATTTAAGGCCACTGACCTGTATGCCTAAAAATCGTTAAAATGGTAAATCTTGTGTTTATCTTTACAGTTTTAAAAAAAAAATCGATGGCAATTTCAGAGGTTAGTCCATTAGCAAGGGCTCTCTCTATAAGGCTCGATAAGGCTTTAAAGACCTATAAATTCAAAAGAAAAAAAATCATCTTAGAGATTTCCCATGGTTCCTGCACCCAATCCACCAGGAGGGCTTCAGAACAGGAAAAGGCAAAGCACTGGGGGAGGGGAAGAGGTGGAACAGAAGCCCATTCCAGGCAAGAGGAACAATGAGGAACAGATAGGATGGGTATTTTCTGACCATCCAGTGGTTAGAACTCTGTGCTCTCACTGCCGGGGCCTGGTTTCCATCCATTGTTGGGGAGTTAGGATTCCATGCACCTCATGGCACAGCCGAAAAAAAGAAAGAGAGGAGGTAGAACTGGAATAAGATGGTCAGAGAAACAACGTGAACAAAGAGGATTAAAACCACAGGCACAGGGCTTCCCTGGTGGTCCAGTCGGTAAGGACACCCGCCACTGATGCTCAGGTTCTTCATGCCTCAACGCAGAAGGAATTCAGCGAGAAGCAGAGTGATAGACAAGAAGAGGATTTATTAGGATAGGGTACTTATAAGAGGTGCAAGCGGGCAGGGAGGAAAGCTCTGCTCTGCTCTCTCTTTGACTGAGTGGGCAGCAATATATATAGGCTGGTAGAAGACCGCCCCCCTCAAGTAGACGCAGATGCAGGACATACATCATTAGTTCCTTCTTCGCCAGCTCCTCCTTCATCAGCTGTTTATACCCAGTCAAGCCTGCTTTACTGAACAAGGAGCAGCTCTCCTGGGTTATCATCAACTCACTGGCCTCCCAACTTTTCTCAGGCTTCACCCTTCTACCTACCATTCCCTACCAGGACTCTACAACCACCTACCTATTCTACTCAGTCCCTATCAACAGGACAAATGTTGTAGAATTCCGTTGATACAAGAGACCTAACATAGTTAAATTCAGAGAGAGAGAAAACAGACTCGTGGTTGCCAGGAAGTAGAGAGAGGAAAGGGCAACTTATTGTTTAATAGGTCCAGAGCTTCTGTTTGGGAAGATGAAAATGTGTTGGGGACAGAGCGCTAAGGTTACGTAACAACGTGAATGTATTTAAGGCCACTGACCTGTATGCCTAAAAATCGTTAAAATGGTAAATCTTGTGTTTATCTTTACAGTTTTAAAAAAAAAATCGATGGCAATTTCAGAGGTTAGTCCATTAGCAAGGGCTCTCTCTATAAGGCTCGATAAGGCTTTAAAGACCTATAAATTCAAAAGAAAAAATCATCTTAGAGATTTCCCATGGTTCCTGCACCCAATCCACCAGGAGGGCTTCAGAACAGGAAAAGGCAAAGCACTGGGGGAGGGGAAGAGGTGGAACAGAAGCCCATTCCAGGCAAGAGGAACAATGAGGAACAGATAGGATGGGTATTTTCTGACCATCCAGTGGTTAGAACTCTGTGCTCTCACTGCCGGGGCCTGGTTTCCATCCATTGTTGGGGAGTTAGGATTCCATGCACCTCATGGCACAGCCGAAAAAAAGAAAGAGAGGAGGTAGAACTGGAATAAGATGGTCAGAGAAACAACGTGAACAAAGAGGATTAAAACCACAGGCACAGGGCTTCCCTGGTGGTCCAGTCGGTAAGGACACCGCCTTGCAGTGCAAGGGTCGCCGGTTCGATCCCTGGCCTGGGAAGATTCCACGTGCAGCGGAGCGGCTGGACCAATTGTATCCAATTACTGAGCTGGAGCTCTGGAGCGCATGCGCCCAGAGCCGGTGCTCTGCAATGAGAGAGGCCACTGCGATGGGAGGCCCACACGAGCCAAAAAACAAAGATGGATGAAAAAATAGATAAATGAAAGACCAATAGAAGTGGACTGCCCGCTCCCCCTCCCTCCCCAACCCGTCCCCCCGCCCCTCCAAAAAACCGCAGGCACAGAGACGCCGTGGCCCTTCAATTGAGGAGAGATTCCAGGCCAGCTTTGGTGACCCAGCAAAAGTCATGCGCTTAACATCCCCTGTGAGGCCATAACAGGGCCTCGTTACACAAGAGCTCACAGTACTGAGTACTTACTCTGTGTCTGAGCCCTGCAAGGCTACTGACTGGCTTCATCCTCACAACCACCATCCAAGGGAAATACTCTAAACATCCCGATTTCACAAATGGGGAAGCTAGAACTCACCTTCATTTGAAGGTGCAAGTAGCAGAAAAGCAGGAGTTGAACCCAGGCAGCCCAGTTCCAGAGTGAGGCTCTTAACCATTAGGCTACCCAGCTCTCAGTGCCAGACAGTATAACATGCAGCATGGTGCCTTTGGGGGTTGACATTTATAGATTTGACTTTCCAGCATTTCATCTTTCGAAACCCTCATAAACCTTTAAAACACCCCATGACCAGACCAGATAGATGTCTCCAGTCAAAAGCCCCCTGTATCTGAAGTCCACAAGCTTATCTCCAAGTCCAGCCTTGGCTTTCTGATCAAACACACGGATTTTCTACTGATTTATCAAAAAAACTTCATGACAACAGCAGACCACAGTGTGGCCGTAAGAAAGCCAGCCCCGAGCTCTGTTCTGTGTATAACTGTTAAAGGGACACAGTGGAATTCTCTTGAGAAGCCAATGTAGAGAAAGCCGGAGGCCAGCCAGCGGCAGGGCCGGGAGAGGTTTGTTTCTGGTGAAGTCATGTTTACACCAAACTCTGACTTCAAAGTCCAGGCAAGGGAGGGCCGTGCAAGCAGGTTTCAAAGGAAACATTCGTGACCAGGGAAGAAGCCTGTGACCTGGCCAACAGAGGAGTCCCCGGCAAGGACAACTGTCATCTTTCTCCCATCATTTAAAGCAAAGCTTGTGAAGATGAAAAGTCACAGCAAGTTCTTCTAAGCTCTGCACACTGTACATGAATCCCCATGCCTGGCTGAATTCCTTCTACCTCTTTGCGTGCTGGCTGCGGAAAAATGCTCACTGAATGAAGAGGTGCGATGAATCCGTATGTCACAAGTCCTCTGGGGAAAAGGGTCGAGTCTCTATCATCTTTAAATCTCGAGACACTTAATAAATGTCAAGGTACATCATACGAAAAAAAAGTACTCTGCTGGAAACGCAAATGCTGAGAGGCCAGAAGCTACTCCCAAGAAAACGAGAGAGGAGTCCACCGCCATGTGAGTGCTGGGAAGCCAGCCAGAAGCGTCTGCCATCATCTCTCTAGTCTACGTGCCAGCCATGCTATGCTGGGGAGCTTCCTGGGTCCCCTGGGGATGTGACATCTAACAGAAGCCCAGTCCTGTGAAAGAGCACACAGAAGGAGCACTAAGCCCAGACGCGGAGGCTCAGGGTGTCTCAGGTGATGATTCGAAGGTCCAGAAAAACCAGGGGCAGAAGGAGTGTGGAGGAACATCATGATGACAGAGCAGGAGCCTCATCATGAACCAGGGTACCAACAAGTGCTTGGGAATGCCTGGGGTGACTGGAACACACGGGGGAGTCAGGAGTGATGACACGGAAGCAGGTCATGGCAGCCTTGGGTGCTAAGCCAAGGATGGGAACTTCACCCTGAAAGCCAAGAGGCACCTCAGAAGAATTTTAAGCAGGCGAGTAACATGATCTGATTTTTATTTTAGACCGGCGTCTACTTAAAGCTCATGCCATCCGTGGAGGAAAAGCTCTAAGGCCAGCAGATCCGTTAGGAGGCAAGTACAATAAATAATGAGAAAATAAATAAAGAGGTAATGAAAATGTAAGACGTCAGAGGAGTTAAGGAGGGGCGGACATGACTGTCGTGACAAGCAGGTGGCTACAGGACTGATCAGAGGCACAGAAAATGCCACGGGGGTCTCACTGGCAGGGCGAGGGGAGGAGAAGGTGGGCCCAGCGCTGGAAAGCAGGTTTGAGAATCCACGGCCCCAGAGCGTCCCCAGCGAGAAAAATGAAGAGCTCAGGACAGGTCCTCGAGAAATTCTGCCATTTGTGAGGTTATGAGAAGAGAGGAGGCCATCAGGGGCCTGGGAAAGGAAGACAAAGTGGCCTCACCCTGCAGACAGAAGAGAAATCACTGGGGAATTCCCCAGTGGTCCAGTGGTCCAGTGGCTGGGACTCAGCACTTTCACTGTGGGGACCTGGGTTCGAGCTCTTCATGGGGAACATTGCTGTTGTTGTTGTTGTCATTTAGTTGCTAAGTTGTATCCAACTCTTTGGGACCCCATGGAGTATAGCCTGCCAAGCTCCTGGATCCATGAGATCTTTCCAGGCAAGAATACTGGGGTAGGTTGCCATTTCCTTCCAGGGGATCTTCCAGACCCAGGAATGAAATGCGCATCGCCTGCACGGGCAGCCAGTGGCAGGTGGATTCTTTACCCCAGAGCCACCAGGAATAAATCCCATAAAGAGACAGATGAACGGGCCACTAAGCCACAAAACTGCGAGAGGCTCAGGGTGTCTCAGGTGATGATTCAAGGTCCAGAAAACCAGGGGCAGAAGGAGTGTGGAGGAACATCATGATGACAGAGCAGGAGCCTCATCATGAACCAGGGTACCAACAAGTGCTTGGGAATGCCTGGGGTGACTGGAACACACGGGGGAGTCAGGAGTGATGACACGGAAGCAGGTCATGGCAGCCTTGGGTGCTAAGCCAAGGATGGGAACTTCACCCTGAAAGCCAAGAGGCACCTCAGAAGAATTTTAAGCAGGCGAGTAACATGATCTGATTTTTATTTTAGACCGGCGTCTACTTAAAGCTCATGCCATCCGTGGAGGAAAAGCTCTAAGGCCAGCAGATCCGTTAGGAGGCAAGTACAATAAATAATGAGAAAATAAATAAAGAGGTAATGAAAATGTAAGACGTCAGAGGAGTTAAGGAGGGGCGGACATGACTGTCGTGACAAGCAGGTGGCTACAGGACTGATCAGAGGCACAGAAAATGCCACGGGGGTCTCACTGGCAGGGCGAGGGGAGGAGAAGGTGGGCCCAGCGCTGGAAAGCAGGTTTGAGAATCCATGGCCCCAGAGCGTCCCCAGCGAGAAAAATGAAGAGCTCAGGACAGGTCCTCGAGAAATTCTGCCATTTGTGAGGTTATGAGAAGAGAGGAGGCCATCAGGGGCCTGGGAAAGGAAGACAAAGTGGCCTCACCCTGCAGACAGAAGAGAAATCACTGGGGAATTCCCCAGTGGTCCAGTGGTCCAGTGGCTGGGACTCAGCACTTTCACTGTGGGGACCTGGGTTCGAGCTCTTCATGGGGAACATTGCTGTTGTTGTTGTTGTCATTTAGTTGCTAAGTTGTATCCAACTCTTTGGGACCCCATGGAGTATAGCCTGCCAAGCTCCTGGATCCATGAGATCTTTCCAGGCAAGAATACTGGGGTAGGTTGCCATTTCCTTCTCCAGGGGATCTTCCAGACCCAGGAATGAAATCCGCATCTCTTGCACGGGCAGGCATTGGCAGGTGGATTCTTTACCCCAGAGCCACCATGGAAACCCTAAGATCCCATAAAAAGAGACAGAAATTGAGAGAGGGAGGACGGGCTTCCAGGAGGGAAGCACCAAGGACTCCGAGACTACACTGGGAAAGAATGAAGGATGAGCAAGAAGAACTCTCGGTGGAGACGGAGGAAGCCCCATGGCAGTAGGTGGGGCCCTGGAGTGAGTGGCACATGAAGAAGAGGTGATGGTGAAGCCAGGTGACCTTTTCAAGCAGGTTGGCGCTACCAGGGCACCACCACAGTAAGAGGGGGAGGGGCAGATGGAGGGTCTCTTCAAGAGGGGAGGGGCATGTGTATATTCATTTGCCAAAAGGAGACACCAGGACAGAGGTGGGGTGCCGGGGAGAGAAGGAGGTGAGGGAAGGGGATGCACAGAACCCCTGGAGGGGTCAGCCTCGGGCACCAAGGCTGATTTGGGCATGGAAGAGGTGGGAGGGTGTCGATGAGACCCAGGGGCAGGAAACCCCAATTTTGCAGTGATGGGCAGTGACTCTGCTCCCACAGGTGATGCCATGGGAGACGCAGGCTCGGTGAAGATTTCAACATTTCAAGAGAAGTTAGGCTATTCCTCTTGAATACATGCTCGATTTTCTGGAAATCTGCTTTTCGATGTTTGTAACCTCAAATACACGAAGCCCAAGACCTGACTGTGGCCCAAATCAAGCTGCTTACAAGCAGGATTTCCTCTTCCCACGGTTACTTCTTCCTCTCATCTCCCCCTTCATGTGGGTGTCTCCCCTCTCAAGAAAGCATTTCCTTTACAGGATCCAAAAGACTTTTTCCTAAACTCTGGTGGATCTTCATTGGACATAGATACTAAGTTCTCAGTCTCTGGTCTCTGCCCCACCCTGAACTCCAAATTCAACAGATCCTGTCCTGGGTGTGCTGGTAGCTCAGTCATGTCTGACTTGTCGCAACCCCACGGACTGTAGCCCAACAGGCCCCTCTGTCCATGAAATTTTCCAGGCAAGAAGACTGCAGTGGGTTGCCTTTCCCTTCTCCAAGGATCGAACCCAAGTCTCCCGCATTGCAGGCAGATTCATTACCATCTGAGCCACCAGGGAAGCCCATATACTGTCATATAAGTGTGTAAATGTTCCACCTGTGCCACAAATGTTAAGAGCTCCACACAACGAGAAACCCTGAGACTCCTTTGGAAGGAGTCAATTATTTCTCTATTTTCTATAGGCTTTTTTTTTCTACAGTGCGTTTTCTACAGGCGTTTCAAACAGCTGAAAGGAGAGAGGAGGACTTGAATGTCTAGGTCCTAGAGAAGGAGAGGTGTGGCCCCTCGTGTCCTGACCCAGCTCTCTCCTGAGTGTGACTTCTGGTCCAGAAGGTGTGGTCATCTGAGGAGGCTCCCGTGAGCCTCATGGATCCCTGGATGGAGGGCTTATTATTACAATTAAAGTCATCCTTCTTTCAGCCCCACTGACCTTCTCTCACCTGCGTTTGGGGTGGAGACTGACTCGGCCTGGGCTCGGCTGGTGGCTTCCTCGGGTTTATTCTGGTCTTTAGGTTCCAGAGCTGGCGGCTGCGGTGCATTCTAACAACAAGGACAAGGGCTGTTAGCAATAGCACTTCAAATCATACAACCAATTAATGTTTCTCAAATGCATACTATGTATTTTTTAAAAAATGGAGGGCTTCCCTGGTGGTCCAGTGGGTAAAGAGACCACCTTGCAGTGCAAGGGGCACCGATTCAATCTCCCCTGGAAGATCCCTCGTGCTGTGGAGCAGCTGGACTGGTGTGTCCAATTACGAGCCAGTGCTCCAGAGCACATGCACCCATAGTCAATGCTCTGCAATGAGAGAGGCCACTGCAATGGGAGGCCTACACAGGCCGAAGAATAAAAAATGGATGAAAAATTTTAAAAGATGACTTAGAAGCAAAAAAAAAAAATTTTTTAATTATTTAAAAAAAAAAGATCCAGGTTTTCCCTGGTGGTCCAGTGGTTGCGAATCCACCTACCAATGCAGGGGACACAGGTTGGATTCTTGGTCCAGGAAGACCCCACATGCTGTGGGGCAAATAAGCCCAGGCACCACAACTCCTGAGCCCACACACCCCAGCCGGCCAAAGCCCACACACCTTAGAGCCGCTGCAAGAGGAGAAGTCACCACGATGAGAAGCCTGCACACCGCCACGAAGAGGAGCCCCCACTCACCATAACTGGAAACAGCCCACACGCCGTAGTGAAGACCCAGCACAGCCAAAAATAAAAACTAATAATAACGTAAACACATAATCAATTTTTAATAATAAATGACTAAACCCAGGGGCCCCACCTTTATGCCTCACCACATCCCAGTCTAGCCCACCCCTATATTGGAAGCTTGGTCTAGAGAAGAGATACCAGAACCTTCAGAAGAGCACAGGCATCAGCTAAAAAGATACTCTTGTGTGGAAGGCTAGAGATCCTCATGCAAAGGGGACAGACAACGCCATCTAGGCTCATCAGGTCAGCAGAGCCAGTCCCTGTCCTCGAGGACTTGGCAGTGGCCAGAAGAAAAGAGAGAAGGTGCAACTCAACACTGAGGAACAAGATGCTGTCAGATGAAGAGTGTATACAAAGGAGGATGTGAGTTGCCACCCACAGTGTCTCTCTTGTGCACCACACTGACCTGGATGCCCTGGGGCAGGAGTGCTGCCCAGCGGACTGGACTCCGCGAACCGGTATTGAAACCTATGTGGTATATCTCCAATGCAGGGGTCACCACCATCTCCAAGTTGGGGTCCCAGCACGATGGAAACCCTATCTGATTTTCTTTTTTCCCTTTTCAGAAAGCCTATCTGAGCACAGAATTCCCTGGTCAGTGCCAGGATCCTGCCTGCCAGCCACATGGAAAGCAATTTATAAAGAACACACATGGGCTGTTTTCTTCATATGTTTGCTCTTTCAGTGAAATAACACAGTAAGCCCCCTACCTATGAATGCGTTCCATTCCAAGGGGTCACCACCACTGCCATAGTTCACCATACAGTATGGATTGGGGAAAAAACTTAGAAGAAAAAATTTTTTAATTATTTAAAAAAAAAAGATCCAGGTTTTCCCTGGTGGTCCAGTGGTTGCGAATCCACCTACCAATGCAGGGGACACAGGTTGGATTCTTGGTCCAGGAAGACCCCACATGCTGTGGGGCAAATAAGCCCAGGCACCACAACTCCTGAGCCCACACACCCCAGCCGGCCAAAGCCCACACACCTTAGAGCCGCTGCAAGAGGAGAAGTCACCACGATGAGAAGCCTGCACACCGCCACGAAGAGGAGCCCCCACTCACCATAACTGGAAACAGCCCACACGCCGTAGTGAAGACCCAGCACAGCCAAAAATAAAAACTAATAATAACGTAAACACATAATCAATTTTTAATAATAAATGACTAAACCCAGGGGCCCCACCTTTATGCCTCACCACATCCCAGTCTAGCCCACCCCTATATTGGAAGCTTGGTCTAGAGAAGAGATACCAGAACCTTCAGAAGAGCACAGGCATCAGCTAAAAAGATACTCTTGTGTGGAAGGCTAGAGATCCTCATGCAAAGGGGACAGACAACGCCATCTAGGCTCATCAGGTCAGCAGAGCCAGTCCCTGTCCTCGAGGACTTGGCAGTGGCCAGAAGAAAAGAGAGAAGGTGCAACTCAACACTGAGGAACAAGATGCTGTCAGATGAAGAGTGTATACAAAGGAGGATGTGAGTTGCCACCCACAGTGTCTCTCTTGTGCACCACACTGACCTGGATGCCCTGGGGCAGGAGTGCTGCCCAGCGGACTGGACTCCGCGAAGCGGTATTGAAACCTATGTGGTATATCTCCAATGCAGGGGTCACCACCATCTCCAAGTTGGGGTCCCAGCACGATGGAAACCCTATCTGATTTTTTTTTTTTTTTTTCCTTTTCAGAAAGCCTATCTGAGCACAGAATTCCCTGGTCAGTGCCAGGATCCTGCCTGCCAGCCACATGGAAAGCAATTTATAAAGAACACACATGGGCTGTTTTCTTCATATGTTTGCTCTTTCAGTGAAATAACACAGTAAGCCCCCTACCTATGAATGCGTTCCATTCCAAGGACGCACTTGTAAGTTCAACAAAGTTAGCCTAGGTTCCCAACTAACACAGCTGGCCATATAATACTGTACTGGGATAGGTTTATACTACTTTTCCCACAAATAGTACATTTCAAAAACACACCAAAAAATACAGACAATAGTTTTCATCTTATAGTATGGTAGCTTGTAAAGTATAGGAGTGCAGTACAACGGCTAACCTACAGGGGCTGGCATCGCATGAACAGGCGAGAAGAGCTACTGACCGGAGGCGGGAGCCGAGGCAGGAGGTGGTAGAGCTAAAGGACCGTCAGCAGTAGGAGACGGAGGGCCAGCTCACTGACATCTTTGGAAGTTCACAGCGTGAAGGTTTATGTGTAGGGGACTCGCTGTATTTGCACCACTTTAACAACCAGTGGTGTGAAAACTGAGATACAGAGAGCTTAAGGAAGTTGCCCAAGAGCTCACTGGAGGAGGCTGCAGAGCTGGGATTTGAAATCAGGCCGTGCGGCTCATGAACCCATGCTCTAAACCATCCGCATGTGTTTCACAGCACATATTAGACAATACGAAAGAAAAATCAGGCAAAGCTACCAAGGTACTCAAAAGAAGTTATCCAGAAGAAAATATGGTTCTTAGCTAATTATATAGATAGCATCTCTGTGTCCTGTTGGCAACGCTGCGTCCTGTTGGCAAAACTCTAGCCAAAACTAGAGGGCGTTAGAAATAACAGAATAATATTACTGTTAATAAACCAGCAAAACAAAGACTCTGCGGCAGTTGGAATGGATCAAGGGGTGAAAAAACAAATTTGGTTTCAATTGACTTTAGGAAAGGAAATGCTCACATCATCAAGCAAATGATTTTTTTCTGATACAAACGTGAAATTAATCTGATACAAATAGGAAGTTAATCTGAAACCATCAAAACAAGTCATGCTGCCTTAAAATCTCATGTTCCCTCTAAAACTGTAAACTTTGGCAGGAAGCTATTATTCAGTCCAGCCATCCTGCATGGTGAGTCCAATTCAATCCCTAGAGATAAATATTAAGGCACTAAATGCTTCTAAGCTGTATTATGTTAGTAACGGTGAACCGTGCCCAGAGAAAACTTTCAGGGAGAAAAATCCTTTCAAGCCCACCATTTCGGTGTTTTCCTGAATACAGAGGATGAGAAAAACACAAAAAAGAACCCAAGATGTCGAGTTGGACACACGGGAGAGAGAGAGTCGTGAAATTAAATGGTGTAAAAATGTAAATCCTCTTAAAGTGTTTCCTTTAAGGAACTCCTAAAGGAACTCCATGGGACCTCCCTGGTGGTCCACTGGTTAAGACTCGGTCCTTCCACAGCAGGGGACACTGGATTCTATCCCTGGTCAGGGAACTCAGATCCTGTATGTTGCCTGGCGTGGCCAAAAAATAAATTTAAAATAAAAGGAATTCCTCTCTGGTAAACATTGTACTGGGTGACGCGTGAGCTTGGGAGAGATTAAGGCAAGGTCTGGCCACTGGTAGAGCTTCTGCTGCACCAGAAAACAGGCTTGATATCATCTAAGCCAAGCAAGGGACAAAAGCAATGACTTCTGCTGACGCGTCTGGCGCTGATCAAAGGCGAAACTTGGAGGGCAGGAGCCCGGCCGCGTCAGACCCGACAACCGGCCTCGTTATTCCAGGACATGACCACTGTGTGGCAGGAAAGGACGTGGAGGAAGGGCACGCTGGGACCAAAGAACTCACTGGAGCCACTCCAGAGGAGAGAGGATACTCGGGAGGTTGGGCGGGGAAGCGGGGTGGGGAGTGGGGGGAGGATCCTTCCACCCAGGGCCTCCAAAACCCCAAAGGCTGTTTTCCTACGTGGATAAGGCACAGGGAACTGTGTGGAGAAGATTGATACATAACTATATTCCCATGCAAAAGGGTAGAGATCTGCTTAGTTACTCACTCCCCATAAAATAGTTACTAGGCAACAAAGCACCTAGTGGCTAAATAGTGCTCCTTCTATACATGTGCTTATGCTACTAATGTGAACTGCTCACAAATTCCTGGCCAAGAAGATTGAACTGAAATGTTTATTCTAACAACAAGATCATGTGTTTTTGACCAACGGATCAGTGAAAAATGTGCTGTGCTCTGTCGCTTCAATCGGGTCCACCTTTTTGAGGACCCATGAACTATAGTGCACCAGGGTCGCCTGTCATGGCATTCTCCAGGCAAGAATACTGGGGTGGGTTTGCCATTTCCTTCTCCAGGGGATCTTCCTGACCTAGGGATCTAATCTAGGTCTCCTGCTTCGCAGCCAGATTCTTTACCGTCTGAGCCACCAGGTGAAGAATAACAGAGTTCAATAAAAATCAACAAGGGTACAGAGAAAACACAGGCTTTCATACCCAGAATGTACACGAATACAGCCTTTTGGGAGCAGCTATTAAAAAGATACATGCAGGGCTTCCCTGGTAGCTCAGTGATGAAGAGTTTGCCTGCCAATGCAGGAGACACAGGTTCGATTCCTGAGCTGAGATCCCACATGCTGCAGAGCAACTAAGCCCGTGAGCCACAACTACTGAGCCTGTGCTCTAGAGCCTTGGAGTCACAACTGTTGAGCCCATGTGCCCTAGAGCCCGAGTTCCACAACAAGTCAAGTCGCAATGAAGCCTACTCACCTCAACTAGAGAGTAGCCCCCACTCCCTGCAATTAGAGAAGAGCCTGCAGTGAAAACCCAGAATAGCCAAAAATGAATAAATAAATAAACTTAAAAAAAAAAGTTACATATACATACACATGCTCCTTCAGCAATTTCACCACAAAGTATTTGAGTGAAATCCTTGTATGCACGCTCAAAGTGGTGTGTACCAGGTTGTTCATCGACGTGGGAAATGACATGTAATATACAACACTTCGTCTGGGCCATGCAATCATTCACAACAATGAAGGAGAAAGAAACAGATCTGTATTCACCTACACAGAACATCTCCAAAACATCTCTTGTTAAGAGGGGAAAAAGAATATTGCAAAACAACAATGGCATAGTCTTATTTATGATTTCTTTTAACCCACTAAAGTATCGACATCTGGGTTACTGAACCGGTATGTCCAAGAGCTCTGAACAGTGCCTTCAGGGGGCACACTGAGATGATGGCAGTGGTCAGCACCATGGAGAACCATGCAAATGGGCTCGGGACGAGGAGGACATCCTTTGTTTATTTTTTTTGCCAAAATTAATTGCTACACAGTATAATTAAAAATTAAATCTTTGGAAATGTTAGCTCTAAAAATGTGCACCTGCCCACTTCAGTCTGCACCAGGGTTGGGAGTGTTTTACCATCTGTGACGAGCTCCACAAGAGGAGGGTCATTCAACTGATATCTATTGAGCATGTGCTCAATAGATACTGTTCTAGGTTCTGGAGGATAATTAAAAATATCTGCCTTCAGGGAACCTCCCTGGTGGTCCAGTGGTTAAAAATCCACCTTCCGGGCTTCCCCTGGTAGTCCAGTGGGTAAGGACACCGCCTTGCAGTGCAAGGGGCGCCGGTTCAAGCCCTGGCCTGGGAAGATCCCACGTGCTGCGGAGCGGCTGGACCGATGTGTCCAATTACCGAGCCGGAGCTCTGGGGCGCATGCGCCCAGAGCCGGTGCTCTGCGACAACAGACACCACCGCGATGGGAGGCCCACAGGAGCCAAAGAACAAAGACGGATGAACATAGAGAAACGAAAGACCAATAGAAGTGGCCCGCCTGCTCCCCACCCCCCCCCACCCAACCCCCACCAAAATAAATAAATAAATAAATCTTTAAAAAAAAAAAAAAATCCACCTTCCAATCCAGGGGATGCAGGTTCGACCCCAGGGAACTAAGATCCTACATGTCGCAAGGCACTTAAGCCCGTGAACCACAACTAGAGAAGTCCACGCGCTGCAATGAAGACCAAGCACAGCCAAAAACAAACTAACAAACAAACAAACAAAAATATATATATATACATACATACATATATATCTTTATGGAGTTCACATTCTAGGGGAGTTCATGGCATCATCTCCTTTGGCAGTGGCAAGGGAGTCTCTGGGAGAGAGTCAGGGATTGATAAAACATGCCCAGAGTCAAGGTCAGTTCTTTGAGCCCAGAGGAAGAGGAAGACGTGCAGCTCCCGTGCCACTGCCCAGGCCTAATGGAGGGACTGAGAGCCAAGTACAGAAGAAAGAAAGGGGACAGCCACGTCTTGTCTGGCTTAGGAGCTCCCAGTTCCTTGGGGCCTTCAAGAAGAGTTCCCTTCTTACACGGGGCCACTGAGGATGACAGTGGCTGAGAGCCAACAGGAAGGCGGACACAGGGACAGACAGGAAGAGGAGCAGCGGGGGGGTTTGGAGGATAGACAAGCTTTGGAAATGTTAGCTCTGCACCGACTTCAGTCTGCACCAGGGTTGGGAGTGTTTTACCATCTGTGACGAGCTCCACAAGAGGAGGGTCATTCAACTGATATCTATTGAGCATGTGCTCAATAGATACTGTTCTAGGTTCTGGAGGATAATTAAAAATATCTGCCTTCAGGGAACCTCCCTGGTGGTCCAGTGGTTAAAAATCCACCTTCCGGGCTTCCCCTGGTAGTCCAGTGGGTAAGGACACCGCCTTGCAGTGCAAGGGGCGCCGGTTCAAGCCCTGGCCTGGGAAGATCCCACGTGCTGCGGAGCGGCTGGACCGATGTGTCCAATTACCGAGCCGGAGCTCTGGGGCGCATGCGCCCAGAGCCGGTGCTCTGCGACAACAGACACCACCGCGATGGGAGGCCCACAGGAGCCAAAGAACAAAGACGGATGAACATAGAGAAACGAAAGACCAATAGAAGTGGCCCGCCTGCTCCCCACCCTCCCCGACCCAACCCCCACCAAAAATAAATAAATAAATAAATCTTTAAAAAAAAAAAAAAATCCACCTTCCAATCCAGGGGATGCAGGTTCGACCCCAGGGAACTAAGATCCTACATGTCGCAAGGCACTTAAGCCCGTGAACCACAACTAGAGAAGTCCACGCGCTGCAATGAAGACCAAGCACAGCCAAAAACAAACTAACAAACAAACAAACAAAAATATATATATATACATACATACATATATATCTTTATGGAGTTCACATTCTAGGGGAGTTCATGGCATCATCTCCTTTGGCAGTGGCAAGGGAGTCTCTGGGAGAGAGTCAGGGATTGATAAAACATGCCCAGAGTCAAGGTCAGTTCTTTGAGCCCAGAGGAAGAGGAAGACGTGCAGCTCCCGTGCCACTGCCCAGGCCTAATGGAGGGACTGAGAGCCAAGTACAGAAGAAAGAAAGGGGACAGCCACGTCTTGTCTGGCTTAGGAGCTCCCAGTTCCTTGGGGCCTTCAAGAAGAGTTCCCTTCTTACACGGGGCCACTGAGGATGACAGTGGCTGAGAGCCAACAGGAAGGCGGACACAGGGACAGACAGGAAGAGGACAGCGAGTGGAAGGAAATGAGATTAGAGAGGGAAGGAGCTTGTGGTGGAGCTGGCGGTGCTCTACCTTGGCCAAAAGCCGGGCGATCATCTCTCCCTTCGTGTGTCATCTGGAATCAGAGCAAGACCCGGCAGCCCTGACCTTGCAGGAGCCATGTGGAGCCTGCCGGACCTTGGCCTCCTCACCGGCCCTCCCTCCGCCCCCCTCTTCCCCACCCTAGGCCACCTGGCTTCTGCTTTGCTTCTTATCTAAGCTGAATGGTTTAGGGAATAGGTGAAGTAACTCCAGAGAGATCTAACATGAAAAAGGAGAACTGAGACGACACATACCGGAGTCATCATTCTGCAATACACACATAAATCAAATCATCACTTCATATACCTAAAACTAACACAATGTTAAATGTCGATTACATCTCAGTAAAGCTGGAAGAAGAAAAAATGGAGCTGAATTTATGGTTTACTTAAGAGATTAAACATACAGTTTAAGGGGAAAGAGTTAAGAGAACCTGTGTCCCAGACCGACCTGTATATTCACACATGGTGGGCAAGAAGGGGACCCCAGGATATACACAAAGGAAAGACTCAGTAATAGTGAAATGGCAGGCATCCTTGAGGAGTCAGTAAGGGAGAGATTTCTGGCTCTGGCAGCCTTTCCTGAGGCCTTCTCATCATCCCTCAGAGGCCCCAGGCTGCCCCACCTGAACCTGGCCCAGCCAGCTGCACGCGCTGTGAGTTCACACGGTGTTGGGAGGTGGCAGTTGTCTCACTGGCCTGGAGAGTCATGTTTGCTAAAGATCAGGGACAGGTTTGAACCCGTTCTTCCCAAACCTACGCACTGTCCTCAGAGAGTTGGACGGGGAGACACAGAGGGCGGGGTGAGCAGCTTCAGAGTCCTGACGATCCTGGTGAGTTTCAACCTGCCACATTCAGCTGACCAGGCTCGACCTCAAGCCACCTCCACTCCGTTTCTTTTCCACTTTGAACGCAGAGAATCAACCGGGAGTTTCCTGACGCACCGCTTCACATAGCAAAGAACCCTTTCAATAGAGAATGAATAAACAAGGGTTTCCCTGGTGGTCCAGTGGGTGGAGAGTTTGCCTTGCAGTGCAGGGGGCGCCGGTTCGATCCCTGACCCAGGAAGATCCCATGTGCCGTGGAGCTACTGGACCAGTTTGTCCAATTATGAGTCAGTGCTCTGGAGCGCGTGCGCCCAGAGCTGGTGCTCTGCAGGGTGCAGCCGCTGCAATGGGAGGCCCACACAGGCCGAGGAATGAAGATGGATGAAAATAAGTAAATAAAGGACCAATAAAAAAAAAAAAGATCAAATTTTAAAAAATACATGAAAATTTTAAAAAGAGAGAGAATGAATAAACAACAAGGTCCTACTGTATATCACAGGGCACTATATTCGATATCCTATGATAAACCATGATGAGCGAAATGTATATACATATAACTGAATCCCTTTGCTATACGCACAAATTCACCTGTTGTAAATCAACTAAATTTGAATACATTTCTTTTTTAATTTTTTTTTAAAGATTTATTTATTTATTTAATTTGGGCAGGGGTCGGGTTGGGGAGGGAGGGGAGCAGGCAGGCCACTTCTATTGGTCTTTCATTTCTCTATTTTCATCCGTCTTTGTTCTTTTGGCTCCTGTGGGCCTCCCATCGCGGTGGCTTCTGTTGTCGCAGAGCGCCAGCTCTGGGCGTATGCGCTCCAGAGCTCCAGCTCGGTAGTTGGACACATCGGTCCAGCCGCTCCGCGGCACATGGGATCTTCCCAGGCCAGGGATCGAACCGGTGCCCCTTGCACTGCAAGGCAGTGTCCTTACCCACTGGACCACCAGGGGAAGCCCTCTTTTTTAATTTTTAAAATAAGAATCCTTTCTTCCCACCTTCAGCCAGAGGTCCTTCCCAGCTCTATGGACAAGGCACCAACACAGAGCTCCTGGGTCGACTGCTGTCATGGGGCTGACACTGCTGTCTCTCTCGGCGACTGGAGGTGGACAGTGCTCCAGCACACCACACTGCTTTAAAACACACAGTTCCCTACCACTTCCCCAGGAGATTTCTAATCGTGATGCCTCCAAATCTTCCTTAGCAGATCTACTAGAAGTAGAAGGACTTTGCCCAAACCTGAGAAAGAAAAACATATTTGCCAGACCCCATCTCGCAGTCCTCAATAAAGGCTTGGAAACGCCCTGAAAGGCGTGGATGTGAGTGCCCTGTGCTTGGCCGCCCCCACGCGCCCCTGCTCCCATGTCACTACCTCACAGCCAAGTGCTTCCTAGCAAAATGCCCAAGGGCTTTGTCTCTGTCTGCAAGAGTCTGCCCTGGCCTCAGGGCCTCTGCCACTGTGTCTGCTCAGCTCAGAAAGGAGTAGCAGCTGAGTGGAGGGTGGCAGGGAGTTGCCGCTGAGAAGGGGTGAGCCCCACAACAGACACAACTTGCTTCAGGGGCCAAACACAACTCTGCACCTCCTGGGTGGGGTTTCTGGTCACAAATCTCACTAGGAAGGAAGGCGTGGGAGAGAAGAATGAAGGTGCTGTCTTTGTATTACTCTCTTCATAAACTGGTCAGAGCAAGAGACTCTCATCCAAAAGGTGTTTTTTTTTTTTTTTTTCACAGAGTTCTGTTGTTTACTGCCACATGTCAACCTGAATTAATAAAAAGAAAGTAATCAATTGGGAACAGAAGAGTCAGAAGTCACACTTCTCAGTCTTAACTGACATTTCAGATGCCAGTCGCTGGCACTGGGCCAGACTGAGCAGATCTGGGGAGTCTCCTCCTCCTCAGTTCCCCAGCTTTCTTCCTCTCCCCCTTCCTCAACTGCAATTCTTGGCCATTTAATCTCTGCTGTGGGGACTTCCCGGGCGGTCCAGTGGTTAAGACTCTGCATTACCAGTGCTTCTACTGCAGCGGGCACAGGTTCAGTCCTGGTCAAGCAATCCCACATGCCATGGAGTGTGGCCAAAAAATAAACCAATCTCTGGACTTTGGGCCTGTGCTCTGTAACACGAGAAGCCACCGCGATGAGAAGCCCATGCACAGCAACAAAGAGGAGCCCTCACTCACTGCAACTAGAGAAAGCCCAAGTGCAGCAATGAGACCCAGTGCAGCCAAAAATTACATGAATAAATTCTTAAAATCTCTGTTATAAACTCTGGGTGACTCCAGCACACCACACTGCTTTAAAACACACAGTTCCCTACCACTTCCCCAGGAGATTTCTAATCGTGATGCCTCCAAATCTTCCTTAGCAGATCTACTAGAAGTAGAAGGACTTTGCCCAAACCTGAGAAAGAAAAACATATTTGCCAGACCCCATCTCGCAGTCCTCAATAAAGGCTTGGAAACGCCCTGAAAGGCGTGGATGTGAGTGCCCTGTGCTTGGCCGCCCCCACGCGCCCCTGCTCCCATGTCACTACCTCACAGCCAAGTGCTTCCTAGCAAAATGCCCAAGGGCTTTGTCTCTGTCTGCAAGAGTCTGCCCTGGCCTCAGGGCCTCTGCCACTGTGTCTGCTCAGCTCAGAAAGGAGCAGCAGCTGAGTGGAGGGTGGCAGGGAGTTGCCGCTGAGAAGGGGTGAGCCCCACAACAGACACAACTTGCTTCAGGGGCCAAACACAACTCTGCACCTCCTGGGTGGGGTTTCTGGTCACAAATCTCACTAGGAAGGAAGGCGTGGGAGAGAAGAATGAAGGTGCTGTCTTTGTATTACTCTCTTCATAAACTGGTCAGAGCAAGAGACTCTCATCCAAAAGGTGTTTTTTTTTTTTTTTTTCACAGAGTTCTGTTGTTTACTGCCACATGTCAACCTGAATTAATAAAAAGAAAGTAATCAATTGGGAACAGAAGAGTCAGAAGTCACACTTCTCAGTCTTAACTGACATTTCAGATGCCAGTCGCTGGCACTGGGCCAGACTGAGCAGATCTGGGGAGTCTCCTCCTCCTCAGTTCCCCAGCTTTCTTCCTCTCCCCCTTCCTCAACTGCAATTCTTGGCCATTTAATCTCTGCTGTGGGGACTTCCCGGGCGGTCCAGTGGTTAAGACTCTGCATTACCAGTGCTTCTACTGCAGCGGGCACAGGTTCAGTCCTGGTCAAGCAATCCCACATGCCATGGAGTGTGGCCAAAAAATAAACCAATCTCTGGACTTTGGGCCTGTGCTCTGTAACACGAGAAGCCACCGCGATGAGAAGCCCATGCACAGCAACAAAGAGGAGCCCTCACTCACTGCAACTAGAGAAAGCCCAAGTGCAGCAATGAGACCCAGTGCAGCCAAAAATTACATGAATAAATTCTTAAAATCTCTGTTATAATTCTGGTGGGGGCCATCTCTCACCCACCCCTGACCAGCCTCCATCTCCTATCAAACTCCCACAGGTCTCTTCGCCACTCAACATTCTGTGCGGCTGCTATCCCACAGGTTAGACCAGCTTTTCACCTTTTTTTTTTTTTTTTTTTTTAGCTTGTCACCTCTTGAGTCTCCAGTTTTTTTTAAATTGAAGTATAGTTGATCTATAATGTTGTGTTAGTTTCAGATGTATAGCGAAGTGATTTCTTTTTCAGATTCTTTTCTATTAAAGGTTATTACAGGGTTGGATCTCCGAGCTTTTGCTGTCTCTCCTTTTCCACCCCTAACAAGGCCATCCCGCACACTGGCAGAGTGGATTTTGAAGTCTGCTGACTTTCCATTCTTTCCTGAAGTTAAATCAGGCTCATCGACAGCTCCCAGAGAGCAGCTGATATGCACAACTTGCGTAATCACTTATTAGGGCATCGGTTCTGGTGTTTGCTTCTTTTGTTTGCTTTTGGATTTCATTTTGTTTGTTTTTGTGTGGTTTGCTTTTACCCAGAGTCTATGCAAATGCCTGGAGATCAGGGAACTATGCAGGAATGGACAGACAGAGACTAGGAGCCCATGGTGATAAGAGGGAGTGTGATAAGTGATAAGACAGTGATAGGAAGGCTGATGGCGTTTCTGCCGCAAGCCGCGTACCATGCACCTAGCACTGGGCTGGTGATGTGACGGTGAACAAGCCAACCGCCTCCCGCCCTCCCGGAGCTGGCCATCTGATGGGGGAGGTGGTCAGATGAGCAACCAGTTACTGATTGATAACCTGATATGAACAGTGCTGAGAACAGGGAAGTACACAGCAACACGGGCGCACAGATTGTAGGAGGATGTGGGGACTCTGTGTGTCAGGGAAGAAGACTTCTAGGAGGAAACTCCCTACGCTGAAACGCGAAGGATGAAGAAAGAGAAGCCTGCGAGAGGCTAGAGGGGGCAGGGGATGAAAGAGCTGGGTGCGGCTGGAGAGGCCGGACAGAAGCTGACCATGACCAGACTCAAAAGCTGGGGAGTGCGGGAGCAGTCTCTGAGGCCCTGGGCGGACCAGGAAGGGTGGAGTCACGCCCAGGCCCCCTCCAAGACCTTTGCTTCCCTGGGTGAACCCACAGGCTGTCTCAATAAAACGTCCCTAGGGAAACACCCATGAACACAAAACAACCAAAAGGGCCGATCCGCATCAGAGTAAAGCGGGTCGGAGACAGGACCCACTACCTATGTTATTTCGGCCTCCAGAAAAGCCCTATCAAAGGTTCTCCATGATCACATCACAAGAACAGGGCAAACAGGTTTCAAGGGACACATAGAATCCAGCCGTTTCCACTTTAAAACTTGCAGAACACCAGGTGCATGTGAGCACAGCCTGCAGTGTGGGCCATTTCCCCAGGTTGCTGGCAAGGTTTGGACTCACCATCCAGTGGCAAGAACCCAGTTAGTCCAAGGTGTTTATTTCCTTTTGATAAACAGTATGTGTGAATTCCCATTTTAGGGACAATAATTACTTCAAACAAAGGGCAGTTCCCAAAGACAATATTTAGAGGAACTGGTTCTCCTCCATAAGAGAACTACAGCTCAGTTTTTAAAAACAATAACTTTTTAAAGGCCTTAGCTGAAAGCATTCATTTGTCTCTCAGACACGATTCAAGAAACACGTAATTTTTGGAATACAGAGTGTTAGAATAGAGAAAGGAAAGCAGAAAGGGAGCCATTCCCCTCCAGGCTTCCTGGACCACCAGCTCTAACCCCAGCCATACAAGGTACTGGCAGTGCCCACCTGACACGCCTCCCTCCTGCAGCTAAATTCCTAGAATTCATTTTCTAGGAATTTAGACAATCCACACCGGCTGCCTCTACACTCTCACTTGACCTCCCTAATTGCCCTGAAGGGCCCACTTAAAATTCAAGTTGTAAGCGAACTTACACTCTTACAAGCAGAAAAAGGCTCTGTGTCTATCCTCTTCTGCCTGCTCATATTCCAGCCCTCCCCACTGCCTGGCCACTAAGCCGGAGGATGGAGGCCAGGATCTGACCCTACGCCCTGGAGGAGACCACACTCCCAGGTAAAACCCACAGGACACTGTCTGGAAAGGCGGAGGTCGTCGAAAGCCATCTCTCTCACCTGGGCCGGAGTGGGGGACCTTAAGACAAGCAGGGGACAGGAATTCCCTGGTGATCCCATGGTTAAAGACAGTAACTACAGCCATAAAATCAAAACACATGCTGCTTTTAGAAAACCTATGACAAGCCTAGACAGCTTATTAAAAAGCAGAGACATCACTTTGCCAATAAAGTTTCATATAGTCAAAGATACGATTTTCCAGTAGTCAGGTACGGATATAGTGGACCATAAAGAAGGCTGAGCGCCTGATGCAAACAGCCAACTCTTTGGAAAAAACTTTTTTCCAAAGCTGGGAAAGACCGAGGGCAGGAGGAGAAGGAGGCTACAGAGCATGAAGAGTTGGATGGCATCGCTGCCTCAATGGTCATGAGTTTGAGCAAACTCTGGGAGATGCTGAAGGACAGGGAGGCCTGGCATGCTGCTGTCCACGAGGTCACAAAGAGTCGGAGGTGACTGAGCGACTGGACAATAATATCCAGCAGTTAAGATTCTGAGCTTCCACCCCTGGGGCCTGGGATCCCATCCCTGGTCTGAGAACCAAGATGCCCACAAGACACAGGGTGGGGCCAAACAAAACAAAACAAAAAAGGCAGCAGGCAGGGGTCAAATGCCAGGCTACAGGCGAGAAGCCATGTCAGGTCCCTAGGGGAGAAAGCAAGGCCGGCACCTACCCACGCTGTTTGTGAGACTTTGCTAAAAGGCTCTCCTCTCCCGAAATACCCGGAGCTGGCCTGACCAAAGGCCTGAAATAACCACCAAGACGGATCCACCCCTCAGGGGCCCAAAGTCCTCTTTTCAAATGTAAATATAACGAAGTATTAACATACAGCGCCCTGGCACGCCGCAGTACAGCCATCTCGGAGCGCAACGCTGTCCCACAAGGCTTAGGGATTAGGGACCCACCAGGGTGAGGAGGCTAGCTTCTGCGGCCACGCCCTCCCTGGGAGGTGTGAACCTGGCCAATAGCAACTCCCGACAACTACTTTCCTCCCCACCTTTCTCTCCAGGCTGTGCCCCGCGCTGCCCTCCTCAGCCAACCCTGGGCAGAGGCTCACAGCAGCCCAGGTGGCTAAAATCTGCCTGGCAAGTCAAAGGGACTCTCACCTGGGCCGGAGTGGGGGACCTTAAGACAAGCAGGGGACAGGAATTCCCTGGTGATCCCATGGTTAAAGACAGTAACTACAGCCATAAAATCAAAACACATGCTGCTTTTAGAAAACCTATGACAAGCCTAGACAGCTTATTAAAAAGCAGAGACATCACTTTGCCAATAAAGTTTCATATAGTCAAAGATACGATTTTCCAGTAGTCAGGTACGGATATAGTGGACCATAAAGAAGGCTGAGCGCCTGATGCAAACAGCCAACTCTTTGGAAAAAACTTTTTTCCAAAGCTGGGAAAGACCGAGGGCAGGAGGAGAAGGAGGCTACAGAGCATGAAGAGTTGGATGGCATCGCTGCCTCAATGGTCATGAGTTTGAGCAAACTCTGGGAGATGCTGAAGGACAGGGAGGCCTGGCATGCTGCTGTCCACGAGGTCACAAAGAGTCGGAGGTGACTGAGCGACTGGACAATAATATCCAGCAGTTAAGATTCTGAGCTTCCACCCCTGGGGCCTGGGATCCCATCCCTGGTCTGAGAACCAAGATGCCCACAAGACACAGGGTGGGGCCAAACAAAACAAAACAAAAAAGGCAGCAGGCAGGGGTCAAATGCCAGGCTACAGGCGAGAAGCCATGTCAGGTCCCTAGGGGAGAAAGCAAGGCCGGCACCTACCCACGCTGTTTGTGAGACTTTGCTAAAAGGCTCTCCTCTCCCGAAATACCCGGAGCTGGCCTGACCAAAGGCCTGAAATAACCACCAAGACGGATCCACCCCTCAGGGGCCCAAAGTCCTCTTTTCAAATGTAAATATAACGAAGTATTAACATACTGCGCCCTGGCACGCCGCAGTACAGCCATCTCGGAGCGCAACGCTGTCCCACAAGGCTTAGGGATTAGGGACCCACCAGGGTGAGGAGGCTAGCTTCTGCGGCCACGCCCTCCCTGGGAGGTGTGAACCTGGCCAATAGCAACTCCCGACAACTACTTTCCTCCCCACCTTTTCTCTCCAGGCTGTGCCCCGCGCGCTGCCCTCCTCAGCCAACCCTGGGCTAGAGGCTCACAGCAGCCCAGGTGGCTAAAAATCTGCCTGGCAACGAGTCAAAGGGAGCGGATGCAGCCTGGCGATTGGTTATCCCGCCGAAAGGGGCGTGGCGTCAGATGCTCCCTAGAAACTGTCGTACGTCCTTCTCTCGGGTCCCTCACTGTTCTAATTTCTCTGGGACCTCGAGTCTTGGGGTGGTTCTTTTACTCCTTGGACACTGGCGGCCCTATAATTACATTATGGGAAGGCGTAGGGGTGTCATCTAGTTTCTGGTTGCAGTGGAAGAACTTGACATTGCAAGGGTGTGGTTTTATTTAGGTTGTAAATTCATTTGAGGTACTAGGAGGGACTTAGAGAGATGGGGAGCGGGGCTCAAGTCCCCTCAAAGCCCTTTGGCGCACTTCCTGCTCCCTGTAGAACCTCACTTCTTTTCTTCCCTCTCCACGCCCAGTCACGTTCTCAGCTGCTCATTCCAAACCTCTCCCTTTCCTGGTGCCCTCTTCCCGGCACTACTACCTTCTCCCTTAGGGCCCCACCGCCGGCCGCATCCATTTCTGCCCTTTCCCAATCTCCCTCTTCTATTTTCCCTATAGATTGCTCTTTGCTTCCTCTTTCCTTCAGACTCCCATAATCTCCATAGTAAAGAGCCAGTGATCCAACTTCATGAAGGCCCCAGTTCCTTCCCATGCCCTTTGGGTAGGGAGCTGGTGGTGGGTGGGTGGAATTGAGCCATTCCTTGGCTCACTCAGATGACCATTAGCGAGTTCTTAAGCAGGTCTCCGAGATGCCTCAGCCTTGGAGCCCAGGAGGCCAGTGGGAGAACGGATACGGAAGACTGTCCACGTTGGGAGCAAGTGTCCAGCTGGTTTAGTGGGAAAGAATCTGCCTGCTGATGCAGGAGATGTGGGTTCAATCCCTGAGTTGGGAAGATGCCCTGGAGTAGCCTTGCAGGGAGGAAACAAATTCTGACTCCATATCGCCATCTGTTTCTTTGACTTCTGCGGCCACGCCCTCCCTGGGAGGTGTGAACCTGGCCAATAGCAACTCCCGACAACTACTTTCCTCCCCACCTTTTCTCTCCAGGCTGTGCCCCGCGCGCTGCCCTCCTCAGCCAACCCTGGGCTAGAGGCTCACAGCAGCCCAGGTGGCTAAAAATCTGCCTGGCAACGAGTCAAAGGGAGCGGATGCAGCCTGGCGATTGGTTATCCCGCCGAAAGGGGCGTGGCGTCAGATGCTCCCTAGAAACTGTCGTACGTCCTTCTCTCGGGTCCCTCACTGTTCTAATTTCTCTGGGACCTCGAGTCTTGGGGTGGTTCTTTTACTCCTTGGACACTGGCGGCCCTATAATTACATTATGGGAAGGCGTAGGGGTGTCATCTAGTTTCTGGTTGCAGTGGAAGAACTTGACATTGCAAGGGTGTGGTTTTATTTAGGTTGTAAATTCATTTGAGGTACTAGGAGGGACTTAGAGAGATGGGGAGCGGGGCTCAAGTCCCCTCAAAGCCCTTTGGCGCACTTCCTGCTCCCTGTAGAACCTCACTTCTTTTCTTCCCTCTCCACGCCCAGTCACGTTCTCAGCTGCTCATTCCAAACCTCTCCCTTTCCTGGTGCCCTCTTCCCGGCACTACTACCTTCTCCCTTAGGGCCCCACCGCCGGCCGCATCCATTTCTGCCCTTTCCCAATCTCCCTCTTCTATTTTCCCTATAGATTGCTCTTTGCTTCCTCTTTCCTTCAGACTCCCATAATCTCCATAGTAAAGAGCCAGTGATCCAACTTCATGAAGGCCCCAGTTCCTTCCCATGCCCTTTGGGTAGGGAGCTGGTGGTGGGTGGGTGGAATTGAGCCATTCCTTGGCTCACTCAGATGACCATTAGCGAGTTCTTAAGCAGGTCTCCGAGATGCCTCAGCCTTGGAGCCCAGGAGGCCAGTGGGAGAACGGATACGGAAGACTGTCCACGTTGGGAGCAAGTGTCCAGCTGGTTTAGTGGGAAAGAATCTGCCTGCTGATGCAGGAGATGTGGGTTCAATCCCTGAGTTGGGAAGATGCCCTGGAGTAGCCTTGCAGGGAGGAAACAAATTCTGACTCCATATCGCCAACTGTTTCTTTGACTTGCTTTCCATTGCTTTTATTATTATGACCATACTTAACGGTTTGCCTTGAGGACCCTGTCCCTCTGCCTGACTGTTAAAGTAAAATGCCTTTGTTCAGAACCCTGTCCACCTGTAGATGACAGGAAGGGAGAAATTAACACATCCTCTGCCTGAGGTTTGCCATCCTAGGAGAGGTTTGCAAGATGAATGGCCTTTTTGCTTTGCTTCCTCACCCCTTCCCATCTCTGATTTATAAAAGAACCCGGCATCCAAACCCCAATAGGATGGTTATTTTGAGGCATTAGCCTGCATCTTCTCGGTCAGCTGTTTTCCGAATAAAGTTTTCCTTGCCTCAACACCTCATCTCTCGAATTCACTGGCCTGACCTGTGGCGAGCAGAGCAAGCTTGGGCTCCGTAACAGTAGGAAATGGCAACCCACTCCAGAATTCTTGCCTGAAAAATCCCATGGACAGAGCAGCCTAGTGGACTGCAGTTCTAATGGGCTGAGTCCCAAAGAGTTGAATATGACTGAGTACACACACCCACATCCTGCCCAAAACTACTCTCTAGGATCCCCTCCTGTTCTCAGGCCCTCCCCTAGAGAGGATCCTATGGGCCTCAGCTGTCTTGCATCCCCTCAGGTGGGGGCAGCCCATCCACTGGATGGGGCTCTGAAAGGGGCCTCCAGGCTGCTTGGACTGCGGTCAGGGACAGTGGGTGGGGCCAGTTATAATGCAAAAGCTTTGAATGCGGACTCTCCCTTGTTTATCGTCATCCAGAAGAGCAAATACTCCAGAAGGGAAAAGATCTAGGGTAATGCTGTTTGGGAGGGGCTGGCAGCAGCTGACGAGGCTAAACCCAGACCAAGGCTTCACTTTTCTTGAAGCCTGGAGCCTCCCCCTACTCCCTAAATGAGTAAGAGCCTTTTCTAGGCTGGCCCAGAAACTAGCCAAACTGTCGGGTTCTCTAGTTTCTGCCACTTACTAGCTGTGTGACCTGAAAAGAATTGCTGAACCTCTCTGAGTCTCAGTTTCTAGATCCATATGGAAAATAATACCCATCTCATAGAGTTGTATACAAATCAAAAGAGGTAAGGCATATACAATACACATACAATGCCTAACACAAAGTAAGAATTTCATAGAAATCTCTGACACTTCCAGCCCTTACTGTATACCAAGCACATTTTATGTGTTAACTTGCATCATCCTCACAAGAATGCTATAAACATTTAGCAATGCTAACATATCATCTACTTTATAAATAAGGGAACTGAGGCACAGAAAGGTTCAATAACTTGCCCGAGGTCACACAGCTAGGAAGTGGCTGAACTAATAGCCATCAGTATCATTTTATTCCTCTACTAAACCGCAGGCTTCTTGAGGAAAAGGGCTTTGTACACAGTATTTAGGTGGACCAGTGGTAAAGAACCTGCCTGCAATGCAGGAGTCACAGGAAACCAGGGGGTCCATGCCTGGGTTGGGAAGATCCCCTGAAGCAGGGCGTAGCAACCCACTCCAGTACTCTTACCTGGAAAATTCCATGGACAGAGGAGCCTGGCAGGCTACAGTCCATAGGGTCGCCAAGAATCAACCTGAAGTAACTGAGCACACACATTTCAGTTCTTAAAATATCAAGGCCCTACACATTTTTGAAAGACAGCTTTCCATTTTCTAAAATCTCCCTAGGGCGGGGAAGAATCCCAGCTTCCTCAGAGTAGAAGCAAAGGCACCACAGGAAAGGGAGGAAAACGCTCTCTTTAAAATCGGGAGGCCTGAATTGACCTAGAGGGTGTCACCTTTTCCAGATGTAAGAGGTGAGACAGATTGCTTCTCTGAATCTCACCTTTCTGAAGCCTTCTTGCCAGGGGCCAGGGAGAGCCCAGCGTGAGATCTCAGAGATGCACACACGGTAGACCAGCAGGCCCTGTCCCTAAAGAAGGGTGGTTTTCCTTAATTCATTCTAATCTTTGGCCCTACTGCTGGCAAGTTTTCCCATGAAAGCCAAGCCTCAAATCTGTGCTGGAAAATAACAGGGTTTTAAAGGGAACTAGTCTGGCCAGGCTCCAGAAACTAGCCAAACTGTCGGGTTCTCTAGTTTCTGCCACTTACTAGCTGTGTGACCTGAAAAGAATTGCTGAACCTCTCTGAGTCTCAGTTTCTAGATCCATATGGAAAATAATACCCATCTCATAGAGTTGTATACAAATCAAAAGAGGTAAGGCATATACAATACACATACAATGCCTAACACAAAGTAAGAATTTCATAGAAATCTCTGACACTTCCAGCCCTTACTGTATACCAAGCACATTTTATGTGTTAACTTGCATCATCCTCACAAGAATGCTATAAACATTTAGCAATGCTAACATATCATCTACTTTATAAATAAGGGAACTGAGGCACAGAAAGGTTCAATAACTTGCCCGAGGTCACACAGCTAGGAAGTGGCTGAACTAATAGCCATCAGTATCATTTTATTCCTCTACTAAACCGCAGGCTTCTTGAGGAAAAGGGCTTTGTACACAGTATTTAGGTGGACCAGTGGTAAAGAACCTGCCTGCAATGCAGGAGTCACAGGAA
The DNA here is from genome assembly GCA_022376925.1 of Tragulus kanchil. Taxonomy (NCBI): domain Eukaryota; kingdom Metazoa; phylum Chordata; class Mammalia; order Artiodactyla; family Tragulidae; genus Tragulus; species Tragulus kanchil. The sequence continues at coordinate 11,051,665 of JAIOJX010000006.1, read as the reverse complement.
ACCAGGGGGTCCATGCCTGGGTTGGGAAGATCCCCTGAAGCAGGGCGTAGCAACCCACTCCAGTACTCTTACCTGGAAAATTCCATGGACAGAGGAGCCTGGCAGGCTACAGTCCATAGGGTCGCCAAGAATCAACCTGAAGTAACTGAGCACACACATTTCAGTTCTTAAAATATCAAGGCCCTACACATTTTTGAAAGACAGCTTTCCATTTTCTAAAATCTCCCTAGGGCGGGGAAGAATCCCAGCTTCCTCAGAGTAGAAGCAAAGGCACCACAGGAAAGGGAGGAAAACGCTCTCTTTAAAATCGGGAGGCCTGAATTGACCTAGAGGGTGTCACCTTTTCCAGATGTAAGAGGTGAGACAGATTGCTTCTCTGAATCTCACCTTTCTGAAGCCTTCTTGCCAGGGGCCAGGGAGAGCCCAGCGTGAGATCTCAGAGATGCACACACGGTAGACCAGCAGGCCCTGTCCCTAAAGAAGGGTGGTTTTTTTCCTTAATTCATTCTAATCTTTGGCCCTACTGCTGGCAAGTTTTCCCATGAAAGCCAAGCCTCAAATCTGTGCTGGAAAATAACAGGGTTTTAAAGGGAATCGAAACCATCGTGCTCAGCAGAATGCTCCCCACACATCTGCTGCAGCCCATGCATGGCAGCACCTCTGCTAGGATCCGTCAGCCTTGGGAATCAAATGCCTGACACCACGGGGCTGTCAGGCATCTGATTTGATTCAGCGGCTGGTAAACACTCTGGCATTCGCAACCCGTGGCAAGCATTCTCGCACCAAATTCTTTGTCCTCTGGAGGGCGGACAGAGAGCTGCTCTGTGCTGCAGAGCCCAAAGCCAGAATTCCAGTTTCCAAGCCCCAGCCAGAGAGCCCGCCAAGGCGGAGGCGCGCAGGCCACCACTGGCCCTTTCAAGCACGCTTGCAAAATAAACTTGCCCAAACTTGGACTTCTTTCTTGAAAAATTGGGTTTACTTGTTAATTCCAGAGGGGGGTGGGGGCGGCGTGGCACTGTCACAGTGGAAACACTTGGCAACACCCCCGTCCCCAGGGCATCTGAGTCCTGAGGGGCCTGAGCGGGGACCTCACTCCACCTCTGCAGAACCTCTGCCCCAGAATGCAAAACCTGAGCCCAAACATGAGGAAACAGCCTCAGAGAAACCCACACGGGGGACGTTTCGACAAAACAACCCACACGGGGGACGTTTCCCTTACACATCAAAACGCAGTGTCCAAATGACGACAAAGAGCGGAGAACGAACGGTTCCAGATCGAAGAAACTAAAGAGACCACGGCAATTAAATGACACGTGGGATCACGGATGGTTGAGGCCTCAGTGGGAAAACAGACCTGGCTATAAGGAAGTTATCATGGAGGCAACTGGTAAACTTGACACACGGGCAATATGTCCCATAATAACAATGCTGAGTTCCTAAGTATGACTCTTATATTGTTATGTAAGGGAATGTCCATACATGCTGAAGGATTTAGGAGTAAAGGGTCATAAAGTTTGCAATTCACTTTCAAATGAGTCAGCCGATATAATGATTATTATAATACCTAAAGAGAGGGATAAATTAAAACCAACAAGGTGAAACTGGGAAATTCAAGTGAAAGTTATATGGATATAATCTTTTGCATCTGTGGCTGTGCTGCAGCATGTGAGATCTTAGTTCCCCAACCAGGAATCGAACTCATGCCCTCTGCAGTGGAAGCGCAGACTGCTAGGGAAGTTTCAGTTATATGGATATTCACTGGGTCATTCTTGAAGTTTCTGTATAGGGTTTAAAGCAAATAAGTACATGCAATGCCAGAGAGCTAAGATATTCAAGAAATGAGACTCATGTGCCAGCAACAGGCAGAGTCCTGGGGTGCAGTCCTTTGGCTTTGGGACACTGGGGACCTAGCAGTATTTCAACAGTGCTGTTGTTCAAAATGTGTGTGTCGGTTTATCAGCCACATGGGAAAATCAGTTGTACCACATTATAATCATGCCTTGCTTTTGACCCCAAACAGCCCCATCCACCTGTTGAACCATCCTTGCTTCTGACAGACCAGAGACTGCTGACCTGGCAAGGGCCTTAGAGAAGGCATGTCTTTACCCATGTTACAAATGAGGAAACCAAGGCTCCAAGAGGAGCCTTCATTTGTCCAAGGTCATGGCTAATCCCACGGACTCCCGGACCCACTGTTCTTTTCAGGATTCTGGGAGCCCTGGAGTATCTTTCAGGCCCTTTGCTTACTTGTGACCCTTGAGAGAGGAAGATTTGTGCTTCTCCAAGGAAAGTGTTATTTTTAAAATGCACATGTGACATGGAGAGCAGTTCCTAAAGAGAGGGGACACAAATTTTCTTAACAGTAAAATTTTCACATAAGCACAGCACCTCCTGAATATGTGTGTTTGTTTAAACCAAAAACTGCTGGAACTTTCCTGGTGGTCCAGTGGATAAGACTGTGCTTCCAATGCAGGGGGCGTGAGTTTGATCCCCGGTTGGGGAACTAAGATCCCACATGGCCCTTGGGGTGGCTAAAAAATAAAGTGTTTTTTTTTAATTCTCATAGCACTTTATAATCATACTTAGATGTATCTCACAAATAACTTATATATAAAAAGTCAAGTTGGCCAAACAGAAAAATGAGGATGGAGACTTTGTCCTGGTTGGTCTGTCTGCCCCTCCACCCTCAGGCCTCTTCGCCCTGCATCTCTGCCTTGCTCTGTGCCTCCAGGAGGCTGGTCCCTCCGCTTCCAACACCTGGGCCCGCTTGCCCTCCAGCACAAGGCACCAACAGGGGGAAAAGTCAGGCTGTTTCTTCCTGTTTCTCATGGCGGGCAGTTCTGGCAGATGCTGTGGTCCCTCGTGGCTGGATTCCAGGAACATCATCTCTCCCCGGACCCCTTCAGGTCCAGAGGTCGAGCCAGCCTCCCACTTATCCCTTGGGGTCTCACTCCCCTTGTTGGCTTCTTGGTCCTGGTCCACTACTGTATAAACAGCTCCTGTTAAAGTCTTTGCTTTTAAGAACCTGACACATACAGAAATGAGTTTGAATGGATGAAAAATATGTATTGCCTTTTGAGAGCATGGGGTACATTTTTAAATAATTAAAATTTCCAAATGTCCCCTTAGCCACACCCACAGTCCACTGCCTAAATCCAGGTTCACGGTCAGGCTGCAGGCCCGGCTGTGGCTGCAGGCAGGAGCTCCGAGGAAGGACCCTGAGGACCTCAGCCCCGCCTCCTCCAGGCCTCCTGAGGCCACTCCCGGACTCGCAGGAACTGGGGCCGCAGTGCCTGGACCTCCTGGATGTGGGCCCTGCAGGACTTTGGGGAATAACTTGGACCATCCCCTTCAGGGACTGAGAGAGGGCAGGGGTAAATGGCGAGGTGAGACAAACAGAGGCGGGGGGGAGCTCAGAGCAGGTCGGGCAGGACAAGTGAAGAAAAGTCCGCTGGGATGGGCCCTCCACGTGCTTCTCGGGTCCCTGGCACCTCCTACTTGCTACCACTTCTGCAGTAAGAGTCAGATCCAGTTCTGTGGCCACAGCCTCCGCCCTGAGCCTGATGGAGGAGGAGGGTGGGTGAGAAGTTCTCACATCTGGCCCGCTGCCGGGTTCCATACATCTGACCCCACCACGCTTAACTGTCCCAGCCAGTGAGCTCTCTCCCTGAGAGTCCAGCCCCATCCCCATTCTCCCCATTGACTGGTAGATGTATCTCACAAATAACTTATATATAAAAAGTCAAGTTGGCCAAACAGAAAAATGAGGATGGAGACTTTGTCCTGGTTGGTCTGTCTGCCCCTCCACCCTCAGGCCTCTTCGCCCTGCATCTCTGCCTTGCTCTGTGCCTCCAGGAGGCTGGTCCCTCCGCTTCCAACACCTGGGCCCGCTTGCCCTCCAGCACAAGGCACCAACAGGGGGAAAAGTCAGGCTGTTTCTTCCTGTTTCTCATGGCGGGCAGTTCTGGCAGATGCTGTGGTCCCTCGTGGCTGGATTCCAGGAACATCATCTCTCCCCGGACCCCTTCAGGTCCAGAGGTCGAGCCAGCCTCCCACTTATCCCTTGGGGTCTCACTCCCCTTGTTGGCTTCTTGGTCCTGGTCCACTACTGTATAAACAGCTCCTGTTAAAGTCTTTGCTTTTAAGAACCTGACACATACAGAAATGAGTTTGAATGGATGAAAAATATGTATTGCCTTTTGAGAGCATGGGGTACATTTTTAAATAATTAAAATTTCCAAATGTCCCCTTAGCCACACCCACAGTCCACTGCCTAAATCCAGGTTCACGGTCAGGCTGCAGGCCCGGCTGTGGCTGCAGGCAGGAGCTCCGAGGAAGGACCCTGAGGACCTCAGCCCCGCCTCCTCCAGGCCTCCTGAGGCCACTCCCGGACTCGCAGGAACTGGGGCCGCAGTGCCTGGACCTCCTGGATGTGGGCCCTGCAGGACTTTGGGGAATAACTTGGACCATCCCCTTCAGGGACTGAGAGAGGGCAGGGGTAAATGGCGAGGTGAGACAAACAGAGGCGGGGGGGAGCTCAGAGCAGGTCGGGCAGGACAAGTGAAGAAAAGTCCGCTGGGATGGGCCCTCCACGTGCTTCTCGGGTCCCTGGCACCTCCTACTTGCTACCACTTCTGCAGTAAGAGTCAGATCCAGTTCTGTGGCCACAGCCTCCGCCCTGAGCCTGATGGAGGAGGAGGGTGGGTGAGAAGTTCTCACATCTGGCCCGCTGCCGGGTTCGTCATACATCTGACCCCACCACGCTTAACTGTCCCAGCCAGTGAGCTCTCTCCCTGAGAGTCCAGCCCCCATCCCCATTCTCCCCATTGACTGGTAGAAGACGGCCTTCCACGTGGCTGTGACAGGAACGGTATACTCAAACGCAATGCCCTTGCACAGCAGACAATCCAAATACCTGAACGGACTCTGGTCTTATGCTACCCCTGTTTTAACAGGTGAGGAAACTCTTACCCAATTCAAAAAAGTTCATCTCTGTTTGAGATGAACAGATAGATAACCAATAAAGACCTAATGTATGACACAAGGAACTATAGTTAATATTGTGTAATAAACTCTAGGTTAAAATAATCTGAAGAAGGATGTATATAACATCCTTGCATGTATATAACATGAATATGTATATAACAGAATATAACAGATATCATGTATCTGTATATAACAGAATCACTTTTCTGTACACTTGAAACACATTAACAATCAGCTACAATTTTAAAAAAATGTAAAACCACAGGTGATCAAGTGTCTCCTTATTACCTCTTTCCAAAACCAAGATCCAGCCTTGAGCTCCAAAAGCCTGCAGGGTGACAGGCTCTGCTGGCTGAGGTGGGAATGGACGAAGCTGGCCAAGGCCTGTCTGCAATTCAAGCAAGGGCGGGTGGAGTTCACACTGGGCAGGTTCTGTGCTGAGACCTGCGAACAAGCTGGCGCTGGCTCTGGAGAGGGTGAAGGTGGGAGCTGATGTCTCCACTCCAGGAGGGGTGGGAGAGGAACAGAGCTGCCTCCCCTGGCAGAAAGCTGCAAGCCCTGGGACATGGCCAGGGCGGTGGGCTTGGTTAAATCATTTTGACCTCAAATCATTTTGTCTTCTGCCCAGCAATGATGGACATCAGGAACCAGTCTCTAAAAAGGTTCCCCCACCATGTATTGTCTACAGAACTAGAAATCAAAGGGAGATTGTTGGACTTCCCTGGTGGGCCAGTGGTTAAGACTCTGTGTGCTAAATATAGGGGGCACAGGTTCAATCCTTGGTCAGGGAACTAAGATCCCACATGTTGCATGGGGTCGCCAAGATAAAGGAGGGGAGACTTTTGTCAGAAGAGATTATAAGCTTAGCCCCCGCATGAACTAGAAGGAACCGTAAAGATATGTGAGATGAGATCAGCACCCTTATTTCTAAGAGGAAACTGAGGCTCAGGATGGCAGGTAATGAGGCCAGTCAGCAAACCTGCAGCCAAGTCAGGAATAGCAGGCAGGTCTATGACTCACAGCCAGATCCCTTTCTGCTACTCCACCCCACCCTTTTTTCCATTCATGTCTGAACCATTTCTGATTGGCGTATTCCTATCTGAGGATCCCAAATTAGTGAGCGGGTCCTGAGGTCTGTGCTGCCAGTGTGCCCAGTCTCTCCTGATTTCTCAGCAATGGTATAATCAGTCTCACCGTGAGAATCAAGAAGCAAAGAATCCCTCCCACTACCCACTTACGCAATTAGCCACGCCACTGAGCGGACCCCTTCAGATCTGTCAGGGCTGGGCATGCAGCCTCCTGGGGCCTCATCCTCCAAACACAGAATGCAAAGGCACAGGATATCCAGGTTAATAAACAGCTTTATTTGCCCGTGACAGCATCAATTTTCTTACATTCTCATTTAATTTGCCATTAAAGTGCTGGAAAATTTCTTAATCACGATAACATTTGTTAAAGAAAATCAGACCTAGTATCAGGAACGTGGCGATCACAAAGAAAACCTCTCTCTTACAACACACAGAACAGAAGGCCCTCGTGTAGAGTGGGTGGGGGTGGCCTAATTTCCAAAGTGATTCTAATTCCCTCTCACCGTGAGCACTGAACAGGCTGGGACTAACTGCCACCCCTGGGGGAATACAAAACAACGCTACAACAGTTCTAGAAACACCCACACACCCTGCTGGCCGGCTCCTCTCAGCCACCTTTGGGTGTTTTGCTGTTTAGTAGATCCAATTCTAGAAGATATAAAAGTCTGGCCCCTCTCTACTGCCTTGTACCCCACCCCACCCTTACTAATAAAAGCCCCCAAAAGTCATTACAATGAAAAAGTGGGTTTCCATGACCCCAACACTAACAATGTTCAGTAAAAAAGAAGATAATAAACACAAAAGCTGGCTTAACTAAGCCCAAGCATGGGGTCGCCAAGATAAAGGAGGAGACTTTTGTCAGAAGAGATTATGTTTAGCCCCGCATGAACTAGAAGGAACCGTAAAGATATGTGAGATGAGATCAGCACCCTTATTTCTAAGAGGAAACTGAGGCTCAGGATGGCAGGTAATGAGGCCAGTCAGCAAACCTGCAGCCAAGTCAGGAATAGCAGGCAGGTCTATGACTCACAGCCAGATCCCTTTCTGCTACTCCACCCCACCCTTTTTTCCATTCATGTCTGAACCATTTCTGATTGGCGTATTCCTATCTGAGGATCCCAAATTAGTGAGCGGGTCCTGAGGTCTGTGCTGCCAGTGTGCCCAGTCTCTCCTGATTTCTCAGCAATGGTATAATCAGTCTCACCGTGAGAATCAAGAAGCAAAGAATCCCTCCCACTACCCACTTACGCAATTAGCCACGCCACTGAGCGGACCCCTTCAGATCTGTCAGGGCTGGGCATGCAGCCTCCTGGGGCCTCATCCTCCAAACACAGAATGCAAAGGCACAGGATATCCAGGTTAATAAACAGCTTTATTTGCCCGTGACAGCATCAATTTTCTTACATTCTCATTTAATTTGCCATTAAAGTGCTGGAAAATTTCTTAATCACGATAACATTTGTTAAAGAAAATCAGACCTAGTATCAGGAACGTGGCGATCACAAAGAAAACCTCTCTTTTACAACACACAGAACAGAAGGCCCTCGTGTAGAGTGGGTGGGGGTGGCCTAATTTCCAAAGTGATTCTAATTCCCTCTCACCGTGAGCACTGAACAGGCTGGGACTAACTGCCACCCCTGGGGGAATACAAAACAACGCTACAACAGTTCTAGAAACACCCACACACCCTGCTGGCCGGCTCCTCTCAGCCACCTTTGGGTGTTTTGCTGTTTAGTAGATCCAATTCTAGAAGATATAAAAGTCTGGCCCCTCTCTACTGCCTTGTACCCCACCCCACCCTTACTAATAAAAGCCCCCAAAAGTCATTACAATGAAAAAGTGGGTTTCCATGACCCCAACACTAACAATGTTCAGTAAAAATGAAGATAATAAACACAAAAGCTGGCTTAGTAAACAGGAGCTCTCAGCATTCAATGCAAAAAAAAGAACAAAACTGAAATCTGAAGGCAAATACTGTTGATTTTGCACATGGGCTGGACGAAGAACTTGGAACTTATCTCTAAAGCTCTGGGAGGAGCCTAAAGGCGGCTGGCTTTTCAGCCCTTGCCACCTGGCAGAGGCCAGATCTTTGCATTATTGCTGAGGCTGTTGGCGTGTTTCTCTTTGGAGTTTATATACAAACACACCCAAGGTTGATGGAGTTTTATACAGCTATGTACACACACAGAGGCCGACTACTCTTTCTTTGTGGAAACAGTCAGCTCCACCTCCGGCAGCTGGATGCCCACCTTCGTCCCACTGTCGTTGCTTGAAGAAGAGGACAGGCGGGACTTCTTGGAGGATGAGGACACTCCACTGCCCTGTAACTTGCCTGCCTCATCGTCGCTCCCAGTCACCTCATAATGACCTTTGCTCTTTGACCCCAATCCACCAAAGGTACCAAATTTCAGCTTGCCGTGTTTGCCTTTGCCTTTCCCGCCTTCCAGCAACACCTCCCCACCTTCGAACTCCAGAGTCCCCGGCGGGGTGGAAGGTGCAGAATGCTCCCTTTCGTCGCTGAAGGAGTTGGAGCGGTGGCTTGCCTTCTTGCTTTTGAATAAGGAGAATTTGCCTTTGGGTGAAGAGGTTTCCACCTCTGCCTCACCTTCCAGAGAGCCGAGGCTGGCCTTGGAGCTCTTCAGATCACCTTTGGACCCCGAAACAGAAGCTTCCGGTGAGCCGGTGACGCCAGCCTTCCCTCCTTTAGGTTTGGAAAAGTTGAACTTGGGCATCTTGATTTTGGACTTTTTAAGTTTGACGTCGGATTCTTCCCACTCACCTTCTCCAGCACCAGACTGGATGGTGGCTTCCGCTGTAGGGAAGTTAATATCCACCCCCACTTCTCTGCCCACCAGCTCCCGGCCAGAGAAGGTGAATTTGGGGATCTTCATCTTGGGGAATGTTACTTTTCCAGATCTGCTTTCCAACTGACCTTGAGGCCCAGACACACTCAGCCCAGGAATAAAAGCCCCAAAAGTCATTACAATGAAAAGTGGGTTTCCATGACCCCAACACTAACAATGTTCAGTAAATGAAGATAATAAACACAAAAGCTGGCTTAGTAAACAGGAGCTCTCAGCATTCAATGCAAAAAAAAGAACAAAACTGAAATCTGAAGGCAAATACTGTTGATTTTGCACATGGGCTGGACGAAGAACTTGGAACTTATCTCTAAAGCTCTGGGAGGAGCCTAAAGGCGGCTGGCTTTTCAGCCCTTGCCACCTGGCAGAGGCCAGATCTTTGCATTATTGCTGAGGCTGTTGGCGTGTTTCTCTTTGGAGTTTATATACAAACACACCCAAGGTTGATGGAGTTTTATACAGCTATGTACACACACAGAGGCCGACTACTCTTTCTTTGTGGAAACAGTCAGCTCCACCTCCGGCAGCTGGATGCCCACCTTCGTCCCACTGTCGTTGCTTGAAGAAGAGGACAGGCGGGACTTCTTGGAGGATGAGGACACTCCACTGCCCTGTAACTTGCCTGCCTCATCGTCGCTCCCAGTCACCTCATAATGACCTTTGCTCTTTGACCCCAATCCACCAAAGGTACCAAATTTCAGCTTGCCGTGTTTGCCTTTGCCTTTCCCGCCTTCCAGCAACACCTCCCCACCTTCGAACTCCAGAGTCCCCGGCGGGGTGGAAGGTGCAGAATGCTCCCTTTCGTCGCTGAAGGAGTTGGAGCGGTGGCTTGCCTTCTTGCTTTTGAATAAGGAGAATTTGCCTTTGGGTGAAGAGGTTTCCACCTCTGCCTCACCTTCCAGAGAGCCGAGGCTGGCCTTGGAGCTCTTCAGATCACCTTTGGACCCCGAAACAGAAGCTTCCGGTGAGCCGGTGACGCCAGCCTTCCCTCCTTTAGGTTTGGAAAAGTTGAACTTGGGCATCTTGATTTTGGACTTTTTAAGTTTGACGTCGGATTCTTCCCACTCACCTTCTCCAGCACCAGACTGGATGGTGGCTTCCGCTGTAGGGAAGTTAATATCCACCCCCACTTCTCTGCCCACCAGCTCCCGGCCAGAGAAGGTGAATTTGGGGATCTTCATCTTGGGGAATGTTACTTTTCCAGATCTGCTTTCCAACTGACCTTGAGGCCCAGACACACTCAGCCCAGGACCCTGAAGCCCAACCTGGCCTCCTTTGGCACCTCCTTCCACCTTTGGTCCTGAGAAATGAAGTCCTCCAGCAAACGCAGGTGCGTCCAAGTTGAGAGCAGAGGAGACCTGGGGTCCCTTCCACTCCCCACCGGAACCTTTGATGCTCACGTGCCCTTCACCCAGGCTGATATCTGGGCCGCTGACGCCCCCTGAGACATCCACGCCTCCTTTGATTTTCGGGCCCTTCAAGCTGACACCGAAATCTGACTCAGGAGATGCCACATTCAATGAAGGCCCTTTCACACCCATGTCGGGAGTAGCTCCATGGAAGCCGATTCCGGAACCTTTTAGGTCACCTTTGATTTCAGGACCAGAAATCTGCCCGGTTGGGAGTTTCACATTCACACCTGGCAGCTCCACATCACATCCCGATGATTTCATTCCAGGCATTTGGAGGTTTCCTTCTAGGCCTTGAACACTGATGCCTGGAAGACCAACCCTGGGGCCTCTCATCTCACCACTGGCCCCAAGGCTGCCTTTTATTTTTGGTCCTTCCAAGTTCAAGTCCACATCTGGTGCTGAGATTTGAGGGCCAGAGATCTGAGGCCCTTCCAGGTTCAGGCCTCCGAGGTTCACGTCCATGCCAGGCCCCTTGAGTTCTCCAGTCACCTGTGGCCCCTTGACATTGATGTCCACATCAGACCCTGGAGCAGAGATGCCAAACTGGGGCAGCTTCATCTTGGGAAGTTTAATACCACCTTCAGGTGCCTCCAAGCTTAGATCAGGAGCACCTACTGACACTGAGGGACACTTGATGTCACCAGAGATGGCCAGGTCACCCTGCAGGCTTGGTCCTTTCAGGGTCACATCCGGCACACCAACGTCAAGTCCTGCCGTGGCATCCATTCCAGGCACCTTCACACCATCTCCTTCTACCTTCACCTTTCCACCGACCCCTCTGAGGTCAAGTCCAGGGGCTTGCACCTTCATACTGGGAACAGACACATCCAGGTCTCCCTTCAAACTTGGTCCTTTCAAGTTCAAGTCAAGGTCAGGTCCAGAGACTTTTGATGTAGAGAGGCTGACTGAAGGCAAGTCTACTTTTGGCCCCTTGAGAGACACATCAGGCCCTTCAAGCTTAACACCTGGTGCACTTAAGCCTCCTTCAAGAGAGGGCAGCTGGACCTCAGCTCCTCCACCTTCCACTTTCCCACCAGGGACTCCAATCTTGGGCACTGAAAACTTAGGGAACTTGATTTTTGATTCTGGACCTTGCAGATCTACATGTGGTCCTTCCAGTCCTGTGCTGGGGACATCACCCTTTATCTCTGGTCCTTTCAAGGTAACATTCACATCAGGGATGGCGACTTGAGGGGCAGAAATGCCAAAGGACGGTGCTTTGACTTTAGCATTTGGGCCTTCAATGTTGATGTCAGATGCATCCAGGTTTGCCTGCAGCCTGGGGCCTTTCAAGTCACCCTCTATCTTTGGCCCAGAGATATTCACACCTGGTGCCTTGATCTTGGGAGCCTTCAGCTTGATGTCAGGACCTTCCACATTAATCCTTGGTGAAGAAACATCCAGATCAGGTGCCTGGATTTCACCTCCCATTTTGGGGCTAGGGAGAGAAGCTTCAGCTTTAAACTTAGATGATTTAATGTCAAATTCTACATCTGGGAAGTACATTTTTCCAAACATAGGTTTCTTGGTCTTGGGAGACTTCACGTCGACTTTCAGTGAGGCATCCGCGCCATAACAGTGACATCTACATCAGGAGACTTGAGGCTGGCATCAGTCTCACCCCCAGGGACATTCAAATCAAATCCTTGTTTTTTGGCCTTCACTTTAGGACCACTCATGTGGATCTTAGGCATTTTAAACTTACTTTTCTTGCCCTTGCCACCAACACTAATTTCAGGAGCCTCAACGTTCAGCTCTGCCTCAGGGACCGTAACATCAAGTGTAGGTGACTTCAGGTCCGCTTTGGGGCTTTTTGCCCCAAACCCAAACTTGGGTTTCTTAAATTTGGGGATTTTTACATCTGGTCCTTCAATGTTAACATCTGGGCTCTCCACGTGTACATCTAAGCTTGGAGCTTCTAAACCCCCCAATCTCCTTCTACCTTCACCTTTCCACCGACCCCTCTGAGGTCAAGTCCAGGGGCTTGCACCTTCATACTGGGAACAGACACATCCAGGTCTCCCTTCAAACTTGGTCCTTTCAAGTTCAAGTCAAGGTCAGGTCCAGAGACTTTTGATGTAGAGAGGCTGACTGAAGGCAAGTCTACTTTTGGCCCCTTGAGAGACACATCAGGCCCTTCAAGCTTAACACCTGGTGCACTTAAGCCTCCTTCAAGAGAGGGCAGCTGGACCTCAGCTCCTCCACCTTCCACTTTCCCACCAGGGACTCCAATCTTGGGCACTGAAAACTTAGGGAACTTGATTTTTGATTCTGGACCTTGCAGATCTACATGTGGTCCTTCCAGTCCTGTGCTGGGGACATCACCCTTTATCTCTGGTCCTTTCAAGGTAACATTCACATCAGGGATGGCGACTTGAGGGGCAGAAATGCCAAAGGACGGTGCTTTGACTTTAGCATTTGGGCCTTCAATGTTGATGTCAGATGCATCCAGGTTTGCCTGCAGCCTGGGGCCTTTCAAGTCACCCTCTATCTTTGGCCCAGAGATATTCACACCTGGTGCCTTGATCTTGGGAGCCTTCAGCTTGATGTCAGGACCTTCCACATTAATCCTTGGTGAAGAAACATCCAGATCAGGTGCCTGGATTTCACCTCCCATTTTGGGGCTAGGGAGAGAAGCTTCAGCTTTAAACTTAGATGATTTAATGTCAAATTCTACATCTGGGAAGTACATTTTTCCAAACATAGGTTTCTTGGTCTTGGGAGACTTCACGTCGACTTTCAGTGAGGCATCCGGCGCCATAACAGTGACATCTACATCAGGAGACTTGAGGCTGGCATCAGTCTCACCCCCAGGGACATTCAAATCAAATCCTTGTTTTTTGGCCTTCACTTTAGGACCACTCATGTGGATCTTAGGCATTTTAAACTTACTTTTCTTGCCCTTGCCACCAACACTAATTTCAGGAGCCTCAACGTTCAGCTCTGCCTCAGGGACCGTAACATCAAGTGTAGGTGACTTCAGGTCCGCTTTGGGGCTTTTTGCCCCAAACCCAAACTTGGGTTTCTTAAATTTGGGGATTTTTACATCTGGTCCTTCAATGTTAACATCTGGGCTCTCCACGTGTACATCTAAGCTTGGAGCTTCTAAATCAACTTTGGGTCCTTTGAGGTCCAGTTCACCACCTTCTAATTTGGGACCAGAAATTCCAATTTTGGGTGCCTTGAGCTGCAAATCAACATCAGGAGCAGTTACTTTAGGGGCAGATATTTCCAGTGATGGCATCTTCAAACGTGGGCTACTGAGTTTGGCATCAGGGCCTCCAACATCTAGACCTGGACCTTTAAGATCTACATCTGGGCCTTTGAAAGTCCCTTCAATCTTAGGGACAGACACATCAAAATCTCCCTTGCCTAAGGATCCTCTCAAACCCAGGTCAACATCAGGCATGGAGATCTTGGGTGCTTTGATATTTATTTCTGGCATCTTGAACTTGGGACCCTTCAGTTTCGCATCTGGACCTTCAATGTTCACATCTGGAACATCAATGTCCACCTTGGGTCCTGAGACATCGATGTCAGCTTTGGGCAGGTTCACATCCACTTCTGGGCCCTCTCCTTTGAAACCAGGCATGCTGATCTTGGGCATCTTTATCTTGGGCATCTTCAGATGCCAGTCTGGTCCATGAACGTCCACATCGGGGACATCAATGTCCACCTTGGGGCCTTTGATGTCAACTTCAGGGCCTTTGATGTCACCTTCCACCTTGGGGAGAGAAACGTCCACATCGCCCTTTAATTTGGATCCTTTCAGGTTTAAGTCAATGTCAGGCATGGAGATCTTAGGAGCTTTGATGTTCATCTCTGGCATCTTGAACTTGGGACCCTTCAGTTTTGCATCTGGACCTTCAAGGTCCACATCGGGAACATCAATGTCCACCTTGGGTCCGGAGACATCAATGTCGGCCTTGGGAAGGGTCACATCCACTTCTAGGCCCTCTCCTTTGAAGTCAGGCATGCTGACCTTGGGCATCTTTATCTTGGGCATCTTCAGATGCCAGTCTGGTCCATGAACGTCCACATCGGGGACATCAATGTCCACCTTGGGGCCTTTGATGTCAACTTCAGGGCCTTTGATGTCACCTTCCACCTTGGGGAGAGAAACGTCCACATCGCCCTTTAATTTGGATCCTTTCAGGTTTAAGTCAATGTCAGGCATGGAGATCTTAGGAGCTTTGATGTTCATCTCTGGCATCTTGAACTTGGGACCCTTCAGTTTTGCATCTGGACCTTCAAGGTCCACATCGGGAACATCAATGTCCACCTTGGGTCCGGAGACATCAATGTCGGCCTTGGGAAGGGTCACATCCACTTCTGGACCCTCTCCTTTGAAGTCAGGCATGCTGAACTTGGGCATTTTCACCTTGGGCATCTTCAAGTGCCAGTCTGGGCCATGAACGTCCACATCTGGGACATCAATGTCCACTTTGGGGCCTTTGATGTCAACATCAGGCCCCTTGAGGTCACCTTCAACTTTGGGCAGAGAAACGTCCACATCACCCTTTACCTTGGGGCCCTTCAGATTCAGGTCAACTTCAGGCATGGATATCTTGGGTGCTTTGAGGTGCAGGTCAGGCATTTTAAACTTGGGACCCTTCAGTTTCCCTTCTGGACCATGAATGTCAATGTCAGGAGTGTCTATGTCCAGTGCAGGGCCTTTAACATCAACTTTGGGACCTTTCAGATCTCCTTCCAATTTAGGAACAGAAGTGTCCAAATCTCCCTTTACCTTAGGTCCTTTTAAGTTCAAATCAATGTCACCCATGGAGATTTGTGGGGTTTTGAAGTGGACATCAGGCATCTTAAATTTGGGTCCTTTGAGTTTCCCTTCAGGACCTTCAATGGCCACCTCGGGCCTTTTCAGATCGCCTTCTACCTTAGGCAGTGAGAGGTCGACATCACCCTTTACCTTTGGCCCTTTAAGATTTAAGTCAAAGTCAGGCATGGAGATTTTGGGAGCTTTAATGTTCATCTCTGGCATCTTAAATTTAGGCCCCTTCAGTTTTCCTTCTGGACCTTCAATACTGATATCAGGAGTGTCAATGTCCAGTTTCGGGCCTTTGATGTCCACCTCAGGGGCCTTGAGATCACCCTCAATCTTGGGAAGAGCGATATCAACATCACCCTTCATTTTGGGGCCCTTCAGGTTAAAGTCAAGGTCAGGCATGGATATCTTGGGGGCCTTGATATTCATCTCTGGCATCTTGAACTTGGGACCCTTCAGTTTCGCATCTGGACCTTCAATGTTCACATCTGGAACATCAATGTCCACCTTGGGTCCTGAGACATCGATGTCAGCTTTGGGCAGGTTCACATCCACTTCTGGGCCCTCTCCTTTGAAACCAGGCATGCTGATCTTGGGCATCTTTATCTTGGGCATCTTCAGATGCCAGTCTGGTCCATGAACGTCCACATCAGGGACATCAATGTCCACCTTGGGGCCTTTGATGTCAACTTCAGGGCCTTTGATGTCACCTTCCACCTTGGGGAGAGAAACGTCCACATCGCCCTTTAATTTGGATCCTTTCAGGTTTAAGTCAATGTCAGGCATGGAGATCTTAGGAGCTTTGATGTTCATCTCTGGCATCTTGAACTTGGGACCCTTCAGTTTTGCATCTGGACCTTCAAGGTCCACATCGGGAACATCAATGTCCACCTTGGGTCCGGAGACATCAATGTCGGCCTTGGGAAGGGTCACATCCACTTCTGGGCCCTCTCCTTTGAAGCCAGGCATGCTGAACTTGGGCATTTTCACCTTGGGCATCTTCAAGTGCCAGTCTGGGCCATGAACGTCCACATCTGGGACATCAATGTCCACTTTGGGGCCTTTGATGTCAACATCAGGCCCCTTGAGGTCACCTTCAACTTTGGGCAGAGAAACGTCCACATCACCCTTTACCTTGGGGCCCTTCAGATTCAGGTCAACTTCAGGCATGGATATCTTGGGTGCTTTGAGGTGCAGGTCAGGCATTTTAAACTTGGGACCCTTCAGTTTCCCTTCTGGACCATGAATGTCAATGTCAGGAGTGTCTATGTCCACCTTGGGTCCAGAGATGTCAATGTCGGCCTTAGGCAGGTTCACGTCCACTTCTGGGCCCTCACCTTTGAAGCCAGGCATGCTGAACTTGGGCATTTTCATCTTGGGCATCTTCAGGTGCCAGTCAGGGCCTTGAACGTCCACATCGGGGACGTCAACGTCCACCTTGGGGCCTTTGATGTCAACTTCAGGCCCCTTGAGGTCACCTTCAACTCTGGGCAGAGAAACGTCCACATCACCCTTTACCTTGGGGCCCTTCAGATTCAGGTCAACTTCAGGCATGGATATCTTGGGTGCTTTGAGGTGCAGGTCAGGCATTTTAAACTTGGGACCCTTCAGTTTCCCTTCTGGACCATGAATGTCAATGTCAGGAGTGTCTATGTCCACCTTGGGTCCAGAGATGTCAATGTCGGCCTTAGGCAGGTTCACGTCCACTTCTGGGCCCTCACCTTTGAAGCCAGGCATGCTGAACTTGGGCATTTTCATCTTGGGCATCTTCAGGTGCCAGTCAGGGCCTTGAACGTCCACATCGGGGACGTCAACGTCCACCTTGGGGCCTTTGATGTCAACTTCGGGGGCTTTCAGGTCACCTTCTACCTTAGGCAGAGAAACATCCACATCTCCTTTCACCTTAGGACCTTTCAGGTGTAGATCAAAGTCCGGCATGGAGATCTTGGGGGCCTTGATGTTCATCTCTGGCATCTTCAACTTAGGACCTTTCAACTTTCCCTCTGGGCCTTCAATGTTAACATCAGGGCACTCAATGTCCACTTTGGGGCCTTTGATGTCCACCTCTAGACCTTTGAAATCACCTTCCACTTTTGGCAAAGACAGATCCACATCACCTTTCAGTTTAGGGCCCTTCAGATTAAAGTCAAGGTCAGGCATAGAGATTTTGGGAGCTTTGATATTCATCTCTGGCATCTTGAACTTGGGGCCCTTCAGTTTCGCATCTGGACCTTCAATGTTCACGTCTGGAACATCAATGTCCATCTTGGGTCCTGAGACATCAATGTCAGCTTTGGGCAGGTTCACATCCACTTCTGGGCCCTCTCCTTTGAAGCCAGGCATGCTGAATTTAGGCATTTTCACCTTAGGCATCTTCATGTGCCAGTCTGGTCCATGAACGTCCACATCTGGGACATCAACGTTCACTTTAGGGCCTTTGATGTCAACCTCTGGCCCTTTCAGATCGCCCTCAACTTTGGGCAGAGAAACATCCACATCTCCTTTCACCTTGGGGCCCTTGAGGTTTAAATCTATGTCAGGCATGGAGATTTTGGGAGCTTTTATGTTTATGTCAGGCATCTTGAGTTTGGGGCCTTTTAAGCCTCCATCTAGACCTTCCACATTCACTTCTGGGCTCTCAATGTCCATTCTGGGACCCTCTATGTTGATATCTCCTTTTGGCAGATCTACAGCTATGTCAGGTCCTTGTGCTTTTGTCCCAGACACACTGAACTTGGGCATTTTCATCTTGGGCATTTTCAAATTCCAGTCTGGACCATGAACATCCATATCAGGTGCATCAAGATGAACTTCTGGTGCCTTAATATCCACTTTGGGTCCTTTAAGATCACCTTCTAAGTTAGGGACTGCAATATCCATGTCTCCTTTGACTTTAGGACCTTTCAGATTTAACTCCACGTCAGGCATAGACACTTTAGGAGCTTTGATATTCATCTCTGGCATCTTGAACTTGGGGCCCTTCAGTTTCGCATCTGGACCTTCAATGTTCACGTCTGGAACATCAATGTCCATCTTGGGTCCTGAGACATCAATGTCAGCTTTGGGCAGGTTCACATCCACTTCTGGGCCCTCTCCTTTGAAGCCAGGCATGCTGAATTTAGGCATTTTCACCTTAGGCATCTTCATGTGCCAGTCTGGTCCATGAACGTCCACATCTGGGACATCAACGTTCACTTTAGGGCCTTTGATGTCAACCTCTGGCCCTTTCAGATCGCCCTCAACTTTGGGCAGAGAAACATCCACACCTCCTTTCACCTTGGGGCCCTTCAGGTTTAAATCAATATCAGGCATGGAGATTTTGGGAGCTTTTATGTTTATGTCAGGCATCTTGAGTTTGGGGCCTTTTAAGCCTCCATCTAGACCTTCCACATTCACTTCTGGGCTCTCAATGTCCATTCTGGGACCCTCTATGTTGATATCTCCTTTTGGCAGATCTACAGCTATGTCAGGTCCTTGTGCTTTTGTCCCAGACACACTGAACTTGGGCATTTTCATCTTGGGCATTTTCAAATTCCAGTCTGGACCATGAACATCCATATCAGGTGCATCAAGATGAACTTCTGGTGCCTTAATATCCACTTTGGGTCCTTTAAGATCACCTTCTAAGTTAGGGACTGCAATATCCATGTCTCCTTTGACTTTAGGACCTTTCAGATTTAACTCCACGTCAGGCATAGACACTTTAGGAGATGAAATACTTAGGAAAGGCATTTTGAACTTGGGTCCTTTCAATTTTCCATGGACCTCAGCATCAGGAGCATTAATGTCAACTTTTGGACCAGTTACATCAAGATCTGGCTTTTTGACTTTAATATCTGCCTCAGGTGTCTGAACTTTGGAGCCTGAAAAATTAAATTTGGGAAGCTTAAAACGAGATTTCTTTGACTTGCCTTCAATATTGAACTTAGGACCAGAAACGTCCACTTCTGGGCCCTTTACATCCACCTTGGGACATTTAATATCACCTTCCAATTTAGGCCCAGAAATATCAATATCGCCCTTAAGTTTTGAGCCCTTCAAATTCAAGTCAATTTCTGGCATGGAGATCTTGGGCATGTTTACATGCATGTCAGGCATCTTCAACTTTGGACCTTTTAATTTACCTTCTGGGCCATGCATATCAATATCAGGTGCATCTACATCTATCTTCGGCCCTTTAATGTCAAGAGAAGGCCCTTTCAAATCACCTTCTACATTTGGAAGTGAAACATCCACTTCTCCTTTTACTTTAGGACCTTTAAGGTTACGGTCCAAATCTGGCATTGATATCTTAGGAGCTTTGATATTCATCTCTGGCATGTTGAATTTGGAACCTTTCAGTTTTGCCTCCGGACCTTCAATGTTCACATTGGGAACATCAATGTCCACCTTGGGTCCGGAGACATCAATGTCGGCCTTGGGAAGGGTCACATCCACTTCTGGGCCCTCTCCTTTGAAGCCAGGCAGGCTGAACTTGGGCATTTTCATCTTGGGCATCTTCAGGTGCCAGTCAGGGCCTTGAACGTCCACATCGGGGACGTCAACGTCCACCTTGGGGCCTTTGATGTCAACTTCGGGGGCTTTCAGGTCACCTTCTACCTTAGGCAGAGAAACATCCACATCTCCTTTCACCTTAGGACCTTTCAGGTGTAGATCAAAGTCCGGCATGGAGATCTTGGGGGCCTTGATGTTCATCTCTGGCATCTTCAACTTAGGACCTTTCAACTTTCCCTCTGGGCCTTCAATGTTAACATCAGGGCCTTCAATGTCCACTTTGGGTGCTGACACATCAATGTCAGCCTTAGTAAGATTCACATCCACTTCTGGGCCCTCACCTTTGAAGCCAGGCATGCTGAACTTGGGCATTTTCATCTTGGGCATCTTCAGGTGCCAGTCAGGGCCTTGAACGTCCACATCGGGGACGTCAACGTCCACCTTGGGGCCTTTGATGTCAACTTCGGGGGCTTTCAGGTCACCTTCTACCTTAGGCAGAGAAACATCCACATCTCCTTTCACCTTAGGACCTTTCAGGTGTAGATCAAAGTCCGGCATGGAGATCTTGGGGGCCTTGATGTTCATCTCTGGCATCTTCAACTTAGGACCTTTCAACTTTCCCTCTGGGCCTTCAATGTTAACATCAGGGCCTTCAATGTCCACTTTGGGTGCTGACACATCAATGTCAGCCTTAGTAAGATTCACATCCACTTCTGGGCCCTCACCTTTGAAGCCAGGCATGCTGAACTTGGGCATTTTCACTTTGGGCATCTTCAGGTGCCAGTCAGGGCCTTGAACGTCCACATCAGGGACATCAACATCCACTTTGGGGCCCTTGATGTCAACTTCAGGGCCCTTGAGGTCACCTTCCACCTTAGGCAGAGAAATATCCATATCCCCCTTTACTTTCGGTCCTTTCAAGTTTAAGTCAATATCAGGCATGGAGATCTTGGGGGCCTTGATGTTCATCTCTGGCATCTTGAACTTAGGACCTTTCAACTTTCCCTCTGGGCCCTCAATGTTAACATCAGGGCTTTCAATGTCCACTTTGGGTGCTGACACATCAATGTCAGCCTTAGGAAGATTCACATCCACTTCTGGGCCCTCACCTTTGAAGCCAGGCATGCTGAACTTGGGCATTTTCATCTTGGGCATCTTCAGGTGCCAGTCAGGGCCTTGAACGTCCACATCAGGGATGTCAACGTCCACCTTGGGGCCTTTGATGTCAACTTCAGGGGCTTTTAGGTCACCTTCTACCTTAGGCAGAGAAACATCCACATCTCCTTTCACCTTGGGGCCCTTGAGGTTTAAATCTATGTCAGGCATGGAGATCTTGGGGCCTTGATGTTCATCTCTGGCATCTTCAACTTAGGACCTTTCAACTTTCCCTCTGGGCCTTCAATGTTAACATCAGGGCCTTCAATGTCCATCTTGGGCCCGGAGATGTCAATGTCCGCCTTGGGCAGGCTCACGTCCACTTCTGGGCCTTGGCCTTTGAAGCCAGGCATGCTGAACTTGGGCATTTTCACTTTGGGCATCTTCAGGTGCCAGTCAGGGCCTTGAACGTCCACATCGGGGACGTCAACGTCCACCTTGGGGCCTTTGATGTCAACTTCGGGGGCTTTTAGGTCACCTTCTACCTTAGGCAGAGAAACATCCACATCTCCTTTCACCTTGGGGCCCTTGAGGTTTAAATCTATGTCAGGCATGGAGATCTTGGGGGCCTTGATGTTCATCTCTGGCATCTTCAACTTAGGACCTTTCAACTTTCCCTCTGGGCCTTCAATGTTAACATCAGGGCCTTCAATGTCCATCTTGGGCCCGGAGATGTCAATGTCCGCCTTGGGCAGGCTCACGTCCACTTCTGGGCCTTGGCCTTTGAAGCCAGGCATGCTGAACTTGGGCATTTTCATCTTGGGCATCTTCAGGTGCCAGTCAGGGCCTTGAACGTCCACATCGGGGACTTCAACGTCCACTTTGGGGTCTTTGATGTCCACCTCTGGCACTTTCACTTCACCTTCTACCTTGGGCACTGACACGTCCACGTCCCCTTTGACTTTGGGGCCTTTCAAGTTTAAGTCCACATCAGGCATGGAGATCTTGGGGGCCTTGAAGTGCATCTCAGGCATCTTAAACTTGGGACCCTTAAGCTTTCCTTCTGGTCCCTCAAGGCTCACATCTGGAGCTTCAATGTCCACCTTGGGTCCGGAGATGTCAATGTCGGCCTTAGGCAGGTTCACGTCCACTTCTGGGCCCTCACCTTTGAAGCCAGGCATGCTGAACTTGGGCATTTTCATCTTGGGCATCTTCAGGTGCCAGTCAGGGCCTTGAACGTCCACATCAGGGATGTCAACGTCCACCTTGGGGCCTTTGATGTCAACTTCGGGGGCTTTTAGGTCACCTTCTACCTTAGGCAGAGAAACATCCACATCTCCTTTCACCTTAGGACCTTTCAGGTGTAGATCAAAGTCCGGCATGGAGATCTTGGGGGCCTTGATGTTCATCTCTGGCATCTTCAACTTAGGACCTTTCAACTTTCCCTCTGGGCCCTCAATGTTAACATCAGGGCCTTCAATGTCCACTTTGGGTGCTGACACATCAATGTCAGCCTTAGGAAGATTCACATCCACTTCTGGGCCCTCACCTTTGAAGCCAGGCATGCTGAACTTGGGCATTTTCATCTTGGGCATCTTCAGGTGCCAGTCAGGGCCTTGAACGTCCACATTGGGGACGTCAACGTCCACTTTGGGGCCTTTAATGTCCACCTCTGGCACTTTCACTTCACCTTCTACCTTGGGCACAGACACTTCTGCGTCCCCTTTGACTTTGGGACCTTTCAAGTTTAAGTCCACGTCAGGCATGGAGATCTTGGGGGCTTTGAAATGCATCTCAGGCATCTTAAACTTTGGGCCTTTCAACTTTGCATCAGGACATTCCAGATCAACATTCGACACCTCCACATCCACACTGGGGCCTTTTAAATCTCCCTCTAACTTTGGGCCAGACACTTCCAAATCCCCTTTGACTTTGGGGCCTTTCAAGTGTAAGTCTACATCAGGCATGGAGATCTTGGGTGCTTTGAAGTGCATCTCGGGCATCTTGAACTTTGGACCCTTCAACTTTGCCTCAGGACATTCTAGATCAACATCAGGCACCTCCACATCCACACTGGGGCCTTTGACATCAACTTGCGGACCTTTGAGATCACCTTCTACTTCCGGCACATGTACACCAATCTCTCCTTTCATTTTCGGTCCCTTCAAATTCAAGTCCACATCTGGCATGGTTATCTTGGGAGCTTTGAAATGCATCTCAGGCATCTTAAACTTTGGGCCTTTCAACTTTGCATCAGGACATTCCAGATCAACATTCGACACCTCCACATCCACACTGGGGCCTTTTAAATCTCCCTCTAACTTTGGGCCAGACACTTCCAAATCCCCTTTGACTTTGGGGCCTTTCAAGTGTAAGTCTACATCAGGCATGGAGATCTTGGGTGCTTTGAAGTGCATCTCGGGCATCTTGAACTTTGGACCCTTCAACTTTGCCTCAGGACATTCTAGATCAACATCAGGCACCTCCACATCCACACTGGGGCCTTTGACATCAACTTGCGGACCTTTGAGATCACCTTCTACTTCCGGCACATGTACACCAATCTCTCCTTTCATTTTCGGTCCCTTCAAATTCAAGTCCACATCTGGCATGGTTATCTTGGGAGCTCTGATATTCAACTTTGGCATCTTAAATTTAGAGCCTTTTAGTTTTCCTTCTGGTCCCTCAACATCCATATCAGGAGCATCGATGTCTACTTTGGGCCCAGAAACATTAATGTCAGCCTTAGGAAGATTCACATCTACTTCTGGTCCCTCTCCTTTGAAGCCAGGCATGCTGAACTTGGGCATTTTCATCTTGGGCATCTTCAGGTGCCAGTCAGGGCCTTGAACGTCCACATCGGGGACGTCAATGTCCACTTTGGGGCCTTTGATATCCACCTCTGGCACTTTCATTTCACCTTCTACCTTGGGCACAGACACGTCCACGTCCCCTTTGACTTTGGGGCCTTTCAAGTTTAAATCCACATCAGGCATGGAGATCTTGGGGGCCTTGAAGTGCATCTCAGGCATCTTAAACTTGGGACCCTTGAGCTTTCCTTCTGGACATTCAGTATCTATTTGACCAACATCCACATCCATTGTAGGGGCTTTCACATCAATTCCAGGACCTTTCAAGTCTCCTTCCACTTTAGGAAGTGAAACATCCCCGTCAGTTTTCAGTTTAGGGGATTTCAGGTTAAGTCCAACGTCAGGCATAGAGATTTTGTGTGTTTGTATATGCATGCTCGGCATCTTGAATTTGGGGCCCTTTAGTTTCCCCTCTGGGCCTTCAATGTTCACATCTGGGACATCAATGTCCACTTTGGGTCCTGAGATGTTGATGTCAGCCTTGGGCAGGTCCACATCTACTTCAGGGCCCTCTCCTTTGAAGCCAGGCATGCTGAATTTGGGCATTTTCATCTTGGGCATCTTCAGGTGCCAGTCAGGGCCTTGAACGTCCACATCGGGGACGTCAATGTCCACTTTGGGGCCTTTGATATCCACCTCTGGCACTTTCATTTCACCTTCTACCTTGGGCACAGACACGTCCACGTCCCCTTTGACTTTGGGGCCTTTCAAGTTTAAATCCACATCAGGCATGGAGATCTTGGGGGCCTTGAAGTGCATCTCAGGCATCTTAAACTTGGGACCCTTGAGCTTTCCTTCTGGACATTCAATATCTATTTGACCAACATCCACATCCATTGTAGGGGCTTTCACATCAATTCCAGGACCTTTCAAGTCTCCTTCCACTTTAGGAAGTGAAACATCCCCGTCAGTTTTCAGTTTAGGGGATTTCAGGTTAAGTCCAACGTCAGGCATAGAGATTTTGTGTGTTTGTATATGCATGCTCGGCATCTTGAATTTGGGGCCCTTTAGTTTCCCCTCTGGGCCTTCAATGTTCACATCTGGGACATCAATGTCCACTTTGGGTCCTGAGATGTTGATGTCAGCCTTGGGCAGGTCCACATCTACTTCAGGGCCCTCTCCTTTGAAGCCAGGCATGCTGAATTTGGGCATTTTCACTTTGGGCATCTTCAGGTGCCAGTCTGGACCATGAACTCCTGCATCTGGTGCACTAATATCCACTTTGGGACCTGTGATGTCAACATCAGGAGCTTTAATCTCTCCTTCTACTTTTGGAACTGTAACATCATAATCTCCTTTCATTTTAGGGCCTTTCAAATGCAAACTAACATCGGGCATGGATATTTTCTGAGGCTTTATATTCATTTCTAGCAATTTAAATTTAGGACCTTTTAGTTTTGCATCAGGACCTTCAATATTCACATCTGGAACTTCAACATCCATTTTGGGTCCTGAGATATTGATGTTAGCCTTGGGCAGGTTCACATCCACTTCTGGGCCCTCTCCTTTGAAGCCAGGCATGCTGAACTTGGGCATTTTCATCTTGGGCATCTTCAGGTGCCAGTCAGGGCCTTGAATGTCCACATCTGGGACAGCAACGTCCACCTTGGGGCCTTTGATGTCAACCTCTGGCCCTTCCAGACCCCCTTCAACTTTTGGCAGAGAAATATCCACATCTCCTTTCACCTTGGGGCCCTTGAGGTTTAAATCTATGTCAGGCATGGAGATCTTGGGGGCCTTGATGTTCATCTCTGGCATCTTCAACTTAGGACCTTTCAACTTTCCCTCTGGGCCTTCAATGTTAACATCAGGGCCTTCAATGTCCATCTTGGGCCCGGAGATGTCAATGTCCGCCTTGGGCAGGCTCACGTCCACTTCTGGGCCCTCACCTTTGAAGCCAGGCATGCTGAACTTGGGCATTTTCATCTTGGGCATCTTCAGGTGCCAGTCAGGGCCTTGAACATCCACATCGGGGATGTCAACGTCCACTTTGGGGCCTTTGATGTCCACCTCTGGCACTTTCACTTCACCTTCTACCTTGGGCACTGACACGTCCACGTCCCCTTTGACTTTGGGGCCTTTCAAGTTTAAGTCCACATCAGGCATGGAGATCTTGGGGGCTTTGAAGTGCATCTCAGGCATCTTAAACTTGGGACCCTTGAGCTTTCCTTCTGGCCCCTCAAGGCTCACATCAGGGCCTTCAATGTCCATCTTGGGCCCGGAGATGTCAATGTCAGCCTTGGGCAGGCTCACGTCCACTTCTGGGCCCTCACCTTTGAAGCCAGGCATGCTGAACTTGGGCATTTTCATCTTGGGCATCTTCAGGTGCCAGTCAGGGCCTTGAACATCCACATCGGGGATGTCAACGTCCACTTTGGGGCCTTTGATGTCCACCTCTGGCACTTTCACTTCACCTTCTACCTTGGGCACTGACACGTCCACGTCCCCTTTGACTTTGGGGCCTTTCAAGTTTAAGTCCACATCAGGCATGGAGATCTTGGGGGCTTTGAAGTGCATCTCAGGCATCTTAAACTTGGGACCCTTGAGCTTTCCTTCTGGCCCCTCAAGGCTCACATCTGGGGCCTCAATGTCCACCTTGGGTCCGGAGATGTCAATGTCCGCCTTGGGCAGGCTCACGTCCACTTCTGGGCCTTGGCCTTTGAAGCCAGGCATGCTGAACTTGGGCATTTTCATCTTGGGCATCTTCAGGTGCCAGTCAGGGCCTTGAACGTCCACATCGGGGACGTCAACGTCCACTTTGGTGCCTTTGATGTCCACCTCTGGCACTTTCACTTCACCTTCTACCTTGGGCACTGACACGTCCACGTCCCCTTTGACTTTGGGGCCTTTCAAGTTTAAGTCCACATCAGGCATGGAGATCTTGGGGGCTTTGAAGTGCATCTCAGGCATCTTAAACTTGGGACCCTTGAGCTTTCCTTCTGGCCCCTCAAGGCTCACATCTGGGGCCTCAATGTCCACCTTGGGTCCGGAGATGTCCATGTCTGCCTTGGGCAGGCTCACGTCCACTTCTGGGCCCTCACCTTTGAAGCCAGGCATGCTGAACTTGGGCATTTTCATCTTGGGCATCTTCAGGTGCCAGTCAGCACCTTGAACATCCACATCGGGGACGTCAACGTCCACTTTGGGGCCTTTGATGTCCACCTCTGGCACTTTCACTTCACCTTCTACCTTGGGCATTGACACGTCCACGTCCCCTTTGACTTTGGGGCCTTTCAAGTTTAAGTCCACATCAGGCATGGAGATCTTGGGGGCTTTGAAGTGCATCTCAGGCATCTTAAACTTGGGACCCTTGAGCTTTCCTTCTGGCCCCTCAAGGCTCACATCTGGGGCCTCAATGTCCACCTTGGGTCCGGAGATGTCAATGTCAGCCTTGGGCAGGCTCACGTCCACTTCTGGGCCTTGGCCTTTGAAGCCAGGCATGCTGAACTTGGGCATTTTCATCTTGGGCATCTTCAGGTGCCAGTCAGGGCCTTGAACGTCCACATCGGGGACGTCAACGTCCACTTTGGGGCCTTTGATGTCCACCTCTGGCACTTTCACTTCACCTTCTACCTTGGGCACTGACACGTCCACGTCCCCTTTGACTTTAGGACCTTTCAAGTTTAAGTCCACATCAGGCATGGAGATCTTGGGGGCTTTGAAGTGCATCTCAGGCATCTTAAACTTGGGACCCTTGAGCTTTCCTTCTGGCCCCTCAAGGCTCACATCTGGGGCCTCAATGTCCACCTTGGGTCCGGAGATGTCAATGTCAGCCTTGGGCAGGCTCACGTCCACTTCTGGGCCTTGGCCTTTGAAGCCAGGCATGCTGAACTTGGGCATTTTCATCTTGGGCATCTTCAGGTGCCAGTCAGGGCCTTGAACGTCCACATCGGGGACGTCAACGTCCACTTTGGGGCCTTTGATGTCCACCTCTGGCACTTTCACTTCACCTTCTACCTTGGGCACTGACACGTCCACGTCCCCTTTGACTTTAGGACCTTTCAAGTTTAAGTCCACATCAGGCATGGAGATCTTGGGGGCTTTGAAGTGCATCTCAGGCATCTTAAACTTGGGACCCTTGAGCTTTCCTTCTGGCCCCTCAAGGCTCACATCTGGGGCCTCAATGTCCACCTTGGGTCCGGAGATGTCAATGTCTGCCTTGGGCAGGCTCACGTCCACTTCTGGGTCTTGGCTTTTGAAGGTAGGCATGCTGAACTTGGGCATTTTCATCTTGGGCATCTTCAGACTCCAGTCTGCACCCTGAACCTCCACATCTGGTGATTTAACATCTACTTTAGGGCCTCTGATATCCACCTCAGGAGCTTTCATCTCACCTTCAATTTTTGGTGCAGACACATCTAGACTGCCTTTCATTTTTGGTCCTTTAAGATCCATGTCAACATCTGGGAGGGTCATCTTAGGAGCTCTGAAGTGCATCTCAGGCATCTTAAACTTGGGGCCTTTCAACTTTCCTTCTGGCCCTTCAAGGCTCATATCTGGAGCACTAATATCTACTTTGGGTGCAGAAATATCGACATCAGCCTTGGGAAGATTCACATCCAATTCTGGGCCCTCTCCTTTAAGGCTGGGCATGGTGAATTTGGGCATTTTCATCTTTGGCATCTTCAGGTTCCAGTCCGGACCATGAACTTCAACATCTGGGGCACTGATATCTACTTTTGCTCCCTTCAGGTCCCCTTCCAGCTTTGGCACTGTAACATCATATTCTCCCTTTACCTTGGGGCCTTTCATATGCAGATCTACATCAGGCATGGAGATTTTGGGAGCCTTAATATTCATCTCCGGCATCTTAAACTTAGGACCCTTGAGCTTTCCTTCTGGCCCCGCAAGGCTCACATCTGGGGCTTCAATGTCCACCTTGGGTCCAGCAATGTTAATGTCAGTCTTGGGCAGGTTCACATCCACTTCTGGGCCTTCTCCTTTAAGGCTGGGCATGGTGAATTTGGGCATTTTCATCTTTGGCATCTTCAGGTTCCAGTCCGGACCATGAACTTCAACATCTGGGGCACTGATATCTACTTTTGCTCCCTTCAGGTCCCCTTCCAGCTTTGGCACTGTAACATCATATTCTCCCTTTACCTTGGGGCCTTTCATATGCAGATCTACATCAGGCATGGAGATTTTGGGAGCCTTAATATTCATCTCCGGCATCTTAAACTTAGGACCCTTGAGCTTTCCTTCTGGCCCCGCAAGGCTCACATCTGGGGCTTCAATGTCCACCTTGGGTCCGGAGATGTCGATGTCAGCCTTAGGCAGGTTCACATCCACTTCTGGGCCCTCTCCTTTGAAACCAGGCATGCTGAACTTGGGCATTTTCAAGTGGGGCATCTTCAGGTGCCAGTCTGGGCCATGAACGTCCACATCTGGAGCATCAATGTCCACTTTGGCACTCTTAAGTTCAACATCAGGAACTTTAATCTCACCTTCAAACTTTGGCACTGTAACATCGTATTCTCCTTTTACACTGGGCCCTTTCAAGTGTAAGTCCACATCTGGTATGGAGATCTTCGGTGCTTTGATATTCATTTCAGGCATCTTAAACTTGGGTCCTTTCAGTTTCCCCTCTGGTCCCTCAGTACTCATATCTGGAGCACTGACATTTACCTTGGGCCCAGAAATGTCCACATCAGACTTAGGCAGGTTTACATTGATTTCAGGGCCCTCTGCTTTGAACCCTGGCACAGTGAACTTGGGCATTTTCATCTTTGGCATCTTCAGGTGCCAGTCTGGGCCCTGGACATCGACATTTGGGACATCCATATCCACTTTGGGGCCTTTCAGTTCTCCTTCAAGTTTTGGTGCTGTTACATCATACTCTCCCTTGACCTTTGGGCCTTTCACATGCAGATCCACATCAGGCACAGAGATCTTTGGTGTCTTGACATTCACCTCAGGCAGCTGAACATCAGGACCTTTAAGGTTGCCAGCCAGGCCCCCAATATTGACATCTGGGACTTCCACGTTGACCTTGGGCCCTGAAATATGGACATCACCTTTGGGGAGACTCACATCTACATCTGGCCCTTCCCCTTTGACTCCTGGAACACTGAACTTGGGCATCTTCATCTTGGGCATTTTCAGGTTCCAGTCTGGACCATGAACTTCCACATCTGGGGCACTGACATCCACTTTGGGGCCTTTGACATCAATTTCAGGGACACTGACTTTCCCCTCCACTTTTGGAAGTGTGACATCAACACCCCCTTTCACTTTGGGTGCAGCCACATTCAAGTCCACGTCTGCCATAGAGATGCTGCAGGTTGCTGCTTTCCCAGAAGGACCACTAAGTTTGGGGCCAGTCATGGTCCCCTCTAGGCCGGGTGTCTCTATGTCCACTTTGGTGCCTTTAACTACCACCTGAGGGCCTTTAACATCACCTTGCACCCCAGGAGCAGAAACCTTAATGTCTCCTTTCAGTTTAGAGGACCCGAGGCTCAGATCCACATCCTGCATGGAGATTTTAGGTTTCTGAATAGTCATTTCAGGAGCCTTGACTTTAGGGCCCTTCAGCTTCCCTTCCAGACCCCCAGAAGCAACCTCAGACAGGCCGACATCCCCAGAGAGCCCAGGAAGCGTCACTTCACCTGTGGGCAATATCACACCAACGCTGGCTCCATCTTCCTTAGAACCTGAGACAGAGAACTGGGGGGCCTTCAACTTAGGCACATTCACTTTGCCCCTGGGCCCATGAATATCAACATCCGGAGCCTGAACTTCCACACTGGAGCCAGAGATGTTGCCCTTGATTTGGGGCACAGAGATGTCCACTCCTAAACTCCCCTGTGGTTTGGCACCTTTCAGGTCTATGCTGCCCTCAAGGGATGGTCCAGTGATGTGGGGGCCCTTCAGCTTCCCCTCAATATTGGCAGAGGGCGCACTGACTTCCAGCTGAGGGGTCTGGATGCTTCCACCCACAGTCAAGCCTGGCTTGTCACCCCTGTGCCCCACAGAGAGTTCAGGGGCAGAAACACTCAACCCGGCCTCCGGGGCCTGGCCCTCGGGCCCTGTTGAGACACCAAATTTTGGCACCTTCATGGTGGGAAATTTAACTTTCCCATTACTGCCGCTCTCAAAAGATGGGCCCTTCCCCTCTACTGCCCCGCCCCCAAGAGAGGACAAAATGTCCGCCACTGGGACCTGGATTCCTCCTTTGCTACCCAAGTCCAAGCCCTTTGCATTGACACTGACACCTGGGCTTCCCACCTTTATCCCCGGCACGGTGACCTGGACCTTCGAGTGGCTAGCATCAGGCAACTCTGGGCTCGAAGCAGAAATGGACCCTGCTCGGATGTCCACACTGGAGCCTACGGTGGGAGACCCAGCCCCTGAGCCCGAGGGCAGTCTGATCACTGTCTTCCCAGCCTGGTTCTCCACATCCACAGTCGAGATTTCGGTCAGTTCGTGCCGCGGAATCTTGATCTTGAACTCAGGGCTGCTGATGTCAATGTCCTTGGCCCCCTCGCGGCTTGTCACGTCCACAGTGTAGGCCGTGACCCTCCTCGTCACGGTGATGGTGCGGCTCTGGGTCTCTCCAGGATCCCCTTCCACTCCGTCCTCTGATTTCAGCCGAGGTTTGATCTTCGTGGTGTAGATGCGCTGGTATTCCTCGTCATCCCCACTCTGCAGAAACACACGCCCCGCAGAGGTTGCAGTGGAGTCTGCATGCGTGACAGACGCCCAGCTGCAGCCCAGCTGACCACACCGTCGCCGGCTTCTCCGGGAAGCCAGGACTGTAAGGGGGGCCCACGCAGCCTTCTGGGACCCAGCACAAGGAGCTGAAGAGAGGGGCTGACAGCCACATTACAGGAAGAAAACAGATCATTTGGGTAAACCCTGGGAGAGCAAAAGCTGTGGGGAGCAGGGACAGCAGACTCCTGGACTGTGGGACCTGGGAGAAGGATTCACAACCAATTCTAGATGTGGGTCAGCCCATCAAGTTTCTCAGACACCTCCCAGAGACCAGCTCTGTGCTGACTTGACCTTCAGCTCTCAGCTTTCCGCTGCCGGCTTGTTTGTTTAACCTGGAGGGGAATCCTCCTAGGGGCCCTTCGGTAAGCATCTGTTGGGCCCGGCTGTGCCAGGGTTAGTTAACATGTCCACTTTGAGGACTAGTTATTTGTTAAATAAACAAGCCATTAGAAGGAGTGGAGACACGTCCCCTCAGGCATTTTCCGCTGCCCAGCCTCTGACTCACAGATGAGTCCAGGCCTCTGGAAGCAGAAAAATGATGCCTGGAAGGCAGAGCAGGGCCCTTTCCGGCAAAGCAGGCGACCTGCCTCCCAGCACCCAGGACCAGAGCGACGAGAGGGGCCCCAGATGGAGGCCTCTGAAGAGACCCACGGAAGACGATGAGCGGCAGCATCAGCCACAGGTCAGTAGGAAAAACAGGTTGGCTCAACAGAGGACAGAGGAGGGGCGCCAGAGAGACACCCAGGGAAGGACAAGCGAGGTCCAAAGACCGAGGGGCTAGGGGAGCTCAGGGAGCAGCCAGCCAGCCAGGCACTCACCAGCACCACTTCAGAGGTGCGGGAACTGAAAACCTCGTGGGTCCAGGTCTGGCCAGGCTCAGGGGACCGGTCTCCTTTACGATGCAGCTTCAGGCCCACGGTGTGGTGGCCCATGGTGTTCAGCAGCTGGGTGACCTCATCCGACTGCAGGTTGTCAAAGTAGATGGTGGCACCCACAATCTGGTCCCCTGAGCAGGAAGGAGCAAGAAGTGGGTAAGACCCACCCAAAGTCTCAGGGAAACAATCCACACCCATTCTGTGCAAAGC
The DNA here is from genome assembly GCA_022376925.1 of Tragulus kanchil. Classification (NCBI taxonomy): domain Eukaryota; kingdom Metazoa; phylum Chordata; class Mammalia; order Artiodactyla; family Tragulidae; genus Tragulus; species Tragulus kanchil. The sequence continues at coordinate 11,019,281 of JAIOJX010000006.1, read as the reverse complement.
CTGTGGAATGACGTGCAGGGGGAGAAACACCCATCGTAGAGGTAAGGAGACAGAGGCAGGGAGGACTACTAAATTGCCCGAAGTGGCCGAGCTCCTGGGAACAGAAGATGGACCACATCTTCACCAGCTCATGGGACCCCCTCCTGTGAGGACTGAACGAACAAGCAACACAGAGCAGGCAGGAGAGGCCATGGCCTGCATACCGACCGTCCTGATGCCCCGGGGACCAGGCCCTCCACAGCCAGTCTCTCTCCCTCCTCTCCACTCCTCCCCACTACCCCAGCCCCAGCCCACACCCTGGGGACACTCACCCTCCTTGACCACCCTGGCCGCAGGGGAGTTCTGCCCCCTGACCCCCAGCCTCTGTTCGGTAAGCATCTGTTGGGCCCGGCTGTGCCAGGGTTAGTTAACATGTCCACTTTGAGGACTAGTTATTTGTTAAATAAACAAGCCATTAGAAGGAGTGGAGACACGTCCTCAGGCATTTTCCGCTGCCCAGCCTCTGACTCACAGATGAGTCCAGGCCTCTGGAAGCAGAAAAATGATGCCTGGAAGGCAGAGCAGGGCCCTTTCCGGCAAAGCAGGCGACCTGCCTCCCAGCACCCAGGACCAGAGCGACGAGAGGGGCCCCAGATGGAGGCCTCTGAAGAGACCCACGGAAGACGATGAGCGGCAGCATCAGCCACAGGTCAGTAGGAAAAACAGGTTGGCTCAACAGAGGACAGAGGAGGGGCGCCAGAGAGACACCCAGGGAAGGACAAGCGAGGTCCAAAGACCGAGGGGCTAGGGGAGCTCAGGGAGCAGCCAGCCAGCCAGGCACTCACCAGCACCACTTCAGAGGTGCGGGAACTGAAAACCTCGTGGGTCCAGGTCTGGCCAGGCTCAGGGGACCGGTCTCCTTTACGATGCAGCTTCAGGCCCACGGTGTGGTGGCCCATGGTGTTCAGCAGCTGGGTGACCTCATCCGACTGCAGGTTGTCAAAGTAGATGGTGGCACCCACAATCTGGTCCCCTGAGCAGGAAGGAGCAAGAAGTGGGTAAGACCCACCCAAAGTCTCAGGGAAACAATCCACACCCATTCTGTGCAAAGCCTGTGGAATGACGTGCAGGGGGAGAAACACCCATCGTAGAGGTAAGGAGACAGAGGCAGGGAGGACTACTAAATTGCCCGAAGTGGCCGAGCTCCTGGGAACAGAAGATGGACCACATCTTCACCAGCTCATGGGACCCCCTCCTGTGAGGACTGAACGAACAAGCAACACAGAGCAGGCAGGAGAGGCCATGGCCTGCATACCGACCGTCCTGATGCCCCGGGGACCAGGCCCTCCACAGCCAGTCTCTCTCCCTCCTCTCCACTCCCCTCCCCACTACCCCAGCCCCAGCCCACACCCTGGGGACACTCACCCTCCTTGACCACCCCTGTGCGGGCCGCAGGGGAGTTCTGTACCACCTCCTGCACAAAGACGCCGTCGTCCCTCTGGGCAATGGTCAGCCCGTGGGAGCCGCTGCCCTGCCAGTTGGGCAGCAGCAGTTCCCGGGTCGTCTCCTCCTCCTTCTCCATCTGGATGGGATAATGAAACGGAGCTCAGAGAAGTGGGAACGGAGGCCACCGGGGGAGGAGGAAGATCCCCTGGAAGTGGGGCACTGTCTCCTCCAAGGTGCCGGCTTCCGCTGTGGGCGAGCTCCCAAGGCACAGCAGATCCCCACCCCATCCCCTCCACCTCCTGCCCCCTCCCCCCTCCTGCTGACCTTCGCAGGACTTGGTTCAGGAACAGACGCCTTGCCAGGAGCCCGCCCCTCCTTCCTCTCCTCTCCTCAGTGAGTCTCTCTCTTGGGAATCTCGGTCACACCGTCTAGGGAAAGGGTCACCGTCAGGTTCTCACTCAACAGCTGGCTGTCTCGAAACCCTGCCGTGGCTGCGATGCAAGAGAGATGGCTGGATGTTCTGTCCCTGAGGCCAAAGCAAAACCCCAAGCCCGCTAATGTCATGAACGCCACTCACACACGACTCTCCGAGCCGGGGATCACGGGAAGGGGGTTTGGAAGATGCCAGACTCAAATCCTGGCTCTGCATCTTTCCAGCTGTGTGACCCTGGCCAAGTTACTTAACTTCTCTGAACCTCCACGTCCTCATCTGAGCAAATGGGGACAGTAATGGATCCCCATGAGGACTGCAGGAAGGAGAAGAAGCAGGTACGGAAAGCTCGGGCCCACAAGAGCCTCCCAACATCCACATTCTCGCCAGGTCCCTTGTAACAGCTTCAGGGAGATATTATTGCCCCGCAGTGCAGATGGCAAAACACATCCAAAGAGGCCAGCCAGCCGGCGTCCACCATAAGAGAGCAACAGACTTGGCCTCTGAGCCTGTCATTCTTCCCCCCAACACTGCGTCAGGCTGGCAGCTCTCATCAGTGTGAGGCCCCTCTCCTCAGAGGCTCCAGCACTGGGGGTCACTGCCAACCCGCAAGCCAGGTTGGCAGTGCCCGCCCTCCCCCACTGACCAAAGGTGAGCGACTCCAGGTCACCCTGTCCAACCCCAGCCTCGGGACTGGGGCGACACTTGCCAGCTGGACTCCAGGGGCCCGACCACAGGCAGAGGCTGAACAATGGAAGCCCCAGGGCCCTCAGCACTGGCCCAGGCCGGAGTGGCTGCCTTCCAGCTGTGCAGCCTCAGGGAGGTGTGAGTCAGGGACCATCTGGCTGCCCCTGCTGGGCCCACAGCCAGGTCCCCATAGGTGAGGAGCAAAGACGCCCTCCAGCCACAGGATGAGCTGGCGGCTGGGGGAGGGCCCAGGAAGACACAGGCAGGCCTCCGGCCTCCAGCCACCCACACCAAATGGCAGCCTGCAGCCACCAAGAAGCGCATCTGAGAAACCGTGTATGCAGACTATAAATCATGGAGAACATCGCCCGAAGTCGAAAACAGATGACAACCGTTGACAACCAATCAACCAATAAATACATGCCTACAGATTGCCTTGTAGGTCAAACAGTGTACAAGATGCTGCAGAGAAAGCCAGAAAGGGATGGCCAAGTCCAGCCCTGAATTAAATGCTCTAAGCCCGCTAATGTCATGAACGCCACTCACACACGACTCTCCGAGCCGGGGATCACGGGAAGGGGGTTTGGAAGATGCCAGACTCAAATCCTGGCTCTGCATCTTTCCAGCTGTGTGACCCTGCCCAGTTACTTAACTTCTGAACCTCCACGTCCTCATCTGAGCAAATGGGGACAGTAATGGATCCCCATGAGGACTGCAGGAAGGAGAAGAAGCAGGTACGAAAGCTCGGGCCCACAAGAGCCTCCCAACATCCACATTCTCGCCAGGTCCCTTGTAACAGCTTCAGGGAGATATTATTGCCCCGCAGTGCAGATGGCAAAACACATCCAAAGAGGCCAGCCAGCCGGCGTCCACCATAAGAGAGCAACAGACTTGGCCTCTGAGCCTGTCATTCTTCCCCCCAACACTGCGTCAGGCTGGCAGCTCTCATCAGTGTGAGGCCCCTCTCCTCAGAGGCTCCAGCACTGGGGGTCACTGCCAACCCGCAAGCCAGGTTGGCAGTGCCCGCCCTCCCCCACTGACCAAAGGTGAGCGACTCCAGGTCACCCTGTCCAACCCCAGCCTCGGGACTGGGGCGACACTTGCCAGCTGGACTCCAGGGGCCCGACCACAGGCAGAGGCTGAACAATGGAAGCCCCAGGGCCCTCAGCACTGGCCCAGGCCGGAGTGGCTGCCTTCCAGCTGTGCAGCCTCAGGGAGGTGTGAGTCAGGGACCATCTGGCTGCCCCTGCTGGGCCCACAGCCAGGTCCCCATAGGTGAGGAGCAAAGACGCCCTCCAGCCACAGGATGAGCTGGCGGCTGGGGGAGGGCCCAGGAAGACACAGGCAGGCCTCCGGCCTCCAGCCACCCACACCAAATGGCAGCCTGCAGCCACCAAGAAGCGCATCTGAGAAACCGTGTATGCAGACTATAAATCATGGAGAACATCGCCCGAAGTCGAAAACAGATGACAACCGTTGACAACCAATCAACCAATAAATACATGCCTACAGATTGCCCCTTGTAGGTCAAACAGTGTACAAGATGCTGCAGAGAAAGCCAGAAAGGGATGGCCAAGTCCAGCCCTGAATTAAATGCTCTGCTACGCTGTTACCTAACTTCACTCACACATCCTCCAAACATTTACTGGACCCTTTCCGCATGCCAGATATGGAGAGTTAAAAGACCTAATTGCTGAGACTTCCCTGGCGGCCCAGTGCCCCCATGCTCCCCGTGCACAGGGCACAGGTTCAATCCCTGGTCTGTGAACTAAGATCGCACATGCCACGTAGTACAGCCAAAATAAAAAAGACTTAAAAAAAAAAAAAAAAAAAGACTTAGTTCCTGTCCTGGATATACATGATGAGCAAGGTGCTCTGGGCGTGACCAATTTGGCCTCAGAATGTTCCAGAAGGCTCCCAGCGGGGAGGAAATCTAAATGGGATCTTGAAGGTGCTGAGTTTGCCTTTTGAGGGTGAGATTTAGGGAAATTCATGGGCACTGAGAACTTCCAATGTCAGGCAGATCATCCTACCCATGAAGACGGCCACGAACACCCTGTTCCCCAACCACCTGCACTCGCTCCTGAGGTATTTACATCCGCACAGGTGCCGGCCAGGAGGCCAGGGGCCAGCCTGCTCGCACAGGTGTGAGCTGGGGAAATCACCTCCTCCCTTCCTACGGGAAGTCCCACTGACTCTTTCCATAGAGAAACAGCCAAGCTGGGACTTCAACGGCGCCTTCCCCCAGCATCCAGCACTGACTAGCCGCCCACCCTCTCCAGACAGGAAGTCAGACCAGGCGGGGAAAGGAAAGGCTTCCTCCATCCAAGGGTTCTGCAGCTCTCCGAAGCCACCAACTGCACGGGCACCCTCTCTTCCTCCTTGAGCAGGGCCCCTTTTTTCAGCCTCGCATCCTGGTGCTGAGCCAGCAGCCAGCAGGGGAGGCAGAGCGCCAGCCAGCTCGCCCTCACCCACATCTCAGCCCCACCCTCTCTCCTTCCCCAGTGAGTCACTGTGGCCGCAACCGCTCCAGACACGCCAAGGGTCACGCCTACAACCCGATCGCCGAAGCGCTTCACGGGCTGGACCCCTGGGTGCCAGAGGGGCTGGGGCTCCAGTGAGAAGCAATGGGCTTCCCTGCCAGCTGCTGGGCACACAGTCCCTGCCCGGAGTCCCCAGAAACACAGCTGGAAGGCTCAGAAGGGATCTGCCACATGCCTCAACCCCAGGGGCCAGTGAGGAACGCATCGTGGACAGAGAAGGGACCACAGCCCGTGAGAATGGGAGATGCTGGACCTGAGGCGGCAGGTTGACCCTGGCAGGGCACCCGCTGGCTTCCCAGCCAGGTGGAGCTGCCAAGCACCCTGCCTGCCCTGGCTCAGGCCTCACCTCCTGGCACAGCCAGGAAAGACTCCCCTCTCCTTCCCTTCCATCTGACCTGGCTGGACACAGGGGTGCTGACGGGAAATTCGAGGCCACGGTGGCAAGGGCCTATTTTCTGCACTCAGGTCCCAGCCCCTGGGCCTCCCCAAGCCCTGGGCTCCGTACCAAGCCCAGATGGTCCTTCTTTCTCCTCCCACACACGTCAGGGGACGCCAGCTCCTCCAGGGGGCTAGAGGCTCCACCCTGCTACTGCCCAAAGCACAGTCTCTGGACCCTTGGGGAATTCCACCCCCTCCTCAAGTGTCCTAAGCCCTCAGAGCTGGAAGAAACCTTAGGCCACAGGTGGCTATTTAAATGTAAATCCGCTTCGATTCAGTTAAATTAAACATTTAGCCCATCAACAGCTCAGCAGCCACGCGTGGCAACCATATTAGAAGCACAAATACAGAACAGCACCACCGCTGCAGAAAGTTCCACGGGACGGCACTGCTCGCCATTGAAAGGCGGGGAGAGTGAGGTCCAGAGCCAGGGCACAGTGCCGGGGCCCTAGAACCCAGATGTGCCAGCTCTCGGCCCACGCTCGACAAGTGGCTCACAGCAACCAGGTGTGGTATGGGCTGGAGTGGAGATCCTCTAAGACAGGGCTGCCTGGAGGGGAAAAAGAAAGAGTGGCAGGGTCCAGCCACCCCAGCTTCAAGGCAGAGAGGACGCACCTGAGGCTGCAGGGAGAGTGCGTATAATTCAGGCCAGAAGCAGCTAGAGAAGAGCAAAGCTGCCCCGACAATTCAAAACCACAAAGAGGATGTGCAGCAGGGTTCTGCCCACAACATCTCCGCAGATCTGTGCAAAAAACAGTTTTGCCCACACACCGCAGCTGTGCCAGGGTCACCCCAGTGCCCAGGAGAAGCCCAGGAAGCAGACTCTTTGCTCCAGGAAGATGGTCTCCGCCAGCTGTGATCTCCAGAAGGGCATCTTCTCCCACTGCTCCCGAAACAGACCGCCCATCAAGGCAGGCATCGTGGACAGAGAAGGGACCACAGCCCGTGAGAATGGGAGATGCTGGACCTGAGGCGGCAGGTTGACCCTGGCAGGGCACCCGCTGGCTTCCCAGCCAGGTGGAGCTGCCAAGCACCCTGCCTGCCCTGGCTCAGGCCTCACCTCCTGGCACAGCCAGGAAAGACTCCCCTCTCCTTCCCTTCCATCTGACCTGGCTGGACACAGGGGTGCTGACGGGAAATTCGAGGCCACGGTGGCAAGGGCCTATTTTCTGCACTCAGGTCCCAGCCCCTGGGCCTCCCCAAGCCCTGGGCTCCGTACCAAGCCCAGATGGTCCTTCTTTCTCCTCCCACACACGTCAGGGGACGCCAGCTCCTCCAGGGGGCTAGAGGCTCCACCCTGCTACTGCCCAAAGCACAGTCTCTGGACCCTTGGGGAATTCCACCCCCTCCTCAAGTGTCCTAAGCCCTCAGAGCTGGAAGAAACCTTAGGCCACAGGTGGCTATTTAAATGTAAATCCGCTTCGATTCAGTTAAATTAAACATTTAGCCCATCAACAGCTCAGCAGCCACGCGTGGCAACCATATTAGAAGCACAAATACAGAACAGCGCCACCGCTGCAGAAAGTTCCACGGGACGGCACTGCTCGCCATTGAAAGGCGGGGAGAGTGAGGTCCAGAGCCAGGGCACAGTGCCGGGGCCCTAGAACCCAGATGTGCCAGCTCTCGGCCCACGCTCGACAAGTGGCTCACAGCAACCAGGTGTGGTATGGGCTGGAGTGGAGATCCTCTAAGACAGGGCTGCCTGGAGGGGAAAAAGAAAGAGTGGCAGGGTCCAGCCACCCCAGCTTCAAGGCAGAGAGGACGCACCTGAGGCTGCAGGGAGAGTGCGTATAATTCAGGCCAGAAGCAGCTAGAGAAGAGCAAAGCTGCCCCGACAATTCAAAACCACAAAGAGGATGTGCAGCAGGGTTCTGCCCACAACATCTCCGCAGATCTGTGCCAGGGTGGGCAACACCCAGGTAGACCCAGGAGAAGCCCAGGAAGCAGACTCTTTGCTCCAGGAAGATGGTCTCCGCCAGCTGTGATCTCCAGAAGGGAATCTTCTCCCACTGCTCCCGGGAAACAGAACCGCTCCTGCCCAAGAGCCAGTGTGAGCCCAGCCCAGGAGGGAGGGGGGCCCATCTAACTCGCTGCAGCAGCTCAAAACAACCTCACAGCCAGCATCGGTGTCAAGATGACAGGAACTGATACACACACACCCTACAAGTCAGGTCCCTGGACCTCAGTGCCCCCAGGCACCACACCTGAACTCAGGATACACAGGAGAGGGACCCCAGTTTGTGCCTATCCCCGGCACAAGCGGGACATCACAGGTGACAACCCAAGATGGAAAGAGGCCCGCCCACCCACAATGGGGAGGACGTGGACAGCCATGAACCTTCCACCCAGCATACCAGCGAGCTGACCCTCCACACACACAGGCCCGGGAGAAACAGGCCCCCAACCTCAGAACAACGAGATGACTCACAACCAGAGCCGAAACTTCCACCAGCGAGAAAGCTGGGATAGTCAGAGAAAAGACAGACAACGCCCAGAGAGGCCATCAGCTCTCCTGAGCGCTCACGGGGCAGTAAAGAGGAAGAGAAAGCACGCATTAAAAGAAACAGCCCCTCCCCGGGAAGAGAAAGAACATTTTGCAGAGCCCCTAGAGTGCCCCAGGACTGTGCTGGTTCCACGCCTGGGGTCTCTTTCCTTTCCCAAACAATCCCAGGTGATCAAGAATTAATATTCTTATTTCAGAGTGCAGAAACAGGCCCCGCAATAAAATGACTTGCCCGAGTATGAGACAGAGCTGAAATGCAAGCCTAGGGACCTCTGACTCCAAGGCCAAGAGGCTTAACCCGGGGAAAGGGACAAAGATGCAAATAAACACAGACACGGGATGGGAAACTACAGAGAAAGACGTACCAGGGAGATACACAGGTGAGAGATCTCCTTGGCAGAGGGGCCCAACGAGAGCCAGAGAGAGACACCCACAGGGAGGCAGGCAGGTTCCCACGCTCATCCAGAGGGAGACCCACAGAATGGGACGAGGACGCTTCAAGGGACGTAAACACACAGAAAGAGAGGGGTTGGGGCTCCGGAAGGACGGAAGACTCCCCCAGGAAGCAGTGATGCCCGTCAGGTATCACAAGCCCAGGAGGAAAGGTAAGTGACCACCAGCCTCTGTGCCCACACATCAGCCTCGACCTGGCCCAGCCTGGAGACAGCAAGCCAAGATGGGCAGATTCCCAAAGTCCAGGAGCGGAAGGCCCTTTTGCTTCTGGGGCTCATGAGCACTGTGTCCCCAGGACCAAAACGTCCTCAGCTGCCCAGAACCCGGCTCACCTGGAGGCTTTCTGGACCCCTGCAGGAGGTGACCAAGAGACATCCCCTGCTGGGGCATGGTGGGCACCAGCCTCCCCCTAGAGAGGGGCCCGGCAGGGCAAGACAAACACATCCACTGGGAAACGGAACCAGCCATGACAGGCAGGTCCCAGGTCAAAGGGACAAGGAGGAAGATAGGGGCGATCTCCCTTCCGGCGGGGCTGAAACCTCCAAATGGGCCTTCACACACGCAGCGGCCAGACCTCTCTCTAGAAAACAACCTGCCCCGTTCTAACTTGAAGAGAATGGCGCAGTTATCTTCCAAATCTACACTGGCACCAAGAACTCTAAGAACTCGGGGCAGCACACCCCGCTAGGGCACTCTCCGCTTGAATAGGGGGTATGTATTGGGGAGGTCGAATTATCAGGGAGACTCTGACCAACATGCTGCAAGACACGGGCAACCTGGGCACTGGAGAGAAGATCAAAGACACACAAGGATCCACAGATGACCCCACCCCTCTGTGCAGACAGTCCTGAGTCTGCACACCTCGCAGCCCAGAGCAGGCCCGCAGCCCCTGCCTCCACCAGCTCTCCACAGACACCGGTCTGGGCAGCCCCAGGCCCTGTGCATCGTGGAGGGGGTCTGTTTCTGTTCACTGGGTGTGCACCTGCCTAGCTCCTCCCTGGCTACCTGGGCTGCGGGCCCTCGCCCACACCTTCTACCAGGAAGAAGTCTTTCCAGCCTCAACACCCAGCCCTCTCCTCCCCTCTAGTCCCGCTCCCTGGCCCTCATCATGATGCTGGGGTCTCCGGCAGCTCCACTTCCAAGGCAGCTCCCCACCCCCACCCCTGCCAGCCAGCGGCTTTCAAGGCACCTCCCTTTCTCCACCTGTGTCTCCTGGCCCCTCCCACTCCCGTAACCGCAGCGCTCCAAGTTCAGGCTTCCAGGAAGGAGAGAGATTCCTTCTTCCGTCCCTGACCCAGAGGGATTCCCCCGTCCTTGTGGCAGGGGCTGGGGCAGCTTACATTCAAGGGCGGCAGTCTCCACACCCGGTCACCTCTCCCGGGAAGAGCAGGCCTTGACCCACTCTGACCAGGATGAAGACCTCAGCTGATGGATGGTAGGGGTGCCCTCCTGAGTCGGAGAGGGGTGAAGAAGAGCTCAAGGCCTCGCCCACTTTCGCCCTGGGGGGTAGATTACAGTTTGGGAGCAACCACATCCAAGACCACAGCGGTGCTCTCCGCCCAGCGGCAGGACCATGCTAGTGCAGGGACTCGGGGCGGGCTGCTCGGCCCAGCTGCCAAAGAGCCGCCCCCAGCCCGGCCAGGACGCAAAGCCAGGCGCTTCCCCTTCCCCTAGAACCTCCGCTCCAGCCCCTGGGGACGGGGCAGGATGCCCCTCCCTGCAGCCTCCATCAGCCAGGGCCTCCAGCTCAGGGCTGTGCTCGCCCTGCCTCAGGCCTCTCGGCACAAGCTCCAGGGCCTAGAGCCACCCAGGAGTGAGACACGTACTTGAGCCCTTCCCTACAGCTCCCGCTGTTGCCATGAAACCTTCACCACCACCGGGGCAGTGTCCCATCGCTGTCCCCGGTCCTGTAAGCCCCGGACGCAGCAGAGGTGACACCTTCGGGGCCAGCACACACAGCCAGAGACGCGCGCTCACAGCGGACAACACCTCTCTCTCTGCTGTGACACTGGCGGTCAAAGATTCAAGGCCACAATGAACCGGTGACCCCAGACCCGAGACCCCCGAGACCACAGCCCAGCCCCGTCTGGAGACGGAAGCCAGCAAGGAGGAAAACAGGCATTCCTGCTGAGCCCACTGTGGCCCGCCCACGAGCCCCCCACACCTCTTCGGCTCACCCGGGCCCAGAGGAACCTGAGCGTGCTCAGGAAGGCTGGGGAGCCCAGCAGGGTGGTCAGAGCCTAGGGAAATGCCCGCTCCCTGGGAGCCTGGGTGAAGCCCAAGGGGGACAGAAGGAGAGCGGCAGGCCCTAGCCCCACCCACTGAAGCCCCATTCTCACCCCCTCCAGGGGCACCTCCCTGCAGCCCAGCTCCAGGGAAAGAAGCGGGGCTTCCGGGGCGTGGCCAGGAGAGGCAGCAGGGGAGAGTTACCAGCAGGAGTCGGACTAGCTCTCCCAGTCAGCCTCTGCTGTCCCCAGGCGGTCCTCACAGCCCCCGAAACGCTACCCCAGGATGAAGACCTCAGCTGATGGATGGTAGGGGTGCCCTCCTGAGTCGGAGAGGGGTGAAGAAGAGCTCAAGGCCTCGCCCACTTTCGCCCTGGGGGGTAGATTACAGTTTGGGAGCAACCACATCCAAGACCACAGCGGTGCTCTCCGCCCAGCGGCAGGACCATGCTAGTGCAGGGACTCGGGGCGGGCTGCTCGGCCCAGCTGCCAAAGAGCCGCCCCCAGCCCGGCCAGGACGCAAAGCCAGGCGCTTCCCCTTCCCCTAGAACCTCCGCTCCAGCCCCTGGGGACGGGGCAGGATGCCCCTCCCTGCAGCCTCCATCAGCCAGGGCCTCCAGCTCAGGGCTGTGCTCGCCCTGCCTCAGGCCTCTCGGCACAAGCTCCAGGGCCTAGAGCCACCCAGGAGTGAGACACGTACTTGAGCCCTTCCCTACAGCTCCCGCTGTTGCCATGAAACCTTCACCACCACCGGGGCAGTGTCCCATCGCTGTCCCCGGTCCTGTAAGCCCCGGATGCAGCAGAGGTGACACCTTCGGGGCCAGCACACACAGCCAGAGACGCGCGCTCACAGCGGACAACACCTCTCTCTCTGCTGTGACACTGGCGGTCAAAGATTCAAGGCCACAATGAACCGGTGACCCCAGACCCGAGACCCCCGAGACCACAGCCCAGCCCCGTCTGGAGACGGAAGCCAGCAAGGAGGAAAACAGGCATTCCTGCTGAGCCCACTGTGGCCCGCCCACGAGCCCCCCACACCTCTTCGGCTCACCCGGGCCCAGAGGAACCTGAGCGTGCTCAGGAAGGCTGGGGAGCCCAGCAGGGTGGTCAGAGCCTAGGGAAATGCCCGCTCCCTGGGAGCCTGGGTGAAGCCCAAGGGGGACAGAAGGAGAGCGGCAGGCCCTAGCCCCACCCACTGAAGCCCCATTCTCACCCCCTCCAGGGGCACCTCCCTGCAGCCCAGCTCCAGGGAAAGAAGCGGGGCTTCCGGGGCGTGGCCAGGAGAGGCAGCAGGGGAGAGTTACCAGCAGGAGTCGGACTAGCTCTCCCAGTCAGCCTCTGCTGTCCCCAGGCGGTTCCCAAGGTCTGAGGCAGGTGATGACCACACCCCGGAGCCCCACACGCCTCCACCCCCACAGCTTCGCCCCAACCCCTCAAACCAGCTCCTCAGGCTCTGGGTGGCAGGCGCTGCCAGGCCGCCCAGCCAATTCCAAGTGAGCCTAAGAATCCAGGTCGGTGGTACCAGGCTACCTCCACCCAAGGCTTTCCTGGGACTCAGGTGACCCAGGACCCCAGCCCGTTCCCTGCCCTTGACCAACGCCGGCCTTCTCCCTCAAGGGTTTCCCGGGGTTCACTCTTTTGGGTCCCACTTTGGACCTGCTGTCACATCCGCCTCCCGCTGGTTCACGTTCTCAGCTCTTCAAGAAGTGGTCCAGACCAGGACCCCGGCCTCACTGCTGCGGGCCCCCCAGCAGCGGCGCTAAGCCCCCCCTGACTTATGTGGCTGCCTTTTGTGTCGCGGTTCTAATGTTCCTGCTCAGAGCAAGGAGTTGGCCTCTCAGTCCGGGGCTGGCTCCCTTCTGCTCCCCACTCTGCACACACACGTCCCACTCAAGTGCTGGCCCAGCCCATCCTCCGTGGGGGCCAAGAAGGAAGCTTCCCCATTCAGCTTCAGAAAGGAAGTGAGTGCCACACCCTGCCCCAGGGATTCCCCTCAAGGAGGCAGGGGAAGAGAGGAGGCACCAAAGCAGAATCGGCTTCCGAATTCAGACCCATCCCTGGTCATCCCTAGTTGGGGGGGGGGGTGTCCCAAAATGCCTTCCAAGGCACCTTCAATCTCTCTCTGCTTTCCCCTGACTCCTTCACAGCAGCCCTCCAGCGCAACACTGTGCTGCACAAGATCGACTCAGTCCCTATCATGTGCCAGGCTGTGCACCGAAAGGCACACAATCCCTGCGGTCAGAGGCTGGCTCCTAGTCCAGGAGACGGTTGCAGAACCAACTCTTGGCAGCCCAGCGCTGCACTGGGGTCCCAGAGGTAGACATCTGGGACCCCGTTTCCTCAGAAGGCCCAGGCCGTGCTCTAAAGGACCTCACTGCCGGGGAAGGATCCCACTCTCTGTTTTCACAGATCCACTCCGCAGAGCAGGGCGCCCAGTAGCCGGCTTCCTAGGGGCACCTCACCACCTCCGCGGTGGCAGCCACGCCCTGTGAAAGGCACACGCAGGCTCACAACGTTCTGTGGCCACTACGTGCGGAGGTGCCAGAGCCGTCCCCACGTGGTGCTGGGGTCCCGCGAGTGCCGCGAGATGCCCCAGCTGCCCATTCGGCTCCCCTCCCACGCACGGGGCACAGTCAGCCCTGCTCAGACCCACGTGGCCAGCAACGCAGCAGGGCTGCGCCCCCGCATCCCGAGGCCTTGGCACTGCAGGGGGCGCCGAGCCCGCCAGCCCTCGCGCACTGCACACCCGCTCCCGGCCTGGGAAAGCCTTATATAACACACTTCTCTGAACACACCCTAAGCCCAGTGCCTTTCCAACTCCACGGCAGGACCTCGCTGCTCCGCCGTCTCCGCGGGAGCGCGCGTCGAGAGCGGAGAGCTCTCCGGAGGGCAGCTGACCCCTCCGCCTCAGCCAGCCGGACTCGCGCCCCCGCCTCCCACTGGAGCCGCGTCGCCCCCTCCCCTCTACCGCTCACCACTCCTCCCCGAGTTCTGGTTTGAATTAGTCACCGGCTCCAACCACCACATTCCTCAGGCTGCTGGCGCCGCGCCAGTCGCTGGGGCGGGGGCCATCCCGCCCGGACGGGTTTGGGAGTAGGGTTGGGGAGCGAGCGCCGCCTCCGAAGGGGAAGGGGCGGTCCGGAGGGCTGTGCAGCTGCACGGCCCGGCTCCCCGCCCACCCCAGTGCAAGAATCTCCCCAATGATGTCCCCCACCCCCACTCCCACCCGTCCCGCCGCGGGGCGCGCCGCAAACTTCCAGGCTCCGCCGTCCCAGAGGAAGAAGGGATTTTTCTGGAGCTGGGAACACAGAGGGGCAAGACTAGGGCGGGGCAGCTGGAGGGAGGCTGAGGGGCCGCCAGGAGCGAGAAAGGGAGAGGCTGGTGGTGCAGAACTGGGTGGGGCCCGGAGGACTCGGGACGCGAAGTCAGGGGTGGAGGTGTGGGGCGCTGGGAGGGACGGCGGCGCGGGGGCGCAGGGGCGCCGGGAGGGGCCGAGGGGCCGCGCCGCGATCTCGGAAACTTCTCCAGTAAACATGGAATAGGAACGGAGCAGCGCGCTGAGCCACCGCCCCACGGAGAAGGAGGGGGTGGGACGGGGCCACCGGGCCAAGAGCGGGCGCCCAGCAGGGCAGCAGGACAACAACCAGCCCTCGAGAAAAAGACCGATTGGAGTAAAGCGCGCCTGGGAGCGATTTTCGAACTTTGCCCAACTTGCGCCCCTTCCAGCGCCCCAACTCCGGAGGCAGAGCTCAGCTCCCGGGCACCACGCGTGGCCTCCGCGTTGCGGCCGGAGGCTGCCCACCTCGTTCCAACTTGAATCTTTTGACACTGACCCAAAGCGCCTCGCCCACGTCCTGCCCCCCACCTCCCCTCCCGCGATCCGGGCGTCCCGTCTCTCGATCGCGCCGAGGCGCGCCGGGCGCCCCTACCTGAGCGCTCAGCCCCAGGGCACAGCCATCGCCGGCGCGGGGCCCGAGGTCGCGGAGCTGCGGCTGCTGCAGGCGGCGAGCCCCGGTCGGGGCGGGTCCGGCAGGGCGGGCGGTGCAGTCCCCGCGGCGGAGCTGCTCCGAGTGGCCGGGCCCCCGCGCGCGGAGGCGGCTCTTGTAACTCCGGCTCCAGCGGGCGGGTCTGCCCGGAGCTGTGGGGAGAGGGCGGGGCGGGGGGGGGCCGGAGCTGGGCTGGGAAGGGCGAGCCGGGCCGACCCGAGAGCGGGCTGCTGGGAGGGCACGGGGGGCGCGGGGACCCGGGGGCGCCGCACGTCCGAGGTGTCGCCTTCCCCTCCTCCCATCCACGCCCCCTACTCCGGCCCGGCCGGGCCTGGATCTGTCCCCAGCATAGGCGTGTGGCTTCCTGGGCAAGAGACTCTTCGAAGCCCCGTGAGACTCTCACAGCTGGAACTGCAATCAGCCCAGTTTGCAGGAAGGGCCTAGCGGCTCAGACTGCGGCGGAGGGGCTTGGGTGATTCAGCCGCGATCTCCAACCTGACACGGGCCTTTGAGCCCCTAATCCACCCTTTCTCCGGGGGAAGTCAGGGGTGGAGGTGTGGGCGCTGGGAGGGACGGCGGCGCGGGGGCGCAGGGGCGCCGGGAGGGGCCGAGGGGCCGCGCCGCGATCTCGGAAACTTCTCCAGTAAACATGGAATAGGAACGGAGCAGCGCGCTGAGCCACCGCCCCACGGAGAAGGAGGGGGTGGGACGGGGCCACCGGGCCAAGAGCGGGCGCCCAGCAGGGCAGCAGGACAACAACCAGCCCTCGAGAAAAAGACCGATTGGAGTAAAGCGCGCCTGGGAGCGATTTTCGAACTTTGCCCAACTTGCGCCCCTTCCAGCGCCCCAACTCCGGAGGCAGAGCTCAGCTCCCGGGCACCACGCGTGGCCTCCGCGTTGCGGCCGGAGGCTGCCCACCTCGTTCCAACTTGAATCTTTTGACACTGACCCAAAGCGCCTCGCCCACGTCCTGCCCCCCACCTCCCCTCCCGCGATCCGGGCGTCCCGTCTCTCGATCGCGCCGAGGCGCGCCGGGCGCCCCTACCTGAGCGCTCAGCCCCAGGGCACAGCCATCGCCGGCGCGGGGCCCGAGGTCGCGGAGCTGCGGCTGCTGCAGGCGGCGAGCCCCGGTCGGGGCGGGTCCGGCAGGGCGGGCGGTGCAGTCCCCGCGGCGGAGCTGCTCCGAGTGGCCGGGCCCCCGCGCGCGGAGGCGGCTCTTGTAACTCCGGCTCCAGCGGGCGGGTCTGCCCGGAGCTGTGGGGAGAGGGCGGGGCCGGGCGGGGCCGGAGCTGGGCTGGGAAGGGCGAGCCGGGCCGACCCGAGAGCGGGCTGCTGGGAGGGCACGGGGGGCGCGGGGACCCGGGGGCGCCGCACGTCCGAGGTGTCGCCTTCCCCTCCTCCCATCCACGCCCCCTACTCCGGCCCGGCCGGGCCTGGATCTGTCCCCAGCATAGGCGTGTGGCTTCCTGGGCAAGAGACTCTTCGAAGCCCCGTGAGACTCTCACAGCTGGAACTGCAATCAGCCCAGTTTGCAGGAAGGGCCTAGCGGCTCAGACTGCGGCGGAGGGGCTTGGGTGATTCAGCCGCGATCTCCAACCTGACACGGGCCTTTGAGTTTTCTCTCAACTCTGCCAACCACCCTTCAAATCCTAGGCCCCAGGTTCTCCACTTGGTTCCCAAGCCCCGCACGCAGCTGCGCCCATTTCTCGCCTTCTCTCTTTCTGGGAGACCCCCTTCCCCACCACCCCACTCTCCAGACGCTGAGGATCCAGGTTTACAGCTATTTCCCACCGCCACTTCTAACTACAGGGAAATTTTATTAAACGCTTAATGACGGGGTGTGGGGCCTTCTGGCTTCACCCTCATTGTCTTCTCCCCTATGAATCTTATCCTCCTTCCTGGATGGCCACCCACTGCCCACATGGGAGTCCGTTTTCCTTTCTTCTGGAATGCCGGAGAAGGGGGACCCCAGGCTGGAGACCTGAGAAGACCTAGCCCCAGCAGGCCGGGCGGGCGCGCCCTCCTCGCTGAACCATCCTGAGTGGGCTGGGGCTGAGACCAGCAGCCCTGTCCTCTGAAATGGCAAACATGTTTACAGGCTAAAAATACCCAACAGCCAACTCTGCTGCCAGCCCTGGGGGCTGTGTCCCAGGTCCAGTTACCGGCACAGGGTGCAGGCGTGGGGGAGGGAAGAACCAGGCAAAGGAGCCGCAGCCGGGCAGACACTCGGATAATGGACACGGGAAGGTGGAGACACATGTGTAGATGTTCAGACGGGCACAGACACGCAGAGGCACATAGTCAAAGCGCAGACTGGGGCACCAGCGTTCTCACACACTCTCACTCAACACACACACACAGTGACTCAAACCCCAGCAGAGGCGGTTCCACAAGCACAAGTACACAATCAGAAACCCAGACTTTCAGAGTCACCTCCACCTCCCCCGTAGTCTGTCCCCCTTTCTGGGCACCAACCTTGTTTAAAGAAAAAAAAAAAAAAATCTATGGGACTTCCCTGGTGGTCCAGCGGTTAAGACTCTGTGCTTCTAATGCAGGGGGCCCAGGTTCGACCCCTGGTCAGGGAACTAGATCCCACATGCCACGACTAAGACCCAGTGCAGCCAAATTAAGATAAATAAAACAATAATTAAAAAAAAAAATCTAAACTTTTCCACTTTGAGATGCTTTAAAAAAGAAAACAACCGAAATTAGTTTCCAACCTGACACGGGCCTTTGAGTTTTCTCTCAACTCTGCCAACCACCCTTCAAATCCTAGGCCCCAGGTTCTCCACTTGGTTC
Source organism: Tragulus kanchil (assembly GCA_022376925.1). Lineage (NCBI taxonomy): Eukaryota > Metazoa > Chordata > Mammalia > Artiodactyla > Tragulidae > Tragulus > Tragulus kanchil. The sequence continues at coordinate 11,001,792 of JAIOJX010000006.1, read as the reverse complement.
CCAAGCCCCGCACGCAGCTGCGCCCATTTCTCGCCTTCTCTCTTTCTGGGAGACCCCCTTCCCCACCACCCCACTCTCCAGACGCTGAGGATCCAGGTTTACAGCTATTTCCCACCGCCACTTCTAACTACAGGGAAATTTTATTAAACGCTTAATGACGGGGTGTGGGGCCTTCTGGCTTCACCCTCATTGTCTTCTCCCCTATGAATCTTATCCTCCTTCCTGGATGGCCACCCACTGCCCACATGGGAGTCCGTTTTCCTTTCTTCTGGAATGCCGGAGAAGGGGGACCCCAGGCTGGAGACCTGAGAAGACCTAGCCCCGGCAGGCCGGGCGGGCGCGCCCTCCTCGCTGAACCATCCTGAGTGGGCTGGGGCTGAGACCAGCAGCCCTGTCCTCTGAAATGGCAAACATGTTTACAGGCTAAAAATACCCAACAGCCAACTCTGCTGCCAGCCCTGGGGGCTGTGTCCCAGGTCCAGTTACCGGCACAGGGTGCAGGCGTGGGGGAGGGAAGAACCAGGCAAAGGAGCCGCAGCCGGGCAGACACTCGGATAATGGACACGGGAAGGTGGAGACACATGTGTAGATGTTCAGACGGGCACAGACACGCAGAGGCACATAGTCAAAGCGCAGACTGGGGCACCAGCGTTCTCACACACTCTCACTCAACACACACACACAGTGACTCAAACCCCAGCAGAGGCGGTTCCACAAGCACAAGTACACAATCAGAAACCCAGACTTTCAGAGTCACCTCCACCTCCCCCGTAGTCTGTCCCCCTTTCTGGGCACCAACCTTGTTTAAAGAAAAAAAAAAAAAAATCTATGGGACTTCCCTGGTGGTCCAGCGGTTAAGACTCTGTGCTTCTAATGCAGGGGGCCCAGGTTCGACCCCTGGTCAGGGAACTAGATCCCACATGCCACGACTAAGACCCAGTGCAGCCAAATTAAGATAAATAAAACAATAATTAAAAAAAAAATCTAAACTTTTCCACTTTGAGATGCTTTAAAAAAGAAACACCAAGAATTATTTATTAGACCAACGCTTTTATTTCATAGTTAATAACATTTATTCAGCTTTTGAAATATGGACCAAGAATACAGATAAAGTGGCCTGGATCCTACAAGTCAGATCATCCTTGTGGCTGCTTTTAAATAAAATCAACACCTTCATAGGGTAAAGGATGTCAGGACGGAAAAATAGAACGATAAAACACAGATGTCTCCTTCCACCCCAAAGCCAGTCCACCTCCCCACCAATGACCACTGTTAACAGTTTACCAGAGGGTTTGTATGAAATGAATCATTTGGTTCCTTGAAAGGGCAAGGGTTTCCAGTGCATGGTAAAATGGGAGCTGATCTGCAGCTAGGTTTTTCAGCAGGAGCGCTGTGATGTGACATATGCCGCAAAGATACAGGGTATGCCAAAAAGGGCCAAGGGAGTTTGCAGGGAGAGTCTGAAACAGGAAAGGAGGAAAGGCAGAGTAGAAGGGTGTGTATTGTGCCTTCCACTCAGCTGGGGCTCCTTCAGCCCCCCAGGAGTGGCAGAGCAGAGGCTGGTGTCCTGGGCTCGAAGCCAGCTTATCTGTTCCACTCTTTGTTCTGGCCACCCTCTTGGTCAACAGAGAAGAAGGGGGGAGAGGCCACTCTGAGGGGGGCGCTGCAGAGTGGGGATGCCTGTCCAGGAACTTCGTTGGGGGAGGGGGGGGTCAGGAGACCTGGTGGGAGGTGGTCCTGAGGACTGGCTCCTGCCCCAATCTAGGCTGGGGGGTGTACAGAAGGGGTACACCAGACCCTGGCCCCTCAAAAACAGCCCTGATCATACTTGCCACACCAAAACCGGGGTTTCATAGATCCTCCTCCCCACCCCAGGGAAAGGGGATATTTTCAGGAGTTTGATATGAATGGGAGACACTTATTTTTAGGAATGTCTGCCAACCTTTCTTGAAGTGCCCACGGCTGTAGCCCCACCTACCGTAGCTACTTCCACGGTGGTCGAGTCTTACACGGCAGTAAGCATGTGTGGGTCAACCCACTTAGTCCTCGCATGAGGAAGGAAATGGTCTCGGAGAAGGGCAGTGATTCACCCCGAATCATACAACACTCAGAAGCAGGACTCAAAGCTCCCACCGGCATCTAAGGTCTAGGAGGGCAGGCATGGTTTCTTCTCTTCTGTGTACTCAGTGTGTCGACAGCAGTGGCTGGTATCTAGCAATCACTCCAGAACACTTTGTTAAATGAGTGAGTGAAGGAAGGAATAAACTGCAGGTATAACTAGCCCAAAGTCCTGGTTTGTCTTTTTTTTATTAATTTTTTTCTTGGGTCCACACTGCACAGCATGTAGGATCTTAGTTTCCTGACTTTGGAAGCTTGCAGTCTTTACCACTGGGCCACCAGAGAAGTCCCCTCAAAGTTCTTTTTCTTTTTAAAAATATATTTATTTATTTATTTATTTTGACGGGGGATGGGATGGGGAGGGGGTGGGGGGGCTACTTCCATTGGTCTTTCATTTATCTATTTTCATTCATCTTTGTTCTTTGGCCCAGTTCTTGTTCTGTATAAAAGAGCATCCTGTACCCTACAAGCTTCCCCTCCCTCTCAGCCCCAGAGACCAATCCCCCCATGTGCAGATCTCTCACTCAGCTGCACAAACATGTACTGGGTCCCACACTGGGTCAGAGGCAGATGCTGGTGGTGGCGGTTCAGGTGACAGAGTCCTCGACAGGATGGAATCCCTGCCTCCCCAGCACTCAGTTCAGAAGGAACCGTCCTCTGATGCGACCTACCTTGTACTGAGAGCCCCATGCCTTGGAAACACTGGATGTTATCTTTTCTTCCAGATCTTTTACACTCCTACCTTACTCCGCTCACAAAGACACGCTATTTTTTAGTTAAAAGGAATTCCCTCGATTGCAACACTGCAAAGAAAACCTTTGTTTCAGACTTCCCAAAGTAAGGGCGCCCCAAGGATCTGGGAGTATAGCAACCCTCCCGCTGGTGCTCGACCACCCTTCAGAAGCAGCCCACCACAGTCCTCCAGACTCCCTGGGAAAACAAGCTAAGCTCCAGGACTCATCAGTACTGGGATACCCCAGCTTCCCCAGAAGTGTCACTCCTTCCCCGGGGGTTCCCTGATTTGTAGGTAGTATGTGTGTGATGAACCCTGGGCTCCTGGGTTGCCAGGCAACATGCTTCTGTTTTGTTCTTATTATGCCTGTTTCCATAGCAACCACAAAGGGGCGCTCTGTGGGCAGGCCTCAGGCCAGGGGATTCCCCTTCCCCTCCCTTCTCCCCACAGTCTCCTTTTCTGAAATTAGTGCATTACAAGGAACAAAACATGCCCACTGATGCCGACTGGTCAACGAGTCATCATGGCTTTTTCACTCGGATCCCAGAAAGGAACTGAAATGTGCAGTCGGCTTGCTGTCTCATTGAAAACAGACTTTTCGTCCTTTGCCGCGTCAGCCTCAGAAGCACAGAAATCACTGTTGGCCCTTTATGAGTCCCTGGGGATCTCCCAGACCGCCCCCCAACTCCAGCCTATACACACACCAGTCCAGAGACGAGCGTCCCTGCTAACCACCAAGCCCTTCTTTCGATTCTTGTTTTTAATATTTATTTGGCTGCACCGGGTCTTAGTCGCGGCATGTGGGATCTAGTTCCCTGACCAGGGATGGGACCCACGCCCCCTGCATCGGGAAGGCAGAGTCTTAATCACTGGACCTCACTTTTCCCCCCGCCTTACTTCTGATTCTTATCATCTTCCCTAGTGGCGCAGCAAGCTTATTGGGTGATTCTGGGATCCAAACATGACTTTTTAAGCAATTCTCAAACGCCAAACTCCTAACTCAAACTCAACATAGGAAACCAAGTCAAATCCTCCTCCTCCAGCTCAATTCAAATCCTAGCCAGTATTTAAAGCTCAGGCTTCAAATAAGGAGTTCCTGAATTGCTCAGATCAGACAGCTGGGATACCGGAAACCCTCCCATTACACCCAGCTCTAATTGAGATCTTCAGGCCCAAGCAGAACCCAAGTTAAAGCTGATTAGAGAACAAGAGACAATACCCAGGGCCCTGAGTAGACACTCTGCGAGGAAAGAAGGCAAAGAAATGCTGTCCAGGCAAGAGAGGCGGGGCGGAAAGTGAGCAGGGAGAGAGGGGCAGGTGGACACACAGAGACAACTGGCTTCCTAGAGGCCCCTGAGCTGTGAGGGCCGGGATGCTGGGGGAGCAGAAAGATAATAGGAAATGGGGACCCAGGAATAAGGAGAAGAAGTGGCAAAACAGGACTGAATGAGGCTGTGAGGGAGGAAGGGAGGGAGAGAGAGAGGAAAAAAGCCCAAAGCTGAGCTAGGAACTGGGCAGACGGACTTGTAAACAGCAGCCGAGGGAGGGAGCTGGAATGAACGGGCAGCCAACGCCCCAGCCAGTTCCCCTCCCCAGCAGGGCGCGGGGAGCAGAGGGAGGGGCCGGGAAAGGGGAGCACCCGTCTCCTCTCCCCTTTTTTGGAATCTGCCTTTCTCCCACACTTTCCAGATTCCTCTGCTTTTCCCCACTCCCCCGGGAAGGGGAGATCCGCCCGGGTTTCTCTCCATCCTCTGCTCACACTTCCGAAGTCCAAAGTAAGGGGATCAGGCTGAGCGGCGAAGGAAGGGCCTAGGCTGCCCAGAGCCTGAGTCACCACATAGTTGAGGTTCCTGTCACTTGAAGTCCCGCCTCTGCTACACCCTGTGCCCTCTGCCCGCGGCCCCGGGACTTGGATCGCTGGGGCTGACCCTGCCCGAGGACTGGCTCCACTTCCACGAGCCTTCCCCAGGTCAGGGCTATCCTCCTCGGGTTGCCCAAGGCCTTCAAGGCCACCCTCTCCTGGCTTCCAAAAGCGAGTGTGCTCTGTGCACGGCTTCTGAGGGAAGCGTTCTTCTGCTCTTCGGGGGAGTAAAAGTGACTCGATGAGTGGCTGCGAGAACTGTGGAAAGAGAGAGCATGCACCCCTGATAAGTCACTTTCCGTCTCTGGACTCCCAGCTTCTTCCTGGGTAAAAGAAAGGGACTACATGCTGTGGTCTCCCGGAGGTGCATTCTGTCAGACTGAGTCAAAGGGATGGTGAGCTGCAATTGAACGCAGCGGGGTGAAAGGGGTGTGTTTGCTAACCCCTGTCCTAACAGTAAGAGTGGGCGGGGTACGGGTAGAGGCAAGGCCACCATAGGGCAGCCAACACCCTAGGCAACTCGGTGACTCAGATGCGCGCAGAGAGAGCGACAGGCAGGAAGGCACCCCGTGGCTTCCCTGTGAGTCAGGGGAAACACAGAGCTCCGTGGAGAATGACCAGCCAAGGTTCCGCTATAACCAACTCTCCCTCACGCCTAGAAAGCTTCCAGTCCTAACGTGGGCCCCGCGTCCTTTGATGAGCGCCCTCACCTCCCTGGGCCGGCTTCTCCTCCTCCTGCCTGGCCTTGGCAACCCCTCTGCCTTCCACTCCATAGCCCTCCTACCCTCCCTGGGCTCCCATGTCCCGCCACGTCCCCTCATTTACCCCTTGGCTCTGCCCATCCCCACGATCCACCCCATCCTGGCAGAGCCAGCCAGATGATTGCAAAAGGGCTGAGCCAGCGGGAGAGGCCCTCACATGACAGCTGTTCCTGCTGCGAAGGGGAGGGGGCAGCTGGAAGTAGAGAGAGGCACATTCCATGCGAGATCCAATCAGAAATAGCCCCAAACCCTGAATGACCATCAGCTCCAGCTCCACGCAGAGCCAGCCCCATTGTATAAAACAAAGTAAGGTCAACAGCCTGCCTTTGGAATCCTGAGGAAACCTGGAAAACAAAAGGGGGCAGTTACAGGTTGGGAGGGGGCAACCAGAACGGTAACATTCCAGGAACCTGGAGAGGTCCAAGTTCAGGAGGAACCCCTTGGCCATTGAACCTGTCCCACCTGCCCAAGGCCTTCTCCCTCTTTACAAGAGATTCCAGTGAATACAGGGTTACTCTGCAGCAACGGCCACTACCTGCCACTCCACCCATCTGTTGGGCGCTGAGGCACTGGGACACCCCAGTCATTGCACTGGAGTAAAACACTGCCTCCTCTGGGAGCCATGCCAGCCTGATTAGAGCAAACAGACAAGAGCAGGTGGCAGAGTTTTGCTAACCTTTCTGGAGCGCCAATATTTTAGCTCCATAGCATTAGGCGAAGAATAAAGACAGTGAATACCCCAGAATGACATTCAGACCTACAGAGGACTAACCAAATCACAAGCAGGAAGTTACAGTGCCCTGTGGGTATCTCGGATGAGGTGAATATGGAAAGCCACACTCACCCAGGAAAACCCATTCCATGTTTGGAGGGAAGGTTTGGGTTCTGAGGCCATGTCATGAAAGGTGGCCATGAAAACCACGGTATCACTTTCAGAAATGCCTGGGTGGAGTCTCCTCTCCCTTCAACATTCTAGACCCTCGGCCCACCCCTTCAAAAGGGGAACTGGCCCATTTAGGGCACGTGGGCAGCTGGTGGGACACGTCCCACCCACAGTGAGCAGCAGCTGTGCAGCTTCAGCCCCGACCAGGACACGAAGAGAAGACAATCTAGGTCTTTCTTGGAAGAACTTTAAGGGCTTTTGACTTTTTCATAAGTGACTTTAAGGAGAAGCACCAACAAAGCCAAAATAAATAGCCTTTTATGACCAGTATCTACTGGTTTATCTACAAGTTAAACCAAGTCTCCCATTCACACTGCAGCCTCTGTAAAGATTTTATCAGCACCTCAGAGCCCTGGACCCCTCGCCAGTTTCTCACCCTTTCTGGAGGCGCTGAGATTTTACCCAGTAAGTGGACGAAACAGTCTCCTTCCCCCATCCTATCCCATTTCCCCAAGATCCTGCCCTGTCCTCAGCTCTCGACCCACTCGCAGCACCCCGATCCCTTTCCGCCCCGCGACCCCGGCCTCCGCCGGCCTGAGCCGCACCGTGGGCACGGGGAGGCCGGCCCCAGCGCGAGCCTCCCCGTCACGGCGCCAAAGCGACCCTGCCACGGGAGACGGCCCCACCGCGCAGGCTCTCACTGGCCGCGAGCGCCACGCCACGCCACGCGAGGGGCGGGGCTCCAGCTTGCTGCGCGCGGACAGGGTGGGCGCCCAGCCGGATCCCGTAGGGAGCGAGTCCCCAGCCCGCGGCGGCGCGGTGACTCAGGGCTCCCCGGGGCAGGGTGGGGACCGAACCAAGTACAGATGTATTCCCCCTTTCCCCGCCCCGCATCTGCCGCTAGACTCCTGTTCATCTTTCTCGCCCACCCGGGCCAGATAGAGGCCCTCCCATCTCACCCCGCCTTCCACTTGGAGGCCAACAGCAAGCCTTCTAGAAGCCACAACCCTTTCCCCTCGGGCCTCCCACCGCACCTCCGGCTTGTGGGTCCTGGCCCTCCCCCAAGCGCAGGCCTGGCCTCCTCCGACAAACTGGCCGCTCTCCTCGGCACCAAACCGCCAGAGCTAGAGGCACTGGAGGCAGGACGTGTGGATGAGTCACTCTTCCTGCAGCCTCTGAGAGGGGCTGGGAGACGGTCCAGGCCCCTCGAGCCAGAACGCCGCTGTCCACGTGGGCTGCCAGGGCCCCTGAGACCAGCCCCTTCGGACCTATGTGCACAGCTGGATCTCTCCAGGTCCTGGGAAGATGAAGGGTACCTGGAAGGTCGGGAAGATTAGACAAGGAGCAGGGGGTGTGGAGGGAAATGGAATTCAGAAGGGAGTCTGACAGGTTCTGAGGCAGCAGCAACCAGCCTAGGGCACACCCTGGCCAGCACCCAGCACTCTTAGATCCTATCCTAGAGGAGCCCAGAACACTCAGAAGCAAGACAGGTAGCCAAGTTTGGATCCAGCCCAAGACAGAGTTAGCAGGGAGCAAAGCCTGAGCAAGAATCAACCCATCCTCACCCAGCTGGATCCCAGATCACAACCTTCCCCTGACCAGTTATTCACTGAACCCCAACTGCAGTGAACAAATGTACTAACTACAGTCCTGCCCCTTCAAAAAGCTCCCAGCCTGTACCCACCTGTCAGGAGAGATCATCTTCCTCCCCTCCCTAGTCAGGAACCCCCCACCTCACTTTGTGCTTGGACTAAAGGGACTGGGAAACAACAATCACCCGGGACACTACAACCTGGAGACTGAAGGCAGTCATGACTTCCTGCATATGCCTCAAAACGTGAATTGAATCAATTTTCCAACTTCACCGTCAGATCCACAAAGAGAAGTGTTCTTTACAAAAGACCATCAGAAGTAAGGGCAAGTTCTCTGAGAAGGGTTTCCCCTTTCCGGCCCCGCATCTGCCGCTAGACTCCTGTTCATCTTTCTCGCTTCCCGGGCCAGTAGAGGCCCTCCCATCTCACCCCGCCTTCCACTTGGTGCCAACAGGCAAAGGCCCTCCCATCCACCGCCTTCCACCGCAAGCCTTCTAGAAGCCACAACCCTTTCCCCTCGGGCCTCCCACCGCACCTCCGGCTTGTGGGTCCTGGCCCTCCCCCAAGCGCAGGCCTGGCCTCCTCCGACAAACTGGCCGCTCTCCTCGGCACCAAACCGCCAGAGCTAGAGGCACTGGAGGCAGGACGTGTGGATGAGTCACTCTTCCTGCAGCCTCTGAGAGGGGCTGGGAGACGGTCCAGGCCCCTCGAGCCAGAACGCCGCTGTCCACGTGGGCTGCCAGGGCCCCTGAGACCAGCCCCTTCGGACCTATGTGCACAGCTGGATCTCTCCAGGTCCTGGGAAGATGAAGGGTACCTGGAAGGTCGGGAAGATTAGACAAGGAGCAGGGGGTGTGGAGGGAAATGGAATTCAGAAGGGAGTCTGACAGGTTCTGAGGCAGCAGCAACCAGCCTAGGGCACACCCTGGCCAGCACCCAGCACTCTTAGATCCTATCCTAGAGGAGCCCAGAACACTCAGAAGCAAGACAGGTAGCCAAGTTTGGATCCAGCCCAAGACAGAGTTAGCAGGGAGCAAAGCCTGAGCAAGAATCAACCCATCCTCACCCAGCTGGATCCCAGATCACAACCTTCCCCTGACCAGTTATTCACTGAACCCCAACTGCAGTGAACAAATGTACTAACTACAGTCCTGCCCCTTCAAAAAGCTCCCAGCCTGTACCCACCTGTCAGGAGAGATCATCTTCCTCCCCTCCCTAGTCAGGAACCCCCCACCTCACTTTGTGCTTGGACTAAAGGGACTGGGAAAAAACAATCACCCGGGACACTAAAACCTGGAGACTGAAGGCAGTCATGACTTCCTGCATATGCCTCAAAACGTGAATTGAATCAATTTTCCAACTTCACCGTCAGATCCACAAAGAGATCCCCAGTGTTCTTTACAAAAGACCATCAGAAGTAAGGGCAAGTTCTCTGAGAAGGGTAAATAAAAATGAAGCTCAAGGAGAAAACCACCAAGGGCACTGGTCTGAGCAGGGTTAAGTGACATTTATGACTGCCTGGCATTCCAGGAAGCGGCAGGGTACGTTGAGGGTCTGGGCTCCAGGGACACCCACTGGGTTCCAAATCCTGCCTCCACCACCTAAGATGTGTGATCACAAGCAGGTTACTTAAATCTCTGTACCCCATGTCCTCGTGAGGAAGGAGGGACATTCTGAGATGCTCCACAGTCAAGCTGGGCCCGCAGGCCAGTATCTGTTCACGGAGTCTGTGGCTGGTCTTGTTGCAACTACAACCCTTAGAAATGGCCGCTGGGGAAGCAGGGTTGAGTGGCTGTGCGGGCCGCGCTCCCACCCATCAGCAGGTACTCTCCACCTTCACGGGGTGGCTCTGGAATTAGGGAATTACAAAGCCCAACGTCACCACCTCCTAACAACATCCAGTCTTTCCCAGATAGACTAGAAGATGGTCATGGGAGAAGCAACACAATAAAACAAAAGTGAGGAGAGGCCTCTGCTCTTCTGAGGACTTTTCTCCTGCGCAGGGAGCTCCTTCGGGCACAGATAGCACCCAGCGCTGACACATCTACTCCCCTCTGACGGAGTCATCACCCACAAAGGAGGCAGCACAGGGAAGGGTTCAATGTTCAGTTTCCTTTAATGACCCCTATTCTCCCCGAAGGGCAGCTGCAGGCGGCTGGGCGACAGCAAGAAGCGGTCACTTGAAGATCTTGCCCTGATTGAAGGCTTTGCCCACATGCTGGAAGGCCCCTTCCCAGCTAAAGTATTCGCGAACCAGCGTCTGAGTCTCCTCGCTGCTGGGATCCAGTTTCCGCCATGTGTATGACTCGTAGTCCACCTGCCAATCTGGACTTAGCTAAGGATAAAAAGCCAGGCAAGAAGCACGTGGTCAGTTACCAGACACAGCCCCACGCCTGTTACTTCCAGCTCAGACACCCGTCATCAGGCCCACCGCCTGTTACCTTCCCCCCCGCCCCGCCTAAGCTCGTCAGATCCAGCCCCATTTTTAAAAGACCATCAGAAGTAAGGGCAAGTTCTCTGAGAAGGGTAAATAAAAATGAAGCTCAAGGAGAAAACCACCAAGGGCACTGGTCTGAGCAGGGTTAAGTGACATTTATGACTGCCTGGCATTCCAGGAAGCGGCAGGGTACGTTGAGGGTCTGGGCTCCAGGGACACCCACTGGGTTCCAAATCCTGCCTCCACCACCTAAGATGTGTGATCACAAGCAGGTTACTTAAATCTCTGTACCCCATGTCCTCGTGAGGAAGGAGGGACATTCTGAGATGCTCCACAGTCAAGCTGGGCCCGCAGGCCAGTATCTGTTCACGGAGTCTGTGGCTGGTCTTGTTGCAACTACAACCCTTAGAAATGGCCGCTGGGGAAGCAGGGTTGAGTGGCTGTGCGGGCCGCTCCCACCCATCAGCAGGTACTCTCCACCTTCACGGGGTGGCTCTGGAATTAGGGAATTACAAAGCCCAACGTCACCACCTCCTAACAACATCCAGTCTTTCCCAGATAGACTAGAAGATGGTCATGGGAGAAGCAACACAATAAAACAAAAGTGAGGAGAGGCCTCTGCTCTTCTGAGGACTTTTCTCCTGCGCAGGGAGCTCCTTCGGGCACAGATAGCACCCAGCGCTGACACATCTACTCCCCTCTGACGGAGTCATCACCCACAAAGGAGGCAGCACAGGGAAGGGTTCAATGTTCAGTTTCCTTTAATGACCCCTATTCTCCCCGAAGGGCAGCTGCAGGCGGCTGGGCGACAGCAAGAAGCGGTCACTTGAAGATCTTGCCCTGATTGAAGGCTTTGCCCACATGCTGGAAGGCCCCTTCCCAGCTAAAGTATTCGCGAACCAGCGTCTGAGTCTCCTCGCTGCTGGGATCCAGTTTCCGCCATGTGTATGACTCGTAGTCCACCTGCCAATCTGGACTTAGCTAAGGATAAAAAGCCAGGCAAGAAGCACGTGGTCAGTTACCAGACACAGCCCCACGCCTGTTACTTCCAGCTCAGACACCCGTCATCAGGCCCAGGGCTCCTGTGACTCTCCAGGTCGGCCCTGGCTCAGGATTTCCCAAATCCTCGCCCACCCTAAAGTGACAGACTCCTCCCCTGCACCTTCCTCACCGGAAAGGCAAGCTCCTGGCCTCGGAAGACCCAGACTCCAGAAATGGAGCTGTTATTGTTGGTTCCAAAGAGAATGACACTGGCAAAGGCATTCTTCCTCAGTTTGTCCAATCGCTGGAACATTCCTGAAGGGCAGGGAAGAACACTCAGCGTTTGTAATCATGTCACCCACTACCGTGTCCTCCCCTCCTTTCCACTCTCCTCACCAGTGATGAGGTTGCAGCTCATGAAGGTCTGGGTGAGCTCTTCAGGGAAGCGATACTCGGAGTACCACAGGGACCAGCCATCCTTATCGAAGTGATCCCAAAAGTGCGGCAGCGCCACGGTGAGCGTGTCCTCATTGGAATACTTGCGCTTAAATTCATCCAACACAAAGGTACTAACGTAGGGAATAAAGCAAGGAGGTCAAGGTAGGGTGCCTCTTACTGAGGCAACAAGTGTTTCCAGGCTAAGAGACGCTAAGGGTGTTCTCACTCCGACGTATAGCTTTACTGGAAGTCACTGGATGGGAGGAGAGTCAAGGGAGTCAAGGGAGGAGAGCTGGGGGATATGAAAGGGCCCAGGGCATTCCCTTGTTCCCAAAGCAGCTAGGCACATGGTATGCTAGGCACGTGGTGGGCGGGACCCAGGAGGGCCCAAGGGCCATCTGCCCCAAGAAAGGCGCGTCGAGCTGCTGCCCCCTGGTGGAAACTCACAGCCAGAACTCCTCTTCTTCCTGTCTGGCCCCTCCCAGGGCTCTTTCCCATGAGTCACACTAGGTTCCTGACTCACCCAGGCCTGCATTACACAGGCCTCTTCAGGTTACACACACTATGATATGACAGCAATGCAAGTGATGACTGTTTTCCAAGGGCCTCCACGCCAAATCCCACACCCGTGTCTTTTACTTACTCTGTCCAGAAACAAGTTCAGGTGCTAAAAAACCCTTAGGTGATCTTTGAAGCAATCTGGCACTTGGACGGACGCCAAGGATGCCAGCATCAAAACAGAAGAGGTGCCTCCCCACCATGGTAGGCAGGGCTTCTGTTTTGTTTTTTCCAGTTATAAAAGTACACGCTGACTGAAGATCACTCGTGATGCCTTAATATTTTATTTCCCACTGGCAACTTTCTAGAGATGTTGCATGTAGTTCTGTGCCTTACACAATCTGCTCATCTAATACTGCCTGGCTATTGAGAATGTTTTCAGATGTGTTAATGGCTAAATAATTTGCTGCATGAATGTCCCATAAATCTATTAAACACCCTTGTACGGAATGTTTAATATATTCAATTATTAGTATAAATAAGCCAACAAGCCCTAGAGTCAGAGACGGTTACCACCCGCCCTTTTATATAAGATACGTTAAGTGCTGTGATTTGCTCACTGTCACAACATAGGACCTTTAACCTGAGGTCCTAGCCTCTTCCCAAACGCACATCAGAGACCTCATCTGAGGAGCTTTAAAATCTCACCCACCACTAAAGTGGGGCTGAGGAATTTTCCATCACTTCCTTCTGAACTGTTTGAACTTTATTAATTATTCATGACCATGTGTTCATTTCTCCCCCTGAACAGATCAGAGGCTCTAAGCAGCTCCTGAAACAAGCTTAGCTAGAAGTCCTTAAAAGAACTAAAACTAACTCTGGACAAATGAGTCTTGTCTTTGAAGACACCCTCTTTGAGTCTAAGAATCCCAGGGAACATCTTCTTGGCAGCCCAGGAGAGCACCATGGCAATGCAACAAGTAGGTACGGATGAGCATTCTAAACAATCCTCAAAAACAGAGTTTACTAAAGATTTTAATTTTACTGCCTGATTTAATTCCTGCCCAGTGTACAGACCCCAAATATGAGAATGTTTCCAGCTAATAATTAACAGTATCTATATTAGAACAGCATATACAATTTGGGTTGGTTCTCACATACTAGAAATCCTGCTCACTCTTGACCTGACCTTGTGCTAAAAGGTAAATCACTTAGATTTAGAAAGAAACACATTCTTAAAGAGCAGCTGCGGGTTTCCCTGGTGGTCCAGTGGGTAAGGACACCGCCTTGCAGTGCAAGGGGCGCCGGTTTGATCCCTGGCCTGGGAAGATCCCACGTGCCGTGGAGCAGCTGGACTGATGTGTCCAATTACTGAGCAGGAGCTCTGGAGTGCATGCGCCCAGAGCCGCTGCTCTGCGACAACAGAGGCCGCTGCGTTGGGAGGCCCACATGGGCCAAAGAACAAAGATGGATGAAAATAGATAAATGAAAGACCAATAGAAGTGGCCCGCCTATCCCCCTCCCTCCCCAGCCTGAACCCCACCCCCACCCCAAAAGAGCAGCTGCATTAGGAGACTTCTTGTAGGAAGGGCTCAGGAGAAAGACCTCAGCTACACCCTAAGTTGGTCCCCAAACTGGGAAGCGGCGGTTTCCTAACAGCAGCTCTCCAGTACTATGTTTGTCACTCAACAACCACGGTTTTGGCCCGCCTATCCCCCCTCCCTCCCCAGCCCTGCCACACCTCAAGGACCTTTAACCTGAGGTCCTAGCCTCTTCCCAAACGCACATCAGAGACCTCATCTGAGGAGTTTAAAATCTCACCCACCACTAAAGTGGGGCTGAGGAATTTTCCATCATTTCCTTCTGAACTGTTTGAACTTTATTAATTATTCATGACCATGTGTTCATTTCTCCCCCTGAACAGATCAGAGGCTCTAAGCAGCTCCTGAAACAAGCTTAGCTAGAAGTCCTTAAAAGAACTAAAACTAACTCTGGACAAATGAGTCTTGTCTTTGAAGACACCCTCTTTGAGTCTAAGAATCCCAGGGAACATCTTCTTGGCAGCCCAGGAGAGCACCATGGCAATGCAACAAGTAGGTACGGATGAGCATTCTAAACAATCCTCAAAAACAGAGTTTACTAAAGATTTTAATTTTACTGCCTGATTTAATTCCTGCCCAGTGTACAGACCCCAAATATGAGAATGTTTCCAGCTAATAATTAACAGTATCTATATTAGAACAGCATATACAATTTGGGTTGGTTCTCACATACTAGAAATCCTGCTCACTCTTGACCTGACCTTGTGCTAAAAGGTAAATCACTTAGATTTAGAAAGAAACACATTCTTAAAGAGCAGCTGCGGGTTTCCCTGGTGGTCCAGTGGGTAAGGACACCGCCTTGCAGTGCAAGGCGCGGTTTGATCCCTGGCCTGGGAAGATCCCACGTGCCGTGGAGCAGCTGGACTGATGTGTCCAATTACTGAGCAGGAGCTCTGGAGTGCATGCGCCCAGAGCCGCTGCTCTGCGACAACAGAGGCCGCTGCGTTGGGAGGCCCACATGGGCCAAAGAACAAAGATGGATGAAAATAGATAAATGAAAGACCAATAGAAGTGGCCCGCCTATCCCCTCCCTCCCCAGCCTGAACCCCACCCCCACCCCAAAAGAGCAGCTGCATTAGGAGACTTCTTGTAGGAAGGGCTCAGGAGAAAGACCTCAGCTACACCCTAAGTTGGTCCCCAAACTGGGAAGCGGCGGTTTCCTAACAGCAGCTCTCCAGTACTATGTTTGTCACTCAACAACCACGGTACTTCTTAGGCCACCAGCACTGAGGACTCCCTCACCCGACACAAACCGCTGCATCACAGGGAGGTCAGTCTTGCATCCCAACGGACCACCTCATCAAAGGACAGATGGCTTTGGGAAAGGCAGAGTGAGTGGGCAAGAAAAACAGAAGAGAGGACCAAGGGACGTGGCCACACAAGAGACATTTCTCATATTGCTTGGAACTCTTAAAGGTGACTTAGAACAGTGGCCGAAGATCTGACAGGCAAGAACCAGGCAAGTACCGGGTGTCCTACTTTTTCATGCTATAAGTTTCCCTCCTTGGGCTTCCCTGGTGGTCCAGTGGGTCAAGAGTTCACCTTGCAGTGCAAGGGGCACCAGTTCGATCCCTGGCCCGGGAAGATCCCACGCTCCGCGGAGCAACTGGACTGGTGTGGCCAATTACGAACCAGTGCTCTGGAGCGAGAGAGGCCACTGCAGTGGGAGGCCTGCACAGGCCAAAGAATAAAGATGGATGAAAATAAATAAATGATGACTTAGAGGCAAAAAAAAAATCTCCCTTCTACTATATTTCCTCTTCCACGAGATCTTATAGTGACTGACAGGAGGATACAGCCCATCACCTCATCTACCCCCTTCTCCAAGGGGCAGACCTCCATCCGCGAAACGATGGGCCAGACGAGCACTACACAGCCACGGGCACCATTCTTTCTCTTAGTGAGCGACTTTCACACAGGCTGGTGCATCAGAACAGCAAAAGACTGTCAAAGGCGACTGCTGCGGTGCCTGCTGCCTCAGCAAAGCCAGCCCGGCGAGCGGATGCCAGAAGCTCTCTGCGTCATCCTTCCCACAGTCGTCAGTGCACCAGTTCCGAGCCATCTCACGTCTTTACAAGTGCACCCAAGATCCATCAAGCCACCTAAACACCGAATTCTGGGCCCATCTGCCTTCTTTGCTAGAAAGAAGTTCTGACATTCCCAAATACCAGTTGCCCTAGGAACTTGCTTTCTATTTCAAAATCGACCCAACTGTTGTTGATAACCAACTAACATACATGTCTCAATTTTGCATGGACACCCTCTAATTCTGGGCCCTGCGCCCTCTGCCCGCCGACCTCCATACCTCTTGGGCAGATGAGCAAAGGGATCCTTGGCCTTGGGCTCAGCGGCCAGTGCCTGCTCACATTCATCCAGCTCCTCCTCGGGGGCGGGGGCAGCCGCCTTCTTCTCCTCTTTGCCCTCCTTCCGCTCCGCCTGGGGCTTCTGCTTCTCTTCACGAGACCCTTTCTCTTTCCGTGGGGTGTCCTTTTTAGGCTGGCTCTCTGCAAACTTTTTAGCTGTGAGTGCAAGAGGCAGGGAGAAAAATCAGCATTTGGCCTCTTTCCACACCCCTCCCAAACCAGGCACAAGCAGCATAATGTGGGGAAACTGTGGAGGCACCCAAGGGATCCAGATGCTAGCGTGCCTGCCACCAGTTCACTCCCTGAGCAAGAATGCAACCTCCAGCAACAAATACGTGCACACCAGGACGCTATGTATTAACACAAACGAGTGTGAGCACATGGGCATACAGTAAGAACATCACAGTGTCACAGATTAGCTGCTACATGTGATGCCCTATGTCCCGTGCATCCACATAACCCAAAACCTAGACAGGAAACCAAGGGGTTAAGGTCGAGCAAACAGCTCTCTGACCCTCCCTCCTCAGACTTACCATCAAACTGGGCCATTTTCTCACAGAGCTTCACCTCCCCCAAGACAGCCCGGAACTGGGGCTGGTTAATGCACGTGAGAAACCAGCGGTTGGTATTAGGGAAGGCCTGGCGGAAAGAAGGCTCCAGAACCTGCCAGGATATGAGAATGGACATGAAGTCAGTGGAGGGAAAGATCCTCATGTGTTTCAGCCAGAGACAGAGGCGGACAGCCTTGCTTCTGTCGACACTGAAACTCCAGCTCCCTCAGGCCCCCGACACCAGCTTTCCGGAGAGGACTATGCCCACCTACCTTACTAATCTCTCTTGTAGCCCAATCCAGTTTGATGGATGCCAATCCCACCCTCCATTCACGATGCACAGACGTGGCAGGAATACTTAAATCAGCCCTTAATCCACAAAGCCACTTCATACCTTCAATTTCACGTGTCAGTAAAATTGAAATGGTTGAGACCAGGGGGCTACCAACTACTCATCGTGTCAAATAAATAACAAAAACTGTCTGCATGACTACGTGACATGTGATATATATACTTCATCAAACTGCAGTGTGGGAAACAAACCAGTGAAGGGTTCTGAGCTTTGGCCAAGCCAGGAAAAAACCATATTGGAAATAAGAAAACTAAGAGAAAAACTCAATCTGATTCACGTGGGCTCATTCACTGGGTCATACTGATCAGCAACAAGGGGGGGATCTGCTGTGGGCTCCGGAACCCCGGGCCTGTGCAGACTCTCTAGCTTCCTGCTGGTCCCGCTGGCCCCCAGCTGTAATGCACTTTGTCCACTGGGAAGATAATGACAGTGACTTGGAGTCACAAAGGGTGATTACTGAATAGGGCTGTGCCTGACTCCCAGCCCGAGCTAGTATCATTCCCTGTAAACACCTGGAGGCTTCAGCACTGAATAAAAGCGGAGTGGGGAATTCCCTGGTGGCCCAGTGGCTAAGACTCTGTGCTCCCAATGCAGTGGAGCCCAGGTTCGATCCCTGGTCAGGGAACTAGAGCCCACATGCTATAACCGAGACCCAATGCAGCCAAATAAATATAAATAAAATATTAGAACAAAAAAAGTGGAGTGGTCAATGGGGCCTTGACCCAAGAGATCTTGAGCACCCCGACCCCGCCGTTCCCATCCTTTCCTGTGTGTGTGTCTGTTTATTTCTTAAACTCCTGTCACACCCGCTATTCTCTCTGCACCTGGCTGATGAGCTGCGGCACTTCAGAAAGTTAGTAATATTCAATAGCAAAAATGTTTGTTTCAGCATAACAGTCCTTAAACAGCTTCATGAAAAATTCATTCACCACTGTTTACATTTACCAAGATCAGAGGGAAGAGATCAAGGCACAGCACCGTCAGTTCTGCAGCGCCGGTTCTCAAACCCTCCTCTCAAGAGCTGCTGTGCAGGTCCAGCAATGTGCCATCTTTTTAAACCCAGTAACCTCAATACTGATTATTAGCTCCCTGGTTTTATAGATCCCACAAGGAAAAAGAGAAGACTAAAGGAAGTCATGCACGCACACGCACACCTGCCCTCCTACGACCAGTCAGTACTGAAGCCACGAACTGATCCCAGTTCTGCCTCCATAGACCCCGGGGCTGAAGTCATCACTCTTACCTGCCTTTACAACTAAGCACAAGCGGGCTGCCTGAGAAACATGGGAACAAACTGACCATATGAGCTACCACACAGAAATTAAGGGCAACACAACAGTACCAAACTTCCAAGGAGGGGAAGCAGTTGTGGTGTAAGAAGATAGTTCAGGGGTCCACAGAGAAAGAGAACCAGGCATGACTTTCTTGACCGAAGACGTTTCTGGCCTAAGCCATTCTGTGATCTGAACCTGGCTATAATACTTGTCCTTAACAGATCTTAGTAATGAATGTTCTTAAGGGCTTTCCCAGTGGCTCAGCAGGAAAGAATCCGCCTGCAATGCAGGAGGTGCAGGAAATCCACAGGGTTCAATCTGAGTTGGGAAGATCCCCTAGGGGAGGGCGTGGCAGACCACTCCAGTATCCTTGCCTGGACAATCCCATGGACAGAGGAGCCTAAGGCGCGATAGTCCTTGGGGCTGCAAAAGAGTCAGACATGACTTAGCAACTAACCCATCGACGGAACAAAAGATTATAGAAATGGGAATTCCATGATGGTCCAGTGGTTAGGACTCCAAGCCCCCACTGCAGGCGGTATGGATTCAACTGCGATCCCGGATCCACCATGCCAGTGTGGCAAACAGAAACACCAGTGATCAGGCAAGAGAAGTAACAACAGCAAAGACGACAGTGTATCAGGAGCAGAGACTCCCAGTCTTGTTTCAGGGATAAAGATTAGCCTGAAGCCCTCAACCACTGCATCAGCTAGAACCGAAGGATGATGATGGCATTTTCTGACCCTCATGACCTCAAATCAAACTCGGACTGTTAGCCAGCCAAGCCCCATCACGAGTGTGCGTGTACGTGACTGCTCAGTCACAAAGTCATGTCCAATTCTTTTGCAACCCCAAGGACGGTAGCCCATCAGGCTCCTCTGTCCATGGAATTTTCCAGGCAAGAATATTGCAGCGGGTTGTCATTTCCTTCCCCTTAGCTAATGGAGAAGTGATGGCTCAGGTGGTAAAGAATCTGTCTGCAATGCAGGAGACCCAGGTTCAATCCCAGGGTCAGGAAGATCCCCTGGAGAAGGGGATGGCCACCCATGCTCAGACTCTTTGTCAGCAAAACACAGGTAACCTTGCAGGCTTGCCACTTCGTTCCTAACCCTCACCTACCCTCCAACCAACCGAGACAGATCCTTTATCAACATCACCTGTTTATAAAGCCACAACAGAGTGCAGACAACTGTGATGTCAGCCAGCGTCACGCGTTCGCCCACCAGAAAAGTCCTCGTTTTCAAGTGAGCGTCCAGCAGCCCCAGAATTCGCCTGACCTCCTCCTTTGCATTCTCTGTGGCCTGTTGATTTAAAATGACCAACATTTAAAATGCAGTGGGTTCCAACCCCTTTTCCTGCCCTTCTCCCCCAACAACAGAACTAAGATAGCGATTCCACTGAGTCCTGACTCACTGCAAATGATCACAAATAAAGCTGATGTGAAATTTCTTCATGGTGCAGTCAGGCTGCATTTCCCTCTGCACTGATCAGTCATACATCTTTGGATTTTAGAAGGCACCTTAGGGGTCATCTGGTCCAACCAGACAACCTTACCATCCGATACACTCTACAGCAGAAAGCTCAGCCCTCAGCCCTCCCACCCCCACTGGGTCTGTTAGACAAAGAATCCAGATACCATCAACAGCCCAGAGATCCCAGCCTGCATCCGGAAGATTAGGTGTTTATTATCTACATATCCTCAGCACCGCCCTTTCTCAACCTTCCTTATATTTCTTCCTCCCTGACCCTCAGGAAGGAGCTGATGCCACTCCTGCCCTTGGTTTCTCCCCAAGTTCCAAGGCTCACCTGCTTGTTGTGATGCATGATGCCCAAGGTAGGGAACACCCAGGTACTGGCTGGGGGCACTATGTCGCTATCAGCAAAGCTCACCCACTGCACCACCTGCGCGGCTGCCTCGGGGGTGCTTCCCCGCAGCTCCTCATTGCTCACTGCGGAGGCGGAACAGGAGGGTCAGCATTCTGGGGTTAAGCCAAGACCAGTCCAGGTGCCTGGAAATTCATCTCTCTGTCCACTTCAGTTCCGGCACCACCTCCAGACCCGCCCCATTCCCCCGGCCACTGCAAATTACCGTAGTAGGCGATGGCGTTGCTCTCAAACACACAGAATCCATCGTCGCCCTCAAAGGCTGGCACCTGGCGACAAAGCAGTCCACAGTGAAATTCACAGCGGTTTCTCACCAGTCAAGTCCAGGAACTCAACTATCTTAATAAAAGTTTTTATGTAAGACTGTCAACCCCTGCGGACCAAACTCTTGCTACTACCAGAAACTCAAGAACCAGAATTACCTGAGTAATGTGCTATCCTTTACAATGTGAACTCACGTTAGAAACCCCCCAAATCTAGATAATTAGGTATTTGTACATAGGCCCTTCATCAAATCAACAAAAAGAAGCCAAGTCCTCTATTGCTGCCTATATTATCCTAAGTATGACAGTACTCCCCTGCTGCACTTGACCTCTTCTGTGTACACTTATCTCCTCTGTAAGCCTCTTGGGAGAATTTCACTCACAGCGGATATATGATCTATTGATACCTGCACTGAAATCAGTCAAATGTCATCCAATGTCCCACAAAGAAGCCTGGGAATTTTACAGGAAGTCACTGAGGAGCTTTGTACTATTTTTAACCACAAAGAAATCACCATTGTCTCAAAAGTTGTTTTTCTTTTAAGTCTCTGAGAAAAAATAACATGAAAAGCTCGCTTTTAAAAAGACTTCGGAAGCCATCTTCAGAGTGATGGCCTATCATTTCTTGGGTTCTCGGGACCAAAGGCCCCTCTGCCACTTCTCCACTCACCTTGCCAGCTGGAAATTTACGGAGAAACTCGGGAGTGCGGTTGGTCTGGCCAAAATGGAAGTGGGGCGGAGCGGAGAGCACGCGGACCTGAGCCCCGCTGTACTGGGCGGCGATGAGGGCCTTGAAGGCCCTCCAGTTTTCAGGATATGTGTACAGGGTCTGCGGGGAGAAGACGGGGAATAAAGCATTAATGACTAGAAGGGTCCCAGTCCTAAATGTTACCGGGGAAATGACTTCCCTGAGTAATCCCAGGCCCTTTCCACTCACTCCCTCTGGTGAACCAAGCGAGTTCTTCTGTATCCGCTGTCAAGTGTAACCAGAGTCCCCTGAAACACCGAGGACAGGACGACACGACTGCTAAATAAAGCTTGTTGACAGATGTGACCTTCTCTAAGGACGTCTCTAGAAGCACTCTCTTCCCCTCAAATATATCTCCAAGAAATGCGGAACTTGCAGCTCCCTCAGACTCCATCGGCAGCCAAGTGCACACCTCTCCCTCCCCGGAGCCCCCGTTCATTCATTCCCCATCACCGAGCGCCTGCCTACTCTACGGCTGAGCCGCTCACCCTTCAAAAGCGTCACCCTCGTTTCCAAGGCGCACACACCGACCGAGAGGCTTCCACAGCCCCCTCTGAATAGCCACGGGGACCGAATGGCATCTTAAGTCAACTCGGCCTCCCTAAAAACGCTTTCGATCCTTGTCACGCGTTCCATCCCTCCGGTCCTGTCCCGCGATGAGTTCCCCGGGTTGCCTTCTCTCCTTCTAATAACCTGGTCACCAAGGTCCAACTGGTCTGACTCCCCTGTCCGGAGACCCCTCTCCCTCCCCATTCTCCCCGCCGGACGACCCTTAACCGTGGCCAGCCGTACCTGCCCACAAAGACCCTCCTCTTCGACCTCTCTCTCCTCTTGCCCCACAAAACGGTCGCAAAAGTTCTGCCAACCTGCCCGGATCTCACGTTTCGAGGCGACAATGGACTCGAACTGCTTCCTCAAGCTTCAGATTGCCAGAATCTAGCATCTCTTTTCTCCTCTACCCCAGACCCTTCCACTGCTTTGGCCTCCCAGAGCCCTAGCCTCAGTTCCCCTCTGGGGCCTGGAAGCCCTCCTCTCCAACGGTACAGTCTCTAAACCCCGGAACAGTTCCCCTCTCGGCTGCAGAAGCCCTCTGACGCCGACTGACCCCGCTCGGGCAAAGGATGGCGTCGGATAGGGTGACCTGGACCGCCGGAGCCGGCAAACTTACCCCAGCCGCCATGGTGATTCCGCAGAGAAAGGGGGTGGGGTTCTCCGCGCTGCCGCAAAGTAAGCCGTCAGGGAGGGAAGGGAGGGGGGAGCGGGGAGCCGTGAAGAAGCGGCAGCCGAAAAGCGAGGACGGCATAGAAGGCTTACGCACGACAGTTCGGGATTCCGCGGCAGCTGAATGGGAAAAAAAAGGGGTGGGGCCTGCTGGCCAGCGCGGAAAATACCCGCGCATGCGCAATGAGGGGGCGCGGCCAATCCGAGTCCGGATGGAGGTAGACAGCGCGGAGACTGTCAGAACTAGCTGGAAAGCCGCCCCTCTGCAGCTACGTGGCAGAGCTGCCAGCCCGACATCGTGCGGGGCACCAGAGGCGTTTCCCTCCGGGTCGCCTGACCCGCGATGATTTGGTGGAGGTCGTGCCAGACTCACAACATCGTAGTCGTTTGACACTCATCGGGGCGGCAACAGCTGCGTGGAGGTGGCGGGGGTCCCCCCACCCCGTTCATTTTGTTCCAGCTTTCTAGAGAAGTGGCTAGCTCAAATCTGAAACCCTCCGTAAAAATGAAGCTTTTTTCATTAAACCACCTTGCAGCTCAGGGATGCTGTTACATCAAGAGGCTACTCGGTGGGAGGGGTGGGAAGGGCGGATATACATATGACTAATCTGGGAACATGCATATCTGTAAACAACAAAAGGCTGTAAAAGTTAAAAGTAAGATAAAAGTTCAAAAAAAAAAAAGAAAAAGAGGCTACTCGGTCCCCGGGGCTGCAACGGGGAGGGACTGATAGAGAACACAGCCACATCCTGTCACGCTGGCGGGGCTGACAGTTCGACTAAGGAGTTGCCCTTCACCCATGCTCAGATTTGAGTATTTTACCAAATTTAAGAGCAGGGTGAATTCTCCTGTTGAGAGAATGGATTTAGAATGCCAAACCCAAATTTCAGGCCAAGTCACCATGGATAATTTGGGCAATAACGAAAAATGTAGAAGCAAGCTTAGTTCACCCCAGGTGCAGCTCAAGCCACCAATCCCACACTCGGTCGTTCGAGAACTCTAAAGGTTCAGGTGCCCGTTCTGGGCACAGGAAGGAACAGGCTGAGAGACCTATTTTAGGGGGCCCCGAGGCAAAACTTACCCCAGCCGCCATGGTGATTCCGCAGAGAAAGGGGGTGGGGTTCTCCGCGCTGCCGCAAAGTAAGCCGTCAGGGAGGGAAGGGAGGGGGGAGCGGGGAGCCGTGAAGAAGCGGCAGCCGAAAAGCGAGGACGGCATAGAAGGCTTACGCACGACAGTTCGGGATTCCGCGGCAGCTGAATGGGAAAAAAAAGGGGTGGGGCCTGCTGGCCAGCGCGGAAAATACCCGCGCATGCGCAATGAGGGGGCGCGGCCAATCCGAGTCCGGATGGAGGTAGACAGCGCGGAGACTGTCAGAACTAGCTGGAAAGCCGCCCCTCTGCAGCTACGTGGCAGAGCTGCCAGCCCGACATCGTGCGGGGCACCAGAGGCGTTTCCCTCCGGGTCGCCTGACCCGCGATGATTTGGTGGAGGTCGTGCCAGACTCACAACATCGTAGTCGTTTGACACTCATCGGGGCGGCAACAGCTGCGTGGAGGTGGCGGGGGTCCCCCCACCCCGTTCATTTTGTTCCAGCTTTCTAGAGAAGTGGCTAGCTCAAATCTGAAACCCTCCGTAAAAATGAAGCTTTTTTCATTAAACCACCTTGCAGCTCAGGGATGCTGTTACATCAAGAGGCTACTCGGTGGGAGGGGTGGGAAGGGCGGATATACATATGACTAATCTGGGAACATGCATATCTGTAAACAACAAAAGGCTGTAAAAGTTAAAAGTAAGATAAAAGTTCAAAAAAAAAAAGAAAAAGAGGCTACTCGGTCCCCGGGGCTGCAACGGGGAGGGACTGATAGAGAACACAGCCACATCCTGTCACGCTGGCGGGGCTGACAGTTCGACTAAGGAGTTGCCCTTCACCCATGCTCAGATTTGAGTATTTTACCAAATTTAAGAGCAGGGTGAATTCTCCTGTTGAGAGAATGGATTTAGAATGCCAAACCCAAATTTCAGGCCAAGTCACCATGGATAATTTGGGCAATAACGAAAAATGTAGAAGCAAGCTTAGTTCACCCCAGGTGCAGCTCAAGCCACCAATCCCACACTCGGTCGTTCGAGAACTCTAAAGGTTCAGGTGCCCGTTCTGGGCACAGGAAGGAACAGGCTGAGAGACCTATTTTAGGGTGGGAGAGACCGGACCCCTGAGAGGCTGCACTAAGCACTGGGGGAAGGAGGATTATCACCAGGTGCAAACAGAGGAAACCTGTGTTTATTAAACGAGCAGCTTTATTGCCCTTTAGAGTCCCCATCTTCACTTAAGCAGATTTCGAAGAGCCTGAGGAAGGAAAACCTGTAAGAAATGATGGAGATCAGGGAACAGGCCTTGAGAATCTTGGAGCGGGGTCACAGTGAGACTCTGGTCAGCCTGGGAGGCAGACGCCACAAAGGTCAGGAGCGGCCCGGCCTCCGACCTCTGTTCAGGACCGCTAGGTCCTCCCAGCTCCTGGGTGACCCGAGCCTCGGTAGCCAGCCACTCTGCTCCCGAGCCAGCGCCAGCCCCACCTCCTTCCTTGATTTGCTGCTGCAAGCGCCTCCGGGCACGCCGCCGCCCCTGCCACACGCGGTGCCACAGGGCACAGCGCCAGCTCACTGAGAGCGACACGCGCTTCTCCTCTTCGGCCTGAGACCCTTCTCGGGGTGCCTCAGGTCCTCTGGGCCCCTGCTCAGCCAGCGCTGTGGCGCCCGCCTGCCCCTCTTCTCTGGTGGCCCGGTGATTTCCAGTCGTCAGGGGCAGCTCCCCCGGCTGCCCAGGGCTCCGCATCGCCCAGTCCTGCACCGAGTCGCCAG
The DNA here is from genome assembly GCA_022376925.1 of Tragulus kanchil. Lineage (NCBI taxonomy): Eukaryota > Metazoa > Chordata > Mammalia > Artiodactyla > Tragulidae > Tragulus > Tragulus kanchil. The sequence continues at coordinate 10,976,376 of JAIOJX010000006.1, read as the reverse complement.
CCTCTATGACCATCTCTTCCACGCCGCCTTCCTCGTGGTCCCCTGCACATCCCTGCTGCTCCTCTGGGCCCTCCTCACAGCTCTGTTTCTGTTCGTCTAGTTTTGCTCTTTTGCTTGTCCCTCCCTGGGGAGGCTCCCCAGTGCCACCTCCTTCTGCCCGCAGTCTCTTGGTTCCCTGCTCTATATGGCACCCCAAAGCTTCCCGTAACACCTGGGCCAGGGCAGCAGTGAGCTGGGTGAAGGGAGCAGAGGGTAAGGGGATGGGTGTCGCAGACAGCAAGGAGCTGGGGGAGCTGGGCTGCAGAAGCGGAAGCAGTCCCCAGTCCCGACCCCGGGAGGACCGCCGCTGGTACTGGAGGCTTCGGCAGTAGTTGGCTGCTGCTCGGCAACAGTTCTGGAGCCGCCCGGCCACCCGGCTGGTCACATTGGCTGCCACATTGTGACTCAGGTCAAAGGGGTCCTGGAGGTTCATGGGACCAAGGCGCAGACCCTCCCAGAGATTCGAGGGCAGGCCTCCTGCCACAGGCAGTGCCTGACCTTCCCGCAGGGACAGCAGGGAGCCACGAAGATCCCAACGGGAGACACAGGAGAAGAACTGGGCCAGCAGGGAACCTAAAGGAGGAGGAAGACCACGAAAAATGGGTCAGACTTTTTCAGAACTGAGATCAACCCTGAGCCACAGCCATTCCCTGAGCTGGACTTCCCTTTTCCTCTCAAGTGGCTCAGAGGAGTGCCAGACTCCTCTGATCCTCATTAAGAGCTCAAACCTCTCTCCCAACAGTGCCCCCAAATCCTGCCCCTTCCCCCTGCTGGCAGTGTAGCCTTAGGCAAGCCGCTCGATTACTGCAAGGCACAGTTTCTTCATCTGTAAAGTGGCCATAACAATACTAACAATACTACCTATCCCACAAGCTACTCTCGTGCCAGTAACTGTGGTTAACACCACTGGTTCTCCCAGGCTCCCCGGACTCACTCAGAGGCTCCTTGTTGGTGCTAGGCTCCAGTCTCGAGGCATCCCTCGGGAAACTACAGTCCCAGCCATCAACCTCCACCTGTTCACCCTCACCTATGGTAAGGGAAAAAGGTGAGGGTCAGCCTGGAAGCAGAAGATGGGGGTGCGGGCAGGGAGTGGATACGGGTGCAACAGCAGAGATCCACCCCCAGGGGAGCTCGGTGTGTCTAAGGGAGAGGCTGCTCGTGGCAGGGAGCGGGCGGAGGCCAGGCTGTGGTACCTGCTTTCTGGGTGAGCTGGGACACAGTGGGCAACACAGGAGGGTCCCTGGTCTGAAGGAAATAGATCACGAGCAAGGTCAGGGCGTAGTTATTGAGAAGTGGGCCACTCCCTGGGTAAACAATCAAGCAGTTCCAGTTAGATCAGAGGCAGTGCTGATCCCCTCCTTGGCAGTTTTCTAAGCCTGCTTCCTTTTCTCCCTGAATCCCCGCCTCTGCCCCAGCACCCACACAGCCCCGTCTGTCCTGACTCCTTCTCACCTGACAGCCCTCGACCCTGAGCCCAGCAGCGCAGAGTGTACACAAGGGGCCGTACTCGTCCGTCCAGCTCAGAGCAGAGGCTCAGGAAGCGGGAGTTGTGCAGGGCCAGTCTGGGACAGGGGGGAGACAGAGTGTCAAGGTTCAGGAACCTATCACCCCCCCACACCCCGCCAGGTCTCATTCCAGACTTGTGTAAAGACGGCCAGCTAGAAGGCGGCCAAAAGAGGGTTTCTCGAAGTGTTCTGACACAGTCTGGCAAAAGCGTGCACAAAAGAACATCAAATGGGGCGTCTCTGATGGTGTCGTGGATAAGAATCCACTCGCCAAGGCAGGGACACGGGTTCAGTCCCTGGTCTGGGAAGGTTCCACATGCCTCAGGCAACAAATGATGCCTCTGCGTCACAACTACTGAAGTCCTCAGCCCTAGAGCCTGTGCTCCACAACAAGAGAAACACCACAGCGAGAGCCCCACACATCACAAAGAGCGGCCCCGCTCCCTGCAGCCTGAGAAAGCCCTCACAAAGCAATGAAAACCCACTGCGGCCAAAGATACATAAACATTTAAACATAAAAAGAAAGTAAATGTTGCTACTTACAAAAAAAAAAAAAGAATATCAAGTATGCGAGAAACACTACATCCTATAAATGTCTTGGAGAGTCACACAGCATATTACCTTAAGACTGATCAGAACCTTTACTACGCAAAGAGACAAAGATAGGAAGGGAGGGAGAAGGAGCAACGAGGCAGCAGAGGAGGAGGAGGGAAGGGAGAAACTTGTGTTAACTTGACAACGCCGAAACTTAGTCAACAATGGAACTCTTCCCTAAATCCTTAAAATCAGTATCCCAAGAAACACACTTTCAAACACTGAAATGAAAGCCAGACATGAGATGAAGGCGAGAAGGGGCCAAACCAGGACAACCTCAAGGCTCCGTTGGAGCAGGGCGCCCCCGCCCCTCCCCAGAGGGCCCCACGGGCCTTCCCCCGCCCCCCCAACAAAGGTACCGGTTACTCAAGGAGACGTCACCGTGGAGACCTGAAGGCCGATGGCAGAACTTGACCACAGGGCGCCGGGCGGAGGGCACAGTCTGGACGCGGTACACTCCAGGGACACAGCCCCGAAGGATGGACCCCACCACCTCCAGCAGGGCTCCCCCTTCTGTTTTCTCCCCCTCCAGGGCCGCTGCCAGTTCCACAGAGGCCCCCACGTCCGCCCCAGCGTCCGCCTCTCCCCGGTCCTCCTGCAGCGGTGAGGCTGGGGGCAGGGACTGGGGAGAGGCGAGGGTCTCAGAGGCCAAAGCAGAGTCTGGAGTCCGGGGTGCCAGCGAGGAGGAAGGGACTTCAGCGTCCAGGCCTTCCGAGTCCTGCGGAGAAGCTGGAGGCTGTGAGTCTGGGGGAGAGGCTGGGATGCAGGCCAGGGCTTGAGGATCCACCGGGGACGCCAGGGCTGAGTCCAAGGAGGGAGATTCTGGAGCCTTGGGGGCTGGCTGTGGATGGAAATGGCCGAGCAACTGTCTCTCCTGTTGCCCCCCAACTGGGACACAGTCCACCCCTAAGATATATCTATTACAGCTTATTATGTGCTGGGCCCTATTCTAAAGGCTTTATAAAAATACTAACTCTTTTAATCCTCACAAGCATTTTTTAAGATGAAGCTTTTAATGCCATAAAATAAACAGTCTATATTCTACAAAATGTTACCGTCAGGAAAAGCAAAAAAAGGCAGAGGAACTATTCCAGATTAAATAAGACTAAAGCGGGAATCCCCTGGTGGTCCAGTGGTTAGGCCTCCATGCTTCCACTGCAGGGGGCATAAGTTGATCCCGGGAACTAAGATTACAGAAGCGGCGCTGTGCAGCGAAAAAAAGGTGCCCTTTTGCAAGGAAGAGATATATGGGAATTCTGTACTTTCTGCTCAATTTTGCAAGCTAAAACAGTTCTAAAAAAGGAAACACACTTTCAAACACTGAAATGAAAGCCAGACATGAGATGAAGGCGAGAAGGGGCCAAACCAGGACAACCTCAAGGCTCCGTTGGAGCAGGGCGCCCCCGCCCCCCCCCCCAGGGCCCCACGGGCCTTCCCCCGCCCCCCCAACAAAGGTACCGGTTACTCAAGGAGACGTCACCGTGGAGACCTGAAGGCCGATGGCAGAACTTGACCACAGGGCGCCGGGCGGAGGGCACAGTCTGGACGCGGTACACTCCAGGGACACAGCCCCGAAGGATGGACCCCACCACCTCCAGCAGGGCTCCCCCTTCTGTTTTCTCCCCCTCCAGGGCCGCTGCCAGTTCCACAGAGGCCCCCACGTCCGCCCCAGCGTCCGCCTCTCCCCGGTCCTCCTGCAGCGGTGAGGCTGGGGGCAGGGACTGGGGAGAGGCGAGGGTCTCAGAGGCCAAAGCAGAGTCTGGAGTCCGGGGTGCCAGCGAGGAGGAAGGGACTTCAGCGTCCAGGCCTTCCGAGTCCTGCGGAGAAGCTGGAGGCTGTGAGTCTGGGGGAGAGGCTGGGATGCAGGCCAGGGCTTGAGGATCCACCGGGGACGCCAGGGCTGAGTCCAAGGAGGGAGATTCTGGAGCCTTGGGGGCTGGCTGTGGATGGAAATGGCCGAGCAACTGTCTCTCCTGTTGCCCCCTAACTGGGACACAGTCCACCCCTAAGATATATCTATTACAGCTTATTATGTGCTGGGCCCTATTCTAAAGGCTTTATAAAAATACTAACTCTTTTAATCCTCACAAGCATTTTTTAAGATGAAGCTTTTAATGCCATAAAATAAACAGTCTATATTCTACAAAAATGTTACCGTCAGGAAAAGCAAAAAAAAAAGGCAGAGGAACTATTCCAGATTAAATAAGACTAAAGCGGGAATTCCCTGGTGGTCCAGTGGTTAGGACTCCATGCTTCCACTGCAGGGGGCATAAGTTGATCCCTGGAACTAAGATTTCACAAGCTGCACGGTGCAGCCAAAAAAAAAATCCCTTTTGCAAGGAAGAGATATATGGGAATTCTGTACTTTCTGCTCAATTTTGCTAAGAACCTAAAACAGTTCTAAAAAATAGTCTATTTAAAAAATAATGACCCTTTCTGATTCCCAAGGCAAATCTGTACATCAGATGCTAGAAAACACAGATAAGCAAAAACATAACCCACTATTGAATGTCTTTTCATATATATATGTCTATCTCCTCCAGTAAGATATTATATGTGCCACTTTTAAATTTGTTTTTCTTTTCCTGTTACAAATGCCATCTATTCCATGTCGATTCATTTTGTCCTATTCAATATCCACATATTTTCACATTTATCCAATTACAATCACCTTTCAGGCAGGTCCTATTATCCACATTTTACAGATGAGGGACTAAGGCAGGAAAGGTCGAGTGTTTGCCCAGAGCCACATGACCATTTCCACCGACTGCACAGCTGCCTCCACGGTCACTTACCTGGGGCTCCTCCAAGTCGCCCAGATCCAGGAAGAGATCAAGATCACAGCCGTGGACGTCAAAGCTGTTTATGGAAGAGCCAAAAGGATGGACCACACAGCCTGGGTGCCGAGCAGAGAATAAAGGTCAAGAGGCACTACGGGGCGTACGTGGTGGAAGAACACGACGGGGCACGAGGACGGAGAAGCAAGCAAGGGAACCCCGCTGGCTGAGGGAGGGCTGGGGATGCCGGCTCAGGGGAGGGGGGACTGGGGCGGCTCCGACAGCGGGGAGGCGACTCACCAGGGAAGAACTCCGTGAAGACCTCCTGCATCAGGGCCACCACGAGGCTCCGAAGCTGCCGCTCAGCCGCGGACAGCTCCCTCAGCGCCACGAGCTTCACCATTTGTGCCTCCACGTCCGGGGCTCCGGCTAGCGCTTCGACCAGCTGGTGACTGTCGGAGGCCGCTCCTCTGGGGGACCTGGAGGCTGGGCTCTGGAACTCTTTCTGCTCCCGTGGCCGGACCCTCAGGCGGCGTCCTCCCAGGCTGTGCTGGGGCTGTGACAGGACGGCTTCCCGGGCACCCACGTCCCCCATCTCCACAATGGCAAACACCCCCTGTCAAACCACAACAGGGACCGTGATGATGGGCTTGGAACCAAGAATCCAAACACACCGTCTGACAGTCGCTGAGAATCTTCAAAATGCGGAGCACCCTAGAAGCTGGAAATATTTGTTTCCTGTTTCTATAACATCCAGAATCATATTTATTTACTTATTTTTTAGCTGTGACACAAGGCTTATGGAATCTTAATTCCCCAACCAGGGACTGCACCCTCACCCTCAGCAGTGGAAGTACAGACTTCAAACCACTGGACTGCCAGGGAATTCCCATTGGGAAACATATTTAGAAAAGGAAAGTTAGGCTTCCCTGGTGGTCCAGTGGGTAAAGAGTCCACCTTGCAGTGCGAGGGGCACCAGTTCGATCCCTGGCATGGGAAGATCCCACATGCTATGGAGCAGCTGGACCGGTGTGTCCAATTAGGAGCCAGCGCCTTGGAGAGCATGTGCCCAGAGCCAGTGCTCTGCGATGGGAGGCCCATACAGGCCAAACAATTAAGATGAATGAAAATAAATAAATGAAGGGCCAATAAAAGAGGTCAAAATTAAAGACAAAAAAAAAAAAGTCTCTCTCACTCAAATTGTACACATTTTATTTTCAGCCAAGTCTGCCTCTGAAAAACCTCGTATTACTTACTTCATCAAACCCCAGTTGTCCCAATAACATTGTATTGGTTACACTATGATTCACTCCCTAACTTTTCCTGCTTTAATTAGATTCTCTTAATATTAAGAATCCAAGTAATGATCACTGTGTTAGGCATAAACACATAAACCCCAATCTTCAATGAACTTACTGGGAATATGACAGTAAGGTCATTATGATTTGGTTGAATTTAATGATACTCAGTGGGTCTTTTTTTTTTTTTAAGGCAAAACATTAGCAGGAGTAGAAAAAATATGACTGCTTTGAGAGCAAAAGTCCATATTCTTTTTTTTCTTTTTTGGCTGGACGGGGTCTTAGTTGTGGCATGCAAGATCTAGTTCCCTAACCAGGGATCGAGCCCGGGCCCCTGCATTGGGAGGGCAGAGTCTTAGCCACTGGACCACCAGGGATGCCCCCATGTCCACAATGGCAAACACCCCCTGTCAAACCACAACAGGGACCGTGATGATGGGCTTGGAACCAAGAATCCAAACACACCGTCTGACAGTCGCTGAGAATCTTCAAAATGCGGAGCACCCTAGAAGCTGGAAATATTTGTTTCCTGTTTCTATAACATCCAGAATCATATTTATTTACTTATTTTTTAGCTGTGACACAAGGCTTATGGAATCTTAATTCCCCAACCAGGGACTGCACCCTCACCCTCAGCAGTGGAAGTACAGACTTCAAACCACTGGACTGCCAGGGAATTCCCATTGGGAAACATATTTAGAAAAGGAAAGTTAGGCTTCCCTGGTGGTCCAGTGGGTAAAGAGTCCACCTTGCAGTGCGAGGGGCACCAGTTCGATCCCTGGCATGGGAAGATCCCACATGCTATGGAGCAGCTGGACCGGTGTGTCCAATTAGGAGCCAGCGCCTTGGAGAGCATGTGCCCAGAGCCAGTGCTCTGCGATGGGAGGCCCATACAGGCCAAACAATTAAGATGAATGAAAATAAATAAATGAAGGGCCAATAAAAGAGGTCAAAATTAAAGACAAAAAAAAAAAAGTCTCTCTCACTCAAATTGTACACATTTTATTTTCAGCCAAGTCTGCCTCTGAAAAACCTCGTATTACTTACTTCATCAAACCCCAGTTGTCCCAATAACATTGTATTGGTTACACTATGATTCACTCCCTAACTTTTCCTGCTTTAATTAGATTCTCTTAATATTAAGAATCCAAGTAATGATCACTGTGTTAGGCATAAACACATAAACCCCAATCTTCAATGAACTTACTGGGAATATGACAGTAAGGTCATTATGATTTGGTTGAATTTAATGATACTCAGTGGGTCTTTTTTTTTTTTTAAGGCAAAACATTAGCAGGAGTAGAAAAAATATGACTGCTTTGAGAGCAAAAGTCCATATTCTTTTTTTTCTTTTTTGGCTGGACGGGGTCTTAGTTGTGGCATGCAAGATCTAGTTCCCTAACCAGGGATCGAGCCCGGGCCCCTGCATTGGGAGGGCAGAGTCTTAGCCACTGGACCACCAGGGATGCCCCCATGTCCATATTCTTTTACATTCTCTTCAGTAGTAAAGTCAAAACCTCACCCTGCTTATAAAAAGGAGCCCTCTATGGTAATTAAGACAAAGCAGTACTATGACAAAACTTTAGTTAGACTCACTAAGAAAAAAAAGAGAGAAGGCTCTGATAAACAAAATCAGAAATGAAAGAGGAGAAATAATGGATACCACAGAAATACAAAGGATAAGAGAACAAACATTATGAACATGAACGGCTATATGCCGAACAAACTAGACAACCTAGACAAAAGGGACACATGCTTAGAATCACACAACTTTCCAGACTGAATCAGAAAGAAACGGAAAATCTGAACAGATTGATCATTAGTGAGGAGATTGAAAAAGTAATCAAGAAATTTCCCAAAAAATTAAAGTCCAGGATCATCAAAACTTAATACTTATCCTTCTCAAACTACTCCAAAAAATTTAAGAAGAGGCAGTACTTCCTAGCTTACTTTTACAAGGCCAGTATCACTGATACCAAAACCAGACAAAAACAACACAAAAAAAGAACACTACAGACCAGTATCTCTGGGCAACACATATACAAAAGTCCTCAACAAAGTATTAACAAATCCAATATAATACTACATCAAAAAAAATCACACACCAGGGCTTCCCTGGTGGGCCAGTGGGTAAAGAGTCCACCTTGCAATGCAAAGGACACTGGTTTGATCCCTGGCCCAGGAAGATCCGTGGAGCAGCTGGACCGGTATGTCCAATTATGAGCCAGTACTCTGGAGTACGTGTGCCCAGAGCTGGTGCCCTGCAACGAGGGAGGTCACTGCAATGGGAGGCCCACACAGGCCGAAGAATAACGATGGATGAAAAAAACAAAACAATAAAGAGGCCAAAATTAAAAAAAAAAAAAATCATACACCAGTCAATTCTCCCTTGATCTGGTCCACTGTTCCAACAGCATCTCACACTCTAATAACATCGGTTCTCCCTTGAGCTGGCCCACTGTACTGGCAGCGACTCTTCCTTCCCCCATTCTAATAAACTTTTCTCTCAAAAAAAAAAGTCATACACCAGAATCACATGAGATTTATTTCAGGGATACAGGGATGTTTTAACATTCATGACATGACACACACTTTAACAAACTGAAGAATAAAAATATAATCATCTCAACAGATGCAGAAAAAGCGTATGACGAGATCCAACACTTATTTATGATAAAAATCCAATAAAATGGGTATAGAAGGAATGTGCCCGAACATAAGTCACGTATGACACACCTACAGCTAATAAATAGCACACTGACAGGGTATTCTGATCAGCTGATCTCAGTATCTCTCAGCATAAGTTAATAAACTGCTAGACGGTTGAGCAGCCAGTCTCTTGAAGGGTTAGGCGAGATCTCCCAGTGGTGTGGTCTTTAAGCACCCACTCTGCTGCAGTAGTTATTTATTTAATTGTCTACTTTCTCCACTAGACGGTAAGAGCCGTGTACATAGGGGTCATGACCTCTCTATTGTAAAAAATCTAAAGTTGATCATTAGTGAGGAGATTGAAAAAGTAATCAAGAAATTTCCCAAAAAATTAAAGTCCAGGATCATCAAAACTTAATACTTATCCTTCTCAAACTACTCCAAAAAATTTAAGAAGAGGCAGTACTTCCTAGCTTACTTTTACAAGGCCAGTATCACTGATACCAAAACCAGACAAAAACAACACAAAAAAAGAACACTACAGACCAGTATCTCTGGGCAACACATATACAAAAGTCCTCAACAAAGTATTAACAAATCCAATATAATACTACATCAAAAAAAATCACACACCAGGGCTTCCCTGGTGGGCCAGTGGGTAAAGAGTCCACCTTGCAATGCAAAGGACACTGGTTTGATCCCTGGCCCAGGAAGATCCGTGGAGCAGCTGGACCGGTATGTCCAATTATGAGCCAGTACTCTGGAGTACGTGTGCCCAGAGCTGGTGCCCTGCAACGAGGGAGGTCACTGCAATGGGAGGCCCACACAGGCCGAAGAATAACGATGGATGAAAAAAACAAAACAATAAAGAGGCCAAAATTAAAAAAAAAAAAAATCATACACCAGTCAATTCTCCCTTGATCTGGTCCACTGTTCCAACAGCATCTCACACTCTAATAACATCGGTTCTCCCTTGAGCTGGCCCACTGTACTGGCAGCGACTCTTCCTTCCCCCATTCTAATAAACTTTTCTCTCAAAAAAAAAAGTCATACACCAGAATCACATGAGATTTATTTCAGGGATACAGGGATGTTTTAACATTCATGACATGACACACACTTTAACAAACTGAAGAATAAAAATATAATCATCTCAACAGATGCAGAAAAAGCGTATGACGAGATCCAACACTTATTTATGATAAAAATCCAATAAAATGGGTATAGAAGGAATGTACCCGAACATAAGTCACGTATGACACACCTACAGCTAATAAATAGCACACTGACAGGGTATTCTGATCAGCTGATCTCAGTATCTCTCAGCATAAGTTAATAAACTGCTAGACGGTTGAGCAGCCAGTCTCTTGAAGGGTTAGGCGAGATCTCCCAGTGGTGTGGTCTTTAAGCACCCACTCTGCTGCAGTAGTTATTTATTTAATTGTCTACTTTCTCCACTAGACGGTAAGAGCCGTGTACATAGGGGTCATGACCTCTCTATTCACTACTTACAACGCAGCTCTAAGCACTGCCTAGTACAAAATCAGCAGTTAATAAATATTTGGGAAATGACAGACAGATTGAATTAATAAGTGACCAACAATGCCTAATTCTGACAAACTGGTAAGATCCCAGCAGGGTTAGGGGCTGAGGGTGAGAGACACAAAGCTGGACGAGCCCAAGTGCTAGGGTGTCCCCCAAGGGCCAGCCACACTAGAACCAGTAGAAACAGGCTGCTGGTTTCTGCCCCTCATTTCTTTTGGTGTGCAGCACACCTGACTCACTCTTTACCACCAGGGCCATTCACTCTACCTTGTCCTTGTCCATGACAACACTGGCCACAGGTCCAAATGCCTGGAAGTACTCAGAGAGCTGAGTAGAACCCACATCCTGGGGAAAGCCGCTGACAAACACGCTTCGAAGTCCCTGGGCCTTCCGAGCAGCTCGCAGTTCTACCAGGTGCCGGTGCTTCCGGCCTCCCAGGTGAGCATCTAGGCTGGGTCCTGCAAAGACAAGCGTGAGACAAAAACAGCTGAACCATGCTTCCGTGGACGTGCCCCAACATCATTCTCTGCACACCTAGATCCTACTGATTCTTGCACGTCGCAGGACATGTGATCGTTGAATAACAAAGTCCTGTCCCCTTTCGGCTTCCTCTCCTGCCCCTTTGTCTACACAGTGCATTCTGAGTGGCTCCCAGGAGAACTGGCTGGACACAAGTATTTCTTAAACCATCCATAAGTGTGAGGTAGCATGACACCTGCAAACTGCAAAGAAACTAACAGGTAACTTATCTAGGCCATCTACGGATGAGCTAAAAAAATCAGGACGTTAGAGAGGCTTCCCTGGTGGTCCAGTGGGTAAGGACACCACCTTGCAGTGCAAGGGGCACCGGTTCGACCCCTGGCCTGGGAAGATCCCACGTGCCGCACAGCGGCTAGACCGATGTGTCCAACTACAGAGCTGGAGCTCTGGAGCGCACGTGCCCAGAGCCAGTGCTCTGCAGCGACGGAGGCCACTGCAATGGGAGGCCCACACGGGCCAAAGAACAAAGATGGATGAAAACCGATAGATGAAAGACCAACAGAAGTGGCCCCCTGAAAAAAAAAAAAAATCAGGACGTTAGACCATCTCCCATTTATCATTTCTGGATATAGTCTAGAGATGACAAGTGGGGGATCAGAATTCACCCAGAATCAAATCCCAGCTCTGTCAAGCTGTATGAAATCTTGGGCAAGTAATTTAACCTCCCTGGTCATGACTCCTTGGATATAAAATGGAGATATTCATAGTACCGACCACAAGATAGCATTCATAGGTGGAAAACTTAGCTGACTTAAAAAAATTTTTTATTACATTTTGAGTCAGCTACTTGACATCACCAATGTATACCTGAGGCCAGGGAAGACTATCCCAGATTTCTGGCTTGCCCTACTAGACAGTGGTAGTGTCGTTCACAAAGAAAAGGAAAAATGAAAGATGATGTTTAAGGGAGATTATGATTCCAGACTTCAAAAGTGGATGCTGAGGTTTCACCGAGCCTCTTGCACTGTCATAAAAGTCTTTTTTCCAAACCCACGTTCCAAATACGCAGACCATGCCATGCACCCCTCTCTGCCCAACTCTGTAGGGCCTCCCTCCCTTCTCCCTTCTCTGTGATCCTGCAGCTTTCCAAACACAGGGTGCTGAAATTATCTCCATCTCTAGATGGCCAGCTCCTTCATCTCTAAATTGCCTCTCCCCGCCCTAGAGCTGTCTGTAAAATAACCAAACTTCCGCCGCAGAGATTTCAGATACTGGGACGTTGGGGTGTAAGGTGGTGGGATCCTCCTCTCTTCGTAATCCCTCCAGACCACGGAGAGAAAAAGGAGGTGAGACCCTACCAACCGACTTAGCAAGAACTGGGTGACCGTAACCCTAACTTTGGCTAGCACCCAAAGACGCCCCCACCCCCTGAATAGCCGCCGCTTACGGTTGGCTGTAGTGATGTGGCAGAGGCAGCAGCGGAAGCCCCCACGAGGCAGCGGCTCGATATCTGAATCCACCGCAGCCATTCCAACTCCCCGGTACTAAGAAGCAGCGTCCACTTCAGCCACGACCGGAACTCCTTTCTATAAATTGCAAGGCTCTCGGAAGGAACTTCCGCCGGCCCAATAGGAAGTGACGTAGCCGCCGGCCAATCGCGCTGCACACTCTCAAAACCGGCGCTTTCCGCTCCGGGTTCTATTTCCGACCGGCGTTAAGTACCTTCTTTGGGAAAACGGTCTACGATGCTTATCTGCATGCGGTAAGCCAATTGGTGTGCTCTGAGCGGTTCAGACGTTGATTGGCCCAAAGGTCGTCAATATTCATAAGGCAACCACAGAGGCCGGGCCGCTCGACAGCTGGCGGTTTCCTTGCAGGTTTGTACCCTCCTTCAAAGGGCATTAGAGACCCGCGGGGCTGTATCCTCAACCCCATGTTTACCTAGTGGATAAAGGCGGATCCTTCATCCCAAGGTCTAGCCTTGAGCAAGTGCACAGGTGTAGTTGTCCGTTCACAAAGACTATCCCAGATTTCTGGCTTGCCCTACTAGACAGTGGTAGTGTCGTTCACAAAGAAAAGGAAAAATGAAAGATGATGTTTAAGGGAGATTATGATTCCAGACTTCAAAAGTGGATGCTGAGGTTTCACCGAGCCTCTTGCACTGTCATAAAAGTCTTTTTTCCAAACCCACGTTCCAAATACGCAGACCATGCCATGCACCCCTCTCTGCCCAACTCTGTAGGGCCTCCCTCCCTTCTCCCTTCTCTGTGATCCTGCAGCTTTCCAAACACAGGGTGCTGAAATTATCTCCATCTCTAGATGGCCAGCTCCTTCATCTCTAAATTGCCTCTCCCCGCCCTAGAGCTGTCTGTAAAATAACCAATCTTCCGCCGCAGAGATTTCAGATACTGGGACGTTGGGGTGTAAGGTGGTGGGATCCTCCTCTCTTCGTAATCCCTCCAGACCACGGAGAGAAAAAGGAGGTGAGACCCTACCAACCGACTTAGCAAGAACTGGGTGACCGTAACCCTAACTTTGGCTAGCACCCAAAGACGCCCCCACCCCCTGAATAGCCGCCGCTTACGGTTGGCTGTAGTGATGTGGCAGAGGCAGCAGCGGAAGCCCCCACGAGGCAGCGGCTCGATATCTGAATCCACCGCAGCCATTCCAACTCCCCGGTACTAAGAAGCAGCGTCCACTTCAGCCACGACCGGAACTCCTTCCTATAAATTGCAAGGCTCTCGGAAGGAACTTCCGCCGGCCCAATAGGAAGTGACGTAGCCGCCGGCCAATCGCGCTGCACACTCTCAAAACCGGCGCTTTCCGCTCCGGGTTCTATTTCCGACCGGCGTTAAGTACCTTCTTTGGGAAAACGGTCTACGATGCTTATCTGCATGCGGTAAGCCAATTGGTGTGCTCTGAGCGGTTCAGACGTTGATTGGCCCAAAGGTCGTCAATATTCATAAGGCAACCACAGAGGCCGGGCCGCTCGACAGCTGGCGGTTTCCTTGCAGGTTTGTACCCTCCTTCAAAGGGCATTAGAGACCCGCGGGGCTGTATCCTCAACCCCATGTTTACCTAGTGGATAAAGGCGGATCCTTCATCCCAAGGTCTAGCCTTGAGCAAGTCACAGCCACCGAGGCCTTTCTCCATCTCTAAAAGTACTCAAGTACACACTAGGCTTAACCTCTCTCCTAAAATGCTCCTCCTTTTGGAACCAGCTGTCTTGTCTCCCAAACCAAAAAAGACGGAACAGCACTAGAGGAGACCTCAGTATCAAGGTAGTTGCTGAGGTTGGCCCTGGGAATCCTGTAAAGCAGCAGACCATACAAAGGTAGGTGGCATTGTGCTCTCTTCGATAGCACGTATACAAATGTAGGTGGCATGATCCTACAGTACCCTCTTAAGTGGGCTACATCCTGCTCTAGCAACTCTCAAGATTTCTTCATTAAAAGGAGACAGGACTGGGACTTCCCTGGTGGTCCAGTGGTTAAGAATCTGCCTTGCAATGCAGAAAATGCAGGTTCAATCCCTGGTTGGGGACCTAAGATCCCACATACCTTGAAGAAACTAAGCCCACACTGCTAACTACTGAGCCTGAAGTAGCCAAATAAATAAATAATTTTTTAAAAAAAGAAAAAAAGGAGACAGGACTAAGAGTTGGGAAATAAGGAAGCACCGTCTCACACACACACATTTCAACAGAAGTCACCAGTCAATTCTGAGAACCACACACCCCAACTGCTTTGAATGAACCTGAGCCAAGACGGTTCTGACAGGGAGCCGAGCAGTCTGGGTTCCACAGGAAAGCAAGATGGAGCAAGCAACCTGTCCAGGCTGCAGTATCGCATAAAGCTGTTCCCAGAGCAAGCCCCATCCGTACCTTCTCGAACGTGCTTGGTCCTTTATTTTCCCAATCCAAGACACACACCCCCAACACACACACATGTGCAGAGAATAGCTGAGCCAGGAGAAGCTGAAGAAAACAGTTTTTTATTTGTTACTATAAGAACCAATTACAGAATCCAAGGTTAAAAAAACAGACAAAAGGTCTTTATTTCTGAGAAGTGGCGTACAAAAGGCAGAGGGGACGGGGGAGGGAAGAAAAGAGCGAGCGTAGGCTGGGGCTGATACCAGCTTAGGGGCCTCAAGCTCCACCAGGAAAGTCCGGACACCGGACAGGAAGAGAAACCCCCAGTTAGAAAAACGACGACAGACAGATATGGCAGTCATGGCAGTGCACGCCCCCCTCCCCCAACCAGATACCACCACCTGGTATCTGTTCACTCTTCCCCTCCCCACTCCCTTTCACAGAGGGAGGCAACATTTAAAAAAAATTTAAAAACCCTTCCCCCCCAAAACTGTGGGTCCTGCCCCCCAAAGAGGCTTGGTTCCCACAGTGAGCCCAGTTCTCGCCGTGGCCATCACCAGGCATGGAGAGGCATTAGAAGGGGACAAGCCTTCAAGTGCTAACACCAGAGGGCGTCCAGCCCGCCAGGGACACTGCTCCCTCCCTCCTCCACTCCTCATTCCCTTTGATGCTGGAGGGAAGAGAGAGAGGCTAGGGGCCCTGGGCACCCACCCTCTGGCTTTCAGCCCACCTCCCTTCCCCACGGGCGCTCAGTCTTCCAGGACAATGGGCTCGTTGGTGCTGGCAGGATGTGAGGACGGAGGAAGAGGGACAGGGGGCCGCACTGCCATCAGCGGTGGCTTCACCTTCAAGGGCAGATTGGGCCTGCGGGCAGCTCTCCGCATTTCCAGGTGGGTCAGAGCCTTCCGCAGGGCTCTGGCCGGCAGGAGGAGGAGGGAACAAAAAAAGCGAAGACCTTCCAGGTGAGATTCCACATTCTACTACAGTTCCACCTTCCAGCCCTCTTCTAGCATCTCCACCCTGCACCCAGTCTTCTAAAGCTGGTCTTGCTCGGACACTCCTATTTCCTTTCCCAGAGCCACCAATCTGGGTTGTCAACCTCTCGGCCCTCCCTTGGCAGGTTCCCTACCTGGTATCTTTTGTGGCCACAAACACCACAGGATTGGGTGCATCAGCTGGGTTTAACTTCTGACGCTTGGCTGCTGGCTGTGAGCTTGAGCGAATCCCTGAGGCCAGAGGCCTTCCATTGGCAGAGAAAGGGACTCCTGCCATCTGGAAAAAGGTAGGGCAGCACAGTGAGAGCGGGGTTTCCCAGACACCTGTCAGATAAAAGCCCACCCAAGTCAACCCAGACACCTGTCACATAAAAAAGCCCACCCATGCCACCCAGGCCCCCTCTAGTCTGTCCACTCACAGTCTCATAGGCCCGTTTCACCATGATGCTCCCCAGTCCCCGGTTCTGGGTCAGCTGGTTTCTGTTGATCGGTGTCTTGGTACCCCGAGGTGTTTTTGGTTTCAGAGGTGCCTGGGCAACTGTCAAAAAAAAGGGAAACATTAGGACACTCACTTTATCTTCTCTGTGAATACCCAAAATAATGATGGGGCACTCGTGGGTCCTGCCCCCCAAAGAGGCTTGGTTCCCACAGTGAGCCCAGTTCTCGCCGTGGCCATCACCAGGCATGGAGAGGCATTAGAAGGGGACAAGCCTTCAAGTGCTAACACCAGAGGGCGTCCAGCCCGCCAGGGACACTGCTCCCTCCCTCCTCCACTCCTCATTCCCTTTGATGCTGGAGGGAAGAGAGAGAGGCTAGGGGCCCTGGGCACCCACCCTCTGGCTTTCAGCCCACCTCCCTTCCCCACGGGCGCTCAGTCTTCCAGGACAATGGGCTCGTTGGTGCTGGCAGGATGTGAGGACGGAGGAAGAGGGACAGGGGGCCGCACTGCCATCAGCGGTGGCTTCACCTTCAAGGGCAGATTGGGCCTGCGGGCAGCTCTCCGCATTTCCAGGTGGGTCAGAGCCTTCCGCAGGGCTCTGGCCGGCAGGAGGAGGAGGGAACAAAAAAAGCGAAGACCTTCCAGGTGAGATTCCACATTCTACTACAGTTCCACCTTCCAGCCCTCTTCTAGCATCTCCACCCTGCACCCAGTCTTCTAAAGCTGGTCTTGCTCGGACACTCCTATTTCCTTTCCCAGAGCCACCAATCTGGGTTGTCAACCTCTCGGCCCTCCCTTGGCAGGTTCCCTACCTGGTATCTTTTGTGGCCACAAACACCACAGGATTGGGTGCATCAGCTGGGTTTAACTTCTGACGCTTGGCTGCTGGCTGTGAGCTTGAGCGAATCCCTGAGGCCAGAGGCCTTCCATTGGCAGAGAAAGGGACTCCTGCCATCTGGAAAAAGGTAGGGCAGCACAGTGAGAGCGGGGTTTCCCAGACACCTGTCAGATAAAAGCCCACCCAAGTCAACCCAGACACCTGTCACATAAAAAAGCCCACCCATGCCACCCAGGCCCCCTCTAGTCTGTCCACTCACAGTCTCATAGGCCCGTTTCACCATGATGCTCCCCAGTCCCCGGTTCTGGGTCAGCTGGTTTCTGTTGATCGGTGTCTTGGTACCCCGAGGTGTTTTTGGTTTCAGAGGTGCCTGGGCAACTGTCAAAAAAAAAAAAAAAAGGGAAACATTAGGACACTCACTTTATCTTCTCTGTGAATACCCAAAATAATGATGGGGCAGTGGCCTGACAAGTAATTAGCAGTATTTCAAAAGTCACATGTGAACATGGTCTTACCAATCAGGATATAGTTATACTGGATAGCTTATGAAAAGGACACATCTATCCTACAAAAGTAAGATTATATCTCTTTGATATGACTAATCTGGGAACATACATATCTGTAAACAACAAAGCTCTGTAAAAGTTAAAAGTAAAATAAAAGTTTTTTTTTTAAAAAAAGATTATATCTCTTTGGACTCAATGGGAAAGAAAACAGCAGGGGAAGACAAGGGTCTTGTTAATAAAAGGATTAAGAGTCAGACACTACCTAGAGGTTTCCATCCTAAACCCAAGCTAAATCCACAGTCTAGCTCCCCATCCCTTACCCAGATCTTTGACTATAGTTGCCAAGGGCAGCCGCGCCAGAGGGTGAATCTTCAGGGGAGTCTTGGCGGCCTTAGGAAGTCGGATGGAGCCTGAAGAACAAAGATGAAAGCTTTTGAAGAGGTTTCACTATTCAGGCCTCTTTTGGGGCCAGGAACCATGTGCTGTTTGTCTGGCCATTCCAGGCAGCATGCAGGATCTTAGTTCCCCAACCTGTATCCCACACATTGGGAACATGGAGTCTTCATCCTTGCACCACCAGGGAAGTACCAAGGAACCATGTCTAATCTCCTAACAAATCCTTGTGGCCCACTATCCCTACTATCTGATTACACCCCCGGGGAGCACTGGTCTCAGGCCACAGCAACCTCGTGCCTGCCCCCAGCCCCACCGCTCCTGCCCTTACACTCTGCCTTGATGGCGTTGGCATTGATAGGGGCGTAGGGGCGTCGGGCAGCCCTCCTCGGCTGTAACAGGTCCCTGCACATGCGTCTGGCAAGACGGGTCAGCTTTGTGGTCTGGAGAAGGAACGTTTGCCTGTTCTTAGCCAGCAGTTTGGCCCGGTTGGCGCTGGTTGTGTAGGGGGAGAGACTTTGGGCTTCCGGCCTGGACAAATGTCCTCTTGAGTGTGGCTCCTGGAAGGACACAGGAAAAGGGGAACACAGTCAGTCACCAAGGCTCCCTTCTTCCACTCTCAGCAGAGGGTTTTTTTATTCCCAACCTGATTTCTTTGTGGCTGTCCCAACCCACCTGGCTCCCCCGCCACCCCCAGCCAAGCCTTCACCTTACTGGAGCGGGTGTGCTGGCCTTCGCCTAAAGCTCACATCAGTTAGCTTACTGCCCTCCCCAGCCTGACCCTCATCCATCCTTACTGTGGTGCCCCGAGCAGCCCCCTCAAGCTGAGTTGGGGTCTTCAGTCCCCCGTACTTCTTCCAGTAGATCCAACAGGAAGCACAGAGGCGGCACTGCATGTTGGGAGGGCCCCACGCGACCACTGGGCAGACTGTGTGGCTGTGGGGGCACGGAGAAGCGGGCACGGTCAGGAGGCAAATGCGACGTGAGCCTCTCCGGCGAACACCCCGCTCACCCCCAGCATCCCTTTCCCCTCCCTGGAACTCACTGTGGCAACTCTCACAAGTCAGGCCCTTCTGGAATCCAGCCCCATTCATGCCAGGTTTTGAGCCCACAGAGATGATCTGGTTAGGGTTGGGTTTGGTGCTAATGGGAAAAGAAACCAGGATCTGGTCAAGGAAAGACTTCCACTTTATCTCGAAATAATTTGCCCCTGTCTCCTGCCCCGCTCCTGACACTTAGGAAAGCACAGGTTGGAACAAAGGAATGAAACGAACCCATCCTACTTACTAGGTGGGGATATAGACTTGTTTCAGTTTGCTGTCTGCTTCAGCAGCTTTCAATCTTTTCTGCAGCAAAAAAAAAAAAGAAAAGAGGACTCATCGGGCCTGAACCAGTCCCTACGACACCCCCGGGGAGCACTGGTCTCAGGCCACAGCAACCTCGTGCCTGCCCCCAGCCCCACCGCTCCTGCCCTTACACTCTGCCTTGATGGCGTTGGCATTGATAGGGGCGTAGGGGCGTCGGGCAGCCCTCCTCGGCTGTAACAGGTCCCTGCACATGCGTCTGGCAAGACGGGTCAGCTTTGTGGTCTGGAGAAGGAACGTTTGCCTGTTCTTAGCCAGCAGTTTGGCCCGGTTGGCGCTGGTTGTGTAGGGGGAGAGACTTTGGGCTTCCGGCCTGGACAAATGTCCTCTTGAGTGTGGCTCCTGGAAGGACACAGGAAAAGGGGAACACAGTCAGTCACCAAGGCTCCCTTCTTCCACTCTCAGCAGAGGGTTTTTTTATTCCCAACCTGATTTCTTTGTGGCTGTCCCAACCCACCTGGCTCCCCCGCCACCCCCAGCCAAGCCTTCACCTTACTGGAGCGGGGTGTGCTGGCCTTCGCCTAAAGCTCACATCAGTTAGCTTACTGCTCTCCCCAGCCTGCCCCTCATCCATCCTTACTGTGGTGCCCCGAGCAGCCCCCTCAAGCTGAGTTGGGGTCTTCAGTCCCCCGTACTTCTTCCAGTAGATCCAACAGGAAGCACAGAGGCGGCACTGCATGTTGGGAGGGCCCCACGCGTACCACTGGGCAGACTGTGTGGCTGTGGGGGCACGGAGAAGCGGGCACGGTCAGGAGGCAAATGCGACGTGAGCCTCTCCGGCGAACACCCCGCTCACCCCCAGCATCCCTTTCCCCTCCCTGGAACTCACTGTGGCAACTCTCACAAGTCAGGCCCTTCTGGAATCCAGCCCCATTCATGCCAGGTTTTGAGCCCACAGAGATGATCTGGTTAGGGTTGGGTTTGGTGCTAATGGGAAAAGAAACCAGGATCTGGTCAAGGAAAGACTTCCACTTTATCTCCGAAATAATTTGCCCCTGTCTCCTGCCCCGCTCCTGACACTTAGGAAAGCACAGGTTGGAACAAAGGAATGAAAACGAACCCATCCTACTTACTAGGTGGGGATATAGACTTGTTTCAGTTTGCTGTCTGCTTCAGCAGCTTTCAATCTTTTCTGCAGCAAGAAAAAAAGAAAAGAGGATCAGAGCATCTCAGCAGGGAGAATGTCATCAGCTTCCAAGGCAGAGGTGAGCAACAGGCCTCTGGTCCAGCCTCCCCAGCCCAGACCTTACCTGCTGAATGTATCGGTCTGTGGTTTTCCACATGTAATAAAACTGAACTATGCTCGCTAGTGACTTCCAGGGTAGCTAAGGAGATACAGGAAAGAAGGATGAGCTGGTACTGGGCCCCAGGTCCCGGTTCCCTCACCTGTCTCCTCTTCCGCCTCTCCCCCAGCCCCAGCCACTTACAAAGTCCTGGCGAATATCATTGAAGTCTTTCCCGTACTTCTCCAGGGCCTCCTCAAATAGCATAGCCTCCGAGGCTGACCATTCCTCCATCTCATCCCGACACAGCACGGGCCCGCCCTGGGGCACCAGTGTCGACATAGCCTTGGCCAGGTCATAGCCGTTCCTTTGCAATGTATCCATTGCGTGAAACTACGGGAAAGGTGGGAGACGATGCTGGTGACCTGAAACTCTCAGCACCACGACCCTGCAGCTCTTTAAGTACCCCCCCTCCCTCAGGGATGCCCTGCTCGCTGCAGGCCTACGGCTATGCAGGTCCCCATAGTACCCAAGCTACCCAGCTTGCGCTCACCAGGGTGATATCTCGGGAGGCCGCGGCTGCACTCATGTGCAGGCTTGGCTGGCGAATGGAGCTGCTGCAGTCTAGGGCTCTCGCGAAGGTCCCCACGGCTCTAAGGGAGAGAGAGAGAAGTCAGGGAAAGAAGAAAGCGCAAGTGAGCTGAGGAACCAAGCCAGGAGGGGGCGAGAGGGGATGGAGGCATGCAACACTCAGGCCAGAAATAATTAAGTAAAGTCCATCTCCAAGAACATGACTCAGAACTAAGTCCACGCAGCCCCCAGCCCAGCTTCCCCATCCACCCACCCCTCACCGGGCCACCACGAGAAACTGATCTATCTGCCGATCTGTGAGAGGGTTGTCTGGATCCCAGACTTTCATCTCCATCTTCTGCTGGATCCGATTATCAGATTCTCCTGGGGAGTAGGGAAATGGTATCATCCAGGAGAATGACAGGTGTTCTGACACAGTAACACCTCATCTCCTCCTTGGATTCTATCACCGCCTGGACTCTCAGACTTCTCTTCCCAGCGTGCCCATCTGCCCCTTCAGGCTCCGAAGGTCCCACTCTACAGGGTCATAACACAAGAGCCATGCGAACGGAGCACCACACAGCACCAGGGCACTCTGTTCAGAGACTGTGACCTGAGACACCCCAGGTGCCATCATCCGTCTCTCCCGCTCCATACCCTCTGCCAGGCGATCTGGGATCTCAGCTTGGTATTTGCAACCAACTCGGATCTCTCCTTGATCAGCCAGAAGCGTCTTCTGCATAGGGTCAAACACCAGGGAGTAAAAAAAGCAGTCCTGGAGACAGAAAGAGAGAAGGTAAGCAGGCCAGCAGTCCTCAGAGACAGGGGGTTAGCCCGAGTTCCCAAGACAGGCCACCTGTCCACCTGCACCTCATTCCACTCACTTTTTTTTTTCTAAACTTTTAACTTTTATGTATGTTCCCAGATAAGTCATATGTATATCTCCCCCATCCCGCCCCTCCAGACCATCACACAACACCCCTGCAGGATCCCCTTTTCTCACAAAGCAATGATTATAGCTGTTTTCTTCACATATGATAGTACAGGTTTCCATGCTACTTCCTTTACGCCTCCCATCCACTGTTCATTCCCCACAATGTCCATATGTCTACTGTCCATGTCTGTTCTTCCTGCCTTTCAGGGCAATACTCACTTCCCTCTCTTCTCCCAACACCTCTTTCTCACCTCCTTTTCCAGGTACTGGCTCAGGATATCTGTCTCATTCAAGAGGGTCACACTGCATTTCCCCCTATAGGAGAGATCAGAAAAGCCCGAGTGAGCGCCTCATTGCCTCTGCACAGCATCTCGCATACACCAGCCCTCCTCTCCACCTTCTAAACAAGTGCATGCAAGCCACAGGGCCACGACCGTCCCGTACCTTATGTGGGTGGCTGGTAATGATTCAAACTGCCGAGAAAGAAAAAGCTCCCGGTGCTTCAGCTGGTGTCGCTGCTGTTCTGACACCCCTGGCTGCTTCGATTCCTCCTCAAACTCCCCTGCGAGATTGAGGAGGAAGAAACCCAGGCAGAGACTAACTCAGAAAAAGCCACCTTAAAGACTCTACCCCAGGGAAGCCACTTCCTGCCTCAGTCGTTTTCCTCACATCCCCCAGGCAGCTGCCCTCCACACCCTCACCCCAGCACCCTGGCCTCCTGGCCTTCCCCTGTCCCCGTCAGAGGCTCCCCACTCTCCATCACTAATGAGTGCTCTTAGGGAGGCGCTGCTCAGCACACAAGAGGCTTCCCTGGTGGCTCAGTGGTAAAGAGTCTGCCTGCCAATCAACGCCAGAGACGTGGGTTGCGAAGATCCTCAGGAGAAGGAAATGGCAACCTGCTCCCAGTATTCTTGCTTGGGAAATCCCACGGACAGAGGCACCTGGTGGGCTGCAGTTCATGGGCTCACAGAGCGTCAGACGCAACTGGGCACACACACACTGAGAGGAGAAAGACTGCCACAGAAGCGCGCGGCGAACCCAGGGGTCAGACAGTAGGACAACACGCGTGCAGCACAACGCGCACAACGTGCCCACGCCAGGCCAAGCAAGAACGTCACACTTGTCTCTTTTCTGCTAAACCAGCCTGGGGTCCAAAAGGTCAATAAAAATAGATACATACATAAAAGCAACGCCCAAGATTACCAGTTCCTCTGCAAATTTTGGGAGACGTTGTTCTTAAACGTCCATGCAACCCTATCTCCCTTGTTTTCGACTTGGCTAATAACTGTTTCTTTGTGGGGCTTTCAGAGACAGTCCCTCTCAAGCCAGTGCCACCACCTTCCTCCCAAAGGAGCTGCCAACTTACTCTGAAGCCTTAGTGTAAAGGGTTAACTTGGTTGGGTGCCAACCAAACAGGGAGGGGGCAGAAGAGCCACACTCCCCGGCTCATTGGTGCATTGTTCCCAACCTTAGGGAGAAGGGGGGCAGGGGTGCGCAGTAGGCTCCACCTCTTGCCAGTGTGCTCCGGAAACCGGAGCTAAGGCAAGGTCAGCCCCTGCCAGACAGGGCTGGAAACCCCAGAGGGCCAGAGCACTTGGTAGGCCCAGGTTCTTGTTAACCCCTTCACGCCCAACGCTCAAAGACGCCTAAAATTAGGAAAATAGGAAGGAAGAACAAGAGAAAGGGGAAAGAAAGCTAAAACAGGAAAGAAAAAGAAACTAAAGAAAACAGAAGGCTGTGTATGCAAAAAGAAGATGAAAGCATAAAGAAAAGCAGAATACAGTGACAACAAAACTGTAAAAATAAAAAGTAAAATCAAAATCAAAAAAAAAGAAAAAACAGTGATGACAAAAGGGAACGATGTAAAATGGAGTAAAGGGGAAGCTAGGATACCTGAGCAAAGAGGAAAAGTGCAAGAAAGGTTCCTGGCTTCCTATTCTCTCCCATCAGTGCACCCTTACCACCTCATGATCACACCAAACCCTGCCTTCCTGTTACGCAGGCTTCTAAATACAATCCTTTCTTCACCTGACCTTCAGTCACCATCTATGGTCCTAAACCGACCAAAACCATCCCCCGGGAGTTCTGCTTCTCTAAAGCTCTTCCTCATCCCCTATTTAAATACTATCGCCTCTTTTACATATTCCATTCACGCATGCAAACTCAAATACACACACACACACACACACACACACACACGCGCGCGCGCACACACACACGCACCCATCCCGCGCGCCAGACTCTGGCTTTCCTTATCATGGCCTCTCCACCTTGCTTCCGACCCAACGTGTAAGAACAGGCCTCCTTCCCTCGGCAAACCAAGCACTTCCCACCCCCAAACTCACACCCCTGCCTTGGACAGGCTACAAGAGAAACACCTGCAGGGACGTGCCCAGGCTTCAGATCACGGGCAGGGGAAGACGGGAAACCGGGGGCGGGTCCAGACACTCACTGGCATTACTATCAGCCAGGCTGTTGAGGCTACTAGAAATGTCCCTTCGCCGGAAAAGGCACACGACCTTTGCCTCCACGTTTCCATTTGCAGTCTGTGGAGAGAAAACATGGTGGTGGAAATAGTCATTTGAAATCGGAAACGCTTCAAGAAGACACTAGCCTCACTGAACACGTTTCTAAAGAATGTAAGAAAAACCCATGAAATTATGAACCAAAGACTTACACTTAAAAGACAGACTTCTAAGTCCCTTTCTTTGGCCCCCAAAAAACAGTAACAATAAAGCTACCTCTAAGTTCTCCTACTTTCCTGACTCGAAAGAAAAAAGAAAGAAAGGCAAGAAGGGGAAAGAAAGCTAAAACAGGAAAGAAAAAGAAACTAAAGAAAACAGAAGGCTGTGTATGCAAAAAGAAGATGAAAGCATAAAGAAAAGCAGAATACAGTGACAACAAAACTGTAAAAATAAAAAGTAAAATCAAAATCAAAAAAAAAGAAAAAACAGTGATGACAAAAGGGAACGATGTAAAATGGAGTAAAGGGGAAGCTAGGATACCTGAGCAAAGAGGAAAAGTGCAAGAAAGGTTCCTGGCTTCCTATTCTCTCCCATCAGTGCACCCTTACCACCTCATGATCACACCAAACCCTGCCTTCCTGTTACGCAGGCTTCTAAATACAATCCTTTCTTCACCTGACCTTCAGTCACCATCTATGGTCCTAAACCGACCAAAACCATCCCCCGGGAGTTCTGCTTCTCTAAAGCTCTTCCTCATCCCCTATTTAAATACTATCGCCTCTTTTACATATTCCATTCACGCATGCAAACTCAAATACACACACACACACACACACACACACACACGCGCGCGCGCACACACACGCACCCATCCCGCGCGCCAGACTCTGGCTTTCCTTATCATGGCCTCTCCACCTTGCTTCCGACCCAACGTGTAAGAACAGGCCTCCTTCCCTCGGCAAACCAAGCACTTCCCACCCCCAAACTCACACCCCTGCCTTGGACAGGCTACAAGAGAAACACCTGCAGGGACGTGCCCAGGCTTCAGATCACGGGCAGGGGAAGACGGGAAACCGGGGGCGGGTCCAGACACTCACTGGCATTACTATCAGCCAGGCTGTTGAGGCTACTAGAAATGTCCCTTCGCCGGAAAAGGCACACGACCTTTGCCTCCACGTTTCCATTTGCAGTCTGTGGAGAGAAAACATGGTGGTGGAAATAGTCATTTGAAATCGGAAACGCTTCAAGAAGACACTAGCCTCACTGAACACGTTTCTAAAGAATGTAAGAAAAACCCATGAAATTATGAACCAAAGACTTACACTTAAAAGACAGACTTCTAAGTCCCTTTCTTTGGCCCCCAAAAAACAGTAACAATAAAGCTACCTCTAAGTTCTCCATAGCCTTTCCTGAACGTGCGGAATAAAGAAATGAATGAACACGAATGGGTTCTTAGGACAGGGTTTGTGTTACCAGTCTGCCTGCCAGTCTCCCATTCACTTTTAGTTACAGACCAGTACACGGAGACTGGGGGTGGAGGGAGTGGCGGGACTCGCTCCACTCACCTTGTTGAGCTCTTCAATCCTTCTCACCAGGTAAGGATTGCTGGAGGAGTTCTCAAAATAGACGTAATCTGTAGGAGGGGGTGGGGAAGAACCGGGAAGATCAGAGGGTGGACGGGAGGGCCGAGCACCAGGGTGGGAGGAGCCCGAGCCGACCAAAAGGAGAGAAGGGTCTGGGTGCAGAGGCCGCTGAAATGTGCAAGTGGACAGACCCACAGCAAATAAAGCAGGGATGCCCCACCCTTGACCCCCCAGTTCTTAAACAGGGGCTTCCCGGCAGTCCCCACAACTCAGCCACGGAGTTGCACCCCAGTCTCGGTCAAGCGTGCACTGCTCGCTCCTGCGCAGGGCCCCACCTTCGCGAGCCGAGACGCCCCACGACGCCCGGGACGAGGAACCCTCCCGGCCGCTCCCCTGGAGGTGGTGGCAAAGCACCGCCCCGGCCCCGCGCGCCCCCTGCCTGCCCGGCCAGCTCCTTCGGAACCACTTTCCCAAGCCCCCTCCGCGCCCCCGGCCGCCCAGACGCCGCTGGTCGGGCCGCCCGCAGCCTCCCCGGCAGTCTCGGAGCCCGGCCGCGTCGCGATCCCGGCGCCCTCGCGCCCCCGGTTCCGGTTCCGGTCCGCGCTCGGGACCACGCCGCCCCAGACGCGGCTCCCCGCGCCGCCGGGAGCGGAGCCTCTCCAGCCCCGGCCCCACCTCTAACGCCCGGGCCCCAAAGCCCCTAACGCCCGGCACTTACCCCCTACTCGGTACATGTTGGCCGCCATGGCCGTTCCCGCCGCCGCCTCCGGACGCACAAAGGGGTCTGGGAGGCTCCCTAGGGCAGGACGCGAAGCGAAGTCCTGAGCGCGGGGCTGGTGCTTCGCAGAAGTCTCAGTCGGGCCCGCGCAGCGTCTTCAGCCGTCGCGGCTCATCCCGGCCCGCGCTGTCGCCGCCGCCTCTATAACCTCACGCCCGGGACGCCGAGGCCGGCGCCGGTCCGCTCGGCTTCTTCCGGAACGAGCTCGGCTCCCACCGGGCCGGAGACAGGCTGCAGCTGCCCCCGCCCTCGCCGATCCCCACCAGACGTGGGACTCGAAGGGCCACTGCACAGACTTGCCCTGCCCGCCTCGGGGCTCGCCGTCTTCCAGAACACCTCCGGCGGATCTGGATAACAAGGCCCAGCGGTCGGCTCCGGTCCGAGAGCAAGACCTCAAAGCTCGGCTACTTCCGGAAGACGTTCGACTCCCTCCGGCCAACCGCGGGCCGGCACTCGGCTATTTCCGATGCGGCCCGGCCCCACCTCCGAGGGCGGGGAGAGGAGTTGGGCTTAACTCTCTCTTACCCGTAGTCTTGCAGCTCCGCCTGCGCCGCGAAAGACTGAAAGCGCCTCTGCGCTACGCAGTCATTTGCAAGCGGCTTTGCCTGTTATTTGCATGAAGTCCACCCTCCCTCACCTTTTCCGCGTTCCCCTTTTCCTTCCTCCCACCCCCACAAAGCCCCGAGGCGCCCAGCCGCGCCCCACACAAGGACCGGGAGACGACTTTGCTTTTGGTTTATTGCCCCTCAGCAGGCAGCGGGAGTCGGGGCCCAGGCCGGGGCTGCCCGGCTCAGCCAGCGGATCTATACAGTGTGTGCAGGGGTGCCGCTTCGCCCCTTCCTCGGAAATGCGCTTTTGGGAATGTCTCGAAGTCGAGGACAGGGTCGGCCCCGGTCCTGGGGGGTTTGGGTGGGGCAGGGCCACGCTGCAGGGCCCGTGGGTCCCGTCGGACAGCGGTCAGACATCGAGAGAGGAGGCAGGGGACAGGGAAGGGGTTCGAGAGGGCGTGGTGGGCACCGGTCCCGTGCCCCCGGCGCCCAGCACTCGCCACTGGAAGATGCTGGCGTCCTTGCCGCCCAGCGAGATGAGGTGCGAGTCGTCGTGCGTGAACCGGACGCTGGTCACATGGCTGCCGTGACCCCCGTACACGAGGCTCGGCGCCTGGGCGGGAGGGAGGGTCGAGCTGCAGCGGCCGCGGAGCCACGGGACCCCGCCCGGCCGGCCCCGCGCGGCCTCACCTTGGCGCGCGCGCACGGGTACTGGAAGAGGTGCACTTTGCAGAAGTCGTCGGCCACCGCCACCACGCGCTCGTTGTGGGAGCGGCACAGGGAGTTGATGTCGGTGCCATCCGAGCCGTCTGGCCACACGCCTGTCACAGCGGCCGGCCTCAGCCCGACCTCCCCACCCACGGCCCAGAGCTGCACCATTTCCCGCGTTCAGGCAGCTGGGCCACCCACCCACCCACCGCGTTCCAGGCGATCCTTCCTGAGGACCGCCGAAGGGGCCTCTTGGGCTGGATCTGCCAGTTTTCCTGATCTCCAGCCCCTATGCATGTCCAGCATTCCGAGCCCCGCGCGGGCTTCCCCTATCCCCCCACCTCTCCCGCAAGGTTCCGCGGCCCGCCCGGAACCGCCACTCACCGTAGACGTGGAAGCCCAACACGCAGGTGTAGGTGGCCCACTCCCGGTCTCGGCTCTCATAGCGATTTCTCAGCAGCTTACAGCCTCCAGCCACGTCCCCTGGAGAGAGGGAACCCACCCAGCTCGGTTCTCACCTGCCCTCAGCCGGGAAATTGACATGGGAGGCCAAATTGGAAAGACTGGCTTGAGGCCGTAGCACGTGATCTGGTCAAGGCGGGAGGCTTCAGCCCAGGGCAAAACCCAGCCTCATGTGCCTCCTAAGTTCTCAGATGAGGTCCTCCTGTTTCTCATCAGTTCCTCCCCTCTAGATAAGTCAACCCCTCCACACCTGTCCTGAGAAACTTTTCCGAAACAATCTTTTCCTTAGTACATTTTCCAACTTCCCCCAAGGCCTGGTGGGAACAAGACAGGGTTTAAACTGTGTGATTTTTCATCCAAATGACATTTCCACTATGTGTATAATCCGACTCCACTCCACCCCACTATCTCACAGCCCCGCTATCTGGACCTTCCCCACATCTCCTTCATCCCCTCCCAACCAAGAGGCCCCATGCACAAATAAAACCCACCCAAGCCCCCTCTCCCCACGCCCTCCCCTACTGTCACTCACAGTAGAGGATCTCATAGTCCCCAGAATTGGACATGATGAAGTTCCCGTCCTTGGACCAGTCCAGGTGCGTGATGAAGCTGGAGTGACCCTGGGAGCAAGGGTTAAGAGACTGAACATGTAGCCACCACTTCCCATCCCCGGGCCCCGCAGAAGGGCATGAATTTACCTGCTGTGGCAGTGCCCACCCTCCACCCCAGCTTCCTCACCACACAGCGGCCAAAACGGCTAGACTTGGCACCATCACTGGAAACGCTGTAGATGTAGATCATGTTGTCATGGGAACCGATGGCCAGGTAGAACCCATCTACAAAGACAGGCACTCAGAGCAGGAAGGGCCAGGGACACGTCCGGGTCCGGGCTGGGGGCAGCTCCCAC
Organism: Tragulus kanchil; assembly: GCA_022376925.1. Lineage (NCBI taxonomy): Eukaryota > Metazoa > Chordata > Mammalia > Artiodactyla > Tragulidae > Tragulus > Tragulus kanchil. Next base: position 10,946,905 of record JAIOJX010000006.1, on the reverse strand, counting down.
CTGGGCTGTACCGGACCACGGAGAGCTGCTCATTGCCGTCGGTGACGTCAGACACAATCTCCCTGGTCTCTGTGTCCAAAACCAGCCACCTGGAAGGGAGGGAGGCGGAACACAGGTGTAAGGATCCCTGTCCTGAGCAGGGTGTCCGCTGGCAAGTCAGAGAGCCTCAGAGACACCAGAAGAAGGCGCTGGTACAGACGGAGGTTGCCACTACATTCTTATGCTGGGAAGGGGGAAGAGGCTGAGGGCAGGTAAAAGCTGAAGGGCGCCGGATGCCTTCCAGAAAGGCGTCCAGGGCCCAACTGCAGGGCTTTGTGGAGCTTGTCGCTCGCCTGTGTTACGTGTCCCCTATGCCCTGCCCATCCCTGCTTCCCCTCTATCCGGAGCTGCCACCTCCTCCACTCCCGGGGGAGGGTGTGAAGATGGCGGCCACAGGAGAGCGGGGAGCCCCAGGCTGCAGGAAAAGCACTGCGGAGTGGGAGGCGCAGCGGGGCTCCTGAGCAGGCAGCGGCCGCACTCCACCCCCACGCCGGTACCAGAACCCCTTCCACACCTCCTGGTCTCCCCTCCCAGGAGTCCTGGCTCCCTCTCACCTCCCTGTGTTCAGTCCTACGGCCACCACGGCCCCACTGGGGTGGAAGTCCGCACAGAGACCCGTCTCCTGGAAGGGGGGAGAAGGTGGATTCAAGATGGTGCCTTTCTAGAGAGGGGACTGAATCTCGGCTGCCTTGTCATCTTGACAACGACAAAGCTGCCTCTTTCCGAGGAGGCGAGGGACCTGGGAAGGATGCAGGGTGCCCCAGGAGCCTAAACAGAGGTGCCACTCAGAACACTTAGCCTCCTGAACTGATAGCCCCGAGCTGTGCTGGCGATGACCCATCAGCGGCCGGCTGGAGACCTAGGGGCCGGGGGGCGGGCAGTGCTCTGGGGCACGGGCACCGACGGTACAGAAGGAATACGTTCGCAGCCAGTACAGCCACACCAGCACAAACTGGCTGCCCTGGGAGCAAGAGGGAGGAGGGGTGGCCACTGGAGTCACAGGGGGCGTGACATCAGGGATCCGGGACACAGCTCTACCTTGAGGTCGATGCTCCAGGCCAGCGCATGGCCTTCCCCGTCCCACAGGCAGAGCTGCCGGTCGTGGCCGCAGGTGAGGAAGCGGTTCTGGAAGGGGTGTGTGCAGAGCCCCCAGAGCTCGTCCGTGTGACCCTGCGGCGGAGCACGGGCGGTCATCCCTGCCCCCCGCCGCGCTTCCCGCCCTGCTCCCCGAGCCCTTGGCCCCCACCTGGATGACGGGGGAGAAGCCCTGGGCCAGATCTCCCCTCAGCAATGCGTTTTTCGTGGTCCCCACCAGCAGCTCCGAGCCAAGTCCCTCAGCAATGGCCCGCACGGCCCCAAAATGTTCAGGAATCTGCAGAGTGGCGGCCGAAAGTCAGGGGCCCACCGACTGTTCCTCGCCCCCGCTTCCCTTGAGCCAGCCCAGTCCTCACCTCCGCCTCCTGAAGGGCCGCCAGCCCGGGCCCCCACTGGACCAGCCGGCGGTCCCGGCCACCACCACTCAGCACAGTCCCGTCCCGCCGAAGGCACAGGGCGAAGATGGAACCTTCGTGAGCGTGGGCCTGGGCCACAATCCCATAGGTCTCTGTTGGCAGAGTCCAGTGTCATGCGTGCTGGGTGCAGGGTAGGGGAGGGTGAGAGCAGCCGGGGCCGTCACCATGGAGTCACGGCTCCCCGCTGCCGACAGCCCCCGAGCGCGGTCTCTGATCCTCGGCGTGTCTCCTCAATTTACAGACCGGACAACCAACATTCAAGGAAGGGACGTAACCTCGTAAAGGTCAGAACTAGAGGTGAAACCAGGACCTCAGTTCCGCTCAATCGCTCAGTCGCATCCAACTCTGTGACCTCATGGACTGCACCACGCCAGGCTTCCCCGTCCTTCATCCTCTCGTTTCCTCAAACTCACGTCCATTGACTCAGGGACGCCACCCGACCACCTCGTCCTCTGTCATCCCCCTCTCCCTCTGCCTTCTATCTGAACCCCGGACCTGGCCGATGCCAAGCTGCAGCCCCCTCCCTTCGCCACGCTCCTCCGAAAGGGCCCCACCCTCTGGCAGAGCACAGCCAGGGAGAAGGATGCGAAACCCTCTCCTCCGTCTTCTCAGACTCTCTGGGCAGCTGGCCTTCCCAGAGGCCACCCTCAATGGTGTACCTTTGGCCCCACCCCTGCCTGGGGTCCGGGAATCTGAGAGGCTCCGTCCCCACGTGAGGATGTTGCCCTCCGAGTCCCCAGTGAGAATGTCTCCATCCGGGAGGAACACGAAGCAGGGGATAAACTTGGGCTTCTTGTATTTCTAGGGGCAAGGAGAGCAGAGAGCAGAAGTCAAAGGGTAGGGCAAAGCCTACAAGTCACAGTAGCACCAGGGGCTACAGTCCGCAGACCCACACCTCCATCAGCACTCTGCCCCCTCCTCAGCCCCGCACCCATGCCCGCCTCACCCCAAAGACACCCTGTTTCCTGGTGAGGGTCCCGTTCCCAGGAACCCCCGTTCCGCCACTCCAGTTCCAGAAGTGGACGTGGGACTTCCCGCTGGTCACGATGCTGCTGCTGTCACGAGGGTTGAAGCCAACGGCCAGGACCGAGTCATTTGTACTCTGAGGGGAGAGACTAGCTTCAGCCACCCCACGCCCCGTGCACCTTCATTCCACCAGACTCTCTTCCACTGGCACTCGGACGGCTGGTCTGCAGACGTCCAGGACCCGCAGGACAGCCCTTCCTCCAAGGCCCTGGTGCCCTAAGAGCGCCACTCTCAGCCGCTCACTAAGGCCTAACAGGTCGTCCCTCACAAGGTCAGAACCTCCGTGGTCCCCCCTTTGCAGACTCAGAGAGGCTAGGAGCCTTGCTCCAGGGGACTTGGCCAGAAAGGAGGTTCATGTTCGGCGAAGTCTGGAGTTCTCTGAACCCCGTCGCTCCCAGCGCCCTGACTTCAGCGCCCCGCCATGCCACCTGGACGCCGCACCTTGATCTCCGCCAGCTTCGTGCCCCGGCTGCAGTCCCACACCGACAGCATGTGCTCGTTGGAATCATCCACCACGCAGAGGAAAGCGCCCTGATCCTGAGGACGGGAGACACATCGGAGGGGCCGGGTGAGGCCTGGCGGTCATGAGATTCACGGCCTAACTTTGGTGAGGGCACCCTGACAGGCTGGGAGAGCAGAAGGGGCCCCCTGTCTCTTAGGAGACCTGGCTGGGCGGGCTCAGGCAGGCCAGGATTTCTGAGGTTCCTGGTGAAGTACAAGAAGGCGGTTCCCAGACAAGGAAGAGGGGGGCCTCGAGGCGCCGGGGCCGGCTCACCGCAACTGAAAAGGCCAGGGCCCCCACACCCCGCTCGAAGGCGCCCAGTCCTATCTCCTGGAGCTTCAGCAGCGTCTCTGAGTCCCAGACGTGCACCACAGGCTGCAGGGGCTGGCAGAAGAGCAGCAGTCAGGGGCGGGAAGCAGAGCCGCGCTGGAATCTCATCCCGCCTGTGGCCTTACCTTTCCATCCTTATCCACGCCGGCCGTCTGTCCCGAGGCTACACGCACACCGTCCGGGTGAACGGCCAGGCTAAGTGGGGGAGGAGACACTCTAGGGAAGGGGGTCGGTCTCTCAAGCCCACCCAGGACACTGTCCCTGGGCCTGCAGGGCAGCGGGCCGGCTCCGCTCCTGCTCCTCCACACCCACCCCGGCCCTCTTCCTGCCAGGCCCACCGGCCCCACGCCCAGAGCCGCCCACTCCCCAGCCCTCGGACCCTCACCAGCGAACGCAGTCCGTGTGCCCCCGGTAATGTCGCTGGCCGCCGCCTCCAGGACCGCCCGGGCCTCCCCCGGGCCGGTACAGCACCACCACGCAGGCAATGAAGTAGACCACCTCCCCAGAGCGCAGCACAAACAGATTAGAGCGGGAGTCACGACCCCGGTAGCCGTAGCTGGAGCGGGGATCATGGTCAAGGAGAGCGTCAGATCAAGGGCGCGACGAGGAAAAGGGAGGAAGAGCTCCGGCCAGCAGCACCACTGGCAGAGGATGAAAGGGAAGGAAGGGGTCCGAGGTCTCACTCTCCTCGCGGACCCAGGAGGAAACCACAGAACAGCAGAGGGCAGGGAGGCTCCGTGATGGGAAGGGTGGTTGCCAGGGGCCTGGGGGGGGCAGGATACACCCAGTCAAGGCTGAGGGTCTCTGGGGGCGGGCCGCTGGGCAGCTCCTCAAGGCTGCGGATGCCGGACGGGATGTACATGGTAATGGGGCGGCCACGAAGGAACATCTTCACCGAGATGCCTTCTGCACAGCAAAGGAGGGGCTGTCAGCCGCCACCCTGCAGCTTCCCGTCTAGAAAGCCAGGGCAGCGCTCCACCCAGCTCACCTCATCGCCCCCCAGACAGCTCCTGGGCTCCAGCCCAAAGCCTAACCCCGTCCTCCAAGCTCTTCCAGACCCCTCTCTGCATACCTAAATTGTAATTGCTCCTCCGAGATCCAGGACCCCCGGGGCTGGACAGGGGGTCTTTTCCCCCACGGCTGCTGGGCAGGGAGGAAAACACAGGGGTTGGGGTCAGGTTGCAAGACAGAATCGGGGAGGGGCAGAAAGACCACAAGAAAGGAGTTACGCTAGAGTCACAGTCACCTCTGCAGGCTGTAAGCTTGCATCGTAAGCAGAGGCTCTGGAGGAGACGGGCTCCATTTAAGAAGACAGTGGCTAAAGGGGCTGGGTGCGCCTGCAGGAGGCAGGGTAGGGCGACACTTTCCTCCTGACCACCAGGCCTCTGGCTATCAACCTTTCCATTTCTCCAGCTGTAAACTGGGCCCATGCTGACTCCAGAATGTACACCAGCCCTGCCTTTCAGGGATCCGAGGGGTGTGCAAGAAAGCCCTTATCTCTCAAGGAGAAAGTGACAGGTGAATTCCAGAGATCACTGTCATTAGAAGATAATAAGATGACAATCTCTCTTCAGAGAATAAAGGAGAAGCCAAGGATAGGGCTATAAATGAGCACTCAGGTGTCCTGGAACCTGTATTTACTCTGAGGCAATCCACTAGAGCTCCCCTTGCTCTCCAGAAGTAAAGCTTGGTAGGCTGCAGCAGAGAGAGAGCTGAACTCTCAAGAGCGTCACTCATGAAAATCATGCGTACTTTTAGAAAAGCCTTCTTGAAATCTTGAAAGCTATGCTGTGATCTGGTGGAAGCGCGGGGAACGTGGAGTCAGGAAGAGATGGGTTGAAATCCTGGCTCTAGCTGTGTGACCCCAGGCAAATGACTTACCCTCTCTGAGCCTGCATCCTCACCTGGCCAATGCACAGCATGAGAACCCCCCCAACCTGGCTGATCCCCGTAGGCACGGGGGTCAGCCCCAAGGCTGCGGATGCGGACGGGATGTACATGGTAATGGGGCGGCCACGAAGGAACATCTTCACCGAGATGCCTTCTGCACAGCAAAGGAGGGGCTGTCAGCCGCCACCCTGCAGCTTCCCGTCTAGAAAGCCAGGGCAGCGCTCCACCCAGCTCACCTCATCGCCCCCCAGACAGCTCCTGGGCTCCAGCCCAAAGCCTAACCCCGTCCTCCAAGCTCTTCCAGACCCCTCTCTGCATACCTAAATTGTAATTGCTCCTCCGAGATCCAGGACCCCCGGGGCTGGACAGGGGGTCTTTTCCCCCACGGCTGCTGGGCAGGGAGGAAAACACAGGGGTTGGGGTCAGGTTGCAAGACAGAATCGGGGAGGGGCAGAAAGACCACAAGAAAGGAGTTACGCTAGAGTCACAGTCACCTCTGCAGGCTGTAAGCTTGCATCGTAAGCAGAGGCTCTGGAGGAGACGGGCTCCATTTAAGAAGACAGTGGCTAAAGGGGCTGGGTGCGCCTGCAGGAGGCAGGGTAGGGCGACACTTTCCTCCTGACCACCAGGCCTCTGGCTATCAACCTTTCCATTTCTCCAGCTGTAAACTGGGCCCATGCTGACTCCAGAATGTACACCAGCCCTGCCTTTCAGGGATCCGAGGGGTGTGCAAGAAAGCCCTTATCTCTCAAGGAGAAAGTGACAGGTGAATTCCAGAGATCACTGTCATTAGAAGATAATAAGATGACAATCTCTCTTCAGAGAATAAAGGAGAAGCCAAGGATAGGGCTATAAATGAGCACTCAGGTGTCCTGGAACCTGTATTTACTCTGAGGCAATCCACTAGAGCTCCCCCTTGCTCTCCAGAAGTAAAGCTTGGTAGGCTGCAGCAAGAGAGAGAGCTGAACTCTCAAGAGCGTCACTCATGAAAATCATGCGTACTTTTAGAAAAGCCTTCTTGAAATCTTGAAAGCTATGCTGTGATCTGGTGGAAAGCGCAGGGGAACGTGGAGTCAGGAAGAGATGGGTTGAAATCCTGGCTCTAGCTGTGTGACCCCAGGCAAATGACTTACCCTCTCTGAGCCTGCATCCTCACCTGGCCAATGCACAGCATGAGACCACCTACCCTCTCCCCACCCCAAAGATGTCGTGGGGACTGAATGAGACGGAGGAGGCCGAGGAGGGTTTAGCACAGCGCTGGGTACAGAGCAGGCACCCAGGGAGCGCCTGTCCTTTACTTCCTGTTGGGCAATGAGGTCCCCCCACCCCACCCAGGGAAGCCTGGTGAGGGATGAGTAAAGTCAAGAACCTGAGCCTGGGGCGGGGTGGGGGGGAGCCTGGCCCACCTCTCTGTGCTCCCTGACCGCAATAACAGGTTGGCCGAGGAAGCTGCCTTCCGGGAGAGTTTCTGGCGGGGCCGCTCTGAAGGGGACGAGGAGGAAGAATTTCTCCGTGGCCTTGTGGGAGCACAGGGAACAAGTGACCGTCATTCCTCCGATCCTCCTCCACCGTCCTCCCTCCCCTCCCCGCCTCTGCCGCAGGACACTCACGCGTCAATGCGCTGGGGGGGCTGCACCAGCCTGAGAATCCCTGGGGGGCCAGGGGAGCCCGTGCCGCTGCTGCTGCTGCCCCCTCCTTCAGACTGTGTCCCACTAGGCTCCTCACTGCCCCCCTGAGGAGCTGGGGGCCCGTTGCTCAGGCCAGGGGGGCCCTGGGATGGCTCCGCGTCCACCTCCGCCTCGGTCTGGGTGCCTCGGCTCACCAAGGAGGGGCTGCCTGAGGGTGGCAGGCCTGGGGGTGCGGCAGGGCTGCTGGGGAGACAGTGCATCAACCCGACGCCCCTAGAGGCCCCAGCAGGAGGAGGAAGAGGGCGTGGCAACATGCATACCTGTCCCTAGGAGGCCCCGGTGTGCCAGGGTCCTGCAGGGAGGTGGGGGGCGCCTGCAGCCGCAGCAGGCGAAGGGCTTCCGCCAAGGCTGCCTTTACCAGTTCCATCTCCTTCTCCTGCACCTGAAGCCGACGGCTCAAAGCCTGCAGGGCCTCCTGAGCCGGGCCCTCACCTGGGAAAGGGGCAAGAAGCGGTCACAATGTTCCCACCACCTGGGGAAAGGCTTGAGGGGCTTCTCTCTGCCCCCAACTTTCATTTGTCCAACAGGACTGCCCCCTTCAAGCGGCTCCAGGCTTGGCAGCGCCCCCAGAGGGGAGGAGACGGTGGGACAGGATCAAGGGCCTCCTTCTGGCAGGGCAGGCGAGGAACCTGGCAGAGCTCCCTTCCTGCTGCCGTCCCAGCCTCCGCAAAGACAGGGAGTACCATGGAGTACCAGGAGGAAAATATGGAGTTCTGCCGAGGAACGTGGGAACCACAGACGGAGACGCAGTGCTGGTGAGGGAGGACAGGACCCAGCCGAGAGGAAGCCCAGCCAGCCCTGAGGTCTCCAGGGAAGGCAGAGAAACTGAGAGGGAGCATCGGGAGAGAAGGGGAGCTCACGCGGCACAGTCATCCTGAGGACTCAGAGAAGAGGTCCCGAGTGACACGAGAGGGTTATCAGTGGCGAGCAGAGTCATAGCGCAGGTGCCAGCGCACCAGTGGGGGCCAGAAGTAAAAAAGACCCAACATACCAGGAAAAGAGGCCCAGGGTAACACCGGAGGTAGGGAAACTTTCGAGGGGCCCAGAGTAACACGGGGGAAAGGATGGCGTTGGGGAAGTCCGAAATGACAGCTGGAGGAACCAAGTAACCAGGGAGAGCGACTGAAAACAGTGGCAGATGCTCCGAGCCCCCGGGGCCGCGGAGCACGCGGGGACGCTCCGGACAGCCGTCGGGCAATGGCACCGCCAGACCGGGCGGCGCTCCGGGAAGGGGCACGCCGCCCGCCCCGCCCCGTACTCACCGGGCCCCCCGGCCCCGTCCATCCGGCCCCCGGCTTGCTCCGAGCGGCGGCGGCGGAGGAGGAGGCGTCTAAGCCGCGGGGGCCATGGCCAGGGAGAGGGGAAGGGGAAGCACCCCGGGGCGCGCGCGCGAGGGAGCCGAGCCACCCCCCGGGGGCGCTGTCGGGCGCGGGGCAGGGGCCTGGAGGGGGCGCTGTGGGGCTGGGGCCGCGGGCTCTGGGGCCCGCCGGGGCCGCGCGCTCTCCCGCGGCCGCCCTCGGCTCCCGGGGGTGGGTTGGCGGGGCCGTCCCGGGCCCCAGCGCCGCAGCACAAACAGGCGCCGGACGCGGCGCCGCCAGGAAGCGCGGGAGGGGGGCCGGGCCGCCTGGTAACCCCTCCCTGTCCGGCCTCGCGGCTCGCCACGGGGGCGGGGCCAACCTGCTGACCCCCTGGCCCCCTCCGGCCACGGCCCTCCTGGCCCTTCCGGGATCGTGGCCCTCGGGCTCCCAGGGGACCGGGGACGGCGCGCGGGCCCTGAGGTCTCCGCCCCCAGCCCCTAGCCGCTCGGGGCCGGGGCGACCAGCCCCTCCCCACTTCCGCGCGGGGGCAGAGGCGGGGTCACGGCATAGGCCCTTTGCCCGGGGGCGGGGCCTTTCCTAAGGGGCAAGGCCAAGGCATCCCGAATTGGGACTGGCTGGGGACAGGGCGGCGGGTTATTAAGGCTGCGGCGGGAGGATGCCCAGGGTATTGGGGTCAGGGTGGCATTAGCCCAGCTCAAGCCGGGCTGGGCTGACGCAGCATCCTGCCGCGGCCAACCCCAGCCCCTGACAGCTCTGCCGTCCCTCGGGCAGAGATGGGAGATGGCGCCGGTGCTACCCCTGGTGCTGCCCCTCCAGCCCCGCATCCGTCTGGCGCAGGGGCTCTGGCTCCTCTCCTGGCTGCTGGTGCTGGTCGGTGGCCTCACCCTCCTCTGTAGCGGGCACCTCCTGGTCCAGCTATGGCACCTTGGCACCTTCTTGGCGCCCTCCTGCCCATTCGCTGCCCTGCCCCAAGTGGCTTTGGCAGCCAGTGCCGTGGCTCTGGGCACAGGACTGGTGGGTTCAGGAGCCAGCAGAGCCAGTCTGGATGCAGAGCAGTACCCTCCCTGGCGGGGGGTCCTGGGCCCGCTGCTGGTGGCTGGCACGGCTGTGGGTGGAGGGCTCCTGGTCCTCGCCCTGGGGCTAGCCCTGGCTTTACCGACGACTCTGGACACAGGCCTAGAGGAGGGCCTGGGGTCTGCCTTGGCTCAGTACAAGGACACAGAGGTGCCCGGGCGCTGTCAGGCCAAACGGCTGTTGGATGAGCTGCAGCTGCGGCACCACTGCTGCGGGCGCCACGGCTACAAGGATTGGTTCGGGATCCAGTGGGTCAGCAACCGGTACCTGGATCCCAGTGACCACGACGTGGTTGAGTGAGTGACTTGTTTCTCCCCTCTTTCTCCTCCTCCTCTTTCCTCGAACCCCCAACCTCACCTAGTTAGGCAATAGTTCGTTTAGTGATTGAGAGAATGGGGCAACACCTGTGGGACCCAGGCAGGGCTCCTTACCCAACTGCTCTAGGTCCACGTGCTGATCTGTAAACTGGAGGGGATAAAACTACCCTCTTCTAGGGTTGTTGTAAAGACGAGAGAATTATGCACGCCTGTCATAGAGTAAAGCAGTGGGTAAATGTCTCGCTCCTTTTTCCCTTCTGAGCTCCTGTGCCCTGCCGCTTCTCCCCCAGGCCTCTATCTCCAGACCTCCTAACCCCTCTGCCCCTCCCTTTGCAGCCGGATCCAGAGCAATGTGGAAGGCCTGTATCTGATTGACGGGGTCCCTTTCTCCTGCTGTAATCCCCACTCGCCCAGGCCTTGCCTGCAAAGCCAGCTCTCAGACCCCCACGCCCACCCGCTCTATGATCCCCGACAGCCCAACCTCAACCTCTGGCCCCAAGGATGCCACGAGGTGCTGCTGGGGCACCTGCAGGGGCTGGCGAGCACGCTGGGCCACATGCTGGCTGTTACCTTCCTGCTGCAGGTGAGTCAGCAGGGAGTGTGAGGCCTCCGCCACCTTCTGCCCAGGGGCGCTTGGCAGCCAGTGCCGTGGCTCTGGTCACAGGACTGGTGGGTTCAGGAGCCAGCAGAGCCAGTCTGGATGCAGAGCAGTACCCTCCCTGGCGGGGGGCCCTGGGCCCGCTGCCGGTGGCTGGCACGGCTGTGGGTGGAGGGCTCCTGGTCTCGCCCTGGGGCTAGCCCTGGCTTTACCGACGACTCTGGACACAGGCCTAGAGGAGGGCCTGGGGTCTGCCTTGGCTCAGTACAAGGACACAGAGGTGCCCGGGCGCTGTCAGGCCAAACGGCTGTTGGATGAGCTGCAGCTGCGGCACCACTGCTGCGGGCGCCACGGCTACAAGGATTGGTTCGGGATCCAGTGGGTCAGCAACCGGTACCTGGATCCCAGTGACCACGACGTGGTTGAGTGAGTGACTTGTTTCTCCCCTCTTTCTCCTCCTCCTCTTTCCTCGAACCCCCAACCTCACCTAGTTAGGCAATAGTTCGTTTAGTGATTGAGAGAATGGGGCAACACCTGTGGGACCCAGGCAGGGCTCCTTACCCAACTGCTCTAGGTCCACGTGCTGATCTGTAAACTGGAGGGGATAAAACTACCCTCTTCTAGGGTTGTTGTAAAGACGAGAGAATTATGCACGCCTGTCATAGAGTAAAGCAGTGGGTAAATGTCTCGCTCCTTTTTCCCTTCTGAGCTCCTGTGCCCTGCCGCTTCTCCCCCAGGCCTCTATCTCCAGACCTCCTAACCCCTCTGCCCCTCCCTTTGCAGCCGGATCCAGAGCAATGTGGAAGGCCTGTATCTGATTGACGGGGTCCCTTTCTCCTGCTGTAATCCCCACTCGCCCAGGCCTTGCCTGCAAAGCCAGCTCTCAGACCCCCACGCCCACCCGCTCTATGATCCCCGACAGCCCAACCTCAACCTCTGGCCCCAAGGATGCCACGAGGTGCTGCTGGGGCACCTGCAGGGGCTGGCGAGCACGCTGGGCCACATGCTGGCTGTTACCTTCCTGCTGCAGGTGAGTCAGCAGGGAGTGTGAGGCCTCCGCGCCACCTTCTGCCCAGGGGACGCTTGGCACTGCCAGACCTTGCTGACCTCTTCCTTCCTGCTTTCTCCCATAGACTCTGGTACTCCTGGGTCTGCGGTACCTTCAGACGGCCCTAGAGGGGCTTGGAGGAGTCATCGATGGGGAGGGAGAGGCCCAGGGCTACCTCCTTCCTGCTGGGCTGAAAGACATGCTGAAAACGGCCTGGCTACCGGGAGGAGGGGCCCGCAGGCCAGCGCCTGCAGAGGCCCCCCCAGAAGAGGAACCTCCCAAGGAGGGTCTGCCTGAGGCCTAGAGGTTGAGTTAGGGACGGGGGTGGGGGGAGGAAGGGGAGGGCTGGACGAAACTAGAAAGCTCACAACTCCTTCCAGGCTCCAGGTGCGGGAGGGGGGACCCCTGGGATTAGAGGGTTAAGGATTGTCAGTGAGCTGGACTGAGGTAGGAGAGGAAACCAGGTGTCCTAGGGCCTAGCCCAGAGCCAGAACCACCAGGAAACAGAAAAATAAAAACTAAACACCAAACCTGGGTGGTGGGAAGTGACGTGGGAAGGCCTAGAGGCTGTTTCTGGTGCACAGACTCAATAAAGCTTTTGGACTGAAGCTACGGACCTTTCTCTTCAAGGAGCTGGGGGGCCCTGAAAGAACTGATTTCTGTCTGAGGCAGAAGCCAGGATCCCAGGGTTTTGACCCTGGTAAGAATCAGATGCAAGAAATCCAATGTGAAAAGTGAAGGAAAACAGAGGCCCTTCAGGTTGAGAGATTTTATTCTGGAGGTAGGAGGGGGATCAGCATGCTCAGGTGGGGAGGGTCCAGCCCAGCTCCTCCAGCCCCCTAGTGCATGCCCAGCCCCAATAAGTTACCCAGTTACTCAGCTGCCCTCCCTTCTGAGTCTGTCCTGTGTCCTGCCCCGCCCCAGACAGGGGCCGATCTGGCGCCACACAAGGGCTGCTTGTCCCTAGCCTGTGGGCAGTGCCACATGGCAGGCTGGGGGAGGGGAGAAGCAGCTGGGCCCCGCCCTGGGGCCGAAGGGGCAGAGGGGCCGCCCCTGGCTCTGAGGGGTCAGGACTTGGCAAACCACATCCTGGGCAGAGCAGAGCCGTCTAGTCCCACAGCTCTGCGCCTGGTGAGGTGGCGGACAGGGTAGGGGCGCCATCACACCTCGACAGCTGGGTCTGAGCCTCGGCCTTGCCGCTGCAGCTGCTCCTCCTGCTTCATCTTGGGCTTCTCTGTCCGCGTGTGCCACACCAGGACCTGCCCCGGGAGGTTTCCATTAGAGCCGGGCCGGCCTCAGCCAAGCCTCCGGGGCACTCGGTGTAGAACGGCCCCCCCACCCGCCCTGGACGCACACTCTGTTGGCTGCCAAGTGTGAAGGTTTTAGTTCCTCTGAAATAGGGCTTGATCCCTTCCCCTCTCTCTGTCACCCGGGTGCCAGAATACCACTTTCCTTCCCTGGCTCCTGCTTCCGGGGAGTCAGCCAGGTTGAATCTGAACGCTCGAGAGTCTCTCTGGGTTCACACACCCATCCTTGACCCTGCTCCCCAGGGCCTCGTTCTGCTTCTCCCATTTTCCTTCCACCCCCAGAGCCGGGTTTCTCTGCCCACCTCCGTCCCCTTACCCGAGTGCAGTTGGCAGCCCGTGGCTCCAGGTCTTTGGGGTCTATGAGGTGGCTCAGGAGACTGCTTTCCAGATGCCCCCGGGGGGCGGTAGCATCAAACCGGGCATTGGGTTTAGCCAACAGCAAAGAGAGGGCGACAGCAAATCCCGCCATATCCATGGGGAAGGGCCTGCTGGGCTCCCAGGCCGTGTGGAAGCCGACCACCCGGCCATCCTGTACGCGAGGGCCCTCGAATCGAAGGCCGCCCACCAGCCCCACAGGCCACACGGAGACGCCTCGGGTCCAGCGCATCTAGCGGAAGTCAGGAAAGAAGACACAGGCAGGAGATGAGCCAGAGGAAGGGGAGCAGCAGGAAGGACCGCTGGAGTCGCTCTGCCCCACCTCTCGCCATTCCTCGACCAGCGGAAAAGAGGAAGCGGCCCCACCTGGCCAGTGCTCACCTCCTCAAAGAGCTCCCGGCTGTACGTGTTGTCATCATCAGCAAAGTACACGACTCCTTGGGTACCTGGTGGGGGTGGGTCCTTCTCTCCCCCGACAGCGCCCCCTCCACTCCGGAGCCAGTCCAGGGCCCTGTTTCGTTGTTCTACACCTCGGGGCCGCACCCAGCCTGGCTCGCCCTCCCGGAGCCGCTGGGCCTTGGGGGTGAGGACCGCCAGGTGTGTGAAGAGGAGGCCAGAGGCGGCCAGCAGCCCAGAGACTAAGGGGGTGGGGCCCTCAGCATCCTCCACCAGCAGCCAGTGCAGCCGGGGCACCAGGCTCAGGGTCTGGGATAGCCGCACCAGCTCCGCCTTCTGCACCAGCCTGCAGGGGGAGATGGGGAGGGAAAAGAGTGGGTCCCATCTGCCCCCTCCAGGCAGTACACAGGGCTTCTTCTGGGCAATTCCTAGCATCCTTGACATTTCCCTGACCAGCACCCAAACTCTCAGCTTATGAGATCTTAGGTCCCAGATCCGGGACAGAACCCGACCCCCTGAAGTAGAAGCCCAGAGGTCTAACCACTGGCCACCAGGGAATTCCCTCACCTGCCCTGTTCGTTTTCTATTATTGTTGTTGTTACTTTTATCTTTTTGGCCACACTGTATGGCATGTGGGATCTTAGTTCCACAAGGGATGGAACCTGTGCCCTGCACTGGCAGCTTGATCTTAACGGCTGGACCACCAGCAAAGTCCAAAAGTCTCTTATTTGATTTCCAGTTCTGCAGACAATACACGGTGGCGGGGGCGGGGGGAGTCCTCTAGAAACTGGCTTCTGATGTCGGTCATTGCTGGGCCAGAAGGCAGTGCCTTCTTAGGCCTAAATGATCAAACCAAGCTTGTCCCCCCCACCCCTCCCCTGTCTCTTATAGGCTTCTTTGCCCTTCAGATGGGCCTGCCCCAAGGCTGGCAGGGGTGGGGGGGTGTCTGTGTCTGTGTGTCTCTGTGTGGAGCGGAAAGGCTCCAACAAGGCCTGTCCTAGATGGGCCAGTCATCTGATTCCAAGCAGATGTCAGCAAGCCCTTTCGGCCAGTTTCAAAACCACATTCCCCAGCTGTTTTGGATCACTAATAAAGTTACATTATATATATAGGGACACTCTTAGCACAGTGTGGGACACACTATAAGTTATAGTTGGTGTAACTATTTCTAGATCACCAGAGGACTGCAGAGCCAAGCCCTTTCCTGCTTCGAGTTAGTCAAAGGCTTCTCAAACTTTCTCACCAAAGGCTCCCTAAAGAGAGAGAGGGACCTCACTTGGCAAGTTCAGAATTTCTCTGAAACTATAGTGTTCCATTTTAAAATTTCTCAGGCACTTTGTCCTCTGCTTCATTGCACAGTCCCGTCTGTTTTGTCTTTTGGCCATGCTACACATTCCACGGTATCCTACTGCTCCCTGACCAGGGACTGATCCCACGGTCCTTGTGCTGGAAGCCCAGAGGCGCTCGCTCAGTCACTCGACAGACCACCGGGGACGTCCTCTTGTCTATTTTAACGGAAGCACAATTTCCCATAGGTCTCTTGAGTAATGATGTGGTTCACTGAGTTGACATTTGGCAACCCCCTAACTGGAGGAACGTCCCTTAGCTCAAGGCCTCCTGAAACGCCTCAGCAACCCCAGCCTCCTGGTCCATTCAGATCCTGGGTGCATCAGAGCCCATACCTGGCATAGGTGGGGGTAACAACATAGATAGTAGGCAGAGCCTCAGGTTCGGGGGGCTGGGCAGGGGCAGGGGGTGGGCGACGGAGGTCGGCTTGCAGCTGGGAAATCCTCAGATCCTTCTGCCGAAGTTGCTCTGCTGCTGCCCGCAGGGGAGGGAGACAGTCACATGGCTGACCTGGTCCCAGGAAGAGGAGATTGGGGCAGAAAACCAACCACAGCATACTCAGCATCCCAAAGGGCTATTAACTTGCTCGTTCAACTAGCCAACGTGGGGCTCTCCTTTCAGCTTTTCTATACCTCGGGTGGTGGGGAACTCACTGCCTTAATTAGCAGAGCCTCTCCAATGTTCACATTCCATCCATTACAGTTTTGGTTTGGCGATTAAGCTGATCATTTGCCTCCATCCCTTCTACCTGCTGGGCCTAATTCGGCCTTCTGGAACCATAAAGAAGTTGCTCTCCTAAAACAGGACGCTCTTTCAAATACCTGAGGATCATGCAGTGGCCCAGTCTCTAAATCCCTGCACAAGAGGCGGGATTCAATCTGTTCCGTTGGCTGTGTGACCAAAGACTCATTAAATTCATGGATTCCATCACTGGATAAATATTTATTGACTGCTCCTCCTGGGAGGCACTGCCTTAGGTGCCCGGGTTGCAGCAGGAAACCAAACAGACATGGTCTCCGCCCTCAGGGAGCTTTCAGTTTAGTGGAGGAGCTGGACACTAAGCAAAGAAACAAACGAATAAAATTATCACCAACTGTGGTACGGGTCAGGAAGGAAACAAGGAGGAGGGAGACTTCAAGAGAATCCAGAGAAAGCAGAGTGAGCTCAGCTAAGGTGGCCGGGAAGGCCTCTGCGAGGCGGTGACATGTGAGTGGGCCGAGACCTGAAGGAGAAAGCAGCAGCTGGGGAAGCGCTGGGAGGAAAGCACTACAGGCGGAGGAGACGGGTTGGCTGCTTGGGAGCAACGAGAGTGCCGTTTGCCAGACACTGCCACGAAGCCAGTGTGGCTGGAGCAGAGCGACCGACAGGGTCAGGAAATGGGGTTAGGTTAGGGAGGCAGAGGGCGGCGGGATCATGCGGGGCCTTGCAGGCTCCTGGAAGGAGTCTGCTTTCACCCGAGGTGCGGCGGGCAGCCGCGGGGCGTTCTGGAGGAAGAGTGCGCCCGGCGGCCGCAGAGGGGCTGGCGGAGGGGCGAGCCGGATGAATGGGGTCGGCGCAGGGGTTCGTCCCCAGGGCGGGATGCACAGTGAGCGGCCGGCCCGCCGCACCCCCGCCCCGCCCCGCTCACCGAGCTGCACCAGCGCGTAGAGGAGGCCGGCGATCGACACTAGGAAGTAGGCGAGGAACACGTTCTTCAGCTTCAGCTTCATGGCAGCGCCGCCGCCGGCGCCGGGGCAGGCGGGGTCCTGCGGGGACGAGGGGTGCCCGCCCGCCTGAAGCCCCGCCCCTGCAGCGGCCCCGCCCCGCGCCCCGCCCTCCTCCGCTCCCCTCGAGCCGCTCCCGGGAGCAGGGGCTAGCGGCGCCCGTCAGGGCCCACTTCCGGTCAGTATGCACACCCCTTCCCTCCGGGGTAATTTCCGGTCCCACCACCTAGTTCTGGGAACTGCGGGAGTGGGTGACGTCATATCCGGCGTGTCTAGCGCGCGTGGCCGGTGGTCAGCAGCCAGGTACGGTAACGTGGGAGTGGCTCCGAGATCCTCCCCTTGCTCTCTAGCCCCTGTGCGCAGATTTTCTTTCCTTTTTTCCCGTGCAGTGAGAAGTTTATTAAAGTAAGAAAGGATAGGGAAAAGCTTCCAGCATAGACACTGGAAGGGGGATAGAAGAGTATCCCCCTTTGCCAGCTGAAGCATGACAATTTGTATCTTCCAGTCAGTTACCACAACAATAAATCAAAAGAATATCTTAAGGTTGTAAAGGCCCAATGGGCCCACATTCACAGCATTAACATGAGATGAGACAGTCTCCAGGCCTCAGGGCTAGGTGTCTTGGTCCACGTTTGTGTAAGAGATAAGTTTTGTCCCATTTACAGATACGTAAGTTTGCCTCAAATCACGTAATCCCCACTGAACAATTTTGTCTTAAGCCCCTTCCAGATACCTGACTCCAAGATCCTATACTGTTTCTCTCCTCTGACCCACACTTCATCAACAGGTGACAATAGGGATGACGGTGGAACACGAAGGCACTGAGCTCTCCCAGGGAATTAACTGGAAATACTTCCTGAGTTGAGGAATTCCATGAACACCCCCCTAACTCCTTATAGGCATAAACCATCCTGAGCAGTAATTTTCCCAAACCAACCAACCTCGTTTCTTGTTAAGTCTCTAAGACTGTGGTCAATCTACAAAATGGAGGAAACCATTTCCTGTCACTGAAACAATGGGAAATTTAAAAAAATGCTGGTAAGGCAGACTTGGGCTTCCCTGGCGCCTCAGTGGTAAAGAATCTGCCTGCCAGTGCAAGAGACGTGGGTTCAGTCCCTGGTCTGGGAAAACCCCACGTGCTGCAAGTGAGCCCCTGTGCACAACCGTCAAGCCTGTACTCTAGAGCCCGGAAACTGGAACTACGGAGGCCATGTGCCACGACGTCAGTCCACGCAGCCTAGCGCCTGTGCTCTGCAACCATAAGCCACTGTGATGAGAAGCCCATGAGCTGCAATGAAGGGCAGCCCCCGTTCCCTATGACAGAGCAAAAGCCCAGTGAAGACCTCATACAGCCAAAATGAATTTAAAAAATAAAAGCAGTCTCACGTTTGAGAGCATCTTATATATAGCTATTTCTATTCAAGAGGGATCCCATTCGCTCCATTCACAACTATTAACTAGACCTACTAAGTCTCATGATCTTGCTGAGCTCCTTTGTGAAATACTAGCATCAAGCAGGCTGAAGAAGGCTTGCAATCACTCATTCTGCTCAACCAGTAAGGGATACGGCGAAGGTAAATGAAAATATCAGGTCCTTGGGCTTTTAAGGGTCTGTGGTTCAGGCCAGAACTAGAATCCAGACACCAACAATTTATGGTTTCTCTTTATTGTTTCTCCTTTTATCAAAACCTGTCACAGCTGGGGGCCAAAAGGAAGTAAAAAAACATTCCCAGAAATATTACCCCACCTCCCCAGTGAGTCCTCCCCCACCCACCACCCAGGGCCTTCGGCCAGTCCTGGGCACACATGATCGTCTCCCCACCCTTAAGCCTTCTCCCAGCAATAAATACAGGTGACCGTGATTCCATGACACCACAATTGATTTCTCCATCTTGAATGCCCCTCAAGGGGACAAAAGTTTAGTAGGAAGCCAAAGAAGTCTGGCCCACCCTCTTTGAGGAGTGAACACGAAGGCACTGGAAATACTAATCCTGAGTTGAGACTGTTTAAAGGCATAAACCATCCTGAGCAGTAATTTTCCCAAACCAACCAACCTCGTTTCTTGTTAAGTCTCTAAGACTGTGGTCAATCTACAAAATGGAGGAAACCATTTCCTGTCACTGAAACAATGGGAAATTTAAAAAAATGCTGGTAAGGCAGACTTGGGCTTCCCTGGCGCCTCAGTGGTAAAGAATCTGCCTGCCAGTGCAAGAGACGTGGGTTCAGTCCCTGGTCTGGGAAAACCCCACGTGCTGCAAGTGAGCCCCTGTGCACAACCGTCAAGCCTGTACTCTAGAGCCCGGAAACTGGAACTACGGAGGCCATGTGCCACGACGTCAGTCCACGCAGCCTAGCGCCTGTGCTCTGCAACCATAAGCCACTGTGATGAGAAGCCCATGAGCTGCAATGAAGGGCAGCCCCCGTTCCCTATGACAGAGCAAAAGCCCAGTGAAGACCTCATACAGCCAAAATGAATTTAAAAAATAAAAGCAGTCTCACGTTTGAGAGCATCTTATATATAGCTATTTCTATTCAAGAGGGATCCCATTCGCTCCATTCACAACTATTAACTAGACCTACTAAGTCTCATGATCTTGCTGAGCTCCTTTGTGAAATACTAGCATCAAGCAGGCTGAAGAAGGCTTGCAATCACTCATTCTGCTCAACCAGTAAGGGATACGGCGAAGGTAAATGAAAATATCAGGTCCTTGGGCTTTTAAGGGTCTGTGGTTCAGGCCAGAACTAGAATCCAGACACCAACAATTTATGGTTTCTCTTTATTGTTTCTCCTTTTATCAAAACCTGTCACAGCTGGGGGCCAAAAGGAAGTAAAAAAACATTCCCAGAAATATTACCCCACCTCCCCAGTGAGTCCTCCCCCACCCACCACCCAGGGCCTTCGGCCAGTCCTGGGCACACATGATCGTCTCCCCACCCTTAAGCCTTCTCCCAGCAATAAATACAGGTGACCGTGATTCCATGACACCACAATTGATTTCTCCATCTTGAATGCCCCTCAAGGGGACAAAAGTTTAGTAGGAAGCCAAAGAAGTCTGGCCCACCCTCTTTTGAGGAGTGAAAACTTCTTTCCCCCAAGGGACACGAGAGGTAGAACGTCCCTCTCAGAACCTCAGCAGCTCTAGATAGAAGTGGGGAGAGGAAAAGGTTGGAATGCCAGAGAAGAGGATGTTTTCTAGCAACCTCACACCTTTGACCCACTCATCCCTGACCAGGGTCAAGGGTGGTCCCAGTGCTATCAGTGGGCACAGGAAGGGGAGGGCTGACACCGAGAAAAGCCAGGAGGCAAAAATGAAAGGAGGGAGAGGCAGTTTGGTGGGGAAGGAGAAAAGGAGGTCTGAAGCTCACTGCCCACTTCTTCCCAGAAAGGGCATCGACACACAAGGGACATGAATGGACAGGGTCTTGAGGAGATTCAGGGCCCCCAAAAGGAAGAAAAGAGAAAGGAAAGCAAGGGGGCCCAGTGATCCCCCAGTCTTCACAGGTGAATGTGCTCCAGTCAGAGCAACAGAACATTTGGAGATGAAACGAGATTTAGTGTCAGTGGGGTGGGAGAGACTGGAGATCACAAAAGCAATTCAGAGCCCAGGGACAGCCTTCTTATCCTGCCCAGATGCTGACAGAACCTGGATCCTGACATAGGAAAGGTGAAGCCTGGGGAAGGTCAAACGCCAGGGCAGAAGGAAGAGTAACTATCGTGGCCATCGCACTCCACCCCAACGTCCCTTCAGTTATCGCAGGTGGATACTCCAGTCGGATGCCACGTTGACGCCAGGCTTGCGGATGATCAACACGGAGGTCTCAGGGTCATGTTGGAAGGACAGGCGGCTTTCGGGAGATCCTGATGGGTGAAGGAGAAAGAGTGCCAGGATCAATGGCAACTCCCTTCCCATAGGCGGGGGCCCCCAACCCTGCTTCCCGTTTGTCCCCACCCAGGGCCCAGGTCACTCACTCACCTTTTGTCTGGAGGACCACAGTTGCTGGCTTTCCGGCCCCTATTATCACCACCCGCTCAATCCAGATGGGTGTCTCAAAGTAGCCTTCAGGGTCTGCAGAGCTGGAGGAAGCCAAAGTGGACATTCATCAGGAAAAAAATGTCAGAGCAGAAGAGAGCACAGCGAGGCTCACGACAGCGAGACGCACGCATCCCCGGGACTCCGGCCCCTCCTCCAGAGGCTGCCAAGGAAGAAAGGGCTCCTCCTCACCTGGAGACAAGGGTGTTGCCCGAGAATGAGAATCGACGCAGCAGGAACTCACGGCGAGTCTTATAGTTGAACGTGTGGCCATCGTCTAGAAATAGCTCTCCTTGGGCCGTACCCTGAGCAGGAAGTGGGAGGACAAGTGAGAGCCCAGAGGAAAAGGGGGTTTGGTGGGGAAGGAGAAAAGGAGGTCTGAAGCTCACTGCCCACTTCTTCCCAGAAAGGGCATCGACACACAAGGGACATGAATGGACAGGGTCTTGAGGAGATTCAGGGCCCCCAAAAGGAAGAAAAGAGAAAGGAAAGCAAGGGGGCCCAGTGATCCCCCAGTCTTCACAGGTGAATGTGCTCCAGTCAGAGCAACAGAACATTTGGAGATGAAACGAGATTTAGTGTCAGTGGGGTGGGAGAGACTGGAGATCACAAAAGCAATTCAGAGCCCAGGGACAGCCTTCTTATCCTGCCCAGATGCTGACAGAACCTGGATCCTGACATAGGAAAGGTGAAGCCTGGGGAAGGTCAAACGCCAGGGCAGAAGGAAGAGTAACTATCGTGGCCATCGCACTCCACCCCAACGTCCCTTCAGTTATCGCAGGTGGATACTCCAGTCGGATGCCACGTTGACGCCAGGCTTGCGGATGATCAACACGGAGGTCTCAGGGTCATGTTGGAAGGACAGGCGGCTTTCGGGAGATCCTGATGGGTGAAGGAGAAAGAGTGCCAGGATCAATGGCAACTCCCTTCCCATAGGCGGGGGCCCCCAACCCTGCTTCCCGTTTGTCCCCACCCAGGGCCCAGGTCACTCACTCACCTTTTGTCTGGAGGACCACAGTTGCTGGCTTTCCGGCCCCTATTATCACCACCCGCTCAATCCAGATGGGTGTCTCAAAGTAGCCTTCAGGGTCTGCAGAGCTGGAGGAAGCCAAAGTGGACATTCATCAGGAAAAAAATGTCAGAGCAGAAGAGAGCACAGCGAGGCTCACGACAGCGAGACGCACGCATCCCCGGGACTCCGGCCCCTCCTCCAGAGGCTGCCAAGGAAGAAAGGGCTCCTCCTCACCTGGAGACAAGGGTGTTGCCCGAGAATGAGAATCGACGCAGCAGGAACTCACGGCGAGTCTTATAGTTGAACGTGTGGCCATCGTCTAGAAATAGCTCTCCTTGGGCCGTACCCTGAGCAGGAAGTGGGAGGACAAGTGAGAGCCTGAGTCCAGAGGAAGTGAAGGACACATGCCCGGGGGACTGACTCGCAGGAGGGTAGGCAGATGGAGGCGCCGGCTCCCTGCCCATGCATTCACCTGCAGGCTGAGGGCAACAAAGAGCGTGATGGGGTCCCCCTTCATGCAGTCTGAAGACCGCCGCACTCGCATCCACCGGGGCACGATGGTCCCTCCACGCTGGAACACGGGGATCTAGGGCAAGAACAGTGCTGGGATGGAGCAGCACTGCTCCCCAGTCCTGGGCCCTGCAGGACCACTTGCTCTTGCAGTACCTCATGTTTCTGCCCCCTTAGGAACTGGACTCCAACGCACTCTCTCTCCCCTTCTGGAAGCCTAGAGGCAGATGGAGCTGGCAGCCGGGCCAGGCATACTCACGCTGCTCAGAGTCACAGGCAGGTACAGGGTCTGGGGACCATGATACTTCTGGTAGCTCTGAACATCATACCACACCTGTGGGTGCAGGAAACAGACTCGGTCACTCACAGCACAGAGGACCCCTCTTTACCCTCTCTGACCTCCACGTTCTTTCCCCACCACACCATTCCTGAACTCACCTCCCCTTGGCCGGGCAGATAGACCTGCACACCATGAGCCTCAGACTCTGATACAGGGTGAACCAGCAATGCATCCCCTACAACACGGCAGAATTGACTCTAAATTGGGGGGACCAGTTCCCAAAAAGGGAGCCCGAAAGCACCTGGCCCCTTGCACCAGTGGCCTCGCACCCTCCTCCCATCCTGCACATCCACAGACATATCCAGATGGGTGTCTCAAAGTAGCCTTCAGGGTCTGCAGAGCTGGAGGAAGCCAAAGTGGACATTCATCAGGAAAAAATGTCAGAGCAGAAGAGAGCACAGCGAGGCTCACGACAGCGAGACGACGCATCCCGGGACTCGGCCCCTCCTCCAGAGGCTGCCAAGGAAGAAAGGGCTCCTCCTCACCTGGAGACAAGGGTGTTGCCCGAGAATGAGAATCGACGCAGCAGGAACTCACGGCGAGTCTTATAGTTGAACGTGTGGCCATCGTCTAGAAATAGCTCTCCTTGGGCCGTACCCTGAGCAGGAAGTGGGAGGACAAGTGAGAGCCTGAGTCCAGAGGAAGTGAAGGACACATGCCGGGGACTGACTCGCAGGAGGGTAGGCAGATGGAGGCGCCGGCTCCCTGACCATGCATTCACCTGCAGGCTGCGGGCAACAAAGAGCGTGATGGGGTCCCCTTCATGCAGTCTGAAGACCGCCACTCGCATCCACCGGGCACGATGGTCCCCCCACGCTGGAACACGGGGATCTAGGGCAAGAACAGTGCTGGGATGGAGCAGCACTGCTCCCCAGTCCTGGGCCCTGCAGGACCACTTGCTCTTGCAGTACCTCATGTTTCTGCCCCCTTAGGAACTGGACTCCAACGCACTCTCTCTCCCCTTCTGGAAGCCTAGAGGCAGATGGAGCTGGCAGCCGGGCCAGGCATACTCACGCTGCTCAGAGTCACAGGCAGGTACAGGGTCTGGGGACCATGATACTTCTGGTAGCTCTGAACATCATACCACACCTGTGGGTGCAGGAAACAGACTCGGTCACTCACAGCACAGAGGACCCCTCTTTACCCTCTCTGACCTCCACGTTCTTTCCCCACCACACCATTCCTGAACTCACCTCCCCTTGGCCGGGCAGATAGACCTGCACACCATGAGCCTCAGACTCTGATACAGGGTGAACCAGCAATGCATCCCCTACAACACGGCAGAATTGACTCTAAATTGGGGGGACCAGTTCCCAAAAAGGGAGCCCGAAAGCACCTGGCCCCTTGCACCAGTGGCCTCGCACCCTCCTCCCATCCTGCACATCCACAGACATATCCCTCATGGTTCCTGCTGCTTCTCCTCACTACCCCAACCCACCACTAACTGTCCTCCTCATTTCTCACCAAGCAGGAACTGATCATCTATACTGAAAGTGGTCACATCCTGAGGATAATGCACCCACAGGGGCCTAGAAAGAAAGAAAGACAAGAAAGGAAGACACCTGCTATTTTGGCAGACGTCAAAGATGCCACCCCAGGGGCTTCCCTGGTGGTCCAGTGGGTAGGGACACCGCCTTGCAGTGCAAGGTGCCCCGGTTTGATCCCTGGCCTGGGAAGATACCACATGCCACGAAGCGGCTGGACCAATGTGTCCAATTACCGAGCCAGAGCTCTGGAGCGCATGCGCCCAGAGCCGGCGCTCTGCTACAACAGAGGCCACTGCGATGGGAGGCCCACACAGGCCAAAGAACAAAGATGGATGAAAATAGATGAATGAAAGACCAACAGAAGTGGCCCACCCACCACCCTCCCTCCCTAACCTGCACCCCCGCCTCAAAAAGATGCCACCCCAGGAACTGGCGATGAGAACCTAGGAGTGAGACCCAGAGCTGGCAGCCAGTAAGGCCTCAGCTGCACAATCTAACCTTGATCTAGACAGCTCATTTCCTAACCCACCTCCCAGCCGCCTTTGCCCCTGCCCCTCTGGAAAATGTGCTGCAGAGCGAGCTTCCAGTGGCCATTTCCTTTTCCGGGCTGGAGGCCCTTCAGGATCAGGTCAAATTTTCCACTCCAGCTCATCTCCTCTCCCTCTCTGGTTCCTCACCCGAGACACTGGTTTCTCCCTACTTCTGGAACAACATACACTGGTTTCCATTTCAAAATTTGCGAGCTTCCAGGGGTTTTTTTTGCCATACATATTCGGCTCTGACCCCTCCCCCCCCGTTCTTTCCCCACCACACCATTCCTGAACTCACCTCCCCTTGGCCGGGCAGATAGACCTGCACACCATGAGCCTCAGACTCTGATACAGGGTGAACCAGCAATGCATCCCCTACAACACGGCAGAATTGACTCTAAATTGGGGGGACCAGTTCCCAAAAAGGGAGCCCGAAAGCACCTGGCCCCTTGCACCAGTGGCCTCGCACCCTCCTCCCATCCTGCACATCCACAGACATATCCCTCATGGTTCCTGCTGCTTCTCCTCACTACCCCAACCCACCACTAACTGTCCTCCTCATTTCTCACCAAGCAGGAACTGATCATCTATACTGAAAGTGGTCACATCCTGAGGATAATGCACCCACAGGGGCCTAGAAAGAAAGAAAGACAAGAAAGGAAGACACCTGCTATTTTGGCAGACGTCAAAGATGCCACCCCAGGGGCTTCCCTGGTGGTCCAGTGGGTAGGGACACCGCCTTGCAGTGCAAGGTGCCCCGGTTTGATCCCTGGCCTGGGAAGATACCACATGCCACGAAGCGGCTGGACCAATGTGTCCAATTACCGAGCCAGAGCTCTGGAGCGCATGCGCCCAGAGCCGGCGCTCTGCTACAACAGAGGCCACTGCGATGGGAGGCCCACACAGGCCAAAGAACAAAGATGGATGAAAATAGATGAATGAAAGACCAACAGAAGTGGCCCACCCACCACCCTCCCTCCCTAACCTGCACCCCCGCCTCAAAAAGATGCCACCCCAGGAACTGGCGATGAGAACCTAGGAGTGAGACCCAGAGCTGGCAGCCAGTAAGGCCTCAGCTGCACAATCTAACCTTGATCTAGACAGCTCATTTCCTAACCCACCTCCCAGCCGCCTTTGCCCCTGCCCCTCTGGAAAATGTGCTGCAGAGCGAGCTTCCAGTGGCCATTTCATTATCCGGGCTGGAGAGGCCCTTCAGGATCAGGTCAAATTTTCCACTCCAGCTCATCTCCCTCTCCCTCTCTGGTTCCTCACCCGAGAGACACTGGTTTCTCCCTACTTCTGGAACAACATACACTGGTTTCCATTTCATAATTTGTGCATCTGCAGTCTCTTCCACTTTGAACATTCTTCCTTTGGATCCAGGTGTCTGTCTTACTCACCAGTCAGGCCTCATCTTTACATGGCCTGTTTGCGGAACTTAATTCCATTACCCTGTTCTACTTTGTACAAACAGTTGTCAGTGTTGGCTGTTTTCCCATTTATATATCTGTCTGCACGTCACTCTAAGAATGTAGGTTCCACAGGGTAAGACATTTGTCTGACTTGTTCCAAGTTCTGGTGTTTAATGCCTGGCCTGTCGTAAGCACTCGGAAATGTTTACTGCTTTTCTTCCCCACTGGTCTCCGGGTACACTTGACCCCACAATCAGATTTCCCTCCTTTACAAGGCCCTGGCGAATGAAGAGTGAGCCTAAGACGGAGCCCAGACCCCACTGTCCCCAAGCCACGTCAGTCCACTCCACACCGACCCAACTGAACGCCTCACCTCATGACGGGGATCCCTTCTCGATGGGCCTGATAGAAGAGGGTGTACCAGAAGGGCAGTAAGGAGTATCGCTGGCCTAAGGCATCTCGGACTATGTCGTGGTACTGTGATGGCAACAGCCACGGCTCTCGCCGACCCGTGTCCAAGTGGGCGTGAGCCCGGAAGAAAGGCTGGTAGGCCCCCATCTGGTACCAGCGCACAAGCAACTCTGGCTCTGGATTTTTGAAGAAGCCACCCACATCCGCTGGAAAGGGTAGAGAGAAAGGCAGTTGGAAAAGAGGGTGAAGCAGGGATGCTGCCTAAGGAGCCCCTCGAGGCCCCGGCCTGGACTATCGGTCTCTGCTCAGGCCCAGGCCGGCCCGTGCCCTCTCCCACCAATCCAAGGCCCCACACTCCTCCCACTCTCACCTCCACAGAAGGAGAGTCCCACAAGCCCCAGGCTAAGGCACATAGGGATGGAGATCTTCATATGGTCCCATTCAGCAGCATTGTCCCCTGTCCACACGGCTCCTGAGGAGGAGAAGAGGGAGAGAGTTTCCATATGGTGAAGGGGCTCAGTCTTTGGGACCGCTGACCTCTCTGATCTGCCACACCTGCTCTGGGGCCCCCCGGGTGCTGTTGAAGGTGGTGTCCACCAGAGCACTTAACCAGGACCGGCCCGGCCGTGCCTCCCTGTGCGTGCAGAGCTGGAAGGAAGCACGCCACTCGGAGGATGGCTGCCTGGACAGACCTCTCCAAGAACTAAGCCCAAGTCCCTCCACCACTGCGCTCTCCTTCAAATCTTACCGAAGCGCTGTGAGCCAGCGAAGAAGGCCCTGCTCAAGACAAAGGGGCGCTCTATGCCCCCGGAGCGCAGCACCAGCCCATCAGCAGTCGCCATGTGCTGTGTGGGAACAGCAAAGAGGGGCGGTGAGGAGCAAGCCAGCCATCACTGGTGCCCATTCTTGGGGTTGGCCTCCCCTCTCTCTGCCCCTTACCACATAGAAGCCATATATGTTATGCACATCTCGGTGCTCCCAGCCTCCATGATGCTGGGCATCCTTGAGCATGGTGACCTCGGGACCATTGAACACGGACGGCTCGTTCATGTCATTCCAGACATAGAGATTGGGAGCTGAGCCCTGAGAACACAAGACAGAAAACGGGGACAGATGACAGAAGGGAGGAAGGAGACAAACCATGTCAGGGCAGAGAGCTCCTAGGAGTCCAGAAAGATGCACTTCTTGGGGCCCTCCCAGGATCTTCAGGGCCCCTGTATTTGATAAGCAACCAATCACAGCCGGGTGAGCAGACAGAGACTGACTGATTCCAAGAGGTGGTGTGGGAAAGACACAGGCAGGTTGGGGCGGGCTGCTGCACTGTAATTGTCAACGTGAAACATGTTAGCCCACCAGTCCCTCATCTTGGGATTGGTGAAATCAGGGTACCCAGCAGAGCCTAGAAGAAGCCAAGGACTGCGGTCAACTCCCCAGAGGCCCAGTGGCCTCCGTGCGAGCTCCCTGGTCTCCCGTCGCCCTCCTCAGGTCTGGGTCCGCCTACCTGGCCAGCACCAGCCTTCATAGTCAGAGCCATCCCGGGTTTTAACGACAAACCCAGGTACCCCAACCCGGTCCACGGCAACTCCCCATATGGTGAAGGGGCAGTCTTTGGGACCGCTGACCTCTCTGATCTGCCACACCTGCTCTGGGGCCCCCCGGGTGCTGTTGAAGGTGGTGTCCACCAGAGCACTTAACCAGGACCGGCCCGGCCGTGCCTCCCTGTGCGTGCAGAGCTGGAAGGAAGCACGCCACTCGGAGGATGGCTGCCTGGACAGACCTCTCCAAGAACTAAGCCCAAGTCCCTCCACCACTGCGCTCTCCTTCAAATCTTACCGAAGCGCTGTGAGCCAGCGAAGAAGGCCCTGCTCAAGACAAAGGGGCGCTCTATGCCCCCGGAGCGCAGCACCAGCCCATCAGCAGTCGCCATGTGCTGTGTGGGAACAGCAAAGAGGGGCGGTGAGGAGCAAGCCAGCCATCACTGGTGCCCATTCTTGGGGTTGGCCTCCCCTCTCTCTGCCCCTTACCACATAGAAGCCATATATGTTATGCACATCTCGGTGCTCCCAGCCTCCATGATGCTGGGCATCCTTGAGCATGGTGACCTCGGGACCATTGAACACGGACGGCTCGTTCATGTCATTCCAGACATAGAGATTGGGAGCTGAGCCCTGAGAACACAAGACAGAAAACGGGGACAGATGACAGAAGGGAGGAAGGAGACAAACCATGTCAGGGCAGAGAGCTCCTAGGAGTCCAGAAAGATGCACTTCTTGGGGCCCTCCCAGGATCTTCAGGGCCCCTGTATTTGATAAGCAACCAATCACAGCCGGGTGAGCAGACAGAGACTGACTGATTCCAAGAGGTGGTGTGGGAAAGACACAGGCAGGTTGGGGAGGGGCTGCCGTACCTCGTAATTGTCAAAGTGAAACATGTTAGCCCACCAGTCCCTCATCTTGGGATTGGTGAAATCAGGGTACCCAGCAGAGCCTAGAAGAAGCCAAGGACTGCGGTCAACTCCCCAGAGGCCCAGTGGCCTCCGTGCGAGCTCCCTGGTCTCCCGTCGCCCTCCTCAGGTCTGGGTCCGCCTACCTGGCCAGCACCAGCCTTCATAGTCAGAGCCATCCCGGGTTTTAACGTACAAACCCAGGTTCCGCAACTCCTCATGCACGCGGTAGCCAGAGTCCACCTTGATGTGGGGGTCCACGATGGCCACCAGCTGCGGGCGAGGCGCACGGGTGGTCAGAGCTCCCCAGGGCTGCCGTGCCCGAGGCGGTCGACCAGGGCTGTGCTCCCCTTACCTTCCGCCTCTTAGAGGCCAAGCGCTCGAGCATGGTGAGGGGCTGAGGGAAACGGCTGGGGTCCCAGGTGAAATACCGCTTGCCGTCGGCGTGCTCGATGTCCAGCCAGATGACATCGCAAGGCAGGTTGTGATCATCGAAGCCCTGATTGACTTCCAGAACATCAGCCTCATCCCGATAGTTCCAGCGGCTCTGGTGGTAGCCGAGGGAGAAGAGCGGGGGGAATGCCTGGGTCCCTGCAGGTTCGGGGGGATGGGGTCACAGTGGGGTCAGGCTCAACCTGGGGACAACGGAGAGGCCCAGAAATGCAAGGAGATTAATGTGTACAAGGCCAGACACCAGGACGAGGCCCAGGACTGCTGAAAATGCAGTCACTCGTCTCAGGAAGACAAGGATCAGGCAAGGAGGCTGTGGACTGACGGAGCAGGGACACCACGCACCTGTGAGACTGGCGTACTGCCGGAAGACGTCAAAGACCGACGGCCCGAGCATCAGGAAGACATCGATGATGCCGCTCTCCGACATCCAGCGAACGTCTGTCTGTGGAGTCTCCCCAGAGCCCTGCAGGTAGTCCAGCATCTTCCCAAACAGCGTCTGCAGAAGGGAGAGAGGGCTGACACCACTCTCTTGCTTCCCAAGCCAAAGACAAAGCAGCAGGGTTCTCTTCAGAGTGCTCTCATAGCGGGCTCTGAGTCATTTCCGGTTGGGGTTACGGGTCACCTCCTCGGTGAGGCTTCTTCCCTCCAGCCCCTCATAAGCAGCACTGCCCACCTCGCCCCAGGTCCGCTGCGTTTCTCTCACAGCAGTTACCACCACTGAGCTCATCCTGACCTCAGTTACCTGCCTAACCAGTGTCTTTCTCCCTTCCCAACTCAACGAGCAATAAATCCCTGCATATAGAAAAGGGTCTAGTAAGGCACACTCAATAATAAATGTATTGATAATAAATACAGGAATGGAAACACCTTCCCAACTGTCCACCTTGTGGGGTCCACGATGGCCACCAGCTGCGGCGAGGCGCACGGGTGGTCAGAGCTCCCCCGGGCTGCCGTGCCAGAGGCGGTCGAGCAGGGGTGGGCTCCCCTTACCTTCCGCCTCTTAGAGGCCAAGCGCTCGAGCATGGTGAGGGGCTGAGGGAAACGGCTGGGGTCCCAGGTGAAATACCGCTTGCCGTCGGCGTGCTCGATGTCCAGCCAGATGACATCGCAAGGCAGGTTGTGATCATCGAAGCCCTGATTGACTTCCAGAACATCAGCCTCATCCCGATAGTTCCAGCGGCTCTGGTGGTAGCCGAGGGAGAAGAGCGGGGGGAATGCCTGGGTCCCTGCAGGTTCGGGGGGATGGGGTCACAGTGGGGTCAGGCTCAACCTGGGGACAACGGAGAGGCCCAGAAATGCAAGGAGATTAATGTGTACAAGGCCAGACACCAGGACGAGGCCCAGGACTGCTGAAAATGCAGTCACTCGTCTCAGGAAGACAAGGATCAGGCAAGGAGGCTGTGGACTGACGGAGCAGGGACACCACGCACCTGTGAGACTGGCGTACTCCCGGAAGGCGCCAAAGACCGACGGCCCGAGCATCAGGAAGACATCGATGATGCCGCTCTCCGACATCCAGCGAACGTCTGTCTGTGGAGTCTCCCCAGAGCCCTGCAGGTAGTCCAGCATCTTCCCAAACAGCGTCTGCAGAAGGGAGAGAGGGCTGACACCACTCTCTTGCTTCCCAAGCCAAAGACAAAGCAGCAGGGTTCTCTTCAGAGTGCTCTCATAGCGGGCTCTGAGTCATTTCCGGTTGGGGTTACGGGTCACCTCCTCGGTGAGGCTTCTTCCCTCCAGCCCCTCATAAGCAGCACTGCCCACCTCGCCCCAGGTCCGCTGCGTTTCTCTCACAGCAGTTACCACCACTGAGCTCATCCTGACCTCAGTTACCTGCCTAACCAGTGTCTTTCTCCCTTCCCAACTCAACGAGCAATAAATCCCTGCATATAGAAAAGGGTCTAGCTCCTAAGGCACACTCAATAATAAATGTATTGATAATAAATACAGGAATGGAAACACCTTTCCCAAGGGTGTGTGTCTTCTGGAGTGACTGGGAAACTCGTGCTGCTCACGGGCCAGGGCCCGTCTCTCACCCAATCCCCAAACAGGTATCCAGACAGGCCACCCTACCAGCCTCTTCACAGCCAACGGCCCAGCACAGGGCATCTATCTCAAGGCCTGATGACTGTTCCCTTCCTGCTCCCCCGCCTGCGCACTCACCTTCCCGGCAGTGTTGGAGGATATGTCGACCCAGGTCTCCGCAGCGTTGAGCCAGAAAATGCCCAGGTCCCGATGCGGGCTGTGTGCCAGCAGCACGGGCACAGACCCGTACAGGGCCATGCGGTTGTACAGCTCATACTGGAACACGTCCAGGTTGTAGAGGCGATATGGGTCCCCACCCCTGCAGGCAGACAGACAGACTGGCCCCGGACCGTGACACACACAACACCCACCCCGCAGACACGGACGGAAATAAAAACGGGCCCCTCAAAGCAGCCTTTTCTGCTCGCCAATGGTGATCTGGGCACAGGAAGTGACCCGCACTCGTCTGGAGTCTCTCATCTGTACGCATCTCCCTCAGCCCTGACTCCCAACCCCAGCCCTCCGCCATTCTGCTGTCATCGTGGGACTCACTCGGTGACTTTCAGCCGCAGGCTGTCTGCATGCTCGGGGATCCCATACACGTGCTCCATGCCTGGCAGAGAGAAGTCCAAACTCACAGATGTGGGGCCTGGAAGAAAAGCCACACACGAGTTCTGGAGCTTCTGCTCAGCAAGGACTCTCTGTGCCCTGCCCAAAGCTCCCCCAGTCCTACCATAGGGCTTGCTGTCAGAGTGAGTTTTGAACGTCTCCTCCCAGGCTCCCGGCTCATCTTGCTCTGGCTTCTCCTGGGTCTCGTCTGGCTGGAAGGAGGAAAGCAAACTACTGCCCGATCACATGGCAGTCCACTCTCTTCCCTTGCCCATTTTCTAAATCCCATTCCCAATAGCGAGACTAAGCTTAGATTTGTCGTGGGCCTTTCCCCTTTGAGTTCCCAGCCAACCCTATGCTCCAACCAACCCCCCTCACCGACTTACCTTGTGCTCATCCCCAGGTGCCTCCTCAGGTTGGGCCCCATTGCCCTCAGCTGGTTCTTTTGATCCTTGCCTGGAAGGTAGGAGAGCTGTCTGCTCCAATCCAGAGGGGGCGGGGACGAGGGGCTAGTGGAAGGAGGGGTGAGGGAATAGAGAGCCAAGGGTCCAAAGGAACGAAGGCATTGGAGGAAGGGATTGAAAAAGTTTGGAGAGGGACCCCCAGTGAGCAGGTAAGTGTGCAAGGGATGAGAAGAGAAATGAGAAAGTGAAATGAGAAGTACTGCCCCCTGGAGGTGCCTTCCAAACACACAGGCCCCAACCACCAGCCTCTGCCAGTGTTCTAGAAGACACAGGCAGGTTCAAGGATGTGGGTGTGGAAAGCCGGTCCTGGGCCTGCTGCCTACCAAGAGACTCTGGCCCCGACTTCTCTCACGGGGCCTCAGTCTCCTGGCCTGACACGGGATGTTGCAAAGGCAAGTGAGTCATAACCATGGTCAAGCTGCTACCCATGGTCGAGCCCGTGCAGGGCCTCGAACAAGAGGTTCTGCCAAAGAATGCTGGCAAGGGCTGGCAAGCAGTTCCGCCCAGAGTCTCGGTGCATGCCAGCTGAGAGCCAGAAACCCCAGCAACAGGCAGCATCTCTCCACCCCCTGGCAAAGCAAGAAGCTCCCTACACTCCTCAAGGATGTTCAACATTTCACCTTCCTTCTCCCGGGGGGCCCCCAGCCAGGGGAATGGGGAACAGAAACCAGAGCCTGTACAGCTGGGGAGAAAGGGTGCGTGAAGGGCAGGGCACAGAGGGGCTTGGACACCTTCCCTGGGGGCCAGAGTGAAGGGCGGGTGAGGGCAGAGGAACAGCTTCTGCTCAGCAAGGACTCTCTGTGCCCTGCCCAAAGCTCCCCCAGTCCTACCATAGGGCTTGCTGTCAGAGTGAGTTTTGAACGTCTCCTCCCAGGCTCCCGGCTCATCTTGCTCTGGCTTCTCCTGGGTCTCGTCTGGCTGGAAGGAGGAAAGCAAACTACTGCCCGATCACATGGCAGTCCACTCTCTTCCCTTGCCCATTTTCTAAATCCCATTCCCAATAGCGAGACTAAGCTTAGATTTGTCGTGGGCCTTTCCCCTTTGAGTTCCCAGCCAACCCTATGCTCCAACCAACCCCCCTCACCGACTTACCTTGTGCTCATCCCCAGGTGCCTCCTCAGGTTGGGCCCCATTGCCCTCAGCTGGTTCTTTTGATCCTTGCCTGGAAGGTAGGAGAGCTGTCTGCTCCAATCCAGAGGGGGCGGGGACGAGGGGCTAGTGGAAGGAGGGGTGAGGGAATAGAGAGCCAAGGGTCCAAAGGAACGAAGGCATTGGAGGAAGGGATTGAAAAAGTTTGGAGAGGGACCCCCAGTGAGCAGGTAAGTGTGCAAGGGATGAGAAGAGAAATGAGAAAGTGAAATGAGAAGTACTGCCCCCTGGAGGTGCCTTCCAAACACACAGGCCCCAACCACCAGCCTCTGCCAGTGTTCTAGAAGACACAGGCAGGTTCAAGGATGTGGGTGTGGAAAGCAGGTCCTGGGCCTGCTGCCTACCAAGAGACTCTGGCCCCGACTTCTCTCACGGGGCCTCAGTCTCCTGGCCTGACACGGGATGTTGCAAAGGCAAGTGAGTCATAACCATGGTCAAGCTGCTACCCATGGTCGAGCCCGTGCAGGGCCTCGAACAAGAGGTTCTGCCAAAGAATGCTGGCAAGGGCTGGCAAGCAGTTCCGCCCAGAGTCTCGGTGCATGCCAGCTGAGAGCCAGAAACCCCAGCAACAGGCAGCATCTCTCCACCCCCTGGCAAAGCAAGAAGCTCCCTACACTCCTCAAGGATGTTCAACATTTCACCTTCCTTCTCCCGGGGGGCCCCCAGCCAGGGGAATGGGGAACAGAAACCAGAGCCTGTACAGCTGGGGAGAAAGGGTGCGTGAAGGGCAGGGCACAGAGGGGCTTGGACACCTTCCCTGGGGGCCAGAGTGAAGGGCGGGTGAGGGCAGAGGAACAGATACAGTACCAGTGGTCATGGATTTACCTAGAGAAAACGTTCTTGATCTTATCCCAAATGCTACCGAGCGTGAGACTAACTTTATCCGAGAAACTGGGGCAGGAGGAGATGGGTAGGGAAGGGAAAAAAGAGGCACAAAACCAACACAAAAACAGAAACATAAAAGTGAGTTTCAGTCGACAAACTTCCAGAGATGGGGGAGGGGAAGAAATTAAAAACGAAACGAAACAAAACAAAACCAAAAAAAAAAAAAAAGGAAGAAAATAAAATCTGGGAAATGTGATGGTGTGAGAGGGGGAAGAGGGAAAGGCAGACTCAGGCAGGCCTCCCTGAGGAGGTGCCCAGGGTACAGACAATGGACAAAAGTGACTGCCTCCTGGTCTGTACAGGACATGGAGAAAACCTCAACCCAGGTCTGCTTCGTCCTACCCTCCCTGAGGGTCAGCGTCTCCCAACCCCAGCCCCTACCTGGCTGTACTACCACCCTGTCTCCTCCCAGGGAGCTGGTGCCAGACCCTACGACACGTCTAGGTTCTTTCACACTAGCCCCCTTCCGTCCTGACCCCTGTACTCACGAGACCCTGGGGGCCCTCTGGTGCTCAAAATTCAGGAGTCCTCGGGCATTGACACTGAGCAGAAGGCTGCGGTCCTCCAGCAGGTCAAGGCGGAATGGCCGCGCCGTCAGGATGATCTTATAGGGTCCCTCAGCCACGGTGAGCTCCACGCTGTTGTCGTCCCGGCCAGAGACAGAAAGCCTGGGAAAAAGATCAAAAGGGATCTAAGCAAGTGCAGAGTGCCCGGAGTCGCAGACACTTAGAAGAGGGGGGACCTGCTAAGAGCTACAGGCGCAGTGTGTAAGTGGCCCAGGAGAGGCGAGTCTGACCAAGGGCACCGACTGGAGCCGGGACACAGACCCGAAATGGAACAGGCAGCCTGGCAGTTCCATGAGGCCAGGAGGACTAGTCAGAACAGAGAGGAGAGACACAGCTGCTGTACAGGAAGGAAGGGACACCACGACCTATCTCATTCCAGATACAACCACCAGCTGCAGACAGATGAAGACCCGAAATTTTAAAGTAAAACCTTAAGAAGAAAATATAAAGACATGCTTTTCTGACGCTGAGATAGAGAAGGATTATTTAAACCCAACTTACAAAACATGAACACCAGACTGATATACCAGACAACATAAAATTCAGGATACTGTTTTACTGAAAGATACCTTAAGATTAATTGAAAACAAGCAAAGTCTAAGAAACTGTCCCAGTCTAAAGGAGCCTAAGCAGACATGGCAACTAAACAGAAAATAGTATCCTGAATGGGTTTGTGGGGCAGAAGAAGGACTTTAGGTAAAAACTAAGGAAATAATAAAATATGAATGTTTAGCTACAAGAATCTACTGTACAACACAGAAAAAAGCCAGTATTTTATAACAACTATAAGCAGACAGTGGCCTTTAAAAATTATGAAACACTATGTTATACACCTGTAACTTACATAATACTGTACATCAACTATACTTTAATTAAAAAAATGAAAAAGTAAAAATTTAAAAATTTACAAATGAACTTCAGTTAGCAATAACATCAATTCATTAATATGACAAACATATAACAATGATGTTAATGGAGGAAAACAGGAATTCAAGGTATATAGGAACTCTCATAATATTCTTGAAACTTTCCCATAAATCTAAACCATACTAGAATTTAAAAAAGTGAAGGACTTCCCCGGTGGTCCAGTGGGTAGGGACACCGCCTTGCAGTGCAAGGGGCACCAGTTCGATCCCTGGCCTGGGAAGATCCCACGTGGCGCGGAGCGGCTGGACCGATGTGTCCAATCACTGAGCCGGAGCTCTGGGGCGCATGCGCCCAGAGCCTGTGCTCTGCAGTGACAGAGGCCACTGCGATGGGAGGCCCACACGGGCCAAAGAACAACGATGGATGAAGGTAGATAAATGAAAGATCAACAGAAGTGGCCAAAAAAAAAAAACATGAAGACGAGCTACAACCTGGGAAAACACAGCTGTAATACACATACATAATAAAGAACTGGTAGCAAGATTAATGAATTCCTACAAATCACTGAGGACCAACAACATGAAAGGAAAATGAGCAGAGTCACAGACTTTATCTCACAGAAGAGGAAATCAGAATGACAGATAAACATAAAAAAGACATGCTCAGTATTATTAATAAACTGGACACAGAAGCAAGCCAAGACCATCACATAGTATAATCCTACAGCCATTCCACTGACAAAATTAAATCCAATAATCCTTTCTGACGCTGAGATAGAGAAGGATTATTTAAACCCAACTTACAAAACATGAACACCAGACTGATATACCAGACAACATAAAATTCAGGATACTGTTTTACTGAAAGATACCTTAAGATTAATTGAAAACAAGCAAAGTCTAAGAAACTGTCCCAGTCTAAAGGAGCCTAAGCAGACATGGCAACTAAACAGAAAATAGTATCCTGAATGGGTTTGTGGGGCAGAAGAAGGACTTTAGGTAAAAACTAAGGAAATAATAAAATATGAATGTTTAGCTACAAGAATCTACTGTACAACACAGAAAAAAGCCAGTATTTTATAACAACTATAAGCAGACAGTGGCCTTTAAAAATTATGAAACACTATGTTATACACCTGTAACTTACATAATACTGTACATCAACTATACTTTAATTAAAAAAATGAAAAAGTAAAAATTTAAAAATTTACAAATGAACTTCAGTTAGCAATAACATCAATTCATTAATATGACAAACATATAACAATGATGTTAATGGAGGAAAACAGGAATTCAAGGTATATAGGAACTCTCATAATATTCTTGAAACTTTCCCATAAATCTAAACCATACTAGAATTTAAAAAAGTGAAGGACTTCCCCGGTGGTCCAGTGGGTAGGGACACCGCCTTGCAGTGCAAGGGGCACCAGTTCGATCCCTGGCCTGGGAAGATCCCACGTGGCGCGGAGCGGCTGGACCGATGTGTCCAATCACTGAGCCGGAGCTCTGGGGCGCATGCGCCCAGAGCCTGTGCTCTGCAGTGACAGAGGCCACTGCGATGGGAGGCCCACACGGGCCAAAGAACAACGATGGATGAAGGTAGATAAATGAAAGATCAACAGAAGTGGCCAAAAAAAAAAAACATGAAGACGAGCTACAACCTGGGAAAACACAGCTGTAATACACATACATAATAAAGAACTGGTAGCAAGATTAATGAATTCCTACAAATCACTGAGGACCAACAACATGAAAGGAAAATGAGCAGAGTCACAGACTTTATCTCACAGAAGAGGAAATCAGAATGACAGATAAACATAAAAAAGACATGCTCAGTATTATTAATAAACTGGACACAGAAGCAAGCCAAGACCATCACATAGTATAATCCTACAGCCATTCCACTGACAAAAATTAAATCCAATAATCCAAGAGTTGGAGAGGATGCAGTTCAATAAGCCTCTCACATACGGTTGGTGGAAGTATAAATTGGTAAGCTACTCTGGCTTTATGTTAGAAAGATGATTATTTCCATATTTTACAACTCTGTAATTTTTCCCTTAGTTATACACCACAGAGAAACTCCTGCCCAGGGAGACAGGAGAACTGACAAGAATGTTCAAGCCAGCACTACAAAGAGCAAACAACCGGAAACACTCTAAATGATGACCATCAACACAGAGATGGAGAAGTAAGTTGGGATATACTGACATAACATATTATACAGCAGTAAAAATGAATGTCTAAAGCTACACACAACACAGAGTTAAACACCTAAGTGAAACAAACGAAATCCCAAAAGACCTCATTCACTGTGATACCCCCCCATAAAGCTCAAAAACAAACAAAAATCACATCATCTATTGCTTAGGCACATGCACATATGTATATATGTGTGTGTGTTCATACACACATACACACAATATAACTGTGAGAACAAAAAAAAACCAGAGAATAATAAACTTTCAAGTAAGAAACACCTCTGAAGCAGTCGGGGGTACAGGACAGGAACATGTGTGTGTCTGGGTTGGGTGAAGGGTTTATCATGTTATTTTCTAAGTTAAGCACTTAATCAGAGAGCCATGAGTGGAATAATGACAGTGTGTTATAGCCCAAGTATTTGAGTAATCCTATCCCGAATATCTGGGGAGAAAGAGAGGAGGAAGGGTGGCAAGGAGGGAAAAAAAGAGAAAATAGGCAAGAAAACAGACAAGACAGAAGGACAGGACAGGAAGGGAAAGGAGGTATCAACCACAGACACCCTATATTCCTGGAAGGCAAGCTCCATGGCCTTGTTCTTTTCCTTTTATATTGAGGAAGCAGCATGCGTTCACTGAATGAACAAAAATAAAGGGCGAACGAGAAACCAAATGAGGGAATTCCCTGGCAGGACAGTGGTTAAGACTGGGGTTTCACTGCTGAGGGTGCAGGTTCAATGCCTGGTTGGGGAACTACAATCCTACAAGCTGTGTGGCTTGCCCAATCAATCAACAGAGAAAGCAAGTGAAACAGAAGAGAGGAAGGAACGCTGAGGAGCACAGCAAGGTGCAATTCAGCCCAATGTGGAAAAGAAAGTCAGCCGCCAAATAAAGATTCACTTGGGGGCTTTCCTGGTGGTCCAGTGGGTAAAGACACCGCCTTGCAGTGCAAGGGTCACCTGAGTTCGATCCCTGGCCTGGGAAGATCCCACGTGCCGCAGAGCGGCTGGACCGATGTGTCCAACCACCAAGCCAGAGCTCTGG
This sequence comes from Tragulus kanchil, assembly GCA_022376925.1. Classification (NCBI taxonomy): domain Eukaryota; kingdom Metazoa; phylum Chordata; class Mammalia; order Artiodactyla; family Tragulidae; genus Tragulus; species Tragulus kanchil. The sequence continues at coordinate 10,908,003 of JAIOJX010000006.1, read as the reverse complement.
AGCACGTGCGCCGAGAGCCAGTGCTCTGCGACAAGAGGCCACTGCAATGGGGGCCCACACGGGCCAAAGAACACAGATGAGCAAATGAAAGGTCAATAGAAGTGGCCCAAGAAAAAGCATTTTGAAAAAAAAAAAAGATTCATTTGGACGGAGGAAAGGGCCATGGAGATGAGTATGTTTCTCAGAAAATATGTACCCAGCGGTGGGGGGATCAGCCACCAGCACATCTGGCACGCGGTATCGGGGTCGCCGAGGCTCCAGTTCATCGATCCTGATGCGAGTCATATTATTCTGAAGCCCCTGGAGCTCCAACACCAGCACCACCTGCAGGGGCAGAGGTCGGGGTCTGGAGAAAGGAAAGAGCTATGCCACAGAATGCCCTCCGAACCCAGGTCTATCCTGAGGGGTGCCCTCCTTCTAGCTCTTTGCCTAAGGGATCTGAGATCTGAATTCCTCAGAAAGTAAAAGTCCCAAAGGTAGACAGCACGGGATGTGGCTTCTGGGTTTCCCCTTCCCAGCTACCCCTTGGCCATTTCTCCACCCCCATCTGACTTGTCCTTTGCTCCCCTGACCTTGGTGACTTCGTTCATCAGATGGACATTGAGGGCATCGGGACCAAGCTGCAGAGAGTCCAGTAAGGCTCGGTATGGAGAATGGCCCGGCCGTATGCTTCGCTGTCTCCTGTCAAGTGAAAACATTGAGAAGCAGGGAGGGTCCCCCAAGAGCCCTAAGTGTTTCTATCAGCAGCAGTGCCCAGGCTCTCTCACCTACCAGACACCTCCCACATTACTCTCCTTCCCATTCTGGCCTCCCAGAAACATCATACTTGCAGAAGGAACTCTCTTCACAGGTCTTAAAGTTGCTTCTATCCACGGCAAGGGTAATTTCCAGACAGACTCCTAAACAGGCCAGCAGCAAGGCGGTCCAAGACCTAGGTGGAAAGGACGAGGCACCAGTCAGTGCAGGGGCAGAAAGGGTCTCCTTCTGGCCTCTTCCCAGCACAGCCTAAAAAGGGAAGAGAAGAGTCCCACCAAAGAGAAAAGAAGCCAGACTGGACCCAGGGTGGGTGTCGGGCCCAAGAAGGTGGCCACGTGCCGCAGAGCGGCTGGACCGATGTGTCCAACCACCAAGCCAGAGCTCTGGAGCACGTGCGCCGAGAGCCAGTGCTCTGCGACAAGAGGCCACTGCAATGGGGGCCCACACGGGCCAAAGAACACAGATGAGCAAATGAAAGGTCAATAGAAGTGGCCCAAGAAAAAGCATTTTGAAAAAAAAAAAAGATTCATTTGGACGGAGGAAAGGGCCATGGAGATGAGTATGTTTCTCAGAAAATATGTACCCAGCGGTGGGGGGATCAGCCACCAGCACATCTGGCACGCGGTATCGGGGTCGCCGAGGCTCCAGTTCATCGATCCTGATGCGAGTCATATTATTCTGAAGCCCCTGGAGCTCCAACACCAGCACCACCTGCAGGGGCAGAGGTCGGGGTCTGGAGAAAGGAAAGAGCTATGCCACAGAATGCCCTCCGAACCCAGGTCTATCCTGAGGGGTGCCCTCCTTCTAGCTCTTTGCCTAAGGGATCTGAGATCTGAATTCCTCAGAAAGTAAAAGTCCCAAAGGTAGACAGCACGGGATGTGGCTTCTGGGTTTCCCCTTCCCAGCTACCCCTTGGCCATTTCTCCACCCCCATCTGACTTGTCCTTTGCTCCCCTGACCTTGGTGACTTCGTTCATCAGATGGACATTGAGGGCATCGGGACCAAGCTGCAGAGAGTCCAGTAAGGCTCGGTATGGAGAATGGCCCGGCCGTATGCTTCGCTGTCTCCTGTCAAGTGAAAACATTGAGAAGCAGGGAGGGTCCCCCAAGAGCCCTAAGTGTTTCTATCAGCAGCAGTGCCCAGGCTCTCTCACCTACCAGACACCTCCCACATTACTCTCCTTCCCATTCTGGCCTCCCAGAAACATCATACTTGCAGAAGGAACTCTCTTCACAGGTCTTAAAGTTGCTTCTATCCACGGCAAGGGTAATTTCCAGACAGACTCCTAAACAGGCCAGCAGCAAGGCGGTCCAAGACCTAGGTGGAAAGGACGAGGCACCAGTCAGTGCAGGGGCAGAAAGGGTCTCCCCTTCTGGCCTCTTCCCAGCACAGCCTAAAAAAGGGGAAAGAGAAGAGTCCCACCAAAGAGAAAAGAAGCCAGACTGGACCCAGGGTGGGTGTCGGGCCCAAGAAGGTGGCTTACTCACACCGTCCCTTCAAAAGGCAGCAGAAGTGGACAAAGGACCCTTGGCCTTCAGGGGCCAGGTATTGACTCTGGTTACATCAGCCTCTCTGAGGAAAGGAACAGTCACAACTAGCCCCAGGGGAAGTGGTGGTATCGTATGTGTGGAACACAGAAACAAAGTAAGCTGTGACTCCCCAAGGGCAAGACACTGGGGGGAGTGACAGACGACAAGTTAAAGATGTCCCCTCAGCTGGCCTGTGGGTCAGACTTCCTGGGATCCTAAGATCCCTAATGCTCTAGGCATCCTGCTGCTCTGATCTCCACTCCTCTATCTTTGACATAAGCCGCCACCACCACCACCACCTAAGCCTGAAAACGGTATCAACAGCTAACCTGCATTGAGTCCTAACATATGCCTAGGGGCCAGGCTAAGTGTTTTATACAGTTGTCAACTCTGTGCCATTTTCAGTCATGTTGATAACCAGGTCTCACCACTAACTTCTGAACTAACTGGTCTGAAGTGGTACCTGGGCATCAGATTTTAAACTCCCCTAAATAATTCTACGGCTTTCCAGGCAGCTCAGTGGTAAAGAATCTGCCTGCAATGCAGGAGATGCAGGTTCAATCCTTGGGTTGGGAAGATCCTCTGGAGAAGGAAATGGCAACCCACTCCGGTATTCTTGCTTGGGGAATCCCAAGGGCAGAGCAGTCTTGCAGGCTAGTCCATGGGGTCGCAAAACAGTTAAAGGGGATTTAGCGACTAAACAACAACAAACGAAACAATTCTAATGGGCAACTAGTGTTCAGAACCAACTTTTTTGTTTTTGGCTACACTGGGTCTTAGTTGTAGCATGAGAACTCCTGAGTTGCGGCATGTAGGATCCAATTCCATAACAGGGATGGAACCCAGGCCCTCTGAATTAGGAGCACAGTTTTAGCCACTGGACCACCAGGGAAGCTCCCAGAATCAACTTTTAATACGCACTCTTTTCTTTTTGCTTTCTTGGTGAATGCAGGATTATAGTTTATCCCAGATAGGTATACTGAGGCATAAAGGTTGAATAATTCACCTAAGACTGAATAGGTATACTGAGGCATAAAGGTTCAATAATTCACCCAAGACTGAATAGCCAGTATGAGGTGACATCGAGGTTGAACTCAACTCTGCATTCTGCATGAGTCTGTCCAGGGTCCAAACGCTTTATGAGATGTACAACAAAGTACACCAACCACTAGCAGGGCCTGCCTCACTGAGGACCATCATCCCGGGGCTATAAAAACTTATCACTTCCCCAACATGCTATCAATTGACAGACAAGGGACTAACAGGGTTATCTAAACAAGTTAGTTCCTTAAGGATATATTCATCCAATCTGAGTACATCCTAAACAGGAATTCTCAAACGTCAGTGTCTGTTCATAATTACGAGCAGTGCCTCTTAAATGAATCTGCATTTTAAATGTGCTCTTCCAGTGACTTATCAAGGAGTGCATGCTGAGCAAATGTTCCAAATAGAAAAGGAGAAGAAAAAAAAAAAAAAACAGACTTCTCAGTGCTCAAATTTTGCTCCCTGCTAATAGGGTAATCAAAGAGTTGGGCTTACTAAACACACCGTACCCAGCATTAGCCTCAGTATCTGCTAGAAAGCTACAGTAAAGAAAACCACCAGGAAGGAGATCACAGAACAGAGTAAGCCCTCCAATTTCAACGTGCAAGGCATGCCAGGTCGGAAAGGTGAGGAAAACACCACGTTTTGTGGTTTAATAGGCCAAGCAGGAACAAGCAGAAGAAATGCAACCAGAAAAGTCGAAAGCAAGGCCTATGGCCCCACACCTGAGGAGGGACAGCAGCAGGCACTCTGAGTCACCAACCCAAAGCAGCAGTAGTCAGAAGTAACGTGAGTTAAATGCCCTCTAGAGTCCTATTTGCACAATCTATAAAATGGGTTTGGAGAGATGCCAACGTGTATAGGATTTCTGAAAGATTTTTCAGATGTGGCCTGTTGGACGGCCCTAGGAACTCCGGAATGCTTTGATCGCCCCTGAGCAAGAAGTGGTCACAAGCCAAGGTCAGGAATGAGTCGCAGGGAAAGGTGCACCCGTTTATTGTTTCAGATCACAGGCTTCCAGAGTCGAATCTACGATGCGTGCTTTTTCACTGCTGCCGAAGGCACACGCCACTCCCCACCCCAGCACACCCGTTAGGTCCTGGGAAATAACTTTGTGGCGATGATGACTGTTTCAAAGCGTTTTTTCAGTAACACTAACTCGAGTGCGCAGACCAAACCACAGTTGTGTTTGAGCAACATCATCCAGGTCTACTGTGAACTTAGCTGATCCTGCCCTAGCCGTGCCCAACGACGGTGAATCCCGAACAAGCCGGGGCTGGCGCCCACGCGAAGCCCTCGCCAGGGCAGGGTCCGGGCCTCTCGAGGGGAAGGCGCGGGCGGTGGAAGCCAGACTGCCGGCCGCGGAGCTTCCAGCCCGGCTGGGGGCCGCAGGGCAGCAGGCTGCATTCCCGGAGGCCGGGCCGCGTCTCGCCCCCGCCCCGACGGCCCCGCGCACTGCAGGGAAGAGGCGGCAGCTTTAACCGCCGCCGTCCGCCAGCGAGGGCGGCGGCTGAGAGCGGCCGAGCCCCGGAAGAACGCACGGCTACGGCCTTCCAGAGCCACCGGCTCGGAGCGCAGAACCCCAAACATGGGCCCCCCAACGCCGCGAGCATCTACTGCGAGGAGGCTAGGGGGCCCTGAGGCCGCCTCCAAAGAAACAGAGTCCTCACGAGGCCGGAGGTGGCGGAGTCCCAGAAGAACATACAGGAAGGAGAGATACGGGATTTAGGGGTCTGGGGGCGTCCCAGGCGCGCCCCCGGGACCGGGCTCCTCACCGCCTCCTAAGCGCCGCCACTGCCGCCGCCATCTTGTGCAGGGTTTGCTCTCTGACCCGGAGCTTCCCCTCCCCCCAGCGCGCGTTGAGCCACGTAACTTAGCGCCCGCCCCTTCCGGCCCCCTGATTGGCCCGGCCACACCGAGGCCGGGCGTTTGTCCCATTGGCAGAGCGCTTACTCTAAAGCCCGTGGGGGACGGAGCCAGGGCGGGGCTTCAGGTAGGGGGCGAGACTGTTCAGAGCCCATCGCTGTCGGACTAGGCAGGCTCTAAACATGAGACAGAGGCACCCGTTTATTGTTTCAGATCACAGGCTTCCAGAGTCGAATTTACGATGCGTGCTTTTTCACTGCTGCCGAAGGCACGCCACTCCCCACCCCAGCACACCCGTTAGGTCCTGGGAAATAACTTTGTGGCGATGATGACTGTTTCAAAGCGTTTTTTCAGTAACACTAACTCGAGTGCGCAGACCAAACCACAGTTGTGTTTGAGCAACATCATCCAGGTCTACTGTGAACTTAGCTGATCCTGCCCTAGCCGTGCCCAACGACGGTGAATCCCGAACAAGCCGGGGCTGGCGCCCACGCGAAGCCCTCGCCAGGGCAGGGTCCGGGCCTCTCGAGGGGAAGGCGCGGGCGGTGGAAGCCAGACTGCCGGCCGCGGAGCTTCCAGCCCGGCTGGGGGCCGCAGGGCAGCAGGCTGCATTCCCGGAGGCCGGGCCGCGTCTCGCCCCCGCCCCGACGGCCCCGCGCACTGCAGGGAAGAGGCGGCAGCTTTAACCGCCGCCGTCCGCCAGCGAGGGCGGCGGCTGAGAGCGGCCGAGCCCCGGAAGAACGCACGGCTACGGCCTTCCAGAGCCACCGGCTCGGAGCGCAGAACCCCAAACATGGGCCCCCCAACGCCGCGAGCATCTACTGCGAGGAGGCTAGGGGGCCCTGAGGCCGCCTCCAAAGAAACAGAGTCCTCACGAGGCCGGAGGTGGCGGAGTCCCAGAAGAACATACAGGAAGGAGAGATACGGGATTTAGGGGTCTGGGGGCGTCCCAGGCGCGCCCCCGGGACCGGGCTCCTCACCGCCTCCTAAGCGCCGCCACTGCCGCCGCCATCTTGTGCAGGGTTTGCTCTCTGACCCGGAGCTTCCCCTCCCCCCAGCGCGCGTTGAGCCACGTAACTTAGCGCCCGCCCCTTCCGGCCCCCTGATTGGCCCGGCCACACCGAGGCCGGGCGTTTGTCCCATTGGCAGAGCGCTTACTCTAAAGCCCGTGGGGGACGGAGCCAGGGCGGGGCTTCAGGTAGGGGGCGAGACTGTTCAGAGCCCATCGCTGTCGGACTAGGCAGGCTCTAAACATGAGACAGAGGCACTAGATTTTGTTTTTCTCAACTCGGCAAATTTTATTTAGAAAAAAAGGGTGGGGAGGAAGAAAGTGATAGCGCTCTTTTAAGCCAAGGTCTTAGAAGAGAAACCTCCACCTTCTTGCGACACTTTAGCCTCCTCTTTCATGGCTCAACCTCCCTCGGCTTCTGGAGCAAGGAAGCGCTATGTGCCCTGCCGAAGCAGAGTGGATGGTGAAGGTGCCTGGAAACGGCCAGAGAAAAGGCCCAGGCGGTCAATGTTGCGATGGAGGACACTGTGCAGTACAGCCAGATGGGGTCCACCTTCACCCCCACCCTCCCTGGAGAAGTCCCGGATGAAGCGGCCACGCTCCGACTGGAAGATGAACTTCTGGGGCAAGGGCCCATGCTCCCGGAGAAAGCCCCAGACGCTGAGCAGCAGCAGACGCACTTCAAAAGGTGCCAGTTGACTAAATACCTCGTGCATGTTCCCCAGCGCTGGTGGCAGGAGGCTTCCCTCTGCCATGACAGCCACCAGAGTGCAGGATGCCTCCAGGTGCCAGGGGGAGTGGGCCGTGTCAGGATGGCGAGAGGCTTCCCAGTGGCCCAAGAGGGCAGCCAGCAGCCCCCGCAGCAGCACAGAGCAATAGCACAGGGCTGGGGGAGCAGCTGCCACCAACTTTAACAGCTCAAAGAGCAGAGGCTGTTCCCGGAAGCGCCGGCCAATGCGGAGATCCCGCTCCACGGTGGCCCGGGCATGCTCCTCAGGAGGCCAGGCTAGCTCAGCACCCGCTGCGTCGGGACACACACTCTCCACCAAGGTCACTGCCACTGCTTTGGCTGCCTCCGGGCTCAGGGTGGGAGCCCCCCAGCAGCCTACACATTCAGTCCCCCCAGGGGCACTGCAGCAGTGCACCAGGAGGCTGAGGAGGCTCTGGGTGTTGTACATCACTTCTTGCTGGTTGCGTGACTGGACAAACTTTGGTGGTTTCAGGCCACGACCGATGACTCCAGCGTGGAAAACAGACCAAATTCCTCCGGGACCTGGCACAGCGGCAGTGTGCCGCCGGTTTGTGTCCAACAGGGAAGCAGAAGCCAAAGGAGCTGTCACAATGGAGAGAGTTTCATTGTCCCCATCCACTTCCCCACCAAACAGTTCTGTGTTGCCTCGATGCAAGGCTCCCTCAACTAGCAGCTGCAGCACAGCCTTGAGCCCCGCCGGGGAGGTCTGGGAGAGGCGCGTAAGAAGCTGGGAGGCGGAAGCCACCCCTGGGGGGCCGTGCAGCCTGAGAGAGGCAAAAAAGCGATGCACTCCAGCTCTCACCAGTCCCAATAGTTGGGAAGGGGACAGGGCTTCCGGGGGGAAGGGACAAATGGCCAGGAGGGAGGCAGTGGCTTCGGCTACTTCCTCCTCAGGATGGAGCAAGAGAGGAGCCAGGTCTGACAGATGAGCTGAGGCGGACTCCCCAAACCGCGCCCCTAGGGCTGCAGGGCCCTCACCACCCTGCTGCTCCCACCCGACTAGCTGCGCCAGGTTGCGCAGGAACCGGGCCGTGAAGGGAGGCTGCAAAGTCCCCGCATGTATCCTAGCCAGGCAGCTTCGGAAGGCCAGGGGCAGAAGGCCAGAGAGACTGACCACCAGCCCAGCATATAACTGAGTGGCCAGACTCAACTCTTCGGGGCTTCGGGCCCGGCTCAGGAGATGGCCCAAGGCCTCAGGTCCACAGCTAGGCCGGGTATAGACAGAGAGCAGGCCCAGGAGCTGGTGTTGCCAGAGGAAGCGTTTCCGTTCCAAACGTAATGTCTCTCCACACAGCTCTCCAACGTGGTTTCTGAGCGCATCTAGGAAGGGCACGGGGCGGGGGGGTGGGGGCGGCCCCAGCACCCCTTCCCCTGGAGACCCTCCCCGGTGATGAACCAGTTTTTGCAGGTGCAGCAGCAGTAGCTGGATCAGCCGGTCGCACGCTTCGCGCACAGTGTCTGGCACGGCCAGGCCCTGGGTGGTAATGACGGAGGCAGGCATGGCTGTGTCCACCAGGAACTGCAACAGACGGTAGGCCCCTGCCCCAGAGGCCTGGCTCAGCGGCAGTGTGCCGGTTTGTGTCCAACAGGGAAGCAGAAGCCAAAGGAGCTGTCACAATGGAGAGAGTTTCATTGTCCCCATCCACTTCCCCACCAAACAGTTCTGTGTTGCCTCGATGCAAGGCTCCCTCAACTAGCAGCTGCAGCACAGCCTTGAGCCCCGCCGGGGAGGTCTGGGAGAGGCGCGTAAGAAGCTGGGAGGCGGAAGCCACCCCTGGGGGGCCGTGCAGCCTGAGAGAGGCAAAAAAGCGATGCACTCCAGCTCTCACCAGTCCCAATAGTTGGGAAGGGGACAGGGCTTCCGGGGGGAAGGGACAAATGGCCAGGAGGGAGGCAGTGGCTTCGGCTACTTCCTCCTCAGGATGGAGCAAGAGAGGAGCCAGGTCTGACAGATGAGCTGAGGCGGACTCCCCAAACCGCGCCCCTAGGGCTGCAGGGCCCTCACCACCCTGCTGCTCCCACCCGACTAGCTGCGCCAGGTTGCGCAGGAACCGGGCCGTGAAGGGAGGCTGCAAAGTCCCCGCATGTATCCTAGCCAGGCAGCTTCGGAAGGCCAGGGGCAGAAGGCCAGAGAGACTGACCACCAGCCCAGCATATAACTGAGTGGCCAGACTCAACTCTTCGGGGCTTCGGGCCCGGCTCAGGAGATGGCCCAAGGCCTCAGGTCCACAGCTAGGCCGGGTATAGACAGAGAGCAGGCCCAGGAGCTGGTGTTGCCAGAGGAAGCGTTTCCGTTCCAAACGTAATGTCTCTCCACACAGCTCTCCAACGTGGTTTCTGAGCGCATCTAGGAAGGGCACGGGGCGGGGGGGTGGGGGCGGCCCCAGCACCCCTTCCCCTGGAGACCCTCCCCGGTGATGAACCAGTTTTTGCAGGTGCAGCAGCAGTAGCTGGATCAGCCGGTCGCACGCTTCGCGCACAGTGTCTGGCACGGCCAGGCCCTGGGTGGTAATGACGGAGGCAGGCATGGCTGTGTCCACCAGGAACTGCAACAGACGGTAGGCCCCTGCCCCAGAGGCCTGGCTCACCAGGTGCACCGCCAGGTTCAGCATGTTGTCCAGCTCCTCTCGGGGGAATCCTTGCAGGTGTTGCTGCAGCTGGCTCAGCACGGCGGGGGGCTTCAGGCAGTCCACCAGTTCTCCAGAGACTGTGCCCAGCAAAGCTGGTGACAGGACTGCCAGCTGCAGGAGGAAGGGAACTGTGGCCTGAAGCGAGGGGTCCCCACTCTGGCCGCCAGAGCCCCCTGCCAGACTATCGTGGAACATTCGCAGGAGCTCCCGTCGGATGCTGTCTCCATGCCGGGAGGCCAGGTGCCCTAGGATGCCTACAACAGAGGCGATCTTGGGCACCCGTTTCTCCCCAGGGATAGCAGGAGATCCAGGAAAGGGGTCTGCAGAGGGAGCTTGAGAGGGGCCTCCACCACTGCCGCCAGCTCCACCTCCAGCCCCACCGTGAACGCAGAAGTCCTTAAGGCCACAGGAGAGAACGCGGGAGATGATGGTGCCGGGAAAAGAGGAGCCAATATGCGCCACGACCCAGTCGAAGTGTGGGGAGTGCTGGACGGAGGTGTCCAGCAAGGCATCCACACAGGCATCTGGGCAACTACCAATGAGGGCCGACAGGCACTGAACGTAAATGTCCATCAATGTGCGGGTGGCCCGACAGCCCATCCACAGCTGCAGCAATTCATTGAGAGAGCCAGTGGCGTGGGGCACACGCTGGTGCTGGCCCGAGTAAGTGCTGCTCAGCTGCCCCATGAGGTCGATGGACCATGCGCTGATCACCGGTGCCCAGGCCTTTGGGTTGGCCCGGATAAACTCAGACAGCACCTGCTGCACTTCCTGCACCACATCCTCTAGACCCGGTCCCCCAGCGGGGACATGGGAAGGTGGGGGTGGACGGAGGTGAGGTGGGCCAGTGACAGGGCTTTCATCCAAGGCAGCCAGGTGGGCCCGGACACTCTCATCGAAGACACCTCGCAAGTGGTCAAGCACAGCAGCCCGAGCAGGTGGCAGAGAGCGGAGCAGGAGAAGGCCACAGCGAGCATGTTCCCGAGCAGAGAGCTGTTGGCCCAGAGCAGGGTTAACGCCCGTCAGAAAAGTCTTGATTTCCAGGGACAGCTCCTGGGCACTGTACGGGGGCCAGAGAAGCAGTGTGAGAGGGTTAGGAGATGTAAAACAAGTCGCATTCCCCCTGTGAGCTTCAGTGTTTTTCTGTGTGAAACAGGGAAAACTGTGCCTTCCTCGGAAGATAAGTCCACAAAGCCTGGAAGCACTGTATCTAGTTCACACCAATTACTCGATAAATGCTAGCTTTTTCTGTTAATAACATCAACAGAATCACTATTAGATTACTCTTGGAATACATCAAGTTCTGTTCCAAGTACTTTACATGTACTATTTCAATCCAGATAATAGCACTGTGAGGTAGGTACTGTTATGACCCTTTTACAGAGAAGGAAACCAAGATTAATCAATCAGACTATAAACTCCAAGAGGGTAGTTAACAGTTCTCTGCTCTTCACACTGGATCCCCTTCTACTGGAGTGCCTGGAATATGGGAAATAATTATTTGTTGAATTGAGAAAGTATATTTTGTATTCCTATAATATCTGCTTCCAACATGCCTTCCTAGCTTTACTGCACTCCCTCCCCACACATACAATACAAGCACCCTGGATTTTGCCCTTAATGGAAAGAAAATTCTAAGCCCAAATTGGCCCCTTATTAAGGGCTCTCCCTCCTCAAACGTGTTTCTTCCCATATTCTGCAACATCCTAACCACCCACCACTGGGACTCCACCACATCAACCACCCCGACCATCCCAGAAACCCTCAATAGGCCCCAGGAATCAAGGCGCCCCAGGGCAGAGACCAGGTACCGCCTTTCAGCCCTTCCCACCCTAAAACATGGGTTCAGTCTTAAGAGGTTCAGAAGCCAGTTATAGGAAGAGACGAAATTCCCTTGCTCTTGTGAGTTTTCTATCAAAGAATGCAGCATCCTCTAGAGATTGATAAGGCTCTGACTGTGCCATTCCTCTCTGGTTCCTCAAAAAAGAAAAAAAAATAAAACCCACAACGGCGAGGGGAGTGTCTCCATTGGAGGACAAGGGAAAGGCCAGAAGAAAGCATTCTATGGGTTTGAGCCTGGATGCTCAGGGAGTCTCCAATGAAATCAGGGGTCCCCGGGTTTTCCCGGGTCTAAAAAGGACAGGGCACCTGGGTTCCCAAGAATTGATATTCCCATCTCTTGTAAGAGTAAGGAAGGGAGCGAGGATAACCAGGCTCTGGGGTTTAGGAGCAGGCAGCACCGAGGTCTTGGGAGTGCGGGCTCTGGAGCCCTGAGTGTTGGTGAGGCAGTCCCTGAGTTCGAGGAAGACCCGACCAAGAATCTCTGAGAACCCCGACGCGGGACCTCAAGCTAAGATCCGCGTTTCTGGCGAGAAGACTGGGGATGGGTGCGGGGCTGCGCGGAAGGGAAAGAAGCCAGGGGCTCTGACTACCTGAGCGGCGCGGGACCGTGGGTGACCTGGGCAGGCCCTGGAGGCCCTGGGGCCCCGGGAGGGTCGCACAACGCGGACATCCCGGAGCCCTAGCCCGAGCCGAGGCGGGAGCGGCCGAACGCGGGGAGCGCATGCGCGCTGACTGGAGCCCGAAAGGAACCAGCGAAGAGGCCTCTAAGGAAAACCAATCCGGCGACGTCCCTGACCCTCGCACATTGGTTCCGGGCTGAGTCGGCGTCCCAGAACGAGGCCGCGCCCGTGACAGCCCGAGTCGACGCACCAATGAGGCAACTTTTCTTCCCCCGCCCCGCCCCCGCATAAAGATCATTGACACAAACAACAGCTAGCTGAGACCATTTAACTGGATTTTAATTTATTTAATTTATTTTCATTAATTTTCCTAAAGCCCCCAATACAGATGTTCACTCTCAAGGTTTAGGAAAAAAGGAAGCACTAGGAAACATTTAACCAGCGACAGTGTTAAAAAGCAGTTAAAGGAGAGAGGGAGGAGGAAAAGCGGAAAGGAGGCAGAAAGGAGAGGTGAAGAGAAGACAAAGAGACGGAAGGAAGTCTCAAATCAATTGAGCTGGCCACGCTGAAGGTGTCCTCCCAGACCTAGGTTGTCACTACAGTCCTTGTCCAGCTCCCCAGGCTCCCCTTGGGGGAAGCTTCCCAACCAGCTGCAGAAAGCTTGGCAACTTTAGGCGGACTTAATAGGATTTTTTTAATTTTAATAAATTTTATTTATTTATCTTTTTTGGGGGGTGGGATGGGGGGATAGGGAGGGAAGGGGATGGGATGGGCGGGCCACCTCTATCGGTCTTACATTTCTCTATTTTCATCCGTCTTTGGTCTTTGGCCCACGTGGGCCTCCCATCGCGGTGGCCTCTGTTGCCGCAGAGCACGGGCTCTGGGCGCATGCGCGCCAGAGCTCCGGCTCTGTAATTGGACACATCAGTCCAGCCGCTCCACGGCACGTGGGATCTTCCCAGGCCAGGGATCGAACCGGCGCCCCTTGCACTGCAAGGCGGTGTCCCTATCCACTGGACCACCAGGGGAAGCCCCGGACTTAATAGGATTTTTATCAAGAGCCCCTTCTCCAACCAGTCTATCTAGGTCACGTTCCAGCTATTCCTCTAACGGATTGTGTGCTTCAGTTAACCAGTCTATGCCTGTTTCCCTTTCTGGAAATGAGGATGGTAATTAGGAGAAATACCTCGCGAACTTATCATGAAAATTGAAGCCAGGTAACAGGTTTACTGTATAGCACTTGGTGTCTGCAATGGTAGGTGAATGTTACATATATTCGATCGCTGTTTTCACCTGTTCAGTAAACTGCAGAAGATAAGGTCTTCAACAACAGGGATGTTGCCAGTTTTGTTAGAGGCTTGATCATCATCACATACAAGTGTTTCCTGGCACTTAGTAGGTACTATTTTTTTTTTAAGTAGGGTTTTTTTTTCGGCCACTTCTATTGATCTTCAATTCTCTCATCTTTGTTCTTTGGCCTGTGTGGGCCTCCCATTGCAGTGGTCTCTCTGGTCACAGAGCATCAGCTCTGGGCACATGCGCTCCAGAGCACCAGCTAGATAGTTGGACACATCGGTCCGTTCCTCGGCACGTGGGATCTTCCCAGGCCAGGGCTCGAACCGGCGCCCCTTGCACTGCAAGGCAGTGTCCTTATCCACTGGACCACCAGGGGAAGCCCTTTTAGTAGGTTTTTGATAGTTGGTTGAACGAAAAGGAAAGTAGTTTCTGAGGCTTTTATTAACCAGACAGCGTACTGTTCTCAATGAAAATTTGATTAGAAGAGCAGCAGATGGTAGGCCTGAAAGATGTCTTTGAAGTAACAGTGTTTTATAATCATTTCTCTTTTTTTCTCTTTTTTTAAATCTATGGCTATGCTGGGTTTTCACTGCTGCAACAGACTTTTCTCTAATTGCGGCAAGCAGGATCTCCTCTCTAGCTTCCATGGTCCGGTTTCACAGTACATGGGCTTCTCATTGTGGTGTCTTCTCTTGTGGAACACAGGCTCTAGGGCATTTGGGCTTCAGCAGTTGCTGGGATCAACGGCTGTGGGGCTTGGGCTTAGTTGTTCCTCAGCCTATGGAATCTTCCCAGACCAGGGATCAAACCTGTGTCCGCTGCATTGGCGAACAGATTCTTTACCACTGAGCCCCCAGGGAAGCCCTGTGACTGTGTTCTAAAAGCTAAATGATTAATTCTGGTGGTTCCATGTTTTTTTCTTACATTTTAAAAGTTTAAGCATTCATAAAATGTTTATGTTCTAGGATTGTAAATATAACACAGTTTCTCTCCTAGCTCTGCTTCAGACTTGAACCCAGCCCTTTCTTTCTTTGGGCCTCAACTTTTGATTTGTGAGAAGTGGCTTTTGTACCAGAGAAATTCTTCCAACGTTGAGACTATTATGTGGTCCTTGCCCTAAAAGATTTCACGATCTAAAGGTGGTGGTTTTGGAGTTAGACATATCTGGATTTCTGTCTGCTAGTTAATAGACCTTGAGCAAGTGACTCAGCTGTTTTAGAGCCCTTTCCTTGTCTGTTAAATGGGCATGCTGTTTCATATGTCACAAACTTTTTTGCAAAGATCAAGAGTGTAGCACAGGAATTCCCTGGTGGTCCAGTGGCTAAGACTCTGTGCTCCCAATGCAGGGGGCCCAGGTTCGATCCCTGGTCAGGGAACTAGAGCCCACATACTATAACTGAGACCCAGTGCAGCCAAATAAATATAAACAAAATATATATTTTTAAAAAGAGTTTAGCACAATCAGGGCTCGAACCGGCGCCTTTTAGGACCACCAGGGAAGCCCTTTTAGTAGGTTTTGATAGTTGGTTGACGAAAAGGAAAGTAGTTTCTGAGGCTTTTATTAACCAGACAGCGTACTGTTCTCAATGAAAATTTGATTAGAAGAGCAGCAGATGGTAGGCCTGAAAGATGTCTTTGAAGTAACAGTGTTTTATAATCATTTCTCTTTTTTTCTCTTTTTTTAAATCTATGGCTATGCTGGGTTTTCACTGCTGCAACAGACTTTTCTCTAATTGCGGCAAGCAGGATCTCCTCTCTAGCTTCCATGGTCCGGTTTCACAGTACATGGGCTTCTCATTGTGGTGTCTTCTCTTGTGGAACACAGGCTCTAGGGCATTTGGGCTTCAGCAGTTGCTGGGATCAACGGCTGTGGGGCTTGGGCTTAGTTGTTCCTCAGCCTATGGAATCTTCCCAGACCAGGGATCAAACCTGTGTCCGCTGCATTGGCGAACAGATTCTTTACCACTGAGCCCCCAGGGAAGCCCTGTGACTGTGTTCTAAAAGCTAAATGATTAATTCTGGTGGTTCCATGTTTTTTTCTTACATTTTAAAAGTTTAAGCATTCATAAAATGTTTATGTTCTAGGATTGTAAATATAACACAGTTTCTCTCCTAGCTCTGCTTCAGACTTGAACCCAGCCCTTTCTTTCTTTGGGCCTCAACTTTTGATTTGTGAGAAGTGGCTTTTGTACCAGAGAAATTCTTCCAACGTTGAGACTATTATGTGGTCCTTGCCCTAAAAGATTTCACGATCTAAAGGTGGTGGTTTTGGAGTTAGACATATCTGGATTTCTGTCTGCTAGTTAATAGACCTTGAGCAAGTGACTCAGCTGTTTTAGAGCCCTTTCCTTGTCTGTTAAATGGGCATGCTGTTTCATATGTCACAAACTTTTTTGCAAAGATCAAGAGTGTAGCACAGGGAATTCCCTGGTGGTCCAGTGGCTAAGACTCTGTGTTACCAATGCAGGGGGCCCAGGTTCGATCCCTGGTCAGGGAACTAGAGCCCACATACTATAACTGAGACCCAGTGCAGCCAAATAAATATAAATAAAATATATATTTTTTAAAAAAGAGTTTAGCACAATAGCAGACACAGGAACTCTTCTTTGAACATAGCAAGTTCCTTCCCACTTTAGGCACGGAGGGTAGAAGAGAATTATGAAGAGTATACCAAGATGTTGAAACTGGAAATATCAAGATGTTGAGATTGTCTTTCTTTTCTCCCACTAGCTTTTCCCCTCCTCTCCTTACTGCACCTGAATACAGTTCAGCTTCACACAAGCGCTTTTTTCCTTTCTGTGTTCAAACCTGGGCATAATGCAGTTTCCCTGGGAAAATGGCTGATACCAAGTTTTAGCCCAGAAGAACCAGGTGCGCCTGGAACATACTGTGCTGGGCAGCAAGGAAGCGCTCCAGCACTGATGGTGTCGTGTCCTAAGGACACAGGGTGCTCCTTAAAGAGTTCTGGCAGGTCCGTTTGGAATGCTTTTGAGCTTAAAAAATTGAGAATAGCAGATGCTTATGACATTGAAAAACAACCTAAATGACATTTTTTTTTAAGGAAGTAGGGGTTTTCTTTACAGACTATGTCAAATGAGTAACATGGATGAATGAATGATAGAAAAATCATCATTTTGCAGCAGTAAGGATCAGGCAAGAATCATCATGGATGCTAAAACCGTTGTTGAGAGGTCATTGTTGGGGTATCAGACAATCTCAAGGTATGACTTCATTGATGGCTTATTAATTACAGGGAAAGAATAACAGTGGAGAAATCCGACAGATACCCACTTACCACTAAGAAGCACCAATGAGACAAACTGATATACCACAAGTGAACAAAAAATGTTGCCAGCCTGCCATGTAAGAAGAAAAAGATGTTGGGGCCATCTAGCCATCAGCCACCACAGTCATCCCTGAGGGTCTTCGAACAGGCTGCCTGCCACCAAACCGTCCACCAGGCTAGCCATCCCTAGATGTCACCCGGAGGGATTCAGGAAGAAAAAGAATAGGATCCTGGCGATAGATAGTTAAAGTGCATATCAAAAGAATCATTTCAGTGAGCCAAGATGTGCATCTTCCCATTCAAAAATACCAAAAGGGACTTCCCTGGTGGTCCAGTGGCTAAGAGTCTTCTCTCCCAATGCAAGAGGCCTAGGTTCAATCCCTGGTCAGGGAACTAGATCCCACATGCCAGAACTAAGACCAGGCACACACACAAAAAAAGCTTAAAAAAAAAAAAAAAAAAGCACTAAATTCATTAACTTGAGAAACCTAGGCTTTTGTTGTTTTCAAATATTTCTTTTGGCTGAGGCTTATCTGGATCTTAGTTCCCTGACCAGAGATCGAATCTGTATCCACTGGATTGGAAGCATGGAGTCTTAACTGCTGAATCACCAGGGAAGTTCCAAGTTTAGTTGGTTTTTTTAAATATATATATACTTATTTGTTCTAATTTATTTATTTGGCTGCACTGGGAGCTTAATTGAGGCATGTGGGATCTGATTCCCTGACCAGGAATTGAACCCAGGTCCCCTGCATTGGGAGCCTAGAGTCTTAGCCACTAGACCACCAGGGAAGTCCCCCAAGTGTAGTTTTAATTAACAATAATCTTTGATGTTCCAACTACCTGATTTTTGTTACAAAAACCTCTCTATATCTGGGCTTCTCTGGTGGCTCAGATGGTAAAGAATCTGCCTGCAACGCAGGTAGAGCTGAGTTCCATCCCTAGGTTGGGAAGATCCCCTGGAGAAGGAAATGGCAACCTGCTCCAGTATTCTTGCCTAGAGAATCCTATGGACAGAGGAGCCTGGCAGGCTACAGTCCATGGGGTCACAAGAGTAAGACAACACTCAGGGACTAAACTATTACCAGATCACTCTATGTGGACTCCTCCCCTTACCTCTTGGGAGCAGTCCTTCAGAGCTGAGAGACTGTTTTCCTGGCTTCAGTCCTCTGCAAGTCTGCCAAGTTAAACATTGTCAACTTTTAGGGTATTTGTCAGTCAGCACATACTTCCTGATGATATGCAATGAGAATTACACACTATCTTCTACTGGGATCTTCCCAACCCAAGGATCGAACCCAGGTCTGCATTGCAGGCAAAGTCTTTACCGCCTGAGTCACCAGACCTACCCAGAAAGGTTAGGCAATCTGCTGTTGTCTAATCTATAACAAATGATGAGGAAACCTATGGAAACACTCAGACAAACCCAGATTGTGAGATATTCTTTTATTGATTAATTTGGGCTGGACGCTTCAAAAAACACCAAGTCACCTAAGACAGTTTTCTTCTGGTTAGAAGGAGACTAAAGGGATAGGACAATTAAATGCTATGTGTGTTTCTTGACAGCTTTTTGGAGTGAGCAAACAGTTATAAGGAATATTATTGGAACTGAGGAAAATTGCATATGAAAAACCGAAGTTTGGGGCTTCCCTGGTGGTCCAGTGGGTAAGGACATCGCCTTGCACTGCAAGGAGCGCCGGTTCGATCCCTAGCCTGGGAAGATCCCACGTGCCGTGGAGCGGCTGGACCAATGTGTCCACTTACCAAGCCGGAGCTCTGGAGCGCATGCGCCCAGAGCCAGTGCTTTGCGACAACAGAGGCCACCGCGATGGGAGGCCCACATGGGCCAAAGAACAAAGATGGATGAAAATAGACAAATGAAAGACCAATAGAAGTGGCCCGCCTGCTCCCCTCCCTCCCCATCCCCCCAAAATAAATAAATAAATAAATCTTTAAAAAAAAAAAAAAAAAGAAAGAAAAACCGAAGTTTACTCCAGTGTTTGTGTCTTAGGTGTTTTCGCTATGTAGAAGCAGATCCTTAGGGATACAAAATCTCACCTGCAGCTGACTTTCAAATGAGTCAGCAAGGACAAGGACACATACTCAAACACACAAGCGGGTAAGGAGATCAAGTATAACAAAATGTTAAAACCTGGTAAACCCAGGTAGAATGCATATACAAGGGCTCATTGTGCGGATCTCCTAACTTTACTGAAGATTTGATATTTTCAAAAGATAATGTTGGAGAAGGGGGAACACAACACTGGACCCAAATTCTCCCCCTTCCAGGAAGCCTGCACTGATTAAACAGGACTAAGAGAGGATATGTTCTTTCCCATTGGGCCACATCTCTATACACTGAGTTTCTTACTTTAACTGCCCCAGCCCTGGCTTCCAACAAACAGAATTTCTGAGCGTAAAAAGGAAAAAATAATGTTCACTTTATTAAAAATAGAATCCACCAAAGCAAGCAGAGACCATCAAGGTCCCTCAGCCATGCTGGTCACACGGAGGAGGTAGTGGGCTGGCATCTGGATCCTTGTCTCCTCTGCCATCTCTACAATAATCCTTACTTCTGTCTGAAATGGAAAGTTGTGGTGTCAGTCACTAGAGAGGCAGGAGCATGAAGGCTAACATCATGCTGTGCTTGCTCAAGTAAGCGCTGTGGGTCCTGTCTTCCAATTTTCTTGTTTCCACACTCAACGGGCCCATTTCCTTTTCCCATCCCTATTTTTACACTTAAGCACACAAGTTTCAGTGAGAAGGCTAGGGCTTTATTACAAATGCAGTTGACTGCTTGGGACTCCCTCTCCAATCTTTCTTTTCTCTCTTCTCCTCAATACACCCCTCCAGGGCAGGTCAGTGGGCCACCAGGGAAGAGGAACATGGGAGAGTGAAAAGGAGCAATGCGTTCTCCAACGTCATCTGAAGTAACCATCAAGTCCTCCTGGCTCCAGCTGAGAATCTTCAGGTGCAAGGGATGTGAGATTCAGATTTAGCTCTTATCTTCAAGGTCCTCCATGTCTACATCCTGGGGGGCTTTTGTCTTCTTTTTTGATTTGGGCTGCAGTTCACTAGTCCTGGTTGGCTTGGAAGGGGCTTCCACTGAACAAAGGGAAAGAGGAAGCATTAAAGAACCCAGATGAATCCAAGCTGCATCACCCCGGCTTCTGAGCCCTAGCCTCACCTTCCATGGCGGCTTTCTCCTTCTGGGAAAGCCGGATCTGCTGGAGGAGCTTTCTGCGCTTCTTGCCAGAGAGAGTAATGTTGGCACGTGCACTGGACCTAAAGGGTTGGTAGGAGCAAAACACCCAGATTAGCCTGAACCAAAACAGACCAAACAGTGATTCTGGCTACCGAAAAGGTCTCTGGATCCAAGTTAAAGAACTGTTATTCTTACCAAGTTTTTTCCACCAGCACAGAAAACCCATCAAAGAGTTTCTTACTTTAACTGCCCCAGCCCTGGCTTCCAACAAACAGAATTTCTGAGCGTAAAAAGGAAAAAATAATGTTCACTTTATTAAAAATAGAATCCACCAAAGCAAGCAGAGACCATCAAGGTCCCTCAGCCATGCTGGTCACACGGAGGAGGTAGTGGGCTGGCATCTGGATCCTTGTCTCCTCTGCCATCTCTACAATAATCCTTACTTCTGTCTGAAATGGAAAGTTGTGGTGTCAGTCACTAGAGAGGCAGGAGCATGAAGGCTAACATCATGCTGTGCTTGCTCAAGTAAGCGCTGTGGGTCCTGTCTTCCAATTTTCTTGTTTCCACACTCAACGGGCCCATTTCCTTTTCCCATCCCTATTTTTACACTTAAGCACACAAGTTTCAGTGAGAAGGCTAGGGCTTTATTACAAATGCAGTTGACTGCTTGGGACTCCCTCTCCAATCTTTCTTTTCTCTCTTCTCCTCAATACACCCCTCCAGGGCAGGTCAGTGGGCCACCAGGGAAGAGGAACATGGGAGAGTGAAAAGGAGCAATCGTTCTCCAACGTCATCTGAAGTAACCATCAAGTCCTCCTGGCTCCAGCTGAGAATCTTCAGGTGCAAGGGATGTGAGATTCAGATTTAGCTCTTATCTTCAAGGTCCTCCATGTCTACATCCTGGGGGGCTTTTGTCTTCTTTTTTGATTTGGGCTGCAGTTCACTAGTCCTGGTTGGCTTGGAAGGGGCTTCCACTGAACAAAGGGAAAGAGGAAGCATTAAAGAACCCAGATGAATCCAAGCTGCATCACCCCGGCTTCTGAGCCCTAGCCTCACCTTCCATGGCGGCTTTCTCCTTCTGGGAAAGCCGGATCTGCTGGAGGAGCTTTCTGCGCTTCTTGCCAGAGAGAGTAATGTTGGCACGTGCACTGGACCTAAAGGGTTGGTAGGAGCAAAAACACCCAGATTAGCCTGAACCAAAACAGACCAAACAGTGATTCTGGCTACCGAAAAGGTCTCTGGATCCAAGTTAAAGAACTGTTATCTTACCTAAAACTAATCTTTTTTTTTTTAATTTTTATTTTGCTTTTTACTTTTGCAGAGTTTTGTTGTTTATAGATATGTATGGTCCCAGATTAGTCATATGTATATCCCCCCTCCAGGCCGTCACGCAGTGCCCCTGCAGGATCCCCTTTTCTCACAGCACAATAACAATAACTATTTTTTTCACATATGATAGTATAGGTTTTCTTTCCTTTTTTTTTTTCTAGCAATGATAGTGTAAATTTTTTTTTTAAGCTTTTAACATTTATTTTATTTATTTATCTTTTTTTTTTGGCGGGGGGAGTGGGGTTGGGGAGGAAGGGGAGCGG
This sequence comes from Tragulus kanchil, assembly GCA_022376925.1. NCBI lineage: Eukaryota > Metazoa > Chordata > Mammalia > Artiodactyla > Tragulidae > Tragulus > Tragulus kanchil. The sequence goes on along the minus strand of JAIOJX010000006.1, from coordinate 10,886,576 downwards.
GCAGGCGACTTCTATTGTTTTTTTTTATTTCTCTATTTTCATCCGTCTTTGTTCTTTGGCTCCTGTGGGCCTCCCATCGTGGTGGCCTCTGTTGTCGCAGAGCGCCGGCTCTGGGTGCATGCGCCCCAGAGCTCCGGCTCGGTAATTGGACACATCAGTCCAGCCGCTCCGCAGCATGTGGGATCTTCCCAGGCCAGGGATGGAACCGGCGCCCCTTGCACTGCAAGGCGGTGTCCTTACCCACAGGGGGAGCCCGATAGTATAGGTTTTCATGCTACTTCCTTTATGCCTCCCACCCATAAAACTAATCTTAACACATACATAAAGTAACATAAATCGCTAAAATTCAGTATAGAGTGGAAACTTTTCCTACTCGCATTCTTGTTACTTCTTGATCTTCTTAATTCTCCAATTAACTAATCAGTTAGTTCTCCAAATTCTCAATGGATATTGGCTGCGTCTCCTACAAATTTAACTTAATTTGGACACTAGGTACCTGGAGATGGCATCAGATACCCCAGGTTAAGAGCTTGGTCCCACAGGGCTTCCCCCATTTTAAATGCCAATTAGAAATCCAGATTGTCGCCTATACTTCTTTTCCCTGCCTTTACTAAGTTATTATAAAATGTTACAACTCAGAAGAATCAGATGGAGGAGAGGCACAGCAACGTATGGAAGGAGCCAGAATTCTCATGACTTCTCCAGGAGAACCAACCTCCAAGCCACCTCCACCTGTTCACCAATCAGGATGCTCGTCAGGAGCACATTCAAGAGGTTAGTTATAGACTTTAATCTCCAGCACCAGCCCCCTTCCCAAAGGTCAGTGCCTAGGGCTTAAATTTCCAATCCTTCCAATCTGCTAATCACTTCATCTTTTGGAAGACCAGCCCCACCCTAAACCACATTAACATAAATTTAGGTATGCTCAAAAAGGGGTCTTTCATAATAAAGGGTGCTCCTACCACTCAGGGGAATTCTGATGGTTTTAACTCCTTCAGAAACAGAGATAGGGGCCAAATCCATTTATTATGCTACTTCATAAAGTAAATATAATAAACAAGTGAAACTTACATGCAGTAATCCCACATGAGCCTTTGTGAAAGTTCATCAAAAGATTCACTGTATGCCTATCTGTACTAAGCCTTTTTTTTTATTTTTACAAAGTTTTTATTTGCAGCATGTGGGATCTAGCTCCCTGACCAAGGATTGAATTTAGGCCCTCTGCATTGGGAGTGCAGAATCTTAGCCACTGGACCACCAGGGAAGTCCCTGTACTAGGCTTTTAGATTTATCTATAAAAAAAATCTGGGTGAATATATAATGTTATTTGGGGAGGCTGAGGCCACAGCTCTCCTTAGATTTTCAGTGGGGTCCAAGAACCAAAGAAAGGTTGCAAGCTATAGGTATAATGAGAGGCTAACAAAGTTTAGACACAAATTTTGGATAAATGTGAGCATATAAGGACAGCAAAAAGCTGTTAACTGCTCCGGACCTAGACAAGGAGGTGGGGAGGGCCAAACAAGGTTAGCTTGATCCTACAGTGTTCTCCAAATTCTCAATGGATATTGGCTGCGTCTCCTACAAATTTAACTTAATTTGGACACTAGGTACCTGGAGATGGCATCAGATACCCCAGGTTAAGAGCTTGGTCCCACAGGGCTTCCCCCATTTTAAATGCCAATTAGAAATCCAGATTGTCGCCTATACTTCTTTTCCCTGCCTTTACTAAGTTATTATAAAATGTTACAACTCAGAAGAATCAGATGGAGGAGAGGCACAGCAACGTATGGAAGGAGCCAGAATTCTCATGACTTCTCCAGGAGAACCAACCTCCAAGCCACCTCCACCTGTTCACCAATCAGGATGCTCGTCAGGAGCACATTCAAGAGGTTAGTTATAGACTTTAATCTCCAGCACCAGCCCCCTTCCCAAAGGTCAGTGCCTAGGGCTTAAATTTCCAATCCTTCCAATCTGCTAATCACTTCATCTTTTGGAAGACCAGCCCCACCCTAAACCACATTAACATAAATTTAGGTATGCTCAAAAAGGGGTCTTTCATAATAAAGGGTGCTCCTACCACTCAGGGGAATTCTGATGGTTTTAACTCCTTCAGAAACAGAGATAGGGGCCAAATCCATTTATTATGCTACTTCATAAAGTAAATATAATAAACAAGTGAAACTTACATGCAGTAATCCCACATGAGCCTTTGTGAAAGTTCATCAAAAGATTCACTGTATGCCTATCTGTACTAAGCCTTTTTTTTTATTTTTACAAAGTTTTTATTTGCAGCATGTGGGATCTAGCTCCCTGACCAAGGATTGAATTTAGGCCCTCTGCATTGGGAGTGCAGAATCTTAGCCACTGGACCACCAGGGAAGTCCCTGTACTAGGCTTTTAGATTTATCTATAAAAAAAATCTGGGTGAATATATAATGTTATTTGGGGAGGCTGAGGCCACAGCTCTCCTTAGATTTTCAGTGGGGTCCAAGAACCAAAGAAAGGTTGCAAGCTATAGGTATAATGAGAGGCTAACAAAGTTTAGACACAAATTTTGGATAAATGTGAGCATATAAGGACAGCAAAAAGCTGTTAACTGCTCCGGACCTAGACAAGGAGGTGGGGAGGGAGGGCCCAGGGGGAGAAGGTCTGCACTCACGCCCGCTTCTTGAGGTGGTGCCGCGTAATCAGTCCTTCGTCTATCACAGCTCCGACAATCCGGTGCTTCAGTCGCCGCTCCCGGTTCAACACCCGCCGTCGCTTGAACAGCTTCTTCTTCAGCTCCTAGAGGGGAAGAAGATGCTTAATTAGAGGGCGGCCGCACCCGGCGACACTGGCCCAGAGACTCCATCTCGGACGAGAATAAATGGCTAAGGGACACTGAGAATAAAGAGTTCCCACAGTCACCGTTCGTGGACGGTTGATCTTTCCGCCCGGTGCACCCATAGCTCGCCGCAAGGCCGGCTCCGGGTCCACGTTTCCGCTGTGCCCAGGGTCCGCGTGCGTCCCGCCCTCAGCTCTGGGCTAGCCAATCGCAGCTCTGGGGCGGGCCCAAGCGCTATATAAAGGAGTCCGGCTTGCAGGAAGTCCTTTCCGAGGGCGGCGATAAAGTGAGTGTTGCTTTATGGACTCAGGGTTTGGGCTGGGCGTCTTGGCGGGGTAGCTGGCTGTGAAGCCTCCTTTTCTTGGCGGGGGTCGGGTGTGCAGTCCTGGTCCACGTAATGTACGGAGGTAGAGGGAATGGGCTCTGGCCCCCTCGGCGTCATGTCTTCGGTACCGGCGGCTTCCCGTCCGCCGGTTCTATCCTCAAGCGCCGGGACACGACTCCAAGGAGCAGGGTAGAACCGAGGTTAAGTAGACTCCTCTCGGGGGTGCTCACACCTTCTCCTCTGATTTTCAGGTCTGTGGAGCCAGCCCGGGAGCCTGAGCTATATTCCCTTTTCCACTTCCTGTTGCAAACAATAAAGGCTGTTCGTACCGTAGTAAGTTTGTGTGCGCGTTCTTTTTTCCGAAGCTGCAGAATAAGGGGAGCTTTACGCGTGCTTCCGCACAGCGGCTTTGCAAATCTTAACTTAGGTCTCAGGCCCCAGCCGAGCACGGGCGACATCTTCCAGTACCTCCGGATGGCAGTCTTGCGCCGAATCCTTCACCTGGCAAGCTTGGTGGCGGCCCGCCGCACCTTGGGTAGGAAAACTGGACACTGGGTGGGCAAGCTGGGCTCTTAAGTTACCCAGGAGTCTGGTCACTGAAATTGTGACGCTTAAAACCCCAGGGCACATGGCGCCGGTTTTGCAGCAGTTTGACAGAACGGAGCCCTGGGTGACGCGTGTCCTCCCCTCGTCCACAGGCTCCCTGGCTGATAGCTGCCTTGCAGACCGCTGCCTCTGGGATAAACTCCACGCCCAAGCTCGTCAGGGCAGCGCCCGCACCTTCGACTGGTTCTTTGGATACGAGGAAGCCCAGGGGCTCCTCCTGCCGCTGTTGGAGAAGGCACGGGGTGCCTGTCCACCGCGGGTGTTGGACGTGGGCTGCGGGACCTCCAGCTTGTGTACAGGCCTCTATACCAAATGCCCGCACCCAGTGGACGTGTTGGGGGTAGACTTCTCTCCTGTGGCTGTGGCCCACATGAACAGCCTCCTGGAAGGCTGCCAAGGCCAGACACCCCTCTGCCCTGGACACCCCGACTCGAGCCTCCACTTCATGCAGGCTGATGCCCAGAATCTGCAGCCAGTGGCTTCCTCAGGCTCCTTCCAGCTAGTACTGGACAAGGGCACCTGGGACGCTGTTGCACGGGGTGGTCTGCCTGGGGCTTACCAGCTGCTGGCAGAATGTCTGAGGGTCCTAAGCCCCCAGGGGACCCTGATTCAGTTCTCAGATGAGGACCCTGATGCGCGGCTGCCCTGTCTGGAGCAAGGGTCCCAGGGCTGGGCTGTGTCAGTGCAGGCGCTGGGCCCTTTCAGGGGCATTACCTACTTTGCTTACTTGGTTCAAGGCTCTCATTAAAGATGTTTTAGACGTGACTAGTGTTTCTGTTGATTGAGGAGTTGGAGAAATCATTTGTCTGCAAGACGACTAGAAAAAGAGGATTTGGGTTCTGGCTTCCACATTTATTACCCAGGTGCACCTGATACTGAATATTTCTGTGCCCCGTTTACTTACCCGCAGGTTGGAATAATACCTGGAGTTATGTGATTACAAGGCACAAGATGAGTACCAAACAGAAAAAGTACAAGTGGATTACTCTCCATTCCCAACTCTTTTTTTTTTTTTTTTTGCTCTTAAGTACATCTGCATTTTTATTAATCACAACCCCATCTACATGTATCAGCCCATTCCCACTCTTGAACTTGTAAAAGCAACAGAAATTCTTAATCCAGATTGCACGGCTATCACTGGTGTGACCCTGGTACCTAACATTTAAGCCTCATTCTCACTTGTAGAAGGGCAAGATTGGGAAGGAATGGATAGAAGGAAAGACTTCAAAATGGAGGTAAAATCGCGCTGTACGAGGGATAAACTCCACGCCCAAGCTCGTCAGGGCAGCGCCCGCACCTTCGACTGGTTCTTTGGATACGAGGAAGCCCAGGGGCTCCTCCTGCCGCTGTTGGAGAAGGCACGGGGTGCCTGTCCACCGCGGGTGTTGGACGTGGGCTGCGGGACCTCCAGCTTGTGTACAGGCCTCTATACCAAATGCCCGCACCCAGTGGACGTGTTGGGGGTAGACTTCTCTCCTGTGGCTGTGGCCCACATGAACAGCCTCCTGGAAGGCTGCCAAGGCCAGACACCCCTCTGCCCTGGACACCCCGACTCGAGCCTCCACTTCATGCAGGCTGATGCCCAGAATCTGCAGCCAGTGGCTTCCTCAGGCTCCTTCCAGCTAGTACTGGACAAGGGCACCTGGGACGCTGTTGCACGGGGTGGTCTGCCTGGGGCTTACCAGCTGCTGGCAGAATGTCTGAGGGTCCTAAGCCCCAGGGGACCCTGATTCAGTTCTCAGATGAGGACCCTGATGCGCCTGCCCTGTCTGGAGCAAGGGTCCCAGGGCTGGGCTGTGTCAGTGCAGGCGCTGGGCCCTTTCAGGGGCATTACCTACTTTGCTTACTTGGTTCAAGGCTCTCATTAAAGATGTTTTAGACGTGACTAGTGTTTCTGTTGATTGAGGAGTTGGAGAAATCATTTGTCTGCAAGACGACTAGAAAAAGAGGATTTGGGTTCTGGCTTCCACATTTATTACCCAGGTGCACCTGATACTGAATATTTCTGTGCCCCGTTTACTTACCCGCAGGTTGGAATAATACCTGGAGTTATGTGATTACAAGGCACAAGATGAGTACCAAACAGAAAAAGTACAAGTGGATTACTCTCCATTCCCAACTCTTTTTTTTTTTTTTTTTTGCTCTTAAGTACATCTGCATTTTTATTAATCACAACCCCATCTACATGTATCAGCCCATTCCCACTCTTGAACTTGTAAAAGCAACAGAAATTCTTAATCCAGATTGCACGGCTATCACTGGTGTGACCCTGGTACCTAACATTTAAGCCTCATTCTCACTTGTAGAAGGGCAAGATTGGGAAGGAATGGATAGAAGGAAAGACTTCAAAAATGGAGGTAAAATGTTTGAAGGAGAGATACTTACCCTCAAAGTTCCTGGGAGGCAGGAAATGGGAATAATCCACAGAGCAGCTTCTGCAGACACGGGAGCCTAATGGTGGGTCCCAAAGTGGACCGGAACTGGGGGCTTCCTGACCTTCTGGGTCCTCTGGGATCCAGGAGGCATCTTGATCTGCCCGTTCCTGCCCCCAGCTGAGTTCTGGGTTAAAGGTTCTTAAGGGAGACTTAGGGTCCATTGAGCTCCAAGTCCAGCCTGGGGGTGGGGAGTTAAAGAGCCCATTAACAGTGAAAAATACATAATAAAGAACAGTGAAAAAAATATCCAGTATATGACTGGGTTTTTGTTTTAAAGGTGAAACAAATTCATATAATTGTTTCACATATAAAAAATAATACAGCAATTAAAATGAAGAGCCTAACCCACAAGCTGTGCAGCATGGTGGCCAAAAAGACAAAAAAATGTATCAACATTCCCAACCACCCTGACTTTTTAAATGTTTTTGGCCGAGGATGGCACATGAGATCCTAAATCCACCACTGGGAGATGGGCCCCACGTCCTCTCCTCCTCCTCCCCAAGATGGAAGCTCAGAGTCCCAACCACTGGACCGCCAGGTAAAGTCCCGCAGTTTTTGCCTTTACATTTTCTTCCACTGTTCACTGAGTACCTACTGTGTGCTGCATAATGCAGGGGAGACAACTAAGCTGTCTCCCTTGGTCTGCTTAGGACATTCAGTTCACCAAGACCCCATTTAAATCAGCCTCCTCCCTCACCTGGTTCTTCACTTTGGTCCTGAGAATTGTGATTACAAGGCACAAGATGAGTACCAAACAGAAAAAGTACAAGTGGATTACTCTCCATTCCCAACTCTTTTTTTTTTTTGCTCTTAAGTACATCTGCATTTTTATTAATCACAACCCCATCTACATGTATCAGCCCATTCCCACTCTTGAACTTGTAAAAGCAACAGAAATTCTTAATCCAGATTGCACGGCTATCACTGGTGTGACCCTGGTACCTAACATTTAAGCCTCATTCTCACTTGTAGAAGGGCAAGATTGGGAAGGAATGGATAGAAGGAAAGACTTCAAAAATGGAGGTAAAATGTTTGAAGGAGAGATACTTACCCTCAAAGTTCCTGGGAGGCAGGAAATGGGAATAATCCACAGAGCAGCTTCTGCAGACACGGGAGCCTAATGGTGGGTCCCAAAGTGGACCGGAACTGGGGGCTTCCTGACCTTCTGGGTCCTCTGGGATCCAGGAGGCATCTTGATCTGCCCGTTCCTGCCCCCAGCTGAGTTCTGGGTTAAAGGTTCTTAAGGGAGACTTAGGGTCCATTGAGCTCCAAGTCCAGCCTGGGGGTGGGGAGTTAAAGAGCCCATTAACAGTGAAAAATACATAATAAAGAACAGTGAAAAATATATCCAGTATATGACTGGGTTTTTGTTTTAAAGGTGAAACAAATTCATATAATTGTTTCACATATAAAAAATAATACAGCAATTAAAATGAAGAGCCTAACCCACAAGCTGTGCAGCATGGTGGCCAAAAAGACAAAAAAATGTATCAACATTCCCAACCACCCTGACTTTTTAAATGTTTTTGGCCGAGGATGGCACATGAGATCCTAAATCCACCACTGGGAGATGGGCCCCACGTCCTCTCCTCCTCCTCCCCAAGATGGAAGCTCAGAGTCCCAACCACTGGACCGCCAGGTAAAGTCCCGCAGTTTTTGCCTTTACATTTTCTTCCACTGTTCACTGAGTACCTACTGTGTGCTGCATAATGCAGGGGAGACAACTAAGCTGTCTCCCTTGGTCTGCTTAGGACATTCAGTTCACCAAGACCCCATTTAAATCAGCCTCCTCCCTCACCTGGTTCTTCACTTTGGTCCTGGAAGAAGACCTCGACCTCCTCTTCCTCATCGTCCGTGAGCAACAGCAGCTCCTCCTGCGGCCAGCGGAGCTCCCCACTCTCTTCACTCACCTCAGAGGCTTCCACCATGATGGAGGGTGGGTGGGCCTTTGGACCTGCAACCTGGATGGGTGCAGATGGGGCGTGGGCCAAACTGGAGGATGAGCCAACAGCAGGGCACAAGGTGAGAAAGTACAAACCTGAGCATCTTGGTGACCTTCAACCCCATCAATTTCTTCTCTGTCCTTCCACAGAGGGTTGGTCAGGCTAGGACTCTCCAGATGCTGGGAAGAGCCTGTGCTATCTGTAGTCCAAGGCCCATCCTCGCTGCTCCCTGGCATAAGGGCCATGGGTGCTGATTCTAGACTGCAGGGCGGTTGAACTCAGTAGAGTACTCCTGCCCAGTGCACCCCACAGACTGCCCCCTTAATCTGCTTTGGAACTTCACGCCTTAATCACTATTAAGGAGAGGAGGCTGACATGCAAGGGGATTATGGGCCTGCCAGGGGAGGGGACGATCCCAGGAGGTGGGATGAAGTGAAGCGTTCAGTCATGTCCAACTCTTTGCGACCCCGTGGACTGTAGCCCACCAGGCTCCTCTGCCCATGGAGTTCTCCAGGCAAGAATACTGGAGTGGGTAGCCATTTCCTTCCTCACGGGATCTTCCCGACCCAGGGACGGAACCCAGGTCCCCATTGCAGGTGGATTCTTTACTGTCTGAGTCACCAGGGAAGCCCTTTAATAAGTAAAACAAAAGGATAATACATTAATATATCGTCTCCCATCTGGTACACTTGGTTTTGAGTTTTTTGTTCAGCAGTTGAAGAGATTGAAGGGAGTCACCAGACTGGTGTTTATAAGTATCTGGATGTCCATTATGTACTGTATGGGAAAAGTACAAGTAATCCCAGGAAACTACAGGGCAGAGGCTTAGCACTCTATTAATCAGGACATTCTGGAGCTGGGTGGTGGTAAAACTCATAGTAACCATGAAACACTTACTCTCCCCTCAGCAGTCCTACTCGGGATTTCATCACAAGGGGTCCCAAGCTCAGCCCTGGGTTGCCAACACCTCTTGACACGCTCAACCTTCTGAGCTAAATCTAGTTTTAAGCCTTAGGCGCTCTAGATTTGAGAGCATCTTTTCTCCGGCCAGGTCCTCTCTAGCCCGGTCCCGTCTCTATGGTTACTTGAACCGGGCGCTCTAGCCTGCGCAGATTGAGACGTCGCGGCGGCCTTGCTAGGCGGTTGGAGGCTCCAGAGGTTGCCTCGCTGGTCTTGCGGTCGACCATGGAGACCCTGCGCAAGATGCTGCTCGCTGGCGCAGTGCTGGGCGCCGGGGCTGGCGTGGGCACCGCGCTCTTTCTCCTCGTGACCCCGGGAGAGGAGCGGAAGCAGGCGATGCTGAAGGTGGGAGCAGCTGGGGAGGCCGAGGTGGGGCGGTTTGGACGGGCAGAGAACCGCGGGCTGGTGGCCGGCGCTCGAACCACTCTTCCTGCCCGCAGGAGATGCCAGAGCAGGACCCGCAGCGCAGGGAGGAGGCGGCCAGGACCAAACAGCTACTGGTGGCCGCTCTACAGGAGGCGGCGGCCACGCAAGAAAACGTCGCCTGGAGAAAGAACTGGATGAGTAGCGGCAGCGGGAGGTCAGCCTGAGGCTGAACCGGCCCCGGTGGGCAGGCCCTGAGACTTCTGCTGCAGCGCAGGCGCCGGAGCTGGCCAGGCACCTTCGTGGGCCATCCAGACCCGGATGCCGAGCACAGGTTGCCGCCGGGTGAGCACGTGACCCCGCAAACCCTGCACTGACTGCGTTTTAACGTCCACATCGCGGACATCGGATGTGTGTAACTGAAGGAACCAATAAATCATGGTCTCCGTCAAGAGAGTGAGCCCTGCGGCTGGACACGCATAAAAGCCTAGGGTGTTCTAGGGCTTGGTGCTGCGGTCAGGCTGGCTTGAGTGCATTGCGGCTGCCGCCTGTCACGCCCCCCATGTGAGGCCGAAGCCCAATAGGCAGAGCGATCACATTTTCAAAACACAAGTCAGGTCCTGTGGTTTGTGTGAGTGGATAACCCAGGGACGTTCTTGACATCGTAACTATCCTACTCGGGATTTCATCACAAGGGGTCCCAAGCTCAGCCATGGGTTGCCAACACCTCTTGACACGCTCAACCTTCTGAGCTAAATCTAGTTTTAAGCCTTAGGCGCTCTAGATTTGAGAGCATCTTCCAGCCGGCCAGGTCCTCTCTAGCCCGGTCCCGTCTCTATGGTTACTTGAACCGGGCGCTCTAGCCTGCGCAGATTGAGACGTCGCGGCGGCCTTGCTAGGCGGTTGGAGGCTCCAGAGGTTGCCTCGCTGGTCTTGCGGTCGACCATGGAGACCCTGCGCAAGATGCTGCTCGCTGGCGCAGTGCTGGGCGCCGGGGCTGGCGTGGGCACCGCGCTCTTTCTCCTCGTGACCCCGGGAGAGGAGCGGAAGCAGGCGATGCTGAAGGTGGGAGCAGCTGGGGAGGCCGAGGTGGGGCGGTTTGGACGGGCAGAGAACCGCGGGCTGGTGGCCGGCGCTCGAACCACTCTTCCTGCCCGCAGGAGATGCCAGAGCAGGACCCGCAGCGCAGGGAGGAGGCGGCCAGGACCAAACAGCTACTGGTGGCCGCTCTACAGGAGGCGGCGGCCACGCAAGAAAACGTCGCCTGGAGAAAGAACTGGATGAGTAGCGGCAGCGGGAGGTCAGCCTGAGGCTGAACCGGCCCCGGTGGGCAGGCCCTGAGACTTCTGCTGCAGCGCAGGCGCCGGAGCTGGCCAGGCACCTTCGTGGGCCATCCAGACCCGGATGCCGAGCACAGGTTGCCGCCGGGTGAGCACGTGACCCCGCAAACCCTGCACTGACTGCGTTTTAACGTCCACATCGCGGACATCGGATGTGTGTAACTGAAGGAACCAATAAATCATGGTCTCCGTCAAGAGAGTGAGCCCTGCGGCTGGACACGCATAAAAGCCTAGGGTGTTCTAGGGCTTGGTGCTGCGGTCAGGCTGGCTTGAGTGCATTGCGGCTGCCGCCTGTCACGCCCCCCATGTGAGGCCGAAGCCCAATAGGCAGAGCGATCACATTTTCAAAACACAAGTCAGGTCCTGTGGTTTGTGTGAGTGGATAACCCAGGGACGTTCTTGACATCGTAACTATCCTGGCAACTCCTGTGCAAGCACCCGTAGAGGACACTTTGGGTTCCTGTCTCTCAAATGAGGTTGGAGAGGGGCTTCTAGCAATGAACATCTGTCAGGATACTGGTCTTAAGTTTTGGAGGCCACCGTGGTAGCGGTAAAATGGAGTGTACTTTGAGACACATCTTGGTTCGACTGCACGCTACAGAATCTGAGCCTGAGCCCTGTTGCATAGAAGAGTTGTGGTCAAAAGACGAATGTAGGGATGTTAAGTGCCAGGCACAGGGCAGCCTCTCACTAAATGCACTGGGCTTTCCTCCCACGAAGTTTTCACTATGGGGGTTTTCAGTCTCTGAATCTGGTTGTAGAATCTACTGGCGATGGCACTGGGATGGGATAAAGCTGTCAGGGTTGGCAGCCCCACAGCCAAGTCACCAGTTCACTCCGCCTTGGTTTATTTCTGTCCAGTGGTTGTAAATAAGATTGCAGTGGTGTGGGGAGGAGGGAGAGGCTTGTTTTCATTAAATAAAGCCGGACCACCACATAGAGCTTGGTAACACAGACGGTTTTTAGCTTCCAGATGGTGAGGTCATAAGCGGAACACATTTGTCAAGTGTGATCATGTGATCTTTAAGTTTACCAGTGGCCTGTTTCCTAGCCAGGGTATGAGAGGCAGGAGGTTAGCGGCTGTGTGTGAGGGAACGCCTCCACCTGGGTGGAGGGGCTGCCAGCCAAAGGCAGGAAGGAAGCACAGAAGCAGCAGGGATCTGAGACTGGAACCCCCAGAGCTGCTTCCAGATCACAGAGAGGAGAGCCAGCAGCAGCAGGAGGGGCTGCGGTGCAGGACCTGGGTGCCAGAGCCTGAAAGGCGGGCTCCCCCAGCATGTGTTCAGGTGGTGCTTGCTCTCGGAGGCAGCTTGAACAAGCCATGTGCTTTTGTGTCCGTCTCTAAAATGGAATCATTGTACCTGTGCTAGACCACAGTGCTTTCATATCTCATATAATACATATGTAGCAATTAAAACCACATGGTACATATTAAGTACTCAGTACTTCTTTAGTGCAGAAGGGATGTAGCTGCAAGCGTCAAGCAAACAGTCCTCTAGCTGTTTGTAAATGGCCACATTTTAAAAACCCTTTTAGTATCTAATAACTGGGACTCATTAGGTGCCTGGCACTGTGCTCAAGCATTACATAACTGCCCAGAGCCCCAGTTAACAGCAGGTACTATCATCCCTGTTTTACTAAAGAAGGAACTAGGCTTAACCGAAGTCAGTCAAGGTACATAGCTAGTGAGGATTTCAAGCTTATGTACTGTCTTACTCATAGTTGCAAAAACTGCTATCAGATGTCTGCCCCACACCCCAGTACCTTTCCCCTTTAACTTTCCAGGCAACTAATCAGATCCAGAGATTAGAAACAAGTCTCCCTGGGAAATTTAAGATGAAGCAGGGGGTCTATTCTAGAAGGCTTTCTTCTGTCTCTCTCAGCTACTCAGGAAGGAGTCAGGCACATACAGAACTCAGAGAGCCTATTTATTAAGAAGGCAATGTCAGTGCTTTATCAAAGATGGAGGGAGGTCAGAGAGGGATCGTGGGAGAAAGGCCTCTCAGCCGGGACATTTCTTGGCCACAATGAGGACAGCAGAAGGCACAAGTCCTAAAGATGGAAAAAAACCCAGATGTGAACCAAAAGATACTTGTTTCCCCCACTGCCCCATAGTCCTGCCTCCACACCATCTCTGCCTCATCCCTTCTTTGTATCCCTTTTCTTAAGCAGGCCCCTATCCCCCGAGTCCTGGTTTCAGATCCCACGCGTCCTACCCAACTCCTGCAGAGGCCGCTCCATGTCGGCCTCCGAGAAGGCCCGCCGGGGGAAGCCACTGAGCAGCTGCACAGGGTCCTGGCCCCCGCCTAGATCCTCCCCCCGGTGGAGCTCCACGTAGAGCCTCACAGCTGCCAGCTGTTCCCGCGCCCGGAACGTCTGGGTCAGTGAGGTCCCATCTGGCAGCCGGACCTAGAAGGCAAGAGAGAGACAGTACTGCGAGTGTTGACATGGAGTGAGTGAGGTGCCCAGGAAAGCAAAAGAGCAGAGCTGGCTTCTCCTTTCTCTCAGAGACAGAACCAGGATCATCACTAGTGAAAGCACCTAATGAGCCACCACTTAGGCTTGGTTTACTCAACACTGGAGAGGCAGGCCCCGAGCTTCCTTGCAATGTAAAGAAAACAAAGTCAACATTATGTCAACTATCTGGATAGATGTGACATCATGCCAACAGTTGTGTAATCTAAATGAAAACACTGTGAACAAGGAAAAGGGTAACTGCTGAGTAAGAGAGAGGTAAGGGTTTAAAGAAGACTGGGGCAAGTGAAATCTGATAAGAGCAGAGGAGGTAGGATTTCAAAAGTCATTTACAAAGAAGGGAGAGGTTTGGCAAAGGGAACGTAACTGAAAAAAGCTCTGAGCTGGGCTGGGTGCTTGACAAGCCAACAGAGGGTCCCAGGAGCGAGACAGGAACCCGAGTCAGTACCTGTATGCGACACTGGTCATACTCCCGCTTCGTCGGAGGCTCCCGGCTGGGAGAGGACAGAACAGGGCCTGGCTGTGTTGTTGGTGGGGACGCCTGAGGACCCACATTACCACCGTACTAGAGAGCAAGGTTCCACAGTCAGACACTGAGCCCCTCCTTTCCCTCTGAAGCCAGGAAAGGGGATTGACGGCCCTTCTACTCCACCACCCTGGGTTTCCACCCATTCACCCACCTTCTTGGCTCTCTCTGCTTTGTCCCTTTCGATCTTTTCTCGGACTCTCTGTCTGGAACGCAGACAGGACACATACAGGTCAGACGCTGACAAAGCAAACCCTGAATCCTTTCTCATCTCTTGGCCAACACCCCCGGCCTCCAGACCTGGCGGCTAACTCCTCAGCCTTTTCCCTCCTCCGCTCTTCCGCAGCCCGGCGCATCTCATCTTCTTGTAGCTTCTGTCGGGCAGCTGACAACTCCTGGCCCTGTTTCCTGCGCTGCCGCTCCCGCTCCAGCGCCTCCCGCTCCTCTCTTTCTTCACGCTCCCGCTGCTTTTGGGCCACCAGCTCCAGCATCCTGTGTGGCGGAAACGAAAGCATGCAAGAGACATGTACATATACTGGGAAGGTGAGTTTGTAACAAGGGACTCAGAAAAAGTCCAGGAACACAGTCCCAACACAGATGGAAAAAAGGAAAAGGCCAAGAAAAAAGATGAGAATGTGAGGGAACTTCGCTGGTGGTCCAGTGGCTAAGATCACGTGATCCCAATGCAGGGGACCTGGGTTCAATCCCCGGTCAGGGAACTACAGTCCACATGCTGCAACTAAAGACTCCAAGTCCCACATCTAAGACCCAAGTACATAAATATTACCATAAAAAGAATGTGGAAAGTCAGAGTTCGTTGATCAGACCCGTGTACTGGGGCGAGATGAGGAAGGGGCAGGAGCATACCTCTTGGTCTGTTCCTGCCTTTCCTCTTCCGTCAAGACGGTTCTGCCTTCTCCCACAGCCGACCCAGGTCCTACAAACAAGCCATCAGCATTACTACCCTGTTCCTTCTCCTCCTCCGGCCCTCCTGGATCACCGCGCTGTGCTCTGCAGTCAGGACCTTCGGGGCCTCCTTGCTCGGAAGGGGTGGGTTCCCGTCCCAGGACATGTCCAAGGGGCGCGGCTAGTGGCTCGTCCACATCGGGGTCATCTTCGTGCTCCATCAGCCTGGCGGGGAGAGGCGGGGGGAGGGTGACCGTCCAGGCCGGCGCTCCCCGCAGCCCCCCGTGCCCTGGCCCCGGGGGTGCGCGCTCACCAGTCCATCGCCGCCTCGATGCCCTGGTGGCCGGTGAGGGCCAGAGCCTTCTCCCTGGGGGCAGAAACACCGTGAATAGCGCCCGCGAGCCATGGCGGCGGGCGGGCCACGGTCAGACCGGGGTCAAGGCCCGGACAGGGGCGCGACCCCCGCGGCCCCGAGCGAGGGGCTCCCTTACGCGCGTCCCTCGGGGAAGCCCATCTCGATGAGACTCTCCAGAGCCGTCAGCTCCGCCATGACGCTGCCGCCGCCGCCGCTTCCGCGGGGTCCTGGGGGAGGGAGGGCGAGGAGGGCGCCCGGGGTCAGCGCGAGGTGGCCCCGCCGGCGCCCGCCCCTGCCCCTGACGGCCCCGGCAGGTGCCGGCTCCCTCACCGGCTCCGGCCCAGCCGCGGACGCCGACGCGAAGAAAGCCCCGGCCGGGCGGAAGCGCCGGCTGTGTTTGGGTCACGTGGCGGCGGGCGCGGACGGGAGCCGCCGAGGGCCAGGCGCCGCGGCGGAGCGCGGCCGCGGGAGCGCGCGGGGCGGCGCGGGGCAGCCCTCGCCGGGACCGGCCCGCGCGGCGGCAGAGAGCTAGGACCGCGCGGCCCTGCAACACAGGGGCGAAGGAAGACGGCTCCCGCTGCGGCCGCTTAGCGCCGCCGGTTCGAAAGTCATCTAGCCGTGTGTATCAGCAGCCACAGAAATGTGTACACTCGGAGCGACGCCTCCTCTCCGGGGAATTGAGCCGTCCTCCGCTCGACGGCCACAAGGGATCTTTGGGGCCCGAAGGATAGCTCACCTTTCTCCTCCGCCCCCCAAGACTCGACCCAGGTCCTACAAACAAGCCATCAGCATTACTACCCTGTTCCTTCTCCTCCTCCGGCCCTCCTGGATCACCGCGCTGTGCTCTGCAGTCAGGACCTTCGGGGCCTCCTTGCTCGGAAGGGGTGGGTTCCCGTCCCAGGACATGTCCAAGGGGCGCGGCTAGTGGCTCGTCCACATCGGGGTCATCTTCGTGCTCCATCAGCCTGGCGGGGAGAGGCGGGGGGAGGGTGACCGTCCAGGCCGGCGCTCCCCGCAGCCCCCCGTGCCCTGGCCCCGGGGGTGCGCGCTCACCAGTCCATCGCCGCCTCGATGCCCTGGTGGCCGGTGAGGGCCAGAGCCTTCTCCCTGGGGGCAGAAACACCGTGAATAGCGCCCGCGAGCCATGGCGGCGGGCGGGCCACGGTCAGACCGGGGTCAAGGCCCGGACAGGGGCGCGACCCCCGCGGCCCCGAGCGAGGGGCTCCCTTACGCGCGTCCCTCGGGGAAGCCCATCTCGATGAGACTCTCCAGAGCCGTCAGCTCCGCCATGACGCTGCCGCCGCCGCCGCTTCCGCGGGGTCCTGGGGGAGGGAGGGCGAGGAGGGCGCCCGGGGTCAGCGCGAGGTGGCCCCGCCGGCGCCCGCCCCTGCCCCGACGGCCCCGGCAGGTGCCGGCTCCCTCACCGGCTCCGGCCCAGCCGCGGACGCCGACGCGAAGAAAGCCCCGGCCGGGCGGAAGCGCCGGCTGTGTTTGGGTCACGTGGCGGCGGGCGCGGACGGGAGCCGCCGAGGGCCAGGCGCCGCGGCGGAGCGCGGCCGCGGGAGCGCGCGGGGCGGCGCGGGGCAGCCCTCGCCGGGACCGGCCCGCGCGGCGGCAGAGAGCTAGGACCGCGCGGCCCTGCAACACAGGGGCGAAGGAAGACGGCTCCCGCTGCGGCCGCTTAGCGCCGCCGGTTCGAAAGTCATCTAGCCGTGTGTATCAGCAGCCACAGAAATGTGTACACTCGGAGCGACGCCTCCTCTCCGGGGAATTGAGCCGTCCTCCGCTCGACGGCCACAAGGGATCTTTGCAAAACACACTAACTCATCTTGTAGGCACCTCCCTGGTGAAGACTGCTCCATGATAGCTCAGTCCTCTAAATGCTGGCCGTATGGCCGTTTCCTATGGGCTCTTGTTCATGCTCCACCTGTGAAGTGAGGGTCCCAATAGCACCAACCTTGGGTACCTGGCAAGCTGTACCGTGTAAAGGTAGTTAATGTGGAGTTCGTCTTTCACGGCTTGAGGGTAACTTGTGCAGATTGCAAAACGGGCCTTTTCGATTTGGGCAGCACGGCCTGTAGACAGGAGGCCAGGGACGTTAATTCCTGGACCAGAAATCGAATTTGCATTCCCTGTGATGGAAGTGCTTCAGCTCTTAACCACTGTGGAAATCCCTGGGGCTTGCTTTCTAAAGGAAGCCTGCTTTGACCAGCCCCTCTTTTTCTTCCAGCAAGGTATTTACTCTATTAGCATGTGTCCCCTGCTGTGTAGCTTTGTGGATTACTTAGCTCCCACTGCTCCTAGGGCGTTAGGTCCCTTACGTTAAAACTCACTTTTATTTTTCCTTATTTATTTGATGAAGCCACACAGCATGTGAGATCTTAGCTCCCCACGGGAGATTCATCCTGTGCCCCCTGCAGTGGAAGCACGGAGTCTTAACCACTGGACCACCAAGGAAGTCCCTAAAGCTCACTTTTACATATTTATTAGAGGTAGAGTAATAATAAGTTGCTGATATGGATAATAGAAACGCGAGAAAACTTTACATGGTTAATTCATATTTAATCATCCTAACAATCCATATGATATACTTTTTCTGTCACAGGGAAGAGACACAGAAAGGTGAGATAATCTACCAAAGGTGACAGAGCTGTTAAAAGTGCAGAATTGCAAAGAGAGAAGAAAACGAAAAAGAAAAAAATAAAATAAATAAAAATAAAATTAAAAAAAAGAAAAAAACAAAAAAAAAGGGCAGAACTGGGATTCAAACCCGTATAGTGTGCGATCTCAAACCGTTAAGCTGTGCCATCTCGCTCTAGTGGAGTCAGGAGAATCCGCTTCAGAGCTGGGCAACTTGGGCCGAAATCCTGACGCGACTCCTTACCTGTAGCTTCAAACTGTTTAGAACCTCAAGCTTCTCATCTGTGAAAAAGTGACAGCATCTTTTGGCATGATTGTGATAGAGACAAAGTTGAGAATGTATGTAAAAGGTGTCTTTATGGTTTTGTGTTTTCACTGAGATGCACAGGCATGTGGCATGTGGGATCTTAGTTCCCAACAAGGGATCAAACCTGTGCTTTTACTGTTAGCGCAGAATCTGATGGGACTGGACTGCCAGGAGGCCACTAAAGTGAGTCTTTATTAATAAGATAGCAGGGAAGAAAATTAAAGAAAAATGAGAGGGCTTCCCTAGTAGCTCAGTGGTGAAGGGTTCACTTGCCAATGCAGGAGGCATGGGTTCGATCCCTGATCCAGAAAGATCCCACGTGCTGCGGAGCAGCTAAGCCCGTGAGCCACAACTATGGAGCCTGTGCTCTAGAGCCTCGGAGCGGCCACTATTGAGCCCATGTGCTGCAACTACTGAAGCCTGTGAGCCCTAGAGCCCAACTTCCACAAGAAGCCTGCTCACCTCAACTAGAGAGTAGCCTCTACTCCCTGCGACTAGAGCAGAGCCTGTGGCAGCAGTGAAAACCCAGAATAGCCATAAATAAATAAATGAACTCAAGGAGCTTCTCTGGTGATCCAGTGGCTAAGACTCTGCCCTCCTATGGAAGAGGCCTGGGTGTACAAAAAAAATTTTTTTTTAATTTACTTATTTTTAGCTGCTCTGGGTCCTTGTTGCTACCTGCTGGTTTTATGTAGTTGCAGCGAGCCAGGGGCAGTAGCTGTGGCGCAGAGGCTCAGCTGCCCTGTGGCATGTGAGATCTTACCCAACCAGGGATAGAACCCAAGTCCCCTATATTAGCAGGCAGATTCTTATCCACTGTGCCGCCAGAGAAGTCCCATGGACAGGGAAAAGGATCATGACAGCTATACTCCAATACAAAATAAAAAGGTGAAAAAAGAATCATGAAAAACGATAGGTCTTCCTTTTATATTTCCTTTAATGTTGTTAGACAACAAACACAAAGAATACACAGTAAACACAAATGGGGAGGGGGGATTCTTTGTTCTTAATATATTTTTACAAGCAAGCTTGTCCCAGACAGCCACTTGGACAGTCCTCCTCTTCTCCGCCCCGTGTCCCTCATTTACTTCCACCTTTCTCAGACACATAGCAGATGGCAACTCGGCACTCAGCGTGCATCCTCACTACGTCAGGGAAAGGCTGCAGGAGAGGAGTGGTCTATAGCCCTGAACTCCCATCCCGCATCTGCTGATGCTCAAAACCCCAGGGAAGCCACCCACAGTGACAGGGCCCTAGGGCTGAGCCTGACTTGTGGAGCCCAGCAGCTAAGAACCATTTGTACATTTTTAAGTGATTATATGGTTATGTAAGTATCTACACAATATCTTCGATTTTATCTCCTGGAACCCCAAAAGCTAAATTATTATCCGTTAAGAAAAGTTTTTGTCAACTTTCTCCTTCTAAACCTCTGCTTCAGAACGGAGTGTCAAGTTTGGGCCGTGAACCGACTCAACAAGTGCCCAGTGCCCGGCCTTTTGTCCCATCTCAGTCTGGCCTTCACGGGCCGCCACCTCCCCCTGGGCAGCGCCGGGCTAAGCAAGGCTGGAGGGGGCCCCGATAGGTCTCAGAGGCCCGAGCTGCTGGAGCGGCCTCGGCGGGGGCAGCCGCAGCGCTCGCGCAGGCAGAAGTGCCAGACCAGGGCGGAGCAGCTGAGCAGGGCCAGGGCCGAGCCCACGCCCACGGCCACATGCAGCAGAGTGCGCGGCCGCGGGGGCATGCTCAGCCGGCCGCAGGGCCCTAAGTTAGGGCCACCCGCGCCGTCGAGGCCCTCGGCCCCCGGCCCTGGCGCTCTGCTCTCCCCGGCGTCGTTGGCGGCCACCACGCAGACAACGTAGGCGCCCCCGGGCTTCAGGTCCTTCAGCTCTGCTAGGCGGACGGTCGAGTTGAGGGGGGGCCCTTTCTGCGGAGCCCCGCCGCCTTCCCAAAGCAGCAGCCAGTACTGGTGGACCGGGGAGGAGGGCGCGCACCAGTGCACCTCGGCGCGGCCCGTCTCCGCCTCTACGCGCACTTCTCCCAGGCGGGGCGGGTGCGGCGGCCGCTCAGCGCTGGAGAGGCCGGGGCACAGGCAGGCCCTCGGCCCGACCCTCTGCAGCTCCTGGCAGGGCACCTGCAGGTGGCGGCAGTGGTCATAGTCACAGAGGACAGTCGGCAAAGGTGTCTCATCCTGCTCGTCTGCTTCCGAGTCTCCGGCCATCAAGGGCTGCGTTCTGGGAACCAAGAAGATGGTGACAGCAAGGAGCCACAGAAGGCAGGGAGAGCGCGGCATGGAGTCTGGAAGAGAAGGCGGTGAAAGGGTCAAGGCTCTTCAGCCCCCAGACCCTGCAGGGCCCCTTCCCTCAACAAAACTTGTAGGCACCGGCAAGCCCCACCCCCCAGGAACAGGAAAGAGGTGGAAATGACACCCGCATGCTCATGTGTCGTCCAAGCTTCTGAACAGCCTACATGCTAGGTTTTGGGTGAAAAAGAATGAAATGTGGTCTGACCGAGAGAGAGAGAGACAGAGACAGAGAGAGAGACAGAGAGACAGAGAGAGAGAGAGAGAGAGAGAGACAGAGAGACAGAGAGAGAGAGACAGAGAGAGATGTGATCAACAACACGTGCAGCACTGGAAAGAGTTACTGAATACACAGAGTTCCGGGGGAGGGGAGAAGAGGAGGAATGATGTACACAGCCTGGTAAGGAAGGTGGGACCGCGGACACGCAGAGAACCCGTCTGCGAAAACAAGCACCCACCAGCCAGCGACACATGCAGAAGCGCGGAAAGGAGACGCACCTTAGAAGAGAGGGAACCCAGAGGCCCTGGAACCCTCCCTCCCCACCTGTCCAAGGCCTGGTCCCTCTCTGCGCCCCTCCCCGCTTCCCTGACTCACAAGGAGCTCTTACCAGCAGGTAGGCCTTGATGCGGCTCGTAACAGGCTGGGGTCCTGAGAGGCCCCAGGAGCACAGGCTGTGCGGTCGAGCTCTGTCCGTGTCTTCAATTCTGTTTCGGCTTGAAGCTTTTATACCCCCTCAACGGTGATGTCACCACCTGGCCCCCCTTACCCCGGCTGTCCTCCCTGATGAGTGCCAAGAAGAGGGCTGGTCCCTTCAGAGGGCCTGAGTCACCAGGCCAGGGGTGGGGGAAGCCACATGCAGCGGTTTCAGCTGGAGCTCAGGATGCCTGGGTTCTGAAAGCGCAGTGGAATGTGGAAAGCAGCCAGGGGCTGAAGATCCAAACGCTGGAGTCATGTGAGGGGAGGAGGGAGCGTAAGGGACGGGGCCACCTGGCCGGTATCAGAGAGGGAAAGAGCTGTGGACAGCACGGGGCCTGGGCCGCAACATGCTGTTTCGGTAAAAAATCATACCACATCCACGGCAGTCATTTCCTGTCTTCTGCCTCCCCATGGATTGAGAAAGGGAGGGGTGCGGAGGCCAGACTGATGTATCCCAGCTTCCAGACCCGCCCTGTGCTATCCCCCTCCCCAGAGGGAGAGGGGTCACATGGACCGAGTGGGCAGGTTTTCGCTCCTTGGACTGCCAGGCTGATGAATGCAGACAGCTGTGTCTAAAATAGTCCAGGGTCTGGAGGTCTTCCCCGCCGGTGGCCCCTGACAAGACAAACTCCTCCAATCGGGGTGGGAAGTGCCCGGGGCACACCAGGTTTTCAAATGACCCTGAATCCACTTCAGAGTCAGGGAGGCAGCTGGCACGAAAACAGTTTATTAGGGGAGCCCCGGAAAGAGAAAGGACCAGGTGGGAGTGGGCTGGTATGTGGGGAGTCGGCCCTAATCTCTTCAGGAACTAGAGCAGACGGGGCGCTGTCGGACAGTGCCCGCGGCGGGCTCCGCGCTGCCCACGGTCTCCGGGGCACAGGCAGACAGGCTGGCCTCCGTCAGCAGAGCTGCGTCCTCCCAGGAGCCTGAACCTGGGCCGGGGAGAGAAAACCAGATCCCAAATGGGAAATTCCTGCCCAGGGGCCCCGCCCCGCCCACGGCGGCCTCCTCCCTGGCCACATGCCACCCAAGGTCACGCCGCAGAGGGTCTCTCACCATCACTGGCCTCGGGCTCAAGCTCCTCCTCACCACTCAGGGGCTGCTGGTCTGGTTTCTCCTCCTCAGACAGCTGGCCTTCTGCGGCCCCAGGGGGAAAGCAGAGGTCAGGGTGGAGGAGGCTGAAGGGGAGGGCTGAGGAGGAGTCAGGAGGGAGGTCGGGCGGCCGCCCCATACCTGTCCCGGAGGGATCTGCGTGGCCCTCACCGTCCTCTGTCACGGATGGCAGCTGGGGGGCCTCCTCCTGGCCCTGGGACCCTGTGCCTCCAAAGGGCATAAAGGACAGGGCAGGCCTGGGGTGGCCGCGCCTGACCGGCAGTGCCAGCTTCACCCCGTTCCGCTCTCCCCCGACCTCCAGCTTAGTATGTGAGCACCTAGAGCCGGAGGGCGCAGGAGCCCCTCACCAGCCCCCAGCCCCGCCTTTACCTGGCTGACGGGCAGAGATCCTTCGCTGGACTTCCTTCCGGGAACGTTTTCGGTTTCGGACATTCACCTGTGGAGGGGAGACTCCTGAGCAACAAGGACTGCCTTCCCTCACCTGTGACGGGGCCCTTCTCTCCCGGCCCCCAGCATGCCCATGCCCACTCCCCAAGGGAGGACCGTGAAGGCGAGAGGAAGGGGTCCTCTGAGACCTGCAGAGAGAGGCGGTGTCGGGGCCAGATGCCCCCCCAGACCCACTGCATGTAGCTGAAGAGCACAATGACGCTGAGGAAGGTGAAGTTGCTGGCGACCCCGACGAAGGCACAGGTCATTGGGAAGTTGTAGAGCAGGTACCTGAGGCAGGGAGCACACAGGAGTGGAGGAGCAGCTACCAGGGAGTGCCAGTCTCCTCATTTCCCAGAAGTAACTTCTTGAGCAATCCACCCGGGCTGGGCGGGGCTGGCCTCCATCCTCCACCTCCCCTCCGCTGAAGCCAGTGGCTCAGAGAGCACTTCTTCACCTTGACTGCCCGTGACCTTCCCCTGGGGTGCTTTCAGAAAGTCTGATGGCGGGAGACTTCCCTGGTGGTCCAGTGGGACTAGACTCCACTCCCAGTTCAGGGGGCCTGGGTTCGATCCCTGGTCAGGGAACTAGATCCCACATGCTGTGATTAAAGATCCTGCAGGCTGCAACTAAGAGTTAGCACAGCCAAATAAACGTAAAAAAAAAAAAAAAGTGTCTCAGAGCCAGATGTGACCATAAAAAAGCCTGGTCTTGAGGGTGGGGCCCAGGCATCAGTATTTTCTAAAAAGTTTCCCAGGCTCTTGATATGTGATGTGCAGGCAGCATTGAGAATCTGTGGTCCAGGTAAACCAAACTCCCCTGCTTAAGGTCCTCTTCACTTAAGAACAGCCCTAGGAGCATTGCCTCACCTGAGCCCAGTGAAGTGGGCGTGGATGCGGAGGTAGGCGCCATACATCTGGATGCGCTTGCTGTGGATCTCGATGATGGCTCCGGTGGTCGGCACATACTGCGGGCGGGAGACAGGGATGGGGTGGGCTGTGCAGCCGTCATTCTTACCAGTCCCATCTGAGGCCCGCTTCCAGCCTCTACCGCGGTCCCTCCTGACTGAGCCCAGAAGCTCCTTGGGTAAAATTCTGGGCTTGCTGAATTGTAACCTGAGCAACAAGGACTGCCTTCCCTCACCTGTGACGGGGCCCTTCTCTCCCGGCCCCCAGCATGCCCATGCCCACTCCCCAAGGGAGGACCGTGAAGGCGAGAGGAAGGGGTCCTCTGAGACCTGCAGAGAGAGGCGGTGTCGGGGCCAGATGCCCCCCCAGACCCACTGCATGTAGCTGAAGAGCACAATGACGCTGAGGAAGGTGAAGTTGCTGGCGACCCCGACGAAGGCACAGGTCATTGGGAAGTTGTAGAGCAGGTACCTGAGGCAGGGAGCACACAGGAGTGGAGGAGCAGCTACCAGGGAGTGCCAGTCTCCTCATTTCCCAGAAGTAACTTCTTGAGCAATCCACCCGGGCTGGGCGGGGCTGGCCTCCATCCTCCACCTCCCCTCCGCTGAAGCCAGTGGCTCAGAGAGCACTTCTTCACCTTGACTGCCCGTGACCTTCCCCTGGGGTGCTTTCAGAAAGTCTGATGGCGGGAGACTTCCCTGGTGGTCCAGTGGGACTAGACTCCACTCCCAGTTCAGGGGGCCTGGGTTCGATCCCTGGTCAGGGAACTAGATCCCACATGCTGTGATTAAAGATCCTGCAGGCTGCAACTAAGAGTTAGCACAGCCAAATAAACGTAAAAAAAAAAAAAAAGTGTCTCAGAGCCAGATGTGACCATAAAAAAGCCTGGTCTTGAGGGTGGGGCCCAGGCATCAGTATTTTCTAAAAAGTTTCCCAGGCTCTTGATATGTGATGTGCAGGCAGCATTGAGAATCTGTGGTCCAGGTAAACCAAACTCCCCTGCTTAAGGTCCTCTTCACTTAAGAACAGCCCTAGGAGCATTGCCTCACCTGAGCCCAGTGAAGTGGGCGTGGATGCGGAGGTAGGCGCCATACATCTGGATGCGCTTGCTGTGGATCTCGATGATGGCTCCGGTGGTCGGCACATACTGCGGGCGGGAGACAGGGATGGGGTGGGCTGTGCAGCCGTCATTCTTACCAGTCCCATCTGAGGCCCGCTTCCAGCCTCTACCGCGGTCCCTCCTGACTGAGCCCAGAAGCTCCTTGGGTAAAATTCTGGGCTTGCTGGGAGGCCTGTCTCGTGTCCTCCTCCTCCCTCCTTACCGAGTTCTCTCTGTATTCCGGGTAGAGCTCCACCTCCAGGAGCTGCTTCTGCTCCGCAAAGCCGAACAGCAGGAGGCTGGAGAAGACCAGCGTGTCGAGCATCTGGAGCAGATTCGAGCGATAATGTAGCATCACCTGCCAGGGCCAGGAAGGAGAAAGTGGGGACAGGTGCCCGCCCTCCAAAAACACCCCTGAGCAGGCTATGGAGGCTGCTTTTCCCTCAGGTCCCCAAACCTCAAGTCCCAACCCCACCACTGCAAAGGCCTGAATGACATTCCTGCCCTACCCGACCACACGTCTCTATTCCAATGTGACAAGGCCTCCTCTTCTAAGAAACCCTCCTGGGTAAAGAAGCCCCACATCATCTCTGATCTACCTTTCCCCAGAATGGTTCTATACTCTAGAAGAGACTGTTTCAGTGTACAATCTGAAGCTTTTATCGCCAGCGTGGACATCTGCTTCATGATACGGTTCTGCTGACACTTATGAACAGAGTCTAACATTTATTGACTACCCACTCTTTCCTCATGGAATCCAAACTAGTCTCTCTAGGAGGGAGTTACTACTATATTCACTTCAAGGGGTTAAGTAAGTTGCTCCTCAGCTGGTACATTTTTGAGTGAGGGTCTGAGGTCAGGTTTATTTGGCCCCAAAGAAGCCCATTATCAGGGCAGCTCCACTCTTCAGACTTCACCCCCAAAGCTGGATGTGCTCATTGGATGTCTGGGGGCGTGTCTGTGTTTCAGACCTCAGGATGTTTTCTCCTGAAGCCCTATCCAGCCACTCTAATGTCTGTCATCAATCTCCACGCCCTCCTAAACTAGATGGGCCAGGAGCACTCACAGAGCGTGAAGAGGTGGAGATGATTCGGCCGCCCCTGGTGTAGCAGGAGATGGTGACCAGGAACATGCCCAAATCTTGATTCACAGGAGACTCTGGCAGCTCAAGCTCTAAGGTAACGCGGTACGGCTGTCCATACATCAGCACCTGCCCAAGGGAGCCGCGTTGCTTTCAAAATGATGTTTTCAACTGCACTGCCCCTGTTCCACCTCCTGGCTACCCTCCAAATCCCACAACTTCCTTGGCTATCAAAAAAGGCCTCAGAAACTTCCCTGGTAGTCCAGTGGTTATGACTCTGTGTTCCCACGGCAGTGGGGCCTGGGTTCGATCCCTGGTCACGGAACTAGATCCCACATGCCGCAGCTAAGACCCAGTGCAGCCAAATAAATAAATAATTTAAAAAAAAAAAAAAAAAAAAGCCTCTCCAATTGCCCTTATCCCTAGAAGGTGCTGCCCCCTTCTGGTGGCTGGATCCCGCCACTTCCGCGATCTCCAGTTTAGTATCTAGGCTCCTGAATCACTCCGGCCCATAAAAGTTGTGTCACACGTCTTTTCCTAAAGTGAACCTTCATGTTGCCAACTGGCCATCCATGACTCGGGTCTCTCCATCCCTGTGCGGCCACCCCCCGGGCACCGCCTGCCTTCATTTGCGTTCCTAGTTAACTGAGCGCCAGAAGTGCTCCTGTCTCCCAGGCCACCTCTCCCACAGTAACTGTTGCTCCAGACCATCTTACAGCCTTCTCGGTCTCATGTCTTGTTCTCTTGGTAGAACTCTGACACTCACAGTGGGAAGGCTTCTTCACTAGGATTAACCTCCAAAGGTTAAAGATTTGCCATCAGACATACCCTAGTGTTTCCTGACCGTCCCTCTACTCCTCTGAGCCTGTATTTACCTACCTTTATCCCATGCATGAAACCCTCAAGGTGATCAATAAAGATTACAGGGGTGATGTCAAAGCTTTTGGTTTTAACCACAGAGGGAATGAATTGAAAAAACAAAACAGTGCCCTAGCCCGAATAGCGAACTGTCTAGATTTATTGCTATGAAGGTACTTTGAGCATGTTACCCCTAGGGTAGGAGCTGAAAAAGCACTGATCGAAGTTTTACTTTCAGTCTGAATTAATATCGAAGAAAAGGGGACTCTATCAGATTCCTTACTCGCCTATAGAAGCCAGATGAAGTCCGTTGCTTCTCTGAATTCTTTGAAACATTAGATAGTTCTGTGGGTGGACAGGAAGGAAATGGGAGCGACTGCTAGGTAGTGGGTAGGGGTTTTTTTCTGGGTGGTGTAAATGTTCTCAAATGGATCATGATGATGGTTTGCTCTGCTCTGAATATACTAAAAATGACTGAACTGTACATTTTGAATGGGTGATTTGTATACCATGTGAATTACAGCAATAAAAATTTATATATATATATTTCTTCTTTTTAAGCCAGTAATTATGTCATCTCCAAGGGGAGCCACAGAATCTAATACCAGTGTCTTGTGAATGGCTCCTGCCTTTGTTCACATTGGTCTGCCCAACAGGCAGGTTCTCCCTCTCCTCCGTTCCGACAGTGTTCACTCTTCCTTAAAAGGTCCACTTGGGGCCTCACCATCGCCGTTGTCTCACACTGATCTAATTCTTTACAAAATTTTTTGAAATGCAGAATCTGCATCTTTGCTACTTAATGCAATGTATCAATTTCCATCAATCCTATGGGCTCCTTGAAGCAGGACATTTTCTACTTCTAAACAAGGTGTTACTCACAGACAAGACCTATTATTTCACTCATTTATTTTAAAAGGTTCCCTAGAAATGAATGAAATGATCAACTTGCTTTATTTACTGGGGAACTTGGGCCTCCTCCTTCATCCTTCCCTCCCTCCCTCTTCCAGCAGCCTGGTACCCAACTGCTTTAGGCCCCCTGCCTCACCCACCATTATGAGCTACAAGAGGAAGCCACACAACTGCATGCGCCATCCTAGAAGCAGACGTGCTGTGGTGGTTTTCTATTCCCAAAGTGCCTCAAGGTCAATAAAGATTACAGGTGATGTCAAAGCTTTTGGTTTTAACCACAGAGGGAATGAATTGAAAACAAAACAGTGCCCTAGCCCGAATAGCGAACTGTCTAGATTTATTGCTATGAAGGTACTTTGAGCATGTTACCCCTAGGGTAGGAGCTGAAAAAGCACTGATCGAAGTTTTACTTTCAGTCTGAATTAATATCGAAGAAAAGGGGACTCTATCAGATTCCTTACTCGCCTATAGAAGCCAGATGAAGTCCGTTGCTTCTCTGAATTCTTTGAAACATTAGATAGTTCTGTGGGTGGACAGGAAGGAAATGGGAGCGACTGCTAGGTAGTGGGTAGGGGTTTTTTTCTGGGTGGTGTAAATGTTCTCAAATGGATCATGATGATGGTTTGCTCTGCTCTGAATATACTAAAAATGACTGAACTGTACATTTTGAATGGGTGATTTGTATACCATGTGAATTACAGCAATAAAAATTTATATATATATATTTCTTCTTTTTAAGCCAGTAATTATGTCATCTCCAAGGGGAGCCACAGAATCTAATACCAGTGTCTTGTGAATGGCTCCTGCCTTTGTTCACATTGGTCTGCCCAACAGGCAGGTTCTCCCTCTCCTCCGTTCCGACAGTGTTCACTCTTCCTTAAAAGGTCCACTTGGAGCCTCACCATCGCCGTTGTCTCACACTGATCTAATTCTTTACAAAATTTTTTGAAATGCAGAATCTGCATCTTTGCTACTTAATGCAATGTATCAATTTCCATCAATCCTATGGGCTCCTTGAAGCAGGACATTTTCTACTTCTAAACAAGGTGTTACTCACAGACAAGACCTATTATTTCACTCATTTATTTTAAAAGGTTCCCTAGAAATGAATGAAATGATCAACTTGCTTTATTTACTGGGGAACTTGGGCCTCCTCCTTCATCCTTCCCTCCCTCCCTCTTCCAGCAGCCTGGTACCCAACTGCTTTAGGCCCCCTGCCTCACCCACCATTATGAGCTACAAGAGGAAGCCACACAACTGCATGCGCCATCCTAGAAGCAGACGTGCTGTGGTGGTGTTTCTATTTCCCTCTCAATATATTCCATTTATTATTAAACTGATGAGAATAGATACTACACTTGATCTTAGTCAAAAGAACAAAAATCTACTGAACCAATGTTTTCACAGAATATTCTATAATAACCTCCATGTTATTGTACTGAGTAGCAGAACTAAGATGATAATCCTCTCTCAGTGCCCCACATTCCCGTTCACCGGTTTCTTTTGTTGACCATGCTATGCCACATACAGGATCTTAGTTCCCCTACCAGGGATTGAACCCAGAACTTCGGCAATGAAAGTGTGGAGTCCAAACCACTGCGCTGCCAGGAATATCCCTACTTCACCACTTTGAAATCTAGATTTGGGATTCCCTCATCCCACCTGGTAAGCTTTCTGGATAGAGTCATTCTGGCAATAAACTGGAAGATGTCACAGGGCACACACTCTCCCGGGTTATCTGTATCGTCCACCCCCGCTGCTGCGTAGTCACTTCAGTCATGTCCGACCTGCGTGCCCCATGGACTGCGGCCCATCAGGCTCCTCTTCCGTGGAGATTCTCCAGGCAAGAAAACTGGAGTGGGTTGCCCTGCCATCCTCCAGGGGGTCTTCCCAACCCAGGGATGGAACCCGGGTGTCCTGCATAGCAGGCAGATTCCTCACCACTGAGCCATCGGGGAAGCCCCTATACATACACTTGAGACCCCCATGGACTGTAGCTTGCCAGGTTTCTCCGTCCGTGGAATTTTCTGGGCAGGAATACTGGAGTAGGTTGCCAATTCCTTCTCCACTGTCAACCCCAGGGTGCCCAACACACTACAGCTTACATCTTATGGGCTTTGAGGGAACTTCTAAACAAGGTGTTACTCACAGACAAGACCTATTATTTCACTCATTTATTTTAAAAGGTTCCCTAGAAATGAATGAAATGATCAACTTGCTTTATTTACTGGGGAACTTGGGCCTCCTCCTTCATCCTTCCCTCCCTCCCTCTTCCAGCAGCCTGGTACCCAACTGCTTTAGGCCCCCTGCCTCACCCACCATTATGAGCTACAAGAGGAAGCCACACAACTGCATGCGCCATCCTAGAAGCAGACGTGCTGTGGTGGTGTTTCTATTTCCCTCTCAATATATTCCATTTATTATTAAACTGATGAGAATAGATACTACACTTGATCTTAGTCAAAAGAACAAAAATCTACTGAACCAATGTTTTCACAGAATATTCTATAATAACCTCCATGTTATTGTACTGAGTAGCAGAACTAAGATGATAATCCTCTCTCAGTGCCCCACATTCCCGTTCACCGGTTTCTTTTGTTGACCATGCTATGCCACATACAGGATCTTAGTTCCCCTACCAGGGATTGAACCCAGAACTTCGGCAATGAAAGTGTGGAGTCCAAACCACTGCGCTGCCAGGAATATCCCTACTTCACCACTTTGAAATCTAGATTTGGGATTCCCTCATCCCACCTGGTAAGCTTTCTGGATAGAGTCATTCTGGCAATAAACTGGAAGATGTCACAGGGCACACACTCTCCCGGGTTATCTGTATCGTCCACCCCTGCTGCTGCGTAGTCACTTCAGTCATGTCCGACCTGCGTGCCCCATGGACTGCGGCCCATCAGGCTCCTCTTCCGTGGAGATTCTCCAGGCAAGAAAACTGGAGTGGGTTGCCCTGCCATCCTCCAGGGGGTCTTCCCAACCCAGGGATGGAACCCGGGTGTCCTGCATAGCAGGCAGATTCCTCACCACTGAGCCATCGGGGAAGCCCCTATACATACACTTGAGACCCCCATGGACTGTAGCTTGCCAGGTTTCTCCGTCCGTGGAATTTTCTGGGCAGGAATACTGGAGTAGGTTGCCAATTCCTTCTCCACTGTCAACCCCAGGGTGCCCAACACACTACAGCTTACACTCCTCCCTTTAGAGTGACCATTTATTTCTATCCTGTGTCTTCTACCTTCAGGTCAGTATCCTCCCAAGTACAACTTTTGAAAAATCATTTTCAAATGATTTTTAAAATGTATAGCCTGACCACTGATTACTTCTCATTATGTTGCTGACCATTCAAGAAAAGCTCTGGTGACGGTGATCATAAATGCTGTTGATCCTCCAAGGTCCTTCTGAAGTGTTCTGGGATTCTATCCTTTTTCAGAGCCTCCAGCAACTTGTCTAATAAAAGAAAGATGCATTCTCACCCTGCATTTCCCAGGACACTCGGGTTTATTGAGGATACGCTGGCATTTGACCAGTCCTCTGGCATAGTGCCCTTTGTAATGGCAGGTTCCATGTATCCAGTGGTGTCATAATTAATCACATACTTTCAAAACTTTTGGGTGGATTCCATCCTAGTTCAGAGGGATAGCCGATTTGTTACTTAAGTTCATTTAGATGTAAAACACTCCTTATCTAGCAGATATGGCCTGGCTCAAACAATTTAAGGAATAACCCACACAATTCATTTGGGCTTCAATTTTTCTTTAACCTCCTTTTTCTTGAGAGCTTTCCTTTTAGTCCCTACTACTCAGTCTCTGATATCCAGGTCTTTCTCAAGCCTTCCTGTTTTATGTCATCGAAGCTGTAACGACACCTCTGTTGGGCTTCCATACTCACCCGATCACGGCCACCCTTAGCCAGTGTGACGTTGGCGACGGGGAAGGAGCAGAGTGAGGAGGCGGAGGGTTCACAGTCGGTCCTAAAGGAGAGCAAGGATGATGCTCTGCTAAAGTCACAGTCTGCCTTTCCTGTCTGCACCCCTCCCGGGCCCCTGGGACTCCCTTTCCTGTCCCCCGGCCCTTCTTTCAGAGCAGATCCTTTTCTGTTATACAGATGGGAAAAGTGCAGCCAGGAGATTCATGACACTAGGAGGAGTCTTCTAAAGTCTCCTCCTGCTATTTCCATTTATTTCTTCTCATTAGGGTAGACATTCTTAAATGGGAATCTATGGACACTTAGTTCAATAGTTTCAGACTTAAGTGTTTCTAAACACTTACTTGGGGAGCTGATAAAAATGGAAATTCCAAAAAAAAAAAAAAAGCAGATTCCTGGGTCTCACCCCTCCATATGCTAATTCCAGCATTCTAATCTGGGGCCTAGTTTGAGAAAACTCCAAAGGGACCCACAGATGATCTTTAAGAGGCTCACAAATTCCTCCAATTGTAGGCAAAATTGTATATGGGCATGGATCAGTAAGTAGGTTCTTATGGCATGAAGAGGCACAGCTTTCGTGAGATTCATGCCTCCTAGAAGTTTAAGCTGCTCATGACTGGCGATTCAGGACAAGAAAAAAACCATTTTGGACCACTGGTAATAATTCTTTTATCAGCATCTTGACTGGTCCTGTAGTCATTGTTTAAAGAAGGGGAGAGAATTGGCAGGATCTGTAAAATGGGAAGCTACTGAGGATACAGACAAGTAGGACTCTGAGAGCTTATGTACCCAGACACTTCGTTATTTCCATAATTTCTATTGCAGCAGACAGTCAGGAGTGGGCAGAAGTAAACTGAAAGGCAAATACTGCTTTTCTCATACCTCCTCTACTGAAGGCCAGATGAGTTCAGGGTTTGGGTTAGCTCAGAAGTTTACAGAAGCCCATAGAGAAGTCTGATCCAGCCCAAATTGAACTGACCCTCAGGGTGACAGTCTAGGAAAGGGATTTTCTTATTTTTTCTTCTTTTAAACTAGATTTCAGTGACCAGAGACAGGACTAGGACCCTAGAGTCCTACCAGCCCAGACCAGCCCCAACCCTGGGCTATAAAAGAAATCAACATAAGCACACTAGGCTCAGATGTCCTCCTCTGTTAATCAGAGGTGTGACCTCCGTAAGCTCCCTGCAGGAACTGTCTCACAGGATTCCTCTACTTTGACAGAAGACCCCTCTCACCTGTAGTGGAAATGCACGGGGCTGAGGTGACTGACTGTTGGCATGTAGGAATAGTAGAAGGAGCCATAGAGGAAGACAGACACCCACAGCAGGAGGAGGATGGTACAGAAGAACACCCCAAACTGCAGTAGCAGCTTGCGGGCACGGCCTGCCATGACGTGGCCCATCTCCTGGGCCCACAGTAAGGCAGGCACTGGTGGGTCATTGACCATGACGGGAGGGGCAGGGGGCCTGGCCCCGGGTTCAGGCCTTGGGTTCCTAGGTGCTTTGCCACCTGGATGCCACTCCTGGCCATGGGGTGAAGCAGCTGGTAGTTCCTGGAAAGAGACAGAGAAGGGGAATGAATAGTTCATTTCACGGGGGAGGCGGGGGCAAAAAGGACAAGTTGACTAGACAGGCTTTGAGGAACCAGAGATAGCAAGTTATAGCAAAGTCTTTGTTTCATATGGCCTTTCTCCAACTTATTGCGTTTCTCAGCCAATTATCCCTTCCTTTCCTCCACTGTGCTCCCTCAACACCCAGCTGAACCCACCCTCGGGTCACCCGATTCTGGCACAGGTCACTTGACAGTCATTAACAGCAATATGTAACACACAGAGGTTGAGCACCCAAATTATTTTCAGGCGGATTTACACACACGATGACCCGATTCCATACTGCGAGGTGGCTGCATGGAGAGAATGCGCGACTTGCCTAAGGTCGCACAGCTGGACTTAAAAGTCAGCAACCTCATCGCTGCCACTACTGCTTCCCGAGTTTCTTCTCTCTTTTTGGAGCTACGCTTCCAAACAAGGCCGCGGCCCACGGCGGGCAGGGCGTCCTGCAGCCAACGGCGCTCCCCACCAGCTCCTCTGGTTCGGTGGCCGGCACGGCGCACGGAGCCCCCAACCCAACCGCCCCACCATAGAAACCATCCAGCGGGCAGCCGCTGCTCTGCACACTCACCAGCCGCGCGCGCTGCCTGGGCAACAGCCAGAAGGCACTTCCGCCTCCCAGGAAAGTCCCGCCCACTGCCACCGGCCGCCTTTGTAGCACTGGGGGGCGGGGCTCGTCCGGGGCGGGGCCCAAAGCCGGGGGCGGGGCCTTCGGACGGCCAGGTTCCGCCTCCTCGCGCTGGGCTCTCTCCCTCCCAGCGGTCCCTCACTACCCACCCCCAACCCCCGGTCACCGAAACCAAAGCGGGCAGCCATCTCCCTCTAGGCCCCAAAATTTGCTCCAGGGAATGCTATGAGTCAGCAGCAGCCCTCTCAGCCAGCCCCTCAAGGCCGCAATCGCGGCCCTCCGCCCACACCTTCACTATCGGCCATTTAAAACCCCCAAAGAGGGACAGGCCACCGTCCAGCTGGCACTGATTTTTATTGCGCACATCTCCTTGGACCCATGGGCTTCCAGGGCAGAGAGCATTTACCCCGAGAACGCCGCAGTCTGCGGGTACCTGGGAATTTTGCGTGATGCGCCAGCGGTGTGGCTGTCTCCTGTTCACAAATGTGGTCGCATTTTTGGCCCCCTGATTTGTCTCCAGCTTTGTAAAGACGCGCTGATCGGCCTCCT
Organism: Tragulus kanchil; assembly: GCA_022376925.1. Taxonomy (NCBI): domain Eukaryota; kingdom Metazoa; phylum Chordata; class Mammalia; order Artiodactyla; family Tragulidae; genus Tragulus; species Tragulus kanchil. The sequence continues at coordinate 10,852,465 of JAIOJX010000006.1, read as the reverse complement.
CTGACTCTAGCTAGACTTTCAGCGTCGCCACTGCGCATTATCTAGACTAGGTCTTGGCAGGTGGTTCTTTCTTGTAATGGCTATTCACCCCAAACAAGATCCCTCAAGAGGGTGAGGTCCGTATTGCCCACATCTTTCACTCCCCACAGCACCACGCAGCAAATGCACGAGGCAATCTCTCAAACCAACACACACACAGAGAGAGAGAGAGAGAGAGAGAGAGAGAGAGAGAGAGAGAAAGCTCTTCTATTTCCAGAAACACCCAACGACTCTCCCCTACCTCTTCTTTGTCGGATTCCTTGATCTGGTCTCTGCATGCCTCTTTTTCCCCAGCTTCTACTTCTTCTCTTTGGTCTGCCATTTCTTCAGACATCTCTCGGATGGATCTTGCTGCCCCTGGATCTCCACTTGTAGCTAGAACGTTAAGTGGTGATAGAGAAGCTGATACCTGTAGCTCATCACATTTTCCTGGATATGGGGAACGGAGGGTCCCTGGGAGAGAAATGAAGATTCAGGTGTTAAATGCTGTGTCAGAGTGGAGGGAGGAGGGGCGGAGGGGGCGGCTGCCCAGCTGATGTCAGATTTTCAGATGAGCAGGGTCTCACGCAGTCTGTACTGACTTCACTGCAGGGGCTGTCTCCGGTCCAGACCACCCCGTCTGAGGGGGGAGTCTGCCTGGGATCCGCTACTTCCAGTTCCTTTGGGGAGGGCTCTAGTCCCGACGCTGGATGTCTGCATGGGGGAGGGGCAGGTGGTGAGACACTGACGGTGGGGATGTGCGCAGGGGCTGCAGGCAGCAGCCAGGCTCCCCCACTGGCCAGACAGTTGGTATGTGCCAGGATCTGAGCGGCTCCTTCTAGCATCCTTCACCCTTCAGGTGTCCACCAGCGCTGGAGCTGCCGAAGCAGGGCCCAGGCCTCCGCTGGCCTCTGACCCGAGCCTCCCCAGTGGCCTTCTCGGTATTACCTGCTTCTACTGCTGCTGGGTCAGATCTTCTCAGCCGCAACTCCCTGCAAGGTGGGGCGCCCATCCTAGGCAGGTTTTGGTGCACCCCACTGATCATCTTACCCAGGACCTCCCTCGCTGCCTGTGGCCTCAGGTGAGTAGGGAGCATCCTGCTTTTCTCCCTTTTGGGGCTCAAGGGGGCAGGTGGGGGCTAGGCACCCTGTTCACTAGGGCGGGGCTCTTTCTAGTTGTGGTTTTCAGAGCTGGAAACACACATAGTTTGAGGGTGGTAAAGCCTTCAATCATTCTTCTGTTTAATGATCTGTAGCCCAGGCTGTGTAGGAGTTCGGGAGCATCTTGTCCCACCTCTTCACTTCCTTGGCTGAGGAAGGCAGGGATGGGAAAGGCCACCAAGGCTGAGGATTAGGGGAGTAAAATACTGGGGCATATGACCCAGCCTTGTAAAGGCTGAGAGGTGTAATTGGGGAAAGGGCCTTCAGCTGAGATTGTGCAGGGCCCCAGCATGCTCTCTGCTCTCTTTTCTCCAGGATGAAAGGGGAGACCCCTGTGAACAGCACTATGAGTATTGGGCAAGCCCGCAAGATGGTGGAACAGCTTAAGATTGAAGCCAGCTTGTGCCGAATAAAGGTGGGTGGGGCCCTGGATCCCGTGAGTTGGGAGGCTCTACATAGGTGCGCAAACCTCAGGCTCAGAGACGCTTTTACTGACTCCCTGAGATCGTGGGAGGAGTCCTGGGGTCCCTAAAGAAAGCTGGCCCCGGTCTCTGTCAGTGAGGAGGGCAGAGAGGACTGTCTTAATTAAGGAGCCCTAGAAATGGCAAAAGATCATCTATTCGAGGCTGCAGTCTACTTGGGGATTTTTGGCTAACAAATTCCCCTCCAGGTGTCCAAGGCAGCAGCAGACCTGATGACTTACTGTGATGCCCACGCCTGTGAGGATCCCCTCATCACCCCTGTGCCCACTTCGGAGAACCCTTTCCGGGAGAAGAAATTCTTCTGTGCTCTCCTCTGAGCTGCCCTGTTCCTCCTCCCGGCTCTTCATCGTTCCCTCTCCCGGGCCCTTCCTTATTTATGTCAGTAGCCGTTGTGAAACCCCGAGGGTCCCTGCATCCTTCCCCGAGCCCCTGCCCAGCCCTGCGAGGCTGTCTGAAGCACCAGCCCTCCCTCACCTGTCTGCCGACTCCATTTCCTCGCCCACTGGGGCCGACCCAAAGCACCCCAGCCTCGCGGCCCCCGTGGCTCCGCCCACAGAAGGGCCGTCGGGCTCCGCCTGCGTCCTGCCGGCTCCCTGTGACCCGCTCGGACCGTGGAGGAGGGGTGGGCTGGGTGCGCTCTCAGTCTCACCTGCAGCTGGTGGAAGGGTGAAAACCGTTTGAGGGTGGTAAAGCCTTCAATCATTCTTCTGTTTAATGATCTGTAGCCCAGGCTGTGTAGGAGTTCGGGAGCATCTTGTCCCACCTCTTCACTTCCTTGGCTGAGGAAGGCAGGGATGGGAAAGGCCACCAAGGCTGAGGATTAGGGGAGTAAAATACTGGGGCATATGACCCAGCCTTGTAAAGGCTGAGAGGTGTAATTGGGGAAAGGGCCTTCAGCTGAGATTGTGCAGGGCCCCAGCATGCTCTCTGCTCTCTTTTCTCCAGGATGAAAGGGGAGACCCCTGTGAACAGCACTATGAGTATTGGGCAAGCCCGCAAGATGGTGGAACAGCTTAAGATTGAAGCCAGCTTGTGCCGAATAAAGGTGGGTGGGGCCCTGGATCCCGTGAGTTGGGAGGCTCTACATAGGTGCGCAAACCTCAGGCTCAGAGACGCTTTTACTGACTCCCTGAGATCGTGGGAGGAGTCCTGGGGTCCCTAAAGAAAGCTGGCCCCGGTCTCTGTCAGTGAGGAGGGCAGAGAGGACTGTCTTAATTAAGGAGCCCTAGAAATGGCAAAAGATCATCTATTCGAGGCTGCAGTCTACTTGGGGATTTTTGGCTAACAAATTCCCCTCCAGGTGTCCAAGGCAGCAGCAGACCTGATGACTTACTGTGATGCCCACGCCTGTGAGGATCCCCTCATCACCCCTGTGCCCACTTCGGAGAACCCTTTCCGGGAGAAGAAATTCTTCTGTGCTCTCCTCTGAGCTGCCCTGTTCCTCCTCCCGGCTCTTCATCGTTCCCTCTCCCGGGCCCTTCCTTATTTATGTCAGTAGCCGTTGTGAAACCCCGAGGGTCCCTGCATCCTTCCCCGAGCCCCTGCCCAGCCCTGCGAGGCTGTCTGAAGCACCAGCCCTCCCTCACCTGTCTGCCGACTCCATTTCCTCGCCCACTGGGGCCGACCCAAAGCACCCCAGCCTCGCGGCCCCCGTGGCTCCGCCCACAGAAGGGCCGTCGGGCTCCGCCTGCGTCCTGCCGGCTCCCCTGTGACCCGCTCGGACCGTGGAGGGAGGGGTGGGCTGGGTGCGCGCTCTCAGTCTCACCTGCAGCTGGTGGAAGGGTGAAAACCGTTTGAAGAATAAAGTCATCCAGGGTCTCAGAGGACACCTGCTGTGCTACCGTTCTTGGGGGAGAGGGTCATCAGTCAATCGATTTGGTGGCGGGTGCGACCGGTAGAAAGGCTTGCGCTAAGCAGGGCACAGGGCCGGTCAAAGCGCGTTTAGACCGTCTCTGGCAGCGGAGATGCGCCGGGTTAGAGGGGATGGCGGGCGCGAGAGCGCGTCTCCACTGAAAGGGTTACGTTAGACACTCGGAGGCTACGGAGAGCGTTCACACACACGTACACAAGAACGCGACGAAAACGAATGGAAAATAAAGGATACGAAACAGGAGGCCTTCGGCGGGGGATCCAGAGAGGGGGGAGGAGCTTGGCTGCCGCTCCCGGCGAGGGGCGGGGCTTCCTGCTAAGATGGCGGCGCCCGCAGCGCTGCCCTCCAAGATGGCGGCCGCCGGGGGCCGCGCCAGCGTGGCGGCCACGCGCCGCCGCCGCTCCCGGTCCGGGCCTTCTCGGCGGGGCCCGTACCCAAAATGGCGGCTCCAGGCATCCAGAGTTCCCAGTATGGTCCTTTCCGTGCCCGTCTGTCTCAAAATGGCTGCCCGTGTCCTCGCCAACTAGATACCCGCTCCTGCCCGACCCGGAGGCTGGCGCCGACGTCCGCCCGAGCCAGGGGGAGGCACGTGGGCGGCTAAAACCGGAGGTCTTGGGACAAGGGGACCCCAGCAAGCACGCCGGTGTAGGCGCGGGTCGAGTGGATCTTAACGAGAGATTCTAGGTCTCTACAGCTTGCCCGGTGGACGCTCCTTTGGAGCGGAAACAAGGGTGCAGACAATGCCCGGCACCGTTCCGCTGGGGGTGCTGGTCCTTTGGAGCCTTTCATTCTCCCTAGGAGTCGGGTACGCCCTCAGCTGCTCAGTTTGGGCTTCCTGGCAGAGCTGGGGCTTGCTCCCACGTCCCACTCATTCAGACCCAGTGTGTCACGTCTGCGAGGATGAGTGTCCACGCCCCTGGTTCGCCTGCCACCGCTCGAGGGGGTCCAGCCAGCCCGCTGCCTGGCCAGAGGATTGTCTCACGAGCGCCTCCTGGACTTAGGCTTGGCAGAAGCTTATGAAGCCCCCGAACACTTTTCTTGAAGCCTCTTCCAAGGGAAGGAAAGACAGATGCGGAGGTGGGACCAGGGCCAGGGCAGAGAAGGTAACTGTCGCAGAATGTCTGCTCCTGGTGGGTTGAGAGTTCCCACCCCCGGTGCAGGGGTACATCCTTCCTGGGGGAAGCCCGAATCAGCTCGTGGTTTGACCTGGGATATACTTGGGGGAAGGGGGACTGCCTTGCAGTAGGAGGGGGTGACCGACATTATAGAAAGCAAACCCCCAGCTTCCCCACGCCTTCACACGGGAAGACAGCAAGGGGAGAAAAGAGAGGAAACCAAAGGAATAACTTAGTTTCACATGGAAGTCTCCACAGGCTCCAGGGGTACCCAGTGAATGTGGGGAGCTGTTGATGAATTCCTGAGCCCTAATAGGCCCTGGAGATATTTAAGTAATCCCCTCATCCTAGAGAGGAAGAAATGGGGGAAAGTAACCTGGCCTCCCTCCTGAAGTGGGGACCTACCCATATTCTGTTCAGGAAGTTGCTTAGGTTTTAGTGCCTGTTGAAAACTCTTGTAGGATCAAGTTTTTGGTTTTTTTTCCTTTTAATCCCCTCATCCTGTCAGTGTCTGGCATATAGCATGCATTTACATATCTAATGATTATACTGTACATGCTTAAACGGAAATCAGGGCACAGAAAGAACCTTTTCTCTTTTCCTTCGTTAATCACAGTGGTGGGCAAATTCCAGAGGAGTGAGGGAAAATTTCCACATCAGACTTTGTAGAAAGTCAGGAGTGCTCCAAAAATATAATCTAGGGCTTCCCTGGTAGTCCAGTGGGTAAAGAGTCCGCCCTGCAGTGCAAGGGGCACTGGTTCGATCCCTGGCCCAGGAAGACCCCACAGGCCTCGGCGCAGCTGGACTGCTGTGTCCAATTAGGAGCCAGTGGTCTGGGGTGCATGCGCCCAGAGTCAGTGCTCTGTAGTGAGAGGCCACGGCAACGGAGGCCCACACATGCCAGAATAAAGATGGACAAAAATAAAAAACCAATAAAAGGCCATAATTCATATATATACATATAATCTTGATATTAGGTTATTAAAAAATACTAAAAAAGCAGCCTCTGCTCAATTTTTCTGCATAATTTTCATACTCATAAGATTAGGGGTGAATGGCTGCAGCGCTAGTTAGGAGAAAGCCGGGGTTAGACTAGAGACAAGGCATGAGCTGTAAATAACCACTTAAAATGAATAGTTATAACACTGAGTAACAAGTATCCTAGAGAATGGGCAGACATGGAGATCGAGGACAGTCTCTGGGCCCACATCTGGGCCATGTCTGAAGCGGGAAGTCATGGCAGCAACTAGGTGCCATCACTGCTTCAGAAGCCTAGAACCCTGACTGTCACAGGCCTGCAGGACTGTCCAGTCTTCATAAGCCCTGACCATTTGCTAGAAATTGCAATCAAGGTCAGTTTCCATGCTAGGACTTTGTCAATTTGTACCTTCTCATGCTACAAATTCACTAGGAAAGAATCCCCATCAAGCATCTTCTGCTAAGTAGGCGCTTCCTTTTAAGTGGTCATTTGTTGTTCCCGACCCAGGCTTTGAACCCACGGCTCCTGTAATGGCAGGCAGATTCTTTACCACTGAGTCACCAAGGCTTCCCTGAATGGTAATTATTCGCAAATAAACTTATCTGGCTCCTAGACAGAACTCTACATTTATCCTTAAACATTCCAACGGCTTTTTAGTATAGGCCAGATATACACACATCATGAGTTACAATCTACTTTCTTCTTGGACTGCAAAATCAAACCAGACAATCCTAAAAGAAATTAACTCTGAATATTCATTGGAAGGACTAATGCTGAAGCTCCAATACTTTGGCCGCCTAAGTGAAGAGCTGCCTATTGGAAAAGGCCCTGATGCTGGGAAAGATTGAAGGCGGTAGAAGCGGACAGAGGACGAGATGGTTGGATAGCATCGCCAACTCAACAGACAGGAGTTGGGCGTGCTGCCGTCAGGGGCTGCAGTCGGACGTGATTGAGGGCCTGAACAATACCACCAAGTGGTATTAGTAAAAGCAAGCACTTAAGTAAGCCAACAAACTGAGTGAAGGTACGGCTGGTTCCCAGTGAAGCAGGGATGCCAGAATAAAGATGGACAAAAATAAAAAACCAATAAAAGGCCATAATTCATATATATACATATAATCTTGATATTAGGTTATTAAAAAATACTAAAAAAGCAGCCTCTGCTCAATTTTTCTGCATAATTTTCATACTCATAAGATTAGGGGTGAATGGCTGCAGCGCTAGTTAGGAGAAAGCCGGGGTTAGACTAGAGACAAGGCATGAGCTGTAAATAACCACTTAAAATGAATAGTTATAACACTGAGTAACAAGTATCCTAGAGAATGGGCAGACATGGAGATCGAGGACAGTCTCTGGGCCCACATCTGGGCCATGTCTGAAGCGGGAAGTCATGGCAGCAACTAGGTGCCATCACTGCTTCAGAAGCCTAGAACCCTGACTGTCACAGGCCTGCAGGACTGTCCAGTCTTCATAAGCCCTGACCATTTGCTAGAAATTGCAATCAAGGTCAGTTTCCATGCTAGGACTTTGTCAATTTGTACCTTCTCATGCTACAAATTCACTAGGAAAGAATCCCCATCAAGCATCTTCTGCTAAGTAGGCGCTTCCTTTTAAGTGGTCATTTGTTGTTCCCGACCCAGGCTTTGAACCCACGGCTCCTGTAATGGCAGGCAGATTCTTTACCACTGAGTCACCAAGGCTTCCCTGAATGGTAATTATTCGCAAATAAACTTATCTGGCTCCTAGACAGAACTCTACATTTATCCTTAAACATTCCAACGGCTTTTTAGTATAGGCCAGATATACACACATCATGAGTTACAATCTACTTTCTTCTTGGACTGCAAAATCAAACCAGACAATCCTAAAAGAAATTAACTCTGAATATTCATTGGAAGGACTAATGCTGAAGCTCCAATACTTTGGCCGCCTAAGTGAAGAGCTGCCTATTGGAAAAGGCCCTGATGCTGGGAAAGATTGAAGGCGGTAGAAGCGGACAGAGGACGAGATGGTTGGATAGCATCGCCAACTCAACAGACAGGAGTTGGGCGTGCTGCCGTCCAGGGGCTGCAGTCGGACGTGATTGAGGGCCTGAACAATACCACCAAGTGGTATTAGTAAAAGCAAGCACTTAAGTAAGCCAACAAACTGAGTGAAGGTACGGCTGGTTCCCAGATGAAAGCAGGGCAGAATGGGAAGACAGAAGTAGCTCTGAAAGCCACCCTTGGTTGGAACCCAATATAACTTCAGGAGCAGCATCAGAAATAAAGCAAGCCCCCACTGACACCCTCCACCCCATCAGCGCAGCCACAGAGAAGAGGATGAATTCAATCCAAATGGTTATTTATTCTAAAACTGGAAGCTACCGTGCCTACATTTTTTTTTTTTTTTTTTTGCCAGAATGTTGTAATGAGAACAGGGGAGGAAAAAGTTACAGATGTAAACAATGACACAGTTACATTTTTTAAAACGGGGAAGACCCTTTTTTTACTGGCCACTTCCAAGAATGCTTTACAGGTTGTGCAAAAACATTTACAGGCTCCATGTGGTGTTTGTTTTACTCACAACTTTTCCATCTACAACAACTACAACAGACGTCTGATAAAACACGAAACAAGTCTTCTAAGGAAAATAAGGTTAGGAATCCCTCCTGTTAATCCACATTTCCCCCTTAACATTTTTTTTTTCCCATAATAAACAGACACAAACAAAACCCAGACATCCACTGTTGCTGCGAGTGATCTCTTGGACTAAACTGACAAGGACGTGGAAGTTTCACCCTCCAACCACCTAGAAAGAGCTTTTTATAAAAAGAGGACTTAAAGGTGTCAAAAGTGAAGAGCAAGTACCCTCTGGCCAAAACCCAAAGCTTCAACTGTTTGTCCCCACCCCTGTCCCGAGGGCCTACCAAGTCCAAACCCCACTGTAGACCACAAAAAGATGCTGTCTGCTGGAGGACTAAACATTTGAATAGGGGTGGCAGTTTCTGCCTCAGAATCAATTTTCTGTTACAATCTTGCTCTAAGGGAATCTCTTTGGGCTCCAGTTTTTACCTCCTTGCCCCAACACTATGAGCAAAGCTTTCTCAAAAACTCCCCTTAATGGTAATAAAAAGTTAGTGGGTAACAAGAGAGTTCAGGCAATCACTTCACCCACTGCCACACACCTCCCCACAGAAGCAGGAAAGGGCATCGCCGTGAGCAAACAAACGTCTTGCCTACTAGCACGCCATTCCAGCCTCTGGGTAAGAGGTCCCGGCAGAGCAGAAGGTGTGCCAGGTGACTCTACAGGGCCAGAACCAGGGCCCGGGCACCCTCCTGGGCACAGCAGTCACCATGAGAGATGGGGGACAGAAATCAAATCTCAGCACAGAATTTTCAACAGACTGCCCAGGTAAGGAAGTGGAAGTGTTTTCTAGTGGCACAACCCGGGAATCCCCTCGCCAGGAAGTGCAACAGTGTGAGGTGTTCGCTGAGTAAGCTCTTGGCTGACACAATGCTGAGCAGGAAAGTAAATGAAAACAGAATCTCAGTATTCAAAGGGCATTCCCACATTCCCATAGTCTTGAACGAGCAACCTGAAGCTGTCAAGAAATGGGAGGGTGTCAGTAAAGTTACAAACAGAAACTATTCCAGACTTGACTTAAATCTCTTGTCTAGAGGCCTCTCGGGGCCATGCAGAGAAGGCACCCCAGGAGGAGTCCTGTTGGAACAAGTCGGGAAGGGGTGCTCCCGTTCATGCACACGCTCACATTCACGCTCTTCCCGAGTTCCGGCAGCCCCACTGAGCTGCCTCCCACCCCCCACCCTCCCCGCTTCTATTCACTCTCTACCTGTGTATCAAAAAAGCCAGCAGGGCCCTGGCCCTCCACACTGTATAAAATAGTCGCTATTCTCAGCACCTGGGCCCAGCAGCCCACACCACAGGATTCACTTATATACATATCCTGCTGCAGTGAAAAGAATCCTGCTTCGTCTCTGTGTGAGCTGAAACCCTGAGAAACGTTCCTTCTCTAGAACTCTAAGAGGACAGATTCTCTAACGGAGATGATTTCAGAGAGACTTCCCGCCTGTCTCAACCTTGGAAGACAGAGAGCGCAGAGACAGGCAGAAGACAATCTTCAGACTGAGGGCAGCCATACCAACGCTTCCCGGAGACCTTATGGAAATCCACTAACAGGCACAGAGAGGCTGCAAAATGTCCTGCCCCGCAGTGAGGAGCAGTCCCCACGCCTCCTTGGCCTGGAGATTCTGTATAACAGAACTGCCCGTCTGGTAGTCTCCAGGCCTCTGCCAATAGCCAAGTGGAGACAGGGAATCCAACGGCCTCCCAGCCCACCGGACCAGATATCCCAAGAGGGAAAGGTCGGTAAAGAAAATACAAACGGTTACTTGGTGCACGTGATTGAGAAGAGCCAATCGTTTATTTTCACTGCCCCCCGTCACAAGCTCTCCCTCTGCCCAGCTCCCGCCTGCTGGGGCGAGTGGGCGCCCTCACACGCTCCCCACCTCTCCACACCACCTTGCCGTCACTCTCCCTTCCTCAGCCGCCAGCCCAGCTGCCATAGAATGTCAAAAAGGTGACAGTTTCAATCCTTCTCCTGTCCGACTGCAGGGTGTACAGGACAGGCAGCCCCAAGTGCCGCTTTCTGAGCAAATGTATTTTTGGATTACAAATATCTAACTAGTTTGAAATGTTTTATAGAATAAGACAATATTCTTTTCAACAAACTTTAAAAAAAATGTACAGTTTTGTTGTTTCCACCGCCCCCCTCCCCCACCCCTGCTTGCGCACCCTCCCCCACCGCCCCTCCCCGGCAGCTCAGCCCCACCCCGACAGCCCCTGTTTTCCTTGGTTGTGTTTTTGGGGGTGCTTGGCAACCCCAGAGATTCAGCTTCGTGGCTGACAGGCGACCATGACAGGGGTTTCACCGATACCCCTGGTAACCGTAGTAGTTCCTGTAGTATCGGTCTCTGTCCTGGGGATGGTGGTAGTAGTAATTCTGCCACTGGAAGAAAGGGGACACCCCATCATGCGGAGCCACGGCGGCTGAGGATGGAGAGCGGGCCACGCCGCCCTCTGGCCCCGCCCCGCCCCCCATCTCTCCAGCCCCGATACTCACATCCCGATTGTACTGTCTGTAGTAGTCCCTGTATCGGCTGTACTCATACTCCCGCCCGTAGAAGCGATCGTAGTCTCCCCGGTATCGATCGTAGAAATTACGGTAGCCCTGAGGAGAGGAGAGAGATGCGGCGTGAAGACACAGGGCTCCGCAGCGGCCCGATCACTGCTAGCCCCCACGTGACAGGAGGCGTAGCTTTGTTTGGTACTATAAAAGGCTTAGTCTTCCCAGGATAAATTCTGCCAGGAGAACAAATGAAACGGGCAAAACCCTAAGCCCTGAGGAAACAGCCCAAACCACTCTGCTCCCCAAGCCACGAGGAGCGGCTGCCCGGCCCAGAGGGAGGAGCAGAGGAGAGCTGCACTCACCCCTCTGTTTCCAGACTGCCCCCAGCACTGCTGCCCGTAGGCCCGGTTGTCGTAGCCTCGGCGCTGCCCGCCCACTGGAAGAGAAACGGAGAGCGCGCTCAGACAGCGGGCACGGGGTTCTGGCTCCACAGCGGAGTGGAAATCAAAAAGTCGGAGCCAAAGGCAATTCTGGGGGAAGAGGAGGCCTGCTTCCGGCAGGCTCACACAATGTTAATCAAAGGACCAGCCAGGATCTTTTAAAAAGTCTGAGGGGGTAGGGCAGAGGAATAGAGACACAAGGAAACCAAGCCACCTTGGTTTCACCTTCTGAAGCTCCCCAATTCCTGCAGACCATGTAAGATGGCAAAAGGACATATGGCAGAGTCAGAAACACGAGTGAAAGAAACTCTCATCTGTAGAGTCGCAGACTTTCAGCCCTGGAAGGGACCATATAACCCAGACCCATCATTTTATACAAATGAACAAAGTCTAAATGTCAAGCTCTTCTAGGGTAGGAACCGTTGATACTCCCAGTGCCTAGCGCACAGCAGGCACTCAAAACATTTTGTGGACTTACACTTAAATTACACACACACACAGACACACATTTTAATGCACAATGAATGCATATTGTTGAGGGAGGCAGGGGGGAGTTAACTGACCAACTAGATCATCGGGACAGGAAATGAATTCCAGTAATAAGCTAGCTTACTCTATAATGCCCAAATTACTGAATATCGCATTCACTTTCTGATCTACACAGCAGGGCTAACTTAATGGACAAAGCAGCAAGATAAAAGGTAAGAATCTGATTTCACTGCACAAATTCTTCAGATAAACTACAACAGTGAAGGGAGTATCCATATGTAAAAACTGAAAACTAGATAAATGAGCAGGCTCAAGCACTGCTCTTCAAACTCTTGCTGAAAACATAACTACCTTTTAAAGGTTATGGGACAAGCACAGGAAACTGGGAGTAAAGGACCTAGGGAGAAATAAGCTCCATAAAGAAGGGATGTCTTTACTGGTGGTGACCCAGCGTGGCTGCTATGCCTTTCCTTGTGGGTCCAGATCAAAACGGACAGACGAAGGCTGGAGTTGGCAGGTCCCCAGGACTCACCGTAGCCTTGGCCTCGGCTTCGGTTCTGCCGGTTGCGCTTGTTTCGATTATTTCGGCGGTTTGTCCGCTTTTCAGAGGGGGGCAGCAGCTTCCGTGCCTCCTCCTTGTACTTAGTGACAATGGGCTGAGCTTCCTCCTTCTCCAGCTCCCCATATGTCACCTCATCCATATAGTCACATTTTTCAGGCAGGGAGAAGTTGGCTGGAAGAGGGAGAGAGAACCTTTGTGGGCCTCCAAGTGCACAAATGGGTAAGATCTCATAATGAAAACTCCACTACAGGAAGAACAGGATTTTCTAAGCCTCAACTATTATTTTTTTTAGCCCCAACTATCAATGCACAAAAATGTGCTGGGTTCACTGAGTGTTTCCCTAACCGTAACCGCCTCGGGCAAAGGGCTATCTGCACACTGTGGATTTACAAGTTCTCAAGTGATCCATAATAAATTAGGAGTGAACTGGGTTAAGGTTTCTTATCAGGACAGACGCAGGCAGCCAGAGGCTAAAAGTAACTGAGAAAGTTCTGGTGCTGGTTAGATAAGAAACACACTTTAAGAGACGCAAGGAGAGTGACCCAGGCCTAAAAGCACTACTCACTTATACAAGAACAAGCAACAGGAACACAGGGTCTCACCAACCACCTGCGCAGGATGGATCAGCACTAGTCTCCAGGCTGCTAGTCTCTAAATATCGAGTTCAGAGGCTGAGTCCCAGTGGAATTCAGTTCAGTGAGGCACTCCTGATTGTTAGTTAGATGAATCCAAGCAGTCCTCAGTTTCATAAAATTGAACTAAATTCCTCCAAATGCTTGAGTATCAGTTACAGACTGGCCTAGTTCATTCTGAATCAAGTTGAGCTCTTCAGTGAGTAACCACCTTCCATGCCCAGGCATTACCAGAACTCAAGAGCCAGCAGCTGACAGCCCTGGTGGGATGCCAGGAGCTGAAGGTGGCATGGGGAAAAACCAAACTGGGAAGTGAACAGCGAAACTCTAGGTCAATCAAGAAGGTTAATTTTGCCTTCCAGGGAATCCGGCTGTAAGGTTCTGCACTGTACATACTAAAAATCAACACAAATAACAAAAGTACAAAACAAACCTAATGTGACACTAGAAATCAAAACATACTGATGAGATCATTCACTCCAACCACCAGCATTTTAATCTAAACCATCAGACTGTCCCATCTCTAGAATCTCAGTTCAGCGAAGGCAGAGCTTCATTTCACTCCTTCCCTAGGTCCAGAACAGCACTGGACAAAGAGTAGACCCTCCTAAGTATTCACTAAATGAATAACTGACTCACTGAAGCCTCTGCCTTGAGTTTTAACTATCCTGTGGACTATAACCATTTCTTTTTTGAGTTTTAACAGAATGAATCAAGGGGTTATTACTTCACCATTCATTCTGCTCATTCACTAATTCACAAGCGCTGTGCTAAGCCCCTTCAGTCATGTCTGACTCTTGGCGACCCCCTGGACTGTAGTACGCCAGGCTTCTCTGTCCATGGGATTCTCCAGGCAAGAAGACTGGAGTGGGTGACCACTTCCTACTTCGGGTGTCTTCTCAACCCAGGGATCGAACGAACCCACGTCTCTTATGCTCTTGCACTGACGGGCAAGTTCTTTACCACTAGCGCCACCTGGGAAGCCCTAATCCATAAGTAATCACATCCGTTAATTTATTCCTCAGATTTATACTTAACACACATGGACAATCCTCCAGGTGGTAAGAGGCCCTAGGACAGTGGGCATGGACCAAGGACAAGGTCCCTAGCCTGTAGTTTAGCCCACCTTTCATCTCCAGCATTATAGACTCAGGCACATCGTCTCCCTCCACTTCCTTCCTCAGCTCCAGCCTCTTCTTCCAGTCCTCCTCATTAGGGACAACCACCACCACCTTCCGGGAGAAAGTCTTAAACAGCAGTAGCTTCCGCCGTTGGCCAGAGTTGTACACATTACACTAGGGACAGAAAGAGCAGATGTTTTAGGAAAATAAAAGATTCAGTTACAGAGCCTAGCAGATCAAGTTGAGCTCTTCAGTGAGTAACCACCTTCCATGCCCAGGCATTACCAGAACTCAAGAGCCAGCAGCTGACAGCCCTGGTGGGATGGAGCTGAAGGTGGCATGGGGAAAAACCAAACTGGGAAGTGAACAGCGAAACTCTAGGTCAATCAAGAAGGTTAATTTTGCCTTCCAGGGAATCCGGCTGTAAGGTTCTGCACTGTACATACTAAAAATCAACACAAATAACAAAAGTACAAAACAAACCTAATGTGACACTAGAAATCAAAACATACTGATGAGATCATTCACTCCAACCACCAGCATTTTAATCTAAACCATCAGACTGTCCCATCTCTAGAATCTCAGTTCAGCGAAGGCAGAGCTTCATTTCACTCCTTCCCTAGGTCCAGAACAGCACTGGACAAAGAGTAGACCCTCCTAAGTATTCACTAAATGAATAACTGACTCACTGAAGCCTCTGCCTTGAGTTTTAACTATCCTGTGGACTATAACCATTTCTTTTTTGAGTTTTAACAGAATGAATCAAGGGGTTATTACTTCACCATTCATTCTGCTCATTCACTAATTCACAAGCGCTGTGCTAAGCCCCTTCAGTCATGTCTGACTCTTGGCGACCCCCTGGACTGTAGTACGCCAGGCTTCTCTGTCCATGGGAGGCTCCAGGCAAGAAGACTGGAGTGGGTGACCACTTCCTACTTCGGGTGTCTTCTCAACCCAGGGATCGAACGAACCCACGTCTCTTATGCTCTTGCACTGACGGGCAAGTTCTTTACCACTAGCGCCACCTGGGAAGCCCTAATCCATAAGTAATCACATCCGTTAATTTATTCCTCAGATTTATACTTAACACACATGGACAATCCTCCAGGTGGTAAGAGGCCCTAGGACAGTGGGCATGGACCAAGGACAAGGTCCCTAGCCTGTAGTTTAGCCCACCTTTCATCTCCAGCATTATAGACTCAGGCACATCGTCTCCCTCCACTTCCTTCCTCAGCTCCAGCCTCTTCTTCCAGTCCTCCTCATTAGGGACAACCACCACCACCTTCCGGGAGAAAGTCTTAAACAGCAGTAGCTTCCGCCGTTGGCCAGAGTTGTACACATTACACTAGGGACAGAAAGAGCAGATGTTTTAGGAGTAAAAAGATTCAAGCAACACTTCACGAGGACCTTTCACAAGTGAGGCACAAGATTAGAAGACTTATCTACACAGTCTCGGAATTCTTCAAAAGCTACGTGATATTATCCTGTTTGAGCCCATATAAAACCTGAGACTCAGAGAGACCAAGACCTGTTCAAGGTCACAAGGCTAGTAAGTGGTGGGGCCGTGAATCCAAAGCGCCAACATTCTGTCACCTCTAGAACGTTGTTTATGGTCTGGGTCCAGACACCCTCTGGTAAACACATTGAGCAGTGTATCTCCAAGTTCAAAAATATTACACCCATAACACTCGGTCATAATTGGATAACCAATTGGATAACCTTAATTAGTCTTTATTAGTAGTAGTTTTTTAAAAAATTTTTATATTTTATTTTTTGGCTGCACTGGGTCTTCACTGTGGTGCACGGGCTTGTTGTGGCAGGTGGGCTCAGCTGCCCCTAGGCATGTGGGATCTTAGTTCCCCAACCAGGGTTTGAACCCTGCATTGGAAGGTGAATTCTTAACCACTGGACCACCAGGGAAATCCCCTATTATTATGATTATTTTTTAATTTTTTACAGAATTTTGTTGTTTTATGCCAAGCATCACTTAATTCAGTCTATATATATACACCTGATTTTGACTTTGAGCAATTTTATCAAATTAAATGGATCCCATTAGATTTCTTTTGAATGTCTGAACAATACCTGGTCAAGAATGAAGTTCCTCTTTGTCCTGGAAGCAATCTGGACCAGCTTACTAAGGCACTGGGAGGCTTGCTGAACTAAAAGGTCTCGGCTTTTGGGGTCCATCTCTGGCTCCTCGAGCCCCTTCATCTGATGAGTTTAGGAGGAAGGGAAACAGAAGTTACACAGTAAGTTAAAGCCCAAGAGTCACTGGTAAATGCCACGTCAGTTCACTGCCATTCCTCAGTGCTGTGAATATTGTTCATTTCCTACAGGACTTATTTCTAGTCTCAAACTGTATATACGCCAGACTTCCACCAGCTTTCAGAAATCTGACAACACAGCAAAGGGGAGAAAAAAACTATCATAAACACAAACTGAGAACTCATTTCTTTGAAATGTTTGTGGGGCCTCTGTTCTCAGACACCTGAAAGACCAACTCCACTGGGAAAAGATCTGTAAGTTTCTTGGTACCTCAAGAGCAACTGATTTAACCCCTCCCAGCAACTCACCCTCATTTGATTGAGCACAGTCTCAGCTCCCAGGACATTGTATCTTTTCTCAGGGTTTTCTTTTGCGTATTTCAGTGCCCACTGGGTCTTTCCAGATCCAGGCAGTCCCACCATCAGAATCACCTGCAAGAAAGCAAAACCAGGGCTTCCCTGATGGCTCAGTGGATAAGAACCAATCTGCCAATGCAGGAGACACAGGTTTGATCCCTCATCTGGGAAGAGCTCACATACCACGGAGTAACTAAGCCCACACATCAACGAAGACCCAGCATAGTCACAAATAAATAAAGGTTAAAAAAAAAAAAAATCCCATGTATTTCCTCTTAAAAAAAAAAAAGAAAGAAAGAAAGCAAAACCAGGCATGCTATCAAAAACTGAGGGTCATGTTTACACAGCCCACCTCCCCAGCTGCCAGCTAGGCAAAGTTTTAGAAGAAAAGCGACCAACCCTCCATTCCAAGCGTGAGCATCCAGGTTCTACACACTCTCCAACATACCTCACACTCCTCGATGGTCTTGGGAGGGACCGCAGTGCGCACGCGCTCCTCAACAGGCACGGCATGGATGAACACAAACTCTCCTGGTGGTGGGAAGAAGGGCTCCTCCTTCTGACCAAAATTTAATTCTACACCACAATTTTTGCAGAGGACATGGGGTAGGAGGGCCCGGTCTGCCAGAGACTCCTTGTTGATACGGAATGCCACGCCAAGGTCTTCTCCGTTCTTGGAAAGGGTAAGTTCTACTTCTTCAGCTTAAATTCTACGACAAAAGACAAGAGCATTTACGGAAGGAAACAGAAGTTACACAGTAAGTTAAAGCCCAAGAGTCACTGGTAAATGCCACGTCAGTTCACTGCCATTCCTCAGTGCTGTGAATATTGTTCATTTCCTACAGGACTTATTTCTAGTCTCAAACTGTATATCGCCAGACTTCCACCAGCTTTCAGAAATCTGACAACACAGCAAAGGGGAGAAAAAAACTATCATAAACACAAACTGAGAACTCATTTCTTTGAAATGTTTGTGGGGCCTCTGTTCTCAGACACCTGAAAGACCAACTCCACTGGGAAAAGATCTGTAAGTTTCTTGGTACCTCAAGAGCAACTGATTTAACCCCTCCCAGCAACTCACCCTCATTTGATTGAGCACAGTCTCAGCTCCCAGGACATTGTATCTTTTCTCAGGGTTTTCTTTTGCGTATTTCAGTGCCCACTGGGTCTTTCCAGATCCAGGCAGTCCCACCATCAGAATCACCTGCAAGAAAGCAAAACCAGGGCTTCCCTGATGGCTCAGTGGATAAGAACCAATCTGCCAATGCAGGAGACACAGGTTTGATCCCTCATCTGGGAAGAGCTCACATACCACGGAGTAACTAAGCCCACACATCAACGAAGACCCAGCATAGTCACAAATAAATAAAGGTTAAAAAAAAAAAAAATCCCATGTATTTCCTCTAAAAAAAAAAAAGAAAGAAAGAAAGCAAAACCAGGCATGCTATCAAAAACTGAGGGTCATGTTTACACAGCCCACCTCCCCAGCTGCCAGCTAGGCAAAGTTTTAGAAGAAAAGCGACCAACCCTCCATTCCAAGCGTGAGCATCCAGGTTCTACACACTCTCCAACATACCTCACACTCCTCGATGGTCTTGGGAGGGACCGCAGTGCGCACGCGCTCCTCAACAGGCACGGCATGGATGAACACAAACTCTCCTGGTGGTGGGAAGAAGGGCTCCTCCTTCTGACCAAAATTTAATTCTACACCACAATTTTTGCAGAGGACATGGGGTAGGAGGGCCCGGTCTGCCAGAGACTCCTTGTTGATACGGAATGCCACGCCAAGGTCTTCTCCATTCTTGGAAAAGGAAAGTTCTACTTCTTCAGCTTCGAAATTCTACGACAAAAGACAAGAGCATTTACGGGCACACAGGGCTTGCGGCTCATGTATCTTATGATTCAGCCTGCAGAAAAGCAGCAGCTGATGGGAAGCAAAGTGCCCCCCACTGCCCTCCATCCACTCCTTACTACAAATCCGCAGTTTTCAGGAGCACTTACAGCAAAGCAGCCAATGACATCATTCTCCCCAAAAGTTTGGCCAAATTCCTCAAACTGTCCATTCTCAGCCTTGAGTGCTCGTCCATCAAAACCATAAGAGAATTCATCCTCACCTAGAAAAACCAGCAAATTCGTTACCTACACTCAAACTTCCCACAGAGCAGCAAATGCCAACATGATTAAGTTAAAAAAAATTTACCAAGCTGTGGATGGGAAAAATCAACAGACCATCCAACTCGAAGGAGAGAAACCTCTGTGCAGCCTTCTTTCATTGGGAGATTCTGAGTTACCTGGCCAGGTCAGAAACAGAACTTTCAGATACTTTGACCAACTCAAGCAAAGTCTGAGTTAAAAAAAACAAGATTCCGATACGAACCAAAAACAATGAGCACAACTCAGTGTCAGAAAAACAACTGTCAATGAACATAAACCAAAGTCATGAGGGTTCACTTCTTGATTACTAGAATTAAGGTCATCTTTCATGTACAGTGCCTTTTTCTGCACTAATAATGTACCAGTGGGCACGAATCCAGTATATAGTAGTTTAATGACTAATTTAGTAAGTGAATGGTCCTAATGAACTCTACACACTACCTTGGCCTCGAAGCAGACTTTCCCCTTTGTCACTCCATAAGTACTTCTTGCCCCAGACCAAAGGGTGGGGAACTTCTCTGAGAAAAGTGGCTGCCCCCCATAGCGGTCTTTGCTGACTTGAAAATGGAGATCGGAGGTATCTGTCAAGAAAGGAGCAACAGTTTACTCCAACATCCAACACTTAAAGCTACCAACAGAATACAAATATACCCAGTTTTCAAGAACGGATACAAAGTCTAAATCTCTTAAAGACGCAGGCCAGGAAATGTTCATCTCCAAAATCACTTTTGACTGGTTTAAAACCCCAACCTGTCTGCCTTATACATACACGTGTCCAGGTTCACAAGAGTCTGATCCTCTTCCTCATCTTTTGCCTCTTCTTCTGGTGGTGGTGGAGACTTTGAGCTATAGTGTAAGAGAAAAGCAAATACAATGTAACCAAAGTCTTTCTCCAATGTGAAAGGTGTCTGCATGACGTTATATGTCTTTTTAAACTATTAGTGAATATAAAATTCCAGCAGACAGCTTCTTTCGACAAATGAGAAAAAGGCAACAGAAGCTTTCACGGTAGATGGTATCTAAAACTTAGACCTATAAAAACCTATTCCATTAGGAATCCACCCCTTTTTCCAGACCCTTCAGTCAACATCAGGTGTATCAACATCAAAGCAGATACTCCCTTCAACGGAAGGGGCTGGTTCCCTCACCGGCTGTGGTAAGCCTCCTCTCGGAATTCATAGTAAGCTCGGCCATGTTCATCCTTCTCATCCCGCTGTCTCTTTACCCCCCGCCGCTCACCATCTGAGCCTGCTGGTTTT
Source organism: Tragulus kanchil (assembly GCA_022376925.1). Lineage (NCBI taxonomy): Eukaryota > Metazoa > Chordata > Mammalia > Artiodactyla > Tragulidae > Tragulus > Tragulus kanchil. Next base: position 10,832,432 of record JAIOJX010000006.1, on the reverse strand, counting down.
GACTTTTCACTATCTTGGTCATCTCCTACAAAAAGGGAGGGAAAGAAAATCAGCAGTTTTCAATAGTGGAGTGTAAAATAAGCTCAGAACCAACAGACATCACAGGAGGACCTGCCTATCTGTCTAGTCAGAAGAGCCAGGTCATTCCCACTGTATCCACAGATGGTTTTATTTCCAAAGAGCATCTTCCTGTCATTGGCTGGGATTTTATTAAAAAAAAAAAAAAAGGGACATTATGGGCTAATTACAGTCAAAAAGTGGATTTAAAAATTGGGCAATTTTTGCATTCTAAATTTATCTGCTTAAATCAGGTCAAACTTGCAGATTTTCCCACTTACATGACATAAATGAAACATGCCATAAGTTTTTTAAAAAACTTTTTACCTTAACTTTGATTCTTAACTATCAGATTTGGATTTAAGCTAAAGACTGAATATATATTTCCCAACACTATTTCAGAGCTTCATGTTACAGAAGCCTCATTTTTTTCTTTTTTTGAAGAGTCTGACTTTCCAGCTTTAAAATGTACAGCTATCCACAGCTTTACTTACATAGCAAATGGACTCTGGTGCCTATACAGAGCTGCTGTTAGCATATAGTTTTTACTGAAACTTGGAAGACCAAACCATTAAGTCACAAGAGACCCATAAATAATGCTGCATCTTTACCGCACATAATTTGGGGCAGAAAGGTGTTGTCATATATTTAGTAACATTCTTTACAAGAGGAGGAAAAAAAAACAAACAGAATTTTCCCTTGAACTCTTGTGGTTTGCAACACTAAGGTTTTTGGTAATAACCTTTGTAAAGAAGTTCTTTATCCCTCAACTTTTTTTACCTGCTCTTGGGCGTGCGCGGGTTGGGGGGGTGGGGGGGTACACATTAAAGGAAAAGGTTATGTAATGGGATTTTTGTTCCAGGACATAGCACAAACAATCTGCAAGTTGCATGTGACGGCTGTAGAATGGGTTCCAACTATACTATCATACCAAGCAACTGCCTAAAAAAAATATGTATTATAAAAGGAACTAAAGAAGCCCCCACTTCATAGCAAGAGTGGGAAGCACTCCAGCTTTCCTCCCCCCTCCGACAGATGTTATGGATCAGCTGCAACCATCCAATCACTTCAAAGGAAGAGAGGAAGGTCACTAATTCCCTGGGGGCGCCTCTACACATTCTCTTCCACAAGGTTATTCAGCGCGAGGGCCCCCCCCAACACCCCAATCATTTTCATTCAGGAGTCATCGAGACTACAGATGTAAAGGCTAGCTAAGTAGCTAGCTGAGTGAATTCCCACTGTATCCACAGATGGTTTTATTTCCAAAGAGCATCTTCCTGTCATTGGCTGGGATTTTATTAAAAAGAAAAGGGACATTATGGGCTAATTACAGTCAAAAAGTGGATTTAAAAATTGGGCAATTTTTGCATTCTAAATTTATCTGCTTAAATCAGGTCAAACTTGCAGATTTTCCCACTTACATGACATAAATGAAACATGCCATAAGTTTTTAAAAAAACTTTTTACCTTAACTTTGATTCTTAACTATCAGATTTGGATTTAAGCTAAAGACTGAATATATATTTCCCAACACTATTTCAGAGCTTCATGTTACAGAAGCCTCATTTTTTTCTTTTTTTGAAGAGTCTGACTTTCCAGCTTTAAAATGTACAGCTATCCACAGCTTTACTTACATAGCAAATGGACTCTGGTGCCTATACAGAGCTGCTGTTAGCATATAGTTTTTACTGAAACTTGGAAGACCAAACCATTAAGTCACAAGAGACCCATAAATAATGCTGCATCTTTACCGCACATAATTTGGGGCAGAAAGGTGTTGTCATATATTTAGTAACATTCTTTACAAGAGGAGGAAAAAAAAACAAACAGAATTTTCCCTTGAACTCTTGTGGTTTGCAACACTAAGGTTTTTGGTAATAACCTTTGTAAAGAAGTTCTTTATCCCTCAACTTTTTTTACCTGCTCTTGGGCGTGCGCGGGTTGGGGGGGTGGGGGGGTACACATTAAAGGAAAAGGTTATGTAATGGGATTTTTGTTCCAGGACATAGCACAAACAATCTGCAAGTTGCATGTGACGGCTGTAGAATGGGTTCCAACTATACTATCATACCAAGCAACTGCCTAAAAAAAATATGTATTATAAAAGGAACTAAAGAAGCCCCCACTTCATAGCAAGAGTGGGAAGCACTCCAGCTTTCCTCCCCCCTCCGACAGATGTTATGGATCAGCTGCAACCATCCAATCACTTCAAAGGAAGAGAGGAAGGTCACTAATTCCCTGGGGGCGCCTCTACACATTCTCTTCCACAAGGTTATTCAGCGCGAGGGCCCCCCCCAACACCCCAATCATTTTCATTCAGGGAGTCATCGAGACTACAGATGTAAAAGGCTAGCTAAGTAGCTAGCTGAGTGAACAGCAAACACACAAACGTGCCCATCCATCCGCTCAGAGGCAAGATTAAAATTTAATCATAATGCAGGCACGGTAAAAACCGCTAGCCAAGTAACGTTACCTGACTTACTCTAAATGTCCTAGACTAAGTTTTTCCCTTTGGTAGTTAACCATTACACATGACACCTTCACACTGCAAGTTGCTGGAGCAGGAGCGGCTGCTCAAGCAAGAGCAGCGCTGCATTTCCAGATTTTCGGTGTAGCTCAGACTTTTAAATGAGCTTTTTGATGGAGCGAACTTTGACGAACTTAGCCCATTGCTTAATTTTATGGCGAAAATGTCAACAGTCGGGGAGCCCAAAGGCCAAAGCCTCCAACAGGCTGTCCGTGTAATCAGCCATTCCTCAGTGCGGCCTCGGTTTAGGGAAAAGTAACCAGCACCGCCGGAGGCTGCTCCAACAGGTAGCTTGTAGGCTGTTCGCATGGAAAACTGCTTATTTCCATCCACTACCACCAAGCGACCAAGTCAGGCGAGGCACCTCCTTCCTGCAAGAAGTCGGGCCACCCGAGGTAGCCAAACCCTCCAGAAAGGCGGGGAGAGGACGAAAACCACCTCCCCTGGGGGGTCCCACCAAATGGGAATGAGACTCGGACCCCGCGGTGCAGGGGCTCCGTGCTGGGTCAGGGGCGCACCCGGCAGACTGAAGCCCGGATCCGCGACCAGCTCCTCACCCTGCTCCTCTGCGGCCTTGTCACCCGGCGCTTCGGATCCCGGCGTCTCGTCCCCGCTCCGCTCCTCCGGCTCATCTTCCTCCCCCTTGCCGGTGCCCTGCTCTTCGCCACCGTTTACCCCACCTGACTCGGCCGTGGCCTCCTCTGCCGCTTTCTCGGAAGCATCGGGCTCGGGCTCGGGCTCGGGCTCGGGCTCGGGCTCGGCCTCCACGGCTGCCGCCTCCGGGGGCTCCGGTGGCGGCTGCGCGGCCTGGCCCGAGGCCTGGGCAGGAGGTGGCTCTTCGTCCTCGTCCTCAAGCAGCGCCTCCTCGTCCTCCTCCTCCTCCTCCTCCTCGTCCTCCTCGTCCCCGCCCGGGCCGCCGCCCGACGCGGCCACAGGCCGAGGCTCCGCCTTGCAGGCCCCGCCGGGCCCGGCCCCACCACTGCCGGCCTCGTCCTCGAGCATCTCGGCGTCCAGCGCCTCCTGCAGCCGCTGCGCCAGATCCACCTTGAGGCCGCGCGAGTCCAAGCCGCGCCGCTGCAGCTCCGACCGCAGCTCGGTCACTTTCAGCCGCTTCACCTCCATCGTCGCCGCCGCCTCCTCCGCCTCCCGCCGCCTCCTCCCCTGCGAACCGTCGACGGAGCCCGACCGCGCAGGCGCCGCCGCCGCCGCCGCCCGCCGCCGCCTCACGCGCCAGCACTGAGCCCGCGCGAGAGGGCGCACGCACGTACGCACGCAGGCAGGCCGGCCGAGGGCCGCGCGCAGCCTCCGCTACGTAGTGTTTATTTCTCGTCCCTCCCTTCCCTTTTCGGCCTCCTGAGTCCAAAGCAACGCAGCGGGTAGCTGCCCTTTTGCTCCTCCCCCCCGACCAAGTTGCTCCAACAGGTAGCTTGTAGGCTGTTCGCATGGAAAACTGCTTATTTCCATCCACTACCACCAAGCGACCAAGTCAGGCGAGGCACCTCCTTCCTGCAAGAAGTCGGGCCACCCGAGGTAGCCAAACCCTCCAGAAAGGCGGGGAGAGGACGAAAACCACCTCCCCTGGGGGGTCCCACCAAATGGGAATGAGACTCGGACCCCGCGGTGCAGGGGCTCCGTGCTGGGTCAGGGGCGCACCCGGCAGACTGAAGCCCGGATCCGCGACCAGCTCCTCACCCTGCTCCTCTGCGGCCTTGTCACCCGGCGCTTCGGATCCCGGCGTCTCGTCCCCGCTCCGCTCCTCCGGCTCATCTTCCTCCCCCTTGCCGGTGCCCTGCTCTTCGCCACCGTTTACCCCACCTGACTCGGCCGTGGCCTCCTCTGCCGCTTTCTCGGAAGCATCGGGCTCGGGCTCGGGCTCGGGCTCGGGCTCGGGCTCGGCCTCCACGGCTGCCGCCTCCGGGGGCTCCGGTGGCGGCTGCGCGGCCTGGCCCGAGGCCTGGGCAGGAGGTGGCTCTTCGTCCTCGTCCTCAAGCAGCGCCTCCTCGTCCTCCTCCTCCTCCTCCTCCTCGTCCTCCTCGTCCCCGCCCGGGCCGCCGCCCGACGCGGCCACAGGCCGAGGCTCCGCCTTGCAGGCCCCGCCGGGCCCGGCCCCACCACTGCCGGCCTCGTCCTCGAGCATCTCGGCGTCCAGCGCCTCCTGCAGCCGCTGCGCCAGATCCACCTTGAGGCCGCGCGAGTCCAAGCCGCGCCGCTGCAGCTCCGACCGCAGCTCGGTCACTTTCAGCCGCTTCACCTCCATCGTCGCCGCCGCCTCCTCCGCCTCCCGCCGCCTCCTCCCCTGCGAACCGTCGACGGAGCCCGACCGCGCAGGCGCCGCCGCCGCCGCCGCCCGCCGCCGCCTCACGCGCCAGCACTGAGCCCGCGCGAGAGGGCGCACGCACGTACGCACGCAGGCAGGCCGGCCGAGGGCCGCGCGCAGCCTCCGCTACGTAGTGTTTATTTCTCGTCCCCCCTCCCTTCCCTTTTCGGCCTCCTGAGTCCAAAGCAACGCAGCGGGTAGCTGCTTGCTCTCCAGCCCCCTCGGTTCCCCAGCCGCAGGCGGGCGCGCACCGAGGACGACGGACTTCCCTCCCTTTTCCTCCCGCCCCCTCGCAGCGCCGGACCAATCGCCTCCGGCGACTTCACGGCGCAGCCGCGCCGGAGCCCGAGCCGAGAAAGGCTGGCTTCGGCTCAAGTGCCTCGTAGCACCGAGGCGTGTGCGCACTCCTCCGTACTTCTAGTCGGGGCTGCGCAGCCGCCTGGAGCCCCTCCCTCACAATATCCCTCCCACTCCGTCACCAACCCCCCACTCCCGTCTGATCTGATCGCGCTCGTAGGTTTTGTTCGCTAGTCTCTGTTCCCTAGTCTATACGTGCAGCCACTTCTAAAGAAAAAAAAAAAAAGCTAGAAAGGAAGAAGGGAGATTCTTGAAATGTCAACACCTACTGACAGTTGTCTTTCTGGTTAGTCAACAAAACCGCTCCAAACCCAAGGAATACAGTATCCTCGGCCCTCCTTTTCCCTCACTCCTTCAACTTCTACCCAGCAACACACATTCAGACCACGCCGTATTGGCTAACTTGAATCGTCATCTGCAATTCTGATTGGCCTTCCATGATCTTTCGGATTTTTTTTCAATTGGCGAAGCAGCCAGGAAATCCCCGCCAACCCCCTTGGGTTGATCTGCCGGGGAAGCTGGAGAGGTCGGGTAGTTTCTGTGGGGTTTCTTTTCCGGGGCCGTTTCTGATTGGGCGAAAGGCGCAGTGCGCGCGACCTTTTAGACTCCAAACTGTTGGGGAGTCTGGACCCTGCCCTCTCCGTGCTCCCAGCTTGTAAGCTTAAGCTCAGCGAGGAGACTTCAGGTTTGGTCAGTTGCAGGGGGTGAGAAGCTGGCCGCAGGGAGTAGAGGGCTTGCAACTGGGCGGCATTACGACCGCGTCACCATCGGCCTGTGGTTGGGATGCACGGACCGCATTCACCTCGGATCCCCAACTCCTGGCCCAGAGGTCAAACAAATGCTAGTTGAATAAGCGCAAACAAAGAGATGGGATGGAGACAAGCCCCCAGACCTTTTTTAGCAGTTGTTCCCGCCTACTGCCTTCCGTTTCCGGGTCAGGGAGGTGTGTCCGAACTAAAGGAGGAAGCAAATGCCGCCGGCGTGCAAACCCCGGGCACAATTCCCTACTACGACCTTCAGGGTTTCGTGGGCTTTCCTCACCCGACAGTCGTCGCTTTAGAAAATCAGTCTCTGGCTTTGCTACTCCAACATCTTGTTCCTGATCAGTTGCCTGCCCTTCCAGAGACTGAAAAATAGCTGCAGAGAAGAAAGAAAGAGGCAATAGTAGAATCCTGGAGAAGGAGAATTTTCTGCCTTTTTACCTCGGCTGCCAAAATCGGTTGCTTCGCTCATATTTTTAGAGCTTCAGTGGTTCTTTCACTTCCCAATTTCTCGAGAACACCGGGAGACAAAGTTATGGAGAAGCGCCTGCAGGAGGCTCAGCGGTACAAGGAGAAAGGGAACCAGTGTTACCGGGAAGGGAAGTACCGGGATGCTGTGAGTGGGTACCATCGAGCTCTGCTGCAGCTTCGGGGTCTGGATCCAAGTCTGCCATCCCCGATACCTAATCTGGGACCTCAGGGCCCGGCCCTCACACCTGAACAAGAAAACCTACTGCACACCACCCAGACAGATTGCTATAACAACCTAGCTGGTAAGAACAGATCTGAAGGATGGGTAGCGTGTCAAGGCCCAGACAGGAAATTCTGAGACTATTGAGAAAAACACTTAACGGCTTTTCCGGCGTCATCTAGTTATTCTGCCACGATTGAAATATGCTTTCAATCTCTTGGGCTCTAACTGAATTTCAGTGCTTCTGAGACCGCACTTGGAGAGTTAAACACAATTCTGTGAGCCTACCATGATTCCGATTTAATAGGTCTGAGGTTTGTGAGTTGTGTGTACCAATTTGCAGTTCTAACAGACTCCCAAGTGATGCTGATAGGTTTAGGGACTTTTGCACCGTATAGAGAAAAGATTGAAACTGATGCCAAAAGCTCAGCTTTTTTGTACACTGGTGCCGAATCAAATCTCAGAGTTTTGGGTGAAATAGAAAAGAATAGCTCTATTGTTTTGTCAGGCAAAGGGGAACACAGCAGGCTCATGTCCCCACTTGGGGAAGATAGAGTTTTAATATTGTCCAAAGAGTGTAATAATCAGCTCATGGACTTTCTCCCAATGGGTTGATGGCAAAGTAAGTAGGAATAAGCATCATGGACCTTCAGGTTCAACTGATCTGGGCTCTACATGCTCTCTGACGGCATACCATTCTTTTTATTATTATTATTCTTTGTTTTAAAGGTTTTACAGAGTTTTGTTGTTCACGGACATGTATGTGCCCAGATCAGTCATATGCATATCCATGGTATATCATTCTTAATTGTTAACTTCTCCCACCTGAAGGTGGTTTTAGTTTCTGCACAATAGCTTAAAGATGTTGTTGAGTGTACCTGTTGTTGGGGAAATAGGATGTTGCCCCAAGGCTGCTTAGAAGCCCTGAAATTCAGTTAGAGCCCAACCAACTGAAAGCTTATTTTTTTGGTCTCCCAACCCCATCCTCCTCTAATTAACAATTGCTTGAATCTACCCTTCAGAACTCAGGGATGTTTATGGAGGCTGAGTGAAGCCTGCTTCCTATAATCAAAGAATTGGGAGACACAGAAAGGCCTTGTGCCCAGGAGCCCCACACGGTCCTGCCCGGTATCAAACCTCTGTTCAGAGTACTGTTTTTAAAATATAGGAAAGAAGGCACTTGCTTCAGCTGATGCTGTAAGTCATCCATCTCAGATGTTTTGGATAGCTTTTCCTCATTTTCCTCCTTCCTATAAATCAGCTGGTAGATGGTAACCTGGGTAACTAGTATCTTCCATCTCCAGCTGGGTATGAATAGAGAGTCTAGTTAGTATCACTAGGATTAATCTGCTGGAAGAAAAGAAGCCTCTTTTCAAGAAAGAAAAGAGAGAAGTCTGTTCTATTTATGGCAGGCCAAGTAACCATAGAGCTAATTAAGTTATTTAAAAATATTCTCATGGTCCCAATTAAGGTCATAGAAATTATAAGTAGTTTTCATATTTTGTAATCGTTTAAGTGATTCTTTCTGACTGCACTCATCAGCTATGATTTGATGAAATTCTGGCTCTTTTTACAATGTGTAGCCAGAGCTATTAGACTCAAGTAGCAGTAATCGTGTGCTGTGGTAAATTGCTACAGTCATGTCTGACGCTTTGTGATCGTATGGACCAGAGCTGCCAGGCTTCTCTGCCCATGGGATTCTCCAGGCAAGAATACTGGAGTGGGTTGCCATGTCCTCCTCCAGGGGATCTTCCCAATCCCGGGATTGAACTTTCTCTTACATCTTCTGGCAGGAGGGTTCTGTTCTTTTTTTTTTTTTTGCCTCTTTTATTGGTTTTATCTTCATCTTTATGGGCTGTGTGGGCCTTCCATTTCAGTGGCTTCTCTCATTGCAAAGCACTGACTCTGGCTCTGGGCGCATATGCTCCAGGGCGCTGGCTCCTAATTGGACACACTGGTCCAGCCACTCTGCGGCACATGGGATCTTCCTGGGCCAGGGATGGAACCGGTTCCCCTCGCACTGCAAGGCGGACTCTTTACCCACTGGGCCTCTTGGGAAACCCGGCAGGAGGGTTCTTTACCACTATCGCCACCTGGGAAGCCAGCAGTAATTACGGTAGCCAATACTTCAGTTCATTCAACATTTATTGGGTACTGAAGGTACAACGGTATAATAAAACAAGTAAAGATCCCTGCTCTCATGGGGAGATGGACTATTAACTCAAGAGTAACTGATGTAGTAGAAGATGTCGACTAAAAAGATGCACAGTCTGAGAGTTGCGTGTTACGTTTTATTTGGGGCGAAATAAGGACTGCAGCTGGGAGACAGCACCGTGGGTAGCTCTGAAAAACTGCTCCAAAGACGTAGTGGGGGAAGGCACTCTATATGATTTTGGTGAAGGGGGAGTTCAGTGCAATCATTCACTCATTTTACAAAAGGTTTTCTGCTAGTCATGAACAACTGATGTCATCATGGAGGGATTTAGTGCTTTTCTAGATGTGAGGAGATGCAAAAATTTGTTGTTCAGTCTTTCATTTGTGTCCAGCTCTTTGCAACCCCGTGGAATGCAGCATGCCAGGTTCCCTATCCTTCACCATCTCCCAGCACTTGCTCAGACTCACATCCGTTGAGTCGGTGATGCCATCCAACCACCTCATCCTCTGTTGTCCCCTTCTCCTCCTGCATTCAGTCTTCAGTTCCTGAAAATACCTATCTAAAGGCCCGTTCCACCAGTTTTCCTTGAGCAGAGTGCCCTCATTCTTCACCCTGAACTCTCTCAGGTCAGGGTGTGTCGAAGATCCCTAGCTGCCTACGGGGTTGGACTGCAGTACAACAAATCTTTGCATCTCCTCATACTTAGAAAAGCACTGAATTCCTTCATGATGACATCAGCTCCTCGTGACTACGGGAAAACCTTTTGTAAAAAATGAGTGTTTGGGGCTTCCCTGGTGGTCCAGTGCAGTGCAAGGGGTGCTGGTTCGATCCCTGGCCTGGGAAGATCCCACGTGTCGCGGAGTGACTGGACCGTTGTGTCCAGCTACCGAGCCAGAGCTCTGGAGCGCATGTGCCCAGAGCCGGTGCTCTGCAACAACAGAGGCCACTGCGATGGGAGACCCACACGGGCCAAAGAACAAAGATGGATGAAAATAGATAAATGAAAGACCAATATAAGAAAAAAAAAAACTACTTAAAAAAAAAAATGAATGCTTGGTTGCATTGAACTCCCTCTTCACCAAAATCGTATGCATTGCCATCACCCGCTGCCTTCTTGAAGCAGTTTCTCAGAGCTGTCTGAGGTTCTGTCTCCTGGGCTGCGGTCCTCCACAGAGGTGCGTGGCAAATGCTGTCGGCAAGAACCAATTTGCAGTTGACAGAGTAAGTCAACTACAGAGTAGGTCTTACTTACAGAGTAAGTAAGTTGATGAGTAATGTGGAAAAGTATAAAGCAGAAAATGACTGTATGGACTTCCCTGGTGGTCCCGTGGTTAGGATTCCTCGCTTCTAATGCAGCAAGGTGCCAGTTCAGTCCCACATGCCAAAAAAAAAGAAACGGACATAGGGAGTGCTAGGTAATGGTCAGAGTAGTTAACAAGGTAGTGTTAGGTAGTGGTCAGTGAAAGCTCATTAACATGACATTTTATGAAATGTACACATATACAAACAATGGGTTTAGCACTTCCCTATCCTTCACCATCTCCCAGCACTTGCTCAGACTCACATCCGTTGAGTCGGTGATGCCATCCAACCACCTCATCCTCTGTTGTCCCCTTCTCCTCCTGCATTCAGTCTTCAGTTCCTGAAAATACCTATCTAAAGGCCCGTTCCACCAGTTTTCCTTGAGCAGAGTGCCCTCATTCTTCACCCTGAACTCTCTCAGGTCAGGGTGTGTCGAAGATCCCTAGCTGCCTACGGGGTTGGACTGCAGTACAACAAATCTTTGCATCTCCTCATACTTAGAAAAGCACTGAATTCCTTCATGATGACATCAGCTCCTCGTGACTACGGGAAAACCTTTTGTAAAAAATGAGTGTTTGGGGCTTCCCTGGTGGTCCAGTGCAGTGCAAGGGGTGCTGGTTCGATCCCTGGCCTGGGAAGATCCCACGTGTCGCGGAGTGACTGGACCGTTGTGTCCAGCTACCGAGCCAGAGCTCTGGAGCGCATGTGCCCAGAGCCGGTGCTCTGCAACAACAGAGGCCACTGCGATGGGAGACCCACACGGGCCAAAGAACAAAGATGGATGAAAATAGATAAATGAAAGACCAATATAAGTGCCCCCCGGGAAAAAAAAAAAAAAAACTACTTAAAAAAAAAAATGAATGCTTGGTTGCATTGAACTCCCTCTTCACCAAAATCGTATGCATTGCCATCACCCGCTGCCTTCTTGAAGCAGTTTCTCAGAGCTGTCTGAGGTTCTGTCTCCTGGGCTGCGGTCCTCCACAGAGGTGCGTGGCAAATGCTGTCGGCAAGAACCAATTTGCAGTTGACAGAGTAAGTCAACTACAGAGTAGGTCTTACTTACAGAGTAAGTAAGTTGATGAGTAATGTGGAAAAGTATAAAGCAGAAAATGACTGTATGGACTTCCCTGGTGGTCCCGTGGTTAGGATTCCTCGCTTCTAATGCAGCAAGGTGCCAGTTCAGTCCCACATGCCAAAAAGAAAGAAAACGGACATAGGGAGTGCTAGGTAATGGTCAGAGTAGTTAACAAGGTAGTGTTAGGTAGTGGTCAGTGAAAGCTCATTAACATGACATTTATGAAATGCCATGTTTAAACCCTGTACACATATACACATATAAGCCTACTTAAGTATCATGGCAATCCTTTGAGGTAGATTTAAGGAAACATCTAGTAATTGGTAGAGCTAAAATTAAACCTGGGAAGTCTTAACTGCAGTTATTTACTTATTTTTGGCTGTGCTGAGTCTTCATTGCTGCTAGGGCTTTTCACAGTGATGAACGTTGTGGCGAGTGGGAGCTATTCTAGTTGCGGTGCTTGGGCTTCTCATTGGGGTGGCTTCTCTTGTTGTGGCTCATGGGCTGTAGAGCAGAAGCTCAATAGCTGTGGCACACAGGTTTACTTGCTCTGAGATGTGGGATCGCCCCAAATCAGGGATCAAACCCATGTATTCTGCATTGGCAGGTGGATTCTCTACCACTGAGCCACTAGGTAAGTGCCTATGCTTAAGTTCTGATTGCAGAACACTATACAGTATTAGAGAATAGAATGTAATTGTGGAATTGACCAGAAATCAAGGAAATGAGAGAGATACGCATAGATCTCTTGACCCTCTGCTTGGAGATGCTTGGTAGATGCTCCATAAAGACTCAGTAAAATTAACAAATTTCGCTTACATGTGAGTTAAACTTACATGTCAGGCAGTTTGTTTATAGTATCATCTTTATATAAATGCTGCCAGGTAGTAATGATCTTCCCCACTTTTCAGATCCCATCACTGTCTAAACCCTCCAAAGGCACCTTGTTACACTTAGGAAAATATTCAAACTCTGACCTCCACCTCCAGTGCACGACCTGACATGATCTGGCTCCTCCATAGACTGAATTCAGAAAGCACACCATCTTCCAGCTTTGTAGGATTTCTTCTTTTGGCTAGAAGGCCTAGTCCCTTGAATGACCCTTGACATTCATATCTTGGCCCAAAAGTCACGCAGTAAACATGACATTTATGACCCTGGTGGTCCCGTGGTTAGGATTCCTCGCTTCTAATGCAGCAAGGTGCCAGTTCAGTCCCACATGCCAAAAGAAAGAAACGGACATAGGGAGTGCTAGGTAATGGTCAGAGTAGTTAACAAGGTAGTGTTAGGTAGTGGTCAGTGAAAGCTCATTAACATGACATTTATGAAATGCCATGTTTAAACCCTGTACACATATACACATATAAGCCTACTTAAGTATCATGGCAATCCTTTGAGGTAGATTTAAGGAAACATCTAGTAATTGGTAGAGCTAAAATTAAACCTGGGAAGTCTTAACTGCAGTTATTTACTTATTTTTGGCTGTGCTGAGTCTTCATTGCTGCTAGGGCTTTTCACAGTGATGAACGTTGTGGCGAGTGGGAGCTATTCTAGTTGCGGTGCTTGGGCTTCTCATTGGGGTGGCTTCTCTTGTTGTGGCTCATGGGCTGTAGAGCAGAAGCTCAATAGCTGTGGCACACAGGTTTACTTGCTCTGAGATGTGGGATCGCCCCAAATCAGGGATCAAACCCATGTATTCTGCATTGGCAGGTGGATTCTCTACCACTGAGCCACTAGGTAAGTGCCTATGCTTAAGTTCTGATTGCAGAACACTATACAGTATTAGAGAATAGAATGTAATTGTGGAATTGACCAGAAATCAAGGAAATGAGAGAGATACGCATAGATCTCTTGACCCTCTGCTTGGAGATGCTTGGTAGATGCTCCATAAAGACTCAGTAAAATTAACAAATTTCGCTTACATGTGAGTTAAACTTACATGTCAGGCAGTTTGTTTATAGTATCATCTTTATATAAATGCTGCCAGGTAGTAATGATCTTCCCCACTTTTCAGATCCCATCACTGTCTAAACCCTCCAAAGGCACCTTGTTACACTTAGGAAAATATTCAAACTCTGACCTCCACCTCCAGTGCACGACCTGACATGATCTGGCTCCTCCATAGACTGAATTCAGAAAGCACACGCCCATCTTCCAGCTTTGTAGGATTTCTTCTTTTGGCTAGAAGGCCTAGTCCCTTGAATGACCCTTGACATTCATATCTTGGCCCAAAAGTCACTTTCTCAGGGATACCTCCTATAATCACGTATCACTCTGACCTCATTCAGTCTCTGTCCCAGTACAGTTCTATTTTCCACAAAGCACTAATAGGTGAATTTCTTAGTGTAGTCCTCCCACCTGGGAATTGGGGTGCAAGCTCTAGTCACTTGTCAAGGTGTCTTGTCTTTGTTCCTCTTCTCCCCTGCTCCTACCATGGCCAAACATATGGTGAGTACTCCAAAACTAGTTGTTGAATGAATGATGGGTTACATCACTGTAACCCGTCAGTGATGGGTTAGTCGAATGCTGGGGAAATATCTAAGTATAAACCATGTGGCCACTTGGTGGGGATGTTGTAGAAGGGATGCAGACATCAGCCCTGATTCTCCTTCCTGCTCAGCACCATGATACAATAACGCTATGTATAATCCCCACAGTTACTAAACAGGAAATGAGTTTCCCTTCTTAATTATAGAAAGACAGAACATTGCCCCTTATACAGATTTGTGTTTTGAGATCCCATTCTTTCATCCAAAGAAATAGTGAAGTAATACATCATCATTGAGAAGGGTAATTTTTTTTTTTTTTTTTGAGAAGGGTAATTTTTGAGGTAGAGTCTTCGGTTCAGATTTCTTACTCAATCCACCTAGAAGCCGTAGGATCCTAGACAAATTACTTTGCCTTTGTGAGCCTTGATTTCTTCGTCCATTAAATGGAGATGCTAACATATACTGACCTGAGGGGGGGTGGACGAAAGAATTTTAAAACTTGGTATATGCTCCATAAAGACTCAGTAAAATTAACAAATTTCGCTTACATGTGAGTTAAACTTACATGTCAGGCAGTTTGTTTATAGTATCATCTTTATATAAATGCTGCCAGGTAGTAATGATCTTCCCCACTTTTCAGATCCCATCACTGTCTAAACCCTCCAAAGGCACCTTGTTACACTTAGGAAAATATTCAAACTCTGACCTCCACCTCCAGTGCACGACCTGACATGATCTGGCTCCTCCATAGACTGAATTCAGAAAGCACACGCCCATCTTCCAGCTTTGTAGGATTTCTTCTTTTGGCTAGAAGGCCTAGTCCCTTGAATGACCCTTGACATTCATATCTTGGCCCAAAAGTCACTTTCTCAGGGATACCTCCTATAATCACGTATCACTCTGACCTCATTCAGTCTCTGTCCCAGTACAGTTCTATTTTCCACAAAGCACTAATAGGTGAATTTCTTAGTGTAGTCCTCCCACCTGGGAATTGGGGTGCAAGCTCTAGTCACTTGTCAAGGTGTCTTGTCTTTGTTCCTCTTCTCCCCTGCTCCTACCATGGCCAAACATATGGTGAGTACTCCAAAACTAGTTGTTGAATGAATGATGGGTTACATCACTGTAACCCGTCAGTGATGGGTTAGTCGAATGCTGGGGAAATATCTAAGTATAAACCATGTGGCCACTTGGTGGGGATGTTGTAGAAGGGATGCAGACATCAGCCCTGATTCTCCTTCCTGCTCAGCACCATGATACAATAACGCTATGTATAATCCCCACAGTTACTAAACAGGAAATGAGTTTCCCTTCTTAATTATAGAAAGACAGAACATTGCCCCTTATACAGATTTGTGTTTTGAGATCCCATTCTTTCATCCAAAGAAATAGTGAAGTAATACATCATCATTGAGAAGGGTAATTTTTTTTTTTTTTTTGAGAAGGGTAATTTTTGAGGTAGAGTCTTCGGTTCAGATTTCTTACTCAATCCACCTAGAAGCCGTAGGATCCTAGACAAATTACTTTGCCTTTGTGAGCCTTGATTTCTTCGTCCATTAAATGGAGATGCTAACATATACTGACCTGAGAGGGTGGACGAGAAGATTAAGCAAGCAGCTGGCACAGGGGTTACTGGTTTCTCACACTATTAATGGCAGTAGGTGCTGTTAATAGGACTTCAGGACAAGGATTGTGGAGAAATGGCAGATTCAACAAGATAGCCTTGGGTAGAACAGAGACAATGAACAGTTTAATTTTTTTTTTTTCCCCACATGGCTTGCCAGATCCTAGTTCCCAAGCAAAGACCAAACCTGTTTCGCCTTCAGTGAAAGCACAGAGCTCCAACCACTGGACCACCAGGGAAGTCTCCATCCATTTGAAGTATACTCTTATCAGCTTTATAGCTGGGCCTGATTCACACTAGGTATTGGATTGGCCAAAAAGTTGTTTGGTTTTTTTTTTATATATATATTTATTTATTTGGCTGCACTGGGTCTTAATTGTGGCATGTGGGATCTAGTTCCCCAACCAGGGATTGAACCCTGGCCCCCTGCATTGGGAGCTTAGAATCTTAGCCACTGGACCACCAGGGAAGTCCCTTGGCCAAAAAGTTCATTCGAGTTTTTCCATGACATCTTACAGAAAAACCGGAACAAACTTTCTGGCCAGCCCAGCACTCATTGGGCATTTGGTAGGTAGTGAAGTCAGTGGTGAGGCGTGTGAAGTGTGCGTTCACTGCTATATCCCTGATGGTTAGGGTAACGTCCGGCGCACGGTGGGCACTTAAATGTCTTTGTTAGATGCGTGAACGTTGTTGATACCATCCTGGATATGGTACTACTTTGTGTTGGGCAATGGAACTTCATGTAGTAAGGTCCTCTTCTCTCTTCTCTCTTCCTTCCATTTGACTCCATTAGCCTGTCTCCTCCAGATGGAACCAGTAAACTATGAACGAGTGAAAGAATACAGTCAGAAAGTTCTGGAGTGGCAGCCTGATAATGCCAAAGCCTTGTATCGGGCTGGAGTGGCCTTTTTCCACCTGCAGGACTATGACCAGGCCCACCACTACCTCACAGCTGCTATCAGTAAGCAGCCAAACGGTGAGAGGGGGACTGAAGTAGTAAGTACAGAAAAATCGTCCCACTGAGGTAGTATCTGTGGGAGGGGGTTTCAGTTTATTTTTTAGTTGACTAAATTGTAAAAATAGGTAATAATACATTCACATGTTCCGTATTTAAAAAGTATAAAAAGATGTTTGACCTTTGATATTTGAGGCCTTCTACTCATGTATTCTTGCCTCCACAGGAAAGCAATATTGTATATTCTCCAGAAATAATCTTAAAATGTTGTTTTCCAAGTTTCAGTTCCTAGAGGGAGGGCTAAAATAAGATCAGGATTGCAAGGAATAAATTTGATGATCCTTGCTTCTGCCAGTTCTCCAGCTGGGGTCTGGCTTTTGCATATCCTTTAGCTCAGCTAACCCCAGGTATGACCAAGAAGAAGGACAGGCCTCCAGAGAATTTGAGTCTCTTTTCCAAGGCGAAAAGGATGCTGTCAAGACAATGGAAAACTCATTTCTGTCCTGGTGGTTCAGCTCTGAAAACTGTCTCCCGTTTTGCATTCTGCCTTAGAGCAGCTACTGAGTCCCTGTGCCACAGCCAGAGAGGATCTTAGTTCCCCCATCAGGGATCAAACCCGTATGCTTGGCATTGGAAGATGGATTCTTAACCACTGGACCACCAGGGAGGCCCCACGATTTCTTACCAATTAAAAATGGTCTTAATGAATGAGATGTACTATTGCATAGAAGAGCTGATACATACGCAGTTCTTCGAAATTTTTAGAAATGGAAGTGTGTTCACAATCCTCTCCTGCCTGGAGGTACAAATTACAGTCTGTCTCTAACTGCTTCCTTTGTCCTGTTCTAAGATCCCAACATCCGGCGGTACCTTCAGCGGACACAGCTGGAACTCAGCAGCTACCATCAGAAGGAGAAGCAGCTCTACCTGGGCATGTTTGGTTAACGAAGAAGAAAGACACCCCTCTACTTGAACTTAGATAAACCATTAAAGACCCATCAAGGGGAAACCTGAGCCTCGGCGAGAGAAATTAACCCCATACCTCTGACGGAGGTGAACTTCTGTTTTGTTTCTAGTACTGCACCAACTCTTTGTCACTTACATAGTCTTTTTGTTTCTCCATCTATTTATATGACTTTTAATATCTGGTATTATATATTGGAAGCATTTGCCTTGAGAAATAGTCAGAAACATTCATCATCCAAAGAAAAAAGAAATGAAAAAAAATCATATTCATCAGCTCTGGGTGGAATTAATCATATCTCTGGCATAGATTTTGATGATGTTGGTAGATGCAGTCAGAGGAAAAGGCTAAAAGAAGATGAACTCCTAAGGACAGGCAGGAAGCAGGTTTTTTCCTTCGTTTGCTCAGATGCCCAAAGCCAAAAGTACACAGGTCACAAACTGGCAAATATATACTATGAAACTGGACAACTATAGACTAGAGCCACGCGCCTCAGAATGAAAGATTTGAAAGTAACTATCTTGATTAAAATAATTCCTTTTTCTTAATGTTCTACATACATTGAGATTCTGTTTCCTCCACAGAAGTATCTAGTTCTTGGTAATTCCTAGCTATTGGAGCCTTGCTGTTGTTCACACTCAGATCATTAATATAGTATATTTATTTATTTTTCATTAAACCCTTCTATCTTAAAACCCCTGGAGTCGACCAGTTAAGTATGTATATTATAATATTTCAAACGACCTCATGCCAAAAAAATTCATAAACACTTCAGTATTTAATAGGTGCATATCCATATGCTCATTTCTCTAACATAGGAAAGACAGCTTACCGAGTCTTCTAGAAACAATACTATAAATGAGTAGGACAAAAGCATAGATTTTCTCTTTACTTGTCACCTTGTATTTTGCAAGAATTCTGTTAGGAGAGGTTTTCTTTTCCTTAGTGCCTTTTAAGCACCGACAGAACTTTCTGGAAGCTTTGTTGGGCAGCGGTGCCAGCTGCAGATCTCCTACAGCCGTGGCTCAGTAGGAGGCTTCCTCCACCGGGAGCTCCTCTGTCATTCTGCATACTTCCTCCAATGTCCACGTGTGAGTTGTACACGGAAGATGAGACCAAGAGAGCGCTGCCTCTGTCTTCGTGAGCGAAAGTACTAAGCATGTGTCAGTAGCCGTCCTAGCAACACAGATTTCAGACAGAAACCTCTTAGTCTTGCCAAGTGGACACAAGCTCTTCTGTCTTCATCAGTAATCCATCTCTCTCGATGAACTAGGTTCCTCTTTGTCGCTCCCTGTACTCTTAAATAGTTCAGCCATCAGCTTACAACAAAGTCTTTATACCAAATAGTCTTTCAAGTCCAAGGACAGCTAACAAAAGAAGAGTGTTTATTCCTCTTCCAAGCGTCTTAAATTTCCAAGCCTCGACTGTTGCCAAATGATGACATGGTTGTGTGTTACGTTTGTTTGGGGCTGGTTTTTCTCTCCGAATTTCTTTTTTTAACCCTAAGACTTGATGTTACATTAAGCTATGTTCTGTATCAATGAGGAAAAAATAAAGCTGATATTTAAAAATGCACAAATCTTTTTATTATTTTTTTAAACATTGCTAAGAGGCAAAGTGGTCAGACATATAGTTTGGTCTTTAATGTAAAGGTCAGCTCCTATGACTAATCTGGAATCATACGTATCTGTAAACAACTCTGTAAAAAAAAAAAAAAAGTCAGTTCCTAACAGATGTTAATGAATGGGAAAGTGGACAAGGCTAAGCAGTCAGTTATGGGTCTGGATGAGACCCGCCCAGCCCACATCCTGAAAGGAATCAGCCAGAGGTTAGTGAAATGTCTGAACCCAGAAATCTATGGAAGGGGAAGCAGTGTACCTTCCCAGTCCATACTTTCCACGCAGGATTTGAGGGTTTGATTGAAGAGAAAGCATTCTTGGTGACGTGATGAGTGCTGCTTTGGCACATGAGGAACAGTAAAAGGAAAAGCACTTTTGCCAAAATCACAGACTTCCTTACTTTTTAGAGTGTTTTCTTTTTTCCTTAGTGCCTTTTAAGCACCGACAGAACTTTCTGGAAGCTTTGTTGGGCAGCGGTGCCAGCTGCAGATCTCCTACAGCCGTGGCTCAGTAGGAGGCTTCCTCCACCGGGAGCTCCTCTGTCATTCTGCATACTTCCTCCAATGTCCACGTGTGAGTTGTACACGGAAGATGAGACCAAGAGAGCGCTGCCTCTGTCTTCGTGAGCGAAAGTACTAAGCATGTGTCAGTAGCCGTCCTAGCAACACAGATTTCAGACAGAAACCTCTTAGTCTTGCCAAGTGGACACAAGCTCTTCTGTCTTCATCAGTAATCCATCTCTCTCGATGAACTAGGTTCCTCTTTGTCGCTCCTGTACTCTTAAATAGTTCAGCCATCAGCTTACAACAAAGTCTTTATACCAAATAGTCTTTCAAGTCCAAGGACAGCTAACAAAAGAAGAGTGTTTATTCCTCTTCCAAGCGTCTTAAATTTCCAAGCCTCGACTGTTGCCAAATGATGACATGGTTGTGTGTTACGTTTGTTTGGGGCTGGTTTTTCTCTCCGAATTTCTTTTTTTAACCCTAAGACTTGATGTTACATTAAGCTATGTTCTGTATCAATGAGGAAAAAATAAAGCTGATATTTAAAAATGCACAAATCTTTTTATTATTTTTTTAAACATTGCTAAGAGGCAAAGTGGTCAGACATATAGTTTGGTCTTTAATGTAAAGGTCAGCTCCTATGACTAATCTGGAATCATACGTATCTGTAAACAACTCTGTAAAAAAAAAAAAAAAGTCAGTTCCTAACAGATGTTAATGAATGGGAAAGTGGACAAGGCTAAGCAGTCAGTTATGGGTCTGGATGAGACCCGCCCAGCCCACATCCTGAAAGGAATCAGCCAGAGGTTAGTGAAATGTCTGAACCCAGAAATCTATGGAAGGGGAAGCAGTGTACCTTCCCAGTCCATACTTTCCACGCAGGATTTGAGGGTTTGATTGAAGAGAAAGCATTCTTGGTGACGTGATGAGTGCTGCTTTGGCACATGAGGAACAGTAGAGAATGGTATTTCCCTCAAACCAACACCCGCCATCTTTGCAATTTTTGCCAAAATCACAGACTTCCTATACTACTTTTTAGTCAATACTTTATTTAAATATATATATTTTAAATTTTTTTATTGGTCTTTCATTTATTCATTTTTCATCCATCTTTGTTCTTTGGCCTGTGTGGGCCTCCCATCACAGTGGCCTCTCTCGCTGCAGAACACCTGCTCTGGGCGCATGCGCTCCAGAGCTCCAGCTCGGCAGTTGGACACATCAGTCCAGTCGCTCTGCAGCACGTGGGATCTTCCCAGGCCAGGGATCGAACCGGCGCCCCTTGCACTGCAAGGTGGTGTCCTTACCCAATGGACCACCAGGGAAGCCCTAAATATATATTTTGAAAGGAATTTTTGGACAGAGGAACATGCTAAATGATACCATGGGAGTGTAATCAGCAAACCCCAGACTGAAACTCTTAAGAAACATAAGCCAATTTCTTCAATAAATTGCAAGGAAAAAGAGAGGGGATCCTATAGCTTAAAAAGGTGTTTAAGAGACATCAACCAAATAAATATGACTCAAAAAAATAAGTATGACTCTACTTTGGATTCTGATTTAAGAAAACAACTAAAGATTCATGAGACTGAAATAACAATTTATATAGATACAGATACAGGTTTCCTCCCAAGTCCTGGCAGAGTTCCTAAAGCCCTTAGAATTGGATTCTGATTTAAAAAACAAAAGCTTATGGGACTGTCAGGAAAATCTGAAGAAGAGTCATCAGTTTTGGTGGGTGTGATCATGGTGGTTGTTTAGTCATTCAGGTGTGTCCAACTCTTTGCAACACCGTGAACTGTACTCACCAGGCTTCCCTCTTTCCATGGCATTTTCCAGGCAAGATGACTGGAATGGGTTGTCATTTCCTTCTCCAGGGGATATTCCTGACCCAGGTGATCGTGGTATTTGGTCCCTTTTTTTCTCTTCTTTAAGAGTCCTTTTAGAGGTGCATGCTGAAATTGCATGCTAATAAATTCGGTGGAGGCTTTAGGAAGCGATATAAACCATTTTATCCGCGGTGACGTGAGGGGAAACAGTAGAGAATGGTATTTCCCTCAAACCAACACCCGCCATCTTTGCAATTTTTGCCAAAATCACAGACTTCCTATACTACTTTTTAGTCAATACTTTATTTAAATATATATATTTTAAATTTTTTTATTGGTCTTTCATTTATTCATTTTTCATCCATCTTTGTTCTTTGGCCTGTGTGGGCCTCCCATCACAGTGGCCTCTCTCGCTGCAGAACACCTGCTCTGGGCGCATGCGCTCCAGAGCTCCAGCTCGGCAGTTGGACACATCAGTCCAGTCGCTCTGCAGCACGTGGGATCTTCCCAGGCCAGGGATCGAACCGGCGCCCCTTGCACTGCAAGGTGGTGTCCTTACCCAATGGACCACCAGGGAAGCCCTAAATATATATGTTGAAAGGAATTTTGGACAGAGGAACATGCTAAATGATACCATGGGAGTGTAATCAGCAAACCCCAGACTGAAACTCTTAAGAAACATAAGCCAATTTCTTCAATAAATTGCAAGGAAAAAGAGAGGGGATCCTATAGCTTAAAAAGGTGTTTAAGAGACATCAACCAAATAAATATGACTCAAAAAAATAAGTATGACTCTACTTTGGATTCTGATTTAAGAAAACAACTAAAGATTCATGAGACTGAAATAACAATTTATATAGATACAGATACAGGTTTCCTCCCAAGTCCTGGCAGAGTTCCTAAAGCCCTTAGAATTGGATTCTGATTTAAAAAACAAAAGCTTATGGGACTGTCAGGAAAATCTGAAGAAGAGTCATCAGTTTTGGTGGGTGTGATCATGGTGGTTGTTTAGTCATTCAGGTGTGTCCAACTCTTTGCAACACCGTGAACTGTACTCACCAGGCTCCCCTCTCTCCATGGCATTTTCCAGGCAAGATGACTGGAATGGGTTGTCATTTCCTTCTCCAGGGGATATTCCTGACCCAGGTGATCGTGGTATTTGGTCCCTTTTTTTCTCTTCTTTAAGAGTCCTTTTAGAGGTGCATGCTGAAATTGCATGCTAATAAAATTGCGGTGGAGGCTTTAGAGCACTTTCTATCATTTGCCCCCCAAAACAAAACAACCAACCAACCATAAAAACAAATATTAGTATATATCCAAGTAAACCATCTTTGGAATCACTGTCTTTGGTGAAACTGAAATCCAATGTGAAGGGCTAAAATGGTGAGTTTTATGAAGCTAAGGGCAAGTGAAGACATGTACTTAACAAAATAGTTCTGAAAAGAAGTGGAATCCTAAACCAGGAATATGTTTCTAAAATTTATCAGGTTGGAGCTCAAAAAGCTAGTCACTTTTCAGGATTAAACTTCAGTAGACTGGGACCTGGCCCATCCCACCATAAGAGGTCGATTTTGGCTCAGTAGAAGGAATCATTATCCAGTGATTAGGGTTGCCAACAGTAGAATGGTTTCCTTTTGGGGTAGTGAGTTCTCTGTCACACAGAGGTTCAGCACTGGGCAAGAGGAGGATCCAGTACTGCACGAGAGGTTAGACGAGCTGACCTGTAGTTCCTTGTAGCCATGGATGGGGCCATCAACAGAAGTGGAAGCCAGAGAAAGTTCTCTATTGATCACACCTCTACAGCCAGCCATGAACTGTTCTTGGGGTCCAGCAGATGGATAAAGTGGGGCAAATGTGGCAGCTGCAATTGTGTTGGCTGCTACGTTAAATTGTCTTACAGAGGGGCTTCCCTGGTAGGTCCAGTGGGTAAGGACACCGCCTTGCAGTGCAAGGGGCACTGGTTTGATCCCTGGCCTGGGAAGATCCCACGTGCCACACAGCGTCTGGACCAATGTGTCCAATTACTGAGCCGGGGCTCTGGAGCGCACGCGCCCAGAGCTGGGGCTCTGGGACAACAGAGGCCACTGCAATGTGAGGCCCACACGGGCCAAAGAACAAAGATGGATGAAAACGGATAAATGAAAGACCAATAGAAGTGGCCCGCCCGCCCCCCACCCCCCCAAAAATAATTGTCTTACAGGTTCGAAGCTGCCACCTCCAATGAAGAAGCAATACATGCCAGGAACTATAAAAGTAAATGTTTGCCCTTCAGGAGAACTTCACAATTCAGGAGAATTTCACTGTACTTGGCTGAGACAGTAACACTGGTTCCTGTGTTCCCCATATGTCCAGAGAAATTATATACATGATACATACATGTACACATATGCCTTGCTTTTAGGAACTGATGCTCTGAGGCAACCGACTTCTGCCCCCTTTTCCACTCCGTGTCTTTTTTTAAAAATTGATAATTTACAACCATAAATTTCACTCTTAAAGGCAACTTTAATTCTTACAGGCATTGTGATGTGATAGTTACTCTTGGGAAGAAGTTGGAAAAGGGGCTCCACTCAGCTAAAATTGCTCTTACTGGATTTATGTACATCTTGCCTTGTTTCACCAGGGAGTTAAGGCAGTAATGTATTTGCCTAAATAAAATTAGGCATTTGAAACATAAATGGTTATACCAACACAAGGAAATTGAAAGGCATGAAATTCACTCTCTCAGCCACGGTATGTTAAGCATCAACTCTCACTCTCCATAATGCCCCAGGTAAGGAGCTTTCTTTGGCCAAATCTTTTTATTTTCTTTTTTTTTAATGTTTATTTATTTATTTATTTTTTGGCCAAATCTTTGATGCTCAGCTCTGTCTCCTTCCTATGTCTCCAAAACGGTAGCTTACTAGTAAGAGTTCACCGTGTTGACTGCGACAAATCCAAAAAGAGAAGAAATTCAGGAAAGTCACTCAACTTTTCATCTTCTAAATATTCCTTCCTTTTTTTGTATTCAAAAAAAAGGAGAGAGAGGGCTTTTGGGGAGTCCTCTGGTCTACCCTACAAACACCGCTCTTTACCACAGACCCTTCTCTTGCATTCCTAGAATATTCCTCCCATGCCACATCAACATCTCAAGTTCCTATGTCTTTGCTGTCTCTCCTGCCAGTACCCACCTGTGTGATCATTCTCTCTTCCAGTGTTTCTTGCTTTAGTTTTCCCAAGTACCCACCACGTCCATTTCACAGGCCCTCAACCTCCCCACACACACCTACCACCACAGAACTTAGTGTTTCCTGCCTTCCAGTTTGTTATCTTCAGAGACCTCAATTCGTATACACGACGCAAAGATTTCAAGTCATCGATACAGTATTTGTTGTTGAAACAGTCAACGAAAGGTCTTTCTACATGAAAAGCAGATGGAAAGGGGTAAGGCAACAAAACCAAACACTCAGAAAACAACTTCTTTTCAAAATTCAAAGTTAACCATCTTCCAACAAAGTTTTAAACCAGCATGGTTTGAGGTCATAAGCCAAGGTTCAAATTCTGGCCTGCGCCTTAACTAGCTCTGTGACCTTGAACAGGTTAACGTCAAGTGTTCAGTCTCAAGCTCCCTCATCTGAGGGAAAAAAGGCGAGGAGAGGGATAATACCTCCTAAAGCTGCTGAGGATTAAATGAGGATGTATATGAAGTCCCCAATACAGCCCAGGACACATGTGCTCAACTACAACAAGAAAACGTAATTGTGTAAAATTCCCTAACTTGTATACTTTTCATAAGTAAAGTCGACATTACCTTCTCCCTATCTCACATTTTTCCTCATAAGCAACCTGACCCCTACCCTCATCCCAAGTGCAGGTGTCAGATTCCTAAAAGGTCTGGAGGAAAGCTAAAAAGAACGACCAGGCATGCAGATTTGTGGAAGAATTCAGTTAACACCAGTTCAAAGAGAGATTTTCACTGCCAGTTTTACGGTCCAAAATGTAGAGTGGGAAGCGATTACATCCCAGGAAAATTCCCAGTGCCCTTGGCCAGGAGTTGGCTGAGATGCAATGCCCCATAAAGCCCTCCTATCTGGCTGGGAAAAGGAAAGGGTAGGAACCTCAGCCTGGACAGACTCTTCATTCCGTCCCCCGCAGAGGAAATGAGCTGCTCCCACCTTCCGTGCTGCCCCCTAGCGGTGACAAGAGCAGGCCTGGCGTTCGCGCATGCACTCCCAGATGTCAGTTTTTGGAGCCGAGTACAAAGTCTTTGGGTGGCCCTCCAGCACTGCTATTCTGTCTTTCTGCCGTTGGGGAGCCAGGGAGGGGCTGCCCTCCCAGGAGGGGGCCAGCCTCTGGATCTGGTTTGCTGCGTTTAGCCAGGTCCTCGTTGTGAGCCTTGCGGATGTGGCGATACAGGTCCCCTGACTGCGTGTAGCTGCGCAGGCAGTAGCGGCACTCATAGGGTCGCTCCCGTGTGTGCACTGTGGCATGGCGCCGCAGTGTGTAAGAGCAAGAGAATGTCTTCCCACAGGTCTTGCAAGTAGGAACATCCTCAGTAAAACCCCCGAAGCCTCCTGGGGCTGCTTCATACTCAGAAGGCAGGTAGAGTGGCTCGTGCAGGGCAGCTGGAGCAGGCAAGGGCGAGGTCACCAGTCCTCGGTGATACTGCCCTGGACCTGGCAGCAAATGGTAGGGTAGGTGAGGATCTGGAGGCAGGAAGTGGTCACTGGGTCCCACCTCCTCCAGTCCTGCTGCCCGTGGCTCCTCAAAGGCCTCTGGCTGCGGGGGCTGTTCACCATACAGTGCTCCTCCAGGAGCGAAGAGGCCCTCAGAACCTCGAGGCTGTTCCTCTGACACATCAGGCTCCTCATCAGAAATCACAATAGCTTCTACCTTCACCTGAACCAGCTCAGCTTCCATGGGGGCTGGAGCCTGGGATGGAACTGGGACCGGGACAGAATCTGAAGCTGGGGGATAGAAGCCTTGCAATGGTCCTCCAGTTGCCCTTGGTTCTGCCACCCTCAGACTCTCAGAACCCACATCCAGGGGAGCCAGTGGCTCCACGGAAACAGTTGGGAGGCCCGCAGAGTAGTAGCTTGCAGGGCTGGTCTCCGTGGAGCTGCTGGGGCTGGCAAGAGAGACATCAGCCACCGGCGGAGGAGGTGCCCGCAGATGCGATGAGTCAACCTCCACACCAGGCTGGGTAGTGTCAGCCCCAGCGGGCATCGGGGGCTCATCTGGAGGACAGACAGGTGAGGGAGCTGCTGAGCCTTTCCATTCCCCTTTGCCCCACTGTCCCGATGTCTCTGCCAATGCCAGCGAAGGCTGGGAGCCACGGGAAGTGCTGGACAAAAACTCCATATTAGCGGGGTGTGCGTTGTTTTCTTCCTCCTTTTTGGTACTATCCGCCTCTGCCAGGGCCCGGGCCTGCAGCCGCCGCTTACACACCTTGACAATATCATTCATGTGCAAGTAGCTGGCAGCGGCCAGCACATCCTCCACAGGGGTGTCCCCCCTCAGCACCAGCTGGCCAGCATACATAAAGTCCAGAAGCAGCCCAAAGGCTGGGGCTGTGACGATCTCATTGTGGATACACACCAGATCCCTCTTGTCCAGTTCCCGCTCTTTGTAGAAAAGCTGGAAAAATGGGCTGCAGGAGGCCAGCACAGCCCGATGGGCCAAGAATTGGGTGCTACCCACCATCACGGTGCAGTCACAGAGGAAACCCTGGGACCGCTGCTCTCGGAGGCTCTGCAGCAACTGCTGGCTGTGTTCTGGGAACTCCATAGCACCCCACAAACGGAAAGGGACCCTAGGAAGGTCCCCACCAGTGGCTCCCTGGGAAGAGAGGACAGTGGGTTAGCGTAGGTAACCTCCCCATAAACCTTCATGTCAGCTCTTAGTTATTACTTGCCACCCCAAAGCCTCTGGCTGCACCATCCTGACCCCAAGATGCTACCTTTTAAAGTACTCCCCTTCTTTCTCCAGGTTACACCCAGTGGTCTACTTTTAGCCCCGCCCCTCGGCCTAACCTTAGCAGCAGGCCCCGCCCCATCTACAAAGCCCCTCCCCGGAAGTCCCGCCCCTTGAGCAGCCTCCGCTTCCTCGATGCCCACCCGGTAGCTTCCAACACCTCCTCCAACTAGAAGTCTCGCCCCTAGGCCTTCCCGGGCGATACCTCTACGCCCTGAGTCTCTCTCGCATTCCAGGGTCTAAGAAGTCCGAGGGTGGGGACTAGCAGAGAAAGCTGAGCCCTCACCCACCGCGAGTAGCCACCGAGAGAGCTCCACCCCTTCCCACCTTCTTAGTTTTAATTGGCTCAAGTATGCCTTCCTCTGTCACGGATTGGTTCACTCTCTACTAACCATCCCCCGAGTCAAAGAAGCGTCTCCAAGTGGGTGCTGGTGACCGTTGCTCAGACAGCTAGGCGCCCGATTGGTTGGCGCTCTTGTCCTAAACTTTTCCCTTTCGTCCCGCCTTCTTTGCCTCGGAGCCGTTTGGATTGGCTGAGCTTCTCTATCTGCCTCTGGCTGTAGGAGGGCCGGGATCTGCGAGCAGCGTAGCTCTACGCCCCTCGGGCGCGGTGCGAGGCCTGTCAGGCCTGCCAGGCCTGCCACTGCGCAGAGTATTGTGTTTTACCGGACCGCACATCACCCTGGCTGCTGTTCGGTTCAGTTCAATCTCTCAGTCATGGGACTAGCCGTGGAATTCTCCCGGCAAGAATCCTGGAGGGGGTAGCTGTTATACCTTCCCCAGGGAATCTTCCCGACCCAGGGATTGAACCCAAGTCTTCTGAATTGCAGGTGGATTTTTTTACCAGTTGAGCTACAAAGGAATCCCTAACCATCTCCCAGAGTTTGCTCAAACTCATGTCCATTGAGTTGGTGATGCCATCCAACCATTTTGTCCTCTGTTGTCTCCTTCTCCTCCTGCCCTCAATCTTTCCCAGCATCAGGGTCTTTTCCAAAGAGTCAGCTCTTTGCCAATGCGGCCAAAGTATTGGAGCATCAGCAGCAGCCCTTCCAATTGTCAACTATAAACTGGTATTTACCAATTACATTGCCAGTGTCTGGACAACAAGGACATTTGCCCTCTGCCTCTGCAGAGACCAGACCCTGTGCTGTGGAGAGCTGCTGACCTTGAATACGCCCTGATGGAGATCAGGGTCGGGTAGAGGCACTCTGTGCTCCAAGGAATCTGGTGGGGCAGGTCTTTATTTTTTTTTTTTTTTTTTTAAAGATTTATTTATTTACTTTGGGCGGGGTCGGGTTGGGGAGGGAGGGGAGCGGGCGGGCCACTTCTATTGGTCTTTCATTTCTCTATTTTTATTAGTCTTCGCTTCTTGGCTCCTGTGGGCCTCCCATCGCGTGGCGCTTTTGTCGTCGAGATCACCGGCTCTGGGCGCATGCGCCCAGAGCTCCGGCTCGGTAGTTGGACACATCAGTCCAGCCGCCCCTCAGCCCGTGCGATCTTCCCAGCCCAGGGCTCGAACTGCGCCTTGCACTGCAAGGCGGTGTCCTTACCCACTGGACCACCAGGGGAAGCCCGGGGCAGGTCTTTAGATAGGTAAATTACTTTGTAGGAAGAGATTTTATCATCTCAATCCTTGCATCTCCTCACAACTAGAAAAACCCTAGACAGACCCAAACTATTTGTAAAACAAAACCCTTAAACTTCCTCCTTCCCAAATTGTCTTTACCTTTTAGTTGACACATGAAACGGTAGATTGCTGCTTGATCTCTTTGCAGTCCTAGGGCTCTCAAGAGCCTTCCCAAACAATTAAGGCACATTCTCAGTGCTTATCTTCTTTAGGTCACATGAATATCATGGATGACTGGTACTCTTTGATCCTAGGGACTTCAAGAGCCTTTCCTGAATCTGCCAGGTTGACCCGATTTTTACCAGTTGAGCTACAAAGGAATCCCTAACCATCTCCCAGAGTTTGCTCAAACTCATGTCCATTGAGTTGGTGATGCCATCCAACCATTTTGTCCTCTGTTGTCTCCTTCTCCTCCTGCCCTCAATCTTTCCCAGCATCAGGGTCTTTTCCAAAGAGTCAGCTCTTGGCCAATGCGGCCAAAGTATTGGAGCATCAGCAGCAGCCCTTCCAATTGTCAACTATAAACTGGTATTTACCAATTACATTGCCAGTGTCTGGACAACAAGGACATTTGCCCTCTGCCTCTGCAGAGACCAGACCCTGTGCTGTGGAGAGCTGCTGACCTTGAATACGCCCTGATGGAGATCAGGGTCGGGTAGAGGCACTCTGTGCTCCAAGGAATCTGGTGGGGCAGGTCTTTATTTTTTTTTTTTTTTTTAAAGATTTATTTATTTACTTTGGGCGGGGTCGGGTTGGGGAGGGAGGGAGGGCGGGCCACTTCCACTGGTCCTTCATTTCTCCATTTTTATTAGTCTTCGTTCTTTGGCTCCTGTGGGCCTCCCATCGCGGTGGCGTTTTGTCGTCGCAGATCACCGGCTCTGGGCGCATGCGCTCCAGAGCTCCGGCTCGGTAGTTGGACACATCAGTCCAGCCGCTCCGCGGCACGTGGGATCTTCCCAGGCCAGGGCTCGAACCGGCGCCCCTTGCACTGCAAGGCGGTGTCCTTACCCACTGGACCACCAGGGGAAGCCCGGGGCAGGTCTTTAGATAGGTAAATTACTTTGTAGGAAGAGATTTTATCATCTCAATCCTTGCATCTCCTCACAACTAGAAAAACCCTAGACAGACCCAAACTATTTGTAAAACAAAACCCTTAAACTTCCTCCTGTCAGACCCAAACCATTGGTAAAACAAAACCCCTTTGGAAACCGTTTACTTGATGGCATTTGAATTTCTCCCCACACTGAAACGCTTATATTGGCTTTCCTTCCCTATCTCTTTGGAGCAGTTTCTCAGAGCTATCTGGGGTGCTCTCTCCCACACTGCAGTCCTAATTATACCCCAAATAAAACTTAACCCACAACTCTCAAGTTGTTTTATCTTTTTTAGTTGACACAATGAATATTCAGGGTAGGATTGACTGGCTTGATCTCTTTGCAGTCCTAGGGACTCTCAAGAGCCTTCTCCAACACCACAGTTCAAAGGCATCGATTCTTCAGTGCTTATCCTTCTTTATGGTCCAACTCTCACATCCATACATGACGACTGGGAAAAACCATAGCTTTGACTGTACAGACCTTTGTTGGCAAAGTGAAGTCTTTGCTTTTGAATATGCTGTCTAGTTTGTCATAGCTTTTCTTCCAAGGAGCAGGCATCTTTTAATTTCATGGCTGCAGTCACCATCCACAGGGATTTTGGAGCCCAAGAAAATAAAGTCTGTCACTATTTCCATTGTTTGCCCATCTGTTTGCCATGAAGTGATAGTGACTCTCAAGGCTAAGTCATAAATAGGGATAGACTTCTGCCTGGTTCTTTTGGGATGCTTGCACTTAGAACTCAACCATCTTCTGTGAAGAACCCAGACCATGTGAAGAGGGCACCTGTAAGTGTTTCAGCCACAGGTACAACCAGGCTTCTGGCTAGCAGCCATCTTCAACTTGCCAGCCATGATGTGACTGAGCCATCCTGGAAGTGGATCCTCCAGTCCCCAATTGAACTGCCCCTGGAACAGGACTATGCCTTCCCCACTGAGTATTGATCAAATTGTAGACTTATGAGATAAATAAATTATTGTGGTTCTTTTTTTTTTAAAGTTTTTACACAGTTTTGTTGTTCACAGACATGTATGTTTATTGTGGTTCTTTCAAGTCATTAAGTTTGTGGGTGATTGGTAGGGCACTAAAAGCCAAATGAAACAATCCTTCAGTAGACTTTCTTTGTATTCTGGATCTCAATACAGCTGATTGTTCTCCACTGCTATTTTCTTTCTGTTCTAGTTTGTCTCTGATTCTCAAGTTTTGGATACAAAGATATCAGGGTTTGGGGAGAATTTATATGGCCATGCCATGTCTAAGGAGCTTGAAGAGATAATAATAGAGTCAATATAAGAATGAAGTTCAATCCAACCATCTTTGCTAAACTCTGTTATTTGCCAAGCTCACTGTTAGGTGCTAGAGATTCACTTACTGATGCAAATACATCCCGAATACCTCTTGTATGCCAGGGGCTCTTTTAGGCATTAGTGATATAGAGGAACACATGAGCAAGAAATCTACCTATCTTGAAGAGAAACAGGCAATAGGCACACGTATAAATTAATAAGATAATGCTGGGGCTTCCCTGGTGGTCCAGTGGTTAAGAATCTCCCTTGTAATGCGGGGACACTGGTTCAACTGCTAGTCCAGGAAGATCCACAACTAAGCGCATGTGCTACAGCTACTGAGCCCACGTGCCCAAGGCCTGTGCTCTACAACTGGAGAAGCCACTGCAATGAGAAGCCTGCGCACCTCAATGAAGATTCGCCCCCACTTGCTGCCACTAGAGAAAACCTGCGCGCAGCAAGAAAGACTTCACACAGCTGGAAAAAAACGATGCCAATAGGCCTGAATTCTGTGAATAAAACAAAGTCATACAAAAGAGGCGTGTGACTGTGGTGTCTACTTAAGTCAAGGTAGTCACGGAAGGCCTCTCAGAAGACGTGACACTGAGCTTACACCTGAAAAACTGTAGGAACTCCCCCATGTCCATCGAGTGAAAATCAGAGCCAACAGCATTTTAGGCAGAGGAAACAGCAAGTTCTCCTGAGGTAGGAGAGGAGGCCAAGGAAGAGAGGTAGAAAATAGAGCTGGCAGAATCTGGTCCCTGCCTGGGAGGTCAGAGGGATGGTTTTCTTCTGGTGCCTTGGGAAGCCACTGGGTTCTAAGCAGGGAACTGACATGATTTGACTTGAGTTTTGAAAATATCACCATCGAGACTTTCCTGGTGACCCAGTGGCTAAGACTCCATGTTTTCAATGCAGGGGGCCCGGGTTCAATTCCTGGTCAGGGAACTAGATGCCACATGCCACAACTAAGGCCAAGTATAGTAAAATACACATTAAAAAAAAAAAAAAGGAAAAAGAAAATATCCC
The DNA here is from genome assembly GCA_022376925.1 of Tragulus kanchil. Lineage (NCBI taxonomy): Eukaryota > Metazoa > Chordata > Mammalia > Artiodactyla > Tragulidae > Tragulus > Tragulus kanchil. Next base: position 10,800,225 of record JAIOJX010000006.1, on the reverse strand, counting down.
TTGGCAAATAAACACATGAAAAGGTGTTCAACATCCTTAGTCATTTGGGAAATGACCATTACATCCACAATGAGATATTACCCCAGCTATTAGGATAGCAAACAAACAAACAAATCCTGCTGACAATACCATGTACTGGTGAGGATGTCAGAGCAACTGAACCTCTGATACCGCATATACAATTTATAACATTTACACCACACAGACGACAAGTGTACATAGGCTCTTTTAGGCATTAGTGATATAGAGGAACACATGAGCAAGAAATCTACCTATCTTGAAGAGAAACAGGCAATAGGCACACGTATAAATTAATAAGATAATGCTGGGGCTTCCCTGGTGGTCCAGTGGTTAAGAATCTGCCTTCCAATGCGGGACACTGGTTCAACTGCTAGTCCAGGAAGATCCACAACTAAGCGCATGTGCTACAGCTACTGAGCCCACGTGCCCAAGGCCTGTGCTCTACAACTGGAGAAGCCACTGCAATGAGAAGCCTCGCACCTCAATGAAGATTCGCCCCCACTTGCTGCCACTAGAGAAAACCTGCGGCGCAGCAAGAAAGACTTCACACAGCTGGAAAAAAACGATGCCAATAGGCCTGAATTCTGTGAATAAAACAAAGTCATACAAAAGAGGCGTGTGACTGTGGTGTCTACTTAAGTCAAGGTAGTCACGGAAGGCCTCTCAGAAGACGTGACACTGAGCTTACACCTGAAAAACTGTAGGAACTCCCCCATGTCCATCGAGTGAAAATCAGAGCCAACAGCATTTTAGGCAGAGGAAACAGCAAGTTCTCCTGAGGTAGGAGAGGAGGCCAAGGAAGAGAGGTAGAAAATAGAGCTGGCAGAATCTGGTCCCTGCCTGGGAGGTCAGAGGGATGGTTTTCTTCTGGTGCCTTGGGAAGCCACTGGGTTCTAAGCAGGGAACTGACATGATTTGACTTGAGTTTTGAAAATATCACTCTCGAGACTTTCCTGGTGACCCAGTGGCTAAGACTCCATGTTTTCAATGCAGGGGGCCCGGGTTCAATTCCTGGTCAGGGAACTAGATGCCACATGCCACAACTAAGGCCAAGTATAGTAAAATACACATTAAAAAAAAAAAAAAGGAAAAAGAAAATATCCCTTGGCAAATAAACACATGAAAAGGTGTTCAACATCCTTAGTCATTTGGGAAATGACCATTACATCCACAATGAGATATTACCCCAGCTATTAGGATAGCAAACAAACAAACAAATCCTGCTGACAATACCATGTACTGGTGAGGATGTCAGAGCAACTGAACCTCTGATACCGCATATACAATTTATAACATTTACACCACACAGACACGACAAGTGTACATAACCTAGAGAGCATTTATAATCGTATACTATGTTCAATAGGAAGTGATGAGTTTCAACTATCACTAAAGGTTCTGACTCTAATTACAATGTGTAATTAGATACACAATGCAAAAGATGTAAGACATGTGAGTTCAGTTCCTGGATTGGGAAGATTCTCTGGAGGAGGGCATGGCAACCCACTCCAGTATTCTTGACTGGAGAATCCCATGGACAGAGGAGTCTGGCAGGCTACAGTCCATGGGGTCACAAAGAGTCGGACACGACTGAGAAACTAAGCACACATTTAATTATAAGTTAAGACAATTACATTTTTAACTGTAAGTTCAGACAATTAAATGTTTAACAACTGGCTTGCAAAGTCCTTGAAATACTAACAGTTGGCTTTTGTAGGGTCTTGTGGGGAGGTTCCAAAAAAGGAAAAGGAGGGAGATGGGCTGTTGAGGCCCTACCCTCTGACCTGCTATCTGCTTCCTTGAGCCGTCTCAGGTGGCGAGGATCCCACCCGCTCGTGGACTCCGAGTAGCTGACCCGTGACTTCACCCATTCTAGGAAATGGGCAGCATCAGTGGAAACTGGTGTGTGAGAGCTCTACGGAAGTCAGGCTTCCTTGCTTACAATATACAAAAACTTCCTCATGCCGGCAGGCTGTTTGCTCAAGGCCACAGGGCAGCCCCGGCTTTAGAAGTAGCGGCTCTTGCTGAGCCTTTGTCATAGATCCGAGTCTCCTGGTGTTTCTGTCTTTCTTCGAATGGCCCTTTTATTAGGGCCTCAGCAGCGCACTGATGACAGGCTCATTCTCATTGAGGTGAGTTTAATAAAGCAACTATCTACAAAAGTGTGGGTAGAGTTGAAGGAACAGACAAGACAAGACTTACCGGTTCTCCAGGCCCTGGTGTGTAACAAGGGAGCGGGGGAAGGTGGTTAGAGCAGCATAGTGACATGAGGTTTTATTCACACCGCAAAGGGGCGCTGCCTTTTGGGCTCTGACTTACCCAGTTTCAACTTGAAGCCTACCAGAGTCAGGTAATGAACACGCAGGGGCCTTGGAATCGGGCATCCTAAATTTGAATCCCCACCCTGAGTGATCTCACTCTTCTGAGCCTGAGACCTTATTTGTAAATGGGAGCAATAACAAACCCTGCCCAGTGGGGTTGCTGGATGGTCTAAATAAGAATAGTTACTTCCTATGTTTACTATGTGAAAGCAAACTTCAACTACTTGCTGATCGAATAGACTCTGCTAAAGCGCTTTATTTATGCTATCTCTCATTAGTTAAATCCTTTTAAAGTATTTACTAAGCACTGTCAAGTTTATGGGAGCTGGGAGTTTGGTGGTTGGCCGCTGGTGGGCTGGACGAAGGGGAGGAGCTTCAGGGATTTCTCCGCCCACACAGTGAGGCCCAATGGGGGACCGCGGAGGCGGTGAGTCCCGCCTACTTTTTCTGGGCAGGTCCGGAAGCGCGGTTGGGGAAGTTGCTGTATTTCCGGTCGGTGTGGCAGCAGGGCTCAGTGCCGCTGCAGCCTTAGGTCCGGCTGTTGTCGAGCCTCCTCCGGGAAGATGTTCTATCACGTAAGCAGGCCACGGGGCGGCGGTGAGGGCAGGGTCAAGAGGAAGAGCGAAGCCGAAGGCTAGGACTAGGGGCCGCTTCTTGCCTCAAATTCCTCCCGCTTTTTGCCTAGTCTCCATCCCTCTTTCCCCGCAGATCTCCCTGGAGCACGAGATCCTGCTGCACCCGCGGTACTTCGGTCCTAACTTGCTCAACACGGTGAAGCAAAAGCTCTTCACCGAGGTGGAGGGGACCTGCACCGGCAAGTGAGTGTCACACTCTCCGTGCCGCCTAAGCAGTGCGCACACGGCGCCCTATGGGTGCATCCCCTCCGCAGCTCCTACACATCCTGAAAGGTTCTGCTCCCTACCCCGGGGAGCCCTCTCACCCTGCCAGGCAGGTGGTTGCTTCCTGCTTTGGGTTCTCCTGTCTGCGAAACTCGACAACAAAACTTCCATCGTTCAGTCAAGATTTGTGATTAATTCTGCAAACATTTCTAAAGCTCCAGCTGTGTGCCAGGTCTTTGTGCTGGGTCCTGGGAATAATGCAGTGAAAAAGACAAAAATGTGGTCAACCCTTGTGGAACTCACAGTCTCTTTTGACTCTGCTGGTTTTCTTTATGCCCCGTGCCCATGGACTGAGCATGGCACATCTTGGTCCTCACTAAAAGTCTGTTGAGTGAATGAGCAGGATAAAGCAGATTGAGAGTTAACGGGAGGAAGCGGGAGGACTGAGACTTGACCATCTCTGGGCTCTGCACAGAGGAACTCCGCACATGGCGATGTGAGTGAGTGGGAACAGCAAGGCTATAGGAGTGCTCGGGTAGCCAACATCAAAGTAAGCCGAGGTGTTCTTGGAACATACAGGTTCCTGAGCCTCATCTCATCCCTACAGCATCAAGAGTGGGAACCAGGGCTTCCCTGGTGGTCCATTGGGTAAAGAGTCCGCCTTGCAGTGCAAGGGGCACCTGTTCGATCCCTGGATGGGGAAGATCCCACGTGCCGCAGAGCGGCTGGACTGGTGTGTCCAATTACCAGCCAGCGCTCTGGAGCACATGCGCCCAGAGCCAGTGCTCTGCAAGGAGAGAGGCCACTGCAATGGAAGGCCCACACAGGCCAAAGAATAAAGATGGATGAAAATTAAAAAAAAAAAAAAAGAGTGGGAACCAGCCTTGGAACATGCATTTTAATAAGTTTCTTCCAGGTGCTTCTGAGACATCGCCAAGATTGAGATGAACAACTGCAGCCTTTTGCACACTTACTGTGAATTTACAAGAGCAGTGTCTGGCATTATAGCTGCACTGATTTTCCTGTTTTGTCTCTTTATCAGTAAGCTCTTCGGGGGCCAGGAGGCCAACTACTCCTCCGTTGTGCTCCCCCTTTACCTTCACGGTCAGTGACTCTGGTGGCAAATGCTTCTTTTTTTTTTCCTGGCTGCTCTGAGCCTGCATTGCTGCAGGGCTTTCTGTAGTTGGGGCAAGTAGAGGCTGCTCTCCACTTGCAGTGTGCGGGCTTCTCTTGTTGAGGCACATGCATGCTAGAGCTCGGGCTCAGTAGCTGCCCTGTGGCAGGTGGAATCTTCCCAGACCAGGAATCAAACTTGTGTCCCCTGAATCGGCAGGGGAGTTCTTCACCACTGGACCACCAGGGAAGTCCTCTGTGGCAGATGGTTTCAGGGGCTCTTCCACACATGGTGCCTTTCAGTCTCTCGTCCTCCTTGCAGGTATGGCTTTGTAATTGCTGTCACCACCATCGACAATATCGGTGCTGGTGTGATCCAGCCAGGCCGAGGCTTTGTCCTGTATCCAGTGAAGTACAAGGCCATCGTTTTCAGACCCTTTAAAGGGGAGGTCGTGGATGCCGTGGTCACTCAGGTCAACAAGGTAAGACCATTCACAGGGGAGGTAGTGGGCAAGTCCCTGTCTTAGAAAATCTCGGATGGGTCCCAACTTGAGTTACTAACTCTGTCTTTGGTCAAATGGCTTCTTTGTGCTTCAAGTTTCCACGCCTATCAAATGGTATAGTCATCTTGCCCTGGCTCACTCTTATCAATCAATATTAGTAGTTAAAACAGTGGCAGCCTCCACTGACTAAGCAGTTCCCGTGGGCCAGGTAGTGTGCAAAGTGTCCAGATAACCCTGTGAGATGAATGCTTTTATCCCTGTGGTTTTTTTTTTTAAATGTTTGTTTAGTTATTTATTTATTTTTGGCTATTCTTGGTTTTCACTGCTGCCACAGGCTCTTCTCTCCTTGTAGGGAGTGGGGGCTACTCCCTAGTTGAGGTGAGGATGCTTTTCGTTGTGGTGACTTCTCTTGTTACAGAACTCAGGCTCTAGGGCACACGGGCTTCAGTAGTTGTGGCACATGGGCTTAGTTGCTCCGCAGCATGTGGGATTTCCCTGGATCAGGGATTGAACCTGTGTCTACTGCATTGGCAGGCAAGCTCTTTACCCCTGAGCTATCCCTGTCCTTTTTTCTCCATGCTGAAGCTTAGGGAAGTTGAGTCTACTGGCCAAGGTCATGTGCCCAACAAATGTTCAAAGCCCAGAATAAGTTCTAGACCTCATCTGTTTAACACGACACTTCCTTAACTTAAAATGAAAGCTGGAATAAAAAAGAAAAGAAAACAAATGCCGGACTTCCAAATGGTTTCAAAACATGAAGAATATTGTTAGGAACCAGATAAAGAGGTGAAGCTTAGGAGACATTGAGGGACAAAAGAAAAAGCGCGATTACTCATTTCCCTTCTAGGTTGGACTCTTCACAGAAATTGGACCCATGTCCTGCTTCATCTCTCGACATGTAAGTCTGGGCCCCCTGGGTGGGACTAAGGAGATCTGTGTTCCTGAGCTTCTCCTGAAAGATCCTTTTCAAGTGCTCTTACCTGGTTCTTATCTTCCTGTCAGTCCATCCCATCGGAGATGGAGTTTGATCCGAACTCCAACCCCCCCTGTTACAAGACAATGGACGAGGTGAGTGGGCGGAGGTCGGTGCAGAGGGGGAGGGTGCTGGTCCAGGGGTGTCTGAGTGACCGTTCCCTCCTCCCCAGGACATTGTGATTCAGCAGGATGATGAGATCCGTTTGAAGATCGTGGGGACCCGTGTGGACAAGAATGACATCGTGAGTCTCTTGCCTGGCTCCCTGCTTGTACCAGGCAGAGCTGTTGGGTTCTTCCTACCTAGAGATCCTGGCGGTTTTGTGCTCCTCTGCCAGGAAGAAGAGACGGGCGGGCAGAAGGCCTGGGGCTGAGGGTTAGAGGAGAGCGCCATGCTCGCTTTGGCCTCATTTGCTTTTTCCCTTTCCTCTGCAGTTTGCTATCGGCTCTTAATGTTAGGGCCCTTTTACTCCCTAGTTGAGGTGAGGATGCTTTTCGTTGTGGTGACTTCTCTTGTTACAGAACTCAGGCTCTAGGGCACACGGGCTTCAGTAGTTGTGGCACATGGGCTTAGTTGCTCCGCAGCATGTGGGATTTCCCTGGATCAGGGATTGAACCTGTGTCTACTGCATTGGCAGGCAAGCTCTTTACCCCTGAGCTATCCCTGTCCTTTTTTCTCCATGCTGAAGCTTAGGGAAGTTGAGTCTACTGGCCAAGGTCATGTGCCCAACAAATGTTCAAAGCCCAGAATAAGTTCTAGACCTCATCTGTTTAACACGACACTTCCTTAACTTAAAATGAAAGCTGGAATAAAAAAGAAAAGAAAACAAATGCCGGACTTCCAAATGGTTTCAAAACATGAAGAATATTGTTAGGAACCAGATAAAGAGGTGAAGCTTAGGAGACATTGAGGGACAAAAGAAAAAGCGCGATTACTCATTTCCCTTCTAGGTTGGACTCTTCACAGAAATTGGACCCATGTCCTGCTTCATCTCTCGACATGTAAGTCTGGGCCCCCTGGGTGGGACTAAGGAGATCTGTGTTCCTGAGCTTCTCCTGAAAGATCCTTTTCAAGTGCTCTTACCTGGTTCTTATCTTCCTGTCAGTCCATCCCATCGGAGATGGAGTTTGATCCGAACTCCAACCCCCCCTGTTACAAGACAATGGACGAGGTGAGTGGGCGGAGGTCGGTGCAGAGGGGGAGGGTGCTGGTCCAGGGGTGTCTGAGTGACCGTTCCCTCCTCCCCAGGACATTGTGATTCAGCAGGATGATGAGATCCGTTTGAAGATCGTGGGGACCCGTGTGGACAAGAATGACATCGTGAGTCTCTTGCCTGGCTCCCTGCTTGTACCAGGCAGAGCTGTTGGGTTCTTCCTACCTAGAGATCCTGGCGGTTTTGTGCTCCTCTGCCAGGAAGAAGAGACGGGCGGGCAGAAGGCCTGGGGCTGAGGGTTAGAGGAGAGCGCCATGCTCGCTTTGGCCTCATTTGCTTTTTCCCTTTCCCTCTGCAGTTTGCTATCGGCTCCTTAATGGATGATTACTTGGGTGAGTGCCAGGGTCGTTGCCTGGAGGAGAGGTGTGTGGGCACAGGGGGTGGATAGGATTTAGTGCCTGAGCCACCCATGAAATAAACTCCTGTGTTGTCTGCTTGGAAGACCAAGGGCACTTGCCCCTTGGGACGGGAAGGGTGTGGTTAGAGCAGCCCTCAGCGCTGGGTCTAACCACTGTACGTTTCTGGTTCTCTGCAGGGCTTGTGAGCTGAGCACCACAACCCTCCTTGTTTGGTCCCCGACATGGGGCTGTGACTGTCACACTTGCCACTCTCTCCAGAGGCCCTGTCTGGCCGCAGTGCGGAAGGTGAGAAGGGTCCTCGTCCTCAGAAGGCGTCTGGCTCTTCTTGTGGCTTGGCGGCCACTCCTAGATTTTTGACTGTGTGTTCTAACCATAAAAAGTCCTTGACTTTCATGGAAATGTCATCTCCTTCTTTCCTTGGTAAGAACAACTCATTTTGTAAAACGATTGGAGGGCGGGTTGCTTGCTGGCCCCTCTTCTTGGCCTGATGCCTCAGCCAGCCTTACCCACCAGGGGACCTGACGGCCCCTCTTGCCAGGGTCTGAAGTTGACCTCAGCGAGGGCAAGGCCATAGTGGTGGTGGTGTCCAGTCCCCAGGTTGTGTCCGACTCTTTGCAGCTCGTGGACCGCAGCACGGCAGGCTTCCCTGCCCCTCACCGTCTCCCAGAGTTCACTGGGTCTTTGGCATTCAGCAGATGATACGATCATTAGAGACACTCTGAGACCCAGTCTAAGTTTCAGAGTATCTGTCCTCTCCCCAGCCTTAGAAATAATCAAGATGAGGCTTCCCTGGTGGTCCAGTGGGTAAGGCGTCCACCTTGTACTGCAAGGGGCACTGGTTTGGGCTTGGAAAGATCCCATGTGTCACGGAGCGACTGGACCGGTGTGTCCAGTTACAAGCCAGCACTCTGGAGCGCCTGTGTCCAGAGCCAGTGCTCTGTAACGAGAGAGGCTGCTGCAATGGGAGGCCCACACAGGCCAAAGAATAAAAGAAAATAAATGTAAAACTAAAAAGAGACACGATGGGGGAAAACAAAGTTTAAAGAAAAAAATAACCAAGACTGTAACTGAGGAGAGGAAGAAGAGACAGCAGGTATGGGAGGTGAATAACAGGACAGTAAGGCTGTGGGTTGTGTGATGCCAGCCCTTCTTAGGGTAGGCACATACACAGCAGCCTTTATTTGCTAATCAATTAATGTACCAGACTTAACTGAAGATGTGAAAGGGCTCATCATCTCATGGGGGCAACACAACTACAAAAATACCCAAAAGAAGATTGAGCAAATCCATCACCTCCCTCAACACGACGTCTTGGCAATACTGTTTCTCTACTGTGGAATGCCTTTCCCAACCTCTCTGCTTGTTTCCTAGTAATCTGTCAAGTCACAGCCATTTTTTCTTTTCTTTTTTTTGCTTCTTTTTTTTAAAAAAAATTATTTTACTTTTAACTTTTACAGTTTTGTTATTTACAGATATGTATGATCCCAGATTAGTCATATGTATATTCCCCCCATCCCACCCCTCCAGGCCGTCGCACAGCACCCCTGCAGGATCCCCTTTCTCACAGCGCAATGACAATAGCTATTTTTCTCACATATGATAGTATAGGTTTTCATGCTTCTTCCTTTAGGCCTCCCACCCACTGTTCAGTCCTCACAATGTCCATACGTGCTTACGCTTTCCTTGACTTCCTTGGGAAAAGCTGTGTGGTAGAAAGCATAGTATTTGGGTTGAGACAACTGGGTGACCTTATGTTTCCTTATTGTCATATGGCCATAGAACCCTCTTTGGATGGTCGCTGCGAGAGAGCATCTGTGCAAGCGGCTGGCACAGAGCCTGGCCTGTAAGAGATGCGCAACTCTGACTGATAATTATAATTGTTATTTGGTGCGTATACAGCCGTGACTATCACCTGATGTGATTCTGGCCCCCCTGGGACATTTGGCAATGACATTTTTTGTTGTCACCACTGGGTGGAGGATGCTGCCGCCTTCTCGTGGGTAGAGGCCCGGGGTTCTGGTAGTATCCTACCATGTCTAGGACAGCCCCCCACCACAGAGAATGATCTGGCCCCATATGCCAGTTGTACCAAAGTCCTGACGTGTTATGTAGCGCCGGAATAGTGCCTGGAACCTAGTAAAGAAAATGCATTTGAATGTGTTTCCTTCCCTTCCTCACCTCACCACTCTTGGGCAGACAGAGGCTCTGCTGTTCAGTCACTCGGTCATCTCTGACTCTGCGACCCCGTGGCCGTGTGGGGTGTGGCCCTGAGAAGGCTGCATCAGTAGGGAAGCAAGTAAGTGGGGATGACCTGGCAGCCTGGAGATGGTCCAAGACTCTTCTGATCTTTAATGGCTTGGTACCAGAGGAGTCGGAAGTTACAGCCTCTTTTTTGTTTGTTTTTGGTCATAAAGCTTGTGGGATCTTAATTTCCCAACCAGGGATTTAACCTGGATGGTCAGCAGTGAAAGTGTGGAATCTTTTTTTTTCAATTTGGCTGCCCTGATGTGTCTGGTAACGTGGTAAATCCTTCACACACGTTATTCTGACAATAGTTCCATGTTAACGTTCTGTCATCCCACTTGACAGATGGTAAAACATGCGCTAATATGCCCCAGGTCACAAAGCTAGTTACTGGTGGAACTGCAATTTTATTTTTTCAGTCTAAAACCACTGTGGCTCTTCTTGCCAGGCACTGAGTGGCTGGGGAGGGAACCACCTTTCTTTCATCTGTGGCCATAGGGTTTACTCCTTTCCCTGACCCGTGCCTTCACTCAGACTGGAGGCAAATCAGCCCCATATAGCTTGGATGCAGCTTCACTGTGGCCTCCAGGCCTTCCTCTCTGCATTGTCTCCTGCTGCCAAGGTTGCCAAAGGCTGTCCCTACCAGTAACTCCTTTGCAAGGAGGTCTGCCAGCAGCCAGGAGATAACGACTCAGACTCAGAACTTCAGAGGAACCCTCTCCTTCATAAGTAGTGACCAAGCACAGTCCTGAAACTACTCCAGATGTCACTCTGAATGTGACTGGAGGAAACTCGGCAGGGTCACAGTCTCCTTGGGTGGTGTGGCTCTAGCAGCCTCAGTCCCAGCCAGCTGGCTTTCTCAGCTCTGGTCTCAGAGGATCTTCCTTTCTAGAGACAGCAGTATCTAACCCTGAGAGGGAAGAAGGGCAAGGATATGTACATTCATGTTCCCCTGGAGAAAGCTCCTTTAATGAATAGTTCATTGCAAATGGTCCCATTTTGGGTGAACATAGAGGAATTAATTCACTGTCAGCTTTGTGATGTGTGAAAGTTCACTACCCAAGCTGACTCTACAGTATCTTTTTTAATCTAGAATAACGTTGGTGATGTGATGATTATTCCATTTTGTAGGTGGGGAAATGAGTCTAGGTAATTTGGCCAAAAGCAGTATCAGAGTTTGAACTCCTTTGATATAACTATGAATATCATCCTTTACTCACTAAGCCCACTGCTTTTCAATTGAGAACTGCCGCAAGTTCTTGTACCAGAGGAGTCGGAAGTTACAGCCTCTTTTTGTTTGTTTTGGTCATAAAGCTTGTGGGATCTTAATTTCCCAACCAGGGATTTAACCTGGATGGTCAGCAGTGAAAGTGTGGAATCTTTTTTTTTCAATTTGGCTGCCCTGATGTGTCTGGTAACGTGGTAAATCCTTCACACACGTTATTCTGACAATAGTTCCATGTTAACGTTCTGTCATCCCACTTGACAGATGGTAAAACATGCGCTAATATGCCCCAGGTCACAAAGCTAGTTACTGGTGGAACTGCAATTTTATTTTTTCAGTCTAAAACCACTGTGGCTCTTCTTGCCAGGCACTGAGTGGCTGGGGAGGGAACCACCTTTCTTTCATCTGTGGCCATAGGGTTTACTCCTTTCCCTGACCCGTGCCTTCACTCAGACTGGAGGCAAATCAGCCCCATATAGCTTGGATGCAGCTTCACTGTGGCCTCCAGGCCTTCCTCTCTGCATTGTCTCCTGCTGCCAAGGTTGCCAAAGGCTGTCCCTACCAGTAACTCCTTTGCAAGGAGGTCTGCCAGCAGCCAGGAGATAACGACTCAGACTCAGAACTTCAGAGGAACCCTCTCCTTCATAAGTAGTGACCAAGCACAGTCCTGAAACTACTCCAGATGTCACTCTGAATGTGACTGGAGGAAACTCGGCAGGGTCACAGTCTCCTTGGGTGGTGTGGATCTAGCAGCCTCAGTCCCAGCCAGCTGGCTTTCTCAGCTCTGGTCTCAGAGGATCTTCCTTTCTAGAGACAGCAGTATCTAACCCTGAGAGGGAAGAAGGGCAAGGATATGTACATTCATGTTCCCCTGGAGAAAGCTCCTTTAATGAATAGTTCATTGCAAATGGTCCCATTTTGGGTGAACATAGAGGAATTAATTCACTGTCAGCTTTGTGATGTGTGAAAGTTCACTACCCAAGCTGACTCTACAGTATCTTTTTTAATCTAGAATAACGTTGGTGATGTGATGATTATTCCATTTTGTAGGTGGGGAAATGAGTCTAGGTAATTTGGCCAAAAGCAGTATCAGAGTTTGAACTCCTTTTGATATAACTATGAATATCATCCTTTACTCACTAAGCCCACTGCTTTTCAATTGAGAACTGCCCAAGTTCAGGGAAGTGTATCAGTGTAAAACTGAAGTGTGTCAGTTATGGAAGGCTGTGAGGTAGGTGAGGGCTTATATTTTGGGAGGATACAAGGTAGGGTTGTCCAGTGGGCAGAGCCCTGGAGTCTGGCGCTCACAGGAGGTGTGTCTGGCCCAGCCAGAAGACCTCAGCAGAGCATGCCCACTGAAGAGTCCCATCCAATCTTAGAGAAGGGGAAGTGACAAAGTTATGTGTGAGGTAAAGTCGAGCCCCACCAAGCGGGCAGCAAAACTAAGATGCCAAAGTCTAAAGCGTCAGTGCATTCGTATAAATGCAAGGGCTCGGAAACTCGGAAGTAGACAGGAGGATGGGGATGGTTTCTTCGAGGACATGTTTATTTATTTATTTTTTTAATTGATTGATTGATTTACAAATGCTTGCATCTTTTTTTTTTTAAAGATTTATTTATTTATTTACTTTGGGTGGGGTCGGGTTGGGGAGGGAGGGGAGCGGGCGGGCCACTTCTATTGGTCTTTCATTTCTCTATTTTCATTGTCTTTGTTCTTTGGCTCCTGTGGGCCTCCCATCGCGGTGGTGTCTGTCGTTGCAGAGCGCCGGCTCTGGGTGCATGCGCTCCAGAGCTCCGGCTCGGTGATTGGACACATCGGTCCAGCCGCTCCGCGGCACGTGGGATCTTCCCAGGCCAGGGCTTGAACCGGCGCCCCTTGCACTGCAAGGCAGTGTCCTTACCCACTGGACCACCAGGGGAAGCCCTATTTTTTTTTTTTTGTATTTATTTTTAAAGATTTATTTTTATTTATTTATTTTGGGCGAGGGTCTGGTTGGGGAGGGCGGGGAGCGGGCGGGCCACTTCTATTGGTCTTTCATTTCTCCATTTTCATCCGTCTTTGTTCTTTGGCCCGTGTGGGCCTCCCATCGCGGTGGCCTCTGTCGTTGCAGAGCGCTGGCTCTGGGCGCCTGCGCCCCAGAGCTCCAGCTCGGTAATTGGACACATCGGTCCAGCTGCTACGCGGCACGTGGGATCCACCTAGGCCAGGGATCGAACCGGCGCCCCTTGCACTGCAAGGTGGTGTCCTTACCCACTGGATCACCAGGGGAAGCCCCGAGGGCATGTTTATTAAACTGTTGATCGAATCATTACACAGCCCATACAATTCCCAAGAGCTGTCGCTTTAAGAAACGCGAGGCCTCACCGTCACGTGGCCCCTGGCGCCCGGAGCCTTCTACAGCGCCTACGCCGTGGCCAATCGGGTAGCGGGAAGCTGCTCTGTGGGTAGGCACTCTGCAAGGCGGTCGCCGATTGGCTGTGCACGCGAAGGGCGAGGTCTGACCGCCGAGAGAAGAGGCACTTAGTCCCAGCAGGGTGAGCGGGGCCGCTGCCGTCTCGGTGGCTGCTTTCACCCGCCGGAGAGCTCAGGCGGGCAGGCCCTCGCACGGCCGTCCCGTGCGGGTCGCGCGCCCACCGGCCTGGGCGCCCGCTCCGCTGGGGGCCTGCCCCCTTCGCCGACCACGTGACCCGAGTTCGGTAACCTCTGACCTCCTCCTCTCGCCCCCCACCCCTAAAACTGGAATGGTGCGCGGCCGGGTGGGAGGGTGCGCTCCCCGGAGTCCGGTAGAGGTCAGTTCCCACGCCTCCTTGTGGCTGAGGCTGAGAGAGGATGTCGAGGAACGAGAGATCCTGGGCAGAGCCTGGACTTTGTCGGGTGCAGTATGGTGGGCACGTAATAGGGAAACTCTTGGCGCCTTCGGCGAGCAGGACTTGGTGCTTCAGCTTTACAGGCGGAGAAAGACGCTTAACCGTTATCCATTAGCGCTTCTGCAACGCCAAGTCTCTGGACAGGGAATCCAGGCCTTGCTCCTCCCAGCTAGAACAAGAGTTCTTGCTCCCTTACCTAGGTAGTGCCGGTCAGATGATCTTGGGAAAATCATTTAACATTTAACCACGCTGAGCTTTGATTTCCTTTGATGTGAAATAGACATGTTTACTTAACACCTGCCTCATTGTTAATGGGGACAGAATGTTACGGAAACCGTATAAAGCAGTCAGCTCAATGCCTCAGGCATAGTATGTGCTTAGAAACATCGCTATTCTGTCTTCATTTTTTTCAGCAGGTATTTGTTAGAGGACTTGTTATGTGAAGACACCTTGCCTGACGCTGGAGATGCAAAGGTGAGCAAAAAGGCATGGTCCTTGCCAGCTTGGAGCTCACAGTCTAGAGGGGAGGTACGTGTTAATCAAAAAGTTACATACGGATACAATTACTGCTTTGGAAGATAAAGGCACATGGTGAGGGTCGGAGAAGACTTCGTTGAACAAGTGAGGGCATGTTTATTAAACTGTGAAATCAAAGCCCATACAATTCCCAAGAGCTGTCGCTTTAAGAAACGCGAGGCCTCACCGTCACGTGGCCCCTGGCGCCCGGAGCCTTCTACAGCGCCTACGCCGTGGCCAATCGGGTAGCGGGAAGCTGCTCTGTGGGTAGGCACTCTGCAAGGCGGTCGCCGATTGGCTGTGCACGCGAAGGGCGAGGTCTGACCGCCGAGAGAAGAGGCACTTAGTCCCAGCAGGGTGAGCGGGGCCGCTGCCGTCTCGGTGGCTGCTTTCACCCGCCGGAGAGCTCAGGCGGGCAGGCCCTCGCACGGCCGTCCCGTGCGGGTCGCGCGCCCACCGGCCTGGGCGCCCGCTCCGCTGGGGGCCTGCCCCCTTCGCCGACCACGTGACCCGAGTTCGGTAACCTCTGACCTCCTCCTCTCGCCCCCCACCCCTAAAACTGGAATGGTGCGCGGCCGGGTGGGAGGGTGCGCTCCCCGGAGTCCGGTAGAGGTCAGTTCCCACGCCTCCTTGTGGCTGAGGCTGAGAGAGGATGTCGAGGAACGAGAGATCCTGGGCAGAGCCTGGACTTTGTCGGGTGCAGTATGGTGGGCACGTAATAGGGAAACTCTTGGCGCCTTCGGCGAGCAGGACTTGGTGCTTCAGCTTTACAGGCGGAGAAAGACGCTTAACCGTTATCCATTAGCGCTTCTGCAACGCCAAGTCTCTGGACAGGGAATCCAGGCCTTGCTCCTCCCAGCTAGAACAAGAGTTCTTGCTCCTTACCTAGGTAGTGCCGGTCAGATGATATTGGGAAAATCATTTAACATTTAACCACGCTGAGCTTTGATTTCCTTTGATGTGAAATAGACATGTTTACTTAACACCTGCCTCATTGTTAATGGGGACAGAATGTTACGGAAACCGTATAAAGCAGTCAGCTCAATGCCTCAGGCATAGTATGTGCTTAGAAACATCGCTATTCTGTCTTCATTTTTTTCAGCAGGTATTTGTTAGAGGACTTGTTATGTGAAGACACCTTGCCTGACGCTGGAGATGCAAAGGTGAGCAAAAAGGCATGGTCCTTGCCAGCTTGGAGCTCACAGTCTAGAGGGGAGGTACGTGTTAATCAAAAAGTTACATACGGATACAATTACTGCTTTGGAAGATAAAGGCACATGGTGAGGGTCGGAGAAGACTTCGTTGAACAAGTGCCTTTTTTTCTTAAATTTAAAATATCATGTATTTATTTGGCTGTGCTGGGTCTTTGTTGCTGTGTGGGCTTTTCTCTCGTTGCGTCAAGTGGGGGCTAGTCACGGTTGTGGTGCATGAGCTTCTCATTTCGCTGGCTTCTCCTGTTGCAGAGCACGGGCTCTAGGGTACACGGGCTTCTGTGGTTGTGACGTGTGGACTCAGTAGTTGCGGCTCCTGGGCACTAGTACACAGGCTCAGAAGTTGCGAAAGACGGGCTTCCTTGCTCCACGGATATGGAATCTTCCCAGACTAGGATCAAACTCATGTGTCCTGTATTGGTGGGCAGATTCTTTACCCCTGAGCCACCAGGGAAGCCCTCAGCAAGTGACATTTGAGATAGATCTGAAGGAAGGCCTAGGAGCTCACTGGACAAAGGGACTGGAGGTAGAGGAGGAGAGCTTTCCAAGTCCAGGAAACAGTGTATGAACGTCTTGAAGTAAGGTGTTTTTGAGGAAACAGAAGGAGCCCATGGGAATGCAGAACACAAGCAAGAGTGGAAAGAGGTGTTTGCAGCTGTAGGCACATGTGGGGCCTTGAAGCCATGACACAGGTTTTTTTGTTTTTTTTTTTTTCACTGCATTTTGTTTATTTATTTTTTTGGCTATTCTGGGTTTTCACTGCTGCCACAGGCTTTTCTCTAGTTGCAGGGAGTGGGGGCTACCCTCCAGCTGAAGTGAGCAGGCTTCTTGTTGCAGTGACTTCTCTTGTTGTGGAACTCAGGTTCTAGGGCACACGGGCTTCAGTAGATGCAGCACATGGGCTCATTAGTTGTGGCTCCAAGGCTCTAGAGCACAGGCTCCACAGTTGTCGCTCACGGGCTTAGTTGCTCTGCAGCATGTGGGATCTTCCTGGATAAGGGATTGAACTCGTGTCTCCTGCCTTGACAGGTGAACTTTTTACCACTGAGCTACCAGGGAAGGCCCTACAGGTTTGTTTTTTATTCCAAAAGTACTGAGGATCCACTGGGAGGAGTGCTCGGGGAGGTTAGGTGGGAGACCTGCTGAATTCAGGGACCTGGAGGTCACTGCTGATGCCTTGAGCCTTGCCAGAGAGGAGTGCTCGGGCAGCGCCTGGGTGAGTCATCGTGGAACTCGGCCTCGCAGCCTGTGGCACGCATGCCTCACTTTGGCTCTTGTGGGCCTGCCTTCTAAGTGTGGCGTGTGTTGTTGGAGTTGGTCACCAGCTGCTGTTTTTGTTGGATTCTTATTCTGCCGTATCCTGTGAACAGAAGAACGGGTTCCTGTTTTAGGCCTCTCAGCCACACTGGGGGAGGCCTGATACATAGGCAAGAAGCCCACCTCCTGAAAGCCTGACAGTCCCAGGTGGCATAAGGGCGGACTCAGTCTGCTTTAGGAGAGAGGAGGGTGTGGGGACTTGGAATGGGAGGTGCACAGGCCAGCCTGAGCACGGGCAGTGAGGCCCAGGCGGCTAGAAGGCACGAGGGGCCTTTCTGGAGGAAAGATCAGCTTGATGAGCTGTGTGGATCGGGAACCAAATGCTGTATGTTGAGCCCGGGAATTGGGAGTGGCCTTTTATGAGTCTTGGAAAAGTACTGAAGCCTTTTGAGCAAGACTGCTCTACTGAGGGTTAAGAGTATCTTCTTTTCTTTTTATTTTTAATAATTATTTTTATTTTACTTTTACAGAGTTTTGTTGTTTACAGATATGTATAATCCCAGATTAGTCGTATGTATATCCCTGGCCCCCTCCCTCCTCCCAGTCCCCCCCATCCCACCCCTCCGGGTGCACAACGCCCCCACAGGATCCCTTATTCCCATAGCACAATGACAATAGCTATCTTTTCACGATAATAGTATAGGTTTTCATGTTACTCCTCTATGCCTCCCACCCACTGTTCATTCCCAATGTCCATATGTCTGTTCTCCATGTCTGTTTTTCCATTGCTTCACTGTGTGTGTTGCTATTACCCTCTTACTAGATTCTGTATATATGTGTTAGTATACTGTAGGTTTTCATTTTTTAGTTCTATGACCAGGGAAGGCCCTACAGGTTTGTTTTTTATTCCAAAAGTACTGAGGATCCACTGGGAGGAGTGCTCGGGGAGGTTAGGTGGGAGACCTGCTGAATTCAGGGACCTGGAGGTCACTGCTGATGCCTTGAGCCTTGCCAGAGAGGAGTGCTCGGGCAGCGCCTGGGTGAGTCATCGTGGAACTCGGCCTCGCAGCCTGTGGCGCGCATGCCTCACTTTGGCTCTTGTGGGCCTGCCTTCTAAGTGTGGCGTGTGTTGTTGGAGTTGGTCACCAGCTGCTGTTTTTGTTGGATTCTTATTCTGCCGTATCCTGTGAACAGAAGAACGGGTTCCTGTTTTAGGCCTCTCAGCCACACTGGGGGAGGCCTGATACATAGGCAAGAAGCCCACCTCCTGAAAGCCTGACAGTCCCAGGTGGCATAAGGGCGGACTCAGTCTGCTTTAGGAGAGAGGAGGGTGTGGGGACTTGGAATGGGAGGTGCACAGGCCAGCCTGAGCACGGGCAGTGAGGCCCAGGCGGCTAGAAGGCACGAGGGGCCTTTCTGGAGGAAAGATCAGCTTGATGAGCTGTGTGGATCGGGAACCAAATGCTGTATGTTGAGCCCGGGAATTGGGAGTGGCCTTTTATGAGTCTTGGAAAAGTACTGAAGCCTTTTGAGCAAGACTGCTCTACTGAGGGTTAAGAGTATCTTCTTTTCTTTTTATTTTTAATAATTATTTTTATTTTACTTTTACAGAGTTTTGTTGTTTACAGATATGTATAATCCCAGATTAGTCGTATGTATATCCCTGGCCCCCTCCCTCCTCCCAGTCCCCCCCATCCCACCCCTCCGGGTGCACAACGCCCCCACAGGATCCCTTATTCCCATAGCACAATGACAATAGCTATCTTTTTCACGTATAATAGTATAGGTTTTCATGTTACTCCCTCTATGCCTCCCACCCACTGTTCATTCCCCGCAATGTCCATATGTCTGTTCTCCATGTCTGTTTTTCCATTGCTTCACTGTGTGTGTTGCTATTACCCTCTTACTAGATTCTGTATATATGTGTTAGTATACTGTACTTGTCTTTCTCTTTTTGACTTACTTCACTTTTTGTAATAGGTTCTAGGTCCAACCACCTCATTAGGACTGATTCTTCTGCATTTCTTTTCACAGCTGAGTAGTATTCCATTGTATATATGTACCAGAGCTTCTGTATCCATTCATTGGTCGATGGGCATCTAGGTTGCTTCCATGTTCTGGCTATTGTATAGAGAGCTGCAATGAACATTGGGGTACAGGTGCTTCTTTCAGATTTGATTTCATCAGGGTATAAGCCTAAGAGTGGGATTGTTGGGTCGTATGGTGCTTCTATTTTTAGTTTCTTCAGGAATCTCCATACTGTTCCATAGAGGCAATATCAATTTACATTCCCACCAGCAATGCAAGAGTGTTCCCTTTTCTCCGCACCCTTTCCAGCGTTTATTGTCTGTAGTTTTTTTGATGATGGCCATTCTGACTGATGGAGATATTGTAGTTTTGATTTGCATTTCTCTAAAAATAAGCGAGGTCGAGCATCGTTTAATGTGGTTTTTGGCCATCTGTATGTCCTTTTTGGAGAGATGTCTCTTTAGGTCTTTTTCCCATTTTTCACTTGGGTTGTTCATTTTTCCAGTGCTGAGTTGTCTGAGTTACTTGTAGATTTTGGAGGTTAATTCTTTATCTGTTGTTTCATTTGCTATGATTTTCTTCCATTCTGTGGGTTGTCTATTCACCTTTTGTGTGGTTTCTTTTGCTGTACAAAAGCTTTTAAGTTTCATTAGGTCCCACACGTTAATTTTTGTTTTTAGTTCCATTATTCCAGTAGGCGGGTCATGGAAGATCTTGCTTCGATTTCTGTCACTGAGTGTTTAAGAATGTCTTCTAATCAGTGCTTAGTACTGTTGGTTGTGGTAAGGATCAGAAGGAAGAAGACACGAGGTTTTTATGAGCGATTGTAACGTTTTCCCTTTGTGTGCTATTCTGGCTCCTGACTTTCTCCTGCATCATCTCATTTCATGCTCACAGCAGTCCCGCGCATCAGGGAGGACCAGGTTGTGGCCACTGTTTCCCAGGGCTCAGACTGTGAAGCTGTCAGCCTGGTTCACATCGGAAGTGGTAGAGCAGGGCTGAGTTCCATGCACCCCAAGGCCAGGCGCTTTCTCGGACATCACTGCTGTCTGTGCTCTGGCCCAGCTCAAGCATGCCCTTGGCTCTGAGCCGCACCTGGCCACTCAGTCCTCGTGGTCCTTGTTTAGCTGCTCTGGAGGAAGAGCACTAGGGCTGCTGCTGAGGGTCTTCTGTCTGGCTCCGGGGCCCCGAGGGAGACTGGGCTGCTTTGTCTAACCTCCCTCCCAACTCCCAGCTCCATCGGGGCCATGTCGGAGCGAGAAGAGCGGCGGTTCGTGGAGATCCCTCGGGAGTCCGTCCGGCTCATGGCGGAGAGCACGGGCCTGGAGCTGAGCGATGAGGTGGCGGCCCTGCTCGCAGAGGACGTGTGCTACCGACTCAGAGAGGCCACCCAGGTACGCGCTCTGCCCCTCGTCTCTCCCTGTGACCACCCCTTCCCGCAGCGGTTTATTCAGGCCCCTGCTTCCAGCTCTGAGGGATACCGTGGAGGCAGTCCCCGCCCCTCCAGAGCCCCCTTCTCAGCAGCTGGGCTTCCAGCTAGCACGGTGCCTGCTGGGCGCCTTGTCCCGTGCCCCTCACCACGGCACCGCTCGGCAGGCCCGGCCGGTTCACAGTCGTCCCACACGTGAGTCACAGAGCGGGGCCGAGCCATTAGGAGCTGTCTGCCCTCTGCTCCCTGTCCCCTGACTCGCTCTTCCTCCCCTCCCAGAACAGCTCTCAGTTCATGAAGCACACCAAACGGCGGAAGCTGACCGTCGAGGATTTCAACAGGGCCCTCAGATGGAGCAGTGTGGAGGTGAGTGGGGCAGAGGGCTCCGCTGGCATGAGCCTGCCTAGTGCCAGCTCCCCCACACAGTGAGATGGGAGGGCCCAGTGCACACAGGGGGATGGTCACGGCCGCGGCAGCACAGGTGCTGGGCCTCGCCCCCAAGGGCCCGGAGTTCAGAGAGGGAGAGGTGGCCACAGAGGCCAGGAGGTTAGAGAAGGCTGCTTGGAAGAGATGGGACTTGAGCTGAACCTGAAAAGGGCGCCGAGGTTAGACGTTGTTGCAAGGAAAAGAGGGTGTGTTCTGGGCGAGGCAGCAGTCCGAGCAGGAGTGTGGGTGTTAGAACATTCTGCACAGTTGTTCCCTGGTTGGGGGTCCAGGGAAAAGGATCATGTTTAGAAGAGACAAGTGTTTTCAGAGTTGCTAAGTGTGAGGAGGAGAACCGGCAGCCTGAGGGTGGAGTTCGGGGTCCCTACAGATCTATGAAGAAGGATGGCTCCGGGGCCCCGAGGGAGACTGGGCTGCTTTGTCTAACCTCCCTCCCAACTCCCAGCTCCATCGGGGCCATGTCGGAGCGAGAAGAGCGGCGGTTCGTGGAGATCCCTCGGGAGTCCGTCCGGCTCATGGCGGAGAGCACGGGCCTGGAGCTGAGCGATGAGGTGGCGGCCCTGCTCGCAGAGGACGTGTGCTACCGACTCAGAGAGGCCACCCAGGTACGCGCTCTGCCCCTCGTCTCTCCCTGTGACCACCCCTTCCCGCAGCGGTTTATTCAGGCCCCTGCTTCCAGCTCTGAGGGATACCGTGGAGGCAGTCCCCGCCCCTCCAGAGCCCCCTTCTCAGCAGCTGGGCTTCCAGCTAGCACGGTGCCTGCTGGGCGCCTTGTCCCGTGCCCCTCACCACGGCACCGCTCGGCAGGCCCGGCCGGTTCACAGTCGTCCCACACGTGAGTCACAGAGCGGGGCCGAGCCATTAGGAGCTGTCTGCCCTCTGCTCCCTGTCCCCTGACTCGCTCTTCCTCCCCTCCCAGAACAGCTCTCAGTTCATGAAGCACACCAAACGGCGGAAGCTGACCGTCGAGGATTTCAACAGGGCCCTCAGATGGAGCAGTGTGGAGGTGAGTGGGGCAGAGGGCTCCGCTGGCATGAGCCTGCCTAGTGCCAGCTCCCCCACACAGTGAGATGGGAGGGCCCAGTGCACACAGGGGGATGGTCACGGCCGCGGCAGCACAGGTGCTGGGCCTCGCCCCCAAGGGCCCGGAGTTCAGAGAGGGAGAGGTGGCCACAGAGGCCAGGAGGTTAGAGAAGGCTGCTTGGAAGAGATGGGACTTGAGCTGAACCTGAAAAGGGCGCCGAGGTTAGACGTTGTTGCAAGGAAAAGAGGGTGTGTTCTGGGCGAGGCAGCAGTCCGAGCAGGAGTGTGGGTGTTAGAACATTCTGCACAGTTGTTCCCTGGTTGGGGGTCCAGGGAAAAGGATCATGTTTAGAAGAGACAAGTGTTTTCAGAGTTGCTAAGTGTGAGGAGGAGAACCGGCAGCCTGAGGGTGGAGTTCGGGGTCCCTACAGATCTATGAAGAAGGACCAGGTCTTACTCCTTGACTCAGTGAGCACCAGGTGCTCCAGCCAAGTTCCCAGGGAAGAGCCTGGGGTCCCAGGCATGCCCCTAAGACCTCTGGATTCAAGGCAGACATAGGCTCTGTGCCCCGGCCGGTGGAGCGCCGCTTCCCTCCCCGGATTTAGCTTCTCTCCACTCAGGCTGTGTGCGGTTATGGATCCCAGGAGGCGCTGCCCCTGCGCCCCGCCAGGGAGGGTGAGCTCTACTTCCCCGAGGACCGAGAGGTGAACCTGGTGGAGCTGGCCCTGGCCACCAACATCCCCAAAGGCTGTGCTGAAACGGCCGTGAGAGGTGACTCGTGGGGTCCTGCGTGGGTGGGGACGGGCGCGGGGTTGTTGGAGGTGTGGGATGGGCTGGCTGGTAGACGAGGCAAAATTCAGAAGAGTGGCTGGCCAAACCCCAAGGGGCAGAGCCCCAGGCTGACCCGTCTCTCTGCTCTGGTTCTAGTTCATGTCTCCTACCTCGATGGCAAAGGGAACCTGGCCCCTCAAGGATCAGGTAAGGAGTAGTACGGGACACGGGCCCTCTGCTTGGACTTTACTTCCTTAGGACTGGGGTGGTCCTTACGACTATGAGTCTTGACAAGCATTTTCTGGCGCCTGTGTGGTGCCAGTCCTGAGCGGGCACCGGTCCCTGCCCAGAGGCCTGCGTTGGAGATAGGACCCCAAACCTGTAACCAGTCAGGATGCCGTGTTGCTAGTGCAGAAACCTGGGCAGCTTGCTGGGGTCCCTGAGGTGCCACACTTCCAGGGCCTGCTGCCTGGAGCTTCACAGAGCCTGAGGCTTATGCACTTGGACTGTGAGGACTAGGCAGGAGTCTGCTGGGCAGAGGAGAAGTGGGAGGCAGTGTACAGAGCTGGGCGTGGAGAGCTTGCAAGGTCAAGGATGAGCAGGCTGCTCAGAGGGCCTGGCGACTCTGTTCTGGGCGTCTTGTCTGAACGGGCTCCTCGTCAGGAGGGTGGTTGCTGGGGAAGGGGGAGCAGGCAGAGAGGCCGGGGGAGGGCTGGGCTCCCCCCTGACCACCTTCTGTCCGCCCTGTCGCAGTGCCCAGCGCTGTGTCTTCACTGACCGACGACCTTCTCAAGTACTACCAGCAAGTGACTCGGGCTGTGCTGGGGGATGATCCACAGCTGATGAAAGTGAGCAAGTGGGCCTGAACTGGGGCACAGAGTCCAACACCCACATCCCCATGGAATTTCTTCGGAGGCCTGTTTCCTGTCTCTGCGTGCTGGCTGACTGATGTGGGCAGAAGCTGCTCTTGGCGGGGCGTAGTGGACCCTGGCTGGCTCTCCCCAGCACTGCTCCCCTTTTATCTTACTAGGAACCGTGTTCTTCAGGGAACAGGCAGCTCAGGGGGGTCCTGTGGGGTGGGGGGTGCAGAAGGGCAGTCTTCCCACACCCCAATCCACAGCCCACTCTACAGGATATCTGTGGATCTGGAACCATGTGGGGGCAGCCACCTTGAGCTTTCATTTGTCTGGATTTGAGAGGAAGTAGAGGGAGCCAGGTGAGGGCGCCCGGCCAGACCTCCTGTCAGCCCTGCTGCTGCAGCCTCTTGGGCTCCCCTGGGCCCTGTCCGCACCAGGCTGCTGCTGCCAGAGTCAGAGGAGAGCTGGTTTGGTGGTCTGCTTGACCACATGGCCTGTCTCTTGAGGCTTTTACGTTTTCCTGGTCTGGCTGCTGCTGTTATTTCCCTTGCAAAGTTAGGACTGTTGCTAACGGTACTCTCCTGCCTTAGAAAGTTGGCCTCTGGTTCCCAGACACAATGCGGGTGGGTGGGCCTGGGGCCTGGGAGCTGAGCTCCTCCCTCGCGAGTTGTCTGCTTTCACAGTGCCTGAACTCAGGGTCTGTATCCAGCGGAGCTGGGGGGCACCGGTGGTGGAGGTCAGGCTAAGATGGTCTTACTGATTTATTTTTTCTGCTCATAGAAGTAATACTTGCGCATGTTTATTATAGAAATGTTGTAAAACCTACCAAGTAGAAAGTGAAATTGTGTAGCACCGTCAGCTGAACTGTAAACTATATTTTAAACTATCATGGTTGTGTATAAACTATCATAGTTTATTGTCAGCCTAAGTGGTTTTACACTAGACATCTGGCTTTAGAATAACTTCTTTACTCAGTTAAAAGTACGTTGGACATTTAGGTTATATCCTGTTATTACAGACAGTGCTTGTATGGGTATGTATGTGAGTGCGTTTTGTTTATAGTGGGTTAAATTTGTAGAAGTGGAATTATTGAGTCAACATATGAATATTTAAAATGTTAGGTCTGAGTCAACATATTGAGGCCCTTGGAATGGCTGTCTTCTGGAGGCCTGTTTCCTGTCTCTGCGTGCTGGCTGACTGATGTGGGCAGAAGCTGCTCTTGGCGGGCGAGTGGACCCTGGCTGGCTCTCCCCAGCACTGCTCCCCTTTTATCTTACTAGGAACCGTGTTCTTCAGGGAACAGGCAGCTCAGGGGGGTCCTGTGGGGTGGGGGGTGCAGAAGGGCAGTCTTCCCACACCCCAATCCACAGCCCACTCTACAGGATATCTGTGGATCTGGAACCATGTGGGGGCAGCCACCTTGAGCTTTCATTTGTCTGGATTTGAGAGGAAGTAGAGGGAGCCAGGTGAGGGCGCCCGGCCAGACCTCCTGTCAGCCCTGCTGCTGCAGCCTCTTGGGCTCCCCTGGGCCCTGTCCGCACCAGGCTGCTGCTGCCAGAGTCAGAGGAGAGCTGGTTTGGTGGTCTGCTTGACCACATGGCCTGTCTCTTGAGGCTTTTACGTTTTCCTGGTCTGGCTGCTGCTGTTATTTCCCTTGCAAAGTTAGGACTGTTGCTAACGGTACTCTCCTGCCTTAGAAAGTTGGCCTCTGGTTCCCAGACACAATGCGGGTGGGTGGGCCTGGGGCCTGGGAGCTGAGCTCCTCCCTCGCGAGTTGTCTGCTTTCACAGTGCCTGAACTCAGGGTCTGTATCCAGTGGAGCTGGGGGGCACCGGTGGTGGAGGTCAGGCTAAGATGGTCTTACTGATTTATTTTTTCTGCTCATAGAAGTAATACTTGCGCATGTTTATTATAGAAATGTTGTAAAACCTACCAAGTAGAAAGTGAAATTGTGTAGCACCGTCAGCTGAACTGTAAACTATATTTTAAACTATCATGGTTGTGTATAAACTATCATAGTTTATTGTCAGCCTAAGTGGTTTTACACTAGACATCTGGCTTTAGAATAACTTCTTTACTCAGTTAAAAGTACGTTGGACATTTAGGTTATATCCTGTTATTACAGACAGTGCTTGTATGGGTATGTATGTGAGTGCGTTTTGTTTATAGTGGGTTAAATTTGTAGAAGTGGAATTATTGAGTCAACATATGAATATTTAAAATGTTCATACCCAGGTGCTGAGTTTTTCTTTGCAAGGATGCTGGTGTATACCTGGGGTTGGTGAACCAGGGAAGAGTGGCCCCTTCTGTTTCAGGTTGCCCTTCAGGACCTGCAGACCAACTCCAAGATTGCAGCCCTTCTGCCCTACTTTGTTTATGTGGTCAGTGGGGTAAGTGCCCAGGCTCGGGCTGGGGCAGATCTGTGGGGAGGACATGATGATGAGCAGCCTGTGGGCTCACGACAGGTGCCACCAGACGAGCAGGCTCCTGTGTACCCTGAGCACCCTTCTTCTCCCAACAGGTGAAATCGGTCAGCCACGACCTGGAGCAGCTGCACCGCCTCTTGCAGGTGGCACGGAGCCTGGTTCGGAACCCGCACCTCTGCCTCGGGCCCTACGTCCGCTCCCTGGTGGGCAGTGTCCTCTACTGTGTCCTGGAGCCCCTGGCTGCCTCCATCAACCCGCTGAATGACCACTGGACGCTGCGGGATGGCGCCGCCCTCCTCCTCAGCCACATCTTCTGGTAGCCCCCTGGGCCTCGCGCTGATCGAGGGTGGGCTCTGGCAGAGCTGAGTGGCTCTGGGGTGGAGACCTTCTGGCACTAAGGCCGTAGGTTGAGAGCTCGGGAGCCTCTTCCCTTTGATCTTCCGAGTTGGTGGGCCTGGGATTTTACAAATGAGTGACAAAGATGCTGAGAGCCTCTGGGCCCGGGCCCATGAGCCCAGCAATCTGGTTCACTTCCCCCAGTGTGCCATCGTGCTGAGTCACTTCAGTCGTGTCCCAACTCTTTGCGACCCCATGGACGGTATCCCTCCAGACTCCTCAGTCCATGGGATTCTCCAGGCAAGAATACTGGAGTGGGTTGCCATTCCCTTCTCCAGGGCATCTTCCCGACCCAGGGGTCAAATGTCCTTTATGTCTCCTGCACTGCAGGCGGGTTCTCTATCACTCGTGCCACCCGGGAAGCCCCAGGGTGCCGCCCCTGTGCTGTTTTCTCTGAGGGCTGGGACTCTAGTCCAGCTGCCCATTGCTGTGCCTCACTCCTCTGACTGAACGCTGCTCCCACAGGACTCACGGGGACCTTGTTAGTGGCCTCTATCAGCAGATCCTGCTCTCCCTGCAGAAGGTCTTGGCGGATCCTGTGAGGCCTCTCTGCTCTCACTACGGGGCTGTGGTGGGGCTGCACGCTCTTGGCTGGAAGGTGAGGACCCTGGCTTTCCTGACAGAACTGTTAGAGCTCCCATTTGTAGTTAGAAAAATAGTCTTTCTTGTCTGTGAACATGTCGTCTCTCCATTCTTTTAGGTCTTTCATTGCCTTTCAGGATCCTTTCGTAATTTTCCCTGAAGAGAACCGAAAAATAACTTCATTAAATTTATTCCTAGATTCTGGCTATTGTTTGATACTGTTGTAATGTCTTCTTTTCACAGTATTAATTTCTTATTGGTGTATAGAAACACAATTGACTTATGTATCGATCCAGCTACTGTATTAAACTATGATTTTTAGCTGTAGATTATTTTGGGCTTTTAAGGTAGATCATATATCCTGTACAAATAATGACCGCGACGGCTTTGTTTTTAAACTTTATTGCCTTATTTTTTTTTTAATTCCTCTTTTCTTGGCCACCCCACATGGCTTGTGGGACCTTAGTTCCCCAACCAGGGATCGAACCTGGGCCCTTGGCAGTGGCAGTGAAGGGTCCTAACCACGGACCACCAGGGAATTCCTTATACAGGTTTTCTGAAAGTAAGTCATCTTTGCATTTCTAGGATAAACTCAATTCGGTCATGGTATAGTCTTTTTAAAAATGCAAAATGCATTTTATTGGAATGTATTTTTTTATATACTGTTGGATTTACTAAAATCTTAAATGATTTATCTATATTCATGAATGAAACTAATCATATTTGCTTATGTACTCTCCTCATATGATTTTAGTATAAGGGTTATACCGGCTTTATAGAATGAGGTAGAGAGTATTCTTTATACTTTGTATATATTTTTTTATACTTTGTATTTTTAAGTTTAATTATTTTATTTTATTGAGACACTCTTTTCCTTGAATATCTGTAGGGTGTCTTTGTAAATTCTGGTGTGGTGTTTTGTAGTTATAATTTTAACTGATAGTTACTGAATTGTTTGAGTTTCCGTATTTCTTGAGTCAGCATTAAGTTGTATTTTTCTAGGATGTTGTATTTTACTCAGAACTTGGAAGTCTTAATTGCTTTCCCCCAAACTAATCACATGATTTAAAATTACATAATCAGAGTCCAGGTCTCTGATCCATTGTTTTTTTTTTTTTTAAGTATTTTTATTTTTTATTTTTTGGAGGAGGGGGTCGAGTTGGGGACGGACGGGGGCAGGCGGGCCACTCCTGTTGGTCTTTCATTTATCTATTTTCATCTATCTTTGTTCTCCATTGTGTTTTTGTACAAGTGGTTTGAGCTGAGTTCCAGTCGACATGTAAGTCAGGACAGTACTTGGCTGTATAGGGTAGCGGGGGGCCTTGCTTATAGCCTTTGAGCCTGATTGGGCACATAGGTCAGTGATAGTTGGGTCACTTTTATATTGTCTGTCTGTCTTTGTACACAGTCTTTATTCCCAGCGCTTAATTAAGGCTTGGGCATTCAAGAGGCTCCAAATAAATGTTGGCTGAATACGCCAAGCAGGGAATTTAGGCCTGAGCCCTGTCCAGTACCAGAGATAAAAGTAGGTCTTTGAGAGAAGATGGTACTTAGTAAGCAATAATCAAAAAAGAGGCACTTGCTGCATCGTTCTCTCTTCCAGGCAGTGGAGCGAGTCCTGTACCCACACCTGTCCACCTACTGGACAAATCTGCAGGCCGTTCTGGACGATTATTCAGTATCCAACGCCCAGGTTAAAGCAGACGGGCACAAAGTCTATGGAGCCATCCTGGTGAGTGCCAGCCCTCCAGCCCCTCCCGGATTTACTAAAATCTTAAATGATTTATCTATTTGAATGAAACTAATCATATTTGCTTATGTACTCTCCTCATATGATTTTAGTATAAGGGTTATACCGGCTTTATAGAATGAGGTAGAGAGTATTCTTTATACTTTGTATATATTTTTTTATACTTTGTATTTTTAAGTTTAATTATTTTATTTTATTGAGACACTCTTTTCCTTGAATATCTGTAGGGTGTCTTTGTAAATTCTGGTGTGGTGTTTTGTAGTTATAATTTTAACTGATAGTTACTGAATTGTTTGAGTTTCCGTATTTCTTGAGTCAGCATTAAGTTGTATTTTTCTAGGATGTTGTATTTTACTCAGAACTTGGAAGTCTTAATTGCTTTCCCCCAAACTAATCACATGATTTAAAATTACATAATCAGAGTCCAGGTCTCTGATCCATTGTTTTTTTTTTTTTTAAGTATTTTTATTTTTTATTTTTTGGAGGAGGGGGTCGAGTTGGGGACGGACGGGGGCAGGCGGGCCACTCCTGTTGGTCTTTCATTTATCTATTTTCATCTATCTTTGTTCTCCATTGTGTTTTTGTACAAGTGGTTTGAGCTGAGTTCCAGTCGACATGTAAGTCAGGACAGTACTTGGCTGTATAGGGTAGCGGGGGGCCTTGCTTATAGCCTTTGAGCCTGATTGGGCACATAGGTCAGTGATAGTTGGGTCACTTTTATATTGTCTGTCTGTCTTTGTACACAGTCTTTATTCCCAGCGCTTAATTAAGGCTTGGGCATTCAAGAGGCTCCAAATAAATGTTGGCTGAATACGCCAAGCAGGGAATTTAGGCCTGAGCCCTGTCCAGTACCAGAGATAAAAGTAGGTCTTTGAGAGAAGATGGTACTTAGTAAGCAATAATCAAAAAAGAGGCACTTGCTGCATCGTTCTCTCTTCCAGGCAGTGGAGCGAGTCCTGTACCCACACCTGTCCACCTACTGGACAAATCTGCAGGCCGTGCTGGACGATTATTCAGTATCCAACGCCCAGGTTAAAGCAGACGGGCACAAAGTCTATGGAGCCATCCTGGTGAGTGCCAGCCCCTCCCAGCCTCCGCTCGGCTGGCGACTTTGGAACCCTAGGCCCAGGGTCCTCCTAGTCCCTCTGCTCTTTCAGGTGGCCGTGGAGCGACTGCTGAAGATGAAGGCCCAGAGGGCAGAGCCCAGCAAGGGTGGGCCAGGCAGCAGAGGGTGCCGGCGCTCGGACGACCTGCCCTGGGACAGCCTTCTCCTGCAGGAGTCTCCCTCCGGGGGCAGCGCAGAGCCAGGCTTTGCGTCTGGGCCCCCGCTGCCGCCTGCCGGCGCGGGGCCAGAGGATCCTTCCCCTTCGGGGACCCTGGCGGACATCTACCGGGAGCTCTACGCCTTCTTCGGTGACAGCCTGGCCACCCGCTTTGGCACAGGTCAGCCCGCGCCCACGGTCCCGCGGCCGCCCGGGGACAAGAAGGAGCCGGCGGCGGCCCCGGACCTGGTGCGGAAGAT
Source organism: Tragulus kanchil (assembly GCA_022376925.1). Lineage (NCBI taxonomy): Eukaryota > Metazoa > Chordata > Mammalia > Artiodactyla > Tragulidae > Tragulus > Tragulus kanchil. Next base: position 10,770,334 of record JAIOJX010000006.1, on the reverse strand, counting down.
GCCGCAACTGACCGCCAACGCCATGGTCAGCCCGCAGGGCGACGAGAGCCCCCGGGGCGGTGGCCCCGCGTCGGCCTCTGTGCCGGCCGCCTCTGAGAGCAGGCCGCTGCCACGCGTGCACCGGGCGCGGGGGGCACCCCGGCAGCAGGGCCCAGGCGCCGGCACCCGCGACGTCTTCCAGAAGAGCCGTTTCGCCCCGCGCGGTGCCCCTCACTTCCGTTTCATCATCGCTGGGCGGCAGGCCGGAAGGCGATGCCGCGGGCGCCTCTTCCAGACTGCCTTCCCCGCGCCGTACGGGCCCAGCCCGGCCTCCCGTTACGTGCAGAAGCTGCCGATGATCGGCCGCACCGGCCGCCCGGCCCGCCGCTGGGCGTCCTCAGACTATTCGCTGTACCTGCCGCTTTAAGGCGGCGCTCGCCTTGGCCCCCATAATAAATCCCGCGCCCGGAAGTGACGTCCCTGCGCTCGTGGGTCGCGCCGGATGAGGCGGGGCTTGGGCGGTTGGTTCCTTCGGCGGCGCTTCCTGGTGGAGAGGGAGCCATGGCGCTGCCCTGGCTGCAGCGCGTCGAGCTCGCGTTCTTCGCTGCCGCCTTCCTGTGCGGAACCGTAGCGGCCGCGGCGCTGACCCGGACCCAGGTGCGGTTGCGGGGCGGGGCCGGCCGCCAGGGCGGGTAAGCCGGGAGCAGGCGGACCCTGACACAGCGAGACCGCTGCTGCTCGAGCGCGGGGCTCCTCGGAGCTGGAGGCCGGTCGGCGGCGGAGATGCGTCGACGCTCATGGCGCTGTGTGGGTCCGTCTACCCGAGTCGTATTTTGAATTCATTACCTCGAAAAGGCACGAATTCTGAGGAGTGTCTGACAGCGGATAGCAGTCCGGCCTGATGACTCCTACTGCATAATCTCTCCCTGGCTGTGAAACAAGTTGGCTAGGCCCCTTTGCAAAGAAAGCATAGTGTAGTAGAGAGGACCAGCGTAGCAAATGGTTGCAACAGTGTGTCAAATGGCAAGCCGACTATGTAGCAGAAGCCCGTGATTGCCCCAGCCAGGCATGGATGTTAATAAACAGGCTCATTTGATCCCTGTAAGTGGGCGCTGCTTCGGCTGTGTTACAGGTCAGAAAACACTGGAGGTAGCTGAAGGTTACACAAGTTGTGGTTCTACTCTGCAATTTCGATTTGAGCACTAGGGGAGACCAGAATTTGTGAGACGTCTTCCAGAAGAGCCGTTTCATCCCGCGCGGTGCCCCTCACTTCCGTTTCATCATTGCTGGGCGGCAAAGCCGGAAGGCGATGCCGCGGGCGCCGCCTCCAGACTGCCTTCCCCGCGCCATACGGGCCCAGCCCGGCCTCCCGTTACGTGCAGAAGCCGCCCATGATCGGCCGTACCGATCATCATTGGTTATTTTATAACCACCACCTATTTCCTGACTTTTCTGGCCTGTACAGGTTTGAATTCCCCAGCAGACCCACTGATCTACTGGCCCAGAAACAGGACCTGAGAGTGCACAAGTAACTCCCTAGCATGGCCCTGGTCTAGATTATCCCCACCATGAACCTGCATTCAGAGGTACTAGCCTGCGGTCTAGGACTCAGCAGCTTCTTTCCGCAGGGCTCCTTCCGCGGCAGCTGTCCCCTGTATGGTGTGGCCGCCCGGAACGGCTCCTCCCTGGCCTTGTCCCAGCCCTCGGCCCCGTCCCTCTGCTACTTTGTGGCTGGGGCCTCGGGCCTACTGGCCCTCTACTGTCTCCTCCTCCTGCTCTTCTGGGTCTACACCAGCTGCATCGAGGACTCCCACAGGTGACTGCAGCCACCGAGGGCAGGGGTAGAGGTGGGAGGAGTCCCACTTCAACTACAAGGCTTATTCTCTCCCTCCTCTTAGAGGCCCGATCGGGCTTCGCTTTGCACTGGCCATCTCCGCCATAGCCACCTTCCTGGTCCTAGTGTGTGCCTGCATCCTTCGGTTCGGCACGCGTTCCCTCTGCAGATCCATCATCTCCCTGAACGTGACGAGGTAATGGGAGAGGGAGGGAGGCCCGGCTGGGGCTGTCTGCCTTCTCTTGCAGAGGGTGTCCTGAACCCTGCTTTTTACATCCTGGTCAGTTCTCAGAGGGCACAGGACTGCAAGGTTACTTCGAGTATAGCTACCCTTTCTCACACAACTATTTCTTTGACCTCACAGCTGCTCTGATGCCCAGAAAATGCCGTGGAGACCCCCTGGATTCGCTCTGCAGTTTTACTCCAGTTTACACAATGCTGAAGTGAGGTCCTGGGACGTGAAATACTGGGTGGAGACAGAGGGATGCACAGACTGGTCGAATGACTCATACACAGTCCGCAGTTTTAAGACTGCTCGCCAGTGTCCTCTGAGCTTGATCCACTAGCGAGGGGCCGAGGAGCTCAAGGCTTCACAGCCTGAGGATCCACAGCTACAGTGGAATGTGGGTGGAGCTGGATTCCAGATGGGCCCACCCCTCACCTTCCGGTTCCTGTCTCCCACAGGCGTCTTCCTGGGTGAATCTGGTGGTGTGGTGCGTGGTCTTGGTGCTCCAGATTGTGCAGTGGAAGTCAGAAGCCACCCTGTGCCGGCCGCTGGCAAGGAGGGACCCCGAGTGGCGCTCTGAGACAGATGCTCTTGTTGGGCCCCGCCTTTCTTGAAGACTCCGCAGAGAGCACTTTTGCAGCCAGACTCCACCCCCAAGTGCCTGCAGTCCTCTGGTTTGCTGGGAGCCTTAGTTTTTCCCTCCAAGAGGGAAACATGTCACCCGCTCTTCCTATAGCTGTTTTTGTACCAGAGCATTATGTTACTGTCTTTCTTCATCTCCTTACTGAGTTCCTGGTGTGAAGCACAGTAGGTAGAGTGGATGAGAGTAAGGAGCGAAGGCTAAACAGACACGGGTCAGAACTCAGGCGGTACGGGCAGGGAGCTGCTTTCGGATGACTGCTCTTTTATTTGCTAATGAATTTTGGGTCCCCTGTGTGAGCCTGGTTGTCACCCCATCCCTAAGGTTCAGCCTTTATTCCCCTCTGTGAGGGGTGAGTGACCTGAGGTTGCTTCTCACAAGCTACGGTAGGCACCCACAGTGTTATCAAAGAGTTTCATGTTGGGGAAATGTCCAGCTTTGTCCAAGAGGAAGTAGAAGCGCCGGCCTTTGACCTTCAGAGGTAACATGGCAGGGACTTCTCCCCGGTGGGCCATGCAAGATACTTGGTTCAAGGGGACCGTGAAATGGGCACCCAGGCCAAAGGGGGCATGAGTGGTGAGGGTCACTTGCTTGCCTCCAGCCCGTAGCATCACTGAGCGCACAGACCGGAGGGAAAAGAGGAGACCGGCTCCAAGTACCAGGGAGCCTGTAGGAAGAGCAAAGAGGGGGTTTTCACTGGAGATCTAAGCAGCAACCCAGTGCCACCCCCATAAAAACTGTAACTGTGATTATAGTTACATTTACTGTGCTCCTCTTATACCCCAATCACGTATTAGTCATTCCTCCCAGCATCCTTAATAGATGTCCATCTCCATTTTAAAACAGCGTCCAGAGCAAGCACACTAACTTGCTCAAAGTCTCAGAATGAGAGGCAGATGTCAGCCTGTTTGTACAAGGGCTTGGAGTTCGGGTACTTCCAACTCTGGTGTACCGTACTCTCTACGGAGATGGACTGCCTACCCACTCCTGCTCATCCGGGAGGGTCGGGGGGCCCCTTACGCTTACCGCCTGAGCTGAGAGGATGGTGCCCGCCCTCCTTGCCCGAGCCGGGAAGCGACCCCACACCTTACCGATAGCGCCGCAGCCGACGGCGAGGCCGTAGCGCCAGAGTGCGGAGCGCAGGCCCAATCGGCCACGGTCTGGGGACTCCGCGTTTGGAGGACGAGCCGGGGCCGGAGGTCGGGCCAAGGCGGCAATGGCCAAGGAAGCCCAGAAGACGCCCTGGCCAGCGCAGAACAGCCCGAGGACGGTGAAGAAGCGCCCCCGTTCGTGCTCGAAAAGCAGCACATCCCGTGGTGGAGCTGCGTCGTGCAGGGCCCGGCACACGGGCAGGGACTGCAGCGCTCGGAGCAACCTTCCAGACCACCGCCGCGCGGGAGCCGCCATGGTCCTGCACGGCGCCGCTTCCGGGGCGGGACTTCCTGCCGACTTGCCCCGCCCCGCCCCGCCGGAGTCTTTCAGGCCCAGGCGAGTCCGTTCCTGCCTGGGTCCCAACCAGGGTTGGGAAAGGGTGAAAGGATGCGAAGATGATAGTCGCTCGGTCCAGACTCTTCACGATCCGATGTACTGTAGTCCGCCAGGCTTGTGTCCCGGCAAGAATATGTGGTAGTGGGTAGCCATTTCCTTCTCCAGGGGATCTTCCCGACCCACGGATAGAAGCCAGGTCTCCCCCATTGCAGGCAGATTCTTTACTGTCTGAGCCACCAGGGAAGCCCAGAGGGGTAGGGCTAAAATAACGCAGCACACTTGGCACTAAATACAATACCACTCTTTATCTTAAAAAGTAGGGAGGATCCTGGGGTTAAGTACACAAAGCACCTAAGTCCTTCCGGTATTTTTAGTGTCAGTTCTACAAAGAAAGCTTTGGCTTCCTGGCACAGGGAGGCTCAATCTTCCGGAGTCTTCCAGAAGGCGGGTGAGGAGAAGCAACCAGTCCTACCTCCTCTGTCACAGTCTCAGGGCGGCCTCGGCCAGAGAGGAGACATCAGTACATCCAGGGGCTATTTACAGGGGTCTTCTGGGACACGACGATGGATCACTTCATGAACGCCACTTCTGGGATCTCGCCCTTGGCCTTCGAGAAAAAGATAAGGTCAGTAGAGCCAGGTGACCCGTGCCTGTGCCCCAAGCCTGCCTGACTCTCGAAGGTCTAGGGATCTTCTCTTCCACCTATTTTCAGATCTTACCTTGAGATGAGTAAAGGCCTGGGCGGATATGGTGTAGTCCCAGTTGTTGTCCTGAAGGCACCTGGAGTAGGGCAACAACAGACACCTCCATTAGAACCCAAATGCATCCGTCCTGATCCCCGATTACCTACATTCTTGCTCTCTTTATACAAATGAAAAATTAGTAAAAATCCAAGTGTCTAACGATGGCCTTTGGAATAAAGAAATATTTTGACTTTAACATGTTATGCTAATATTTGCACAGAGAAAAAATTTTTAAGAACCATTTTTTTTTAAGCAATGAAAAAAGTTTTGGCTTTAAACATTTTAGGGGCACTCATTATTCAGCTGAGTTTACCCCACTTCCTACACATGCCCAGTACTCACTTCTGGGACCACTCGAGGTTCATGCCAGACTGGGTGGAGAACGCCTGTAGCATCTCCTGCTGCTCTGGGGAGAGGGTGGGCACGGGGCTGGAGGAGGGCGTGGGTGCGGGCATGGCAAAGGCTCTCTGGATCTCATCAGCACTGGCATTCCGCACGAAGAGCTCGTCGTTGACGATGCACAACCTTGGAGACAAAGCACCTTAGACAGCTGGACAGACGGAAAGTGAACCTCCTTCTCCCGACAACATTCCTATTCTCACTTGACTTAGATTCTTTCAATACCCCTTTGTCACCTACCCCCTTTCCCATGGACTCCATGTATGGGATTACCCACCAAACACACTGGAATTATACACTCTCCCCCAACCCTCATTTAACTTCATCACAGATTTATTAGGAAGTGACTATTGGTAAACCACTTCTCAGATGAGGAAACCTGCCCTTACCAGGAAGTGGTGGAGTCAAGATGAAAACCCCAGATCGTTGCACTCCAGGGCCAAGCTCCTTACTTTGATGTGAACCTCCTCTGCGCCCCCCCTTGCCTTTCTGAATTTTTGAAGATACCCCCAGAGCTGACTCCACCGTCCCCAATGTCCACAGTTGCCACCCATGCCACTGGGGCTGGGAACCTACTTGGTAAGTCAGATACTCACCCTGAATTGCTGCCAGGAACAGCGATGAACGTCCGGGTAAAGGCTCGCAAAGTGTCTCGAGACTTTCCATCCACTGCATTGATAAAAATGGTGATGACCTGGCAGTCAGTCATGCGCTCTGTTTTCAATCAGCTTCTCAAAAATCATGGTCTTATTTGACAGGGAGGACAGTAGTAACAACACTGTTACCCACTAAGAGTGGGGGCAGGGGGGCAGACCCTGTGTCAGGCCCTGTACAAAACACTCCCCCACACCACCCTAGGCGATGCCTACTACTAACCTGTTCCTTTTACAAATAAAGAGTCGGGCTCAGAGGTGAAGTGAGCCTGACTCAAATGTAAATGGTCCACAGACACAGAGGACCAAAGTTGGGATGGAAGCTTAGAACTGCCTGCCTCCAAAATCCATGTCCTTCGAATCCCAAGGCTATTCCCACAGCCCAAAAAGGAAAGACAGGGGATAGATCAGGCTTCAAGGCAGAATGGGAGAAGGAGGTCAGGGAAAAAGAGAAGAGAAGGGATCTGGGAAGCTTGAGAGTGCAGAGAATGACTAACTGGGGCAGGGACCGCTCTGGAAACTCAGGACTCCAACGATCCTCACCTTCTTTGAAGACTCCACTGACACAGAAACACAGCAGTGTGCTCTGAAAGAGAAGCAGCAGCATTAGGTACCATGGAGGCTCCCGACCGGAGTCCAAGTCTGCCTGGCCTCTTAACTGCCCATTTCCCAAATCCATGCTTCTCTCAAGGGAGAAACAGACACTTACTGTCTGCGCACATATGTCTACCACAAAGGAATTGACGTCATGCTGAGTTCTGGGCAACTCATTGAGGAAGGCCACCACGTTGAGACGTGTGTGCTTCAGGAGCCGGAACCGCAGGCCTGTGGGAGGAGAAACCAAGGGTAGGCACTGCCACTTTCTGAGCCCAGACTGTCTCCTTCCCTTCCCTCTCTCCTGGCCTGTGCTGCTCGCATCACACACTTACTAGGGTCTTTAAGCTTCTTCACGTTCCTGCTATCTTTGAAATACTCGGCCAAGCTGCTTCTGCGGGAATAAGAGGAAAGTGAGGCCGTGGTCAGAACAGTGTGGATGTGCACGTGCTGGCCACTGTTTGCTGAGCAACTCTGGTCCTGGGCAGATTCTGGGATGTGCTACTCACCGGGCAGGGGTCTGGGGGGTGAAAGGAATGCTCAGGGAGCAGCAGGCCCCATCGTGGTAGGCATCCAGGAGCCGCTGCCGGTTTCCAGAGTCATAAACCGCATAGTACCTGCGGGGCAAACAAAAAGGGAGGGCCGAGCTCCACAAGCTGGATCCACAAAGGGACCGACAACTCCCTAGAGTGAGCTGCGCGGGGGTTACCCCACCTGTCCCCAGCCTCAGGGGACCTGAGATACTCACTGCTGCAAGAAGTGCAGGAGCAGATTCTTCAAGTTCTCTGTTCCGAAGTAGCTTCCCTAGAATCAAACAGGTATTAGGCCCATGGAACCAGGACTCTCCTCCCAACATGACTTCTAGCTCTGTGCTCCCCCAGATGCCACCCCACCACTTACCTTGCAGGGTGGTAACGTTGTGGGGGCTTCAACATCAAAGGTAATTGGTGGGGGTAACTTATGGCCATCCTGAAGAAAGGAAGTTAAAGTTGACGATGTAAAACAGTGAAAAAAGGTAGGATGAGGGACTTCCCAGGGGCTAAGGCTTCCCACTCCCAATGCAGGGGGCCCGGCTCTAATCCCTGGCCAGGGAATGAGATTCCACACATTGCAACTAAGAGTAGGCGGGCCACAATGAAGACCCATCACAGCAAATAAATAAACAAACACTTTAGGGTGGAAGATGAGAAGAGGATGAGAAAACTCAGGTACTCACCAGACGTAGTAATTTGGGAAATCTCTCTCGAACGGCGCTGTCAAGAATGGAACAGAAGTGAGTGATGTTTCAGGGCCACTGTGCCTCCTGGGCTGCTCTAGGAGCAAAGACGCCCAAGCCCAAGGGACTGCCCGGCCCAGCCTCCTTGTCCTCTTACTCTCCCCAGCCTCTGAGCTCCAGGAGAGAGGCCCGCTCCCCACCTCGCCTGGGGCATCCAGAAATGGCCACCTCAAAGGACGACTCCCTCGCCTGACGCTGCGCCGCAGAAGCGGCACTCCCAGCCCAGGCACGAGGCCAGGACCTCTTCTCCGTCCTGTCCCCCTTACCTTCCCCCTACTCACCTGCGCAGCCCCGGGAGGAGGGAGCGGGGTGGAAGCCCAGGGGCTCCGCTGCCTCAACAGGTATCCATCACTTCTGCCAGGTCTGGCCAGGGCCAAGACCAGAACACACCACAGAAAGGGCACAGGATGTCGGGGCAGGGAGAGGAGCAAGGCCAGGCTCAGGAAGAGGAGAGGCCAAGGAGGAAGGGAGGGGACGAGGAGAGAGAAAAGAAAGGAGAAAAGGGAGTAAAGGAGAGATGCGGGAGAGACAGGCGAGGAGAGGAAACAAGGAAAGAGAAAGCAAAGACGAGGCGACAGCACAGCAGAGTCCTTTAGAAAGACCAGGGAAAGAACAAAGGGAAGAGCCACCTGACACAGCGCCCTCTCTCCGTCAGCTCCTTTCTCCCTGTGGGCCGAGGAGGCAATGAGAAACACACCCTTGCTGTGGCGAGACGGCAGCTATTGGCCAGGTATCTGTCTGCCACCTGGGTCCCGATCCGAGCTGGGCGTGGGAAGCAAATCAGCCATGGGTGCAGGAGACCTCCCTCCAAAGGGGTGAAGGTTCAGGCCCCTGCAAAGCTGGGGGGGTGAGGGTCTGTGCCCCACCACTGTTGGCCCCCAAGTCCTCTCCTGATGGCCCCTCTGCGACTGTGCCTGTCTTAGGTTGTTCCTTCCCTGAGGAATCTTACCCGTCTCTGGCTAACCAGCCGTCCTCCGGGGCCAAGCAGGGTTGATGTGAAATGTGCAACTGAGGGAGGGGCAGCGCCTCCGAGAGGGTCAGTTCTCTGTCTCCTTGATAGCCTAGGCCCCCATGGCCTCCACACCCAGCACTTGCCTTGGGATTCCGTCGCCTGCTGGCGAGACCCCGGCTCTAGTCACGTCTCTGGGGACCCAGGTTTCTCCTCCAGGGAGGGCCCAGCTCACATTATTGGGCAGAGAGACAGAGTACAGGGCATCAGCCGCCAAGAGGCCTCAACTTCAGCATGGGCAGAAAAGCCCAGGCAACAGCCTTGGGCAAGTTGGCTGTGAGAATCGACCCCCTCTTGGCAAAAGGACCAGAGTGACTGTCACCAGTCGGAGGAGGGAAGGCCCATCAAGTCCTAGGGCGGGAGGGCTTTCCCCACCCACGGACACCAGGCTCTTGGCTCAAAGCAACTCCATGCATGGAGGGTAATATACAAGACACCCCCTGGTTATGGTAGAGAAAGGGAGGTGCTCTTCTTGAAACAAAAGGGGAAGGAGAGACTGGAGAAGGCTGTGTTCAGGAAGGAAGGAGAAAGGCCACAGAACCAGCAAACAGGCAGTCAGGTGAGAAAAAGGAAAGGAGGCCTGGGGCAAAGCTGAGGTGTCATGGGAGGACAAAAGAGAGGAACATGAGGGCTTCCCCTGGTGTTCCAGTGGGTAAGGACACCGCCTTGCAGTGCAAGGGGCGCCGGTTCAAGCCCTGGCCTGGGAAGATCCCACGTGCCGCGGAGCGGCTGGACTGATGTGTCCAATTACAGAGCCGGAGCTCTGGAGCGCTGGAGCACATGCGCCCAGAGCCGGCGCTCTGCAACGACAGACACCACCGCGATGGGAGGCCCACAGGAGCCAAAGAAGGAAGACGAATGAAAACAGAGAAATGAAAGACCAATAGAAGTGGCCTGCCCGCTCCCCTCCCTCCCCAACCCGACCCCCGCCCAAAATAAATAAATAAATAAATCTTTAAAAAAAAAAAAAAAAAGAGAGAGGAACACGAGATCCTCCCCCAGGACAGGTGCTTCCAGCTGAGGACTGCGCATCTGCAGACGGGCCGTGGTCAGGGTGCATCAGCCCAGCCTCCCAGGGGGTGAAGGTCCCCAGGAGGGGAGATAAAGGTCACAACTGACCTGATGTAGGTGGACTGGTCTCGGAAGGTGTCGCACAGAGTGTTTCCGTCAAGCCAGAGCTCCTCTAGCTTCAGGCCTTTGATCCTGTCCAAATCCCGCTCAGACTTGAGCTGCAAAGGACGGGGAGGAGAGGCGGGAAAGACAGGTTGGTAAAGAGAGCCAGCCAGACTCGCCCCACCCCATGCTCACCTCTTAAACGCCCTCCCCACACCTCTGGCTGCCACGAGGCAAGCTGTCTCCACCTCTGCCCACCCCATCCAAACAGCCAGGCTCTCAATCTCACCTCGTTCCCAGAAAGATTCAGGATCTTTAGATTGGGTGCTTTCTGCACGATGCTGGACAAGTCATCCAGCCGGTAGAGCTTGTTGTTGCTCAAGTTCAACGACAACAGCTGTGGGGAGAGGAAACTCTAGAGGAAGCTGCCAGGGGATGAGGATCACACCTGCCTCCTGAGCCAGCCCAGCCCCCACCCTGCTTCCTCCCTCCTAGTGGAACAAAGGCCTCACCTCAGGGATGTTCTCTTCGATGATTCGTAGGGCGGCTGCCATGCAGCTTCTACGGTTCAGGACAACGTCGATGTTCTGGGCCACCAAATCTACAGGAAGGAAAGAGAAGTCTGAGAGGGCATGGCAGGGCAGCGTGCGCCCACCACCCCACCTTCACACACTCCCTGCCCAACAGACCCCCACCCCGTCTCCACTCATCTAAGCATTACGGCGATCAACCTGTACCTGGGTCTGAACGGAGGCCCTTGAGGTCAAGTGCTTGTTGGGAGCCATCGTATCGTTTGCTCATGATCAGCTACAGAGGAAGACAAAGGGTTCAGCGGTCACTGGAGTTGAGGCGGGGGCGAGGGGGCTGAGAACTGGCAGGACTCGGGTGGAAACAGCCATCCCACGAGCCCGCCTCACCTTCAGCTGTTCTACTTGTTCCGGCTTCAGTTCATTCTGCACAGTATGGGGTGGAGAAGAGGAGTTGATGATGATTGGTATCTGCGGGGAAGACAGGCATGGGCAGGTAAACTCCAGGGAGGCCTGAGCCCCAGAACCAACACCCAGTCTATGCCCTGAGCCCCAGTCCCCACCCTCCACCAAGCCAAGCCCTGTGTACACACCCTCCGGTTTTCCCGATCCAAAATCTTATAGTTAACAGCCTTCAAGGCAGAGGCAGTACTGGCGTCCTCAACGAAAAACTGGGCCCGTGTGTTTTCATAGTGAAACTGCAAGAAGAGGGAACAAGGGCATTAGACCTGGAGCCCAGACCCCGGCCTAGCTGGGACCCCCACCCTCCCTGGCGTGCAGTCAGCCGTTCTGGCCTTCTCTGACCTCAATGGGAGTAAAAGGGACACTGCACTTGCTCTGAATCACGCTCAGGAGCCAGGACTTGTCGTATTTCCTGCCATAAGGAATCTAGACGTGAGAAAGAGAACAGAAAGGAACATGTTGCTAATACTGAACACCAGATCCTTCTAGCGCTCCTTTCAGCTCATTCGCCAAGCTCTAAAAGACTTTCTAGAGAAAAGTCAATTAAAGGTTTTCTGGGAATCCTGGCGGTTCAGTGGTTAGGACTCCAAGCTCCCACTGCTAGGGGTCAACCCTGGTCGGAGAACTAAGATCCCACATGAGGCACCGTGAAGCCAAAGAGTATCCTACTCAAGCCAAAATCCTAGCGGTTCACTCCCTGCCAACAGACACCCACCCCGTCGGGATGTTCTGGGCCACCAAATCTACAGGAAGGAAAGAGAAGTCTGAGAGGGCATGGCAGGGCAGCGTGCGCCCACCACCCCACCTTCACACACTCCCTGCCCAACAGACCCCCACCCCGTCTCCACTCATCTAAGCATTACGGCGATCAACCTGTACCTGGGTCTGAACGGAGGCCCTTGAGGTCAAGTGCTTGTTGGGAGCCATCGTATCGTTTGCTCATGATCAGCTACAGAGGAAGACAAAGGGTTCAGCGGTCACTGGAGTTGAGGCGGGGGCGAGGGGGCTGAGAACTGGCAGGACTCGGGTGGAAACAGCCATCCCACGAGCCCGCCTCACCTTCAGCTGTTCTACTTGTTCCGGCTTCAGTTCATTCTGCACAGTATGGGGTGGAGAAGAGGAGTTGATGATGATTGGTATCTGCGGGGAAGACAGGCATGGGCAGGTAAACTCCAGGGAGGCCTGAGCCCCAGAACCAACACCCAGTCTATGCCCTGAGCCCCAGTCCCCACCCTCCACCAAGCCAAGCCCTGTGTACACACCCTCCGGTTTTCCGATCCAAAATCTAATAGTTAACAGCCTTCAAGGCAGAGGCAGTACTGGCGTCCTCAACGAAAAACTGGGCCCGTGTGTTTTCATAGTGAAACTGCAAGAAGAGGGAACAAGGGCATTAGACCTGGAGCCCAGACCCCGGCCTAGCTGGGACCCCCACCCTCCCTGGCGTGCAGTCAGCCGTTCTGGCCTTCTCTGACCTCAATGGGAGTAAAAGGGACACTGCACTTGCTCTGAATCACGCTCAGGAGCCAGGACTTGTCGTATTTCCTGCCATAAGGAATCTAGACGTGAGAAAGAGAACAGAAAGGAACATGTTGCTAATACTGAACACCAGATCCTTCTAGCGCTCCTTTCAGCTCATTCGCCAAGCTCTAAAAGACTTTCTAGAGAAAAAGTCAATTAAAGGTTTTCTGGGAATCCCCTGGCGGTTCAGTGGTTAGGACTCCAAGCTCCCACTGCTAGGGGTCAACCCCTGGTCGGAGAACTAAGATCCCACATGAGGCACCGTGAAGCCAAAGAGTATCCTACTCAAGCCAAATATGAACTCCTTAACCCCCTTTCTGCCCATTTAAAAAAAATTGTTCCTTGGCAATTTTTTTTCTAATTTATTTATTTTTAATGGAAGGATAATTACTTCACAGAATTCTGTCATTTTCTGCCAAACATCAGCATGAATCAGTCATCGGTGCAAACTGTTTCATTCTAAAAGTTCTAAGACTTCATTTATAACTTGCCTGCCCCTCAGAACTCAAGGGACACCTGCTCCACACCCAGCCGGAGTCAGATGGAGACAGCTGAAGGAGCTGCCCCCCATCCCGACACAATGATCACTGCTCCCTTCAATGGCCTCCCCATCCTCCTGGCCCTTTCTTCTCTGAAGCTGATCTCAGATGGTCTAAGATACCAATTCTTAGGAGCAAGGGTAGTTCTGCGACTGTGGAGTAGACTGCTGATGTTGTAATGGAAGAGGTAAACCCCTTAGCTCTGCGAGTCCAGCCCGCGAGCTCCCCTGCCCCACGTGCCTCTGAAGATACTCACTGTAATCTTAAACCAGTTCTTTGAGGTTCCATCCTGGCTGGTGCCAGCCCCTCCTCTCTCTGCGGCAGCCCGGTCTCTCCTCAGGGGCAGAGTAACGTGAATTCGAGTCCGCTCGTTCCAAGTGTCACCCCGACGGTTGGATCGGGCGGCATAGGGAGTGCTGTGGGGAAGGAGAGAATAAAACATTCACGAAGGTTAGAGATCCGGGTGGGAAGAGACATGCACGCACAGTAAGGGGTGACATACATGAGGGCACGGCTGAATTTGAGCCAGACCCACTGGTCACTTACTATCGCACTCGGGGGGCCTCCTGGACATCGCTCATCGCCACATCTCTGTGGTCGTCTTCCAGGCGGGAGGCCCGAACGCCAGAGACTCCTCTTCCAGACCTCCAGTTCCCCTCACCGTACTTCCACCGGAAAGGGCCCCGGCCTTTCTTTCTTTTTTGAGGGAAACTAATTCGATCATCATGCTCTGGGGTTGGAAACAGAACAAAAATTAGAAATATACATCATTGGAGGGATTTCCCTCCTGGTGGTCCAGTGGCTAGGACTCCCCACTCCCAATGCAGGGGTCTGAGTTCAACCCCTGGCCAGGGAACTGGACCCCACATGCCATGACTAAGAGTTCACATGCCATAACTAAAAAAATAAAAAACCTCACATGCCGCAACTAAAACAGATCCTGCTTGAGGCAACTAAGACCAGGCGGAACCAAATAAATATTCAAATATTAAAAAAGAGAGAGAGAAGAAAATCTGTGACTGGTGCAGCTACCTAGCTTGGCAGGCACAGTATCCAGGACCCTGCACTAGCGGATGAGATACACAAACGCCAGAGGCTGCCTCCGTGAAGACTCCCCTGCCTGTCCAGGGAGAGACCTCCCTGTGGGGTGGCAACATGAGGGGAAAATGACTGGAAACCTGTAAAGTCTTTAGAAAAGTAAAGCAGAAACTGGAACTACAGAAAGGAGAAGCAGAATATGAAAGCGTGTGTGTCCCAAGAGTAACGGGATATAACTCAGAACCCCCTAAAGTCACGTGCTTCTCTGAGCCTCCATAATCTATTTAACCCTACTCAAAAAAATGGTTTCTAACTTTTTATTTTACACTGGAGTATAGTTGATTAATAATGTAGTTTCAGGTATCCAATGAAGTGATTCAGTTATACATATACACGTGTCTATTCTTTGTCAAATTCTTTCCCCAAGTAGGCTGTTTACAGAATACTGAGCTGAGTCCCCTGTGCCATACAGTAGGTCCTTGTTGGCTGTTCATTTTAAATGGGCACAGCAGTGTGCACAAGTCAGTCCCAAACTCCCAAGCTGTCAAGACTACCTCCACTCAAAATCTGATCACATCTTGGAAGCCCAATCACAATGATTACATCAGCTTTCAGTAAACAATACTTCTTTTGCTGTGTAGTATAGATATCAATTACAAATATGACCAATTTAAAGGCTTCTATTTTTAAAAAATTTATTTATTTATTTTTGGCTACTCTGGGTTTTCACTGCTGCCACAGGCTCTTCTCTAGTTACAGAGAGTGGGGGCTACTCTCCAGTTGAGGTGGGTGAGCAGGCTTCTTGTGGCAGTGACTTCTCTTGTGGTGGAATTCGGGCTCCAGGGCACATGGGCTTCAGTACTTGCAGCACATGGGTTCAATAGTTGCGGCTCACGGGCTTAGTTGCTCCTCAGCATGTGGAATCTTCCCGGATCGGGGATCGAACCTGTGTCTCCTGCATTGACAGGTGAACTCTTTACCACTGAGCCACCAGGGAAGCCTTTTAAGGCTTCTTTTAAAAGTCTTATTCTCATCTTAAAAAAACTAAAAATAGAACTATCATATGATCCAGCAAATCCATTCCAATTACATATCAAGAAAAAAAAGTACTAATTAAAAAATATATATGCATAAACTAGAAAGCTGGGATTACCATATACACACTGCTGTATCTAAAACAGATAATCAACAAGGACCTACTGTATAGCACAGGGAATTCTACTCAATACTCTGTAGTAACCTACATGGGAAAAGAATCTGAAAAACAATAGATATATCTATAACTAAGTCACTATGCTGTACAGCTGAAACTAACATAACACTATAAATGCACTATTCTCTAATATAAATATATTTTTTTTAAGATTTATTTATTTATTTATTTTGGGCGGGGGTCGGGTTGGGGAGGGAGGGGAGTGGGCAGGCTACTTCTATTGGTCTTTCATTTCTCTGTTTTCATCCATCTTTGTTCTTTGGCTCCTGCGGGCCTCCCATCGCGGTGGCGTCTGTTGTCGCAGAGCGCCGGCTCTGGGCCTATGCGCTCCAGAGCTCCAGCTAGGCGATTGGACACATGAGTCCAGCCGCTCTGCGGCACGTGGGATCTTCCCAGGCCAGGGATTGAACCGGCGCCCCTTGCACTGCAAGGCGGTGTCTTTATCCACTGGACCACCAGGGGAAGCCCCTAAAATATTTTTTTAAAAAAATGGAAACCATAAAAACTAAGAAAAAGGGAAAATACATATGAAATTCACTTGTTTCCATGGAAATGTTCATAGCAACACTATTTACAGTACCCAAGATATGGAAATAGCCCAAGTGTCCAGATAGAGAAAGATTAACAGATAAAGAGGATGTGGTGTGTGTGTATATACAACAAATACTACTGAGCCATAAAAAAGCATGAAATCTTGCCACTGCAACAACATGAATGGACTTGGAGATTATTATACTTAGTGAAGTAAGTCAGAAAAAGACAAAGACTGTATGATATCACATACACAAAATCTAAAAAACAAAACGAATATATTTAGCAAAAAAGAAACACACTTACAGATATCGATAACAAACTCCTGGTTACCAGCAGGGAGAGGGAAGGGGTTAAGAGATACCAACTACTAAGTATAAGATGGATAAGCAACAACGATATATTATTGCACGGGAGAGGCGAGTGCTAGTCATTATTTCATAATAACTGTGAACGGAATACCATCTATCAAAATACTGAATCACTATGTCATACCTGAAACCAACATAATGTAAATCAACCTCAGTGAAAAGCTACCACTCTGAAGTGAATGCCAAAGTGTCAGTGATCCAAACCTAATAGGACACAACCCACTCTCTGAAAGGCCACCTGCAATCTGCTTTGGGTCAGCCCACCCAACTTCACTTAACCCTAAGGTGACCTCTCTCCCATCCAGGTAAACCAATCACCATGATTACATTAACTTCCAGTAAACAATATTCCTTTTGCCTGTAAAGTACAAATATCAGTTAGAAATATGACCGATTTAAGGGCTTCTTTTATAAATTTTGTTCTCAAACTCTGAAGTTTATGGAGTCTATTTTGTTTCCTTGGTCAGAAATGCCTCTTAACTTAGGAGACAGCTGCTGAAGTCAGGTGCTTGTGGCAGTCAGGGTGCCTCACCAAGGGTCCTTGAATACTCTGTCCTTGCACACTCTCTGGGAATATGTTCTTCTGAACTGTGTTGTGTAGGAATGGCTTCTTTACAAAAGGCCTATGATTACCCCCAAAAGTCTGTCTAACGCATAGGGAACTCCTTTGCGAATACGCCCTGGGAATTCCTTCGCACATAGCCCTAAAATATTTTTAAAAAATGGAAACCATACTGAAAAGGAAAATATTTTCACTTGTTTCCATGGAAATGTTCATAGCAACACTATTTACAGTACCCAAGATATGGAAATAGCCCAAGTGTCCAGATAGAGAAAGATTAACAGATAAAGAGGATGTGGTGTGTGTGTATATACAACAAATACTACTGAGCCATAAAAAAGCATGAAATCTTGCCACTGCAACAACATGAATGGACTTGGAGATTATTATACTTAGTGAAGTAAGTCAGAAAAAGACAAAGACTGTATGATATCACATACACAAAATCTAAAAAACAAAACGAATATATTTAGCAAAAAAGAAACACACTTACAGATATCGATAACAAACTCCTGGTTACCAGCAGGGAGAGGGAAGGGGTTAAGAGATACCAACTACTAAGTATAAGATGGATAAGCAACAACGATATATTATTGCACGGGAGAGGCGAGTGCTAGTCATTATTTCATAATAACTGTGAACGGAATACCATCTATCAAAATACTGAATCACTATGTCATACCTGAAACCAACATAATGTAAATCAACCTCAGTGAAAAGCTACCACTCTGAAGTGAATGCCAAAGTGTCAGTGATCCAAACCTAATAGGACACAACCCACTCTCTGAAAGGCCACCTGCAATCTGCTTTGGGTCAGCCCACCCAACTTCACTTAACCCTAAGGTGACCTCTCTCCCATCCAGGTAAACCAATCACCATGATTACATTAACTTCCAGTAAACAATATTCCTTTTGCCTGTAAAGTACAAATATCAGTTAGAAATATGACCGATTTAAGGGCTTCTTTTATAAATTTTGTTCTCAAACTCTGAAGTTTATGGAGTCTATTTTGTTTCCTTGGTCAGAAATGCCTCTTAACTTAGGAGACAGCTGCTGAAGTCAGGTGCTTGTGGCAGTCAGGGTGCCTCACCAAGGGTCCTTGAATACGCTGTCCTTGCACACTCTCTGGGAATATGTTCTTCTGAACTGTGTTGTGTAGGAATGGCTTCTTTACAAAAGGCCTATGATTACCCCCCAAAAGTCTGTCTAACGCATAGGACTCTGCAAACAATAAGCCTCGTGAAATGTCCTAGCGGAAAAAAAAAAAAAGACTAGAAGGTGCAGCTAACATTCATTGGGAACATTCCCCAATGCCCAGTGCTCGACACACACCATCTCGCGTGTATTTTAATACACACACACACACACACACACGGAGACAAACTTAGGAGGCAGGTACTCTTTCTACCCTCACTAAGAGGGTGGAAAATCAGGCCTGAGTGTTTAACTCGCTCAAGACCGGCATGGCCAGCTCAGAACTGAAACCTCGGCGGTCGTGTGCTTCTAAACATCACTCTGGACCTAAACTCGATGTAGGGTTCTGACTTGAACACCGAGCTATGTGTATGTCTAAAATACTGAGCCAAAGCCGCGGAGGGTGGGGGAGCGGGCAGGACCGACTGGACGCGCGGTAGAAAATAGGGCAGCAGCAGCAGCCCCTGAACAAGGCACTGACTCACATTAGTATAGCCGCCAAACAGAACTGACAGGCATCAACCACCCACAAAGTTCAAAGGGACCCAGTCCCTCCACGGCCGAGCCGCCCGAGCGCAGGTGCTCGCATCGCAAGGATTCTGGGGTCAACAAGCCGGGCACCCACCCTCGAGTCCAGCCCGGGCCCGGACCGCCTCGCCCCGGGCCCGCGCCACCCACCGCCATTCCCCGCGGGTACCTGGCCCCTCGGGCCTCCCGCCCCGGCGCTGCGCCTAGGCCGGCGCTGCCCAGCGCGGCCCCGATCGCCCTCGCCCCGGCCCAGGGACCAGCACTGGCCGTGGGATGGCTTCCCCGCGTCCGCCATGCCACAACCAGGAGCAGGGGCGGGCTGCGTCACGAGCCGTTACCCAGCCAAACGACCGAACGTTAAGGCGCTCCAGGCCGAAGTGTTGGCCTACCACCGCATTTATAAGGAGAACCCGGATAAATTTTGTTCTCAAACTCTGAAGTTTATGGAGTCTATTTTGTTTCCTTGGTCAGAAATGCCTCTTAACTTAGGAGACAGCTGCTGAAGTCAGGTGCTTGTGGCAGTCAGGGTGCCTCACCAAGGGTCCTTGAATACTCTGTCCTTGCACACTCTCTGGGAATATGTTCTTC
This sequence comes from Tragulus kanchil, assembly GCA_022376925.1. Taxonomy (NCBI): domain Eukaryota; kingdom Metazoa; phylum Chordata; class Mammalia; order Artiodactyla; family Tragulidae; genus Tragulus; species Tragulus kanchil. The sequence goes on along the minus strand of JAIOJX010000006.1, from coordinate 10,751,309 downwards.
TGAACTGTGTTGTGTAGGAATGGCTTCTTTACAAAAGGCCTATGATTACCCCCCAAAAGTCTGTCTAACGCATAGGACTCTGCAAACAATAAGCCTCGTGAAATGTCCTAGCGGAAAAAAAAAAAAAAGACTAGAAGGTGCAGCTAACATTCATTGGGAACATTCCCCAATGCCCAGTGCTCGACACACACCATCTCGCGTGTATTTTAATACACACACACACACACACACACACACACGGAGACAAACTTAGGAGGCAGGTACTCTTTCTACCCTCACTAAGAGGGTGGAAAATCAGGCCTGAGTGTTTAACTCGCTCAAGACCGGCATGGCCAGCTCAGAACTGAAACCTCGGCGGTCGTGTGCTTCTAAACATCACTCTGGACCTAAACTCGATGTAGGGTTCTGACTTGAACACCGAGCTATGTGTATGTCTAAAATACTGAGCCAAAGCCGCGGAGGGTGGGGGAGCGGGCAGGACCGACTGGACGCGCGGTAGAAAATAGGGCAGCAGCAGCAGCCCCTGAACAAGGCACTGACTCACATTAGTATAGCCGCCAAACAGAACTGACAGGCATCAACCACCCACAAAGTTCAAAGGGACCCAGTCCCTCCACGGCCGAGCCGCCCGAGCGCAGGTGCTCGCATCGCAAGGATTCTGGGGTCAACAAGCCGGGCACCCACCCTCGAGTCCAGCCCGGGCCCGGACCGCCTCGCCCCGGGCCCGCGCCACCCACCGCCATTCCCCGCGGGTACCTGGCCCCTCGGGGCCTCCCGCCCCGGCGCTGCGGCCTAGGCCGGCGCTGCCCAGCGCGGCCCCCGATCGCCCCTCGCCCCGACCCAGGGACCAGCACTGACCGTTGTATGACTTCCCCTCGTCCGCCATGCCACAACCAGAAGCAGGGGCGGGCTGCGTCACGAGCCGTTACCCAGCCAAACGACCGAACGTTAAGGCGCTCCAGGCCGAAGTGTTGCTACGCCGGCTACCACCGCATTTATAAGGAGAACGCGTCGCGCGCTGCCGACGTCCCGCGGCGGTGGGCGGAATCACGGGGGAATGCGCGTGCGCATTCGACCATGAAAGGAGCCAGGGCGGGACTTGGGGCCGACGCCACGCCCAGTACCTATACTCGCGGACGAGATTATCTCAAACTCGCTCCGCCCCCTGGCGTCTGTCCGTCTCTAGGCCAGCACCTCCAAGGTTGGGCTCTGAACCCCGAGGACTCCAACAGAAAAAGGTGAGAGGGGCCACAAGAAAGGGCTTCTGAAGAATGGGAGAGCAGTGCCTTTGGGCGGGGGTAACCGCTCAGAGGCCCTGAGGGGGATCCAGCCTGGGCCGAAGTCTCAGTTCAGCTCTTTGCCATCTTCAGGTTTATGCCTCTCTTTTCTCGTCTATAAAATGAAATCAGCTAGAAGCTAAGCTCCAAAAGTACAGGGAGTTGACTAATTCATGGCTTTTTTCCTCCAGCCCCTGGCTCTCAGTACCATACCTAGTGCATTGCAGAAACAACAAATATTATGAAATAAATTTTCAATCTGTGCAGTCTCCCCCAAGAGTTGTGGAGCCAAATGGAAAAATCGCATTTGTCAGGCTTTGGTTGTCTTCACAGACTACCCCACCCACCACCGATGTGCTGTGTTAAACCAACATCGTGTGTCAGCTAGACAGTGAAGATGCCAGCGAGACCACCCACTTGACACAGGCCAAAGCGAGAGGATGCTAAAATGCCAGTGCCAGGGCTCAGACAGACCTTGGCTCTTCTAAACAACCCCCACCTCCGACCGTTGCCCCCGACCCAGGTTCTACAGCCCAATGTGTGATGATTGTCACTACAGCTTGAGCTTCCTTTGGGGTGTATGAGATGGGGGGACTCCAGTGACCTCATAATGATGTGGTTGTGGGTCCTGGTCAGGACTGACAAGCATCTTGACCTCCCTGGAGGGTATTCCAGGCAGATCTCCACTTCATTCTCCTGTGACTGGCTTGAGTTTGGTGAGGGGCTTCAAGGGAACCAAGAGCCTCAGCTGGAGTTGGGAACAAATTCTTCACTTTTCACTCCTGGCAGCAGGCAGAACTCCAGTTTCATTCAGCCCAAAGAAAATGTGGGGCTGGAGGATGCAGATGAAACAGGTCCAAATACTTCTGGAGATGGTCCTGGAAGTTACCATCAATCACAGACCCACTCTGGGATCCGGCTCCCTGCTTTGTGGGGAAGCTTCCATGCTAATCGAGTACTGCTGTACTTGGTTATGCCTGCTGGAGGCAGCCGTGTGCAAGGAACCCAAAGCCAAGCCCCACAGGGTCATCGGTCCAACCCTTCCGTTCTAAATTTGGGCAGTGGGCTCCCCTGCACTTCTGCCTAGGCCCTTCTCCAGCGCTCCTACCCAGAAATGACGACATGGCTAGTGAGGCTGACAGTCTTGTTGTATTTGGGAGAAAAGAGGCTGCAGCACATTTGGCAGATTGAGAGTCACCTGCAGCCAAAGTTGGGTTTGTGCCCGCAGCCGAGGGGCCTGGCCGCTGGCCTCATGGTAGAGAGAGGAAGAGGTCAGATTCTAACCCAGATGGGAAAGTTGGTCCCTGGGGCAGTTTCACTTCCTCTGCTCACTCTCAGGAAGGTGGGGAAAGGCATCATCTCCCCTTGCTGCCAAAGTTCCCTTTTCGACAGGCTGGGGAAGGTTTATAAAAATCTCCTGGTGGAGACGACCTCCCTGATGAGCCCCCCAGTTGGCCTCTGCTCCGCCCCCCAGTTGGCCTCTGCTCCCTTCCAGCCACTTCACAGCTGAGTCCAAATCCAGAACCGTGTGTGTTTCATGGGCCGGAGGGTGGTGAGGGGAGGGCAGGGTGGCCAGAGGCAAGGAGTGGGGGATCGAGGGCGGTGGCCATTCTTAGCAGTTCCAAGGAAACAGGGCCTTTCTCCCGAGCACCCTGCACAGGCTCAGTGGCAGCTCTGGCCACCTGCCCTCCCAGGAAGGTTCCAAGCCCCCACGGAGCACCGCCGAGTGGAGAAGGTTCAGGCGAGGAAGACCACAAAGACGATGAAGAAGACAATGAGGATGAGGAAGATTTTGACCATGAGCCACCGGTTGGAGGTAACCGACTGGAAGTACTTAAGGATTTCTGAGTGGGCGGCCTCCACGTCCAGCTGGGCTCCCAGCACGTTCTCATCGATCCTGGGGATAGGGCCGGGGGGAGGGGAAAGAGAACGACACTGGATTAAAAAGGATGCTGCTGAAGAATGCTGTGAGTTTCTTATGTATGTATACATTCTTGCCTGGAAAATCCCTTAGACAGAGGAGCCTGGTGGACTATAGTCCATGGAGCCCACAGAGTCAGACACAACGGAGGCAACTCAACATGCACACATTGAGGAAAAGTCTCTGGAAGGGTTAAATGAACAGGTCTTGGCTCTGCGACTTATTAGCTAATGAACCTAAGCCATTCATTTCTCATATCAAGTCTCATTTTCCTCAACTGCAAAGGAAGAACACAAGAGGATAACACAAATCCTAGGTTTGCTGTCAGGCTTAAATGAGTTATATAAAGTGCCCAGCGCCTATTAAGAGAATCCAAAATGTCTGCATAATTTTTTGCTCATCAATATTGATTTTTGTCTCATGAACAGTGTGTGCGCAGTCGTGTCTGACTCTTTGTGATCCCATGGACTGTAGCCCACCAGGCTACTCTGTCCAAGGGATTTTCCAGGCAAGAATACTCAAGTGGGTTGCTGTTTCCTTCTCCAAGGGAAATCTCTCCAACCCAGCGCTCAGACCTCAGTCTCTTGCATCTCCTGCATGACAGGCAGATTCTTTACCACTAGCCCCACCTGGGAAGCCCCTAATAAGCAGTACTGCATTTGTAATAAGAGAGAAAAGCTCACAGACCATGATAGTCAGAAAACCTTTGTTCTGAGTACGAAAGGAGGAATAACTTGCTGATATGGACAGAAACTCAAGGGATAAAAAAAGCTGTGTATCAGAACATGGCTCTTGGAGTATAGAGAAGTCCTCAGAAGAATGGCAATCTCTTGAGACACTAAAGGAGAATCAAACATTTCCCAGTTCATCTGCTAATGCAATCCTAAAAACCAAGTGCAGACCCTGGTCTTTGCAAAGGGAGTCACTGGGAGCAGGGACCGTTTGGAGCTGTAAGGTCAGAAAAATTGGTGGGGCCTGGTAATCAAGGAGGAAAGCGAGAGGGCCAGTCGCTGTAAACCCAAGGTCCTGGTAAGGTGGTCAAGAGGAGGGCGACCTAACCTCTGTCCAAATACAGGAGCCCAGATTCGACGTGACTCCCTATTTACGTCAGAGAGGCTAAAGTACTATGTTTCCCGGCTTTTGACTATAACTACATTGTTCAATGTGGATGCGCTTCTCATCTCATACCCAATAAAGCTCACTCCTATTGACAATCATAATGGCTTTGCTTAAAAAATGGAAAAACAATTAATGCAATCTGGCCTATAAAAGATTTTAAATGGGAGTCCATGAATGAAAACTACTACAGAGAAAGAAATTACTGTTACTCGAGAGTAATTTTAAAGAGAGTAAGCTCCTTCTTTACGGAAGAATGTCAGCTAATAAATAATGAGCCAATGAGAAAATGACCCTTTTGCCACACACACTCTCACAGACGAATCAGGCACGGATCACCAGGAGGCCAATAAAGAGGAAACCTCATCAAGTGCTCACTGGTATGATCACATACTCAAACGGCCAAAACTACTTAGCTTAAGTGTCATCATAGGGACAAACCAGTGCTCAGGGGCTCAAAGCATCCCTCCAGAGGTGACTTTGTCTGACGGTGACTACCTTGAACAAAAAACCAAACATGGTCTTACCAAGAAAGGGATAACCTCGTGAAATGTCCACTAAACAGCATTTGTAATAAGAGAAAAGCTCACAGACCCATAAAATTTAAGCCCCACCTGGGAAGCCCCTAATAAGCAGTACTGCATTTGTAATAAGAGAAAGCTCACAGACCATGATAGTCAGAAAACCTTTGTTCTGAGTACGAAAGGAGGAATAACTTGCTGATATGGACAGAAACTCAAGGGATAAAAAAAGCTGTGTATCAGAACATGGCTCTTGGAGTATAGAGAAGTCCTCAGAAGAATGGCAATCTCTTGAGACACTAAAGGAGAATCAAACATTTCCCAGTTCATCTGCTAATGCAATCCTAAAAACCAAGTGCAGACCCTGGTCTTTGCAAAGGGAGTCACTGGGAGCAGGGACCGTTTGGAGCTGTAAGGTCAGAAAAATTGGTGGGGCCTGGTAATCAAGGAGGAAAGCGAGAGGGCCAGTCGCTGTAAACCCAAGGTCCTGGTAAGGTGGTCAAGAGGAGGGCGACCTAACCTCTGTCCAAATACAGGAGCCCAGATTCGACGTGACTCCCTATTTACGTCAGAGAGGCTAAAGTACTATGTTTCCCGGCTTTTGACTATAACTACATTGTTCAATGTGGATGCGCTTCTCATCTCATACCCAATAAAGCTCACTCCTATTGACAATCATAATGGCTTTGCTTAAAAAATGGAAAAACAATTAATGCAATCTGGCCTATAAAAGATTTTAAATGGGAGTCCATGAATGAAAACTACTACAGAGAAAGAAATTACTGTTACTCGAGAGTAATTTTAAAGAGAGTAAGCTCCTTCTTTACGGAAGAATGTCAGCTAATAAATAATGAGCCAATGAGAAAATGACCCTTTTGCCACACACACTCTCACAGACGAATCAGGCACGGATCACCAGGAGGCCAATAAAGAGGAAACCTCATCAAGTGCTCACTGGTATGATCACATACTCAAACGGCCAAAACTACTTAGCTTAAGTGTCATCATAGGGACAAACCAGTGCTCAGGGGCTCAAAGCATCCCTCCAGAGGTGACTTTGTCTGACGGTGACTACCTTGAACAAAAAACCAAACATGGTCTTACCAAGAAAGGGATAACCTCGTGAAATGTCCACTAAACAGGGGCCAAAAAACCTGAGTCTGAAGTCAATCACAGGAACAGACCTGGGACAAAAACACATGCAGGACTTGGTACAGGAGGCACTGGCCTCTTCAAAGAAAAAGAGTAAGAAACTAACCACTCCTTCCTCCCTAAAATTCTTTCTACCTCAGCTTCTCTGCTTTTTTCTCTCATCTCGCTAAAACTTTCCTCCTCCGGCTCTTGGACAGATTCTTTCCTTCACCACAAATTCCTGGAATCCACGGGGATCTACTTGGTCCTTACTTCCACTTACCCACTGTCCCGGGGTGGTCTCATCTACCGCCACTGTCTCACGGGGAAAGCGCTGACTCTCAAGTACCTTAGCCCTCTCTTCGGAGCCTCAGACCATGCATTGCGTGAAGCCTGGGCTCGCTCGAGACGTCCAAACAAACCTCATTCTCTGCACCCAGCACCAGTCTTCCTGTGTTTTCTCCCCACCCCCAGATCCAAGAGGACTAGTTCATAGCAGCAACAACTGAAGGTTTGCTATATCAACGAAAAATGAGTACTAACACTGAAGAACACTTCTGATACTCTTTCAAGAAAGACTAGAACGTAAAGTTGTATATATACTGTAACTCTGTTTTTCGTTTGTTCATTTATAAAAGGCTTTCAGGAACTTCCCGAGTGGTCCAGAGTCTAAGAATCTGCCTTCCAGGGAATTCCCTGATGGTGCAGTGGTTAGGTCTCTGTGCTCTCAGTGCCAAGAGCTTGGCTTCGATCCCTAGTTGGGAAACTAAAACCCCATGAGCTGTAGGGCAACATGTCAGCTAATAAATAATGAGCCAATGAGAAAATGACCCTTTTGCCACACACACTCTCACAGACGAATCAGGCACGGATCACCAGGAGGCCAATAAAGAGGAAACCTCATCAAGTGCTCACTGGTATGATCACATACTCAAACGGCCAAAACTACTTAGCTTAAGTGTCATCATAGGGACAAACCAGTGCTCAGGGGCTCAAAGCATCCCTCCAGAGGTGACTTTGTCTGACGGTGACTACCTTGAACAAAAAACCAAACATGGTCTTACCAAGAAAGGGATAACCTCGTGAAATGTCCACTAAACAGGGGCCAAAAAACCTGAGTCTGAAGTCAATCACAGGAACAGACCTGGGACAAAAACACATGCAGGACTTGGTACAGGAGGCACTGGCCTCTTCAAAGAAAAAGAGTAAAAAACTAACCACTCCTTCCTCCCTAAAATTCTTTCTACCTCAGCTTCTCTGCTTTTTTCTCTCATCTCGCTAAAACTTTCCTCCTCCGGCTCTTGGACAGATTCTTTCCTTCACCACAAATTCCTGGAATCCACGGGGATCTACTTGGTCCTTACTTCCACTTACCCACTGTCCCGGGGTGGTCTCATCTACCGCCACTGTCTCACGGGGAAAGCGCTGACTCTCAAGTACCTTAGCCCTCTCTTCGGAGCCTCAGACCATGCATTGCGTGAAGCCTGGGCTCGCTCGAGACGTCCAAACAAACCTCATTCTCTGCACCCAGCACCAGTCTTCCTGTGTTTTCTCCCCACCCCCAGATCCAAGAGGACTAGTTCATAGCAGCAACAACTGAAGGTTTGCTATATCAACGAAAAATGAGTACTAACACTGAAGAACACTTCTGATACTCTTTCAAGAAAGACTAGAACGTAAAGTTGTATATATACTGTAACTCTGTTTTTCGTTTGTTCATTTATAAAAGGCTTTCAGGAACTTCCCGAGTGGTCCAGAGTCTAAGAATCTGCCTTCCAGGGAATTCCCTGATGGTGCAGTGGTTAGGTCTCTGTGCTCTCAGTGCCAAGAGCTTGGCTTCGATCCCTAGTTGGGAAACTAAAACCCCATGAGCTGTAGGGCAACTATGCCCACATAGCTCAACTACTGAGCGCCCGAGCCTAAATGAAAGATCCTGCCTTTTGCAACTAAGACCCAATGCAGCCAAAAATAAATAAGTAAATAAATATTAAAAAAGGGGGAGCTTTCAGGTTTTGGGGTTTTTTTGGGCCGACCTCACGGCATGCTGGGCTTCCCTGATGGCTCAGCGGTACAGAATCCGCCTGCAATGCAGGGGATGCGGGTTCCATCTCTGGGTCGGGAAGATTCCCTGCAGGAGGAAGTGGCCACCCAATCCAGTGTTCTTGCCTGAAAAATCCCATCGACAGAGAGGAACCTGCCAGGCTACAGTCCAAATGGTCAGAGAGTCAGTCACAACTGAGGGAGAGTGTGTGAACACACACACATACACAAGAGCATGGGACACACGTATGGCATGGGAGATACACCCACACATACCCACGGGGGATCTGCGTACACACACACACATCCAGGAGGATCTTAGTACACCGGCACACACAACCATGGAGGATCTTAGTTCCCAAAACAGGAACCAAACCCCATAGGAAGTTTGGAGTCCTAACCACTGGACCGCCAGGGAAGTCCTTACAACTGTAACCAATTTAAAATATGCATTGGGGAAAGAACACAAACATCTTCTACAACTCTGTTTCTTTGAATCTATACTTTTTAAAAAAAATTTTCATCCAGCTTTATTCTTTGGCATGTGTGGGCCTCCCATCGCAGTGGCCTCTTTCCTTGCAGAGCACAGGCTCTGTTCGCATGTGCTCAGAGTGCTAGACGTCAAACAAACCTCTTCCGGGTTTGTTTTCTCCCACCCCAGATCCACGAGGACTAGTTCATAGCAGCAACAACTGAAGGTTTGCTATATCAACGAAAAATGAGTACTAACACTGAAGAACACTTCTGATACTCTTTCAAGAAAGACTAGAACGTAAAGTTGTATATATACTGTAACTCTGTTTTTCGTTTGTTCATTTATAAAAGGCTTTCAGGAACTTCCCGAGTGGTCCAGAGTCTAAGAATCTGCCTTCCAGGGAATTCCCTGATGGTGCAGTGGTTAGGTCTCTGTGCTCTCAGTGCCAAGAGCTTGGCTTCGATCCCTAGTTGGGAAACTAAAACCCCATGAGCTGTAGGGCAACTATGCCCACATAGCTCAACTACTGAGCGCCCGAGCCTAAATGAAAGATCCTGCCTTTTGCAACTAAGACCCAATGCAGCCAAAAATAAATAAGTAAATAAATATTAAAAAAGGGGGAGCTTTCAGGTTTTGGGGTTTTTTTGGGCCGACCTCACGGCATGCTGGGCTTCCCTGATGGCTCAGCGGTACAGAATCCGCCTGCAATGCAGGGGATGCGGGTTCCATCTCTGGGTCGGGAAGATTCCCTGCAGGAGGAAGTGGCCACCCAATCCAGTGTTCTTGCCTGAAAAATCCCATCGACAGAGAGGAACCTGCCAGGCTACAGTCCAAATGGTCGAAGAGAGTCAGTCACAACTGAGGGAGAGTGTGTGAACACACACACATACACAAGAGCATGGGACACACGTATGGCATGGGAGATACACCCACACATACCCACGGGGGATCTGCGTACACACACACACATCCAGGAGGATCTTAGTACACCGGCACACACAACCATGGAGGATCTTAGTTCCCAAAACAGGAACCAAACCCCATAGGAAGTTTGGAGTCCTAACCACTGGACCGCCAGGGAAGTCCTTACAACTGTAACCAATTTAAAATATGCATTGGGGAAAGAACACAAACATCTTCTACAACTCTGTTTCTTTGAATCTATACTTTTTAAAAAAAATTTTCATCCAGCTTTATTCTTTGGCATGTGTGGGCCTCCCATCGCAGTGGCCTCTTTCCTTGCAGAGCACAGGCTCTGGGCGCATGTGCTCCAGAGTGCTAGCTTGTAATTAGACACACCGGTCCAGCTGCTTTGTGGAACATGGAATCTTCCTGGGCCAGGGGTCGAACCGGTGCCCCTTGTACTGCAAGGTGGACTCTATCCACTCGACCACCAGGGAAGCCTTACAGTGTATTCTGAATACTAAAATATTATAGATTCAGGGTTTTCCTGGTGGTCCAGTGGGTAAAGTGTCTGCCTTGCAGTGTAAGGGGCACCAGTTCAATCCGTGGCGTGGGAAGATCCCATATGCTGAGGAACGGCTGGACCAGTGTGTCTAATCACAAGCCAGCACTCTGGAGCACGTGCGCCCACAGCCGGTGCTCTGCAATGAGAGAGGCCACTGTGATGGGAGGTCCACACATGCCAAAGAATAAAGATGGATGCACAATAAATGATGACTTAGAGGCAAAAAAAAAACCCCAAACACTGTAGCCCCAAGAGCTCTAGAATTTATGGCCTAACTCAGCAAGGGATTCCCTAGGTCTCAGGTGAACCAGGTAAGAATCAGTCAATTTTCCTGATTCTAGGACCAAAACTATTATTCACAGTGCTTTTAAATCACCCACTCAAATACAGGAGGCGCTTGATGGATCGCTGCTGGGAAACTGGCTTCACACGGATGCAGGTGTTCGCCCAGTTTCAATGGATCAACAACCAAGACTAAAAGCGGCCCGCTGGTGCTTTGGGGGCATAAAGAACAGCGAGGACCGGACACTGCCCGAGGGCATTAGAGCAAGTGGGCAGGGGTGTTCAAAACTCCCTGCGGCTTCCTCAGAACTCCCACATCTCCTCTCCTTGATCTCTGCTAAAGATCTTTCTTATTGAACTGAGAACACTGAAGTGGCCTGAAGTACCCAGCAAGGTCAGAAAACAGGTTCCTGGCTTCACGCTTGGAGATTCTGACTCCACAGACATGAGTGCAGTGGACTGGCAGGTACCTTCATTCTTTTTGGGGGGTGGGGGGATGGAGAAAATATATGTATTTTTAATTAGGTATAGCTGATTAAAGGTATTACATTAGTTTAAACTCCTTTTTGAATCTATACTTTTTAAAAAAAATTTTCATCCAGCTTTATTCTTTGGCATGTGTGGGCCTCCCATCGCAGTGGCCTCTTTCCTTGCAGAGCACAGGCTCTGGGCGCATGTGCTCCAGAGTGCTAGCTTGTAATTAGACACACCGGTCCAGCTGCTTTGTGGAACATGGAATCTTCCTGGGCCAGGGGTCGAACCGGTGCCCCTTGTACTGCAAGGTGGACTCTATCCACTCGACCACCAGGGAAGCCTTACAGTGTATTCTGAATACTAAAATATTATAGATTCAGGGTTTTCCTGGTGGTCCAGTGGGTAAAGTGTCTGCCTTGCAGTGTAAGGGGCACCAGTTCAATCCGTGGCGTGGGAAGATCCCATATGCTGAGGAACGGCTGGACCAGTGTGTCTAATCACAAGCCAGCACTCTGGAGCACGTGCGCCCACAGCCGGTGCTCTGCAATGAGAGAGGCCACTGTGATGGGAGGTCCACACATGCCAAAGAATAAAGATGGATGCACAATAAATGATGACTTAGAGGCAAAAAAAAAACCCCAAACACTGTAGCCCCAAGAGCTCTAGAATTTATGGCCTAACTCAGCAAGGGATTCCCTAGGTCTCAGGTGAACCAGGTAAGAATCAGTCAATTTTCCTGATTCTAGGACCAAAACTATTATTCACAGTGCTTTTAAATCACCCACTCAAATACAGGAGGCGCTTGATGGATCGCTGCTGGGAAACTGGCTTCACACGGATGCAGGTGTTCGCCCAGTTTCAATGGATCAACAACCAAGACTAAAAGCGGCCCGCTGGTGCTTTGGGGGCATAAAGAACAGCGAGGACCGGACACTGCCCGAGGGCATTAGAGCAAGTGGGCAGGGGTGTTCAAAACTCCCTGCGGCTTCCTCAGAACTCCCACATCTCCTCTCCTTGATCTCTGCTAAAGATCTTTCTTATTGAACTGAGAACACTGAAGTGGCCTGAAGTACCCAGCAAGGTCAGAAAACAGGTTCCTGGCTTCACGCTTGGAGATTCTGACTCCACAGACATGAGTGCAGTGGACTGGCAGGTACCTTCATTCTTTTTGGGGGGTGGGGGGATGGAGAAAATATATGTATTTTTAATTAGGTATAGCTGATTAAAGGTATTACATTAGTTTCAGGTATAAAACAGTGATTCAAAATTTTTGTAGATTATACTCCACTTGGGCTTCCCTGGTGGCTCAGATGGTAAAGAATCTGCCCGCAATGTGGGAGACCCAGGTTCAATCCGTGGGTGGGGAAGATCCCCTGGAGAAAGGATTTGCAGCCCACTTCAGTATTCTCATTCCACCCCCCCACTTCGGTATTCTTACCTGGAGAATCCCATGGACAGAGGAGCCTAGCTGGCAACAGTGCACAAAGTCACGAAGAGTTGGACACAACTGAGTGGCTAACACTTTCACTTTCACACTCCACTTAAAATTACAGGGACTTCTCTGCTGGTCCAGGGGTTAGGACGTTGCCTTCCAACACAGGGGGTATGGGTCTGATCCCTGGTCAAGGAGCTAAGGTTCCCACATGCCTATTGCTGCTGCATAGTCACTTCAGTTGTGTCCGACTCTTGTGTCACCCCATGGGCTGCAGGTTGTCAGGCTCCTCTGTCCATGGTATTCTCCAGGCAAGAATACTAGAGTGGGTTGCCATTTCCTTCAGTAGGAGATCTTCCAACCAAGAGGTTCAACTGGCGTCTCCTTCATCTCCCGCACTGAGGGCAGATGAGGTACTGCTGAGGCGTCGGGGAAGCCCATTTTTGTTTCAGTGCTATAGCATACTGTTCTGCCAGCTATCACAGTTACAGCAGTAGCTCTGTAGTACAGTCTGAAGACAGGGAGCATGACGCCGCAAGCTCTGTTCTTTCTCAAGACTATTTTGGGAGACTTCCATGGTGGGCCATTGGCTAAGCCCCAAAAACTGTTCTGCACAGCTCCATAGTATCCTTCCTGCAAAACTCCTGCTTCCTCAGAACTCCCACATCTCCTCTCCTTGATCTCTGCTAAAGATCTTTCTTATTGAACTGAGAACACTGAAGTGGCCTGAAGTACCCAGCAAGGTCAGAAAACAGGTTCCTGGCTTCACGCTTGGAGATTCTGACTCCACAGACATGAGTGCAGTGGACTGGCAGGTACCTTCATTCTTTTTGGGGGGTGGGGGGATGGAGAAAATATATGTATTTTTAATTAGGTATAGCTGATTAAAGGTATTACATTAGTTTCAGGTATAAAACAGTGATTCAAAATTTTTGTAGATTATACTCCACTTGGGCTTCCCTGGTGGCTCAGATGGTAAAGAATCTGCCGCAATGTGGGAGACCCAGGTTCAATCCGTGGGTGGGGAAGATCCCCTGGAGAAAGGATTTGCAGCCCACTTCAGTATTCTCATTCCACCCCCCCACTTCGGTATTCTTACCTGGAGAATCCCATGGACAGAGGAGCCTAGCTGGCAACAGTGCACAAAGTCACGAAGAGTTGGACACAACTGAGTGGCTAACACTTTCACTTTCACACTCCACTTAAAATTACAGGGACTTCTCTGCTGGTCCAGGGGTTAGGACGTTGCCTTCCAACACAGGGGGTATGGGTCTGATCCCTGGTCAAGGAGCTAAGGTTCCCACATGCCTATTGCTGCTGCATAGTCACTTCAGTTGTGTCCGACTCTTGTGTCACCCCATGGGCTGCAGGTTGTCAGGCTCCTCTGTCCATGGTATTCTCCAGGCAAGAATACTAGAGTGGGTTGCCATTTCCTTCAGTAGGAGATCTTCCAACCAAGAGGTTCAACTGGCGTCTCCTTCATCTCCCGCACTGAGGGCAGATGAGGTACTGCTGAGGCGTCGGGGGAAACCCATTTTGTTTCAGTGCTATAGCATACTGTTCTGCCAGCTATCACAGTTACAGCAGTAGCTCTGTAGTACAGTCTGAAGACAGGGAGCATGACGCCGCAAGCTCTGTTCTTTCTCAAGACTATTTTGGGGAGACTTCCATGGTGGGCCATTGGCTAAGACTCCACACTCCCAATATAGGAGACCTGGGTTCGATCCCTGATCAAGGAACTAGGTCCCACATGCCACATATAAGAGCAAAGATCCTCTGTGTCAAGACTAAGACCCAGCCCTGCCAAATGAATAAATAAATGTCTTAAAAAAAACCTCTTTTGGATACTGTGAGCTTTTTGTGTGTCCATACAAATTTTAAAATGATGTGTTCTAGTTCTATGAGAAATGCCATTAGTATTTTGATAAGGACAGCAATGGATCTGTTGATGGCCTTGAGTAGTGGGTCATTTTAATAATACTGAGTCTTCCAATCCAAGAACAGGGCATATCATTCCATCTGTGTGTGTCCTCTTCACTTTCTTTCCTCAGTGTCTTACAGTTTTCCAAGCTCAGGTCTTTTACTGCCTTAGATTTAGTCCTTGGTATTCTTTCCAATGGGACTGTAAATGAGTTTCATTTCTCTGATAGTTTATTGTTCGTGTATAATAGTTTATTGTTCGTGTATAAAAATTAAACAGATTTCTGGGGGGCTTCCCTGGTGGCTCAGTGGTAAAGAGTCTGCCTGCCAATGCAGGAGACACGGGTTCGATCTCTGATCCAGGAAGATCCTGCATGCCATGGAGCAACTAAGCCCATGCGCCATGATTAAGCCTGTGCTCTAAGGCCTTGGGAACTGCCACTGTTGAGCCCTCATGCTACAACTACTGAAGCCCTTGTGCCCTAGAGCCTGTGTCCAGCAGAAGAAGCCACCACCATGAGAAGCCCATGCACTGCAACTTCAGTTGTGTCACGAGGGCATGAGGTCCTCTGTCCATGGTATTCTCCAGGCAAGAATACTAGAGTGGGTTGCCATTTCCTTCAGTAGGAGATCTTCCAACCAAGAGGTTCAACTGGCGTCTCCTTCATCTCCCGCACTGAGGGCAGATGAGGTACTGCTGAGGCGTCGGGGAAGCCCATTTTTGTTTCAGTGCTATAGCATACTGTTCTGCCAGCTATCACAGTTACAGCAGTAGCTCTGTAGTACAGTCTGAAGACAGGGAGCATGACGCCGCAAGCTCTGTTCTTTCTCAAGACTATTTTGGGGAGACTTCCATGGTGGGCCATTGGCTAAGACTCCACACTCCCAATATAGGAGACCTGGGTTCGATCCCTGATCAAGGAACTAGGTCCCACATGCCACATATAAGAGCAAAGATCCTCTGTGTCAAGACTAAGACCCAGCCCTGCCAAATGAATAAATAAATGTCTTAAAAAAAACCTCTTTTGGATACTGTGAGCTTTTTGTGTGTCCATACAAATTTTAAAATGATGTGTTCTAGTTCTATGAAAAATGCCATTAGTATTTTGATAAGGACAGCAATGGATCTGTTGATGGCCTTGAGTAGTGGGTCATTTTAATAATACTGAGTCTTCCAATCCAAGAACAGGGCATATCATTCCATCTGTGTGTGTCCTCTTCACTTTCTTTCCTCAGTGTCTTACAGTTTTCCAAGCTCAGGTCTTTTACTGCCTTAGATTTAGTCCTTGGTATTCTTTCCAATGGGACTGTAAATGAGTTTCTTTCATTTCTCTGATAGTTTATTGTTCGTGTATAATAGTTTATTGTTCGTGTATAAAAATTAAACAGATTTCTGGGGGGCTTCCCTGGTGGCTCAGTGGTAAAGAGTCTGCCTGCCAATGCAGGAGACACGGGTTCGATCTCTGATCCAGGAAGATCCTGCATGCCATGGAGCAACTAAGCCCATGCGCCATGATTAAGCCTGTGCTCTAAGGCCTTGGGAACTGCCACTGTTGAGCCCTCATGCTACAACTACTGAAGCCCTTGTGCCCTAGAGCCTGTGTCCAGCAGAAGAAGCCACCACCATGAGAAGCCCATGCACTGCAACTAGAGAGTAGCCCCTGCTGGCTGTCTATGCAGCAATGAAGACCCAGTACAACCAATAAATAAATAAAGCAGGTTTCTGTGTGTTACTTTTGTACCCTTCAATTTGACTGAATTTACTGAAGAGCTCTAGTAGTTTTCTCGTTGCATCTTTAGGATTATCTATGTACAGTGGCGTGTCATCTGCAAACCATGATAGTTGGACTTCTTCCTTTACAGATTTCTTTCTTTTCTCTTATTTTTTTTTCCATTTTTTATTTGTATTTTTATTTTATTTATTTTTTCTTTTTGGATTTCTTTTTTTTTCTTCTGATTGCTGTGGCTGGAACTTCCAATGGTATGTTGAATAAAAGTGGTGAGAATGAACATTCCTATAGCTGATGCTGAGGGAATGCTTTCAGCTTTTCACCACTAAGTGTGGTATTAGCTGTGGGCTTATCATATATGGCTTTTGCTATGTTAAGGTGTGTTCCTTCTATGCCCACTTTGTGAAGCACTTTCATCATAAGTGGATATTGACTTCTGTCAAAAGCTTTACTTGCATCTACTGCATGATCGCCTATTTTTTATTCTTCAATTTGCTAATGTGGTATATCACACTGATGGATTTGTGGACACTGAAACATCCCTGCATCCCTGGAATAAACTCTCACTTGATCATGGTATGTATATTTAGTGTATTGTTGGATTCAGTCTCTTAGTATTTTGTTGAGGGTTTTTGTATCTATGTTTTATTAGTGATCTTGGCCTGTGACTTTATTTTTTTGTGATATCTTTGGTTTCATATAAGGGTGATACTGACTTTGTAGAATTAATTAATTAATTTAGAATAATTTCTTGCTCTGCAGTTTTTGGTTTTGTTTTTTTTTAAACTTTTGGCCACTTTTATTGGTCTTTCATTTATTTATTTCCTTTGTTCTTTGGCCTGCGTGGGCCTCCCATCGCAGTGGCCTCTCCTGTGGCCGAGCACTGGCTCTGGGCGCATGTGCTCTGGAGCGCTGGCTCGCAATGGGACACGCTGGCCCAGCCCCTCTGCCACGGATCAAACCAGCGCCCCTTGCAGCACAAGGTGGACTCTTTACCCACTGGACCACCAGGGAAGCCCTCTGCAGTTTTTTGAAATAGTTTGAAAAGGACAGGTGTTAATTCTTCTCTAAACATTCAGTAGAATTCACCTGGGAAGTCATCTGGTCCTAAACTTTTGTTGGAAGTTTTTTAAATTACTGATTCAGGACTTCCCTGGTGGTCCAGTGGAATCAAACTGCCAAAGCAGGGGACATGGGTTTGATTCCCAGTTTGGGAAAATTCCCCATGTGGAGCAGCTAAGCTATTGAAGCTGGCAGGCTCTAGAGCCCATGCTCCACAAGAAAAGCCACCACAATGAGAAGCCCTTGCACTGTAACTAGTGAGTAGCCCCTACTTGCCACAACTAGAGAAAGCCTGTATGCAGCAACGAAGACCCAGCACTGCCGAAAATAAATAAATCAAAAATTACTGATTCAACTTCATTACTGATAATTCATCTGTTCATTTCGGTTATATTCATCTGCTTGGTTCTTCTTTGTATCTTCTCTTTGTTAGATTTCTCATCTGGGTTCATCCATTCTCTTGAGTTCTTTGACCTTTATGGTCATTACCTTTAACTCTATTGGGTTGTTCGCCTATCTCCACTTCATTTAGTTTTTCCTCTGGGGTCTTATTTCCTGATTGGAACATGCTCCTCTGTCGCCTCATTTTGTCCAATTTGCTGGTTTTATTTCTACATATCTGGTAGGTTGGTTGTCTCCTGACCTTAGAGAAATGGCCTTTGCGTAGGATATGTCCTATGCATCCCAGCATGCGCTGCCCCTGATCACCAGAGCTGTATGCTCTATGGCTGCTCCATACTACACGAGTCCTTCTGTTGTGACAGAGATGACTAGGTATAGGTGGTCTGGGAGATGTGGCTGGTCTCTGGTCTGCTTAGTTGCTGGGCCCTGCCTTATGCAGAGGATGCCAGTAACTGTCTGGCAAGATACTCAGCTCTGTAGGGGGTTCCTATGAACGTCCAGGTTTGGCAGCTAATGGGTAAAAGGATGTTTCTGTATTCAACTCGGTGTTGAACACCAGTCATTCATACAGTGCCCCTTGATTTTCAGCTCAAGGTGGACTCTTTACCCCCTGGACCACCAGGGAAGCCCTCTGCAGTTTTTTGAAATAGTTTGAAAAGGACAGGTGTTAATTCTTCTCTAAACATTCAGTAGAATTCACCTGGGAAGTCATCTGGTCCTAAACTTTTGTTGGAAGTTTTTTAAATTACTGATTCAGGACTTCCCTGGTGGTCCAGTGGAATCAAACTGCCAAAGCAGGGGACATGGGTTTGATTCCCAGTTTGGGAAAATTCCCCATGTGGAGCAGCTAAGCTATTGAAGCTGGCAGGCTCTAGAGCCCATGCTCCACAAGAAAAGCCACCACAATGAGAAGCCCTTGCACTGTAACTAGTGAGTAGCCCCTACTTGCCACAACTAGAGAAAGCCTGTATGCAGCAACGAAGACCCAGCACTCCCGAAAATAAATAAATCAAAAATTACTGATTCAACTTCATTACTGATAATTCATCTGTTCATTTCGGTTATATTCATCTGCTTGGTTCTTCTTTGTATCTTCTCTTTGTTAGATTTCTCATCTGGGTTCATCCATTCTCTTGAGTTCTTTGACCTTTATGGTCATTACCTTTAACTCTATTGGGTTGTTCGCCTATCTCCACTTCATTTAGTTTTTCCTCTGGGGTCTTATTTCCTGATTGGAACATGCTCCTCTGTCGCCTCATTTTGTCCAATTTGCTGGTTTTATTTCTACATATCTGGTAGGTTGGTTGTCTCCTGACCTTAGAGAAATGGCCTTTTCGTAGGAGATGTCCTATGCATCCCAGCATGCGCTGCCCCTGATCACCAGAGCTGTATGCTCTATGGCTGCTCCATACTACACGAGTCCTTCTGTTGTGACAGAGATGACTAGGTATAGGTGGTCTGGGAGATGTGGCTGGTCTCTGGTCTGCTTAGTTGCTGGGCCCTGCCTTATGCAGAGGATGCCAGTAACTGTCTGGCAAGATACTCAGCTCTGTAGGGGGTTCCTATGAACGTCCAGGTTTGGCAGCTAATGGGTAAAAGGATGTTTCTGTATTCAACTCGGTGTTGAACACCAGTCATTCATACAGTGCTTTGAATTCAGCTATCTTGGTGCCCCTCTTCCCACCCCTACCCCGCCCCCATATCCCTTCCCCAGTTTTCCTAGCTTGTCTTAAATCCAAGTCCTCTACTTACGCACTGGATCTCACTCCTCTCACCTTCTCAAGGACATAAACTTTAATAATTCTTTCCCCTACCTGTTACATACATCATCAATTTTGATTTCTCCATTGGATCATTCCCATTACTGTGCCAACATGCTTTTATTTTCTCCTACTCTTTTTTTTTTTCTTCTCCCATTCTTTAAAAAAAACAAAACAAAAAAACTCTCGTCTTCCACTGGACAAACTGGCAACCATCTGAACACTGAAAATAATCATTATCCTAACTAATTGTAATATAAAACACACATAAAAAGCTTAAGCCCATAATAATTCTCAAGAAAAAGGAAGAATTAAAACAGAACAGGGCTTCCCTGGTTGTCCAGTGGGTAAGGACAGTGCAAGGGGCGCCAGTTCGATCCCTGGCCCAGGAAGATCCTTTGTGCCGCGGAATGGCTGGACCAATGTATCCAACTACCGAGCCGGAGCTCTGGCGTGCATATGCCCAGAGCCAATGCTCTGCAACGAGAGGAGATACTGTGATGGGAGGCCCACACAGGCCAAGGAACAAAGATAAATAAATGAAAGACCAATAGAAGTGCTAAAACAAAACAAAAAAACAAAACAAAAAACCTCCTTGGTCACTATTTTGGCACCTGTTCCATAAACTACTTCCTCTGAAAATTCAGGAAAATAATTAAGGTTTTATCCAGTCTGATTCAAATCAACTTCAGATCATGCAGTTAATAAAGGAAGGCTTTTCTTTACAGAAAAAAATTCACCAAATTAGATAAACTGACTCAGACCAGACAAGCACCATAACTGGCTCCTAGAAACATTAAGGAGTTCTGGGGAACAGGATATCCTATGAATCACCTGGTGACTGCAAAGAAGAAAATGTACTTTTAAAAGGAGAGAGTGTCTGTTACTACCTTAAATCAAGCTGCTTATGCAGAGGATGCCAGTAACTGTCTGGCAAGATACTCAGCTCTGTAGGGGGTTCCTATGAACGTCCAGGTTTGGCAGCTAATGGGTAAAAGGATGTTTCTGTATTCAACTCGGTGTTGAACACCAGTCATTCATACAGTGCTTTGAATTCAGCTATCTTGGTGCCCCTCTTCCCACCCCTACCCCCGCCCCCATATCCCCTTCCCCAGTTTTCCCTAGCTTGTCTTAAATCCAAGTCCTCTACTTACGCACTGGATCTCACTCCTCTCACCTTCTCAAGGACATAAACTTTAATAATTCTTTCCCCTACCTGTTACATACATCATCAATTTTGATTTCTCCATTGGATCATTCCCATTACTGTGCCAACATGCTTTTATTTTCTCCTACTCTTTTTTTTTTTCTTCTCCCATTCTTTAAAAAAAACAAAACAAAAAAACTCTCGTCTTCCACTGGACAAACTGGCAACCATCTGAACACTGAAAATAATCATTATCCTAACTAATTGTAATATAAAACACACATAAAAAGCTTAAGCCCATAATAATTCTCAAGAAAAAGGAAGAATTAAAACAGAACAGGGCTTCCCTGGTTGTCCAGTGGGTAAGGACAGTGCAAGGGGCGCCAGTTCGATCCCTGGCCCAGGAAGATCCTTTGTGCCGCGGAATGGCTGGACCAATGTATCCAACTACCGAGCCGGAGCTCTGGCGTGCATATGCCCAGAGCCAATGCTCTGCAACGAGAGGAGATACTGTGATGGGAGGCCCACACAGGCCAAGGAACAAAGATAAATAAATGAAAGACCAATAGAAGTGCTAAAACAAAACAAAAAAACAAAACAAAAAACCTCCTTGGTCACTATTTTGGCACCTGTTCCATAAACTACTTCCTCTGAAAATTCAGGAAAATAATTAAGGTTTTATCCAGTCTGATTCAAATCAACTTCAGATCATGCAGTTAATAAAGGAAGGCTTTTCTTTACAGAAAAAAATTCACCAAATTAGATAAACTGACTCAGACCAGACAAGCACCATAACTGGCTCCTAGAAACATTAAGGAGTTCTGGGGAACAGGATATCCTATGAATCACCTGGTGACTGCAAAGAAGAAAATGTACTTTTAAAAGGAGAGAGTGTCTGTTACTACCTTAAATCAAATGAGCAAACTTGTCTCAATAATGTAGGGACTCCCATCCAAGCACTAACCAGGCCCGACCCTGCTTAGCTTCCGACATCAGCCGAGATCAGGTGCGTTTACGGTGGTATGGACATACATATGACTAATCTGGGAACATACATATCTGTAAACAACAAAACTCTGTAAAAGTTAAAAGTAAAATAAAAGCTTAAAAAGAAAAAACAACTACAGCTTCTTAAAGATGAAAAAAAAAATAACGTAGGGACAGCTGACATTAAATGGCCCCTAATAAGATGCAATTTGTTGTGATATACGTACATGTATATATACATATGTATATAAAATAAATATTACAGTCTTAGTGGTTTTTTTTAGGGGGGCTGCTTTGCACTGCTTGTGGGATTTTATTTCTCTTCACCAGGGATCAAACCCGGGCCCTTGGGGCTTCCCTGGTGGTCCAGTGGGTAAGGACACCACCCTGCAGTGCAAATGGCGCTGGTTCGATCCCTGGCTTGGGAAGATCCCACGTGCCACGTGCCGCGGAGAAGCTGGACCGATGTGTCCGACTACCCAGCCAGCGCTCTGGTGCGCATGTGCCCAGAGCTGGTGCTCTGCAGCGAAAGAGGCCACTGCAATGGGAGGCACACACAGGCCAAAGAACAAAGACGGATGAATATAAATAAACGAAAGACCAATAGAAGTCAACAATGAGGCCAACAATGAAAAACAAACAGACCCAGGCCATCGGCAGTGAAAGCAGAGTCCTAATCACTGGACCACAGGGAATTCCTAGAGTAGATCATACACAGGTATACATATATATTCACGGAAAGAGAAGACAAACTGGCTCTGTGACGCGATGGACAGCGTATTGAACGTCTAGCCAGCCTGGGCATGCTTACGCAGAAGAAGACAGGGAAAGAGGCAGGAAAATTTTTGAAAGAAATAATGATCAGGGCTTCCCTAGTGGTCCAGTGGGTAAGGACACCGCCTTGCAGTGCAAGGGGCTCCGCTTCGATCCCTGGCCTGGGAAGATCCCACGTGCCGCGGAGCGGCTGGACTGATGTGTCCAATTACTGAGCTGGAGCTCTGGAGCGTCGGCGCTCTGCGACAATAGAGGCCGATGGGAGGCCCACACGGGCCAAAGAACAAAGGCGGATGAAAATAGAGAAATGAGAGACCAATAGAAGTGGCCCGCCCGTCCCCCTCCCCCCCCACCAAAAATAAATAAATAAAATAAATGTTTTAAAAAAAAATTAAAAAAAAAAAGAAATAATGATCAAAGATTTCCTAAACTTTGTGAAAGGTATAAATTTACAGATTCGAGAAGCTCAGAGAACTCCAAGCAGCCTAAATTCAAAGAAAACCACATCTAGGTATATAGACCATTAATTGCTGAAAACCAAAGATAAGAACAAAAAGTACTGAAAAGCAGCCAGAGAAAAACACATTACACACTGAAGTTAGAATTACCACTGACTTCTCTCAATAGGAATGAGAGAACAAAAGACAGTAGAATGATGTATTCAAAGCACTTTAAAGCACAGGAACTATTCTTTCAGGATGAGGGTGAAATCATGAGATTTTAGATAAAAGGGAAGTTAGAAGAATTTGTCATCAGATCTGCACTATAGGAAGTACCAGTGGTCCAGCAGTTAAGAATCTGCACTGCCTGCTTATGCAGGGGACACAGCTTTGATCCCGGGTCTGGGGAGATTCGACACGTCTTGGAGCAAGTTGCCTGTGCCGGCAGCTACTGCGTCCACACATCCTAGACCCTGAGAGCCACGGCCACTCCAGTCCAAACACCCTCGAGTCCCATGCTCCAAAACAAGAGAAGGCACGCCAGTGAGAAGCCTGAGCACCACACCCTGAGAGGAGCAGCCGCCTGCTGCAGCCAGAGGAAGCCCACATGCAGCAAAGATGACCCAGCACAACCAAAAATAAACATAAATTAAAAAAAAAAAGTACTAAAGAAAATTCTCCAAATTAAAAAAAAAAATTCTCCATGTGAAAGGGAAGTGATAGAAGACAGGAACTGGATATTCAAGAAGAAATGAAACAGTAAACAGTAAATATATGAGTAACACCAAAGACCTTTTTTCCTCTAATTTCTTTAAGATAAAAATTATTCCATGATATTGTGGTGTTTATGAAGTAAGTATGTAGATGCAGCAAATATGACCACTAGAGCATAAAAGATGGAGAAAGGGATTGAAAAGTTCTCACATTTTGTATGAAGCAGACTGTGAAGAATTAATGAAGCAACCACTAAAAAAAAAAAAGCAATTACATATAACTGAATGCCAACACATTTAAATGGAATTAAAAAATAATTTTCAAAAAAAAAAAGAAAAAAGAATTTTCTTTTTCAACTGTTCAAAAGATAGGAAAGAAGGGAGGAACAAAAAACAGAATCGAAAAACAGAAAATAAACAGTAAATCAGTAGGCCCAAATCCAACCTTAAAAAAATTTACATTACATATTAATGAACTAAACACTCCGATTAAGTTCTCAGCTCTCATCTTGTTTAGCCTGAAAATAACATCTGTCACAGGCAAATCATGCTTTCCCTGACTTGTTTTCGTCTCCTGGTTCTAAGGACGCCACATTCATTCATTTTTCTTCCTATCTCACAAGCTGTGCTCCTGTTTGGTGCTCTCTCCCAGGACTGAGACTCGAGCCCAGAAACAGCCCTGGGACTCAGCGCTCGATCTTCCTCTTTCTTAGAGCTCCAATGGCCTAGTTTCAAAGTTCAATTCTGCCCACTCTTGGCCCAGTCCTGTCTTTTCAACCCCTTACAAGTATCAGCCTATTCACTATCTCCACTTCAAGGTTAACAAACAGCTGTCCATTTTTGTTGGACAATATGTAAAACACAACTTATTTTGCCTCCAATCTCCTCTACTTTGAGTAAGCAGCCCTACCTATTTCAACTGAAGGGCATGAACCCCTTCAATTGCTCACATCAAAAGTTTGGAGCTTCATCATAAACTCCTTTCTCTCACACCCTGCATTCAGTTTGTCAAGTAACTGATCCTGTGGGTTCTACCTCCAAAGTACATCCGGGGACGTCCCCTGGGGTTCAATGGCTCAGACTGTGTTCCCAATGCAGGGAGCCCGAGGTTTGATCCTTGGTCAGAGAACCAGATCCCACATGCCACAACTAAGAGTTCAGATGCTACAACTAAAGATCCCTCACACCACAACACAAAGACAAACCCAAATAAATAAGCAAAATATATTTAAAAAAAACCCATAACATTCAGAATGTAACTACTACTCATCCAACCTTGGTCCTGGCTACCCTCACCTCTTGCCTAGATGGCTGCAAAGCTCTCTGAAACCATCTCCCTGCTGGCATCTTAGGCCCTAACAATCTGTTCTGATGACAGCAACTAAATGATCCTTTTAAAATAGAAGTCTGGGAGAATCCCCTAGAAGTCCAGTGGTTAGGACTTGGCGTTTCCATGTGGTGGCCAGTTCAATCCCTAAGACCCCACAAGCTGCGCAGTGCAGCCCCCAAAATAAATAAATAAAAATAAAACAGAAGTCAGACAGTACAGCCTTTCACCGAAACCCTGTGATGCGACTTTGCTGGCGGTCTAATCTGCCTGCCAATGCAGAGGACATGGATTCAGTCCCTGGTCTGGGAAGATTCCACACGCCAAAGGACACCTGAGCCCATGCACCGCAACCATCGAGCCTGTATGCCCTGGAGCCCGTGCTCCAAAGCACACAGAGAAGCCCCAGCGCCATAACTAGAGAGCAGCCCCTGCTTGCCACAACTAGAGAAAGCCCACTTGCAGCAAGGAAGACGTGGCGTGGCCAATCATCAGTCAATCAACCCCCTGCAATGGCTCCCCATACCACTCAAAACAAGTACTCAATCCCCACACTGGCGTTAAAAGGCCCCACTTGATCCGGTCTCCTGTCTCCCCTTAACCTCACCCAGTACTACTCCTCCTCACAGTCCCCAGAGGCAGTGGCGCCTTTGCCGTCCTTTAACACATCAAACATATTCTTGCCTGAAGGCCTTGACCTGGATTCCTCCCTCTGCCTGGCACTCTTCTCCTTACATCCAGTCCCTTACCTTCCCCCAACCTTGGACAGGTGCCATCTTCTTAACAGGGTCTACCACAGCCATCCTATTTAAAATTACAATCTGCCCCTCCGGACCTACAACTCTTGATTCGTTTACCCTACTCTACATTTATATAAGGACTTGTCCCTGGGCAAAAAATATACACTGGACCATTTACCGATTATGTATATTCTCAATTATCTCCCCTACTACAATGTATGTTCCACAAGGCCAGGGATCTTTGTCTCTTTCATCCTTGGCTGTATTTCCATAACTGACGGAACGCTCCGTGCCAAAGAGGAGGAGCAGGTGAAATGCCTCGTGTAGTAACAAGAGAGGCCTTCTCGTGGCTGGCGCTGCCTACCTCCTGCCAGCCTCATCCTGTGCCTCCCTCTTCCTGTTCACTGTTTTCCCACTGCACTGGCCTTCTTGATTCTTTTGTCTGCGCCGGGGATCTTTAGTCGTGGCATGTGGGCTGTAGTTCCCTGACCAGAGATGATGGAACCCAGGCTTGCAGCACTGGGAGTGCAGAGTCCCCTTCCCTGGACCACCAGGGAAGTCCCCTTCCTGAGTCTTTAATAAATTAAGACTGTCCCATGGTAGGGCCTTTGTTCCGGCTGTGCGCACTGCCTGGACTCCTTACCCTTTCCTTTGCATGGCTGCATCCCTCCTGTCATTTGCGTCTCTGCTTAAACGTGAAGTCTTCGAGGCAGCCCTCCCTTGCCGCCCGGTCTGATATACCTCCTCCATCGTTTCCTCAACCCTGCATCCTACTTTTCAGAACCCTTATCGCCACCTGAAGAATTTTTCTCAGTTCTTTTCAAACAGCCATTCTCAACTGCTTATGGAACTCCATACTACAAAGCAAGCTCCACAGAACAGACTTAACTGTTTTATTCATCGCCATATCCCCCGCCCCTAGGACAGTGCCTGACACGGAACAGGTGCTCACGGAACACTTGTGGAGTGGATGGAGACGGGTGAACTGACCTGGTGTGTGGACATACTAGCAACGTCCCAGGACCTGCTACTACTCTTACATCCCGGGGTCCTTTTTAAACATAAATTCTTGCCTGAAGGCCTTGACCTGGATTCCTCCCTCTGCCTGGCACTCTTCTCCTTACATCCAGTCCCTTACCTTCCCCCAACCTTGGACAGGTGCCATCTTCTTAACAGGGTCTACCACAGCCATCCTATTTAAAATTACAATCTGCCCCTCCGGACCTACAACTCTTGATTCGTTTACCCTACTCTACATTTATATAAGGACTTGTCCCTGGGCAAAAAATATACACTGGACCATTTACCGATTATGTATATTCTCAATTATCTCCCCTACTACAATGTATGTTCCACAAGGCCAGGGATCTTTGTCTCTTTCATCCTTGGCTGTATTTCCATAACTGACGGAACGCTCCGTGCCAAAGAGGAGGAGCAGGTGAAATGCCTCGTGTAGTAACAAGAGAGGCCTTCTCGTGGCTGGCGCTGCCTACCTCCTGCCAGCCTCATCCTGTGCCTCCCTCTTCCTGTTCACTGTTTTCCCACTGCACTGGCCTTCTTGATTCTTTTGTCTGCGCCGGGGATCTTTAGTCGTGGCATGTGGGCTGTAGTTCCCTGACCAGAGATGATGGAACCCAGGCTTGCAGCACTGGGAGTGCAGAGTCCCCTTCCCTGGACCACCAGGGAAGTCCCCTTCCTGAGTCTTTAATAAATTAAGACTGTCCCATGGTAGGGCCTTTGTTCCGGCTGTGCGCACTGCCTGGACTCCTTACCCTTTCCTTTGCATGGCTGCATCCCTCCTGTCATTTGCGTCTCTGCTTAAACGTGAAGTCTTCGAGGCAGCCCTCCCTTGCCGCCCGGTCTGATATACCTCCTCCATCGTTTCCTCAACCCTGCATCCTACTTTTCAGAACCCTTATCGCCACCTGAAGAATTTTTCTCAGTTCTTTTCAAACAGCCATTCTCAACTGCTTATGGAACTCCATACTACAAAGCAAGCTCCACAGAACAGACTTAACTGTTTTATTCATCGCCATATCCCCCGCCCCTAGGACAGTGCCTGACACGGAACAGGTGCTCACGGAACACTTGTGGAGTGGATGGAGACGGGTGAACTGACCTGGTGTGTGGACAGGAGTCACTCCTCTCTGCCAAAGGGCATTACACGGTCCCTCAGGACCTTTAGGATGCCAATCCACAGGGAAGAGAGGGCTCCTGGTTTTAAGGTTAAAGAGAGAGTCTCACCTCTGAATGGTTTCTTCCTGTTCCTTCACCATGTGTGCCAACTGCTGAAAGATGGAGCCCAGCTCAACAATTGTGGACTCGATGTTCTGCATGGTGTCCGCCCGGCTCTGGATGTAGGAATCCTTCAGAGGAGAGAGAGCGTACATGAGCACTCGGACCTTCTGCATGGTGGGTCCTGCCTCTTTGGGACCTTCCAGTTTGCCATTCCACCCGTGGCACGTTCCAAACAACTGCTTGTGCCCACAGAGGAAGAGAGGAGCATCTCCTGCCTGGCTCGGAGCGTGGGTACCTGCTCGTCGATGAGCTGCAGCTGCTGGCTGGTCCTAGAATCCATCATGTCAATGGCCACATCCCCAGAGGCTCGGGACTCCGCCCCCAAAACCACAGCACCGCCCCCTGAGGGGAAGAAAGACAACAGGGAGCTTCTTAGCCGTTAAAAAGGCTCAAAGCCCACAGGCTCTGAATGTGAATCCCAGCGCTGGCACTTACTAGCCCTGTGACCCTGGACAAGTCATTTAACCTCTCTGAGCCTCCGTTTCCTCACCTGTAAAATGGGGATAATAACAGTTGCTTTCTCAAAGGGTGGTCATGCAAATAAAATGACAGAATGTGTATATGTGTTAAGCAGACAACAAAAGTAGAAACAGTCATTCTTCTGAACAGGAGTGGATTCATCTCCAACAGGGAGAATGCTGGAGACTAGGTGTGGATCAGAAATCCCAGGCATCAGGTGTGACCTCTGAGAAAGAAAGCCTAGCAACTACCTCGGCCCTCCGCTCTCCTGCCCTACCCCTGCCTTGGGAAGACACCCTCAGGTCCAGTCACTACGCCTCACCGCTCAGGGCTCCCTGTATGGCCTGTGACTTACCCAGGTGGTTGGGGGCAAGGGGCAGGGCTGACACGGGTGCCCGGGAGAACTGTTCCCGCCGACTCCTCTGCTGCTTCAGGTTCTGGGGTTGGGAAGCAACGCAAAGGTCCTGAGGCCTCTGGAAGGCGGGCCCATTAGATTTCTCCTGGTGCCCGTGCCCCCGTTGCTCCTGCCCTTCCCATTTTCCTCTGGGGCCCTCACCCCCAGATTCCTATCCCTCCTACACAGCTTCTTCTCACCTCTGTCCTCACTTCTAAAACTGACTTGAAGTCGTTGGACATGGAGGCCAGTTTTGACTGGAAGAAAAGCAGAGAGGGTCAGCGATGGACGACAACTCTCTCCTCCCTTCCGCCTCCCCCTCTCCCTGGTCCCACCTGCAGGGAGACCACGATGGTGTTGGAATGGGTTTGCAGGTGCCGACCGCTCTGGCTGCCCTTCGCCCTCACGAAATCCTGAAGCTGGGCGATTTGTTTGTTGAGGCTATTGATGTCCTGGTGAAAGAGCCAACAGAAAAACTGAGTATCAGTTGAGGAGGTCCTCAGCCAGCATCTCTCCCACGTGGACATGTCAATGGCCACATCCCCAGAGGCTCGGGACTCCGCCCCCAAAACCACAGCACCGCCCCCTGAGGGGAAGAAAGACAACAGGGAGCTTCTTAGCCGTTAAAAAGGCTCAAAGCCCACAGGCTCTGAATGTGAATCCCAGCGCTGGCACTTACTAGCCCTGTGACCCTGGACAAGTCATTTAACCTCTCTGAGCCTCCGTTTCCTCACCTGTAAAATGGGGATAATAACAGTTGCTTTCTCAAAGGGTGGTCATGCAAATAAAATGACAGAATGTGTATATGTGTTAAGCAGACAACAAAAGTAGAAACAGTCATTCTTCTGAACAGGAGTGGATTCATCTCCAACAGGGAGAATGCTGGAGACTAGGTGTGGATCAGAAATCCCAGGCATCAGGTGTGACCTCTGAGAAAGAAAGCCTAGCAACTACCTCGGCCCTCCGCTCTCCTGCCCTACCCCTGCCTTGGGAAGACACCCTCAGGTCCAGTCACTACGCCTCACCGCTCAGGGCTCCCTGTATGGCCTGTGACTTACCCAGGTGGTTGGGGGCAAGGGGCAGGGCTGACACGGGTGCCCGGGAGAACTGTTCCCGCCGACTCCTCTGCTGCTTCAGGTTCTGGGGTTGGGAAGCAACGCAAAGGTCCTGAGGCCTCTGGAAGGCGGGCCCATTAGATTTCTCCTGGTGCCCGTGCCCCCGTTGCTCCTGCCCTTCCCATTTTCCTCTGGGGCCCTCACCCCCAGATTCCTATCCCTCCTACACAGCTTCTTCTCACCTCTGTCCTCACTTCTAAAACTGACTTGAAGTCGTTGGACATGGAGGCCAGTTTTGACTGGAAGAAAAGCAGAGAGGGTCAGCGATGGACGACAACTCTCTCCTCCCTTCCGCCTCCCCCTCTCCCTGGTCCCACCTGCAGGGAGACCACGATGGTGTTGGAATGGGTTTGCAGGTGCCGACCGCTCTGGCTGCCCTTCGCCCTCACGAAATCCTGAAGCTGGGCGATTTGTTTGTTGAGGCTATTGATGTCCTGGTGAAAGAGCCAACAGAAAAACTGAGTATCAGTTGAGGAGGTCCTCAGCCAGCATCTCTCCCACGTGGACATGTCTGGCAGGGCTGGCAGGGGAACGTTACGAGCAGGGCTGAGGCTACCTCGGGCAGTCAGAGCAGAAGGGCCCACCGGGACAGCCCACGCTGTGCAGGCCGCTCTGGTTCAGTCCCTGCAGAATAGAGCCTGACAGAGGTGACATATGGCCTTGCCCGTTTCTAAAGAACTGAGCTGTTCATTCCCTCCAACCAGCTACCCCACCCACTACCGTGAAGTCATGCTCACGGCCACAGACTCCTCCTTAAACAGCCAGACTCTCAGACCCAGGGCATGGTGACCAAGAAAGTGTCTGTGATGTACTCAGGAGATGGGAAGAGTCCCCGAAGCAACAACAAAATGATTTTTATCTACAGAATTCCTTTTAAAAACTATTCTTGTAGGGACTTCTCTCGTGGTCCAGTAGCTAAGACCCTGCGTTCCCAATGCAGGGGGCCCGGGTTCGATCCCTGGTCAAGGAACTAGATCCCACACGCCATAACTGAAAATCTCGTGTGCTGCAATCAAGACTAAAGATCCTGCCTGCTGCAACTAAGTGCAGCCAAACACACATACACACACACACACGCTTCCCTGGTGACCCAGATGATAAGAAATCTGCCGGCAATGCAAGAGACCCAGGTTTGATCCCTGAGTCAGGAAGATCCCCTGGAGAAGGAAATCGTTACCCGCTCCAATATTCCTGCCTGGAGAACCCCATGGTCAGAGAGTCTGGCAGGCTACACATTCCATGAGGTCACAAAGTCGGACACGACTAAGCAACTCACTCTCTCTCTCTCTCTCTCTCATACATACCACACACACACACACACACACACACACACACTTAAATTACTACTGCAAAAGAGTGAAAGGGGTGACTTGTCCATTGTTAGACACGATGAGTTAGTAGCACAGGCGGGCTTTCTACTCAAGGCCAATGGGTCATCCGCTTCCCAGTCCTGCCTGCTGAGGGCCTTGTGAGCTCAAGAGACAACGGAGATAAAGGACTGGGAGAGCAGAGAAACCCTGCCCCAGGGCAGCAAGACCCAGAGACGGACCAGAGGAAGATGAGGAGCGGGAGGGGGAAAGAGGTCACAAATAGTTCAAAAGACAGACTAGAAAAATATGAATTAAGACACCTTCTAGAGCCGCTCCAACAGCCCCCGAGTTAGCACGCCTGCCCCAAGGATTCTCTCGAGCCCCTGGAAGATTTCTGCTGCAGACAGCCATGTATCCAAAACTGTATTCCAGGTTTTCCCCCATAAAATCTCCTCTCCCAGGAGCTTAGAGAATGTCACTACTCCCCACTTAGGTGCCCAAGCCAGAAGCTTCTAAGTCCCATACGAACATCTCCTTAACCCAACCTATATGCCATAGCACAACGAAAACCTTCACTGGGCTTTGTGACCTTGTGAGGAGAACGGCAGCCTTTGCTTGGATTACTGTGTGCCATACATTTTGCTAAGCAGCTTGTGGCTTTCTCTTAAACTTAACACAGAAAGCAACTCGTCAAACCCCACCTCCCTGCCCTGAAAGGTATTCCCCCTTCTTCTTTGCCATTTTGGTAAATGGCACCACTGTTCACCAGCTGCTCAGACCAAAAACTTAACACGTCATCCTCAGTTCCTCTCTCTTCTCTTAATCCACAAGAATTCCACAAAGAACCCAGCCAATTCCAATATATACTCTGAATACGTCCACTCGTTTTCTTCTCTAACAAACCTACCCTAGTCCAACTGTCCTCTCTCTCAAAAATCGCCTCTTAATGACCTTCCTTTGAGAGTCTTCCCCCAACAATTCGCTTTCTACATAACAACCAGAGTGACCTTCCAAACCCAGAACAGGGCATCGCATCCCCCTGTTGACAATCTTCCAAGATCCTCCCACTAAATTTCGAATAGAATACACACTCCTCACCTAGCTTACACAGCGATATGGTCTTGGCCGGCCCACTCCTCTGATCTTGCTCCCACCAGCCTCCCATACTGGCCTCTTTCATGTTCACCAAACGCATCAAAGTTACTCAAGGCCTCAGGGCCTCTCCCTTTGCTCCTCCCACTTTTTTTACTCCCCCTAGAATGTGCCTGCTCTGATCTTTGGATGACAGATGTTTTCCTTACAATTCAGGTCTCCATGTCCCTTCCTTAGCCAGGTCATCCGAGGTGACCCCAAATAAAGTGGCCGCTACCCTGAGGAATTCACTCGCCTTATTTAATAGGGTGTGCCACTACCTGAAATTGTCATTTCTGTTAACTTATATACTGTCCAGCTCACCCACTTGGAAAGGAAGTTCTCAAGGGCAGGGACCACATTTGTCTCTTTTGCCTTATTTAATAGTTGCCCAAAACTGTATTCCAGGTTTTCCCCATAAAATCTCCTCTCCCAGGAGCTTAGAGAATGTCACTACTCCCACTTAGGTGCCCAAGCCAGAAGCTTCTAAGTCCCATACGAACATCTCCTTAACCCAACCTATATGCCATAGCACAACGAAAACCTTCACTGGGCTTTGTGACCTTGTGAGGAGAACGGCAGCCTTTGCTTGGATTACTGTGTGCCATACATTTTGCTAAGCAGCTTGTGGCTTTCTCTTAAACTTAACACAGAAAGCAACTCGTCAAACCCCACCTCCCTGCCCTGAAAGGTATTCCCCCTTCTTCTTTGCCATTTTGGTAAATGGCACCACTGTTCACCAGCTGCTCAGACCAAAAACTTAACACGTCATCCTCAGTTCCTCTCTCTTCTCTTAATCCACAAGAATTCCACAAAGAACCCAGCCAATTCCAATATATACTCTGAATCGTCCACTCGTTTTCTTCTCTAACAAACCTACCCTAGTCCAACTGTCCTCTCTCTCAAAAATCGCCTCTTAATGACCTTCCTTTGAGAGTCTTCCCCCAACAATTCGCTTTCTACATAACAACCAGAGTGACCTTCCAAACCCAGAACAGGGCATCGCATCCCCCTGTTGACAATCTTCCAAGATCCTCCCACTAAATTTCGAATAGAATACACACTCCTCACCTAGCTTACACAGCGATATGGTCTTGGCCGGCCCACTCCTCTGATCTTGCTCCCACCAGCCTCCCATACTGGCCTCTTTCATGTTCACCAAACGCATCAAAGTTACTCAAGGCCTCAGGGCCTCTCCCTTTGCTCCTCCCACTTTTTTTACTCCCCCTAGAATGTGCCTGCTCTGATCTTTGGATGACAGATGTTTTCCTTACAATTCAGGTCTCCATGTCCCTTCCTTAGCCAGGTCATCCGAGGTGACCCCAAATAAAGTGGCCGCTACCCTGAGGAATTCACTCGCCTTATTTAATAGGGTGTGCCACTACCTGAAATTGTCATTTCTGTTAACTTATATACTGTCCAGCTCACCCACTTGGAAAGGAAGTTCTCAAGGGCAGGGACCACATTTGTCGTCTCTGATGATGAATCCCCAGAACCAGGCAGCCAAAAGTCACTCAGTGATGTGAGGGATTAAAAAAAATAAACCAATGAAACTTTGCAACAACTCTGTGAGGTGGCTACTGTTATCATCCCCTTTTTATTTAAAAGGGAATCGAAGCACAGAACAGTGAGGCATCTTACCCAACGTTACATCGTAAGTGGTGAGCCTGGGATTTGAAGTCTGTCTCAATCCAGCCAGTGGTTCTTAAATATCTATGCAGTAACGCGCCAATAAGGACTTCCTTGGTGGTCCAGTGGTTAAGAATCTGCCTTGCAATGCAGGAGACTCGTGTTCAATCCTTGGTTGGCAAACTAAGATCCCAAATGCTATAGAGCAACTAAGCCAACATGCTGCAACTACTGAGCCCACACACCATAACTAGAGAACCGGCACACAGCAAGGAAAGATCCCACACGACACAATAAAGATCCTACACGCCCCATCTAAGACCCAATGCAGTCACATAAATAAATATTAAAAAATAATAATGATGCCCCAATAGTTAAGGCTACCCTCTCCTACTCGACACAGCATCTCTTCAGTGTGTCTGCCCTTTGACCTTTGCCATAACCATCTTCATACTGGACGACTGCACAAACCTCTGCCCTAGCCTCTCTGTCCATTCATGCTCCGGGGTTTCCATCCCGCCATCTGATCATTCAATTTCTCATTTTATCCTTATTACACTATTCTGGGAAAGAAACAAATCCCATTGTTAGACCTGCTGTATCAGTGTCTTGCAGACAGAACTGGAAACCAGATTCTAATCGTCTTTGCAGCCCCTGTGTTCAGAGTGATTCCATCCTCCTTAGCAAGCCCCACAATGATCTTCACAAACAGCTAACAGTCGACTTGTTCGTTCTCATCTGCTGCCAACCACTCATTTGATCAACAAACACTGGACAATTACTGCATGCCAGGGGATTTCCCAGGGGCGCAGTGGTAAAGAATCTGCCTGCCAACGCAGGAGACCCAAGAGACACAGGTTCGATCCTTGGGTCGGGGAGATCCCCTGGGAGAAAAGAAATGGCAACCCACTCTAGCATTCTTGCTTGGAGATTTCATGGATAGAGGAGCCTGGTGGGCTACAGGCAGCCAAAAGTGACTCAGTGATGTGAGGGATTAAAAAAAATAAACCAATGAAACTTTGCAACAACTCTGTGAGGTGGCTACTGTTATCATCCCCTTTTTATTTAAAAGGGAATCGAAGCACAGAACAGTGAGGCATCTTACCCAACGTTACATCGTAAGTGGTGAGCCTGGGATTTGAAGTCTGTCTCAATCCAGCCAGTGGTTCTTAAATATCTATGCAGTAACGCGCCAATAAGGACTTCCTTGGTGGTCCAGTGGTTAAGAATCTGCCTTGCAATGCAGGAGACTCGTGTTCAATCCTTGGTTGGCAAACTAAGATCCCAAATGCTATAGAGCAACTAAGCCAACATGCTGCAACTACTGAGCCCACACACCATAACTAGAGAACCGGCACACAGCAAGGAAAGATCCCACACGACACAATAAAGATCCTACACGCCCCATCTAAGACCCAATGCAGTCACATAAATAAATATTAAAAAATAATAATGATGCCCCAATAGTTAAGGCTACCCTCTCCTACTCGACACAGCATCTCTTCAGTGTGTCTGCCCTTTGACCTTTGCCATAACCATCTTCATACTGGACGACTGCACAAACCTCTGCCCTAGCCTCTCTGTCCATTCATGCTCCGGGGTTTCCATCCCGCCATCTGATCATTCAATTTCTCATTTTATCCTTATTACACTATTCTGGGAAAGAAACAAATCCCATTGTTAGACCTGCTGTATCAGTGTCTTGCAGACAGAACTGGAAACCAGATTCTAATCGTCTTTGCAGCCCCTGTGTTCAGAGTGATTCCATCCTCCTTAGCAAGCCCCACAATGATCTTCACAAACAGCTAACAGTCGACTTGTTCGTTCTCATCTGCTGCCAACCACTCATTTGATCAACAAACACTGGACAATTACTGCATGCCAGGGGATTTCCCAGGGGCGCAGTGGTAAAGAATCTGCCTGCCAACGCAGGAGACCCAAGAGACACAGGTTCGATCCTTGGGTCGGGGAGATCCCCTGGGAGAAAAGAAATGGCAACCCACTCTAGCATTCTTGCTTGGAGATTTCATGGATAGAGGAGCCTGGTGGGCTACAGTCCATGTGGTTGCAAGGAGTCAGACACAACTGAAGACTGAGCACTACATGCCAGACACTGCTACAGGTGACTGGGACACATTCGTGACTGGGATACATTTGTGAACAAAGAAAAAGAAAGATCCACCCTGTAGCATTCCCACTTGTTATGTTCTTTCTCTTTTTTGAGGTGGATGAGGTTAAGTGGGAGGAAACAAACTATACACATAAGCAAGTTAATTACAGAGACTGTTAGAATGTATCAAGTGCTATAAGGAAGAGAACAGAGCCAGGTAAGGGAGATCAGAGTTTGAGGGGTTGGGGTGAAGGTAAGCCTGAGAATGTAACATCTGAACAAAGACCTGAACTTTCCCTTTTGTGAGACAGGCCTCTGTACACCATTTCCTCTCTCTGGAATGTTCTGCAGTGTCTCCACAAGCCCTGAAAGCAGCTCAGTTTTCACCTCCTCAATAACACCTTTCCCAGGGTCCCCAGATGGTCTCATTCATCCATCTGTACACTCTTTCCTGTGCCGCTTGCCTCCCTCTCCTTCTCAGGACGCGTCTTACGGAGCTGGGCACCTCTTCCAGACAGTAAGCCCCGAAGGGCAGGTTCCTGCCTCACCCTGTCTGTGTGGCAAGGGCCAAGCACAGCGCTCTGCACACGCAGATGAACACCAACACAATGGAGGGGCAGGATGATGGGAGCTGGCTCTGGAAACCAGCTCTGAGACTCTAACGCAAGGGGAAAATGATGGAAGTGACTTGACTGAAATGCCGGGCTCCCCAGATCGCTAGGGGCTCACCTGTTTGATGATGTAAGTTAGTTCCTCAATTTCCACGGCCTTATCATCGAAGAGGGACTTGCGCTTTGCCACTGCAGAGACAAACAAGAAGCCACCCCAGGTGAGGTCGAAAGCCAGGCTCAGACAGGAGGGCTCCTCAGCCCGCCGGTGCCGACTGCCCCAGCTCTGAAGGCCCAGAACACTCACAGCTTCTCCAGCTTGGCGAAGGTGTTGCTGAGGTCTTTCCAGCGCAGGAGACCCAAGAGACACAGGTTCGATCCTTGGGTCGGGGAGATCCCCTGGGAGAAAAGAAATGGCAACCCACTCTAGCATTCTTGCTTGGAGATTTCATGGATAGAGGAGCCTGGTGGGCTACAGTCCATGTGGTTGCAAGGAGTCAGACACAACTGAAGACTGAGCACTACATGCCAGACACTGCTACAGGTGACTGGGACACATTCGTGACTGGGATACATTTGTGAACAAAGAAAAAGAAAGATCCACCCTGTAGCATTCCCACTTGTTATGTTCTTTCTCTTTTTTGAGGTGGATGAGGTTAAGTGGGAGGAAACAAACTATACACATAAGCAAGTTAATTACAGAGACTGTTAGAATGTATCAAGTGCTATAAGGAAGAGAACAGAGCCAGGTAAGGGAGATCAGAGTTTGAGGGGTTGGGGTGAAGGTAAGCCTGAGAATGTAACATCTGAACAAAGACCTGAACTTTCCCTTTTGTGAGACAGGCCTCTGTACACCATTTCCTCTCTCTGGAATGTTCTGCAGTGTCTCCACAAGCCCTGAAAGCAGCTCAGTTTTCACCTCCTCAATAACACCTTTCCCAGGGTCCCCAGATGGTCTCATTCATCCATCTGTACACTCTTTCCTGTGCCGCTTGCCTCCCTCTCCTTCTCAGGGCCGCGTCTTACGGAGCTGGGCACCTCTTCCAGACAGTAAGCCCCGAAGGGCAGGTTCCTGCCTCACCCTGTCTGTGTGGCAAGGGCCAAGCACAGCGCTCTGCACACGCAGATGAACACCAACACAATGGAGGGGCAGGATGATGGGAGCTGGCTCTGGAAACCAGCTCTGAGACTCTAACGCAAGGGGAAAATGATGGAAGTGACTTGACTGAAATGCCGGGCTCCCCAGATCGCTAGGGGCTCACCTGTTTGATGATGTAAGTTAGTTCCTCAATTTCCACGGCCTTATCATCGAAGAGGGACTTGCGCTTTGCCACTGCAGAGACAAACAAGAAGCCACCCCAGGTGAGGTCGAAAGCCAGGCTCAGACAGGAGGGCTCCTCAGCCCGCCGGTGCCGACTGCCCCAGCTCTGAAGGCCCAGAACACTCACAGATTGTCAGCTTCTCCAGCTTGGCGAAGGTGTTGCTGAGGTCTTTCCCAATGCGCCTGCAAACAGACAAGAGCGAGAGCACTGTGGGGAGGCAAGGCGGGCCTTTCCCGCCTCAGCGCCAGTCCTCACAGCCAAGGTCAACATAGGCTCCCTCTCCTCAGACACAGGCCATCCCACCACGTTGTGTCTCTCAAACTCACTTGGCCATGAGTGTGAATTCACTGCGCTGCCGGACAGCACGCAGAGCCGGCTTGTTCGTCTGGATTCCATTCTGAAAGGCAACGCCAAGGAGTAAAACTGTAGCTTTCTCTCCCCCTTGCCGGCGTGCACTGTTCCCCAGGTGTCCTCTAAGCTCCAGCCCCGGTAACATCCTCCACCAGTGGCCCACGCAGGGAAAACTGGGTTCCAACCTTGACGCCACCACTTACTAGAAGGGGGTTTAGGGACAAGCTACGTAAACCACTGTGAATCTCTGTTTCCTCTTCCGCAAAATGAAGACAACCTACACATCTCCTTTTACTGTTGCTAAGCTTAAAAAAAATAAGGATTATAAATTATTTCAGCCAAATACCAGGTCCATCGTAAGCACTAAAAGAAAGGTAACTAGTATTACCATTCTGTTTCTCTGATTGGGAAATGGTGGAGGATAAGCACAAAGCTCTTGGAGATGATATAGAAAAGCAGTTGTTGGGCTTACTTGGTAGGTCAGTGGTGAAGAATTCGCCTGCCAATGCAGGAGACATGGGTTCGATCCCTGATTCATTTGGGAGGATCCCATGTGCTGCGGAGCAACTAAGCCCATGAGCCACAACTACTGAGGCTGTGCTTTAGAGCCTCAGAGCCACAACTGTTGAGCCCATGTGCTGCAACTGCTGAAGCCTGAGTGCCTTAGAGCTCAAGTTCCATAACAAGAAAAGTCACTGCAACAAGAAGCCCACTCACAACTAGAGAGTAGCCCCCACTCCCTGCAACTAGAGAAGAGCCTGTGGCAGCAGTGAAAACCCAGAATAGCCAAAAAAAAATAAATAAAAATTTAAAAAAAAACAGAAAAGCGGTTGTTAATGAGAACTGAGCTGTAAAAATATTTAAAATTACAGTTACTCAGTTTCTGCTTGCATTCAGAAAGTCTGAACCCAGACAAAAAAATTTGATTTTTTTTTTTTTAAAAGAAGTGCTCCAAAGTGATTTTGATTAAATGCACTTCATTTAGAAAGCCTCCATGGGCTTCCCCTGGTGGTCCAGTGGGTAAGGACACCGCCTTGCAGTGCAAGGGGCGCTGGTTCGATCCCTGGCCTGGGAAGATCCCACGTGCCGCGGAGCGGCTGGACTGATGTGTCCAATTACCGAGCCAGACGCGCCCAGAGCCGGCGCTCTGCAACGACAGATGCCACCGCGATGGGAGGCCCACAGGAGCCAAAGAACAAAGACGGATGAACACAGAGAAACGAAAGACCAATAGAAGTGGCCCACCTGCTCCCCTCCCTCCCCAACCCGACCCCCACCCAAAATAAATAAATAAATAAATCTTTAAAAAAAAAAAAAAAGAAAGCCTCCTTCATTTCTCAGGCATAAAAACTAAGATCTAACTATATTAACTTTCACAGAGCAAACTAGACTAAACTTTCATAGAGCAAACTTGGTAGAATGATGCTGGAATGAGAATTTAAAGTGTTTGCTTCTGAGTCAAAAGCTCTTTCCAGAATCTGTTCCTTATTCAAACTGACTATACTGCAACCACCTCTCGACCTGAGATAGTCCTTCCAGAAGAGCAACCCTATGGCTCAGGGAATTCCTGATTAAACAAAACAACAACAAAGTCTGGATCCTCGCCTGTAGATTAGCTAGCCCACCTTTTCTCTACTGTTTGTTAGATCCTTCCATCCCAAGCTGGACCAGTTCTCCATCAGGTTCCCCCCCAAATTACTTCCATCAGCGGAGCTGGAGCACCGCCTCTCCCAGGTCTGAGTTAAGACTCACTTCGCCTTTCCCATTCCAGGTCCTCACCTGACGGCTCTGCAGGGACTTGCAAGCGGACAGGAACTCTTGGGTCCGATCCCGGCAGGACATGGTGTCGGGAGGGGGAGGGGCCAGGGCCACTGGGGGGGTCACAGGGGCGATGTCGCTGCTGCTACTGCCAGCAGTTGCAGGGGACAGCACCTGTGTCTTTGAGAGGCCCAGGTAGACACCCTGATCCGTGTTCTTAGATCCGTAGCGTTTCCGCGGGATCATTGAGACGCATAACCTCGGACTGTGGTGGAGGGGAGAGTGTCATTCCGCAGGCACAAATTCTTCTCCACAAATCCCCCGCCCCAACCAGCAGACCTTCGGGCCCCCTCTGCGCTTGGCACGGTGTTTAGAGCCCCAAGCCACCCACAGATCCTGAGACCCGCCCGCCGCTGGCAGGACCCCGCTTCTTCCCCAGCCCAAGCGGTCCTCCTCCTGAAGACTCTTCTTCCAACTTGGTTCTGGCGGCCAGAGCGCGGGCCGGGGCCCTGAAGTAGAGGCAGGGACAGAGACAGGTCCTGTGGCTCCGAGGCTGCAGCCTGGAGCTCGTGCAACTACCCCAGGCCCTAACTAGGTCTTCTCGTATCCACGGGTTCCCCCAACTCGTCAGGCAGAAACGGTGACGGACCACCTGAGTGGGACACACTTCGGTGGGCGGAGGGGGGAATCTCTAGGTGTTTATTTGAAGCAGGAAGTCCCACCCTCGACTCGCCCAAGTCCCACCTTCTAGAAGGTTGCAAGCACTGATTAGCTAAAGCCGACGTCTTTCTCAAAGGGGCTTTTCTGATTGGACGGCGAGGCATTCGCTCACTCTGAGCCGGGCCGGCCGGCAGGACTTGCCCGCTCGTCCCGGGTTCCCTTCCCCCCCGCCAGGCGCCGTCTCCGGAAAGAGCTGCCCAAGGCAGACACGGCGGCCAGACCCCTCTTAGAGCGAGTCCTACCTCCTTTCTGCCGCCTGCCGCCGCCGCCACTGCTACAATCTCCCAGATCGTCACCGCCTCCTATCCTGGAGCCGAAGCCGCCGAAACCCGACCAAAGACTGGAAGCCGCCACGTCACCCGCACGTAACCCCACCCCCGGTGACGGAGGACGGTACCACGCCTCTTTGAGTCCGGCGACCCGGGTGACACGCCCCTCCACCGAAATGCAGGATTTATTTCGCTCTCCCATTGGCTAGGTTGCCCTGTGTCCCCGCCCTCCAAGGAACTAGAGCCGGGGGTCCAGGGGGTTGGGCCAGCCTCGAGGAGGAGCCTTAAAGAGCCTGCGGCCCTGGTGGTGCCTGCGCTTTGGGTGCCCACAGCCGAGGCATAATCTCTCAAGACACACGTTAGAAACTTTATTTTCTGGAGGCTGGGGCGGAGTGAGAACAGGGCTGAAGTCATCATCCCTTCTCCGGCTCCTCCGGGATCTCCTCCTGGTTCTGGATGTTACACATCGGCTTTGGACTCTGGACTGGTTGCCTCTTGTCGGATCGCGAGGAACCCCGACGGCTGAACATGGATAGACGCCGCCACAGCACAGTAATTAGAAGGCTTTCGTTTGACCTGCGATCCCGGCGATCCTCTGAGTCCTCATCCATCCCGTCAGTGCCTGCGAGGATGCGAGGCCGCTAAACTCTACCCTTCCCAGTCCAACCTCCGGGTGGCCCAGCCCCCGCTCCCGGCTCCCTGGTGTCTCTGGTCCCACCTTCCCCAGCTTCCTCCGACTCAGCCTCCTGGGGTTGCTCATCCTGAAAGTCTTTGCCTTGGCAGCAGCCCATGGCCCCGCATGCAGCCCTGCACTCCGTGCCACCCACGCCAGCCCGCCGGTTCCCGACCCTGCTTTTGTGACGTCAGACACCCCCACCTGGGGGAGTGGCCGCCCCTCTCTCCCATCACAAAAGACTCAAGGTCACAGTATGTTCTTAAGCTGTTTATTTACAAAGTGAGTACAAGCTCTTCAGGAGCTGGTGGAGCCAGGCCGCTTTTTCTTTCTCCCTCTGGGTTGGAGAGGGCCTTGGGTCTGCTCCAAATCCGGGAACTTGCGCTTGGCAGCTGCCTCCAAGGAGGCCCAAAGTTCATCTGCCTCTGTGTCTTCTGAGGGCACCTTGCTGGGCTCTTGAGGCTCCTGCGGTTCATCCTGGTGAGGAGGGGAAGACCTTAGCGGTCAGAGGCACTGTAGCAGGCCCCCAGGCAGGGGACTCCTTCCCCCTGGCACCCCTTTTGTTTTCTGCTCCTGGAAACCAGCCCATCCAAAGACTGGAAGCCGCCACGTCACCCGCACGGTGACGGAGGACGGTACCACGCCTCTTTGAGTCCGGCGACCCGGGTGACACGCCCCTCCACCGAAATGCAGGATTTATTTCGCTCTCCCATTGGCTAGGTTGCCCTGTGTCCCCGCCCTCCAAGGAACTAGAGCCGGGGGTCCAGGGGGTTGGGCCAGCCTCGAGGAGGAGCCTTAAAGAGCCTGCGGCCCTGGTGGTGCCTGCGCTTTGGGTGCCCACAGCCGAGGCATAATCTCTCAAGACACACGTTAGAAACTTTATTTTCTGGAGGCTGGGGCGGAGTGAGAACAGGGCTGAAGTCATCATCCCTTCTCCGGCTCCTCCGGGATCTCCTCCTGGTTCTGGATGTTACACATCGGCTTTGGACTCTGGACTGGTTGCCTCTTGTCGGATCGCGAGGAACCCCGACGGCTGAACATGGATAGACGCCGCCACAGCACAGTAATTAGAAGGCTTTCGTTTGACCTGCGATCCCGGCGATCCTCTGAGTCCTCATCCATCCCGTCAGTGCCTGCGAGGATGCGAGGCCGCTAAACTCTACCCTTCCCAGTCCAACCTCCGGGTGGCCCAGCCCCCGCTCCCGGCTCCCTGGTGTCTCTGGTCCCACCTTCCCCAGCTTCCTCCGACTCAGCCTCCTGGGGTTGCTCATCCTGAAAGTCTTTGCCTTGGCAGCAGCCCATGGCCCCGCATGCAGCCCTGCACTCCGTGCCACCCACGCCAGCCCGCCGGTTCCCGACCCTGCTTTTGTGACGTCAGACACCCCCACCTGGGGGAGTGGCCGCCCTCTCTCCCATCACAAAAGACTCAAGGTCACAGTATGTTCTTAAGCTGTTTATTTACAAAGTGAGTACAAGCTCTTCAGGAGCTGGTGGAGCCAGGCCGCTTTTTCTTTCTCCCTCTGGGTTGGAGAGGGCCTTGGGTCTGCTCCAAATCCGGGAACTTGCGCTTGGCAGCTGCCTCCAAGGAGGCCCAAAGTTCATCTGCCTCTGTGTCTTCTGAGGGCACCTTGCTGGGCTCTTGAGGCTCCTGCGGTTCATCCTGGTGAGGAGGGGAAGACCTTAGCGGTCAGAGGCACTGTAGCAGGCCCCCAGGCAGGGGACTCCTTCCCCCTGGCACCCCTTTTGTTTTCTGCTCCTGGAAACCAGCCCATCGATGCCCTATGGTACCTTGGCAGTGATCCTATCAGGACTGTACCTGGCAGGTGGGTGGACAGTCCCAGATCTGAGTTCCAGCTGCTTCCCTTCCCTCTTCACAGGGAAATCCTCACACCGGTGCCCTTAGCTCCCCCATTCCCAGACCTAAGTGCTTACCTCCCAGTTATTCCTGCCGGACAGCAGAAGGCAGTTCAGTTGAGATTTGAGATAAACCTGCAAGAGGTGAGGGACCTTAAGGGGCCAAGCCCGCTGCAAGAGAAACAAGAACGGAGGAGGGCACGGGAGCCTGCAAGTTCTCACCTTATGCTCCAGGCCCCGGGGATTCCGGATCCTGTGTATCCTCAAGACTCTGTCCAAACCGCAGGAGGCTAGTAGGGGCTTTGAAGGGTGGCACTGCAACCCTCGGACGCTTCCTGCCAGCCCCTTCAGACAG
This sequence comes from Tragulus kanchil, assembly GCA_022376925.1. NCBI lineage: Eukaryota > Metazoa > Chordata > Mammalia > Artiodactyla > Tragulidae > Tragulus > Tragulus kanchil. The sequence goes on along the minus strand of JAIOJX010000006.1, from coordinate 10,707,814 downwards.
CCAAGCAGGCGCCCTGGAGAAGGGGGCAAGTATCAATGCTAGCTGGCCAGCCAAACAACTAGTTTCTGTTCAAACCACTTTTTTTCAACATTTACTCCTCATTTAACACAATGCTGACATGGCAGTTACCATTTTTCTCCATTTTTCAGGTGAAGACAATAAGGCACAGGGAACTGACAAAGTCTTGAGTCCAGGGTCCCGTAGCTTGTGGCAGAACCAGGATTGAACCTCAGTTCTGACACCTGAAAGCGGACTGAGCGGCTCCACTGCGCCTCATCAGAGGGGACTCCTGCCCTTCCTCCCTACCCCCATGCCTCCTGAAAGGATCCCTGGCCTACTCACCTTGCCGAAGGTCAATTTCTGCCAGCTGCCCATGAGTATTCCCCACAATCACTGAACTGAGGAGGAGACCAGAGGCACATGGGGTCAGTCAGCAGGAGGCCTTGGAATCCTTCCCAAGCCTCCCTCTGCCTTCCGCACACTCACTTGCCCTCAGGAGTGAGGGTCATGGCCGTCAGTGGGTACTCTCCATAGGTGGCCTCGAGGACTGGCCTGCGCTGGGGGGAGGCTGGATCGTAGACGCGGACCTGGAAGAAGACTGAGGCATCACGACAGTCCCTTCACTGCACGTGCCCCCTCTGGCTCCTCCACATCTTCACCTCCCCTCATTGATCGCTGTCGTTTATGCACTACGTTGTGGCCCACTCTTTTTCGTCCCCATGGACTGTAGCCTGCCAAGTTTCTCTGTTCCTGGGATTTCCCAGGCAAGAATGCTGGAGTGGGTAGCCATCTCCTTCTCCAGGGGATCTTCCCAACCCTGGGATCAAGCCTAAGCTTCTTGCACTGGTGGGCAGGCTCTTTACCACTCAGCTGCCAGGGAAGCTCCCCCAACCCCATACACTGCTTTACAACCCACGCTTTCAGAGAAGCTTTCTCATTTGAAACACACCCTCTCTGAGTGTGGAAGGGTGGAGGAGAGCTGCTGAGGAACATGAACCTACAGGTCTGGGGAGAGGCCCCCAGGAGGAAGGCAGCAGCATTCCCATGGTCTGCATGCATGAGGGTTCTATCTCCCCATATTCCTCTTGGGATGGGAGAGCAAGTTGGTCCAACTGTCAGAGTTGCTGAACTCAAGCAGAGAAAGAAGGTAAGTCTGGACAGAGAAGAGAGAGGAAGCCCTCATAGGTGTTCTGAGCAGAACTGAATTAACAAGGGTAGACTTCATTAAGCAGGAGCAAAGGAAGCAGGGCAAATGCAACCCCACCCAGTTCTGTCTGGGTCTTAGGATCTTAGGATCTCAATGAGGCCAGCTGGGAAGTCCCTGGCATCCCAATGGTTAGGGCTCTGAGCTTCCACTTCGGATTTTTTGGGAGGGGGGGAGTGCTGCACTGGATCTTAATTGCAATATGTGGGATCTAGTTCCCTGACCAGGAATCGAACCCAGGCCCCCTGCATTGGTAGCTCAGCATCTCAGCCACTAGACTACCAGGGCATCCCCTCCACTTCATATTTGATCCCTTTGGCCGCAAAGGGTGATCAAAAAAAAAAAAAAGATCCCCAATTGGGCCTTTGCTATAAAGCTGAGGAGGAGCAGCTGAGGTAGGATACGATAGACACTAGACAGTCGGGCTAGGGTCCCCAAGCAAATCAGAGGCTGCCTCAGGACCAGAACCCAGTTCTCTGGATGCCCAGGCCATGTCTTCTCATTTCACCTACACCATGGGATTCTACTATGAAGGGGACACTCCCGTATTTTTTTCCAGGTGTGAGGGTAAGTTCAGCGAACTCCTTCCTAGAATGGAAAGAGGAGGCCACTGGCTTAGCCACTGAGCTGGGACAGAGGGCGGAAGGGCTCCCTCACCTGGGAGTCCAAGGGTGGAAGGAAGATGCTGAGGACAGCTGTGCCAAACGGACCGAGCCTGTGCAGCCAGGCTGCTGTTCTCCAGGAGGCTGGGTAAGCCCAGAGAGAGGGCTGAGGTGTGTGCCTCACCTGGTGGTACCCCGTACAGGTGACGAGCTTCTGGGACTCTGGGAGGAACTCTATGTCTTGGTCCCAGATGGGAACCCGCAGGTCGAGCCAGTCATTCCGTACCTGTGGGGTAGGTAGACAAGGGACAGAGCTGTGAGGAGCTCAGTGTGTACCTTCCTTCTGCCCTCTCTCATTATCCCCTAAAGCCCAGCCAGTCTGACTCATCGTCAGTGGCTTCGACTCCGGGGTTCAGACCCAGGTCCTCTCCACCCACGATCACTCACGTTCTTGGCCCTGAACACAGGCTCTTCAGACCCTTGTAGGTCCCACATCTTGAGAGCATTCTCCTTCCCACCTGTGGCAACGATGTGGGGGCGTGCTGGGTCTTGGCGCATCCTGCATACCCCAGGGCCCACCCGCAGTTCCAGAAGCTGGAAAACAGGAGATAGAGGAGATAAGAGTCACTTCCAGATCTTTAATCCTCCTGCCCCCAAAGCCTTCATTGGCTCTACCCTTGGGCCCCACTGTCCCCAGCCATCGGGATCAGGATGGGGCGCCTCACTGGGTCAGAGGATGCCTCCTTGTCACTGTCAGGCCAGACTCGAAGAATCCCAGAATCCACACATGTGATGAGGGTGCTGCAGACAAAGGGACAGAGTTAGGTTTAAAAACGTGGGGGGCGGGGGGCGGGGGGCTTCCCTGGTGGTCCAGTGGGTAAGGACACCGCCTTGCAGTGCAAGGGGCGCTGGTTCGATCCCTGGCCTGGGAAGATCCCGTGTGCCGCACGTCGGGTGGACCGATGTGTTGAATTACTGAGTCGGAGCTCTGGAGCGCATGCGCCCAGAGCTGTCGCTCTGCGGCAACAGAGGCTACCGCGATGGGAGGCCCACACAGGCCAAAGAACAAAGATGGATGAAAATAGATAAATAAAAGACCAACAGAAGTGGCCCGCCCACCCCTCTCCCTCCCAACCCACCCCTCAAAAGCAGGGAGGAGCCTACATGGCATTCTCTGGCCCCAGTTGACCCCCCTAAATTCATATGAACGGAATTCCCTCCTACCAGCCCTGTTCCTAAGGAAGCCTCTAGGTCACTCGGGTCTGGGCAGGGCTTGATGGCTGTTACTTCATTTCCTCCCCAAAGTAAGGGTTTACCAGTCTTATAAGTAAGGAAACGAAAGCTATGGGAAGTAGAGAGATTTGCCACTTGGCTATAAATGTCAGAATCAGAGCTGGAATCAAGACTGACCATGCAAAGCAGAGAGCCTCTGCTTTTCCACAGCTCCATCTGGGGCACCTGCCTCTCTCGGTCTTTCTGAATCTTGAGCTGGTCACCAGGGGTCAGGAGGAGGAGCTCTTAAAGGACTGAGATGGGACTGCTCTGGATTTTAGTGTGTAGCCAAAATTAAGCATGAGCAGCTCCTCTCACCTGTGGCCCACATTGGGCTCTCTTCCCACCTGTGGCAACGATGTGGGGGCGTGCTGGGTCTTGGCGCATCCTGCATACCCCAGGGCCCACCCGCAGTTCCAGAAGCTGGAAAACAGGAGATAGAGGAGATAAGAGTCACTTCCAGATCTTTAATCCTCCTGCCCCCAAAGCCTTCATTGGCTCTACCCTTGGGCCCCACTGTCCCCAGCCATCGGGATCAGGATGGGGCGCCTCACTGGGTCAGAGGATGCCTCCTTGTCACTGTCAGGCCAGACTCGAAGAATCCCAGAATCCACACATGTGATGAGGGTGCTGCAGACAAAGGGACAGAGTTAGGTTTAAAAACGTGGGGGGCGGGGGGCGGGGGGCTTCCCTGGTGGTCCAGTGGGTAAGGACACCGCCTTGCAGTGCAAGGGGCGCTGGTTCGATCCCTGGCCTGGGAAGATCCCGTGTGCCGCACGTCGGGTGGACCGATGTGTTGAATTACTGAGTCGGAGCTCTGGAGCGCATGCGCCCAGAGCTGTCGCTCTGCGGCAACAGAGGCTACCGCGATGGGAGGCCCACACAGGCCAAAGAACAAAGATGGATGAAAATAGATAAATAAAAGACCAACAGAAGTGGCCCGCCCACCCCTCTCCCTCCCCAACCCACCCCCCCTCAAAAAAGCAGGGGGAGGAGCCTACATGGCATTCTCTGGCCCCAGTTGACCCCCCTAAATTCATATGAACGGAATTCCCTCCTACCAGCCCTGTTCCTAAGGAAGCCTCTAGGTCACTCGGGTCTGGGCAGGGCTTGATGGCTGTTACTTCATTTCCTCCCCAAAGTAAGGGTTTACCAGTCTTATAAGTAAGGAAACGAAAGCTATGGGAAGTAGAGAGATTTGCCACTTGGCTATAAATGTCAGAATCAGAGCTGGAATCAAGACTGACCATGCAAAGCAGAGAGCCTCTGCTTTTCCACAGCTCCATCTGGGGCACCTGCCTCTCTCGGTCTTTCTGAATCTTGAGCTGGTCACCAGGGGTCAGGAGGAGGAGCTCTTAAAGGACTGAGATGGGACTGCTCTGGATTTTAGTGTGTAGCCAAAATTAAGCATGAGCAGCTCCTCTCAAGTTCCCTGTTCTGGGCTCCAGACCTGTCCATCTCTCCCTCCGAGTATATTTCCCGTGAAACCCAAGCAAGTCTCTCCTCAGGATCTGTACAGCCCAGGCCTTTCCTCTTCCTCATATCTGCCCACCCTCCCTACCTGGGTTCAGGCTCTGGGTTTGCCCAGCCTGTGGGGACCATCTCCCCACTGCCCCCTCCCCAGTCCACCCTCCACATTTCTGCAGGCTCACAGCTCTGACCACAGCCTTTCCTGCTCAAAACCCAGTGACTCCCCACCACTTACAAAAGCTCAAATTGCTCAGCCTGACACTTTAAAGCACTTTACCTTAAATCCCAATTTACTTTAAAGCCCAATTACCTCCTCCATCTTTTTTTTTTCTTGGCCACACCCGCAAGTGGGATCTTAACTGAACCTGCACCTTCTGCCTTGGCAATGTGGAGTCGTAACCCCTCCTCCTTGTGCATCTCATACTAAAATGCTTCCTCATAAATTTTAAAAAGAGAAAAAAAAACTTCGTAAGATTCAATCACCCAATGTTCTTTATCTTCCCTGTGATGTGCCCTGTAGCCTCACACCAGCCCTTGTCCTCTGCTTGGGCAGGAGCCTCTTTCTAGAACGTCCTTAGTCCTTTCTCCACCTGTCAACATTTACCCATTCGTCAAGGCGCAGTTCAAATATTCCACTCCCCCATCCCCACCCGACACACACACATACACACACACACACACACACAGAGCCTTCTGGAGAGCCCCTGTCAGAATTAACATCAGCAAACCTACCCAGTCGGCTCACAGCCTCTCTCTTTACGTTCAGAAGGAAGATAACGCCTGCAACCTACTATTTCCCAGCCTTTATTTTGGAAGCTTCACCACCTTGGTGGTGGTTGTTAGCCTCCATTTAAAGACATACTCTAAACTTCCCTAGTAGCTTGGTTGGTGAAGAATCTCCTGCAGTGCACAAGCCTCGGGTTGGATCCCTGGGTTAGGAAGATCCCGGCTCCCCTATTCTTGTCTGGGAAATCCCAGGAGCCTGGCAGGCTACTGTACACGGGGGTGCAAAGTGTTAGTGGCTGAATCGCTCACAACTGACAGTGATGAACACTTTCACTTTCAGCCTATTAATTTGACTTGCTCACTTAGGGTCATCCAAACGGTTATTATGCCGAAAGAAAAAAGCTCGAAGAAGCAAACTCTATGAAGGCGGATACTATGTCTGGTTTACCTGTCGCCTAATGCCTGTATACAACCGAATAGATGTTCAGTAAATGTTCAGTATAGGAATGAACGAACAAAGGAAGGAGAAAGGTCCCTGTCTGGCCAGTCCACCCTCCACATTTCTGCAGGCTCACAGCTCTGACCACAGCCTTTCCTGCTCAAAACCCAGTGACTCCCCACCACTTACAAAAGCTCAAATTGCTCAGCCTGACACTTTAAAGCACTTTACCTTAAATCCCAATTTACTTTAAAGCCCAATTACCTCCTCCATCTTTTTTTTTTCTTGGCCACACCCGCAAGTGGGATCTTAACTGAACCTGCACCTTCTGCCTTGGCAATGTGGAGTCGTAACCCCTCCTCCTTGTGCATCTCATACTAAAATGCTTCCTCATAAATTTTAAAAAGAGAAAAAAAAACTTCGTAAGATTCAATCACCCAATGTTCTTTATCTTCCCTGTGATGTGCCCTGTAGCCTCACACCAGCCCTTGTCCTCTGCTTGGGCAGGAGCCTCTTTCTAGAACGTCCTTAGTCCTTTCTCCACCTGTCAACATTTACCCATTCGTCAAGGCGCAGTTCAAATATTCCACTCCCCCATCCCCACCCGACACACACACATACACACACACACACACACACAGAGCCTTCTGGAGAGCCCCTGTCAGAATTAACATCAGCAAACCTACCCAGTCGGCTCACAGCCTCTCTCTTCACCTTCAGAAGAAAGATAACGCCTGCAACCTACTATTTCCCAGCCTTTATTTTGGAAGCTTCACCACCTTGGTGGTGGTTGTTAGCCTCCATTTAAAGACATACTCTAAACTTCCCTAGTAGCTTGGTTGGTGAAGAATCTCCTGCAGTGCACAAGCCTCGGGTTGGATCCCTGGGTTAGGAAGATCCCGGCTCCCCTATTCTTGTCTGGGAAATCCCAGGGGAGCCTGGCAGGCTACTGTACACGGGGCTGCAAAGTGTTAGTGGCTGAATCGCTCACAACTGACAGTGATGAACACTTTCACTTTCAGCCTATTAATTTGACTTGCTCACTTAGGGTCATCCAAACGGTTATTATGCCGAAAGAAAAAAGCTCGAAGAAGCAAACTCTATGAAGGCGGATACTATGTCTGGTTTACCTGTCGCCTAATGCCTGTATACAACCGAATAGATGTTCAGTAAATGTTCAGTATAGGAATGAACGAACAAAGGAAGGAGAAAGGTCCCTGTCTGGCAGACAAGGCTCGTGCCACCTCAGGGTTGACCGCCATTATTCGGCCGTCCAACGAGAGCCACAACGCTCTCCCTACGACCTGAGCGTTTCCGCAAGGGGCTTGGTCTTACCCGTCGACCTGGGCGAGGCCTCGGAACGTGCCCTCCCCTCCAGGACACTGCCTCTGGCCCCGGAACGTGCCCTCCTCGGTGCTGAAGTGCTTCACTGTCCTATCGGCACAGCCCACCAGGATCTGCGGGCAGAGGAGGGCGGGATGGCGAGGAGGGCGAGGCAGCCGCGCCTCAGCCCCCCAGCTCCGGCTGTCGGCGCCCGCTCACCTGCGTCTCGCCGCCCGCACCCCAGCACAGGGCGCTCACCGCCTCTTCGCGCCGCGGCTGTCCCGACGCGGTGAAGTTCGCCGCCTGTTTGCGTTGAAGGTTCACTCCTGCGGGACACGGACGTCCATCGCGTCAGGGCCGTGAAACGGCGACCCCCGCCGTTCCCGACGCCCGGCCCCGCCGCTTACCTTTTAGGATGCCAGTGTCGGTGCCAACCCACACATGGTTCCAGCGTGCAGCCACAGGAGCCGCCATAGCGGACCGCGGAGCCCACGCTTGCACTTCCGGCGCAGCGTCTGCGTCACCAGCGCGCGCCGAGTCGGGATTCCCGAGGAAGGCCGTTTCCAGCCCTTAAAAGAACCGGAAAAGTACAAGTAACCCTCCCCGCACTTGGTTGGTGAAGAATCTCCTGCAGTGCACAAGCCTCGGGTTGGATCCCTGGGTTAGGAAGATCCCGGCTCCCCTATTCTTGTCTGGGAAATCCCAGGAGCCTGGCAGGCTACTGTACACGGGCTGCAAAGTGTTAGTGGCTGAATCGCTCACAACTGACAGTGATGAACACTTTCACTTTCAGCCTATTAATTTGACTTGCTCACTTAGGGTCATCCAAACGGTTATTATGCCGAAAGAAAAAAGCTCGAAGAAGCAAACTCTATGAAGGCGGATACTATGTCTGGTTTACCTGTCGCCTAATGCCTGTATACAACCGAATAGATGTTCAGTAAATGTTCAGTATAGGAATGAACGAACAAAGGAAGGAGAAAGGTCCCTGTCTGGCAGACAAGGCTCGTGCCACCTCAGGGTTGACCGCCATTATTCGGCCGTCCAACGAGCGCCACAACGCCCCCCCTACGACCTGAGCGTTTCCGCAAGGGGCTTGGTCTTACCCGTCGACCTGGGCGAGGCCTCGGAACGTGCCCTCCCCTCCAGGACACTGCCTCTGGCCCCGGAACGTGCCCTCCTCGGTGCTGAAGTGCTTCACTGTCCTATCGGCACAGCCCACCAGGATCTGCGGGCAGAGGAGGGCGGGATGGCGAGGAGGGCGAGGCAGCCGCGCCTCAGCCCCCCAGCTCCGGCTGTCGGCGCCCGCTCACCTGCGTCTCGCCGCCCGCACCCCAGCACAGGGCGCTCACCGCCTCTTCGCGCCGCGGCTGTCCCGACGCGGTGAAGTTCGCCGCCTGTTTGCGTTGAAGGTTCACTCCTGCGGGACACGGACGTCCATCGCGTCAGGGCCGTGAAACGGCGACCCCCGCCGTTCCCGACGCCCGGCCCCGCCGCTTACCTTTTAGGATGCCAGTGTCGGTGCCAACCCACACATGGTTCCAGCGTGCAGCCACAGGAGCCGCCATAGCGGACCGCGGAGCCCACGCTTGCACTTCCGGCGCAGCGTCTGCGTCACCAGCGCGCGCCGAGTCGGGATTCCCGAGGAAGGCCGTTTCCAGCCCTTAAAAGAACCGGAAAAGTACAAGTAACCCTCCCCGCACCGGCTGGTTTTGCTTCTTCTTTTTTTTTTTTAAAGATTTATTTATTTATTTTGGGCAGGGGTCGGGTTGGAGAGGGAGGTGAGCGGGCGGGCCACTTCTATTGGTCTTTCATGTCTCTATTTTCATCCGTCTTTGTTCCCTGGCTCCTGTGGGCCTCCCATCGCGGTGGCGTCTGTCGCTGCAGAGCGCCGGCTCTGGGCGCAAGCGCTCCAGAGCTCCGGCTCGGTGATTGGACACATCGGTCCAGCCGCTCCGCGGCACGTGGGATCTTCCCAGGCCAGGGATCGAACCGGCGCCCCTTGCACTGCAAGGTGGTGTCCTTACCCACTGGACCACCAGGGGAAGCCCTGGTTTTGCTTCTTACAGCAATGAAATGTGACATTTATGTCTGTGGAGATCTGAACAGTAATTTGTTTTACATTTGCAGTAAAGCACATCCTAACTGAACCGCGGTACTGGGTCCAGGCAGCCCTAATCTGTTTCCTTGCTAATATATAATGTTTTCGCTACAAGAGAAGAAAAGAACTCCTTTCGGGAACGACTCAAACCACTTATAAGGCGCATGGCTTCAACTTAAAGCATAACAGGACAAAGCGATTAAAAGTTGAGGGAAGTGAAACAGACGATCTCTGTTTTGGGTGTCATTTTTATTGCCTCACGTTAAGATTTGGCGATGGTATAACAGCACTAACTAACAATAAGGATCTACAAAATTAAAAGAAATACAGCGCTTCCACGGATAAGCTGCTTTAAAATGTCATAACAGCCCCCCTTCTTTGAGTGAGTTGCTGGGAAATTTGGTTATTTGAAATCAGTCTATGAGAAACTTCACTGTTTGAAATTGTACCCGTAAGAATAAAGCATCCCATTCTTGCCTGGCAGATTTATGCTCCACAGAGAAAGTCTTCATTTCCATCTCGGTTGGAGAACTGCCAGTAAGAGTCTGGAGTGTAACATTCTATGCTAACCGCTCGGTTACGCCGCGGAAACACCCCTCCGCCCCCACGCCCCCACAAAAAAGAAACCTGAAGTAATCTAAACACTCCTTCCCTGAAATTCAGATTTGCTTTTATTAACCGTTCAACCATTTCTCTGCTGGGAAGTCTCCCTTCGCTGTAAAGTCAGGTGCACACCTACAGTTTTATAGACTTTTTTTTTTTTTTGGCCACTTCTATTCGTCTTTCGTTTATTTATCTTTGTTCTTTGGCCTGTGTGGGCCTCTCATAGCAGTGGCCTCTCTCGTTGCAGAGCGCCAGCTCAGGGCGCACGCGCTCCAGAGCGCTGGCTCGGTAGTTGGAACACATCGGTCCAGCCGCTCTGCAGCACGTGGGATCCTCCTAGGCCAGGTATGGAACCGGCGCCCTTTGCACTGCAAGGTGGTGTCCTTACCCAGTGGACCCCCAGGGAAGCCCCACTTACAGTTTTAAAGTCGCGAGAACCTGCCGGCAACCTTAACCCGTCATTAAAAGAAAAACACGAGGCACTGACTCTAGGTCTATTCCTACGGAAATAATATCTCTAAACATAAACAGGTGCACCCCATGATTTTTAAAACTGTAGCACTCACACGCGGTACTGGGTCCAGGCAGCCCTAATCTGTTTCCTTGCTAATATATAATGTTTTCGCTACAAGAGAAGAAAAGAACTCCTTTCGGGAACGACTCAAACCACTTATAAGGCGCATGGCTTCAACTTAAAGCATAACAGGACAAAGCGATTAAAAGTTGAGGGAAGTGAAACAGACGATCTCTGTTTTGGGTGTCATTTTATTGCCTCACGTTAAGATTTGGCGATGGTATAACAGCACTAACTAACAATAAGGATCTACAAAATTAAAAGAAATACAGCGCTTCCACGGATAAGCTGCTTTAAAATGTCATAACAGCCCCCCTTCTTTGAGTGAGTTGCTGGGAAATTTGGTTATTTGAAATCAGTCTATGAGAAACTTCACTGTTTGAAATTGTACCCGTAAGAATAAAGCATCCCATTCTTGCCTGGCAGATTTATGCTCCACAGAGAAAGTCTTCATTTCCATCTCGGTTGGAGAACTGCCAGTAAGAGTCTGGAGTGTAACATTCTATGCTAACCGCTCGGTTACGCCGCGGAAACACCCCTCCGCCCCCACGCCCCCACAAAAAAGAAACCTGAAGTAATCTAAACACTCCTTCCCTGAAATTCAGATTTGCTTTTATTAACCGTTCAACCATTTCTCTGCTGGGAAGTCTCCCTTCGCTGTAAAGTCAGGTGCACACCTACAGTTTTATAGACTTTTTTTTTTTTTTGGCCACTTCTATTCGTCTTTCGTTTATTTATCTTTGTTCTTTGGCCTGTGTGGGCCTCTCATAGCAGTGGCCTCTCTCGTTGCAGAGCGCCAGCTCAGGGCGCACGCGCTCCAGAGCGCTGGCTCGGTAGTTGGAACACATCGGTCCAGCCGCTCTGCAGCACGTGGGATCCTCCTAGGCCAGGTATGGAACCGGCGCCCTTTGCACTGCAAGGTGGTGTCCTTACCCAGTGGACCCCCAGGGAAGCCCCACTTACAGTTTTAAAGTCGCGAGAACCTGCCGGCAACCTTAACCCGTCATTAAAAGAAAAACACGAGGCACTGACTCTAGGTCTATTCCTACGGAAATAATATCTCTAAACATAAACAGGTGCACCCCATGATTTTTAAAACTGTAGCACTCACACGCTAGTTCTAACTGGACGGGTTTGAAACCCCATGAAGTTATGAATGAAACCCCGCCGAATGCCTCTTGAACTTGTGGTTTCCATACAGAGTGAGACTAGCCATTCCTTCTCCGTAAGAAATCTAAACCGCTTAAGAAGTGAACACATGGGGGAAGAAATAGGGAGGGGGCGACATGGAGAGAATAACATGGAAATCTATACTGTCATGTGTGGAAAAGAATAACTATTGTCATTGTGCTAAGGGAATAGGAGTGTTCACAATGGCATGAGGTGATAGTCCGGAGGGGTGGGATGGGGGAACTGGGGCGGGGTGGTGACCAGGAATATGAATATGACCGATCTGGAAAGATACATGTTTGTCTGTGAGCAACAAAACTATGTAAAACCTTTAAGTTTAAAAAAAAAAAAAAAAGCATGGAAATGATAAAGACAAACGTTCCACTTATTATAAAGAACTTATATATAAACAAAAAACGTAAAAACAGCGGCTACCAAAAAAAAAACTGTTATTACTTCAACAGCACAACTTTCCAACACAACACAACCTGAAAGTACGACATATTACAGTAGAGTGGTTCTAAAAAGTAGAAAACAGTTTCAGTCTGATTTTTGACAGGGATTGTTCCCCCCGGAGAGGGGGTGCACCGTTCCTGGAAGTACTGCAATACCAGGTCGATGCGTGGAGTGGACGGAGCAAGCTCCTATTCCAACTCCTAATTCCAAAAATCCATTTAATATATTGTCCTCGGATAGAGGACGTATCAGATATTAAACTGATAAGAACAGATACTACACTTGATCTTAGCCAAAAGGCCGAGAAGCGATACCAACACTCCGCCGCCGGGTCCGGCTAGTTGGAACACATCGGTCCAGCCGCTCTGCAGCACGTGGGATCCTCCTAGGCCAGGTATGGAACCGGCGCCCTTTGCACTGCAAGGTGGTGTCCTTACCCAGTGGACCCCAGGAAGCCCCACTTACAGTTTTAAAGTCGCGAGAACCTGCCGGCAACCTTAACCCGTCATTAAAAGAAAACACGAGGCACTGACTCTAGGTCTATTCCTACGGAAATAATATCTCTAAACATAAACAGGTGCACCCCATGATTTTTAAAACTGTAGCACTCACACGCTAGTTCTAACTGGACGGGTTTGAAACCCCATGAAGTTATGAATGAAACCCCGCCGAATGCCTCTTGAACTTGTGGTTTCCATACAGAGTGAGACTAGCCATTCCTTCTCCGTAAGAAATCTAAACCGCTTAAGAAGTGAACACATGGGGGAAGAAATAGGGAGGGGGCGACATGGAGAGAATAACATGGAAATCTATACTGTCATGTGTGGAAAAGAATAACTATTGTCATTGTGCTAAGGGAATAGGAGTGTTCACAATGGCATGAGGTGATAGTCCGGAGGGGTGGGATGGGGGAACTGGGGCGGGGTGGTGACCAGGAATATGCATATGACCGATCTGGAAAGATACATGTTTGTCTGTGAGCAACAAAACTATGTAAAACCTTTAAGTTTAAAAAAAAAAACAAAAGCATGGAAATGATAAAGACAAACGTTCCACTTATTATAAAGAACTTATATATAAACAAAAAACGTAAAAACAGCGGCTACCAAAAAAAAAACTGTTATTACTTCAACAGCACAACTTTCCAACACAACACAACCTGAAAGTACGACATATTACAGTAGAGTGGTTCTAAAAAGTAGAAAACAGTTTCAGTCTGATTTTTGACAGGGATTGTTCCCCCCGGAGAGGGGGTGCACCGTTCCTGGAAGTACTGCAATACCAGGTCGATGCGTGGAGTGGACGGAGCAAGCTCCTATTCCAACTCCTAATTCCAAAAATCCATTTAATATATTGTCCTCGGATAGAGGACGTATCAGATATTAAACTGATAAGAACAGATACTACACTTGATCTTAGCCAAAAGGCCGAGAAGCGATACCAACACTCCCGCCGCCGGGTCAGCCTTATTCTTAGTATCACTTTTACAGTTATGGTGATTTTTATAAAGCTCATTAAATTTTTTTTTTCAAAGTGAATCCTTGTTTAGAACAAACTTTTTATCATTTTTGATTCATAATAATAAGTAAAAGTCTGGAAATTGTCCATAAATCATGTTTTTTACCGCTTCACATACCTAAGTCTCTGTGTGTTTTGCATAAACCCGCCCCCTGCTCTTTCACTTTCTGGTGATTGGTCCCCATTCTAGACGGGATTTAAGTGGCCACGTGGTGTCTTAATCTTGGAGACGTGTTCGTCCTCCAGCCTGAATGGGCGGCAGAGCTGTGGTAGTCATTAGTCCGCTGAGGCGGATGCAGGGCGGCGCCCCTCTTCCGGGTATTTACTTGGAAAGGCCGCGGTTCTCTAGCACAGACTTTGGTGTCCAAAGAATCGAGTTGGGACCCTGGTCTGCTGATTCCTGATGTGATGCCAGGAGACGTGTTGCTTGGGCTTCCCGGGTAGCGCTAGTGGTAAAGAATTCACCTGCTATTGTAGGAGACTTAAGAGACGGGAGTTCGATCCCTGAGTCGGGAAGCTCCCCTGGAGGAGGGCACAGGCAACCCCCTCCAACATTCCTGCCTGGAGAACCCCATGGACAAAGGAGTCCATGGGGTCGCAAAGAGTCAGAAACCACTAACTAGATTTAGCACGCACACAAGGCACTTAGGCTCCTGTTTCTCCTTGGTTAATGGGAGGATAAGCCGCGTAAGAACTGAGGACACGCTGCTCTTGGCCCAGAGGTGAGAGTGAAAATTGGCTGTGTTCCCCTCGCATTCTGGGGTTCGCGGCTCGCGTCTGCTTCTCCCGCCTTCACAGCTTACCGTACCACCCCCAACCCCACTTACATCTTGTACCACCCACCACCCACTGTTGATTTCACAACGGGAGAGGGAGGGGCGGGAGAGGCCTGAGAAAGCTTTTAGGAACCTCCTGATTCCTAAACCCAGAAACCAGCAGTGGGAAAGCGGATGAAGCAATGGAGGTCAAACTTAAAAGAAGTGGTACTTTAGAGGCTCAGAGCAAAGCCCAGCTGTATGAAATGTCGGACTCTGACTGAGAAGGGACTTTAAGTCCTGTTTCCTTGGAAACTATGTTACTGTGAACCCATAAAGTTGTTTGAAACCTCTTTAACTGAGCTGTACATCTGGGTTGGAAATAGAGGCCATGTCTCAGGAGCTTGGCAGGCTACAATTCGTGAGTTGCAAGGAGTCGCACAAGACTGAGCACAGACACACAGACACACACACACACTGTGTCAAAGTGAACACACACACACACTCACATACACTGTGTCAAAGTAACCAGTCTGACTGAGATCCTTCTGGCAAGAATAGGACGTTCTGTTCTCACTGGTATGATTTAAACTCGCAGTCTCATCATCTATGACTAGAGAATGTGATTTCCTCACACTGTGTGTCCCTGTTAATGAACAGGAGCAATTTCTACAGGCTTCTCCAATAAGCCCAGAGCCTCTAGGAAGAGGCTGAACCAAGGGAGTGTGGTAGGCAGAATAATACCCCTACATGCCCATGTCTTAATTCTTAGACCCTCTCATTATGTTACCTTACATGGCAGACAAAAGGTAATTCACACCTATGATTAAATTAAGAGTTATGAGGCTAAATCAGTCCCTGGTGGTCCAGCAAGTAAAACTCCATGCTCCTAATGCAGAGGGTCTGGGCTCGATCCCTGGTCAGGGAACTAGATCCCACATGCTGTGTGGGATCCTGTGTGCTGCAAAGATCCAGTGTACTCAAATAAATAATTTTTAAAAATCATTCTGGATGGGGCTTCCTGGGTGGCGTTAATGGGAAATAACCTGCCTGTCAAAGCAGGAGACTTGAGACGAGGGTTCATTTCCCAGAGGGAAGATCCCCTGGAGGAGGGCATGGCAACCCACTCCAGTATTCCTGCCTGGAGAATCCCATGAACAGTGGAGCCTGGCGGGCTACTGTCCATGGGTCGCAAAGGAGTCAGACACAGCTGAAGCAACTTAGTATCTGCACCTGCATTCTGCGTTATCTGGTGGGCCCCATGTACAGAATCATGAAGATTACAGAGGGAGGCAGGACTCAGTGACAGACTGATACAGCATGAGAAAGATTGGATGAGCCATCGCTGGTTTTGAAGACGGAAAAGGGTCGTCAGCCAGGGAATGGGCGTGGCCTCTTGAAGCTGGCCAACGCAGAGAAACAAATTCTCCTTAGGAGCCTCCAGAAAGAAATGCGGCCCTGTTAACAACCTTGATTTTAGCACACTAAGAGCCATTTCACATTTCTGACTTCCAAAACTGCAAGATAATATATTTGTTCTGTTTTAAGCTACTAAGTTTGTGGTAACTTGTTGTTCAGGTGCTATGTGATGCCTGACTCTTTTTAACCCCATGGACTGTACCACGCCAGGCTCCCCTGTCCTTCGCTATCTCCTGGAGTCTGCTCAAACTTGTGTCCATTGAGTTGGTGATGCTATCTAACCATCTCATTCTCTGCTGCCCCCTTCTCCTTTTGCTTTCAGTCTTTCCCAGCATCAGGGTCTTTTCCAGTGAGTCGGTTCTTCACATCAAGTGGCCAAAGTACTGGAGCTTCAGCTTCAGTCTTTCCAATGAATATTCAGGGCTGATTTCCTTTAGGATTGGCTGGTTTGATCTTTTTGCAGTCCAAGGAACTGTCAAGAGTATTCACCAGCACCACAGTTCAAAAGCATCAATTCTTCGGTGTTCAGCCGCCCTTATGGTCTAGCTTTCACACTGTACATAGTGAAAAAAGCACAACTTTGACTATATGGACCTTTGTCAGTGAAGTTATGTCTTGTTTTCAATATGATTGTCTGGGGCTTCCCTGGTTGCTCAGATGGTAAAGAATCCTAGAAGATGCCCTGCAGAAGTGAATGGCTACTCACTCCAGTATCCTTGCCTGGAGAATTCTTTGGACAGCAGAGCCTGGCAGGCTACAGTCCATGGGGTCGCGAAGAGTTGGACACAACTGAGCGACTAGCACTTTCTAGGTTTGTCATAGCTTTCCTTCCAAGGAACAAACATCTTTTAATTTCATGGCTGCAAGTCACTGTTTACAGATTTTGGAGCCCAAGAAAATAAAATGACATTGCTTCCACTTTTCCCTTTTCTATTTGCCATGAAGTGATGGGACCAGACCCCATTATCTTAGTTTTTTCTTTAATGTTGAACTTTGAGTTTGAAGTTGAGTTTTTCATTCTCCTCCTTCACCCCCATCAAGAGGCTCTTTAGTTCCTTTCACTTTCTGCCATTAGAGTGGCAATTTATTACGGCAGCAAAAAAAGAGGAAAAAACCAAAGCCAAAAGCAAAATTCAGTTTCTTTCAGGACTTCCCTGGTGCTGTAGTGGCTATGACTCTGCTCCCAATACAGGGGGTCCAGATTTGATTCCTGGGCAGAGAAGTAGATCCCATATGCCAAAACTAAGAGTTCGGGTGCTGCAATTGAACATCTTGCATGTCGCAACTAAGATCTAGTGCAGCCAACTAAATAAATATTTAGAAAAAAAAAAAAAAGTGTTTTTCAATCCCAACCTCCTCTAAATTCTGCAAGACTCAACCTGGGGCAGACCATAGGCGCCTAGCCAAGTAAGCTTCAGTCCGTTCTTGCAGGTTGCAGGTGTACACCCCAAGTACAGGGCTCCGTGGGCTCTTCCGTCGTCAGTAGCCCTGTTCCTCCTCTGAAGACAGGCGAGTGGGAACAGCTCCACTGCTCATGTCTCCTGTGGTGACTTGTGTCTCCTGCTTCGTGGGTACAGGAGGCTGATGGTGAGCTTCCCCCAACCCCGCCCTGAACCTCGAAATCTCCCTAGGAGGCCATTTGTTTTTGCTCTGACATCCTACAATGAGCAAAATCAAACATGCCTTCATGACACTTAAAAGTCTACAGGGGAAAGTGAGAAAGCTCCTGAGATCCTCCAAGCAAGAAGTGACTGTGCCTTAGAAGGTGGCTGTGGTGGCAGAGATGAAGTGGAAGAGGTCACAGGAAGTCACTGGCTTTGATAACAAGCAAAGCTTGGCTAAGGGAGTATTTTTTCCTTGTGGGGACATTTAATTTTTATAAATTACAAAATTTACTGTTATTTTAAGAAACTGACAGTAACAGTGCCTCCCAATTTACATCCCTTTTTGCTGCACCACCCATGTGGGATCCTAATTCCCCAACCAAGGATCAAGCCCAAGTATCCTGACATCCTGAGTCACTCAAGTATACATATATCCCGTCTCCTACCCTGTCAACCCCACCCATTGGGTCTTCAAAGCACCTGTGTTAGTTTCATAACTGTGTCATACATGGTAGTGGGTGTCAGTGCTGCTCTCAGTTCACCCCACCTTCTCCTTCGTGTCTACATGAGTTGCCCAGCTCTTTGTGGTACATCAGGATTCCCAGTCCCTTCTGCACTGGTGATGCCATCCAACCACTGGAATCTCTATTCCTGCTTTGCAAATAGGCTCATTAGCACCATTTTCCTAGATTCCATACATATGCATTAGAGTACTTATTTCACTGTATGACAGGCTCTGTTCTGTGGCTGAGTAACTCCAAGTGGGATCAATTGAACATCTTGCATGTCGCAACTAAGATCTAGTGCAGCCAACTAAATAAATATTTAGAAAAAAAAAAAAAAGTGTTTTTCAATCCCAACCTCCTCTAAATTCTGCAAGACTCAACCTGGGGCAGACCATAGGCGCCTAGCCAAGTAAGCTTCAGTCCGTTCTTGCAGGTTGCAGGTGTACACCCCAAGTACAGGGCTCCGTGGGCTCTTCCGTCGTCAGTAGCCCTGTTCCTCCTCTGAAGACAGGCGAGTGGGAACAGCTCCACTGCTCATGTCTCCTGTGGTGACTTGTGTCTCCTGCTTCGTGGGTACAGGAGGCTGATGGTGAGCTTCCCCCAACCCCGCCCTGAACCTCGAAATCTCCCTAGGAGGCCATTTGTTTTTGCTCTGACATCCTACAATGAGCAAAATCAAACATGCCTTCATGACACTTAAAAGTCTACAGGGGAAAGTGAGAAAGCTCCTGAGATCCTCCAAGCAAGAAGTGACTGTGCCTTAGAAGGTGGCTGTGGTGGCAGAGATGAAGTGGAAGAGGTCACAGGAAGTCACTGGCTTTGATAACAAGCAAAGCTTGGCTAAGGGAGTATTTTTTCCTTGTGGGGACATTTAATTTTTATAAATTACAAAATTTACTGTTATTTTAAGAAACTGACAGTAACAGTGCCTCCCAATTTACATCCCTTTTTGCTGCACCACCCATGTGGGATCCTAATTCCCCAACCAAGGATCAAGCCCAAGTATCCTGACATCCTGAGTCACTCAAGTATACATATATCCCGTCTCCTACCCTGTCAACCCCACCCATTGGGTCTTCAAAGCACCTGTGTTAGTTTCATAACTGTGTCATACATGGTAGTGGGTGTCAGTGCTGCTCTCAGTTCACCCCACCTTCTCCTTCGTGTCTACATGAGTTGCCCAGCTCTTTGTGGTACATCAGGATTCCCAGTCCCTTCTGCACTGGTGATGCCATCCAACCACTGGAATCTCTATTCCTGCTTTGCAAATAGGCTCATTAGCACCATTTTCCTAGATTCCATACATATGCATTAGAGTACTTATTTCACTGTATGACAGGCTCTGTTCTGTGGCTGAGTAACTCCAAGTGGGATCTAGTTCCCTGATCAGAGATCAAACCTGGATCTGTGGCGCTGGGAGCACTTGAATCTACCATTAGACCACAGAAACTCCTAAACTGCCTTTTACTTTACTGACATAACCATACTCTATAAACACATATGGAAGTGTAAAAACAGAAGGGCATTCCTTAGTTCATTCATAGAGCCTGGCAGGCTATAGCCCATGGGGTCACAAAGGTTACAGATAAAGCGAATTAGCATACCCCAAGTAGGTACTAATGCCCACTTGGGATACCTCTGAAGTAGGGCCAGAGAAGTTAAGACTAAGGAAATCATTCTGGAGATTGATGTTAATAGGGGCAACAAAATACCAGAAATTTTTTTTTTAACCTTTATTTTGCTTTTAACTTTTACAGAGTTTTGTTGTTTACAGATATGTATGTTCCCAGATTAGTCATATGTATATCCCCCCCTTCCCACCCCTCCCAAAAATACCAGAAATTGACAGCCAGTCTTTCTATCCTCAACTGCTGAGCCACATTGGCTACTAGTATCCAAAACCTAGTGTTAAAACGTCTTAAGGCAGTTAAAGGGGTTACTTCAACCCAGCAAACTTTGGGATTCCCTAACAGGGCAAAGCGAGTAACAATCTTTCTTCAGATTATTTCTGTCCACTCAGACCCACTCAAACACAAGGAATTTGCAAAGGTTTTTCTTTTAAAAAGTTTTATTTAGAAAGACTGAAAGGATTGTATGCTAATTTAAACAGGCAATCTACACAAGGAAATTTCATTTTTGACATCCTCCACGTTGGATTCCTATAGCGAAAAAGAAAAATTTTGAGTTCTTACTGGATGCTAAGAATATACTTTATGGGTTTAGAAGGACTATCCTTCAAACCAGTTAAACTCCCAGACAGCATGGTTAGTCTAATATTTAACACAAGGACATGAAGACACACTCACCACTACGTATGTTTTGTTTTTTTTTCTTCAGATCTGGAAGAAAAAAAAAAGCACACCAAATCCAGTTTTTAACCAGTCATTTATTCCCCTCTGCCTTGTTCAGAAATTCTTATGATCCCTCAGACAGTTCCTTCTGGAACAAGCTGTCCTCTTCTCCCCCAGCCAGCCCCAGTGGGTTCACCTTTACAGGCTCTGGGACTAGGACAGGAGGTAAGACATATGAGTATTTCTTCACTGGGAAATTTTAACTAGACTCAGCTTGTGTTTAAGTTTACTCACCTCTTAACTTCCAACTAGAGTGGAGCAGAAATACTGGCTGACTCCTTTCCTCTGTAAAATAAAGTTTGGGACTTCAGTCTTAACTGTTTCCAGGACAAGCGCATCTCTAAAGGCTACGTGGGTTTCATCTGCTTCCCAGTGGTTACGAGTCACTCAGCTCCCCACTACAGCCACTTTTCACTCCAAGCAAACTCACAGCTCAGAAATACCTCTCAGTCACAGTAATCAGACTGGGGCGGTATTGAACTCATCACTGGTGAGGAAAGTGTGCAACAAGTGGCTCACTAATGGCCAAAGACAAACTTCAGGCTCAGCAAGCAACATCTGTAGTCATCCAAAGCACTTAACTGGCAAATTCTACACAGTAGCCATAGATGAGACTTACCTGAAATCATTCCTAGGCGCAAGACAAGGAACTATACCTAAAACAAGTAAAACTAAATCAGTAATGCTTCCCTCTTGCACCAGAAGCTGTTTCTAAGCTACCATTCTGAGAAAATCAGATTCCAGAGTCTCAACAGCAAATCATCAGCCGAACGAGATTCCATGTAAGTCATCACAGATGCCCAGAAAGGCATTTTCTCCTGTCCATGCACTGTACACACCCACGCGCGTGGTAACCACTCACCTCTGAGCAACAACAGCCACTGGCAGTGGTACCTAGGGAAGGACAAAGGTGTAAGTGATACAGGTTTCCTTCAAACCAGTTAAACTCCCAGACAGCATGGTTAGTCTAATATTTAACACAAGGACATGAAGACACACTCACCACTACGTATGTTTTGTTTTTTTTTCTTCAGATCTGGAAGAAAAAAAAAAGCACACCAAATCCAGTTTTTAACCAGTCATTTATTCCCCTCTGCCTTGTTCAGAAATTCTTATGATCCCTCAGACAGTTCCTTCTGGAACAAGCTGTCCTCTTCTCCCCCAGCCAGCCCCAGTGGGTTCACCTTTACAGGCTCTGGGACTAGGACAGGAGGTAAGACATATGAGTATTTCTTCACTGGGAAATTTTAACTAGACTCAGCTTGTGTTTAAGTTTACTCACCTCTTAACTTCCAACTAGAGTGGAGCAGAAATACTGGCTGACTCCTTTCCTCTGTAAAATAAAGTTTGGGACTTCAGTCTTAACTGTTTCCAGGACAAGCGCATCTCTAAAGGCTACGTGGGTTTCATCTGCTTCCCAGTGGTTACGAGTCACTCAGCTCCCCACTACAGCCACTTTTCACTCCAAGCAAACTCACAGCTCAGAAATACCTCTCAGTCACAGTAATCAGACTGGGGCGGTATTGAACTCATCACTGGTGAGGAAAGTGTGCAACAAGTGGCTCACTAATGGCCAAAGACAAACTTCAGGCTCAGCAAGCAACATCTGTAGTCATCCAAAGCACTTAACTGGCAAATTCTACACAGTAGCCATAGATGAGACTTACCTGAAATCATTCCTAGGCGCAAGACAAGGAACTATACCTAAAACAAGTAAAACTAAATCAGTAATGCTTCCCTCTTGCACCAGAAGCTGTTTCTAAGCTACCATTCTGAGAAAATCAGATTCCAGAGTCTCAACAGCAAATCATCAGCCGAACGAGATTCCATGTAAGTCATCACAGATGCCCAGAAAGGCATTTTCTCCTGTCCATGCACTGTACACACCCACGCGCGTGGTAACCACTCACCTCTGAGCAACAACAGCCACTGGCAGTGGTACCTAGGGAAGGACAAAGGTGTAAGTGATACAGGTTTCCTTGCAAACAGTATCCCACAGCTAATGTTACCAGTTTCTCAGGTGTTCATGTATTTTCATTGTTTAAGTCATAGTGAGCTAGTTTGATTCATCACAGAAACTGCCTACTTGGTGGCATATGCCATAAAGATATTAACCAAAAACAAAAAAAGGAAAGATATTAACCAACTAACCTTTTATCCCTGGTGGTTTCCCAGGAGTATACAGGAACCACCTGCTACTGAATGAAAAGAGAATCTAATAAATTAAGCATTAAAAAAAAAAAAGAAAAAAAACCATTCCAATAATGCATAACTGAAGCGAAGCAAATGCTATTCATCTGCTGTACCTCAGACAGTTCTTTATGTAACATGCTTTAATCCTTTCCCCCAGTTAGCCCCAGTGGGTTCACCATTACTGGCTCTGGGGCTAGAACAGGGGTAAGACAGGATGCTCTTTCTTCATTGGCACTGGAGTTAAGCTACAACCAACCGGTTACAAATATTCACCTCTCAACTCTTTGCAAGAATCTGTTCCTGAACAGGTGCACCTAGGAAATCAAGAAACACAAAACAGACCTAAATAGCACATAAGGAACAAGAGAAACCAGAAAATTATACGAATCAAGAATTTTTCAACAAAACCCTTCAGATGACAGTTACCCCAGCTCATATATACCAACTGCCCACAATACTGAGAAGTAACTTACTGTAAGACAGATAGACCAATTACCATTGGGGCAACCTACAAAAGGAGAGAACATGGTTACTCCAAAATATGAGGACGGAATGAAATTTCTTCATTAACAGAAACTGCCATCAGAACTCTAACATGCTATTAACTGTCGTACCTCACAGAGGATCAGCATTATCAATTCAAATCATCTGACAGTGATGTCTGGGTGAGGGAAGCGCACACCCTCACAAGAACTATGCTGCTTGTTGGGCTGCTGTCTCCCTCCCCAGGAAAATCATTCCAAGAGGAACAAGCTGCAAGGAGCAAAAAGGCAACACTGCTCCACTGACCATTTGCTCTCCCGGTTGTGGGAGACAGAGACCACACCCCAACCCCCCATTTGAAAATTACCTGCATTCACCCTGGGAGGCAGCTGAATTCCTCAGAATTGGTGATAAGATGCTGGAGAGAGAAAAAAGAGGTGTTAACTTTCTTGTCCCTATGAACAGTCATTAAGGACCACTGAGCGTTTTGGACCCACTTCTCAGTAATAAAATGACATCACTTTCAAGTTCAGCCATATGCTTGTCATTTTACGTTCATCATAGAGTGGTCAGTGCAATTTCAAGCCGAAGTGCCACTCAGACCCTCTGCTCCCACCCCTGACTGCATAAAGCATCCTATACCCACCTGCAGCACCACAATGTTTGATCCACACAGGGATGGCCCTCCTTCCATCCTCCAACCTGCAAGCGCCTTTGAATTTAGCCACATCTAGGGGAAAAAAGAAAAATAAAAAACATATACCCTTTTATATCTCGTAGCCTAACTCCTACTTTAGTGGCTTAACAACGCAGGCCTAACAGCTCAAACACGTGCTGGAGGTGGTGCTACTCAGAACTTTTCATGTTTTCTCCACTAAGCCATCAGAAAGAGAGAGTTCAGTGTTTGAAATCATCCCTGTAGCACACGCCATCGGACTCCCGCATAGTCAGCAAGCAAACAGTAACGTCAGGCCAGAAACACTTACTCTAAGGGGACCTCTTCGATCCTCCGGTGTTGGACGCGCGCGCGAACCCTGCCGACAAGAAAATACGGAGTCAGCACTAGGCCTTGTAAATGCTGTTTCCCGGAGCCAGAAGGTAACTTACTGTAAGACAGATAGACCAATTACCATTGGGGCAACCTACAAAAGGAGAGAACATGGTTACTCCAAAATATGAGGACGGAATGAAATTTCTTCATTAACAGAAACTGCCATCAGAACTCTAACATGCTATTAACTGTCGTACCTCACAGAGGATCAGCATTATCAATTCAAATCATCTGACAGTGATGTCTGGGTGAGGGAAGCGCACACCCTCACAAGAACTATGCTGCTTGTTGGGCTGCTGTCTCCCTCCCCAGGAAAATCATTCCAAGAGGAACAAGCTGCAAGGAGCAAAAAGGCAACACTGCTCCACTGACCATTTGCTCTCCCGGTTGTGGGAGACAGAGACCACACCCCAACCCCCCATTTGAAAATTACCTGCATTCACCCTGGGAGGCAGCTGAATTCCTCAGAATTGGTGATAAGATGCTGGAGAGAGAAAAAAGAGGTGTTAACTTTCTTGTCCCTATGAACAGTCATTAAGGACCACTGAGCGTTTTGGACCCACTTCTCAGTAATAAAATGACATCACTTTCAAGTTCAGCCATATGCTTGTCATTTTACGTTCATCATAGAGTGGTCAGTGCAATTTCAAGCCGAAGTGCCACTCAGACCCTCTGCTCCCACCCCTGACTGCATAAAGCATCCTATACCCACCTGCAGCACCACAATGTTTGATCCACACAGGGATGGCCCTCCTTCCATCCTCCAACCTGCAAGCGCCTTTGAATTTAGCCACATCTAGGGGAAAAAAGAAAAATAAAAAACATATACCCTTTTATATCTCGTAGCCTAACTCCTACTTTAGTGGCTTAACAACGCAGGCCTAACAGCTCAAACACGTGCTGGAGGTGGTGCTACTCAGAACTTTTCATGTTTTCTCCACTAAGCCATCAGAAAGAGAGAGTTCAGTGTTTGAAATCATCCCTGTAGCACACGCCATCGGACTCCCGCATAGTCAGCAAGCAAACAGTAACGTCAGGCCAGAAACACTTACTCTAAGGGGACCTCTTCGATCCTCCGGTGTTGGACGCGCGCGCGAACCCTGCCGACAAGAAAATACGGAGTCAGCACTAGGCCTTGTAAATGCTGTTTCCCGGAGCTGAGATGGCGTTTGGCCGTGCACGGCCGGTCTCCTCAGAGCTTCTTATCCTCACGGAGCTCAGTACAGGTCTGTGAAAAGGTTCTCATCACAGAGAGGCCCGTCGGCACGGCCCGCCATCGCCATTTTGTCCTTCATAAAGCCCCTGTTCCTTCAAGCCTAAACAACCAAGGCCACGTTTTCTCCCTCCTCCCCGACGAACCCAGTAGCTACAAGAGAAAAGGAAAAGCGCGGGCACGTCACGCACGCCCATATTATTTCTCAAAAATAGACAAAGCATAAGCAAACACTTACCGAGAGCAAGCGAAAAAATAAGACCGAAGGCCTAGCGCGAGATGCTTAAATACCCTCTCGCAGAGGTTCACGGGACTTGGGGGCGGGACCTTGCTTGGCGCAAGCGCAGCTGGAATTTGGTGGATTGTGGGTAGAGCGGAAGGAGGTGGGGTTTGTGCACCTTCTGAAACGGTGGCGCGAATAAGGTGCGCACGCGCCTTAGGGAGTGCGCAGGCGCGCTTGTGTGCTACCGCGGATCTTTACTGCGGCTTTGGTGACACAGACACGACTTACCGGCTTCTCGGGGATCCTTGTGTGACACCTCGTGTCGGTCACAGCCACCTGCCCCACACCCTCCCCTGAGCCCTCCCTTGCCAACACACACTCTAAATCCGCGTTCAGGGTCTTACTCCATGGACCGCGAGCCTCATGAACCCTCGGCTGGCGACGTTTCGGTTCCAAGCCAGCCGCCAAGCCAGCCGCCCGGCGAGCATTCTGGGCCTGATCCTCAGGGACCCAGCGCGGGGGGCGATTCAGGTATTACTGGGCCCCGAGCCGATCTCGAGTGGAGGGCCTTTGCATGAACCATTTCGGGAAAGTGAATGCTCTTGAAATTTTATAACAGTCTTACGACGAATTTCTCTATCCGCCTTTGTCCTACTGTTTGGTTCGATTTTAGGAGGAGCTTGTAGTGAGGCTGATGTTATTTGCCATGTGAAGGGTCGTTTTTAAGCACATTGTGTGCGTGTGGGTGCCCAGTCGTGTTCGACTCTGCGATCCCATGGACTGTAGCCTACCAGATTTCTCTGTCCATGGGATTTTTCCAGGCAAGAGTACTGGAGTGGGTTGCCATTTTCTTCTCCAGGGGATCATCCCTGTTCCAAGGGATCTTCCTGACCCTGGAATCCAACTCATGCCTGTTGCCTCTCCTGCATTGGCAGGTGGGTTCTTTACCAACTACATCACCTGCAAAGCCCTTTTAAGCAGATTACTTGAGTTGACTACTTTATTTCTACAAATCCCAAGAGAGATTTGGAAAGAGGTTAATACAATATCCCCATTTTTATAGACAAGGGAATCTAGGTGTAAAGAGCTTTTGCAGAGCAGCCTACAGCTCCTGCCTGATTGGCAAGGTGGTTCCAGTCGCCTCTAACCTTGAGGCCAACCAACTTTAGTTAATAAATCATTTGTGTGCATATCTAGGGTGCATGGATGTTTTAAAGGTTTTTTTATATGTACGTTTATAATCACTTATTAAGCTTTTTGTGCTCTCTTGGATGGGGCTGTCCTGGTGACTCCAATGGTAAAGAATCTGCCTGCAGTGTGGGAGGCTGGGAAGATCCGTTGGAGAACAGAATGGCTACCCACTCCAGTATTCTTGCCTGGAGAACTCCATGGTCTACATTCCTGGCGGGTTACAGTTCATGGGATCACAGAGTTGACCTCACTCAGTAAGGACAACCCTAGGAGGAGGCGTTAATGTTAGAGATGAAAACCTGAGGTTTGGAGGGGCTGATTAACTTGCTCAGAGTGACCCAGCCGAGAAATAACAGCCTGGGTGCAAGTCCAGGCAGTCTGATGACAGAGCCTGTGCTTTGGATCACTCTGCTTTACTGTTCTCATTGAACAGTTCTCTGGGTATTTGGGGGCCAAAGGTCCACAGGAAACAAATGGCATGATCACTGGATACTGTGTCTCAATTTTTTTTTCCCCATTGTTGTCTTCCCCTTGCTAGGGGTCTTAAAAACACATTTACCCCTCTAGTCTTCAACTTTAAATTGTAATACCACTGATACACTGTTTATTTGCTTAGGCACTGTAGACCTAGGGGTGGTGGTGCGCAGAAGCCTTTTTTTTTTTTTTTTAATGATTTTATTTCTTTACTTTTGGATGTACTGGGTTGATGTTCATGGGCTTTCTCTAGTTTCAGTGAGCAGGGGCTACTGTTGCAGTGGGTAGGCTTCTCATTACAATGGCTTCTTTTGTTAGGGAGCACTAGGGGACCCTAAGGGTGTGGGCTTCAGTAGTTGCGGTTCCCAGCTCTAGAACACGGGCTCAGTAGTTGTGGCGTATGGGCTTAGTTACTCCGAGGCATGTGGGATCTTCCCAGACTAGGGATGGAACCCGTGTCTCCTTCATCAGCGGGTGGATTCTTTAGCCCTGAGCCACCAGGGAAGCCTGAAACCTTCTTTTTAATATCTAGGATTTTCTCCCCTCTCCATGCTCTGCAAGAACCAATTTTTACTCCTTTGGTGGCAGTGTTTTTTACTCCTTAGTTTAACTCCTTATGCGTGTCCCAGCAAAACATAAGTTACAAAACAGATACTGAAAGAATTCCAATTTGAAAGGTGTTATTATAGATGAAATAGTGATAATGAAAGTCTCTCAGTTATGTCCGATTCTTTGCAACCCCATGGAATGTAGCCTTTCAGGCTCCTCTGTCCATGGAATTCTCCAGGCAAGAATACTGGAGTGGATAGCCATTGCCTTCTCCAGGGGATCTGACCAACCCAGGGATGGAACCCAGGTCTCCTGCATTGCAGGTGGGTTCTTTACCGTCTAAGCCACCAGAGAAGCCCACAGATGGAGAAAATTCACTTATTTGATAACTGTTAAATGCTTGTGCAAGTATGTGATTGGAAAGTTGTAACAAAATGTATAGAAAATGTAACAAATAAGTTATGGAAAATTCAGAAGGTCCAGAGTCGGCAAATGGGGCTAGGGAGGTTGTGGGTGGGCCTGGGGATTAGAGAATGCTGTGATGGAGTGCCTGGGCCTTTAAGGGTAGATAGACCGAGTCAGGGAGGAAAGTCAAGTAATTTGAACAACAGGACTGGAGCTGGAAGAGGAAGTATATGAATATGGTGAAAGATGGGTTGAAGGGGAATCATAGACTATAAAATTGGAAAAGATTTCCTAGGAAAGGCCAGATGAGGAGGGCTTGGAATGCAAAGCGAAATAATTTGAACTACAGGTAGGGAAACAACCAACCAACCAACTACAACAGTGAATGTTTTTGAGTAGGGAGGTGACTAGAAATTGAAGGATGAGACCTCCCTGGTAGTCCAGTGGTTAAGATTCTGTGCTTGCACTACAAGGGGTGTGGGGTTGTTTCTTGGTCAGGGAACTAAGATCACGACATTATACGTGTGTGCTAAGTTGTTACCCATGGACTGTAGCCCACCAGGCTCCTCTGTTCATGGCGTTTTCCTGGCAAGCATACTGGGGTGGGTTGCCATTTCCTTCTACAGGGAATCTTCCCGAACCAGGGATTGAACCTTCGTCTCGTATGTCTCCTGCCTTGGCAGGTGGGTTTTTTACCACTAGTGCCACCTGGGAAGCCCTCACATTACACAGGGCGAGGCAAAGAAAAAAAAGAAGAAGTAGAAAATGAGACAGGAGATAAGATTGTCACAGTAATTTAGGGAACAGTGGATTTTTAGGTGATTGAACAGTGAATGTAAGTGGATTCAAGTGTGATGAAAGGAAAATAGAAAGGAAACGATAATACTTCAGCCGTCGTCAACTCACATGTGTGTGTGTGTGTTCAGTCGTGTCTGACTATCTGACACCCCATAGACCGTAGCCCCCCAGGCTCCTCTGTTCATGGAATTTTCCAAGCAGGAATATTGGAGTGGGTTGCCATTTCCTCCTACAGGGATCTTCCCGACAACCCAGGAATCAAACCCAGATCTCCAGTATTGCAGGCAGATTCTTTGCCACTACGCCGCGGGAAGCCATAGAAACCAGATGGGGATCTAGATTAGCCCTATCTTAGCTCCAATATTGTCTCTGAAAAATTATGATTAAGAGAATCCAGAATTGTTTTTAATTGGCCCATTTAAAATGTTGGCATTTAACTGGAATTTTAAGCATTTTCTGTGAGCCAATTAGAATATGCCTGTAGACCCAAGGTGGCCCGTGACTGAGTTTGCAGCATTGTCTGTAGCAAGATAGAATCCACTTTAGAAAGGGGGAATGTTGAAAACTATGTAATTGTCTTTGGAAGCTGTAGGCGGGATTGATTGACTTAAACACCAAAACAAAACAAACCAAAAACCAACACAAACTATGAAAAAAGTGTTCTTGGCCTTTGGAGATTGTGGGCATGAGCTTCACTTAATATTTATTCTAGTGATGCTATTTATCTGTTGGGCATCTCCTGGGTCCAGAAGATATAACAAGCAACAAAGCAGACAATCCCTTTATGCTCCCTTAGAGCTTATATTCTGGTGGAAAATACAGAGATAGACAAATTATATGTCAAATAGAGTTGAATGTTGTGGTGAAAATTGGACTTCCCAGGTTGTCCAATGGTTAAGACTCTGAGCTTCCACCACTGGGGCCACGGTTTAGATTCCGGGTCCATCCATACAGGGTGTCCACGCATACACAGAATGAAATGAAATGTATGTGTATGTGTGTAAATATATTTGTTAGAGTGATGCAAAAAGGCTAGACTGTAAAGTAATGGGAAATGAGAAAAAATAAGGTGAAACAGTTGGTGGAGGGTGTTGAATATTAACATACGTGAAATACTCTCCACGGCGTCTTCCCACACCGTATGAAGTGCTTTGTGTATATTACCTCAACTCAAAAAAATAGTTTTAATGGTTCCACCCCCATTTTACAGATAAGAAAACTGAGTTTTATATTGCTACTTACCCAGTGACATACAGCTACTGTGGCAGAGCTGTTACTCAGATCCAGTATCTGGTTTTTTTTTTTAAGATATATTTATTTATTTATTTTAGGCGGGGGTCGGGTTGGGGAGGGAGGGGAGCAGGCGGGCCACTTCTATCGGTCTTTCATTTATCTATTTTCATCCATCTTTGTTCTTTGGCTCCTGTGGGCCTCCCATCGCGGTGGCGTCTGTCGTTGCAGAGCACCAGCTCTGGGCGCATGCGCTCCAGAGCTCCGGCTCGGTAATTGGACACATGGGTCCATCCGCTCCGCGGCACGTGGGATCTTCCCAGGCCAGGGCTCGAACCGGCGCCCCTTGCACTGCAAGGCGGTGTCCTTACCCACTGGACCACCAGGGGAAGCCCTGTACCTTTGTTTGATGTCCTTTTTACTGTTGCTTTGGGTATTTTGTAATTTTATACGATTGCCTTGTAAGACATTGGCTGGTTTTGTATCTGTGTATTAGAATGCAAATTTGTATCTTCTTGCCTGGACTCTTGACTGATGATCCCTCTTTCCTAGAATTCTCTTTTGAACCAGTTTTAAATCTTATTCATTCTCTTACTAGTTAGTAGGTTGATTAAAATCTTTGACATGTGTTTATATTTTTATGTCATGTTTTCATTTTTTAAGATTATACTTTAACAACCCCTGGGGTACACTGCCTTTTGTTGGCCCTTTTATTTATGGTAAAATTTGTCTTTTTTCCCAGGTTGTCCAATGGTTAAGACTCTGAGCTTCCACCACTGGGGCCACGGTTTAGATTCCGGGTCCATCCATACAGGGTGTCCACGCATACACAGAATGAAATGAAATGTATGTGTATGTGTGTAAATATATTTGTTAGAGTGATGCAAAAAGGCTAGACTGTAAAGTAATGGGAAATGAGAAAAAATAAGGTGAAACAGTTGGTGGAGGGTGTTGAATATTAACATACGTGAAATACTCTCCACGGCGTCTTCCCACACCGTATGAAGTGCTTTGTGTATATTACCTCAACTCAAAAAAATAGTTTTAATGGTTCCACCCCCATTTTACAGATAAGAAAACTGAGTTTTATATTGCTACTTACCCAGTGACATACAGCTACTGTGGCAGAGCTGTTACTCAGATCCAGTATCTGGTTTTTTTTTTTAAGATATATTTATTTATTTATTTTAGGCGGGGGTCGGGTTGGGGAGGGAGGGGAGCAGGCGGGCCACTTCTATCGGTCTTTCATTTATCTATTTTCATCCATCTTTGTTCTTTGGCTCCTGTGGGCCTCCCATCGCGGTGGCGTCTGTCGTTGCAGAGCACCAGCTCTGGGCGCATGCGCTCCAGAGCTCCGGCTCGGTAATTGGACACATGGGTCCATCCGCTCCGCGGCACGTGGGATCTTCCCAGGCCAGGGCTCGAACCGGCGCCCCTTGCACTGCAAGGCGGTGTCCTTACCCACTGGACCACCAGGGGAAGCCCTGTACCTTTGTTTGATGTCCTTTTTACTGTTGCTTTGGGTATTTTGTAATTTTATACGATTGCCTTGTAAGACATTGGCTGGTTTTGTATCTGTGTATTAGAATGCAAATTTGTATCTTCTTGCCTGGACTCTTGACTGATGATCCCTCTTTCCTAGAATTCTCTTTTGAACCAGTTTTAAATCTTATTCATTCTCTTACTAGTTAGTAGGTTGATTAAAATCTTTGACATGTGTTTATATTTTTATGTCATGTTTTCATTTTTTAAGATTATACTTTAACAACCCCTGGGGTACACTGCCTTTTGTTGGCCCTTTTATTTATTCGTTCAAAAAAATTTATTGAGAGTCAGGATTTAAACTCAAGAAGTCTGACTCCATAAGGAGCTTTAGACAATGTGGCAGTGAGATTCTAACATCATGCTCCGCTCTGGCTGACATTGTATCTTTCTCTTTCCTGCAGATATCTTTTACTTTAAAGAGCTGTCTACACCTGCATCCAGAAGGAAAGTGAATGCATAGCTCTGGAGCAAGCATCTTTTCATTTCGTGGCTGCAGTCACCTTCTGCAGTGATTTTGGAGCCCAAGAAAATGAAATCACTGCTTCTACTTTTTCCCCTTCTATTTGCCATGAAGTGGTGGAACCGGATGCCGTGATCTTAGTTTTTTGAATGTTGAGTTTTTTGGGGTTTTTTTTGGCCTCTTTTATTGGTCCTTCATTTATTTATTTTCATCCATCTTAATTCTTTGGCCTGTGTGGGCCTCCCATCGCAGTGCCCTCTCTGGTTGCAGAGCACCAGCTCTGGGCGCATGCGTTCCAGAGCACTGGCTCATAATTGGATGCCCTGGTCCAGCCACTCCGCTGCATGTGGGATCCTCCCATGCCAGGGATCGAACTGGTGCCCCTTGCACTGCAAGGCGGACTCTTTACCCACTGCACCACCGGGGAAGCCCTGAATGTTGAGTTTTAAGCCAGCTTTTTCTCTCTCCTCTTTCACCCTCATTAAGGGGCTATGTGTTTAGCCCTCTGCCTGGGCCACCTTATCCACTCCCATTATTTTAATGACCACCGTTATCAGAGAAGTCTGGTGTGCCTCAGTCCGTAGGGGTCACAAAGAGTCGGACTCCATTTAGTGACTGAACGACAACAATACCTGTAGGTCCAGCCCAGGATCTTTTTCCTGAGCTCCAGAGCTATGCATCGACTTGTGTTTTGGATGAACAGTATTATATTACTTGGATGATCCACAAACTCCTTCTGGTCTAGAAAATTCATTGCCAAAATGAGCTCAACCCACCTCCCTTTTCACTCAGTTGTCTAAGCTAGAATGCAAATTTGTATCTTCTTGCCTGGACTCTTGACTGATGATCCCTCTTTCCTAGAATTCTCTTTTGAACCAGTTTTAAATCTTATTCATTCTCTTACTAGTTAGTAGGTTGATTAAAATCTTTGACATGTGTTTATATTTTTATGTCATGTTTTCATTTTTTAAGATTATACTTTAACAACCCCTGGGGTACACTGCCTTTTGTTGGCCCTTTTATTTATTCGTTCAAAAAAATTTATTGAGAGTCAGGATTTAAACTCAAGAAGTCTGACTCCATAAGGAGCTTTAGACAATGTGGCAGTGAGATTCTAACATCATGCTCCGCTCTGGCTGACATTGTATCTTTCTCTTTCCTGCAGATATCTTTTACTTTAAAGAGCTGTCTACACCTGCATCCAGAAGGAAAGTGAATGCATAGCTCTGGAGCAAGCATCTTTTCATTTCGTGGCTGCAGTCACCTTCTGCAGTGATTTTGGAGCCCAAGAAAATGAAATCACTGCTTCTACTTTTTCCCCTTCTATTTGCCATGAAGTGGTGGAACCGGATGCCGTGATCTTAGTTTTTTGAATGTTGAGTTTTTTGGGGTTTTTTTTGGCCTCTTTTATTGGTCCTTCATTTATTTATTTTCATCCATCTTAATTCTTTGGCCTGTGTGGGCCTCCCATCGCAGTGCCCTCTCTGGTTGCAGAGCACCAGCTCTGGGCGCATGCGTTCCAGAGCACTGGCTCATAATTGGATGCCCTGGTCCAGCCACTCCGCTGCATGTGGGATCCTCCCATGCCAGGGATCGAACTGGTGCCCCTTGCACTGCAAGGCGGACTCTTTACCCACTGCACCACCGGGGAAGCCCTGAATGTTGAGTTTTAAGCCAGCTTTTTCTCTCTCCTCTTTCACCCTCATTAAGGGGCTATGTGTTTAGCCCTCTGCCTGGGCCACCTTATCCACTCCCATTATTTTAATGACCACCGTTATCAGAGAAGTCTGGTGTGCCTCAGTCCGTAGGGGTCACAAAGAGTCGGACTCCATTTAGTGACTGAACGACAACAATACCTGTAGGTCCAGCCCAGGATCTTTTTCCTGAGCTCCAGAGCTATGCATCGACTTGTGTTTTGGATGAACAGTATTATATTACTTGGATGATCCACAAACTCCTTCTGGTCTAGAAAATTCATTGCCAAAATGAGGTCAACCCACTCCTCCCTTTTCACTCAGTTGTCTAAGCTCCCCCTACTGCCACTCCCCTAATTCAGTCCACTAACCCCAAAGTTTTTACAACAGACTTAATCTGTCTCCCTGGCCTGGGTTTCCTTTCTCTACTCCGTTCTTCGTCTTGAAGCTAGAGTGATCTTTCTTGTCTCAGTTTATAATTCTTCAGTGTCTCCCTGTCCCTCCATAGTCTTTATTTATTTATTTATTTTTAATTTTTAATTTTTTTTTTTTTAGGAGCGCAGCGCCCATCTGAGGGGGCGGGTCCCGATCCCGGCGGGCTCAGGCCCCGCAGGTTGGCGGGAGTCTTCGGGGGCGGGCCAGCGCGGGTCTGGAAGAAGCCGAGAGCAGGCCTGTAGCCGCGCGCCGAGCTCAAACTCGCGCCTCTATTTTTAATTTTTTAAAATTAATTTATTTATTTTGGCTGCTCTGGGTCTTAGCTGTGGCATATGGGATCTAGTTCCATGACCAGGGATCGAACTGGGGCTCCCTGCATTGGGAACACAGAGTCTTAACCACTGGATCACCAGGGAAGTCCCTCCATAGTCTTTAGGTTACTGACCAGATCATCTGTGTAGCCGTTGAGACCCTTCGTCCCTCACCACCACTCTCCCCAGGACAGAGCCACTCGACCTGCCCACCATAAACTTCCTGAGTTGAGGATCAAGTCTATGTAAATTATCATTGTTTCCCTATGGTCTAGCAGAGTCAGGACACAAAGTAGGACTCAATATATGTTAATTTATCCCTATGAATTTTTCCAGGGATCTTCTAACCCTTATCTAGTGAGCTGCTTAGAGAGGGCTGCTGATTTTGCTTAGAGAGCAGCTCTGCCCTCTCCTGGCAGCAAAGGGCACTGCTTCCCTCTAAATAGAGGAGGTGTCCTGATAACCAGTGCTTTGCCAGAAAGTGGGAGATAAACAGTAAACTCAGGACAGAAAAAGGCCCACTTTGATAACAGGATTTCCGGGTCTCGAGAAGATGAGGATCTTGATGATTGTGAGGACAGACTTACAAACCGTAGACCTGAGTGAGGAGGGTTTGGAACAGGAAGGAAATGATAGGGAGTTAATGCAGACAACATCGGTTGTAGGTCTTCTCGCTAAGATCCAGCGTGGTGTCTCGTCTTACCAGTTGAATATCTGTGTCCTTTAGCTGAGGACCGCATATCACATGGAGCTAGGAACAAAGAGAGAGAATAGCAGCTTGTTTTGTCAGTTCCGTGCGTCACCCGGCATCGCAGTACTTCCAGGAGTAGTGTACCCCTTTGGGAATATTTAGTTGTTAAACAAGAGGTTTGTTAGCTATAACTTTGGGGGAATTATGTCTCCCTTAGAAAGAATAAGCATCGTCAATTATGGCAACCTGATTCATTCGCAAACAATTTGGGTATGGGGACTTCCCTGGTGGTCCAGTGGTGAAGAATCCTCCTTCTAATGCAGGGGACGCAAGTTCGATCCCTGGTCAGGGAACTAAAATCCCACATGTGCAGCCAAGACCCAATGCAGTCAAATAAATAAAAAAGTAAAAAAAAAAAAAAAGAAAATTCGGCATGGACTTGTAAGAGGTACTGTAGACATATAAAACAGCCCCAAACGAGGCTAACAAGCGTATCTGTTAATTCAGCAGCCAGTAATTATGTAACAGCAGAATAGAGCAGTGGTCACCAAACTTTTTTGATCCCTATCAGTTAAGAAAAAAGCTAGAGGGAATTCCCTGCCGGCCCACTGGTCGGGGCTCTGCGCTTCCACTGCGGAGGGCCAGGGTTCAATCCCTGGTTGGAAAATTAGGATCCCACAAACTGTGGTGCAGCCCCCCCACGAAGAAACAAAGGAGACAAAAAGGCTGAAACACTCTAATATACAAAGATTTTTAGAGTAAATTATATTTTATGTACATTATCAACTTCCTGGCTTCTGGCAGTTGAATAGAGCCCCAGGAACACCTCTCCTGTGTTACTTGATGGGGCAGACAGGAAGGAAGACAGCTCTGTGACTTCCTCTCCTGGACTGTAGTGGAGAACCACCCCCCCCGACTTCCGGTGATCCCCAGGCCCCTGTTGGTAGTGCATTCCTGATGGCCTTGGGAAGCGTCAAGTCCTCTGGGCCTTTCTTGGAACAGAGTTCTCTGGGGGTCCCTTTTGCCCTCCCATAATATTCTCTTTCCGGCGTGTCTGCTTTCTTCAGCCTCCTTATTCCTTCCTCTGCCTACAACTAGGACTACTCGGGCATTTCCATTTCACTCAGTGTAGGCCAT
This sequence comes from Tragulus kanchil, assembly GCA_022376925.1. Lineage (NCBI taxonomy): Eukaryota > Metazoa > Chordata > Mammalia > Artiodactyla > Tragulidae > Tragulus > Tragulus kanchil. Next base: position 10,671,638 of record JAIOJX010000006.1, on the reverse strand, counting down.
TGGTTCCTCAAAGCTCAGTGACTTTGCCCCACCCACTGGAGCCTTGCCAGGGGTTAAGTCCTGGGTTCCAGGACATTTCCCTGAACTATGCAGATTCTTTTTTTGTTTGATTTGTGAACTCCATACATTCTTATCCGGTGATCATATCCCTGGTCCTCAAGTGGTTAATGAGATTGATATACTTGGAGTAACCCCCACATTGAGTCTTTTATCTGTTTAGGCTCTGTCAGGTGTTAGTTGTGGCCCTCAGGATCTTTGTCGCATCATGCGGGATCATCATGTGGATCTTGCTCGAGGCAGAGGGATTCTCTAGTTGAGGTGCATAGGCTTAGTTGCTCCACAACATGTAGGATCTTAGTTCCCCAACCAGGGATCAAACCCATGTTCCCTGCATTGCAAGGCAGATTCTTAACCACTGGACTACCAGGGATGTCCCACATTGAACCTCTGGCTGGGAAAGACAAAGTAGGAATCTCTGAAACTGCTCTGACCCCGCTCTAGCGACTTCCTTACCTCCCATTTTCTCTAACCTATTGCACTCAGGGTTCTGTTCTATGTCCACTTGTTTCCCACTCTGTCTAGACCAAGTTATCTATTACTGTGACTTCATTTGCTATATATATTCTGTTGTTACACTCGCTAAGTCGTGTCCAACTGAACATGGACTGCAGCACGACAGGCTTCCTTGTCCTTCACTATCGGAGTTTGCTCAAATTCATGCCATCTAACCATCTCATCCTCTGCGTCCTCTTCTCGTTTAGCCTTCAGTTTTTCCCAGAATGTCACTGTAATTCATTAATTACTTGCTCTGTGCTATATAGCAAGCTCCTGAAGATGTAAATTGTATTTTATGTACATTATCAACTTCCTGGCTTCTGGCAGTTGAATAGAGCCCCAGGAACACCTCTCCTGTGTTACTTGATGGGGCAGACAGGAAGGAAGACAGCTCTGTGACTTCCTCTCCTGGACTGTAGTGGAGAACCACCCCCCCCGACTTCCGGTGATCCCCAGGCCCCTGTTGGTAGTGCATTCCTGATGGCCTTGGGAAGCGTCAAGTCCTCTGGGCCTTTCTTGGAACAGAGTTCTCTGGGGGTCCCTTTTGCCCTCCCATAATATTCTCTTTCCGGCGTGTCTGCTTTCTTCAGCCTCCTTATTCCTTCCTCTGCCTACAACTAGGACTACTCGGGCATTTCCATTTCACTCAGTGTAGGCCATTGGTTCCTCAAAGCTCAGTGACTTTGCCCCACCCACTGGAGCCTTGCCAGGGGTTAAGTCCTGGGTTCCAGGACATTTCCCTGAACTATGCAGATTCTTTTTTTGTTTGATTTGTGAACTCCATACATTCTTATCCGGTGATCATATCCCTGGTCCTCAAGTGGTTAATGAGATTGATATACTTGGAGTAACCCCCACATTGAGTCTTTTATCTGTTTAGGCTCTGTCAGGTGTTAGTTGTGGCCCTCAGGATCTTTGTCGCATCATGCGGGATCATCATGTGGATCTTGCTCGAGGCAGAGGGATTCTCTAGTTGAGGTGCATAGGCTTAGTTGCTCCACAACATGTAGGATCTTAGTTCCCCAACCAGGGATCAAACCCATGTTCCCTGCATTGCAAGGCAGATTCTTAACCACTGGACTACCAGGGATGTCCCACATTGAACCTCTGGCTGGGAAAGACAAAGTAGGAATCTCTGAAACTGCTCTGACCCCGCTCTAGCGACTTCCTTACCTCCCATTTTCTCTAACCTATTGCACTCAGGGTTCTGTTCTATGTCCACTTGTTTCCCACTCTGTCTAGACCAAGTTATCTATTACTGTGACTTCATTTGCTATATATATTCTGTTGTTACACTCGCTAAGTCGTGTCCAACTGAACATGGACTGCAGCACGACAGGCTTCCTTGTCCTTCACTATCGGAGTTTGCTCAAATTCATGCCATCTAACCATCTCATCCTCTGCGTCCTCTTCTCGTTTAGCCTTCAGTTTTTCCCAGAATGTCACTGTAATTCATTAATTACTTGCTCTGTGCTATATAGCAAGCTCCTGAAGATGTTCTTAGAAGAAATACCTTTGAACTATAAACAACTTCCTCCAATAGGAATCTGTCTGAGGATGGCAGCTGCTCAGGGAGTAGCTCTGCCCTCTGCTGGCAGCAAGAGGCAATGCCTCTATTAGTGAAGGAGTAGGAATATACAAATGAGTAGTGCCCCCGCAAGGGGCTGGGAACAGGATGTTCATCTGTAGGGCAAAGATTCAGTCTGGGAACAGGATTTCCTTATTTCCTGAACCGTGGAGGAGTGTGCCAGTGGGAAGCTCTCCCAGGGAAGGATTAGACTGGTTTTTGGAAGAGGCAAATATGTGAAATTTTAAGAGAAACAGCTTTAAGATTATTTTTGTAACCTTGAATGAACATTTGGAAAGCAAAGGCTGATGAGAATCTTTTTTTTTTAATTGAAGTATAATTGATTTACAGTGTTTTGTTAATTTCATGTGTACAGCTTAATGATTCAGTTACATTCACACACGTAATAAATATATATATATACTTTTCAGATTCTTTCCCCTTATAGGTTATTATAAAATATTGAGTATAGTTATACAGTGGGTCCTTGTTGGTTAGGGAATCTTAATTATAGATCGGTTCTTTGATTTTCTTGGCCCAAGATCACTGTCTCTCTGTATCATTTAACATCTCTACCTGAGAATACTTCTATTAAGTGGAATTTTGGAGCAGGCAGATGAACTGGAGTCTCACTCCATCCATCCCACACATCAGCCAGATGCCCCAGTTCCTCCATGAGTGGTGTGGTTTTCCCTTTTGGAATAAGATGTTACTTAAAATGCAGACTGTTAGTGTTCTTTGATCATTTAGTTTTTGAAAAAAAATTTAAAGTGAATCTACTGTTTCCACCTTTTCTTTAACATTATATATGTATATATATATATATACATATATATATATATATTTTAAGATTTATTTATTTATTGGGTGGGGGTCGGGTTGGGGAGGGAGGGGAGCAGGCGGGCCACTTTTCTCGGTCTTTCATTTTTCTGTATTTCATCTGTTTTTGTTCTTTGGCTCCTGTGGGCCTCCCATCGCAGTGGCCTCTGTTGTTGCAGAGCGCTCCAGAGCTCCGGCTCGGTGATTGGACACATGGGTCCAGCCGCTCCGCGGCACGTGGGATCTTCCCAGGCCAGGGATCGAACCGGCGCCCCTTGCACTGCAAGGCGGTGTCCTTACCCACTGGACCACCAAGGGAAGCCCTAACATTATATTTTTGATGCACTTTGCCTGTCTTTTTGTGCCCTAGCTCTTTAAGATCCAGTTGTTTATATACTCTAGATAGACACTTTCTACAAATTATTTTGTCCCCTAATGATGAATCGTTTTTCAGGTTTTTAAGTTGTTGCTACTGTAAGCAGACTGCAGTGAGATCCTTTGTATGTGACTCTGTGCACATGAGTGAGAGCTTCTCTGGGTCAGGAGCCCAGGAGGGACGCTGATAGGTCATAGCTGTGAGTATTTTCAGTTGTACTGGCTTTTAGACAGTGCTTGCCTAGAGTGATTATACTAGTTAATGTTTCCACTTATACAATTTCACGTCCTTGTCATCACTTGTGTTTTAATATTGGCAATCTGATAGAAAAGTATATTTTGTTGTGATTTTAATTTGCATCTTCTTGATTACTAATAAGGTTATGTAATCTATCAAGAATTCACTGACCATTCTTTTGTGTGTCCAGTTTTGTGGACTTACTGTTCCTAGTCTATAAAGTATTTTTTTCCTATTGGGTTGTTGGCTTTTTCCTTAATGGTTTTCAGTGATAATTTAAATGTTTTATTACGAGACTGTCATCTTAATACTTTCAGATACAATGTCTTCTCCCATTTGTGGCTTGTCTTTTCAGTTTGTTATGGTCTTGTGATGTACAGATTTTTCTTGTAGAATTTATTCAGTTCTTTTCCTAATGGTTTGTGCTTTTGTGTCTTGTTAAGAACTCTTCCCTCTGAGATTATACATATCTGTAAACAACAGAACTCTGTAAAAGCAGAAAAGCAAAATAAAAACAATGGCAAAAAAAAAAAAAGAGCTCCTCCCTTACGTTGAAGTCAGAAAGATACTCTTATTTTCTAAAAATTAAAATATTTGCTTTTCATATTTTTGTCTTTTAACCACTTGGAATATGTTATTGTGTTACTTTTAAGTAGTGACCTAATTTTATTTTTTTCAGCACCATTTGGTGAATAGCTATTCCTTCTTCCAGTGGTTGTAGTATCATCTCTGCATATATTAAGGTTTCAAATATGCATGAGTTTCTTTCAGGTTTTATGTTCTGTTCTGTTGGTCCATTTGTCTGTCCCTGTGGTTATAGCTTGCTGTGATTATTACTTTAACATGCTTGACGCATGGTAAAATTTGTCTCCAAAAATACTACTTTTTTAAAAAAATATGTCTTTAATGTTTTTGGCCCTTTTTTTTTTCACACATATGTTATAGAATCATAAAGTTCCCAAGAACAGGAATTAGGATTTGTATTGGAATTGTAGTGGAGTGATAGATTGTCTGGGGATGTCGATTTTCTTTGAGCCAGCCTGAGGATTATAACCCAGGAGATGATCTTGCAGAAAGCTCTGAAGACCGTTCCCCTGGTGGAGGTCAAAGCACAGTTATATAAACTTTTGAGACAAAGGGTCATACATCAAAGTAACATAGTCCAGCAAGGTGAGCTGTGAGTTATTGTGGCCCCTTAACAGATTGAGAAAGGAATGTTATTTTCTAAGGAGTTACCTTCCTGGTGCCAGGAGGAAATGGCGTTTATTTGTTTTTCCAAGTAGGCACTGCTGTGTCTTCTAATGGGATCTAGTTCATGCATAATGCAGATGCACAATGCATGGGGAAGGGGAGATGGTAGCGGCTCAAACTGCAGACAAAAATTATATGTCAACTTTTTCTTTATCCTGCCTTAAAATGTTATTTCATCAGGGAGCATTCATTTTTTATGCACTCAAATATTTCTATGCATGACTGTGTGATGTTTCTCCTTTTCTTTGCACTTGTTATTCCCTCACTTAGAAAACTTCCTTTTAGAAAACTCCCACACACCCTAGAGCCTGTGCTCCACACAAGAGAAGCCACTGCAGTGAAAAGCCTGTGGAATGGGCTTCCCTGGTGGTCCAGCGGGTAAGGACACCACCTTACCGTGCAGGGGGCGCCAGTTCGATCCCTGGCCTGGGAAGATCCCATGTGCCACGGAGCGACTGGACTGATGTGTCCAATTACTGAGCTGGTGCTCTGCAGCGAGAGAGGCCACTGCAATGGGAGGCCCACACAGGCCAAAGAACAAAGATAGATGGAAATAAATAAATGAAAGTAAATAAATGAAAGATCAATAGAAGCGGCCAAAAAAAAAAAAAGGAAACAGGAAGCCTGCTCACCTCAACTAAAGAGTAGCCCCCACTCCCTGCAACTAGAGAAGAGCCTGCAGCAGCTTATTTTGTTCTGTTCTGTTGGTCCATTTGTCTGTCCCTGTGGTTATAGCTTGCTGTGATTATTACTTTAACATGCTTGACGCATGGTAAAATTTGTCTCCAAAAATACTACTTTTTTAAAAAAATATGTCTTTAATGTTTTTGGCCCTTTTTTTTTTCACACATATGTTATAGAATCATAAAGTTCCCAAGAACAGGAATTAGGATTTGTATTGGAATTGTAGTGGAGTGATAGATTGTCTGGGGATGTCGATTTTCTTTGAGCCAGCCTGAGGATTATAACCCAGGAGATGATCTTGCAGAAAGCTCTGAAGACCGTTCCCCTGGTGGAGGTCAAAGCACAGTTATATAAACTTTTGAGACAAAGGGTCATACATCAAAGTAACATAGTCCAGCAAGGTGAGCTGTGAGTTATTGTGGCCCCTTAACAGATTGAGAAAGGAATGTTATTTTCTAAGGAGTTACCTTCCTGGTGCCAGGAGGAAATGGCGTTTATTTGTTTTTCCAAGTAGGCACTGCTGTGTCTTCTAATGGGATCTAGTTCATGCATAATGCAGATGCACAATGCATGGGGAAGGGGAGATGGTAGCGGCTCAAACTGCAGACAAAAATTATATGTCAACTTTTTCTTTATCCTGCCTTAAAATGTTATTTCATCAGGGAGCATTCATTTTTTATGCACTCAAATATTTCTATGCATGACTGTGTGATGTTTCTCCTTTTCTTTGCACTTGTTATTCCCTCACTTAGAAAACTTCCTTTTAGAAAACTCCCACACACCCTAGAGCCTGTGCTCCACACAAGAGAAGCCACTGCAGTGAAAAGCCTGTGGAATGGGCTTCCCTGGTGGTCCAGCGGGTAAGGACACCACCTTACCGTGCAGGGGGCGCCAGTTCGATCCCTGGCCTGGGAAGATCCCATGTGCCACGGAGCGACTGGACTGATGTGTCCAATTACTGAGCTGGTGCTCTGCAGCGAGAGAGGCCACTGCAATGGGAGGCCCACACAGGCCAAAGAACAAAGATAGATGGAAATAAATAAATGAAAGTAAATAAATGAAAGATCAATAGAAGCGGCCAAAAAAAAAAAAAGGAAACAGGAAGCCTGCTCACCTCAACTAAAGAGTAGCCCCCACTCCCTGCAACTAGAGAAGAGCCTGCAGCAGCAGTGAAAACCCAGAATAGCCAAAAAAAAAAGAAAGAAAAGCCTATGGAACACAGCCAGAGACTAGCCCCACTCACTGCAATTAGAGGAAAGCAAGGAAGGCCCAGCACAGACAAAAATACATAAATGAAATTATTAAAAAATTTTTTCCTTAAATAAAATATTTCCAGGTTTGAGTGCAAGGGTCTGTGAGAAGAATTTGCTTTTATGGCCTGTTTACCATTAACCAGCATGGTGTTTTCTGCACAGGCTACTTCTGACACTAGATGGGTGGGTTTTCCACTCAGCAGTTCTCTAGTGCTGTGCAGCCACCAGCTGGATGTCCTGCAGTGTCATTCAGTTCTAGAACTACCTGGAGTTGGCACAGATCCCACAGCTTAAGGATTCGGTCTCAAGACTGCCCCTCACTTCACACACCAGTCTCAAGGATCCCCAGGTTACCCACACTTCTGAGTTGTCTAAAAACTGGGGTTTCCCACAGCCCCCTCCTCAGGTGTCAATTTGCTGTGTCTGCTCACAGAACTCAGGAAGTACTTTCCATACTATTATCAGTTCATTATAAAGGATACAAATGGACAACCAGATGAAGAGGTACAAACAAGGAGATCCGGAAGGGTTCCAAGCACAGGGAATTCTGACCCTGTGGACTTGAGATGTGGCGTCTTCTTGGCACACAGATGTGTTCACCAACCTGGAAGTTCTCCAAACCCTATTGATTAGAATTTCTATGGAGTTTCCCTTATATAGACTTCCCTGATATCTCAGATGGTAAAGAATCTGCCTGCACTGTGGGAGACCTGGATTCTATCCTTGGGTTGGGAAGATCCCCTGGAAAAGGGAATGGCAACCCACTCCAGTATACTTGGCTGGAGAATTCCATGGACAGAGGCTTCAGTCCATGGGGTCGCCAAGAGTCGGACACAACTGAGCAACTTCACATTACACAGGCGTGATCATTGGCCGTTGGTGATGAATCACCCTTCAGCTCTGCCACCCTCTCTGGAGATTGAGGGGTAGGGCTGGCTGAAAGCGCCACTCTTTACTCTGGAGATTCCAAAGACTTTTAGAAGCTCTTGTGCCTGGAAAGGAGGGTAAAGACCGAATATGTATTTCTTTTCATTGTTGGCCGCACGGCACAGCATGTGAGATCTTAGCTCCCTGATCAGGGAGTGAACCTGTGCCCCCTGCAGTGAAATCTTGGAGTCTTAACCACTGGACCTCCAGGATAGTCTGAAATATATATATTTTTTGTTTGTTTGTTTGTTTTTAATTTTATTTATTTATCTTTTGGGGGGTGGGGAGTGGGGGCAGGGGAATGGGCGGGCCATTTCTATTGGTCTTTCATTTCTCTATTTTCATCCGTCTTTGTTCTTTGGCTCCTGTGGGCCTCCCATCGCGGTGGCCTCTGTTGTCAGAGCCCCAGCTCCGGGCGCACGTGGCGCCAGAGCTCTGGCTCGGTAATTGGACACATGGGTCCAGCCACTCCGCGGCACGTGGGATCTTCCCAGGCCAGGGATCGAACCGGCGCCCCTTGCACTGCAAGGCGGTGTCCTTACCCACTGGACCACCAGGGGAAGCCCTGAAATATATATTTCTTATATCACAATATCACAGCCTGATATTGCAGACTCCCAATGGAAACGTGCCATTGGAGACTTGCAGTGGTTAAAAGAAGCTGCACGTTGGCCGATTTTGCCGTCCGGGTGCTTCAAGCACAGGAATTCTGACCCTGTGGACTTGAGATGTGGCGTCTTCTTGGCACACAGATGTGTTCACCAACCTGGAAGTTCTCCAAACCCTATTGATTAGAATTTCTATGGAGTTTCCCTTATATAGACTTCCTGATATCTCAGATGGTAAAGAATCTGCCTGCAATGCAGGAGACCTGGATTCTATCCTTGGGTTGGGAAGATCCCCTGGAAAAGGGAATGGCAACCCACTCCAGTATACTTGGCTGGAGAATTCCATGGACAGAGGCTTCAGTCCATGGGGTCGCCAAGAGTCGGACACAACTGAGCAACTTCACATTACACAGGCGTGATCATTGGCCGTTGGTGATGAATCACCCTTCAGCTCTGCCACCCTCTCTGGAGATTGAGGGGTAGGGCTGGCTGAAAGCGCCACTCTTTACTCTGGAGATTCCAAAGACTTTTAGAAGCTCTTGTGCCTGGAAAGGAGGGTAAAGACCGAATATGTATTTCTTTTCATTGTTGGCCGCACGGCACAGCATGTGAGATCTTAGCTCCCTGATCAGGGAGTGAACCTGTGCCCCCTGCAGTGAAATCTTGGAGTCTTAACCACTGGACCTCCAGGATAGTCTGAAATATATATATTTTTTGTTTGTTTGTTTGTTTTTAATTTTATTTATTTATCTTTTGGGGGGTGGGGTGGGGAGGGAGGGGGATGGGCGGGCCATTTCTATTGGTCTTTCATTTCTCTATTTTCATCCGTCTTTGTTCTTTGGCTCCTGTGGGCCTCCCATCGCGGTGGCCTCTGTTGTCGCAGAGCACCAGCTCTGGGCGCACGTGGCGCCAGAGCTCTGGCTCGGTAATTGGACACATGGGTCCAGCCACTCCGCGGCACGTGGGATCTTCCCAGGCCAGGGATCGAACCGGCGCCCCTTGCACTGCAAGGCGGTGTCCTTACCCACTGGACCACCAGGGGAAGCCCCTGAAATATATATTTCTTATATCACAATATCACAGCCTGATATTGCAGACTCCCAATGGAAACGTGCCATTGGAGACTTGCAGTGGTTAAAAAGAAGCTAGGAAAATCACACTGCGGTAATTACGGGACTCTACTAGTTAATTCTTCAGTCCCTGTCCTAGGAGTGTGTGTTTCTTCAGGAAAAATTTATTTCCTTTTTCAGACTGGCTACACTCTACCTAGCATTTCATTAGTGTAACAGTTTCTATTTTGAAATAAAAAAGAGGGTTTCCGGGCTTCCCTTGTGGCTCAGTGGATAAGAACCCGTCTGCCAATGCAGGAGACACAGGTTCGATCCCTGAACCAGGAAGATCCCTTATACCACAGAGCAGCTAAACCCACACATCAACAAAGACCCATCACAGCCAAAAATAAATAAATAAAAGTTTTAAAAAAAAAAAAAAAAAAGAGGGTTTCCCTTCTTAGATGTGTGTTTTACTTTTTTGGGTTTTTTTGTTTGTTTGTTTGTTTTTAATTTCTCTGTAGTTCAAATTATTTTACAGAGAGTTGTTAAAAGTAACCAATTTAGTTAAAGTGCACATGTTTAAGTTCAGGTTTCTGTTATTCCATACTTGTCTTTAAATGTCTGCTTCTTAGCATTATATACTCCCTTTCATTTTATTGAATATTAAAAAAAAATTAAAAAACATAGGCAGGCATCTGTTTCCCTTAGATAGAGCCCTAAGGTTTTTCCTGTAACTGACCACAAAAGCAGCCCAGGTAGGAGCAGGGGCAGATGTGGGCAGAGCGGACACCGAGTTAGAGGATGAAGGATGCGTTTATGTTCAGGAGGGGAATATTGAACGCAGACATCCCAGCACCTCGTTGTGTGTCTTTAGGATGTTTTGTTGGACGCTCTTATAACATTTAGCCATTTTGAATGCCTGTGAAAAAGCTTGAAAACTTGGTTTATTTATGCTTATGCAAATATATTAATGCACTGTCTTATGCAAATACATTTATTTATATAAATACATTTATTTATAAAATCATTTATGAATTTGGGAAACCCTTTCCAACTTGTTTAGAGAGTTGCACGGCAGCCCCTGAAATATATATTTCTTATATCACAATATCACAGCCTGATATTGCAGACTCCCAATGGAAACGTGCCATTGGAGACTTGCAGTGGTTAAAAAGAAGCTAGGAAAATCACACTGCGGTAATTACGGGACTCTACTAGTTAATTCTTCAGTCCCTGTCCTAGGAGTGTGTGTTTCTTCAGGAAAAATTTATTTCCTTTTTCAGACTGGCTACACTCTACCTAGCATTTCATTAGTGTAACAGTTTCTATTTTGAAATAAAAAAGAGGGTTTCCGGGCTTCCCTTGTGGCTCAGTGGATAAGAACCCGTCTGCCAATGCAGGAGACACAGGTTCGATCCCTGAACCAGGAAGATCCCTTATACCACAGAGCAGCTAAACCCACACATCAACAAAGACCCATCACAGCCAAAAATAAATAAATAAAAGTTTTAAAAAAAAAAAAAAGAGGGTTTCCCTTCTTAGATGTGTGTTTTACTTTTTTGGGTTTTTTTGTTTGTTTGTTTGTTTTTAATTTCTCTGTAGTTCAAATTATTTTACAGAGAGTTGTTAAAAGTAACCAATTTAGTTAAAGTGCACATGTTTAAGTTCAGGTTTCTGTTATTCCATACTTGTCTTTAAATGTCTGCTTCTTAGCATTATATACTCCCTTTCATTTTATTGAATATTAAAAAAAAATTAAAAAACATAGGCAGGCATCTGTTTCCCTTAGATAGAGCCCTAAGGTTTTTCCTGTAACTGACCACAAAAGCAGCCCAGGTAGGAGCAGGGGCAGATGTGGGCAGAGCGGACACCGAGTTAGAGGATGAAGGATGCGTTTATGTTCAGGAGGGGAATATTGAACGCAGACATCCCAGCACCTCGTTGTGTGTCTTTAGGATGTTTTGTTGGACGCTCTTATAACATTTAGCCATTTTGAATGCCTGTGAAAAAGCTTGAAAACTTGGTTTATTTATGCTTATGCAAATATATTAATGCACTGTCTTATGCAAATACATTTATTTATATAAATACATTTATGAATGATTTGGCCTACTGCATGCAAGAGAAGGAACTGACATCTTTAACTGGATGGAGACTTGGAACCATTTCCAACTTGTTTAGAGAGTTGCACGGCAGCATGCAACAGAAGTTTGGTTTTGTTTTGTTTTTTTAAAGTGGAGATGTTGTACTTATATTAAGCAGGCTACAGAGTTTATACCAGCATCTTGCTGGACAGGGTGGATAGGGTGATGTGGGAGCTAGGAAAATGACTCATGTGCTTCTGGCCTGGAAAACTAGAAGAATAACTGTGTCACTCACTGAACTGTGATATGGAGCAGGGGGGCTCAGGAGGAGAGGCTATAGGAGGTTGTGGAAATGGCAAGATCAAGTGATTTTGGGTAATTAGAAATATAGAACTGATAAAGATGAACAAAGGTTTGGGGGTCATTTGGTCGATTTGAGAGTCAGTGGGTTCCTTGGGTACGTGCATAGCATTTTGCTCCCTATTGCCAGTTTATTATAAAGCAGACAGCTCAGGAGCAGCCAAACGGGAGACTGTGTAGGGCAGAGGGTGCTGGTGTGGGTGCCACCCTGCCAGCACCTGGATGTGTTCACAACCCGGAAACTAGGTGTGATTATCGTTAAGTATCATTGTATGGGTAAGATTGATTAAATCACTGCCAACGATGGTTAGCCCAATCTCTAGCTCCTTTCCCCTTTCCAGAGGTTGCGGGGTGGGGTGGGACGGAAAGTTCCAACCTTCCTGTCGTGTTTTTCTGGTAACTAGCCCGCATCCTGAAGCTGTCCAGGAGCCCAACCACGAGTGGCCTCGTCAGAACAACAGACATTCCTATCACCCAGGAGATTCCAAGGGAGTTAGGAACTCTGTGTCAGGAACTAGAGACAAAGACCAAACACACACACACACACACACACACACACACACACACACACACAGAGACGTATTTATTTATATATTTTTGGCTGCACTGGGTCTTCATTGTTTTTCAAGGGCTTTTTTGGGAGTGAGCGGCAACTATGTTTCCTTGTGGTGAGTGGCCTTCTTATCGAGGTGACTACTTTTGTTGCGGAGCACAGGCTGTAGGTAAGTGGGTTTCAGTCATTGCACTATGCAGGCTTAATAATTGCTCCCAGGCTTTAGGGCAGGGGTTCAATTGTTGTGGCGCATGGGCTTAGTTGCTCTGAGGCATGTGGAATCTTCCCAGACTAGGGATTGAACCTATATCTCCTGCTTTGGCAGGCAGATTCCTATTCACTATACCACCAGGAAAGTCCTATATGTATGTTTCAATTACATTATAGTTATCCATGTAGAAAAAATAGAGGATTTGCTGTCTACCTTATGCCACAAGTAAGTATCAGTTAAATATGGATTAAGGATTAAAATATCAAAACCTATCTTCTTTTATGTAGAAAATATAGATGATTATCTTTCAGGTATAGAAGTAAGGAAAGATTTAAAATACAGGACACCAAAAAAACCCACCAAAGTGGAGTATACAAGAAAAGACTGATACATATATATCAGTATATATATGTATATATGTGTGTGTATATATTTTTTATTTATTTATTTGGCTGCACCAAACGGCTTGTGGGATCTTACTTCCCTGACCAGAGACTGAACTCATGGCCTCAACAGTGAAAGCAAGGGAAACCAGTGGACTGCCAGGAAATTTCCAAGACTGTTACATTTCTTTCTTTCTTTCTTTTTTTTTTTTTTTTTAATATTTATTTATTTGACTGTGTTGGGTCTTAGTTGCAGTACGTGGAATCTAGCTCCCTGACCAGGGCTCGAACCTAGGCCTCCTGCATTAGAAGCCAGGAGTCTTAGCCACTGGGCCACCAGAGAAGTCCCCAAGACTGTTATATTTCTGATGGGTGACTTTTGTTCATCAGAAAGTACTTGAGTGTCCATATCTCAATTTCTAATACTGTTCTCCAGCGAAAGGACCAGGGCACCTTGGGGAAGTGCTGTTTCTAGGGTTGGGGCCCTAGAAAATACACAAGATGAGCCTGAAGCATCCTGTAGTGCCAGAAAGTAAAGTGCTCAAAAAATAAATAAATACATACAAAGGAGGGGAAGAGAAATGCGTTAAAAGGACACAGTGGCCAAACTGAAAGAGTGCACAGTGTCAAAAGCTAGAATAATTGGAGAAAGAAAGCAATAGTGTTGGATTTGAACCCAAAGTATAAAATAAGTATCCAGGAATCCATAGTGATTTAAATAAATGAATAGATAAGTATATGAGAGAGAAGAGACAAAACTTCTGTACAGAAAAAATCCTAAATAACTTATGAGGGTGCTTCTCCCTCTGGGAGGCAGAGCTTAACTTCATACCTCTTGCGCGTGGTGTGCTTAGGGACTGTCTCTCAAAGGACGTGCTGATAGAAAGTTTTGAAGAGCACAGGAGAGGGGCATCTGACACTCCCACCAGTGCTGAAGTATCAGTTAAATATGGATTAAGGATTAAAATATCAAAACCTATCTTCTTTTATGTAGAAAATATAGATGATTATCTTTCAGGTATAGAAGTAAGGAAAGATTTAAAATACAGGACACCAAAAAAACCCACCAAAGTGGAGTATACAAGAAAAGACTGATACATATATATCAGTATATATATGTATATATGTGTGTGTATATATTTTTTATTTATTTATTTGGCTGCACCAAACGGCTTGTGGGATCTTACTTCCCTGACCAGAGACTGAACTCATGGCCTCAACAGTGAAAGCAAGGGAAACCAGTGGACTGCCAGGAAATTTCCAAGACTGTTACATTTCTTTCTTTCTTTCTTTTTTTTTTTTTTTTTAATATTTATTTATTTGACTGTGTTGGGTCTTAGTTGCAGTACGTGGAATCTAGCTCCCTGACCAGGGCTCGAACCTAGGCCTCCTGCATTAGAAGCCAGGAGTCTTAGCCACTGGGCCACCAGAGAAGTCCCCAAGACTGTTATATTTCTGATGGGTGACTTTTGTTCATCAGAAAGTACTTGAGTGTCCATATCTCAATTTCTAATACTGTTCTCCAGCGAAAGGACCAGGGCACCTTGGGGAAGTGCTGTTTCTAGGGTTGGGGCCCTAGAAAATACACAAGATGAGCCTGAAGCATCCTGTAGTGCCAGAAAGTAAAGTGCTCAAAAAATAAATAAATACATACAAAGGAGGGGAAGAGAAATGCGTTAAAAGGACACAGTGGCCAAACTGAAAGAGTGCACAGTGTCAAAAGCTAGAATAATTGGAGAAAGAAAGCAATAGTGTTGGATTTGAACCCAAAGTATAAAATAAGTATCCAGGAATCCATAGTGATTTAAATAAATGAATAGATAAGTATATGAGAGAGAAGAGACAAAACTTCTGTACAGAAAAAATCCTAAATAACTTATGAGGGTGCTTCTCCCTCTGGGAGGCAGAGCTTAACTTCATACCTCTTGCGCGTGGTGTGCTTAGGGACTGTCTCTCAAAGGACGTGCTGATAGAAAGTTTTGAAGAGCACAGGAGAGGGGCATCTGACACTCCCACCAGTACTGCGTGACAGGGCTGCAAGCAGGGCTCCTGTGGGAGAACCCCGGTGACCCTTTAAAGATTCTTTTAATGTCTTAATACCACCTAGCCTTCCGAAGAGATTAATACTCATCTCTGATCAGCTGAATATCTCATTTCATCTATCCAGGAGTGGGAGGATCCCCTGGAGAAGGGGAAACACACTCCAGTATTCTTGCATGGAGATTCGAAGGGACAGAGGATCCTGGAGGGCTACAGTTGACAGGGCCACAAAGGGTCAAACATGACCTAGCGACTGAGCACACGTCCAAGAGAAATATGTTAGAAGTACTTCTCTATTTCTTCCATAAATTGATCTGCTGTATCTCTGGTGAGACTATTCTCTTTTGACACTTGAGTTGCATTAGAGATAACGGCTTACTGCAGTGTTACTCAGTTTATTCGAGTATGAGATACTTTTCAGACAGTGCATTCATTTTTCTTATCCCCCCCACCCCCACATTCCTCACCCTTTACTAAGAACTCTGACAACTTTCAGCAACCAGTGTCCCTCCTGCCGGATTTGTAATAACGAATAATAAATATTCCAGCACCACTTCTTCTAGTAACAGCTGCCACATGGCCGCTTTGGTTGGGGTCACACTCCTCTGCTTTCGTCTTGGTGGCACTTTCACTTCCAAGTGCTCAGTTCCTTAACTTCAGCCACCACCCATTTTTCTTTCTTTTTTTTTGATAGGTAAGAAATGGATTTATTCAGATTCAGAGAAAGCACACTCCACAGACAGTGTGGGCCATGGCAGAGCAAAATTCAGTGGCCTCCAATTTTCAAATGGCAAAACTCTTCAAGGCTGATGGGTAGTGTGGAGGCTCTGCCTCGAAAGTAACTGATTTTTTTCTGGGTCTTTGTAATTATGCCTTCAGCTTTGGCAGTGTTGCAGAGCCTGTTGGACAGTCTCCTAAGCTTCTGACTATCCTCCCAGCTTTTCTCTGTCTTTGGAAATCCTTTTATTTTTACATATTGAGGGGGAAAATGTCCATATCTTTGGCTAAAAGGGGACTGTCTCTCAAAGGACGTGCTGATAGAAAGTTTTGAAGAGCACAGGAGGCATCTGACACTCCCACCAGTACTGCGTGACAGGGCTGCAAGCAGGGCTCCTGTGGGAGAACCCCGGTGACCCTTTAAAGATTCTTTTAATGTCTTAATACCACCTAGCCTTCCGAAGAGATTAATACTCATCTCTGATCAGCTGAATATCTCATTTCATCTATCCAGGAGTGGGAGGATCCCCTGGAGAAGGGGAAACACACTCCAGTATTCTTGCATGGAGATTCGAAGGGACAGAGGATCCTGGAGGGCTACAGTTGACAGGGCCACAAAGGGTCAAACATGACCTAGCGACTGAGCACACGTCCAAGAGAAATATGTTAGAAGTACTTCTCTATTTCTTCCATAAATTGATCTGCTGTATCTCTGGTGAGACTATTCTCTTTTGACACTTGAGTTGCATTAGAGATAACGGCTTACTGCAGTGTTACTCAGTTTATTCGAGTATGAGATACTTTTCAGACAGTGCATTCATTTTTCTTATCCCCCCCACCCCCACATTCCTCACCCTTTACTAAGAACTCTGACAACTTTCAGCAACCAGTGTCCCTCCTGCCGGATTTGTAATAACGAATAATAAATATTCCAGCACCACTTCTTCTAGTAACAGCTGCCACATGGCCGCTTTGGTTGGGGTCACACTCCTCTGCTTTCGTCTTGGTGGCACTTTCACTTCCAAGTGCTCAGTTCCTTAACTTCAGCCACCACCCATTTTTCTTTCTTTTTTTTTGATAGGTAAGAAATGGATTTATTCAGATTCAGAGAAAGCACACTCCACAGACAGTGTGGGCCATGGCAGAGCAAAATTCAGTGGCCTCCAATTTTCAAATGGCAAAACTCTTCAAGGCTGATGGGTAGTGTGGAGGCTCTGCCTCGAAAGTAACTGATTTTTTTCTGGGTCTTTGTAATTATGCCTTCAGCTTTGGCAGTGTTGCAGAGCCTGTTGGACAGTCTCCTAAGCTTCTGACTATCCTCCCAGCTTTTCTCTGTCTTTGGAAATCCTTTTATTTTTACATATTGAGGGGGAAAATGTCCATATCTTTGGCTAGCATCAAGTAATCCTTGCCTGTCGTGAAACATGTGACATGAATTTTTCAACAGGGAATTAGAAAGGAACTTTCTGTGTACACTTGGCCCTCTGGACCTAAGGGCCCCACCCCCATCTGCCCTTAAGAGTATAAAGTCCCAAAGACTTTAATGGCCTCATTATTTGTCCTTATTGGCCTCTGGACTCTTGAACTACTTTTTTCTTTGCTTCTCTTTTTTTTTTTTAAAGATTTATTTATTTATTTTGGTGGTGGGGAGTCAGGGAGTGGGGAGGGAGAGGCTGGCTACTTCTATTGGTCTTCCATTTCTCTATTTTCATCCATCTTTGTTCTTTGGCCCATGTGGGCCTCCTATCGCGGTGGCCTCTGTTGTCGCAGAGCGCTGGCTCTGGGCATATGCGCTCCAGAGCTCCAGCTTGGTAATTGGACACATGAGTCCAGCCGCTCCGCGGCACGTAGGATCTTCCCAGGCCAGGGTTCGAACCGGCGCCCCTTGCGCTGCAAAGCAGTGTCCTTACCCACTGGACCACCAGGGGAAGCCCCTCTTTGCTTCCCTTGAAGGCTAAATTCTTCTTGAACAAATTATATTCTGTGGTAAATATTAAGTTTTCTATTTAGCAACATAGGTCGGAGGATCCCTAGCCACTTTTAGCCCTTTCTCTCCTGTTTGGCCCTGTTGTTTTTTTGTCTTCTCCTTCACTCAGATTTATTACTTTGTTTTATTTGGTTGAACAGTTACAAGTCTTGGTTTACTTTCTTGCATAAACAGCTTAATCTTGATACAATACAGTGTTGTTTAAATTCCTTTTCACTTTTACCCCTTTATCCTCACCTGCTGTGTTTTTCCTGCATTTTATTTTCTTTTAATTAAAATTTTTTAAATACAGTTTTAAAGGTTCCTGTCTACAGTGATTATCAAATATTGGCTCTGTTTCCTGTGTCTACACCGTTGAGCCTGTCTTACACCCAGTTGTACCTCCTGCTCCCTCACGCCTATGGAACACGCCCCCCTATTTGTTCTCTGTATCTGAATGCTTCTTTTTTGTTGTATTTTCAGATTCTTGTGTTTTTTAGATTCCAAATGTCAATGATATCATACAGTATTTGTCTTTGTCTGACTTATTTCACTTAGCATAATGCCCTGGAAGTCCATCTTGTTACTGCAAATGGCAAAATTTACTTCTTTCTTATGGCTGAGTAGTAGTCCATATGTTATCCACACACACACTACACTGTCTTTATCCATTCATCTATTGAAGGACACTTAGGATATTGTTGAAGGATATCTTTGCAATTGTAAATGCTGTTGGGAACATCAAGGTGCATGATTCTTTTCAAATACATGCTACTTTTGTTGAGTTGCTTCTAAGAAGGAAAATATTTGGGTTTTAATGATAATGGCTCATCCACTTATTTCCCACACACTTATAAAGTGCCTGTGTTTGAGCAGGCAGATCCATCAACAACTAGCACAAGGCCCCTGACACTTGTCTAGAAGTGTGGACACTCAGACAAGGAAAGGTAATCAACAAATAGAATGTGCATTGTAGAAGAGATAAGGGCCCAGTGGATGGGAAGTAATCCTTGCAGGGGAGCTGAGAAAAGCTATCATGTGAGCTAGGTGGGAAAGGAAGGGCAAAACACATAGGGAACGGCACGCACAAGGATGCTGAGGCCTCGCAACGCCAGATATGCGGAGTACTAACAGGTGTTTGAAGGCTGATGTTGCTGGAGGGTGGTCCCTGTGGCAGGTGTGGTGGGTGATAAACTTGGGGAGGTAAGTTGTTAGCTTCTTTACTGAGTGCAGGGGGAACTGGCTTCATCTTTCTGGAGCCTTGGGGGACTGAGTCATATACTGTATGTATGTATGTATGTATGGGGTGTTACGATGGAACATCTCAAAGAGAGTGTCTTACCCCACAGTTCTTAACTTTGAGCTTTCTTGCTGATGATAAATTCTGTTCAGAGGCCCTTGTTGGCACTTATTTGGCATATGGCCGTGGCACCTTGGACTTCTTATCATCATCGAGCATAGGTCTGAATTCCAGCCTGAACCGCTGGCCTGGGGTGGGGGATGGGGATGGATCTGTTGTGAAGAAGGGAAGGGGAATGAAAGAGAGAGGATGACCCTTTTCCTCTCTTGGCTCTTCTTTGGTACCTCTTCTGTTTCTTCAGATCTTGGCTTCTGTTTCCTTCCAAATACACAGCTATCTTGGCTTCCAGCCCAGGTGGGAGAGGGAGAAAGAACTTACTTTCTTCAGCTCCCCTCTGAAAATAACCCGGCTGGCGCTGCTCAGGAACTTCTTGTTCCTGCGAGTGCTGGCACCTCATGGTGTTGATGTCCGGGAGTCTCTGCTGTGAATCTCGGTCTCACTCAATCCATGCCCTCTGTCGGGGGGAGAAGTTGGGTGGTCTTCAAGGTCTCTGCAATACTTCGCAGTACTTTGGCCACCTGATGCAAAGAGCTGATTTATTGGAAAAGACCCTGATGTTGGGAAAGAGTGAAGGCGCAAGAAGGGACTGACAGAGGATGAGATGGTTGGTTGGCATCACTGACTCAATGGACGTGAGTTTGAGCTAGGTGGGAAGCAAAACACATAGGGAACGGTCACGCAAAAAAGTGCATTGTAGAAGAGATAAGGGCCCAGTGGATGGGAAGTAATCCTTGCAGGGGAGCTGAGAAAAGCTATCATGTGAGCTAGGTGGGAAAGGAAGGGCAAAACACATAGGGAAGCACGCACAAGGATGCTGAGGCCTCGCAACGCCAGATATGGAGTACTAACAGGTGTTTGAAGGCTGATGTTGCTGGAGGGTGGTCCCTGTGGCAGGTGTGGTGGGTGATAAACTTGGGGAGGTAAGTTGTTAGCTTCTTTACTGAGTGCAGGGGGAACTGGCTTCATCTTTCTGGAGCCTTGGGGGACTGAGTCATATACTGTATGTATGTATGTATGTATGGGGTGTTACGATGGAACATCTCAAAGAGAGTGTCTTACCCCACAGTTCTTAACTTTGAGCTTTCTTGCTGATGATAAATTCTGTTCAGAGGCCCTTGTTGGCACTTATTTGGCATATGGCCGTGGCACCTTGGACTTCTTATCATCATCGAGCATAGGTCTGAATTCCAGCCTGAACCGCTGGCCTGGGGTGGGGGATGGGGATGGATCTGTTGTGAAGAAGGGAAGGGGAATGAAAGAGAGAGGATGACCCTTTTCCTCTCTTGGCTCTTCTTTGGTACCTCTTCTGTTTCTTCAGATCTTGGCTTCTGTTTCCTTCCAAATACACAGCTATCTTGGCTTCCAGCCCAGGTGGGAGAGGGAGAAAGAACTTACTTTCTTCAGCTCCCCTCTGAAAATAACCCGGCTGGCGCTGCTCAGGAACTTCTTGTTCCTGCGAGTGCTGGCACCTCATGGTGTTGATGTCCGGGAGTCTCTGCTGTGAATCTCGGTCTCACTCAATCCATGCCCTCTGTCGGGGGGAGAAGTTGGGTGGTCTTCAAGGTCTCTGCAATACTTCGCAGTACTTTGGCCACCTGATGCAAAGAGCTGATTTATTGGAAAAGACCCTGATGTTGGGAAAGAGTGAAGGCGCAAGAAGGGACTGACAGAGGATGAGATGGTTGGTTGGCATCACTGACTCAATGGACGTGAGTTTGAGCAAACTCAGGGAGACAGTGAAAGACAGGGAAATCTGGCATGCTGCAGTTCATGGGGTTGCAAAGAATCAGATACAACTGACTGATGGAACATTAACAAGGCCTCTGCAGTTCCAGCTGCCTCCAAGGCCTAGTATGGTGAAGGGGAGGTAAGGGAACCTTGGCACCCAGAGGCTACTCTGGGAGGCCCTGCAACAAGGGGAAGAGTCTGGCCGTGGCATCTGATTTGTTGAGATGGTGAATGCTTCTGTCTGAGGCCTGGCCCCCTGCATGCTGTCAGCTCCAAGGTTAGCCATCACTTTCTGTGTTTTTTTTTTTTTTTTTTTTTAAAAACCTTTTGTTGGGGCTTCCCTTGTGGCTCAGTGGATAAGAACCCGTCTGCCGATGCAGGAGACACAGGTTCAATCCCTGATCTGGGAAGATCCCACATACCACAGAGCAGCTAAACCCACACATCAACAAAGACCCAGCACAGCCAAAAATAAATAAATAAAAAAAGTTAAAAAAAAAAAAAAAACAACCTTTTGTTGGGCTTCCCTTGTGGCTCAGTGGATAAGAACCCGTCTGCCAATGCAGGAGACACTGGTTCGATCCCTGATCCGGGAAGATCCCACATACCACAGAGCAGCTAAACGCACACAACAGCAAAGACCCAGCACAGCCAAAAATAAAAAAAAACCTTTTGTTTATTTATTTTTGGCTGTGCTGGGTCTTTGTTTTTTTTTTTTTTTTTTTTTTTTAAAGATTTATTTATTTATTTTTGGGTGGGGGTCGGGTTGGGGAGGGAGGGAAGCGGGCGGGCCACTTCTATTGGTCTTTCTCTATTTTCATCCGTCTTTGTTCCCTGGCTCCCATGGGCCTCCCATCGCAGTGGGGTCTGTCGTCGCAGAGCGCCGGCTCTGGGCGCATGCGCGCCAGAGCTCCGGCTCGGTAATTGGACACATGGGTCCAGCCGTTCCGCGGCACATGGGGTCTTCCCCGGCTAGGGAGGCTAGGGATCGAACCGACGCCCCTTGCACTGCAAGGTGGTGTCCTTACCCACTGGACCACCAGGGGAAGCCCTGGGTCTTTGTTGATGTGTGGGTTTAGCTGCACTGTGGTATGTGGAATCTTCCCAGATCAGGGACCGAACCCGTGTGTCCCGCATTGGCAGACGGGTTCTTATCCACTGAGCCACAAGAGAAGCCCTAGCCATCACTTTCTTCTGGATGTCAGATTCCTAGCTGCCGGACATCCTGACGCCATAAAGTGGGGGCTGAGGCGTGTAAGATGGGGAATGTCAGCAATTCTGTCCAAACAGATTCATCGTAAAGTATCATAGAGGAGATCAGATTAGGGTTAACTCACTAAAGTTAATGAAGCACAGTATTGGAGTGAGGGGCTACCTCTGAGGTAAGGCCAAAGGGGGCTTGGCACCCAGAGGCTACTCTGGGAGGCCCTGCAACAAGGGGAAGAGTCTGGCCGTGGCATCTGATTTGTTGAGATGGTGAATGCTTCTGTCTGAGGCCTGGCCCCCTGCATGCTGTCAGCTCCAAGGTTAGCCATCACTTTCTGTGTTTTTTTTTTTTTTTTTTTTTAAAAACCTTTTGTTGGGGCTTCCCTTGTGGCTCAGTGGATAAGAACCCGTCTGCCGATGCAGGAGACACAGGTTCAATCCCTGATCTGGGAAGATCCCACATACCACAGAGCAGCTAAACCCACACATCAACAAAGACCCAGCACAGCCAAAAATAAATAAATAAAAAAAGTTAAAAAAAAAAAAAAACAACCTTTTGTTGGGCTTCCCTTGTGGCTCAGTGGATAAGAACCCGTCTGCCAATGCAGGAGACACTGGTTCGATCCCTGATCCGGGAAGATCCCACATACCACAGAGCAGCTAAACGCACACAACAGCAAAGACCCAGCACAGCCAAAAATAAAAAAAAACCTTTTGTTTATTTATTTTTGGCTGTGCTGGGTCTTTTTTTTTTTTTTTTTTTTTTTAAGATTTATTTATTTATTTTGGGGGGGGGTCTGGTTGGGGGGGGAGGGGGGCGGGCGGGCCACTTCTATTGGTCTTTCTCTATTTTCATCCGTCTTTGTTCCCTGGCTCCCATGGGCCTCCCATCGCAGTGGGGTCTGTCGTCGCAGAGCGCCGGCTCTGGGCGCATGCGCGCCAGAGCTCCGGCTCGGTAATTGGACACATGGGTCCAGCCGTTCCGCGGCACATGGGGTCTTCCCCGGCTAGGGAGGCTAGGGATCGAACCGACGCCCCTTGCACTGCAAGGTGGTGTCCTTACCCACTGGACCACCAGGGGAAGCCCTGGGTCTTTGTTGATGTGTGGGTTTAGCTGCACTGTGGTATGTGGAATCTTCCCAGATCAGGGACCGAACCCGTGTGTCCCGCATTGGCAGACGGGTTCTTATCCACTGAGCCACAAGAGAAGCCCTAGCCATCACTTTCTTCTGGATGTCAGATTCCTAGCTGCCGGACATCCTGACGCCATAAAGTGGGGGCTGAGGCGTGTAAGATGGGGAATGTCAGCAATTCTGTCCAAACAGATTCATCGTAAAGTATCATAGAGGAGATCAGATTAGGGTTAACTCACTAAAGTTAATGAAGCACAGTATTGGAGTGAGCACTCAGTAAATAGTTACTGCATGATGAAGTAATTGAACTGAACTCAGGATATCCTGAAAGTCGGAGTAAGCCCTGTGGAGGAACGGAGGTCCAGTCAAGTCGCGGAGGCCTTAGAAGACAAGGCCCGGTGGGTGAAAGGGCTGAGTTGAGTTTGGTTGACTTGAGAGTTCAAGTGGCCATAGCAAGTTCGAAAGACCAGGCAGCAGTCAGAGGCCTGGGCGAGGGCAAATAGAGGATGAGGACCCCGCTGTTCACAAGCCTTCGGAGTGGGCGGAGTGGCCTCGGAAACCCCGCAATTCTGGAAATCCCTTTTAGCCCAGTTCTAGTTTCCGGCGGCGACGGGAGGGACCAGCGGGGGGCCCAGAGCGGTACAGATCACAGCCTCCGCCCACCTAAAGGTGGCTCGGTGCTCAGCTTTCTGAGTGTCGGAACAGTGGGGTTAGACGGTTCTAGGTGAATTAGGTCTGAGGAATTGAACCGGGCAGCCATCGTAGTTGAGTTCCCAGCATTACTCCCTCGGCCGCCGCCCACTCTTTAAACCCTGGAAGAGCGACCGAGAGGTTCCCCTTTAAGGGACCGAAGGAGGCGGGGCGGGGCGGGGCGGGGCGGGGCGGGGCTCCCCTCCCCTCCCCAGACCCTGGGGCTGCGCCGGCCGAGCCGCAGACTTGGTCGCCGAAGCTAGCGAGGAGTCAGAAACCCGGGAGGCTGTTCTGGGCAGCGGTCCGGGCAGGTGTCCAGCCATCAGCTGACCGAGGCTGCGTCGTGTCTCCGGTTCCGCAGGCACCATGAGCCAGGACACCGAGGTGGACATGAAGGAAGTGGAACTGAACGAACTGGAACCCGAGAAGCAGCCGATGAACGCGGCGTCGGGGGCGGCTATGGCCGTGGTCGTGGCGGGCGGCACAGAGAAGAACGGTTTGGTGAAGATCAAGGTGGCCGACGACGAGGCGGACGCGGCGGCCGAGGCCAAGTTCACGGGCCTGTCTAAAGAGGAGCTGCTGAAGGTGGCGGGCAGCCCCGGCTGGGTACGGACCCGCTGGGCGCTGCTGCTGCTCTTCTGGCTGGGCTGGCTGGGGGCATGGGGGTGGCTACCAGTGAGCACTCAGTAAATAGTTACTGCATGATGAAGTAATTGAACTGAACTCAGGATATCCTGAAAGTCGGAGTAAGCCCTGTGGAGGAACGGAGGTCCAGTCAAGTCGCGGAGGCCTTAGAAGACAAGGCCCGGTGGGTGAAAGGGCTGAGTTGAGTTTGGTTGACTTGAGAGTTCAAGTGGCCATAGCAAGTTCGAAAGACCAGGCAGCAGTCAGAGGCCTGGGCGAGGGCAAATAGAGGATGAGGACCCCGCTGTTCACAAGCCTTCGGAGTGGGCGGAGTGGCCTCGGAAACCCCGCAATTCTGGAAATCCCTTTTAGCCCAGTTCTAGTTTCCGGCGGCGACGGGAGGGACCAGCGGGGGGCCCAGAGCGGTACAGATCACAGCCTCCGCCCACCTAAAGGTGGCTCGGTGCTCAGCTTTCTGAGTGTCGGAACAGTGGGGTTAGACGGTTCTAGGTGAATTAGGTCTGAGGAATTGAACCGGGCAGCCATCGTAGTTGAGTTCCCAGCATTACTCCCTCGGCCGCCGCCCACTCTTTAAACCCTGGAAGAGCGACCGAGAGGTTCCCCTTTAAGGGACCGAAGGAGGCGGGGCGGGGCGGGGCGGGGCGGGGCGGGGCTCCCCTCCCCTCCCCAGACCCTGGGGCTGCGCCGGCCGAGCCGCAGACTTGGTCGCCGAAGCTAGCGAGGAGTCAGAAACCCGGGAGGCTGTTCTGGGCAGCGGTCCGGGCAGGTGTCCAGCCATCAGCTGACCGAGGCTGCGTCGTGTCTCCGGTTCCGCAGGCACCATGAGCCAGGACACCGAGGTGGACATGAAGGAAGTGGAACTGAACGAACTGGAACCCGAGAAGCAGCCGATGAACGCGGCGTCGGGGGCGGCTATGGCCGTGGTCGTGGCGGGCGGCACAGAGAAGAACGGTTTGGTGAAGATCAAGGTGGCCGACGACGAGGCGGACGCGGCGGCCGAGGCCAAGTTCACGGGCCTGTCTAAAGAGGAGCTGCTGAAGGTGGCGGGCAGCCCCGGCTGGGTACGGACCCGCTGGGCGCTGCTGCTGCTCTTCTGGCTGGGCTGGCTGGGCATGCTGGCCGGCGCCGTGGTCATCATCGTGCGGGCGCCGCGATGCCGCGAGCTACCGGAGCAGAGATGGTGGCACAAGGGCGCCCTCTACCGCGCTGGAGACCTTCGGGCCTTCCTGGGCCGCGACGCGGGCAACCTCGCGGGTGAGTCGGGGCGCCCACCTCCCACCCCACGGGACCCTGCTGTTACTGCTCGCCAACTGACGGACTCAGACGGCGCTCTGCCCTACTGGGTGCCGGCGCCCTCCTCGTTTTCCTTGAAGGCGGCCGCCCCCCTACCTCTTTGTGAGGGTGGCTGACTCAGCGTCCTCCCTCCCCGTCTCGGCGCCAGCAGCCTGTTTCTGAAGCAACGGGCCAGTCGCCTTACATCAGCGTCTCACTCTCGTGACCCAGCTTCACGCCCCCACGCTGGGTCCTGGGGGGAAAGGGAGCGGTCGGGGCCGGGGCGGGGCCTCCCTGTAACTCCTGCTTCTCCATTTCAGGCCTGAAGGAGCGGCTGGATTACTTGAGCACCCTGAAGGTGAAGGGTTTTGTGTTGGGCCCAATTCATAAGAACCAGAAGGATGACCTCACAGAGACCAACCTGGAACAGATCGACCCCACTTTTGGCTCCAAGGAAGATTTTGAGAGCCTCCTGCAGTCGGCCAGGAAAAAGAGTGGGTGTCCTAGAGCTGGCAGAGAAATAGCTAGAACGGACTTGGGCTTCTGGCCAGGGGAAAGGCAGGGTGGGATTTCTGTCTGGCTAATTGCTGACTGGCTCAGTTTTCCTGGGGCAGGTACAGGGCGGTTTGTTAGGCTTCAGCCTAAAATGGATTTGCCAAGAGGTTCAGAGACTTTGTGTACTTGGATGTGCGATTCTTTAGCTTCTGAGCTTCAGTGCCCTTATTTGCAAAATGTAGGCTTTTGATAAATCACTGGTTTTAAAACTTGTAAAAGAGTAGGTCCTTTTGGGGAAAACAAAAAGTCCAAGTAAAATCTCCTCTTCGAAGAGTTCACTTTGAGGAGGAGGGGCCCAAGGCCTCACAGCACAGCCTTCTGGTTACACTGCTCCTTCCAGTTCCCCTCATCCCGCCTACCCCCACTTGCTTTTGTCTTTGTTTCATTGGAGCGAGTTATGCCAGGGTTCACCTCTGAAGTTTTTGTACCTGTACATAGGGTGTATTCTACCAACTTGTATTTGTTGATTCCTTGCTTTCCCCTCTTCCCAAAGCCTTTCTATCAATTGCCTCTTCCTCCTTTGTTCTAGGCATGCGGGTCATCCTGGACCTCACTCCCAACTACAAGGGCCAGAACCCTTGGTTTCAGTCCACTCAGATTGACACCGTGGCCACCAAAATGAAAGTAAGTGTGTTGGTGCTGGTGGCAGGTGGGAGCCGGATGCTGGGGCTGTTGGGTCCTTTTGCAGTGAGCTCTCCAGGCAGGCCCGCTCCTCCCACAGGCGCAGGCTTTTTGTTTGTGCCTTTTCAGACTGCTTATTTTCCTTGGTTCCCTGCCTCCTGAGGTGACAGTGCCTGGAAGGGAATTTCTCAGATGTGAGTTTTCTTCCTTTTGGGAGAGGAAGCTCTTCCTCTGTGGGAATCCTGTCCTGTCTGGTTTCCCATTTCCTATTGGATGTGTTTTGGAAGGGAGCCCAGTCTGAAATTGTCAGCATCGGGGTCTTCCTACGTGTCTGGGAACATGCTATGCGATTAGTACTCTTACACTAATAGTATGAAATACTATTTCCATATACCTTCTGGAATCGTCTATATAACCAAACAGGGTCCCTACCCATATCCTGAGTCTGTAAGTGAGGAAGCTGAGGTTCAGAGGGGCTTTCCTATATCCTGGGATTGAATGTCCAAGCTAATCATATATCTCTAATCTGCCTTCTCTGGAAGCGCAGGCTCAGAGTGTACCTGCAGACTGGGAGTGGGGTTTTGAAAGTTGTGCCAACTCCTAATGCCTGGGTTCTAGGACATGAACCAGTTCAGAAGGGGTAGAACAAAAATGGAGAAAGACTCTGACCCTGTGCCGGCAGCCAGGATTCTGAGGCAGCAGCATTTCAGTTGGCCCTTCGGGTCATTTGGTTCATTCCTTACCACTTGCTGGAAAACTCTTTAAGAATTACTGAAGAGGGAATGTTTTCAGGTGTTAAGGCAGGAGGTACAGTAGCCTTGGATGATGGAGACTAGAGAGAGAGCACTTGGAGCAGAGAGAGAACCAGGCAACGGGGGTCTGCGTCACGTGCGGCAGTGCAGGGCTTCAGGCCTAGGCCTATTCTGCAGAGCTGGCTTCTCTTTTCAAACTGTTGGCTACACTGCCCTGGGGCTGTGCTTTGAATTGCATGCTTTTATCCTGAGTCTTGCTCTGAACTGGATCTTTTACTTATACCCTCCTTAGGCTCCGGGAAACAGAGGAGTAAGTACACTCCTTGGGATCTTGGTTAGCACTTTAGGTCCCTTCTCTGCTGCTCTCTGATTGTGGCCTTGCACATGCCTCCTTGCGCAGGGGCCATGCTAATCTTCTCTGTATCGTTCCAATTTTAGTATATGTGCTGCCGAAGCGAGCACTGCACATGCCTCCTTGCTTGTCTGACTCTGTTTCCTTATCTGTGAAATGAGTGTGTTAGCATTCTGCACATGCTAATAAGTGTTAAAGGAAGTTACACTTAGCTTCTAGGTCTTTTCTGTAGGTATCAGAAGTGAAGCTTTGTGATTCACCTCCAGGAGCAGAACTCTGTAACACTGAGAGGATCAGGGATAGGTTAGAATGGAAGGTGACTGAAGGTAAAGCTTGTAATAGAGGGAACTTCAAGGCGAATGATGCTCCTGAGGTCACAGGGCAGTGCGAGGTAGGCAAGATTTAGTGTGGGCTAGAGTCTTCGGAGCCTTTGCATCAGAGTGTTGATAGCTTTCCTCTTTACTTTTGCCTCCCTCCTGATAGGAAGCTCTGAGGTTTTGGCTGCAAGCCGGTGTGGATGGGTTCCAGGTCCGGGACGTGCAGAATCTGACAGTGAGTACCCTTCCCACATGAGAAGCAGAGCCCGGATTAGAACAGAAGCCCACAGCAGGACCTGACAGTGTTCCCTGCCTCATGACTCTGCTGTCTTCCTTCTAGAATGCGTCTTCATTCTTGGCTGAGTGGCAGAACATCACTAAAAGCGTCAGTGAAGATCGGTGGGTGCCAGACCTGGGCTTCCCCGACTCGGCTTCACTCTGGGAACCCCTCGGTGGAGTACAAGGCCCAGGACGTCGGCGGGGAGGGGGTTCATAGTTCAGAGAACCTTCTTCACCTCCATTCTTTTCTTGTCCTGTGCTAACCTCCACTCCTGCACTGCTCTGTGCAGACTCTTAATTGCAGGCACAGACTCCTCCGACCTTCAGCAGATCCAGAGCCTGCTCGGATCTACGAAGGACCTGTTGTTGACCAACTCTTACCTGTCACACTCCAGCTTAACTGCAAATCATACAAAGGTCCTGGTCACCACATATCAGAATGCCTTTGGCAGCAACTGGTGCAGCTGGAGTGTGAGTACCGCCGTGGCTGGAGAGGAGGCCGGAGGCCTTTGAAAGAGAGGGTGGTGGCAGGCGGAGGCAGACATGGGCCCTGAGGCTCACCAGCATGTCTGTCCCTGCAGGTGTCTCAGGCGGGGCTTCTGACCTCCTTCGTGGCACCCCGGCTCCTCCGGCTCTACCAGCTGCTGCTCTTTACCCTGCCAGGAACTCCAGTCTTCAACTATGGAGATGAGATTGGCCTAGAGGGGGCTGTCCTTCCTGGACAGGTAATGCCTGCTGCCTCTTCAGCCCACAGAGGCAGGCTGTGTTCACCCGTCACGGTGGACCTGTTGCTGGTGGCAGACAAGCACGAGCCTTGGGGAGGAAGGCTTGATTACTCGTCAGCCACTTGGCCGGTTGCTGTGTGGCCTTGGCAGGTTATTTTGCCTCTCCAATTCTTAATCATCTTTTCGGTGATACTGCATGTCTAAAAGAGTAATTACGACCAAAAAAAGGGGTATATTTTAAAATGCGATGCCTGGTCCCTGGTAGGAGTTCAGTACGGTAGCCTCCGCTCAGTCATACACCCATCCGCTGGCAACGGGGTGCTCTGCGAGGCTCTCTGTTCTCCAGGAACTCAGAGAGCTTTGTGGGGAGCCAGACGAGTCAGAGAAGTACACACAGCGAGTGCCACGGTGGGTGAGACCATGAAGGCACCTGTGTGGCTTTAGCCACAAGCTTGGAGGTCGATGCCTGAACCGATACTCACAAGCCCTGTGTGCGTGGGTGCTAAGTTGTTCCCATCATGTCTGACTCTTTGCAACCCTGTGGACTGTAGCCCATCAGACTTCTCTGTCCACAAGGATTCTCCAGGCAAGAATTCTGGAGTGGGTTGCCCTCCACTCCTGCACTGCTCTGTGCAGACTCTTAATTGCAGGCACAGACTCCTCCGACCTTCAGCAGATCCAGAGCCTGCTCGGATCTACGAAGGACCTGTTGTTGACCAACTCTTACCTGTCACACTCCAGCTTAACTGCAAATCATACAAAGGTCCTGGTCACCACATATCAGAATGCCTTTGGCAGCAACTGGTGCAGCTGGAGTGTGAGTACCGCCGTGGCTGGAGAGGAGGCCGGAGGCCTTTGAAAGAGAGGGTGGTGGCAGGCGGAGGCAGACATGGGCCCTGAGGCTCACCAGCATGTCTGTCCCTGCAGGTGTCTCAGGCGGGGCTTCTGACCTCCTTCGTGGCACCCGGCTCCTCCGGCTCTACCAGCTGCTGCTCTTTACCCTGCCAGGAACTCCAGTCTTCAACTATGGAGATGAGATTGGCCTAGAGGGGGCTGTCCTTCCTGGACAGGTAATGCCTGCTGCCTCTTCAGCCCACAGAGGCAGGCTGTGTTCACCCGTCACGGTGGACCTGTTGCTGGTGGCAGACAAGCACGAGCCTTGGGGAGGAAGGCTTGATTACTCGTCAGCCACTTGGCCGGTTGCTGTGTGGCCTTGGCAGGTTATTTTGCCTCTCCAATTCTTAATCATCTTTTCGGTGATACTGCATGTCTAAAAGAGTAATTACGACCAAAAAAAGGGGTATATTTTAAAATGCGATGCCTGGTCCCTGGTAGGAGTTCAGTACGGTAGCCTCCGCTCAGTCATACACCCATCCGCTGGCAACGGGGTGCTCTGCGAGGCTCTCTGTTCTCCAGGAACTCAGAGAGCTTTGTGGGGAGCCAGACGAGTCAGAGAAGTACACACAGCGAGTGCCACGGTGGGGTGAGACCATGAAGGCACCTGTGTGGCTTTAGCCACAAGCTTGGAGGTCGATGCCTGAACCGATACTCACAAGCCCTGTGTGCGTGGGTGCTAAGTTGTTCCCATCATGTCTGACTCTTTGCAACCCTGTGGACTGTAGCCCATCAGACTTCTCTGTCCACAAGGATTCTCCAGGCAAGAATTCTGGAGTGGGTTGCCCTCCAGGGGATCCTCTCCACCTATGGATCAAACCCACATCTCTTACGTCTCCTGCGTAGGCAGGTGGGTTCTTCACCACTAGCACCACCTGGGAAGCCCATGTATAAAACCCATCATTCGCTTATTCCACAAAACTTTGTGTAATTCCTGTGTGCCGTGCACAGAGGGTACAGCAGTGCACAGAAGAGCTGGCGGTCGTAAAATGATAGGAAGCACGTGTAATGAAGAGGCCGGGTGCTGATGTGTGCTTCACCAAAGAAAGCAGGGTGCAGGGCTTTGAGAGTAGGGGATGTGGTCGGTCTGGCGGTAGGAAGCCTGAAGGAGGCCCCTGAGCAGGGACCAGAGCACACAGAGGGGCTGGCCTGCAGGTGTCTGGGAGAAGGCCCTCTAGGCTGGGGGACAGGCCCCGAGGGTGGGGGAAGAGTTAGAGCAGCCAGGTCTTCTCTGAGTCCTGTTTTCCCTGTTTTTTAGCCTGTGAAGGCCCCTGCCATGCTGTGGGATGAATCCAGTTTTCCCAACAGCTCAGAGTCTACAAACATCTCCCTGACTGTGAAGGTACATGTTTTCCACGGGCAGGGTCTGATCAGCACAGCCGGGGGCAGGCTCTGGTAGGTTTTGTGCCCTGGGCGGCACTTGTCCCTGTCTGCTGTGTCTTTATCACTTTATCACCCTTTGCAGGGACAGAATGAGGACCCTGGCTCCCTCCTCTGCCTGTTCCGCCGGCTGAGTGATCAGCGGGGCAAGGAGCGCTCCCTGCTGCATGGAGACTTCTTTACGCTCTCCTCGGGGCCCGACATCTTCTCCTACATCCGCCAGTGGGACCAGAACGACCGTTTCCTGATAGTTCTCAACTGGGATCCAGGAACTCAGAGAGCTTTGTGGGGAGCCAGACGAGTCAGAGAAGTACACACAGCGAGTGCCACGGTGGGGTGAGACCATGAAGGCACCTGTGTGGCTTTAGCCACAAGCTTGGAGGTCGATGCCTGAACCGATACTCACAAGCCCTGTGTGCGTGGGTGCTAAGTTGTTCCCATCATGTCTGACTCTTTGCAACCCTGTGGACTGTAGCCCATCAGACTTCTCTGTCCACAAGGATTCTCCAGGCAAGAATTCTGGAGTGGGTTGCCCTCCAGGGGATCCTCTCCACCTATGGATCAAACCCACATCTCTTACGTCTCCTGCGTAGGCAGGTGGGTTCTTCACCACTAGCACCACCTGGGAAGCCCATGTATAAAACCCATCATTCGCTTATTCCACAAAACTTTGTGTAATTCCTGTGTGCCGTGCACAGAGGGTACAGCAGTGCACAGAAGAGCTGGCGGTCGTAAAATGATAGGAAGCACGTGTAATGAAGAGGCCGGGTGCTGATGTGTGCTTCACCAAAGAAAGCAGGGTGCAGGGCTTTGAGAGTAGGGGATGTGGTCGGTCTGGCGGTAGGAAGCCTGAAGGAGGCCCCTGAGCAGGGACCAGAGCACACAGAGGGGCTGGCCTGCAGGTGTCTGGGAGAAGGCCCTCTAGGCTGGGGGACAGGCCCCGAGGGTGGGGGAAGAGTTAGAGCAGCCAGGTCTTCTCTGAGTCCTGTTTTCCCTGTTTTTTAGCCTGTGAAGGCCCCTGCCATGCTGTGGGATGAATCCAGTTTTCCCAACAGCTCAGAGTCTACAAACATCTCCCTGACTGTGAAGGTACATGTTTTCCACGGGCAGGGTCTGATCAGCACAGCCGGGGGCAGGCTCTGGTAGGTTTTGTGCCCTGGGCGGCACTTGTCCCTGTCTGCTGTGTCTTTATCACTTTATCACCCTTTGCAGGGACAGAATGAGGACCCTGGCTCCCTCCTCTGCCTGTTCCGCCGGTTGAGTGATCAGCGGGGCAAGGAGCGCTCCCTGCTGCATGGAGACTTCTTTGCGCTCTCCTCGGGGCCCGACATCTTCTCCTACATCCGCCAGTGGGACCAGAACGACCGTTTCCTGATAGTTCTCAACTTCGGGGATGTGGGCCAACCGGCCAGGTTGGGAGCCTCCAGCCTGTCCACCAGCACCAGACCGCCAGACAGGGTGGAGCTGCTGCTCAGCACTCACTCAGGCCGCAAGGAGGGCACCTTCCTTGAGCTGGAGCAGCTGAACCTGCAGCCCCAAGAGGGGCTGCTGCTGCGCTTCCCCTATGTGGCTTGACCTTGGCCCACTTCTCCCCTTCCCTCCCCTCCCTTCCTCTCTGCCCAGGCGCTTTGGGTTCTGGTGTCTCTCTCTCTTTTTTTAAAAATGTTACAGATGAACCCCCAAATAGGGTGTTTTCTGGTTTCAAATAAAAGTCCCTTCAGCCTGCTGAGGCCTTGTCTTCCTTCCACCCTTTGTCAACAGCAGGAATTTCTCTCTCCTTCCGCTCCTCCCCACTGGACCTCCCTCCCCCGCAGGACCAAGTAGGAAGGGGCCTGCTGAGGTCGGAATAGCAAGGAGGTGTCAGGCCGGATAAGCATTCAACCTTCTCACCGGGTGGCCAGGGTGCTTTCTCCTGGAGCTCTCATCTCCTGCTCTTATTTATTTATTTTATTATATTTTATTTTTAAATTTTGGCCTCTTTTTTTTTTTTATTGTTCCTTTATCTATTCATTTTCATCCATCTTTATTATTTGGCCCGTGTGGACCTCCCACAGCAGTGGCCTCTCTCGTTGCAGAGCACCGGCTCTGGGCACGTGCGCCCGAGCACTGGCTCATAATTGGACACACCAGTCCAGTTGCTCCGGCACGTGGGATCTTCCTGGGCCATGGATCGAATCAGTGCCCTTTACTGCAGTGGACCTCCCTGACTGTGAAGGTACATGTTTTCCACGGGCAGGGTCTGATCAGCACAGCCGGGGGCAGGCTCTGGTAGGTTTTGTGCCCTGGGCGGCACTTGTCCCTGTCTGCTGTGTCTTTATCACTTTATCACCCTTTGCAGGGACAGAATGAGGACCCTGGCTCCCTCCTCTGCCTGTTCCGCCGGCTGAGTGATCAGCGGGGCAAGGAGCGCTCCCTGCTGCATGGAGACTTCTTTACGCTCTCCTCGGGGCCCGACATCTTCTCCTACATCCGCCAGTGGGACCAGAACGACCGTTTCCTGATAGTTCTCAACTTCGGGGATGTGGGCCAACCGGCCAGGTTGGGAGCCTCCAGCCTGTCCACCAGCACCAGACCGCCAGACAGGGTGGAGCTGCTGCTCAGCACTCACTCAGGCCGCAAGGAGGGCACCTTCCTTGAGCTGGAGCAGCTGAACCTGCAGCCCCAAGAGGGGCTGCTGCTGCGCTTCCCCTATGTGGCTTGACCTTGGCCCACTTCTCCCCTTCCCTCCCCTCCCTTCCTCTCTGCCCAGGCGCTTTGGGTTCTGGTTTCTCTCTCTCCTTTTTTTTAAAACTGTTACAGATGAACCCCCAAATAGGGTGTTTTCTGGTTTCAAATAAAAGTCCCTTCAGCCTGCTGAGGCCTTGTCTTCCTTCCACCCTTTGTCAACAGCAGGAATTTCTCTCTCCTTCCGCTCCTCCCCACTGGACCTCCCTCCCCCGCAGGACCAAGTAGGAAGGGGCCTGCTGAGGTCGGAATAGCAAGGAGGTGTCAGGCCGGATAAGCATTCAACCTTCTCACCGGGTGGCCAGGGTGCTTTCTCCTGGAGCTCTCATCTCCTGCTCTTATTTATTTATTTTATTATATTTTATTTTTAAATTTTGGCCTCTTTTTTTTTTTTATTGTTCCTTTATCTATTCATTTTCATCCATCTTTATTATTTGGCCCGTGTGGACCTCCCATCGCAGTGGCCTCTCTCGTTGCAGAGCACCGGCTCTGGGCACGTGCGCTCCCGAGCACTGGCTCATAATTGGACACACCAGTCCAGTTGCTCCGCGGCACGTGGGATCTTCCTGGGCCATGGATCGAATCAGTGCCCCTTTCACTGCAAGGTGGACCCTTTACTCACTGGACCACCGGGGAAGCCCCTCTTATTTTTTTTAACCTTCCTCAACTGTGTTCTCCAACCAAGCATGATCACTTTTCTTGTTTTGCAGACTTGGCCTTTCTGGGAGAAGAAGTGGGGGTGGGGTGGCCTGTCTCCTAAAAGGTACTGCAGGCCCTTCCTTCGATAGGGCTTCATTGCATCTCAGCATGTGCCAGGGCTGCTCTAGGTCCTTGGGATCATGAGACGGGGCAGAGTACAGAGATCCCCGTCTCCTCTGGCCTCATATCTTGGTGACGAGATGAAGCAGAGACGAGACATGTTCAATTTAGAGTTTGGTGGGCATGATGATGGTGTTCAAAGAGGAAACGTAGAACAGGCAGAGAGGTGTGCGGACAAGGAGGCTGGTGGGGCGCCTGTGGGAGTGGTGGAGGAAGCCTCGCCGAGGAGGTGATATTTGAGTACTAGGCCTAAGATAAGGAAGGGAATTCACTTGCTGGATGCCTGGGAAGGAGATTATTTCTAGTGCCCTGGGTGGAAGGGGGCGAGGTAGCAAGGACAGGGAAGGGTGTGTAAGGGATATGGAAGCAAGGAGCTGGCACACGGCACCATTGCAGACTTCCCCTAAGACTGCCTTCATTTCAGACCCCAGCTGCGAGTTCTGGGTCCCCATGACCATCCTTGTGGGTTACTTGCTAGAAAGACTCAGAACTCAGGGAAACACAAAGATGCCAGTTTTGCTCGAGAAAGGATAAGCATTCAACCTTCTCACCGGGTGGCCAGGGTGCTTTCTCCTGGAGCTCTCATCTCCTGCTCTTATTTATTTATTTTATTATATTTTATTTTTAAATTTTGGCCTCTTTTTTTTTTTTATTGTTCCTTTATCTATTCATTTTCATCCATCTTTATTATTTGGCCCGTGTGGACCTCCCATCGCAGTGGCCTCTCTCGTTGCAGAGCACCGGCTCTGGGCACGTGCACCCCAGAGCACTGGCTCATAATTGGACACACCAGTCCAGTTGCTCCGCGGCACGTGGGATCTTCCTGGGCCATGGATCGAATCAGTGCCCCTTTCACTGCAAGGTGGACCCTTTACTCACTGGACCACCGGGGAAGCCCCTCTTATTTTTTTTAACCTTCCTCAACTGTGTTCTCCAACCAAGCATGATCACTTTTCTTGTTTTGCAGACTTGGCCTTTCTGGGAGAAGAAGTGGGGGTGGGGTGGCCTGTCTCCTAAAAGGTACTGCAGGCCCTTCCTTCGATAGGGCTTCATTGCATCTCAGCATGTGCCAGGGCTGCTCTAGGTCCTTGGGATCATGAGACGGGGCAGAGTACAGAGATCCCCGTCTCCTCTGGCCTCATATCTTGGTGACGAGATGAAGCAGAGACGAGACATGTTCAATTTAGAGTTTGGTGGGCATGATGATGGTGTTCAAAGAGGAAACGTAGAACAGGCAGAGAGGTGTGCGGACAAGGAGGCTGGTGGGGCGCCTGTGGGAGTGGTGGAGGAAGCCTCGCCGAGGAGGTGATATTTGAGTACTAGGCCTAAGATAAGGAAGGGAATTCACTTGCTGGATGCCTGGGAAGGAGATTATTTCTAGTGCCCTGGGTGGAAGGGGGCGAGGTAGCAAGGACAGGGAAGGGTGTGTAAGGGATATGGAAGCAAGGAGCTGGCACACGGCACCATTGCAGACTTCCCCTAAGACTGCCTTCATTTCAGACCCCAGCTGCGAGTTCTGGGTCCCCATGACCATCCTTGTGGGTTACTTGCTAGAAAGACTCAGAACTCAGGGAAACACAAAGATGCCAGTTTTGCTCGAGAAAGGATACACGTTCAAAAACCGAGGACGGGGCTTCTGTGGTAGCTTAGTGTTGAGCTCGCCTGCCAATGCAGGAGACATAGGTTTGATCCCTCATCTGGGAAGACCCCACATGCTGCGGAGCAACGAAGCCCGGGAGCCACAACTATTGAGCCTGTGCCCTAGAGCCTCAGAGCCACAACTGTGGAGCCCACATGCTGCAAATATTGAAGCCTGAATTCCACAACGGGAAGTCGCCGCAACAAGAAGCCTGCTCACGTCAGCTAGAGAGTAGCCCCCACTCTTCTCTGCAACTAGAGAAGAGCCTGCGGCAGCAGTGAAAAGCCAGAATAGCCCAAAATAAATAAATAAAAACAAGGACAGAATCTTCAAAGCTGATCTGGGATTGGCAGGGGTCTAAACATGAAGCCTTATTGGGGGGGTGCTTTCCCAGTGGAGCCCTGGACACAGACCTCCTGACTAACTTACAGAGGGGCCAAGCAGAGAGGCTCGCCCAAGCCTTCAGTGTCCAGAGTTATTCTTGGGGCGTACTCACAGAGACCCATGCAGCTGTTCTCCAGCTTCTCCCAGAGCTGCTGGCTAGTACCTTTAGTCTCTGGCCCCTCCAGAGGCCCCTTTCACAATGCCCTCATCATAAAATCACATCATTACACTGTCTGATGTCTGAAGTTCCCAGACTAACAAAGACATTCCTATCTGGACATTCCAGGGGCTTAGAGGCTGCCTCGCAGTAGTTTGGGACAAAGGCCAAACTTCACAGGTGGTAGGCAGTGCTGGGATCCTGCAGTCAAATCCACAGTATTTGCGGGGGTTTTAACTAGGCCTAAGATAAGGAAGGGAATTCACTTGCTGGATGCCTGGGAAGGAGATTATTTCTAGTGCCCTGGGTGGAAGGGGGCGAGGTAGCAAGGACAGGGAAGGGTGTGTAAGGGATATGGAAGCAAGGAGCTGGCACACGGCACCATTGCAGACTTCCCCTAAGACTGCCTTCATTTCAGACCCCAGCTGCGAGTTCTGGGTCCCCATGACCATCCTTGTGGGTTACTTGCTAGAAAGACTCAGAACTCAGGGAAACACAAAGATGCCAGTTTTGCTCGAGAAAGGATACACGTTCAAAAACCGAGGACGGGGCTTCTGTGGTAGCTTAGTGTTGAGCTCGCCTGCCAATGCAGGAGACATAGGTTTGATCCCTCATCTGGGAAGACCCCACATGCTGCGGAGCAACGAAGCCCGGGAGCCACAACTATTGAGCCTGTGCCCTAGAGCCTCAGAGCCACAACTGTGGAGCCCACATGCTGCAAATATTGAAGCCTGAATTCCACAACGGGAAGTCGCCGCAACAAGAAGCCTGCTCACGTCAGCTAGAGAGTAGCCCCCACTCTTCTCTGCAACTAGAGAAGAGCCTGGCAGCAGTGAAAAGCCAGAATAGCCCAAAATAAATAAATAAAAACAAGGACAGAATCTTCAAAGCTGATCTGGGATTGGCAGGGGTCTAAACATGAAGCCTTATTGGGGGGGTGCTTTCCCAGTGGAGCCCTGGACACAGACCTCCTGACTAACTTACAGAGGGGCCAAGCAGAGAGGCTCGCCCAAGCCTTCAGTGTCCAGAGTTATTCTTGGGGCGTACTCACAGAGACCCATGCAGCTGTTCTCCAGCTTCTCCCAGAGCTGCTGGCTAGTACCTTTAGTCTCTGGCCCCTCCAGAGGCCCCTTTCACAATGCCCTCATCATAAAATCACATCATTACACTGTCTGATGTCTGAAGTTCCCAGACTAACAAAGACATTCCTATCTGGACATTCCAGGGGCTTAGAGGCTGCCTCGCAGTAGTTTGGGACAAAGGCCAAACTTCACAGGTGGTAGGCAGTGCTGGGATCCTGCAGTCAAATCCACAGTATTTGCAGTCTATGACTTCTTAGGTTAGCCTCACAGCCTTAGGTTGAGCTTGGCCCTCCTGGCTTTCTTACGGAAAGAACACTGGTTCCTATAGGATGAGACTTGTGTGTCTAAGTGTGTATTGATGTAAGGAACAAATCAAAAGATTTGTTGTTGCTAAGTCATGTCTGACTCTGTGATCCCGAGACTGTAGCCCACCAGTCTCCTCTGTCCACGGGATTTCCCAGGCAAGAATACTAGGATGGGTTGCCAACTCCTCCGGGGGATGTGGATTGGCAGGCGGATTCTTTACCACTGAGCCCACCAGGGAAGCCTGATGGAAAGATCAGATACCCCAAATTAAGGCCAGGTCCTTATTTGCTCACCTGTGGCCTGGAGGCTGTGGGGGAAGGTGTGCACTCGGCCTGTACTCTGAGACCTTCGGTTCCTGAGAAGACATACCCTGCAGCCTGCCAGCTGGACCTCGGCTGCCTTCTGCCTGGGATTTCCTTTTGGCCCTCCCCCTTTCAGTCCACGTCTTAGCTGGCCTCTTCTCTTCCTGAGTCTCCCGGCCCATTCCCTCCCCGGTCTTTACCCAGGGTCCCAGCTCCAGCCCTCCCTCTTCTCCTCTTCCTCAGACCCCTGGCCTCGCCTCTGGCCCAAGTTTGTATCATGGGGTTGCTACAGATGTAGCCTCCTCACGACTGTGTGTTGCAACTTACTGTGGACTTAACAATGAAAGAAAACTGTACATAGCACACAACTACCATTTTAACCATTTTTAGGTATACAGCTCAGTGGCCTTCACTGTCACCCACCTGCAGAACTTTTTCTTCGCCAAACAGAGACTGTCCATTAAGCAGAAACTTCCCTGACATTCTTTTTTTAAAATTTTTATTTATTTATTTTTAGCTTTTGGCTGTGCTTGGTCTTCATTGCTGCACCCAGGCCTTTTCTCATTGCGGTACGTGGGCTTCTCGTGTTGGTGACCTCTCATTGGGGAGCACGGGCTCTAGGGCCGGTGGGCAGCCGTAGCTGTGGTGCCTGGGCTTAGTTGCCGTGGCGCCTGTGGAATCTTCCCGAGCCAGGGAGCGAACCCGTGTCCCCTGCATTGGCAGGCGTCTTCTTTACCCCTGAACCACTAGAGAAGTTCCCAACAATTCTTTTTAAAACAAAATGAGTAAGCCAAAGGTAAACGAGGTCATTCGACGTTCCGGAGGTGCTATATAATCCTGGTAATACGCTGACCTCTGTGGGCTGTGGAGGCACGGGTGAGAACACGAATTTGCAAGCCCTCTGAGATCTGCAGGAGCGCTGCCATTACAGATCCCTCACTGCCCGGGCAAAGGGCAGGATGAAACAGAGCCTGGTGCATTCACAGATGCTGTCTCATCAGCCCTGTGGCTACCCTACGAAGGATTTCTTGCTTTTATCTCAGAGGAGGCAAGTGGTCGGAATGTCTCTCCCCAGCTAGTCTAGGCGGACAGCAAGACTCACGTGACATGGGAGCAGAGGGCTGAGGGCATGTTGCACCACTGCTATTTGTTCAACAAAGTTTTCTTTTTTAATTGTTTAACTGCACTAGGTCTTAATTGTGGCATGGAGGATCGTTTTAGTTGTGGCATGTGGGATCTAGTTCCCTGACCAGGGATTGAGCCTGGGTCTCTTGTATTGGGGGCTTGGAGTCTTAGCCACTGACTGGACCACCAGGGAAGTCCTCTGCAAACAGTTTTTGAGTTACTGTTCTCTTCTTGATACCATCCTCATCTCTGGACTCAGGGTGAACAAGTCCCGGCCCTAACATGGTTTCCAGTCTCCAAAGGACCAAATGCTGGCCCAGGCACTGAAGGCCACCCCTTAACGGTTAGATACGTTTGTATATCAATGAGATAGTCGGTTAAGAGTTCACTTTCTTTTTACCTTTTTGAGTCATTGTGATATATCTGTGAGGGCTGTGGGGACCTTGTTTATAGGGTAAGGAGCCCCCACATGGACACAGAGGTGGGGCTCCCACTTGGACATAGGTCTTATTATTTAGCCCATAGTCAAGCCCCCTGTGCCACTGGACGGGTCTTTCTTCAGTGCTTTGAACTTATTATTGTTGCGGCAAGACCAGAAATTGGCAGCCTTAGGCACATACCAGCCGAACAAGCCT
Organism: Tragulus kanchil; assembly: GCA_022376925.1. Taxonomy (NCBI): domain Eukaryota; kingdom Metazoa; phylum Chordata; class Mammalia; order Artiodactyla; family Tragulidae; genus Tragulus; species Tragulus kanchil. Next base: position 10,630,913 of record JAIOJX010000006.1, on the reverse strand, counting down.
GTAAAAGTGAAGCAATCTTGGTTTTCCTTTAGCTGTTACTACTAACAAGCATCGGGTTCTCTAATGGTTTAGTAGAAAAAATCTGCCTGACAGTGCAGGAAATGTGGGTTCAGTCTTTGGGTCGGATAGATGCCCTGGAGAAGGAAATGCCAACCCACTCCAGTCTTCTTGCCTGGAAGATCCCATGAACAGAGGAGCCTGATGGGCTACTGTCCATGGGGTCACAAAGCGTCAGACATGACTTAGCAACTAAACAACAATTAACAAACACATATAGCTAGACTTGTCCTTCACAAAGCTAGCCCAAACTCTCTGACTCCATATAAATGACACTCTCTGGGACTTTCCTGGTTGTTCAGTGGTTGAGAGTCCACCTTGCAATGCAGGAGACCTGTGTTTGGTACCTGGCCAGGGAACTATTAATAAGATCCCACATGCCACGGCCCAATTAATTTGGCGCGTCAACCACAATGAAAAACACTGCATGATGCAAAGAAGATCCCACTTGTAGCAACTCAATGCAGCCAAATAAATAAATCATTTAAAATATATATATTCTTTTCTTTTTAGTTTTGGCCTTTTTTATTTATTTATTTTCATCCATCTTTATTCTTTGCAGTGGCCTCTCCCGTTGCAGAGCACCGGCTCTGGGCGCATGTGCTCCAGAGCGCTGGCTCCTAATTGGACACACCAGTCCAGCCGCTCCGCAGCACGTGGGATCTTCCCGGGTCAGGGATCCAACCGGTGCCCCCTGCACTGCTAGGCAGACTCTTTACCCACTGGACCACCAGGGAAGTCCCTGCGAGTCTATTTTTAACTCACTTTCTGAAGTGGTTCCAACAGTAGTTTGGGGATCACTGGCTCAAGGTTTGCCTTGCTTGGTTATGCCTGAGGACGATGACTGGAGAAAAAAGTCCAGATTTTATCCTGAATATTCAGTAGGTCTGGGATAAAATACGAGAGTCTATAAGAAGCTCAGCTAAAGTGCTTCCCTGGTGGCTCAGTGGTAAAGAATTTGCCTGCCAATGTAGAAGACGTGGGTTTGATCCCTAACCGGGGAAGATCCCACATGCTGCAGAAGAACTAGGCCTGTGTGCCGTGACTACTGAGCCTGTGCTCTAGAGTCTCAGATCTGTAGCTACTGAGCCCGGAGTCACACCTACTAAAGCCTGAGAACCCTAGAGTCCGTGTTCCAAAACGAGAAGCCACTACAATGAGAAGCCTGGGAACCACAACCGAGAGTAGCCTCCACTTACCACAACCAGAGAAAAGCCCACACGGCAACAAAGATCTAACACAGCCAAAAAAAAAAAGAAGGAGCAGCTCGGGTAAAATTGAGAAAGGAACCCACTGAGATGTACTTGGTAGAGAGTGACATGATCAGGATGGAGTTCTAGGAAGCTCATTCTGTCTTTTCACAGGCGGATCATAAAAGAGGCTGAGCATCAGAGAACTGATGCTGATCAGAGAACTGTGGTGCTGGAGAAAAATCTTTTTTTCTTTTCTTTTTTTAATCTTGGCTTCCTGTCATTGATCTTCTATCCATTCATTTTCATCCATCCTTTACTCCTTAGCCTGTGTGGACCCCCCCATTGCAGCAGCTGTTCCCGCTGCAGAGCACTGGCCCTGGGCATATGCACTCCAGAGCACCGGCCTACAACTGGACACACTGGTCCAGCTGCTCCACGGCACGTGGGATCCTCCTGGCCAAGGGATCGAACTGGTTTACCCTGCACCATAAGGCAGATTCCCCACCCACTGGACCACCAGGGAAGCCCTGGAGGAAATTTTTGAGAGTCTCTTGAACTGCTAGAAGATCAAGCCAGTTAAACCTAAAGGAAATCAACCCCAAATACTCACTGGAAAGACTGATGCTAAAGCTGAAGCTCCAATACTTTGGCCACCTGATGCGAAGAGATGACTCATTGGAAAAGACCCTGATGCTGGGAAAGATTGAGGGCAGGAGGAGAAGGGGGTGACAGAGGACGAGATGGTTGGATGGCGTCATCACCTCGATGGACATGAATTTGAGCAAACTCTGGGAGATGATGAAGGACAGGGAAGCCTGGCGGGCTGCCATCCACGGGGTTGCAATGACTAAGCAACAAGACTGAGCAGAGTTGAACACAACTGAGTCACTAAACAACACTGTGACCTGGCTATTGTGGAAGAAGCTGAGGGAGGTCAGGACTAGGCACCATTGAGGAGGCTGTTGGCAGATTTGGGAGAAGGAGGCAGAGGCTGTGGATTTCCCAGGAAGGGATGGCTTGGACAGATGTTTCAAGAAAAGCTTCAGGATTTCGTAATAGCCTAGGAGGGATGGGCTTGATGTGAGGGGAGAAGGTTGTTGTGCGGTGACTCCTGAGCTTCTAGTTTAGGAGACTAGAGGAGCAGCCTGGGGCCACGGAGCTGGTGGTGGGAGGCAGCAGGAAGAGAAGCGGATGTGGGCGGGAAGATGATCAACTCCTCATAGATGTGCTGGGTTTAGGTGCCGTTGGACTTGCAGGTGGAGATTTCGGTAGAGAAGGAGGATTTGGTAGATTAGAGTCTACAGCTCAGCTGAGAGGTAGAGGTGGGGGTCCATAGAGTGAGTGTGGAGGGAGTGGTGGTGAGTGTGTGAGGTAAGAAGGGCAGAAGGGGGAGGTTGGAGGCCTGGGAACTGGCATCATTCACAGGACAGTGATCAGAGTTCCTGGTTTTCTTCCTCTTTTTTGTTTTTCTTAAGCAGCAAAAGAACTTACGGAAAGGCCGTCAGGCCCTGCCAGGACCAGACTTGGTAAATGGGTGGGAAGCAGGCGCCCAGCAGCAGGAAGTACGTTTGTCTTCTAACTGGAACTGCCTGGGAGGCTGCCACGGGGGACACGCTGCCAGTGCATGTGCGGTCGGCACGGAGCCACAGTGGCTGCGGGCGATGCTGGAGGGCAGAACAGCTCCACCTGCAGTGGCCCTGAGGCTGGGATGGACAGGATCACCTTCTTCTCACAAAGGGCTCTATCCCACTGGGCCACCAGGGAAGTCCTGGTTAGAACTTTTTTTTTAAATTTTTAAAATTTATTTTATTTTATTTATTTATCTTTTGGTGGGTGGGTGGGGTGGGAGGGGAATGGGCGGGCCACTTCTATTGGTTTTTCATTTATCTATTTTCATCCGTCTTTGTTCTTTGGCTCCTGTGGGCCTCCCCCATCGCGGTGGCCTCTGTTGTCGCAGAGCACTGGCTCTGGGCGCATGCGCGCCAGAGCTCTGGTAATTGGACACATCAGTCCAGCCGCTCCGCGGCACGTGGGATCTTCCCAGGCCAGGGATCGAACCGGCGCCCCTTGCACTGCAAGGCGGTGTCCTTACCCACTGGACCACCAGGGGAAGCCCTGGTTAGAACTTTTAAAGGGTACTCCCTTAGCAACTTTCAAATATGCAACAGGAGGCTATTTATTTACTTAAGATGGGCGCAATGACAGCCTATGTGCTTCAGCGGGAAGGAGAAAATGCTGTAGGGAAGGGGCTTGCTGACTGGATGCCTTTGAAGCCCAGAGAGCAGGTGGAATCTAACCTGGGCCTGGGGGAGGGGGCCAGCCTCTATCGGGAGCTGATCACAGAGAAGGCGGAGGGACAAGTATGGAGCTGGTGAGTAGATAGCGGGTCAGGGTAGGGAATGGTTTGTGGAATTCCACCCACAGATTGCTTTTATTTGCTCAGTGAAGCAGGAAACAAGGTCAACAGCTGAGAGTGTGGACTGTGGGCTCCCAAATGTTGGAGGTTTGAGGAGAGGGGAGAAAGTATGAGTAAATACTCAGGACACTATTCACAGTGTCTCTTTGGGGCTAAGTGCATCGCCTCCTTGTTGGACATGCAGAATCTCAGGCTCACCCTATACCTGCATTGGTAAATGGGTGGGAAGCAGGCGCCCAGCAGCAGGAAGTACGTTTGTCTTCTAACTGGAACTGCCTGGGAGGCTGCCACGGGGGACACGCTGCCAGTGCATGTGCGGTCGGCACGGAGCCACAGTGGCTGCGGGCGATGCTGGAGGGCAGAACAGCTCCACCTGCAGTGGCCCTGAGGCTGGGATGGACAGGATCACCTTCTTCTCACAAAGGGCTCTATCCCACTGGGCCACCAGGGAAGTCCTGGTTAGAACTTTTTTTTTAAATTTTTAAAATTTATTTTATTTTATTTATTTATCTTTTGGTGGGTGGGTGGGGTGGGAGGGGAATGGGCGGGCCACTTCTATTGGTTTTTCATTTATCTATTTTCATCCGTCTTTGTTCTTTGGCTCCTGTGGGCCTCCCCCATCGCGGTGGCCTCTGTTGTCGCAGAGCACTGGCTCTGGGCGCATGCGCGCCAGAGCTCTGGTAATTGGACACATCAGTCCAGCCGCTCCGCGGCACGTGGGATCTTCCCAGGCCAGGGATCGAACCGGCGCCCCTTGCACTGCAAGGCGGTGTCCTTACCCACTGGACCACCAGGGGAAGCCCTGGTTAGAACTTTTAAAGGGTACTCCTTAGCAACTTTCAAATATGCAACAGGAGGCTATTTATTTACTTAAGATGGGCGCAATGACAGCCTATGTGCTTCAGCGGGAAGGAGAAAATGCTGTAGGGAAGGGGCTTGCTGACTGGATGCCTTTGAAGCCCAGAGAGCAGGTGGAATCTAACCTGGGCCTGGGGGAGGGGGCCAGCCTCTATCGGGAGCTGATCACAGAGAAGGCGGAGGGACAAGTATGGAGCTGGTGAGTAGATAGCGGGTCAGGGTAGGGAATGGTTTGTGGAATTCCACCCACAGATTGCTTTTATTTGCTCAGTGAAGCAGGAAACAAGGTCAACAGCTGAGAGTGTGGACTGTGGGCTCCCAAATGTTGGAGGTTTGAGGAGAGGGGAGAAAGTATGAGTAAATACTCAGGACACTATTCACAGTGTCTCTTTGGGGCTAAGTGCATCGCCTCCTTGTTGGACATGCAGAATCTCAGGCTCACCCTATACCTGCATCTGCTTTCTAGTGCCGACTGACTCACACACATGAACTGGCCCTGATGGAGTGGATGGATGGCCAGGCAGTGTGAATAGCCCGCTTTGGACCTCTTGGTGCTAAGCCAAGGGAATTTCAGTGGCTGGCCTTGAAAGGTCCGGACCCCTTAACAAGGGGGCAGAAAAAAAAGAAAAGAAGAAAAAATCTTGATATGATCAGGAGATGATGTTCCCTCTTCTGTGGCAGCAGAAACAAAAGCAGAGTCTTTTCTGAATCATAAAACCATCCTTGCAAATGTTATTTCTAATAAGGGAGTCTTGTCAGACGATCACATTGAAGAGGCTGTTGCTTTGTCCTGTGAAAATAACCTTTAACTTTTAAAAAGCTTGCGATTCTGATTGCTTGTCTTCCTTAATAATGCGTTGCCCTGGCAATAATGTTTAAATTCACATCTCTGTTTTCTAAAAGGTATAAATACCTGTGAGGTGTTTTGTGTGTGTGTGAAGCCAGAAGGCACTGGCACACGTCTCTTCTCCCACGCGCAGGAGGTGAAATAATTGTGGCAGTGACTGCATAGTTTCTTAAATAAAGAGTTTGAATCTTAGCTCATTTAAATGAACACACGGAGGCAAGGTCTCTTGTGATCGAGGAGGGTAGAGGTCATGAGCAGCTAGGGGAAAGCTGAGAACACCTTTGAGAATAAAGAAAGGGTGCTGACCAAGGACAAAGGGTTAGACCGCACCATGAGGCCTATTGGCTGAGGTCAGGAACCCTGAATTGGTTCTAGTGTCAATCTGCAAGGTGCGTGTATGTGCTCAGTCACGTTCAACTCTTTGTGACCCCACGCACTGTAGCCCACCAAGCTTCTCTGTCCATGGAATTCTCCGGGCAAGAATAATGAAGTGGGTTGCCATTTCCTACTCCAGGAAATCTTCTCTGCCCAGGGAATGCACCCGTGCCTCCTGCATTGGCAGGAGGCTTCTTTACCACGGCGCCACCTGGGAAGGTCTCATCTGCAAGGTGGCAGGACTTTTTCCTGGCAGTGACCACTGTCTCTGTGTAGGACTGAGGGAGATGGATGGTTGGCAGGGTTGGTTCAGGGTGGTGAGTTTGCAGTGGAAGCAGGGATCATGGGTATTTGTGTTGTGATTGAAAGAGGGTGTGGTTCAAGGAAAAGCCATGGCAGAGGAGAAGACTAAAAGATTGGGAGAAAAAGGACAGGGTCTGCTGTGGGTGAGGAGCGGGAGCAAGGACGTTGGAGGTTAAGCTCTGGATGAAGGAGCCCTTAAGCTTCTGGCATTCGTGGAGAGGAGACCCCTGGGACTGAGAGATAGGGACACTCGCTGATCAGTTGGGTGAGTCACCCACGTGGTGGCAGCCAGGGTTGCAGAAACAAAAGCAGAGTCTTTTCTGAATCATAAAACCATCCTTGCAAATGTTATTTCTAATAAGGAGTCTTGTCAGACGATCACATTGAAGAGGCTGTTGCTTTGTCCTGTGAAAATAACCTTTAACTTTTAAAAGCTTGCGATTCTGATTGCTTGTCTTCCTTAATAATGCGTTGCCCTGGCAATAATGTTTAAATTCACATCTCTGTTTTCTAAAAGGTATAAATACCTGTGAGGTGTTTTGTGTGTGTGTGAAGCCAGAAGGCACTGGCACACGTCTCTTCTCCCACGCGCAGGAGGTGAAATAATTGTGGCAGTGACTGCATAGTTTCTTAAATAAAGAGTTTGAATCTTAGCTCATTTAAATGAACACACGGAGGCAAGGTCTCTTGTGATCGAGGAGGGTAGAGGTCATGAGCAGCTAGGGGAAAGCTGAGAACACCTTTGAGAATAAAGAAAGGGTGCTGACCAAGGACAAAGGGTTAGACCGCACCATGAGGCCTATTGGCTGAGGTCAGGAACCCTGAATTGGTTCTAGTGTCAATCTGCAAGGTGCGTGTATGTGCTCAGTCACGTTCAACTCTTTGTGACCCCACGCACTGTAGCCCACCAAGCTTCTCTGTCCATGGAATTCTCCGGGCAAGAATAATGAAGTGGGTTGCCATTTCCTACTCCAGGAAATCTTCTCTGCCCAGGGAATGCACCCGTGCCTCCTGCATTGGCAGGAGGCTTCTTTACCACGGCGCCACCTGGGAAGGTCTCATCTGCAAGGTGGCAGGACTTTTTCCTGGCAGTGACCACTGTCTCTGTGTAGGACTGAGGGAGATGGATGGTTGGCAGGGTTGGTTCAGGGTGGTGAGTTTGCAGTGGAAGCAGGGATCATGGGTATTTGTGTTGTGATTGAAAGAGGGTGTGGTTCAAGGAAAAGCCATGGCAGAGGAGAAGACTAAAAGATTGGGAGAAAAAGGACAGGGTCTGCTGTGGGTGAGGAGCGGGAGCAAGGACGTTGGAGGTTAAGCTCTGGATGAAGGAGCCCTTAAGGACTCTGGGTGTGGCTGGCATTCGGTGGAGAGGGAGACCCCTGGGACTGAGAGATAGGGACACTCGCTGATCAGTTGGGTGAGTCACCCAGGCGTGGTGGCAGCCAGGGTTACGAGGAGGAGAGGATGGGTTTGAAGATCACCTTGCTCTACTCTGGACTTAACCTCAGTTACTTACCTGTAATGTACTTTGAGCTGTTTTCACCCACAGCACTTCAGACATCATATGTCCGCGTGTGTTCTTTTCTCTTCCCCCTCACTCTGACCAATTCTCTGGGGGGTCCTACGGTTCAATTCACCTCTGACACTGTCTTTCACGAATTAGCACAGACACCATGAGTTAGGGGCTTGCTTCCCCAAGACTTGTCCCCATTTGAGGCGCTAGTTGCAAGTCCCAGGTTCTATAAATTCAGGGGGTTCCCACAACTCCCTCCTCAGGATCAGTTCTCCTTTTTCTTACTGCTTCTCAGCCTTTTGGCTAAGATCAAGTGTGTAGTTCTTCTATTTTTGAAATCCGAGTTTGGCCATGCTACATGGCATGAGGGATCTTAGTTCCTAGACCAGGGATCAAACTCATGCCCCCTGGAGGGGAAGTGCCAAATCTTAACCACTGGACCTCCAGGGAAGTCTCCCAATTATTCTTTAGGGCAACCAGAGACAACCAAGACCACTCAACTCAAGAAAGTGCTTTACTTAGTACGACCAGTTTATTAGAAAGGATACGATTTAGGGGCCATCAAACAGAAGACATGTAAGGTATGAAGGAGGGAAGGTGCTCGGCGCTTCCTTGATCTCCTGGGGGCGGGTGAGTCACTTTGCCTGCACTTCACTGTGTACACTGACCTGGAATCTCTAGGAACTTGGTTGCTCCAGGGTTTTTACAGAGGTTCCATTGAATAGGGGAACTTGCCCTTTGTGATAAATTCAATCTCGGGGCAGGGTTGGTTCAGGGTGGTGGGGGGTTGGGGGGGCAGTGGAAGCAGGGATCATGGGTATTTGTGTTGTGATTGAAAGAGGGTGTGGTTCAAGGAAAAGCCATGGCAGAGGAGAAGACTAAAAGATTGGGAGAAAAAGGACAGGGTCTGCTGTGGGTGAGGAGCGGGAGCAAGGACGTTGGAGGTTAAGCTCTGGATGAAGGAGCCCTTAAGGACTCTGGGTGTGGCTGGCATTCGGTGGAGAGGGAGACCCCTGGGACTGAGAGATAGGGACACTCGCTGATCAGTTGGGTGAGTCACCCAGGCGTGGTGGCAGCCAGGGTTACGAGGAGGAGAGGATGGGTTTGAAGATCACCTTGCTCTACTCTGGACTTAACCTCAGTTACTTACCTGTAATGTACTTTGAGCTGTTTTCACCCACAGCACTTCAGACATCATATGTCCGCGTGTGTTCTTTTCTCTTCCCCCTCACTCTGACCAATTCTCTGGGGGGTCCTACGGTTCAATTCACCTCTGACACTGTCTTTCACGAATTAGCACAGACACCATGAGTTAGGGGCTTGCTTCCCCAAGACTTGTCCCCATTTGAGGCGCTAGTTGCAAGTCCCAGGTTCTATAAATTCAGGGGGTTCCCACAACTCCCTCCTCAGGATCAGTTCTCCTTTTTCTTACTGCTTCTCAGCCTTTTGGCTAAGATCAAGTGTGTAGTTCTTCTATTTTTGAAATCCGAGTTTGGCCATGCTACATGGCATGAGGGATCTTAGTTCCTAGACCAGGGATCAAACTCATGCCCCCTGGAGGGGAAGTGCCAAATCTTAACCACTGGACCTCCAGGGAAGTCTCCCAATTATTCTTTAGGGCAACCAGAGACAACCAAGACCACTCAACTCAAGAAAGTGCTTTACTTAGTACGACCAGTTTATTAGAAAGGATACGATTTAGGGGCCATCAAACAGAAGACATGTAAGGTATGAAGGAGGGAAGGTGCTCGGCGCTTCCTTGATCTCCTGGGGGCGGGTGAGTCACTTTGCCTGCACTTCACTGTGTACACTGACCTGGAATCTCTAGGAACTTGGTTGCTCCAGGGTTTTTACAGAGGTTCCATTGAATAGGCGTGGCTGAGGAGGTCATTGCCCGTTTGTGATAAATTCAATCTCTAGTCCCTCTCCTCTCTCGGGAGGTCAATGGTGGGGATGAAAGTTCCAACCCTCTATTCACATAGTGGATTCCTCTGGTCACTAGCCCAACCCTGAAGTTATCAGGCCTTCCTAGAGACCCCTCATTAGCACAAACTCATGTAAGGTTGAAATGGACTCATTGTGAATAACCCAAGACGCTTCTCTCACATGGATCATTCAGGAAATTCCAAGTGCTTTACTTAGTACTACCAGTTTATTAGAAAGGATACGATTTAGGGGCCATCAAACAGAAGACATGTTCCAAGGGTTTTGGTAGCTCAATGTCAGGAGCTGGGGACAAAGACCAAATATGTATATTTTGTCGAGGTCCGTGCGCGGGTTGGAAAAGAATTTCCAGACATGAGGCAGAGTGAGGGGAAAGTAACATTTATTAGAGTGGGGGAAGGGAGAGTCGCTGCCAGTACAGCAGGCCGGTTTAGGGAGAATCAGCATGGAAGACGTTGCTAGAACATCGGGTCGACTCAAAGAGAACTGACGTTAAGCAGGGTTCTTTGATTCTTTTTATAGCTAGGGTCTAAGGAGTGGCATCGGGGTCTTAAGGATCACTGCTGATTGGACGATGTACTGGGTGGGTAGTGATGACTACAGCATGCAGTAGAGTTCAAGGAGTGGCACTGGGGTTTTAGGATTGGGCGGTGTACTATAGCCTGGGGGAGGGGAGGACAATAAGGGTCTTGCATTCCAAGATCTTCCTAGTTTGCCTTGTTCTTTAATCCTTGGGCACCACATATTTCTTATTCTGTCACAGATGGGGAGAATAATATCCGCCTGAAGGGATTTTTTCTTTTTTTCGCCTGAAGGGATTTTTAAGATTCAGAAAGAGAGTCTGTCCACGTGCCAGGAGGGAAGAATGGTAAGAGGAATCAGAGACACCAATGGACTGCCTGTCTGGTTCCCAGTCGTCTAAGACAACATATAATAATAAGCAAAAATATGATAATGACTGTTTGTTGTTTACTGCGACACAGACAGTGTACCCAGCACTTTAGGCACTGAGGGGCTGTGATCTAACTTGTGCCTCCCCTCCCCACTTGGCTAGGCAGAGGCAGCCAAGTGGGAGGGAAGGTGGAATGCTTTCACCCCCTGCGGGGGAGGCGAAGGAAACCCATGCTTTCTGAGTGTTTCATATGTGATGGGCTCAGCATGATTATATCTCTCTCACAGATGAAGAGGCTGGGGATTGGAATAACAAAGGCATTTATCTAGGTTCAGGAGCCGTGGCTCCCAAATTTGCCTTGTAACTTTCTGTAACAGTGGCTGAACAGCTTGGAGGCTTCACCATGTGGTGCAGTTGATTGTAAATTAACTCTAGGGGTGGCTTGGAGTTTTCTTCTAGTATTTGGTTTTTGACCCTGGTTCCTGACACAGAGCTCCTAAATCCCTTAGAGTTTCCTGAGCAACAAGGAGGAAGTGTCTTTTGTTCTAACAAAGTGACTCTTCTTAGGCTCCTGAACAGCTCCAGAATGGGGACTGCTCACCAGAAAGACCAAGCCAAGATCAGACGCTTGGAACTTTCAGCCCCACCCTCATCCTCCAGAGAGGGCAGAGGGGCTAGAGGCTGAGTTAATAAATAGTTGGTCATACCTACATGGTGAAGCCTCTGTGTTATCCAGTACTAAGTCACATCCGGCTTTTTGCGATTGGTCCCATGAATGAATTTGGGCACTATTTGGGGTTGGGGGTGAGTAGACAGACTGGGTACAGGGAATGAAAAGGAGGAATCGAAGGCCACTCCCAGATTTCTAGGTTAAGCATTTCATGAATGGCGGTGCAAGTCATGTCAGAAATACCAAGAGGGTTTCTAGAGCTGGGGCACAAGGGATGTACAGGGGCTGGGAGGGAAGAGTAAGAATCATTTTCAGAACTACTTTATGTGACAGTCTGATTCTTGGAGTTATGCAGTTCATCTTTGTCACCAAATATGCTAAGAACAAAGGCATCACCTCAAACTCTGTAGAGCCTAGAGGTGGGTGTGGGGCACACCCGGCGTTCAAAAGGCTTCCGTGCTATACAGGTGAGCAGGAACCTGTCAGACTTTCAAGATGGGTCAGTGTCTGTTCTGTAAAATCAGAGCCAGGCTCCAAAAAAGGGATCTGAGGATTCCAAAAGTCTGGGGGCGGCCGGGGAGACTATGACCTTGTCCTTAGATGCCAGGTTGCCTCTTGGCCAAGTTGGCTGGTGAGATTGCTCCACTGCAGAGAGGCAGGCCCTGTCTCAAGGAAGGATCAGCCTAGCAAGTGCATCCTCTGGGGACCTAGGATTCCTATTGAGGGCTGGGGGCAGGAGCTGAGGTGGCCAAGACCTCTGTTCTATCTTTTTTGACCTGTAGCCCTGTTCTCTGGGAAAGCAGTCCTAGTTTTTTTGATTTTTTTTTGGTTTTGTTTTAACCACCTCCTTTTTCTTGGTAGGGCTGTTTCCTTGACTGCCTGCAGATGGCGCTAAAACGACACGATAGGAATGGACGGGTAGGGGCCGGTGGGAGAAGAAATAGTCCTAACTCGCCCCTTCTCCAGGTCTGCTCCAGCCTGGAGCCAGAGGAGGTGGTCTTCACAGAGGCATCCTATTCTTTCCCTACTTCCTATTGGGGTACAAAGCGCCCTTGTTTCTGGAACTAGAAGGACCCCCTCGGGGCAGGAAGGAGCCGTTTCCTCCGTGGTCTGGCAGCTGGCGCAGCGGGAATCTTGCTTCAGAGGCTTTCAGAGCTCAGTCTTCTACACTGGGAAGCCTTTCTGGATTGCACACCTTCCTCCACCCAAGCGTGCTCACCACCCCTATTCCTTCCTCTAAGCCCGATTTCTTCTCCCTGGCGGGTGGAATGGGACTCTGGACTCTTGGAAACCCAGGCTGGAGGAGGGGGAAAGGTGTGGCCTGGTGGACTTGGCCTCTGGCCTTCCCCTGCCTGGTGCTATGGTCGCGCTGCTCCCAGAGGCCCGGAGGTGTTTCCAGTCCATCTCATCTTCTAGAGCTGGGGCACAAGGGATGTAGAGGGGCTGGGAGGGAAGAGTAAGAATCATTTTCAGAACTACTTTATGTGACAGTCTGATTCTTGGAGTTATGCAGTTCATCTTTGTCACCAAATATGCTAAGAACAAAGGCATCACCTCAAACTCTGTAGAGCCTAGAGGTGGGTGTGGGGCACCCCCGGGCGCTCAAAAGGCTTCCGTGCTATACAGGTGAGCATGAACCTGTCAGACTTTCAAGATGGGTCAGTGTCTGTTCTGTAAAATCAGAGCCAGGCTCCAAAAAAGGGATCTGAGGATTCCAAAAGTCTGGGGGCGGCCGGGGAGACTATGACCTTGTCCTTAGATGCCAGGTTGCCTCTTGGCCAAGTTGGCTGGTGAGATTGCTCCACTGCAGAGAGGCAGGCCCTGTCTCAAGGAAGGATCAGCCTAGCAAGTGCATCCTCTGGGGACCTAGGATTCCTATTGAGGGCTGGGGGCAGGAGCTGAGGTGGCCAAGACCTCTGTTCTATCTTTTTTGACCTGTAGCCCTGTTCTCTGGGAAAGCAGTCCTAGTTTTTTTGATTTTTTTTTTGGTTTTGTTTTAACCACCTCCTTTTTCTTGGTAGGGCTGTTTCCTTGACTGCCTGCAGATGGCGCTAAAACGACACGATAGGAATGGACGGGTAGGGGCCGGTGGGAGAAGAAATAGTCCTAACTCGCCCCTTCTCCAGGTCTGCTCCAGCCTGGAGCCAGAGGAGGTGGTCTTCACAGAGGCATCCTATTCTTTCCCTACTTCCTATTGGGGTACAAAGCGCCCTTGTTTCTGGAACTAGAAGGACCCCCTCGGGGCAGGAAGGAGCCGTTTCCTCCGTGGTCTGGCAGCTGGCGCAGCGGGAATCTTGCTTCAGAGGCTTTCAGAGCTCAGTCTTCTACACTGGGAAGCCTTTCTGGATTGCACACCTTCCTCCACCCAAGCGTGCTCACCACCCCTATTCCTTCCTCTAAGCCCGATTTCTTCTCCCTGGCGGGTGGAATGGGACTCTGGACTCTTGGAAACCCAGGCTGGAGGAGGGGGAAAGGTGTGGCCTGGTGGACTTGGCCTCTGGCCTTCCCCTGCCTGGTGCTATGGTCGCGCTGCTCCCAGAGGCCCGGAGGTGCTTTTCCTTCAGTCCATCTCATCTTCTCGAGGCCCCCACCGAGTTAGTTCCCCTCTCAGCTGAGCACCCCGAAACCAAGAGACGTGCCTGAGGGGCTGGGGGCATTTTCTGGTGGTTCAGTGGTGAGAACTCTGCTTCCACGGCAGGGAGCTGGGTTGCATCCCTGATCTGGGAACCAGGGTCTCGCAAGCTGTGTGCCTTGCCTGAAGGAAAGGGGTGTGGGCAGAGAGGACTCGTGCTTGGGACAAGGGACCCATGGTGACCGGTGACCGCTAGCCCTGCTCCTCATCTGAAAACCAGCTTTGACCCCCACTCCTGGCTTCCAGTAGAGGTCAGGCCAGTCTGATTCCGACACCCCTGCTCTCTCAACTCTGCTTGGCTTCTTCAGAACCTCCCCGCCCTCCCAGGGCCAGGGCCTTTGACTCAGGGCAGGGCATTTAACCAGGGGAGCCCAAGTCTAAGTGGTGGTCAGGGAGGGGCCTCCTCTGGATCTTGAGCTGACAACCCAGGAAGCTGTGCTGTGGGAGAGGACGGGCTTTGTGTCCTGTCGTCCTTCTCGATCGTCCTGTGTGCCTGCCGGCCTCTGGCCAGCCTGTCCTGTCCACCTTTTGAGGGCACTTCCCCTGCCCATGGTGCTGGAAGCTTTCGTTTCTAAGGGTTCTGGGAGTGCCAACAGCTGCGTGTGGAGTGAATCTTCACTCTCTCTCTCTGTGGGGGTTTAGCCCCGCCCAGGACCTCATTCCTCTTGTTGTTCAGGCCCTCAGTCATGTCTGACTCTTTGCAGCCCCAAGGATTGCAGCACGCCAGACTTCCCTGTTCTTCAGCATCTCCCAGAGTTTGCTCAAACTCATGTCCATTGCCTCAGTGATGCCATCCAACCATTTCATCCTCTGTCATTCCCTTCTCCTCCTGCCCTCCATCGTTTTCAGCATCAGGGTCTTTCCCCATGAGTCATCTCTTCGCATCAGGTGGCCAAAGTATTGGAGCTTCAGCTTCAGCATCAGTTCTTGCAATGAACAGTCAGGGTTAATTTCCTTTAGGACTGACTGGTTTGATCTCCTTGTAGCCCAAGGGACTCTCAAGAGTCTTCTCCAACACCACAGTTCAAAGGCATCAGTTCTTCAGCGCTCAGCCTTCTGCATGGTCCAGCTCTCACATCCGGACATGACTCGTTCCTCTAGGTCAGCGTCTCTCAGACTTTAGCGTCGCAGTCACCTGGATGGCTTGGTGACTGGGCTCTACCTGTAGAGTTTCTGATTAAGTAAATGTGGAATGACCCTGAGAACTTCTGTATCTAACAAGTTCCCAGGCGATACTGATGCTACTAGTCAGGACCACTGTGCATGGTGTAAAAGGGAATGCATAATGGTTTACTAATGATTACTGGTTAGTGATTCATTTGTTAGCATTGATTGGTTTCTGTTAATCTTTATTAATTGTAACTGATTGCAATTTACGAAGAAGCCCCTAGACTATTATGTTGATTGTCAAAGGGAATGTGCAGGTGTGTCCAATTTCAATCAAAGGGGAGGGTCTTGCACCATTGATTCGACCAACCTTTAAAAAATCGCCCTTTGCCTCCAGTCAGGGCCCTCACAGGAAACCTTATTCCTTGCGGGTGGTCGTTGGTGCCACCCTAATAAACCTCTTTTCCATCTACCACGAGCGGAGTTGGGTGCTTCACTGAGCGTGCCCCACAACAATGGAAGGGTTAACTCAGCCTTCAGCCCCATGTCTGGGCTGTCCAAACCCCCCACACTCCGAAGAAAGGTTTGACTCTTGCCTGGCTCCTGGGAGATAACCCCTAAAATCCTGTCCGATAAGAGTGTCTTTGCTTTTCAGAGGGCCATGGGCTTCTTGGTGTCAGTTTAACCTCTAAAGGGACTGGAGACTGAGAACCTAAGGTCAGCCATGTGGGTGGTCATCAGCCTCCATTAAACACCAAAACTGGGCTGGACTATCCTGGCTGCCAGTATTTCATGAAGCTGGAAACGGTTTCTGGAGTGACGACAGACTGCTGCTGGGAGGATTCAGTGCCGTCCCCATGCTCCCGTGGGAGCGGCAGTGGAGGCTGGCCACGGGCCTCTCCTGGACTCTGCCTGTGCCCTCTTAGGCGCTGCTGACTTGACTTCGCATCCTTTCACTGCAATAAATTATAACCACGAGGGTAACAGCTTGGCCGCGTTCTGTGTCCGAGTGAATGACTGAGCCTGAGGATGGGCTTGAGGACACCCAGTGATGACCAGAGAGCCACTGCTCTGTGCCGTGGGATTCACCCCTCTAGGTTTATGGCTTTGGGGGCCGCCCTCACCGACAACGTGCCTGAGGGGCATCTCTATGGAATGCTTTGGGGGGCTGTGAACTGCCTGGAAGCCTGAGTGTAGCTTGGCGGGGTAATCCTGAAAGGTCCTCCTGGGTCATGGGGCCTTAGTTTTCCCATCGGTAAACGGGGTTTGGGAGCATTTCTTTTCTCCATGAGGGGTGGCGAGTTCCCCAGAGCAGCCTCTTACGGCAAGGCTGATGAAGGGCACGCTGGGCTCCGGGCAGGGCAGTTTAGCTCACTGCTTCCCTACTTCTGGTAGCCAGCTCTGCCCCCTGCAGCCCTACTCACCTGAGCCAGACACAGGGTGCTGGACCCACAGATTTCAGCAGATCCAGCGGCCCTGTGCTGCTCCTTCTGAGGTCACTCTTAGGACTGTGGCCCATGTCTTTCGATACGTGGACCTTCCCTGCCCCACCCTGCGCTGGTTTAAGACTAGGTCCTTGAGGGAATTGCTTGGCAATCCAGTGGTTCGAACTCTGAGCTTTCAGTGCAGCGGGCACGGTTCGATTCTTGGTGGGGAAACTAAGATCCTGTAAGCTGCATAGTGCAGCCGGGGGCGGTGGGGCGGGGGGGAGAAAAAAACCAACACAAGGGAAGAAGGCCCGCTGGTTAGGTGGCTTTATTCACAGACTCAGCACTTGCTGAGGTTGAGAGGAAAGAACATTTGGGACCAGGCTGAGCCTGGAGATAAGGGCGGCTGGGAGGCCATGCATGGGTCGGATGAAGGAGCTCACAGGAGGGAACCGGTGGCTGGGTTGGGCGGGTGTGGGTGTGGGGGCTGGAGGCAGGCAGCATGCGGGAGGCCTGGCTAGATCTAAGGGAGAGATCTGCCCAGGTGGCATCTGTGAGCCAGGGAGGGAGGGATGGAGGGCTATCTGGAGCAGGGGTATGTAGGTGGGGGCTGGACAGCAGGCACCCCTGCCCCTACTCCCAGGGAAATGACAGTGGGACAGTCCAGACACCCGGTGCCTGGTCCCGTGGCTGTCTTGGGGCTCAACGTGTGGCTGGCCACCATGGTCCCCTCTGGTGCCATCGCCCTGCTAACGCTTGGATATCTGCCTTGGGGGTGACCCACACAGGGACATTCTGGGGACAGGTGTAGGGAGGCTGGACAACCCTGGAGAGCGTGTGAGGGCCCAGCCGAGTGGGGATCCCCGGGAGGTGGGGATGCTCCCTTGAGCCAAGGTTTTCTCTCAGTGGTGGGTGTCCAGTTCCCTGCGGGCAGAGGGAGCCATCTCCCCCTCCATCCAGGCCAGCCCCCTCCCCCCAGGCCAAGGATGAGCCCTCAGTTAAGCCTTTTTCCTGGCCCACTTTACGGGCTCTGCATGGACTTCCTGCCTAAACACAAACAAGGAATCCAAAGCCCGGATCCTCCTCCCAGGCTTTCTTCCTGGTGAAGAGCCCATTCCCACCCAGCAGGGAACACAAGAACCAGTTTCCCTCCCCACCTGGGAACCGCAAAGTTTGAAACGTCGGCAGGGTTCTCCCTGGGCTGTGCACAGAAAGGTGACCCCAGGCCCGGCAAGCCTGGTTGGGGGCCCGCAGCAGGGCCCTGGGTCTGAGGTCTCTGCCCCTGCCCGTTTTCTACCGGGAGTGGAGGGATGCAGGCAGGGGCCCTCAGCACTGGCGGGAGGGGGTGCGGTGCACAGAGCCGGGGCGCTTGGGGATCTTGCGCCAGCGACGCTTGTCCCAGCGGCAGAGCAGCAGCAGGCGGAAGGTGTCCCGGAAGGCTTTGTTGCAGAGCGCGTAGCACATGGGGTTGACGGTGCTGTTGACGTAACACAGCCAGTAGCCCAGCTCCCACAGTGTCTCGGGGACGCAGTCCTTGCAGAACGTGGACACCAGCACCATGATGTTGTACGGCGTCCAGGTGAGGATGAAGGCCAGCAGGATGGCGCTCAGGGTCCGAGCCGCCTTCTTCTCCTTGACCAGCGAGAAGGTCTTCCGCTTGGCCAGCTGCTCCTTGCCGCGGGACTTCTGGCCCTTGCCCGCTCGCTCGCGCCCCTTCCGGGTCGGCCTCTTGACCGTGTTCGGGGAGCTCCGGGGCGGCTGCTTGGCCGGGGCCTGCGCCTCGGGGTCCACCATGGGCATCTTGATCACCACCTCGGAGCCAGGCTCCTCACCCTCCGAGGAGGTGAGGGACTCCATGGAGCCTTCGTCCTCCTCCTCTTCCTCCTTCCAGCTGTAGGCCTGGAGCAGCCGGGGGGTCCGGCAGCAGCGGCAGCAGCGCCCTGGAGGGGTCTCCGGGGAGCCTTCGGCCCCCGGCTGGGACCGCTCTGAGCTGCTGCTGCTGCCGCCCCCCTTCCCCGGCGTCTCCGAGCCCTGCAGGGCGGCCAGCTCCCGGGCCCGGTTCTCTGTCTCCCGGTAGATGCGCCAGTAGAGGGCGCACATGACCGTGACAGGGAGGTAGAAGGCGGCCATGGCGGTGCCAAAGGTGATGATGGGCTGGGAGAGGAACTGGATGTAGCACTGCCCAGCCAGCACTGTCCGCTCCCCGACCAGGTACTGCCAGAAGAGGATGGCCGGGGCCCAGAGGACGAACGACACCAGCCAGGCCAGGCCGATCATCAGGGCGGCCCGGCGGGGTGTGCGCTTGGCGCGGTAGCTCAGGGGCCGCGTCACCGAGAAGTAGCGATCGAAGCTGATGAGCAGCAGGTTCATGACCGAGGCATTGCTGGCCACGTAGTCCAGGGCCAGCCAGAGGTCGCAGGCCAGCGTGCCCAGAGCCCAGTGGCCCATGAGCAGATACGTGGTGTAGAGGTTCATGGAGAAGGTGCCGATGATGAGGTCGGCACAGGCCAGGCTCAGCAGGAAGTAGTTGTTGACCGTCTTGAGCTCCGTGTTGACCTTGAAGGAGATGAGGACCAGCAGGTTGCCCGTCACCGTGGCCAGTGACAGGAGGCCCGTGGTGATCCCAATGAAGGCCACTTGCCAGGGACCCTTTCCTGGTGCCAGAACGGTGATGTTGGGGCTGACCGCGGGGGGCGCTGAGGTATTCATGGTGGCTGGGTGGGGCCCCTTCCTCTGATCCCAGTAGGAGCTTTCCTCAGGGGACAGTCATCACCTGAAAAGAGAGGGCACGGACTTGGGTCGGGTTGCTGAACGCCTCCCAGAGCCCGGGATAGAAGGTACGGGGCAGGGGTGGGGGGCACAGCCTTGCCCTCTCAGAGCTGCAGCCAGATGGTGGAACACCCCCCTCACCGGTGGTCACTTATGATGCAATTCTTCAGCCCCGAATGCATTTACCAGCAGCTTAGGGTGGGGGCGATGGCTTTGGAATCCAGAGATCTGAGCCCTCCTTCCAGCTTCACCATTCAGACTCTGAGTCTCAATTTTCTCATCAGGAAATTGCTACTAATGCTTGTCTTGCTTAACTCGTGCGGCAGGAGTGGGGAGACTCGCTTTTTATATGGGACTGCCAACATTTCAAAGCATTTCACTCCAATTTTATTAAAGCTCTCATTTTCTGGGTAGTTACTACATGCCAGACACAAGGCTGAGCGCTTAATTGAATTACCTCATCTGATTGTTGAGCGTTGGGGGGCTTCCCTGGTGGTCCAGTGGTTAAGGATCACCTGCCAAGGCAGGGGACATGGGTTCAATCGCTGGGTGGGGAACGAAGCCCAGGCATCTCAACTAGAGAAGCCTGTGCTCTGCACTGAAGACCCAGCACGGCCAAAAAAAAGATGTCTAGCATTTGTAGGAGGAAGGTGTCTTATGATCCCCATTTCACTGAGGCAACGGTGGCTCCAGGCGGCTCTAAGGCCGGCCCATGGCGACACAGGGTGTGTGTGATCAGAAGCAACTTCTCCCTCACTCTGAGCACGTGAAGATCCAGCAGGACTCTTCATGGAGAAGGTGCCGATGATGAGGTCGGCAGGCCAGGCTCAGCAGGAAGTAGTTGTTGACCGTCTTGAGCTCCGTGTTGACCTTGAAGGAGATGAGGACCAGCAGGTTGCCCGTCACCGTGGCCAGTGACAGGAGGCCCGTGGTGATCCCAATGAAGGCCACTTGCCAGGGACCCTTTCCTGGTGCCAGAACGGTGATGTTGGGGCTGACCGCGGGGGGCGCTGAGGTATTCATGGTGGCTGGGTGGGGCCCCTTCCTCTGATCCCAGTAGGAGCTTTCCTCAGGGGACAGTCATCACCTGAAAAGAGAGGGCACGGACTTGGGTCGGGTTGCTGAACGCCTCCCAGAGCCCGGGATAGAAGGTACGGGGCAGGGGTGGGGGGCACAGCCTTGCCCTCTCAGAGCTGCAGCCAGATGGTGGAACACCCCCCTCACCGGTGGTCACTTATGATGCAATTCTTCAGCCCCGAATGCATTTACCAGCAGCTTAGGGTGGGGGCGATGGCTTTGGAATCCAGAGATCTGAGCCCTCCTTCCAGCTTCACCATTCAGACTCTGAGTCTCAATTTTCTCATCAGGAAATTGCTACTAATGCTTGTCTTGCTTAACTCGTGCGGCAGGAGTGGGGAGACTCGCTTTTATATGGGACTGCCAACATTTCAAAGCATTTCACTCCAATTTTATTAAAGCTCTCATTTTCTGGGTAGTTACTACATGCCAGACACAAGGCTGAGCGCTTAATTGAATTACCTCATCTGATTGTTGAGCGTTGGGGGGCTTCCCTGGTGGTCCAGTGGTTAAGGATCACCTGCCAAGGCAGGGGACATGGGTTCAATCGCTGGGTGGGGAACGAAGCCCAGGCATCTCAACTAGAGAAGCCTGTGCTCTGCACTGAAGACCCAGCACGGCCAAAAAAAAGATGTCTAGCATTTGTAGGAGGAAGGTGTCTTATGATCCCCATTTCACTGAGGCAACGGTGGCTCCAGGCGGCTCTAAGGCCGGCCCATGGCGACACAGGGTGTGTGTGATCAGAAGCAACTTCCCTCCCTCACTCTGAGCACGTGAAGATCCAGCAGGACTCTTCCATGAAATGAGGAGTGATGGGAAGCGGAAGTGGGGGTCTCCAGAGAAGAGAGAGGGAAAGAGGTGTGAGCAGAGGAGCAAGGCATATGTGTGCACGTGCAGGTGGGGGCGGGAGAGGACCCGATCTGATGAGGGCAGCAGGGGTGATTGTGCTGAGACCAGATGCTCGCCTGGTGGTCGAAGATCTGGAGTAAAAGCAAGCAGCGGGGGCGAGGGCCTCAGCTCCCAGATAAGCGGGGGTCTGGTCCCAGATGGGGCGTGGGAGGCCCCAGCTGAGTGGAGGGCAGCGAGGGGAACAGGAAGATCCCTCCGACTTCGCCTGGAGCTGGAGTCCAGCCCAGGCACAGGGGGGTGGGGGGTAGAGAGAAAAGCCATGACTCTCAGCTCAGCCACGGCCTTGCTGCTGGGTGTTCTGGTTGCTTCCTTCTAGTTCTGGACTTCAGGTATTTCTTGTTGAAGAGACTTGGTTTCCTCCTACTTTCAAGGCTGTATTGTTGAAAGAATTCCAAGGGAGAGATGCTGGGCAGGGACCCAGCAAGCACTGGCGTTTCTGGGGACCTGGTCTGTGACAGGGAGACTAGAATCTGGGAGAGGTTGCTGGTGATGATGCCTCAGTGCTGTGTGGCTTGGGGTGTCCATGTGACAGCGACCCTCGGCATGAGAACTTCAGCGTGTGGCAGAATAGGAGCCAGAAAGGCCGTGGCCATCAGTGCTCGTGGGTCTGGGACGATGTGCATGTGACGGGGCACAACTGAAATCCCAGTTGAAGAAACCCGGACTCTGGAGTCAGATGGCCTGCATTTGAATCCAGGCTGCACCACATACTGGATGTGCGGTCTCTGATAGCAATGTAACTGCTGAATGCCTGTGTTTCCTAAGGTGAAAAATCGTAATAATGCCCATCCCTAGCTAACACATAGAGGAGTTACTGCCTGGCTTAAGAGAGTAAAGTACTTATAGAAATAAAGTGCTTAGAACAGCCTTGGTCCAGTTGCCACGAACACAGGGTGTGTGTGATCAGAAGCAACTTCCCTCCCTCACTCTGAGCACGTGAAGATCCAGCAGGACTCTTCCATGAAATGAGGAGTGATGGGAAGCGGAAGTGGGGGTCTCCAGAGAAGAGAGGGAAAGAGGTGTGAGCAGAGGAGCAAGGCGTATGTGTGCACGTGCAGGTGGGGGCGGGAGAGGACCCGATCTGATGAGGGCAGCAGGGGTGATTGTGCTGAGACCAGATGCTCGCCTGGTGGTCGAAGATCTGGAGTAAAAGCAAGCAGCGGGGGCGAGGGCCTCAGCTCCCAGATAAGCGGGGGTCTGGTCCCAGATGGGGCGTGGGAGGCCCCAGCTGAGTGGAGGGCAGCGAGGGGAACAGGAAGATCCCTCCGACTTCGCCTGGAGCTGGAGTCCAGCCCAGGCACAGGGGGGTGGGGGGTAGAGAGAAAAGCCATGACTCTCAGCTCAGCCACGGCCTTGCTGCTGGGTGTTCTGGTTGCTTCCTTCTAGTTCTGGACTTCAGGTATTTCTTGTTGAAGAGACTTGGTTTCCTCCTACTTTCAAGGCTGTATTGTTGAAAGAATTCCAAGGGAGAGATGCTGGGCAGGGACCCAGCAAGCACTGGCGTTTCTGGGGACCTGGTCTGTGACAGGGAGACTAGAATCTGGGAGAGGTTGCTGGTGATGATGCCTCAGTGCTGTGTGGCTTGGGGTGTCCATGTGACAGCGACCCTCGGCATGAGAACTTCAGCGTGTGGCAGAATAGGAGCCAGAAAGGCCGTGGCCATCAGTGCTCGTGGGTCTGGGACGATGTGCATGTGACGGGGCACAACTGAAATCCCAGTTGAAGAAACCCGGACTCTGGAGTCAGATGGCCTGCATTTGAATCCAGGCTGCACCACATACTGGATGTGCGGTCTCTGATAGCAATGTAACTGCTGAATGCCTGTGTTTCCTAAGGTGAAAAATCGTAATAATGCCCATCCCTAGCTAACACATAGAGGAGTTACTGCCTGGCTTAAGAGAGTAAAGTACTTATAGAAATAAAGTGCTTAGAACAGCCTTGGTCCGCAGTTGCCACGAACACAGGAAGGGGAGCAACGAGCGCTCCCTCCTGCCTACACGTGTCTGCCTCTTTGATGAAAAATTTCTAAGACTATGGGGAATTCGCTGATGGTCCGGTGGTTGGGGCTCCTCACTTCCTCTGCAAGGGGCATAGGCTCGATCCTTGGCTGGGGAACTAAGATCCTGCATGCCACGTGGCGTGGCCTTCCCCCCCCAAATTCAGCAACTGATAATTACAATGGTCACTGCTGTTAGTCAGCGTCCCGGAGAGCCACTCACTGCTCAGAGTACTTAAGTGTTCTTTCGCACTTAACCTTCAAAGGGAACCTATGACCTAGGGATTGTTTTTCTTTCCATTTGATAGATGAAAAAACTGAGGTTGAGAAAACCACAATAATTTACACAGGATCACACAGCAAAGATAGAAACCAGGATTGGAACCCAAGCGGGATATTCCAGCAAAACTACTGATGGCCAGGTGGTCCAGTGGCTAAGATACCACATTCCCAATGCAGGGGGGCCTGGGTTTGATTCCTGGTCAGGGAACTAGATCCCACATGCCACAACGAAGACCTGGTGGAACTAAATAAGTAAGTAAATAAAACAAATATAGAAAGAACTCCTATGGTTGGCTCAGAGGGATGCCAGTTTGAAATAAAAATATTAAAATATGATTTATCTTGCTTACTGAGCTTTGTTGCAACCTCGTACCTTAATGAAAGTCAGGTGGGAGGCTGGGATTAGACTGTGGGTGCTTGGGTTTTTCCCTGTGAGTTCGTTGGTGGAAACTACCCTTGACAGGTGACCCTGAACAACTCTAGTCCCTTTGATTGTCTGGAATCAGTGCTATTTGTGCCCATTGCAGAAATGGAACAACTGAGGCCCAGAGAAGAAGGTATTGTGTAGTCCAAGGTCTCCTGGCTCCTGGACTGGGTGCTGGTCTCCACATCCCACCGCCTGGGTGCCTTGAGGCAGCCCTGTCACCCCCAGCGGCTCCCTGACCAAGACCTGCAAAGACGAAGTCAGAAGAGGAACTTGCGGCCTCAGAGGCTGCACCCTTCGCAGCTGCAGGGGCCTCTTGTCTGCCTGGGCACCCTGTCACCAAGCTCTCTGCCCCTGGACTTGGACCTCACACCATGCAGGGCTAGGATTAGGGTAGGGCAAAGGCGGCACTTGCTTTGGGTGCAGAGTCGAAGCAGATACCCCAAACTCAGTCATTAAGAAAATACCATTTTAATCTGACATTTAAAGAATAGAAATCTGGGGCTTCCCCGGTGGTCCAGTGGGTAAGGACACCGCCTGGCAGTGCAAGGGGCGCCAGTTCTATCCCTGGCCTGGGAAGATCCCACGTGCCGTGGAGTGGCTGGACTGATGTGTCCAATTACCGAGCCGGAGCCCTGGAGCGCATGTGCCCAGAGCCGGCGCTCTGTGACAATAGAGGCCGATGGGAGGCCCACACAGGCCAAAGAACAAAGACGGATGAAAATAGAGAAATGAGAGACCAATAGAAGTGGCCCGCCCGTCCCCCTCCCTCCCCACCCCACCCCCCAAAAAATAAATAAATAAAATAAATGTTTAAAAAAAAAAAAGAATAGAAATCATGGCAAAACATCCATCTTGAACACAATTTTAAACCAAGACAGGATCCAACCCTGCACTTGCACAAATACCTCACCACCCGAGCCTCGCCCTAATCCTGGCCCTGGTTCTGACAAAACCTGATTTACAAAAACAGGCTGCCTGTGGGCTGTAGTTTGCTGCTTGATTTTCAAAAATATTACATTGCAATATTATTTACCTTGACTTAGTGAGGTGTTTTTGTGCCCTCTCCTTAAATTTTGTTCCAATTTAAGCAGCACCTCCCTCACCTCACCCTAATTCCTTCCTTGCAGACCACAGCCCTGGGTCTGAATCTCCAAGCTGTCCCTTCCTAGCTGTGTGATCAGTAGCCCTGCATCCCTCAGCTGACGGGGATGCAAGCCTGCTCTGTCGTGTCTGACTCTTTGTGACCCCATGGACTGCAGCCCGTCAGGCTCCTCTGTCCATGGGGATTCTCCAGGCAAGCATACTGGAGTGGGCTGCCATTTCCTACTCCAGGGGATCTTCCCTACCTAAGGACTGAACCCACAACTCCTGCGTTTCCCGCATTGGCAGGCGGGTTCTCTACCACTGCGCCACCTGGGAAGCCTGCTGATGGGGATAACAGTATCCAGACCACCCAGCACTGAAATGACACTCAGTCAACAGCCTCTGCTGTTATTCCCGACTCTTCATTCTGATCCACTGCTCAGCCAACTCTCCCCTGCCCCTTCCTCTTCAGACCCTGGCACAGCCCCTCTCTGGTTCCCAGACTGCTCGTCTGTACAGTGAAGGAGTGAGACCAGCCTGACATCTGTGGAGATTTTACAGAACCCTGAAACCCAGATTCCAAGATGGCTTGAAAATACGGGAGAGAAATAGCTAAGAAAGTCCTCATGTATAACATGGACCAAGTCCTGCAGGGGAGGCTACAGGGGCTGAAGGCTCACTCACTTAGCTTCCCTCAGCCCTGGACCCGCAGGCTCCAAGGCCTGTGTTCTTTCCACTTAGCCGACCTATCAGCTCTATGCCCCAGCTCTGAGCTGTGAGGGCCACGGTCTCCCATCAGGGACAGCTGGGGAAAGGAGAAGGGCAGAGGTTTCGGGGAACTGGACCCTGATTTTTGCTACCTGCTGGACTCCTGAGCCCCTCGGGATGCAGCCCAGGAACAGAGCTGTTCATGAATCTATCTTTCCTCCACAATCAGAAGTGGGGGGCCTCCGTCAAGTCCCTCTTGGACAGTAATTTGCTCCAGAGAAGGTTGCTGGAGGCCTGCTCTGGTCCTACTGTGTGGCCATGGGCAAGCCTCCTTAACTCCTTACTGGCGGCAACCCCCTACTCTTCCAGGTGACTGGTGGACCAGCAAGACGACGCTGAGAAAGAACGTGGCTTCAGTGACTGTGGCTGATTCTCCGCGGGAACGAGCCCTGAGTCTGGGTGCCAGGATTCAGTAGTAGCTCCAGAAAAGTGGGGGCTTAGGGTTAGCCCTCTGGTTGAAAGGGGGCCTGGAAGCTGTATTTGCCTAGCATGTTCTGTGAAAACATCCATGGGATGGAAGAGTTGGTGGGTGGGGATGGCAGGGCCTGGGGGGAAGACTCCTCCAGGAAGCCCCGGCACTGCCTCTAGTTCAAGACCTATCGCTGCTCTTGTCTTGCTGTGTGACCTTGGGTAAGTTATAGCCCAGACCTGGTCACCCTTCTGTCGGATGAGTGTTTGTAAGTGAGAGTGTGTGCATTGCTGAGTTAGAAGAAGAAACGATGGGAGTGGGACCTCTCTGGTGGTCCAGTGGTTGAGACTTTGCCCAGCCAAGGCAGGGGGTATGGGTTCAATCCTAATTGGGGAGCTACGATCTCCACATGCTGTATAGTGCAGTCAAAAAAAAAAAAAGAAAGAGAGAAATGATGGGGGTCTTTATGGGGATGGGTTGGGACTCATCCTCTGAGGGTGTCTGGGTTACAGGAAGGTGGAAAGGAAGCAGGAGGCATTCTTCTGCCCAGAACTGTGGCTTCCTGATGAAGGTCATTGGGAGCACTTAATAATATTAATATTATCATAGCAACTAATATTTACAGGCTGCTTACTATAAGCAGACATGGCTGTAAGCATTACATACATGATTTAATTGACCTGTTACAAATGCTTGGGAAATAGGTTCTATTATCTTCAATTTGCAAAAGGAGCAATGAGGCTCTTACCGGATAGCTCATCATTGATGCAGTCAGGAATCTGGACTCAGGTAGTCTGCCTGTGGGCTTCCTTGGTGGCTCAGACAGTAAAGAATCCTGCTGCAATGCGGAGACCTGGGTTTGATCCCTGGGTTCGAAGATCTCCTGGAGAGGGCATGGCAACCCATTCCGGCCTGCTTTTTTGAGTCCTACTGTTGTGGGCCCCATGGGCAAGCCTCCTTAACTCCTTACTGGCGGCAACCCCCTACTCTTCCAGGTGACTGGTGGACCAGCAAGACGACGCTGAGAAAGAACGTGGCTTCAGTGACTGTGGCTGATTCTCCGCGGGAACGAGCCCTGAGTCTGGGTGCCAGGATTCAGTAGTAGCTCCAGAAAAGTGGGGGCTTAGGGTTAGCCCTCTGGTTGAAAGGGGGCCTGGAAGCTGTATTTGCCTAGCATGTTCTGTGAAAACATCCATGGGATGGAAGAGTTGGTGGGTGGGGATGGCAGGGCCTGGGGGGAAGACTCCTCCAGGAAGCCCCGGCACTGCCTCTAGTTCAAGACCTATCGCTGCTCTTGTCTTGCTGTGTGACCTTGGGTAAGTTATAGCCCAGACCTGGTCACCCTTCTGTCGGATGAGTGTTTGTAAGTGAGAGTGTGTGCATTGCTGAGTTAGAAGAAGAAACGATGGGAGTGGGACCTCTCTGGTGGTCCAGTGGTTGAGACTTTGCCCAGCCAAGGCAGGGGGTATGGGTTCAATCCTAATTGGGGAGCTACGATCTCCACATGCTGTATAGTGCAGTCAAAAAAAAAAAAAGAAAGAGAGAAATGATGGGGGTCTTTATGGGGATGGGTTGGGACTCATCCTCTGAGGGTGTCTGGGTTACAGGAAGGTGGAAAGGAAGCAGGAGGCATTCTTCTGCCCAGAACTGTGGCTTCCTGATGAAGGTCATTGGGAGCACTTAATAATATTAATATTATCATAGCAACTAATATTTACAGGCTGCTTACTATAAGCAGACATGGCTGTAAGCATTACATACATGATTTAATTGACCTGTTACAAATGCTTGGGAAATAGGTTCTATTATCTTCAATTTGCAAAAGGAGCAATGAGGCTCTTACCGGATAGCTCATCATTGATGCAGTCAGGAATCTGGACTCAGGTAGTCTGCCTGTGGGCTTCCTTGGTGGCTCAGACAGTAAAGAATCCTGCTGCAATGCGGGAGACCTGGGTTTGATCCCTGGGTTCGGAAGATCTCCTGGAGAGGGCATGGCAACCCATTCCAGTATTCTTACCTGGAGAATCCCCATGGACAGAGGAGCCTGGGGGGCTACAGTCCACAGAGTGGACTGAGTGAGTGACTGAGCGACTAAGCACAGCACAGGGCAGTCTGCCTACAGCCTGGTGCACTGCCGTTCACAGGGTCACAGAGTCAGACCTGACTTAGTGACGAACAACAACAAAAACAGTCTGCCTCCGGGGCTACCATCTTGGGTCCCTACTCCAAATACTTGGGATGGGGGGCTCAACAGCCCCCCACTTCAACTAGCTTGGCCAAACTATAGTTTGAATCAGTCAATGGGGACGAATCAGTTCTTCCATGAGGATCTGGTCTGCCTCTTTTTGTGTGTGTATGTGTGTGTGTGTGAGATCTATCTGGATGAGTGTGATCACAGTGCTATGGGAAGACCGTGGTCCAGCCGTAGCTCTCTGCTAGGCACACAACAGTTGCCCAGTAACTATCTGTGGAATAAATCCATGACTGTGCATGGAGATCTCCTGATTGACTTTAGGACCTTAGGATGAGGATGAGCCTGCAGCAACCAAGGGTAGAAGGACGGAAGTCTGAACCAGCTCCAGAGTGTGGTCCCTCTGCTCTGTCTAGTTCCTACATCCCTTCACCTGCCGGGTCCCTGTCCCCTCTGTGAGCCCCTGCCTGGCTTGAAAGCATGGGAGAAAAATACCCGGGAGCATCCTCATCTGTAAAGTGGACCAAGGAAACCCTGCTCCACCTGCGGCAGGGAGGCTGAGTGAGGAGACCGGACAGGCCCGGGCTGAGACTGTGCCGGCCAGTGTTGGGGAGGAAAACATCAGCCTGGGCTCAAAGAGTTAAGGGATGAGGTCAGAGCCTTGAGCAGGGCAGGCCAGCCAGCGCCCTGGACCAATCCCCAGGGGCCTGGATCTGGCTGGTGAGAGGAAGGGGGAGGGGAGAGATGGATGGAGAGAGGGATTCCTGAACACTGGGGCTTCCTGAATCTTACCACTAGCCAAGGAGTGCAGAAGGGAAGGCAGAGGATGAGGCGTGCTGGGGGCAGAGATTCAGGGGGAGCAGAGAAGCCATCTTGTGATTCTGGAAGGCGGCAGAACCCTGGCTGGAGAGAATGGGCAATGCTGGGGAGAAGGAGGTATGAGGTGGGGGCTCTGGGGCCGGGCACCTGGGAGCTCACACGTGCAGCGAGGGTGCTCTTTTGGCCAGGCCTCCTGACCTGTCCCTTCTTGGGAGGCCTTCACCCAAAAGCCGGTCTGTCAGACGTGGCTCTCTCTCCCGGAGTTACTGTTTATCTGAAGGTTGCTCTTGACCCAATGTATGCTAAATTGCTTCAATTGTGTAAGACTCTTTGCAACCCCTGGGGGACTGTAGTCCGCCAGGCTCCTCTGTCCATGGGGTTCTCCAGGCAAGACTAGTGGAGGGGGCTGCCATGCCCTCTTCCAGGGGATCTCCCTGACCCTGGGACGGAATCTGCATCTTGTAATGTCTCCTACATTGGTGAACCCACTAGAAGTGCACAAAACTTCCACCACTGATGTCTGGCTTTGGAAAGGAAAGGGTAAACATACAATTTCTCACCTTTCCAGGCTCAACAGTCACTACTGGGAGTGCCAACTATGCCGGGGGAGGGCCGTAGCCATCAGTTAAATACGCAATGCTGAGCCGGAAGAGGAGTGTCAGTCAGAGCCAGTGCCAAATACTTTCACTGTTGATGGACCTTAACCAGTTGCCCAACTTTAGCAGGACCGTGTCAGAGCCTGGCAGTCAACAGGCTGGGCCCCAGGTCCTGCTCCGCCAGGTGACAGCAGAAATACCCAGCCCTCAACCTCGTCTCCGCAAGCCCTCTGCTCTTCACTCCGTGTACTCCCTCCCTGTTTCCTTTCTTCTCTCTCCCTCTCTCCTCCCCATCTTTCTAGGCATCACCATGGCATCAGAGCAGAACAGAAACCCAGCAAGATATTCACCCACCTCTCCCCACCCGCCCAGGAGCCCCAGCTCCTGCTCACCGAGCTCGCTGTTCCCCCCAACCCAACCCCGTCATTCTGCTCAGGAAGGTAGGAGTTCAAGGCTGCCCCGAGCCTGAGGAGAATGGCGTCAAGCCCCAGCAGACCCCTAAATATCCCTTCTGTGACCACGAGCACATCCCTGCCCCTTCCTCAGCCTCAGTCTCACCATCTGTACAATGGGGAGGCTCCTTTCTAGTCAGACATGCCCTCTGCCTACCCTCTTCTTGACTGGGGGGAGAATGGGGGCAATGCTGGGGAGAAGGAGGTATGAGGTGGGGCTCTGGGGCCGGGCACCTGGGAGCTCACACGTGCAGCGAGGGTGCTCTTTTGGCCAGGCCTCCTGACCTGTCCCTTCTTGGGAGGCCTTCACCCAAAAGCCGGTCTGTCAGACGTGGCTCTCTCTCCCGGAGTTACTGTTTATCTGAAGGTTGCTCTTGACCCAATGTATGCTAAATTGCTTCAATTGTGTAAGACTCTTTGCAACCCCTGGGGGACTGTAGTCCGCCAGGCTCCTCTGTCCATGGGGTTCTCCAGGCAAGACTAGTGGAGGGGGCTGCCATGCCCTCTTCCAGGGGATCTCCCTGACCCTGGGACGGAATCTGCATCTTGTAATGTCTCCTACATTGGTGAACCCACTAGAAGTGCACAAAACTTCCACCACTGATGTCTGGCTTTGGAAAGGAAAGGGGTAAACATACAATTTCTCACCTTTCCAGGCTCAACAGTCACTACTGGGAGTGCCAACTATGCCGGGGGAGGGCCGTAGCCATCAGTTAAATACGCAATGCTGAGCCGGAAGAGGAGTGTCAGTCAGAGCCAGTGCCAAATACTTTCACTGTTGATGGACCTTAACCAGTTGCCCAACTTTAGCAGGACCGTGTCAGAGCCTGGCAGTCAACAGGCTGGGCCCCAGGTCCTGCTCCGCCAGGTGACAGCAGAAATACCCAGCCCTCAACCTCGTCTCCGCAAGCCCTCTGCTCTTCACTCCGTGTACTCCCTCCCTGTTTCCTTTCTTCTCTCTCCCTCTCTCCCTCCCCCATCTTTCTAGGCATCACCATGGCATCAGAGCAGAACAGAAACCCAGCAAGATATTCACCCACCTCTCCCCACCCGCCCAGGAGCCCCAGCTCCTGCTCACCGAGCTCGCTGTTCCCCCCAACCCAACCCCGTCATTCTGCTCAGGAAGGTAGGAGTTCAAGGCTGCCCCGAGCCTGAGGAGAATGGCGTCAAGCCCCAGCAGACCCCTAAATATCCCTTCTGTGACCACGAGCACATCCCTGCCCCTTCCTCAGCCTCAGTCTCACCATCTGTACAATGGGGAGGCTCCTTTCTAGTCAGACATGACCTCTGCCTACCCTCTTCTTGACCCTCTGGACTCCTCTCTGCACTTGAGAATTCAGTTCTCAGAGCTCCAGCTCCCAGCTGAAGAGCCCGAGAGTCACATTTTCTGCAGCCTCGTTTCGTCATTTCCCCTCCTGCCTCCCTTATCGTGGTGGCGATCACCACTTGCCTAGTGACTGAGGTCAGGGGGCAGAGAACTAACTCTCATCTGACAACCC
The DNA here is from genome assembly GCA_022376925.1 of Tragulus kanchil. NCBI lineage: Eukaryota > Metazoa > Chordata > Mammalia > Artiodactyla > Tragulidae > Tragulus > Tragulus kanchil. The sequence continues at coordinate 10,599,402 of JAIOJX010000006.1, read as the reverse complement.
AGTGAGCAGCTGATGACCCGGGGGCAGGAGACGATCCGACGGCAGGAGACAGTCTGACTCCTTCTGGCCATTTGGGCAGGAGGCCCTGGGTCAGCTTGGGTGGTGCTGCAGGTATGTTTTCTGGGAAGCAGTGTATCTCTCTTCACTGGTACGATAACGCCCAAGCAGCCCTTGTCTGAGTGACCCAATGAAAGCTGCCCACCCCTCCCCAGCCGCCAGCTCAGAAGCTGGTACTCTGCAAGAATCGGAGCTCCTGGCTTCTAGCCTATCCCCACATGGTGAAGTCTGGGGGTCCTGGGGCAGTACCTGGCCTGGGTGCCCGTGAGCATCTAGGCATTACCTGGGTACAGTGCTGTGATCTGCCTGAGGGAGCCCAAGGTCCTATGGACACAGGGAGGAGCCCCTGGGCAGCTGCACACGTCGGGACCACATTCTCCGACCGGGCGTGGCTGTCCACGTGCCTGTGTCCCCAGGAGCCCTGGGGCCCTCGGCCTGGTCTGCTGGTTTCTGGCCCGGCACCCACCTTGGCATCCGGCTCTTAGCCCTCTTCACTCCGTGTACTCCCTCCCTGTTTCCTTTCTTCTCTCCTCTCCCTCCCCACCTTTCTAGGCATCACCATGGCATCAGAGCAGAACAGAAACCCAGCAAGATATTCACCCACCTCTCCCCACCCGCCCAGGAGCCCCAGCTCCTGCTCACCGAGCTCGCTGTTCCCCCCAACCCAACCCCGTCATTCTGCTCAGGAAGGTAGGAGTTCAAGGCTGCCCCGAGCCTGAGGAGAATGGCGTCAAGCCCCAGCAGACCCCTAAATATCCCTTCTGTGACCACGAGCACATCCCTGCCCCTTCCTCAGCCTCAGTCTCACCATCTGTACAATGGGGAGGCTCCTTTCTAGTCAGACATGACCTCTGCCTACCCTCTTCTTGACCCTCTGGACTCCTCTCTGCACTTGAGAATTCAGTTCTCAGAGCTCCAGCTCCCAGCTGAAGAGCCCGAGAGTCACATTTTCTGCAGCCTCGTTTCGTCATTTCCCCTCCTGCCTCCCTTATCGTGGTGGCGATCACCACTTGCCTAGTGACTGAGGTCAGGGGGCAGAGAACTAACTCTCATCTGACAACCCAGTGAGCAGCTGATGACCCGGGGGCAGGAGACGATCCGACGGCAGGAGACAGTCTGACTCCTTCTGGCCATTTGGGCAGGAGGCCCTGGGTCAGCTTGGGTGGTGCTGCAGGTATGTTTTCTGGGAAGCAGTGTATCTCTCTTCACTGGTACGATAACGCCCAAGCAGCCCTTGTCTGAGTGACCCAATGAAAGCTGCCCACCCCTCCCCAGCCGCCAGCTCAGAAGCTGGTACTCTGCAAGAATCGGAGCTCCTGGCTTCTAGCCTATCCCCACATGGTGAAGTCTGGGGGTCCTGGGGCAGTACCTGGCCTGGGTGCCCGTGAGCATCTAGGCATTACCTGGGTACAGTGCTGTGATCTGCCTGAGGGAGCCCAAGGTCCTATGGACACAGGGAGGAGCCCCTGGGCAGCTGCACACGTCGGGACCACATTCTCCGACCGGCGTGGCTGTCCACGTGCCTGTGTCCCCCAGGAGCCCTGGGGCCCTCGGCCTGGTCTGCTGGTTTCTGGCCCGGCACCCACCTTGGCATCCGGCTTGTCCACCTGGCCAGCAGCCTGGTTCAGTCCATCTTGGAGGGGCTGAAGGTGGATGGGGGTGGCGGGATTCAGGGTTCCCTGGGGAAGGAGAGGAGGAGGTTCTGAGACTGGTACCCATTTGGGGGGTCACTCTCCGACAGGATCCTGGTGACAAGGGCTATCCTTTGGTCCCCTGCCCTTCCCATACTGTCCCGGGGGCCTGGGGTCTGCCGGCTACACGGCAACCTGATCCCTTCTGGGATCCAGGTGCAGTTTCCTAAGGGCTCCCCATCTCGTCTTCCAGCTGAACCCCAGGAAAACATTAGGTGTATCCACTCAAAACCAGGAGACGGGTATTTGGAGCAGCTAGTGCCCAGCGCTACAGAGCCTTGGCCTCTAGACCCCTCCTTGGCCCCCTCCTCTCTCTGGGGTCCATCCACATTTCCTTCTAGTCCCGGTCCCTGCCTTGCTCAAGGACCCTGCTTCTCCTGCCCCCACCTCGGTGAAGCCCCTCCCAAAGCCTCCCAAATGTACTCACCATGGGGCTGGAGAAGGGTCTGAAGGGTCCTCAGCCCCACTGCCTCTCCGGGGGCCGACGGCGTCTCCAGGGACCCAAACACCTGGCTCCCGGGGGGAGCTGCGCCCTGTGCTGGCAGCCGGAGAGGCACAGCCAGTGATTGGCATGTCCCACCCCCTGGCACGCCAGCCTGGGGGGGGAGGGAGGAAGAGAAAGAGAGGGAGGGAGGAAAGAGAGGAAAGGAAGGGAGGGGGGAGCTGGAGGGAAGCCTCGGGCAGCGTCCAGGTTAGAGTGGGTCTTGGAGCGTGGCCTCCATCTCCACTAGGGCACCCAATTCGAGCCCCCACAGGGAGGGTGCGGGACGTGAGGAAGATGAGCCCAGGAAGGCTAAAAGTCCAGAATGAGAGAGAAGGCGGATACAGGGAGACAAACACCCACACCCAAAGCACACAGACTCAGCGGCATACACACACACACACACACACAGAGGCACACTGTTTCCCCGGGCTCCTCCCCCCCCAACCTTAGAGCCCCCAGCCCGTGTTCACCATGCCCAGCACACACAGCCCGGTCGGTGTTCACATGCCTGTTCTCCTGGCACACACGCCCTGCCCCCTGCACATGCCCACGCGCCCACCCACCCAGCCCCACACCCTGCTCTTTCTCCCTGCTGCGAAGGAGCTCGATTCCTTCTGTTTGGAAATGACACATTGGGCCTCACGTGAGAGGCTCCAACTTGGAACAGACCCAGAGGCTGGCGCGCCCGCCCGGGGCTGAGGGCTGGGTGGCCGAGCCTGTGTGCTGGGGGTCGCCGGGGTTCTGTCCTGCTGCGCAGCCGGGTGTGAGGGGACAGGGGTGTGTGGTCTGGGGATGCGTGGGGCTGTCTGCCTGCTCCAGGCATTGCCGAGGGCCCTGCACACGTGTGTCCCTGAGGACGCCTGTCACCGTGCAGCGGGGGGGCATGCAGGTGGGGCCCCGTGGCTCTGGAGCCGGCATGTGCGTGTCTGTGTTCGGTGTGTGTGTGAGTGTGACCCACCTGTGGAACTTCCTAATTCTGACAAGTGAGGCAGCCTCTGCCTCTGCCTGCACCACCCCCAGCTTCCACCTGGAAGACAGACAGACAGACAGACAGCTCTCCTCCCAGTTTGTCAGACTCCTGTCTCCCCCTGACTCCCACTCGGGGCTCACAGGTGTGCACCTGGAAAAGCTGCCCTTCCTTCCCCTCCCTTGACCCCACTGCTTGGCCAGCACCCCACTCCCCCTGCCGCCACTGGTTTGGATTTCTGTGTTGAGTTTCCTCAGAGATAGAACCCCTGGGGGCCTTTTGCCATGGAGACCTGGCCTGCCCTCACCTGGTCCAGGTTAGAGTGGGTCTTGGAGCGTGGCCTCCATCTCCACTAGGGCACCCAATTCGAGCCCCCACAGGGAGGGTGCGGGACGTGAGGAAGATGAGCCCAGGAAGGCTAAAAGTCCAGAATGAGAGAGAAGGCGGATACAGGGAGACAAACACCCACACCCAAAGCACACAGACTCAGCGGCATACACACACACACACACACACAGAGGCACACTGTTTCCCCGGGCTCCTCCCCCCCCAACCTTAGAGCCCCCAGCCCGTGTTCACCATGCCCAGCACACACAGCCCGGTCGGTGTTCACATGCCTGTTCTCCTGGCACACACGCCCTGCCCCCTGCACATGCCCACGCGCCCACCCACCCAGCCCCACACCCTGCTCTTTCTCCCTGCTGCGAAGGAGCTCGATTCCTTCTGTTTGGAAATGACACATTGGGCCTCACGTGAGAGGCTCCAACTTGGAACAGACCCAGAGGCTGGCGCGCCCGCCCGGGGCTGAGGGCTGGGTGGCCGAGCCTGTGTGCTGGGGGTCGCCGGGGTTCTGTCCCTGCTGCGCAGCCGGGTGTGAGGGCACAGGGGTGTGTGGTCTGCGGGGATGCGTGGGGGCTGTCTGCCTGCTCCAGGCATTGCCGAGGGCCCTGCACACGTGTGTCCCTGAGGACGCCTGTCACCGTGCAGCGGGGGGGCATGCAGGTGGGGCCCCGTGGCTCTGGAGCCGGCATGTGCGTGTCTGTGTTCGGTGTGTGTGTGAGTGTGACCCACCTGTGGAACTTCCTAATTCTGACAAGTGAGGCAGCCTCTGCCTCTGCCTGCACCACCCCCAGCTTCCACCTGGAAGACAGACAGACAGACAGACAGCTCTCCTCCCAGTTTGTCAGACTCCTGTCTCCCCCTGACTCCCACTCGGGGCTCACAGGTGTGCACCTGGAAAAGCTGCCCTTCCTTCCCCTCCCTTGACCCCACTGCTTGGCCAGCACCCCACTCCCCCTGCCGCCACTGGTTTGGATTTCTGTGTTGAGTTTCCTCAGAGATAGAACCCCTGGGGGCCTTTTGCCATGGAGACCTGGCCTGCCCTCACCTGGTCCTAGAGACCTCCTGGAGAGCTGGCCGCGGGGCAGAGGCGGGGAGGCTACTTGCTGGGCTGCTTGGTCCTTGCTTCCCTGGGATATGCTGAAGCCCTGGGGTGGAAAGTAGGAAGGACCAGGATCACCTATTATCCCCACTAGGTAGATGAGAAAACCAAAGAACAGAGGCAGGTGTCAAATGTGGTTGGCGAGTATTTGCACTCAGGTCCCTCCGCTCTGATCCCAAGGCTCTGGAGTGGATCAGGGGGCGTCGGGACCCGGTCCACCACTTGCCCTTTTCCCTCTCCAGCACCCCCTTCTCAATTCTGATGCCCGAGGGTGCCCTGGGCTTCCTCAGGCTGGAGCTCTGTTGCCCATGCAGTCGGGTGGAGCAGCAACTGGAGGCCCTGGGGCGTGGTCAGCAGCCATCATGCCCCGTGGTGGGCACACGTGGCAAGTACATGCGGGGACATCTCTGCTTCTCAGAGCCAGCTGCGGCTAGGGCAAGCACCTAGTCCACCTCCCTTCTGAAGTCCAGGGGGCCCTGCCGCTTGGAGAGGTATCTGAGCAACCCCCTCCCACTCCGGGATCAGCCAAGGGTGGGTCAGGACTCGACCAGTCCCTGCCCGTGGGCGCGGAGGCCGGCTGCCCCCTGCTGGGCTGCGCTCGGTGTGCGGCCGCGGCTCGGGCGCGCGGTGGGGCTGCGTGCACTTGTGCGCGTACACGTGGCTGAGTGTGGGGGTGTCAGGCCTCCACGCTCCACATCCATTTCCGAGTCTGAATCAGGCTCTCTCCTTGCCCCCTCCCCCCAAGCTCCTTGGTCTCCCTTTTCTCTTCTCCCACCGCCTCTGCACACGTCCCTTTAGAAATAAAAACACTTATTTTGTAGGCGGGAGAGGAGGGTGTCCAGTTTTCTCTTGCCTCCTCTTCGGTGCCCCTCTCTGTCCCAAGCTACTTACGTCCGTGCAGCCGCGGAGGCAGGGGGACGACGACCCCCCGCTCCACCCCCGATTGGAGGTTCTTGGCTACAGACTGGATTGGGCCCCCTTACCAGATGGGGAAACTGAGGCAGACAGGGAGAAGGGAGGTAGGGCGGGGAGAAGCTCTCCCACCCGGCTCTCTCACCGCCCCCGCACCCGCGCCGGATTTAGCCGCAGGGAGGCTGGGAACATTGTCTTTATTTTAAGCCACCGAGTGCGGCACGAACGCGGCTGCTCGCGACAAAGGGCTCGGCGAGGCAGCGGCAGGCGGCGCACGTGAGCGTCCAGCCCCGCCCCCGCGCGACCCTCGGCCGCCTTCCAGCGGCCTGACCGCAGCCACTTCCCTTTCCTCTCCCGTTCCGGTCGGGATCCCAGTTGGCACAGGCTCCTGTCGGCGGCTATTTCGGGCTCTCGGCCGAGGATTCACTCCTTTGGGCCACCAAGGGAGCAGGGGGTCGCCCCGTGTGGCCGGGTTCCTCGCTCAGCCTCCTCTCGCGGAGGAAGCGAGAAGCTGCCTTGGGTGCGAACTAACTCTGCGGCTCCCCAGTGGAGGCGCTCCCAGAGCAAGCTAGTGCCCCCTCTACGTCTGTCTTCATCAGTCGCGGCACTTAGAAATACTTCCCTGACGGCGCTGTTAGATCATCAGCTGCAGGTTAATCTTGGCACCGGCGTTTGCTACAAGGGAAAGCCATGACTATTGTTAGATATCACTCGTATTGAGCGCTTACTACTTGCCGGGCGCTTTTGTTATGGGCTCTTAATGCATTAACTAGTTTGTTTCGCACCTGTGGGCTGCGCCTGGGGGGGTGTGCGGCCGCGGCTCGGGCGCGCGGTGGGGCTGCGTGCACTTGTGCGCGTACACGTGGCTGAGTGTGGGGGTGTCAGGCCTCCACGCTCCACATCCATTTCCGAGTCTGAATCAGGCTCTCTCCTTGCCCCCTCCCCCCAAGCTCCTTGGTCTCCCTTTTCTCTTCTCCCACCGCCTCTGCACACGTCCCTTTAGAAATAAAAACACTTATTTTGTAGGCGGGAGAGGAGGGTGTCCAGTTTTCTCTTGCCTCCTCTTCGGTGCCCCTCTCTGTCCCAAGCTACTTACGTCCGTGCAGCCGCGGAGGCAGGGGGACGACGACCCCCCGCTCCACCCCCGATTGGAGGTTCTTGGCTACAGACTGGATTGGGCCCCCTTACCAGATGGGGAAACTGAGGCAGACAGGGAGAAGGGAGGTAGGGCGGGGAGAAGCTCTCCCACCCGGCTCTCTCACCGCCCCCGCACCCGCGCCGGATTTAGCCGCAGGGAGGCTGGGAACATTGTCTTTATTTTAAGCCACCGAGTGCGGCACGAACGCGGCTGCTCGCGACAAAGGGCTCGGCGAGGCAGCGGCAGGCGGCGCACGTGAGCGTCCAGCCCCGCCCCCGCGCGACCCTCGGCCGCCTTCCAGCGGCCTGACCGCAGCCACTTCCCTTTCCTCTCCCGTTCCGGTCGGGATCCCAGTTGGCACAGGCTCCTGTCGGCGGCTATTTCGGGCTCTCGGCCGAGGATTCACTCCTTTGGGCCACCAAGGGAGCAGGGGGTCGCCCCGTGTGGCCGGGTTCCTCGCTCAGCCTCCTCTCGCGGAGGAAGCGAGAAGCTGCCTTGGGTGCGAACTAACTCTGCGGCTCCCCAGTGGAGGCGCTCCCAGAGCAAGCTAGTGCCCCCTCTACGTCTGTCTTCATCAGTCGCGGCACTTAGAAATACTTCCCTGACGGCGCTGTTAGATCATCAGCTGCAGGTTAATCTTGGCACCGGCGTTTGCTACAAGGGAAAGCCATGACTATTGTTATTTATAACTCGTATTGAGCACTTACTACTTGCCAGGCGCTTTTGTTAAGGGCTCTTAATGCATTAACTAGTTTGTTTCGCACTGCTGCTTACTCAGGGAGGGTCTATTATTATTCCCATTTTACAGATGAGTAGATGTATAAGCGGCGGGCAGGCACGGGGGTTTCCTGTAGGGGGCGGTCAGGATGTCTGCGGCGGTCCAGGGACGGAGGCCGCGGCGGGAGCGTGGAGGCGTCAGGGATGCCAGACACCCGTGACAGCATTTGTAAAAGGTCGCGGATCCTGTCTGAAAGCCGCGCGGAGGTGCGGGAAGCAAGTGAGCGTGCAGCCCCTCCGCTTGATCCTCCCCCTCGGCTTGAACCCACATTTTAGAAGCTCAAACCGCGTTAGACTTGCCACTTATCTAGGCTACTTCCTGTTCTGGGAGAAGGAGGTGGAGTAGGCGATCCTCTCGGCCCCCATCAGACCTATGCAGCCGATCTGGTTGGCCCTCAATGCCCTCTGGAATGGACCTGGGTTGGTGGTCTCACCAGGAGTGGGAAGTAGCCTCCATTCCAAGTCCAGAAGGGAAGCAGCTGGTCGTCCTGGGGGCACCTTTTCTAGATACGCCGCGCCCTCCTCCATCCTCACCCGCAACTGCTTTAGGCCCTCAGCCTCCCTACCCACTCCCTCTCATCTTCCCAGCGGCGAAGACTCCGGGAGGGCCTAATTCCCAGATTTAAAAGGAGAAACTAAAATCCAGGGCGGGGCTGTGGATGGAGGAGGCCCAGAACGGCGGCCCTCCTGCCCCCCTGCAGCCCCTGCCGCCCGAAGGCCGGGACGAAAGCCGCTGCTACAAAGGCAGCATCTTGGACGGGAAACGGGATTTCCAAGTCTAGTTGCGAAGTGAAGGCCTCTAAGATACAACGTCCCTTTCACCTCCCGGGGCTTCGCCTCCCCGACCTGGCTAGAAGTGCTAGGAGCCTCGGCGCGGGCGGAGGGCTCGCAAAAGTCCTGCTCCACCGGCCCCGAAGCCTGGAAGTCAGCTTCCAAAGAAAGCTTGGGTGCAGGAGGCCGGGAGAGTGGCGCCTCGCGCCGCCTCGCGCCGCCTGAAGCTGCGCGGCGCTGCCCAGACCTTCTGGCCGGCGCGGCTGAGTTAAGCGCGCGGCCAAGGTCGGGCGCAGCTGTAATAGTTGGGAACCGAGGCCACGCATCCTGGACGAATCTCCGGATCCCGGTCGGACAGGGGCTCGGGGAGAAGCTCTGTTCCCACAGGGCGCGCGTTAGCGTCTCGCCTAAGAGGACCTCGGAGTGCGGGTCCCGCGCTGCCGCCTAGGAGCTGGACGGCACTGTGGACGTGCGGCCCGGACGGAGGAAAGGCGCACTTTCCTTTCCACCGTGGAGGCCCGTGCTTCTCGCTCACATCTCTATGGCCATAAACAGCTTGAAAAATCTGATTAACAGCGTTGAATTTGCCAGGCTTGGTCAGGGGACCTCGGGCCCCATGTTTCCCACCACGTGGTATACGGGCGGCCCAGGGCTGGGACGACGGGAGGAGAAATTAGGTTGAGAGAGAAGTCAGGTCGAGATCCTGTCCCTGAGGTTAGGATGTCCGAGGCTTTTCCCAAACTCTCCGTAGCCCGGGGAGTGAGGCAAGACGGATGTCGGGGTTCCCTGCTCCCGACCCAGCTACGTTTGCTTCCTTTCCTGGTAACACGGCTCCCTCCGACTCCTACTCCAGAGGGCAAGGCCTTTGTCTTCGATAATTTCGCACCGAGGCGGAGACCACGAAGGGAGGGGTGGGACGGAGCCAGGCGCGTGGAGCCTAAGCGGGTTCACTCTCCCACCCACCTCCTGGCGAGACTCTCGCCTCGTGCAGGGGCAGCAAGGCCGTCGGTGGGCAGCCGGCTGCCCTTCACTCTCGCCGCCTGCCGCACAGCGAACCTCCGAGCCTCGGCTCCGAGTTCTCGGACTCAGTTCCTGCTGCCCGGGCCGCTCCAGGGTTCCCACCTGCCGCGCCCTCTAGCGGCCGGCCCAGCTTCTTGCCTGGGACGGAGGCAGCGAGAGGCCTGGGCGCCTGGGGCTGACGGTCCCTGGACGAGTGCGCACTTTCCTTTGCAGGGAGAGAAATGGTAGCACACACTCTTTCTTCATGGCCTATGGTGCAGGCTTTTCGTTGACAGGGATGGGTAAGGGATGGTGCCGATCTAGCTCTAGGAATAAATAAGAGCCGAGTGCCCTTCCTTGATTCCCAGGAGCGAGGGGTAATGGACCTGGCTGGCAATGCAGGAAATGTAAGACAGGCGGATTTGATCCCTGGGTTGGATAGATGCCCTGGAGGAGGCCATGGATGCCCACCCCAGTATTCCTGCATGGAGAATCCCGTGGACAGAGGAGCCTGGCAGGCTACAATCCATAGGGTTGCACAGAGTCGGACACGACTGAAGCTACTTAGCACGCATGCACGCCCTTCCTTGCAGCGCTTGCTGCGGCTTAACCCATTCGTAAATGCTTTAGTGCACTTTCTCATTTAATCCTCCTTACAGCTCCAGGTTGCCGGCGTAGTTATGATCTCCCTTTTACAGACGGAAAACCGAGGCCCAGAGAGGTTAGGTTAACTCATTCTCCCCTCTTGACTCCTGCAGTTTGTAGGTTTTGCGCCCAGCTTGTTGAGGACTCTCTAGGCCATTTATAAGACACAGGGGTATCACGGGAACTTGCTAAGCCAGTGTCATTCATTCTGTTGTCCCATGTATTTAATAAACACGTAGACTCAGCGTGTGTGAGAGCACTGTTCTCAGTGTTGTATGTGTTTTCAATATTTTCATAGCAACCCGAAGAAGTAGGTGGAATTATTATCCCCATTTTATAGATGAGAAAACTGAGGCACTGAGAGGTCCAGTTATCTCTCCAGTCATATCGCTGGAAGGTGTCAGAGCTAGGCAGTTCACTCTCCCACCCACCTCCTGGCGAGACTCTCGCCTCGTGCAGGGGCAGCAAGGCCGTCGGTGGGCAGCCGGCTGCCCTTCACTCTCGCCGCCTGCCGCACAGCGAACCTCCGAGCCTCGGCTCCGAGTTCTCGGACTCAGTTCCTGCTGCCCGGGCCGCTCCAGGGTTCCCACCTGCCGCGCCCTCTAGCGGCCGGCCCAGCTTCTTGCCTGGGACGGAGGCAGCGAGAGGCCTGGGCGCCTGGGGCTGACGGTCCCTGGACGAGTGCGCACTTTCCTTTGCAGGGAGAGAAATGGTAGCACACACTCTTTCTTCATGGCCTATGGTGCAGGCTTTTCGTTGACAGGGATGGGTAAGGGATGGTGCCGATCTAGCTCTAGGAATAAATAAGAGCCGAGTGCCCGTCCTTGATTCCCAGGAGCGGGGGGTAATGGACCTGGCTGGCAATGCAGGAAATGTAAGACAGGCGGATTTGATCCCTGGGTTGGATAGATGCCCTGGAGGAGGCCATGGATGCCCACCCCAGTATTCCTGCATGGAGAATCCCGTGGACAGAGGAGCCTGGCAGGCTACAATCCATAGGGTTGCACAGAGTCGGACACGACTGAAGCTACTTAGCACGCATGCACGCCCTTCCTTGCAGCGCTTGCTGCGGCTTAACCCATTCGTAAATGCTTTAGTGCACTTTCTCATTTAATCCTCCTTACAGCTCCAGGTTGCCGGCGTAGTTATGATCTCCCTTTTACAGACGGAAAACCGAGGCCCAGAGAGGTTAGGTTAACTCATTCTCCCCTCTTGACTCCTGCAGTTTGTAGGTTTTGCGCCCACCTTGTTGAGGACCTTCTAGGCCCTTTATAAGACACGGGGGTATCACGGGAACTTGCTAAGCCAGTGTCATTCATTCTGTTGTCCCATGTATTTAATAAACACGTAGACTCAGCGTGTGTGAGAGCACTGTTCTCAGTGTTGTATGTGTTTTCAATATTTTCATAGCAACCCGAAGAAGTAGGTGGAATTATTATCCCCATTTTATAGATGAGAAAACTGAGGCACTGAGAGGTCCAGTTATCTCTCCAGTCATATCGCTGGAAGGTGTCAGAGCTAGGCAGTTGCCTCCCGGTCATTGCCTTTGCCCCTATCCTAAAGCTTCCCCAAATGTCAATGTCGGTATATCCACATCTCTCCTTTCCTTCTCACCCATATCCTTGGAATGAGAGGCAATCAGCCTTTCTGCCAGGGTCTAACAGGACCCTGGCCTCGTGGCCCGCCTTCCCTGTCCCCTTGGCGCCTCCTGCCAGGCCCAGCACTGAAGGAGGCCTGACCAGGGAAGGGACTGATGAGTCTGAGTGGACCTCCGAGGCTGCCTGTTTACTCCGCTGGCCGGCACACACTGTGATTAACCGGGCACAATCGAGTTAGGACCTGTAGCTCCAGGGCTGAGGCCGGGTGGGGGAGGGGCCTGCTAGTGAGAGCTGCCTCTCTCTCGGGCACTGCAGGGGTGTGCTGGAAGCTGGAGCCCCCTGGAGAGACGGAGAAAGGAGTGTGCCCAGCCAGCAGGGGTAGGGAGCGCATAGTCCTCAGGGGAGGGGACAAAACTTCCCTACCCTGCCTCTCCTTCCCCCTCCTGCCGGCCCCAGGACCAGAGGCTCAGAAAGGGAGGGGCTGGGTGTGTATCAGAGGAAAGAAACCCTTTTTTTCTTTCTTTCTTTTTTTTTTTTTCCCTTTGTCTTTTTTTTTTTTTTTAATTCTTAATTTTAAAGGTTTTACAGAGTTTTGTTTTTCACCGACATTTATGTTCCCAGATCAGTCATATGCATATCCCTGGTCCCCCACCCACCCAGTTCCCCCATCCCACCCTCCGGACCATCGCCCCAAGCCTCTGTACAGACGGAAAACCGAGGCCCAGAGAGGTTAGGTTAACTCATTCTCCCTCTTGACTCCTGCAGTTTGTAGGTTTTGCGCCCAGCTTGTTGAGGACTCTCTAGGCCATTTATAAGACACAGGGTATCACGGGAACTTGCTAAGCCAGTGTCATTCATTCTGTTGTCCCATGTATTTAATAAACACGTAGACTCAGCGTGTGTGAGAGCACTGTTCTCAGTGTTGTATGTGTTTTCAATATTTTCATAGCAACCCGAAGAAGTAGGTGGAATTATTATCCCCATTTTATAGATGAGAAAACTGAGGCACTGAGAGGTCCAGTTATCTCTCCAGTCATATCGCTGGAAGGTGTCAGAGCTAGGCAGTTGCCTCCCGGTCATTGCCTTTGCCCCTATCCTAAAGCTTCCCCAAATGTCAATGTCGGTATATCCACATCTCTCCTTTCCTTCTCACCCATATCCTTGGAATGAGAGGCAATCAGCCTTTCTGCCAGGGTCTAACAGGACCCTGGCCTCGTGGCCCGCCTTCCCTGTCCCCTTGGCGCCTCCTGCCAGGCCCAGCACTGAAGGAGGCCTGACCAGGGAAGGGACTGATGAGTCTGAGTGGACCTCCGAGGCTGCCTGTTTACTCCGCTGGCCGGCACACACTGTGATTAACCGGGCACAATCGAGTTAGGACCTGTAGCTCCAGGGCTGAGGCCGGGTGGGGGAGGGGCCTGCTAGTGAGAGCTGCCTCTCTCTCGGGCACTGCAGGGGTGTGCTGGAAGCTGGAGCCCCCTGGAGAGACGGAGAAAGGAGTGTGCCCAGCCAGCAGGGGTAGGGAGCGCATAGTCCTCAGGGGAGGGGACAAAACTTCCCTACCCTGCCTCTCCTTCCCCCTCCTGCCGGCCCCAGGACCAGAGGCTCAGAAAGGGAGGGGCTGGGTGTGTATCAGAGGAAAGAAACCCTTTTTTTCTTTCTTTCTTTTTTTTTTTTTCCCTTTGTCTTTTTTTTTTTTTTTAATTCTTTATTTTAAAGGTTTTACAGAGTTTTGTTTTTCACCGACATGTATGTTCCCAGATCAGTCATATGCATATCCCTGGTCCCCCCCCACCCAGTTCCCCCCATCCCACCCCTCCGGACCATCGCCCCAAGCCTCTGTAAGCACTCCTATTCCCTTGGCACAATGACAATAGCTAACTTTTCCACACATGACAGTATAGGTTTCCATGTTTCTTCCCCACAATGTCCATATGTCTATTCTCTGCCTGTTTTTCCATGACTTCACTGCGTGTGTTATCCTGACCATCCTACTAGATTCCATATATATATGTGTTAGTTTACTGTACTTGTCTTTCTCTTTTTGACTTACTACACTTTTGATGATAGGTTCTAGCTCCAGCCACCTCATTAGGACTGAGTCTTCTGCATTTCTTTTAACAGCTGAGTAGTATTCCATTGTATATATGTACCAGAGCTTCTTTATCCATTCATTCGTTGATGGACATCTAAGTTGAAGAAGCCCTTTTCTGAGAGGAGAGCTGCTCATGGAAAATGGTGGCAGTACAGGGAAGGAGCTGGTGAAGGACAGGGACAGGAAAGCCCGATGTGCTGCAGCCTGTGGGGTCGCAAAGAGCTGGACATGATGGAGCGGCTGGACAAGACAAGAACAGCACCAAGAGCGGGGAAGGCGGAAGGAAGCCAGGCTGGGTCTGGGTCTGGGCCTTGGTTTGCAGTCCTGCGGTGCTTTCTCTTCATCAGGTCCTTCTTCTAGAACTATCCTCTGTAGAGAGCCTCTGAGGATCGCCTCTTGGTTCTCCTCTTACGTCCCTGGCTGCTGTGCCTCAGTCTCCTTTGTTGATCTTCCTCATCCGCCTGATGCTCCACATTTTGGAGTATCTGGGCTCAGTCCTGGGACGTTCACACCCACTCTCAGGTGACTTATGCCACCCACACATCGATGACTTCCAAATTTTGTGTCTCCAGACCCCTTCAACAACCCAAACTCTGCTCAGGGAGGGACAAAACTTCCCTACCCTGCCTCTCCTTCCCCCTCCTGCCGGCCCCAGGACCAGAGGCTCAGAAAGGGAGGGGCTGGGTGTGTATCAGAGGAAAGAAACCCTTTTTTTCTTTCTTTCTTTTTTTTTTTTTCCCTTTGTCTTTTTTTTTTTTTTTAATTCTTTATTTTAAAGGTTTTACAGAGTTTTGTTTTTCACCGACATGTATGTTCCCAGATCAGTCATATGCATGTCCCTGGTCCTCCACCCACCCAGTTCCCCCCATCCCACCCCTCCGGACCATCGCCCCAAGCCTCTGTAAGCACTCCTATTCCCTTGGCACAATGACAATAGCTAACTTTTCCACACATGACAGTATAGGTTTCCATGTTTCTTCCCCACAATGTCCATATGTCTATTCTCTGCCTGTTTTTCCATGACTTCACTGCGTGTGTTATCCTGACCATCCTACTAGATTCCATATATATATGTGTTAGTTTACTGTACTTGTCTTTCTCTTTTTGACTTACTACACTTTTGATGATAGGTTCTAGCTCCAGCCACCTCATTAGGACTGAGTCTTCTGCATTTCTTTTAACAGCTGAGTAGTATTCCATTGTATATATGTACCAGAGCTTCTTTATCCATTCATTCGTTGATGGACATCTAAGTTGAAGAAGCCCTTTTCTGAGAGGAGAGCTGCTCATGGAAAATGGTGGCAGTACAGGGAAGGAGCTGGTGAAGGACAGGGACAGGAAAGCCCGATGTGCTGCAGCCTGTGGGGTCGCAAAGAGCTGGACATGATGGAGCGGCTGGACAAGACAAGAACAGCACCAAGAGCGGGGAAGGCGGAAGGAAGCCAGGCTGGGTCTGGGTCTGGGCCTTGGTTTGCAGTCCTGCGGTGCTTTCTCTTCATCAGGTCCTTCTTCTAGAACTATCCTCTGTAGAGAGCCTCTGAGGATCGCCTCTTGGTTCTCCTCTTACGTCCCTGGCTGCTGTGCCTCAGTCTCCTTTGTTGATCTTCCTCATCCGCCTGATGCTCCACATTTTGGAGTATCTGGGCTCAGTCCTGGGACGTTCACACCCACTCTCCAGGTGACTTATGCCACCCACACATCGATGACTTCCAAATTTTGTGTCTCCAGCGCAGTCTGTCCTCTGAACATCAGACTCATATATCCAAAATTGCCCCATCTGTAAAATAGGGCTCACGATAGGTTGACGTCATAGGGTTGTTACGAGGATTAAATGGGTTAAGGCATGTAAAGTGTTGGAAGAGCGCCTGGCTCCAATTAGCACTATGGCTGGAGCTATGGTGAGTGTGATCACAGTCGTTACTGCTGCCTGCCAACACCGCGTGGATATCTAGAAGCATCTAGGACATGACTCATCCCTGACCCCAAGGGTAGCTTTGCTTATCTGGGTATATGGCAGCCCCATCCTTCCAGCTGTCCAGCACCCAAACCTTGCAGTCATTCTTTTTTTAAAAAATTATTTATTATTATTTTAA
The DNA here is from genome assembly GCA_022376925.1 of Tragulus kanchil. Lineage (NCBI taxonomy): Eukaryota > Metazoa > Chordata > Mammalia > Artiodactyla > Tragulidae > Tragulus > Tragulus kanchil. Next base: position 10,583,737 of record JAIOJX010000006.1, on the reverse strand, counting down.
AATTTCTACAGAGTTTTGTTGTTCACGGACATGTCTGTTCCCCCCAGATCAGTCATATGCATATCCCTGGTCCCTTCGTCCCTCCCAGGGCCCCCATCCCCCCCCTCCAGGCTGTCGCACTGAGCCCTTGTAGGAACTCCTATTCCCGCAGTGCAATGACAATAGCTATCTTTTTCACATATGATAGTGTAGGTTTCCATGTTACTCCCTCTATGCCTCCCACCCACTGTTCATTCCCCACAATGTCCATACGTCTGTTCTCTATGTCTGTTTTTCCATTGGTTCACTGCTTGTGTTATCATTACCCATTTACTAGATTCCATATATATGTGTTAGTATACTGTACTTGTCTTTCTCTTTTTGACTTACTACACTTTTTATGATAGGTTCTAGATCCAACCACCTTATTAGGACTGAGTCTTCTGCATTTCTTCTAACAGCTGAGTAGTATTCCATTGTATATATGTACCAGAGCTTCTTTATCCATTCATTTGTTTATGGACATCTAAGTTACTTCCATGTTCTAGCTATTGTATAGAGTGCTGCAATGAATATTGGGGTACAGATGCCTCTTTCAGTTTTGATTTCATCTGGGTATAAGTCTACTAGTGGGATTGCTGGGTCGTATGGTGCTTCTATTTTTAGTTTTTCAAGGAATCTCCATACTGTCTTCCATAGCGGCCGTATCAATTTACATTCCCACCAGTAATGCAAGAGTGTTCCCTTTTCTCCACACCCTCTCCAGCATTATTGTCTGTAGATTTGTTGATGATGGCCATTCCGATGGGTGTGAGGTGATATTTCATTGTAGTTTTGATTTGCATTTCTGTAATAATAAGCGAGGTTGAGCATCATTTCATGTGCTTTTTGGCCATCCTTGCAGTCATGCTTTACTTTGCTCTTTCTCTCACATGCATGCGTGTGTGCTAAGTTGCTTCATTTGTGTCTGACTCTTTGCAACCCTGTGGACTGTAGCCCCCAGGTTCCTCAGTCCATGGGATTCTCCAGGCAAGAATACTGGAGTGGCTTGCTATTTCCTCCTCCAGGGGATCTTCCTGACCCAGGGATCAAACCAAATCTCTTATGTCTTCTGCATTGGCAGGTGGGTTCCTTACCACTAGTGCCACTTGGAAAGCCAATGTTTCTCTCACATACTCAAATAGAATTCATTAGAAAATCCTGTTGTCTCTTCCTGGAATGTATCCATGGTGCAAGCACTGAGGACTTGGCCAGCGTCCTCTCTCCCTGGATAACTGCCCCCACACTGGTCTTCCTGCTTCTACCCAGACTCATGGTGTAGTCTGTCCTCAGCACAGCATTCAGAAGCTTCCTTTTTAATTTTTTCGTTAAAGTCACTTTAAAATTTTTTGGCCACATCATGTGGCATGCAGGATCTTAGTTCCCTGACTAGGGATCAAACCTGTGTCCCTTGCATTTGAAGCACAGGGTCTTAACCACTGGATTGCCAGGGAAGTACCATTTTTTTTAAATCTTTTTTTTTTTTCTTGACATATAAATCAAATTGTATCCCTTCTTCATTTGAGATACTCTATCCCTTTGTCATCTTTTTCAGAGTGAAATTCTGGTCTTTATTTATTTATTTTTGGCTCTTCTGGGTTTTATTTATTTATTTATTTTTAAAGCAGGATGGCAATTTATTCAGGCTATTGATAATCATATTAAAATAAACTGTAGTCTGTATATATTTTTTTAGTTTTTTTACCTTATCTTTTCTATTTATTTATTTTTTTAATTTTTTTCTTTATTTTAAAGGTTTTACAGAGTTTTGTAGTTCACAGACATGTATGTTCCCAGATCAGTCATATGCATATCCCTGGTCCCTACACCCCCTGTTCCCCTCATCCCACCCCTCCAGACCTTCGCCCCAAGCCATTGTAAGCGCTCCTATTCCCTTAGCACTATGACACTAGCTATATTTTTCACACATAACAGTATAGGTTTCCATGTTACTCCCTCCATGCTTCTCCCTCCCTATTTCTTCCCCACAATGTCCCTATGTCTATGCTCTGTCTGTTTTTCCATGAGTTCCCTGAGTGTGTTATCAATACTGTCCTACTAGATTCCATATATGTGTGTCAGTATATTGCCTTTCTCTTTTTGACTTACTTCACTTTTTATGATAGGTTCTAGAGCCAGCCACTTCATAAGGACTGAGTCTTCTGCATTTCTTTTAACAGCTGAATAGTATTCCATTGTACATATGTACCAGAGCTTCTCTATCCATTCATTTGTCGATGGACATCTAGGTTGCTTCCAAGTTCTGGCTATTGTATAGAGAGCTGCAATGAACATTGCAGGTGCTTCTTTCAGTTTTGATTTCATCAGGATGTAAGCCTAAGAGTGGGATTGCTGGGTCGTAGGGTGCCTCTATTTTTAGTTTTTTAAGAAATCTCCATACTGTCTTCCATAGAGGCTGTATCAATTTACATTCCCACAAGCAATGCAAGAGGGTTCCCTTTTCTCCGCACCCTCTCCAGCATTTATTGTCTGCAGATTTTTTGATGATGGCCATTCTGACGGGTGTGAGGTGGTATCTCATTGTGGTTTTAATTTGCATTTCTCTAATAATAAGCCTCTCTTGTCGCAGAGCACCAGCTCTGGGTGCATGCATTCCAGAGCTCTGACTCGGTAGTTGGACACACCGGTCTAGCTGCTCTGCGACACGTGGCATCTTCCCAGGCCAGGGATTGAACCGGCGCCCCTTGCACTGCAAGGTGGTGTTCTTACACACTGGACCACCAGGGAAGCCCCCTTCTGTCTTTTAATACTTTTTCTTTTGCTTTGGGCTTGCTTTCAGGATCTCAGCTCGCGATCAGGGATTCAACGTAGGCCCCAGCTGTGAATGCGCAGAGTCCTAACCACTGGATTATCAGGAATTTATCTATTGTGCCCTTCAAAAAGCAGAAGTCCTATCTGTCATAATCAAACTGATAGAGTTGCCCTATTTCTCTCTTCCTCCTCCACCTTTCCTCTTTCTTCCTCTCCCCCCCTTATCTCTGTCTTCAGAGATATCTGCATCCTTGTCTCCATCTCTATTTTTCACACATAAAAAAGTATAGGTTTCCATGTTACTCCCTCCATGCTTCTCCCTCCCTATTTCTTCCCCACAATGTCCCTATGTCTATGCTCTGTCTGTTTTTCCATGAGTTCCCTGAGTGTGTTATCAATACTGTCCTACTAGATTCCATATATGTGTGTCAGTATATTGCCTTTCTCTTTTTGACTTACTTCACTTTTTATGATAGGTTCTAGAGCCAGCCACTTCATAAGGACTGAGTCTTCTGCATTTCTTTTAACAGCTGAATAGTATTCCATTGTACATATGTACCAGAGCTTCTCTATCCATTCATTTGTCGATGGACATCTAGGTTGCTTCCAAGTTCTGGCTATTGTATAGAGAGCTGCAATGAACATTGCAGGTGCTTCTTTCAGTTTTGATTTCATCAGGATGTAAGCCTAAGAGTGGGATTGCTGGGTCGTAGGGTGCCTCTATTTTTAGTTTTTTAAGAAATCTCCATACTGTCTTCCATAGAGGCTGTATCAATTTACATTCCCACAAGCAATGCAAGAGGGTTCCCTTTTCTCCGCACCCTCTCCAGCATTTATTGTCTGCAGATTTTTTGATGATGGCCATTCTGACGGGTGTGAGGTGGTATCTCATTGTGGTTTTAATTTGCATTTCTCTAATAATAAGCCTCTCTTGTCGCAGAGCACCAGCTCTGGGTGCATGCATTCCAGAGCTCTGACTCGGTAGTTGGACACACCGGTCTAGCTGCTCTGCGACACGTGGCATCTTCCCAGGCCAGGGATTGAACCGGCGCCCCTTGCACTGCAAGGTGGTGTTCTTACACACTGGACCACCAGGGAAGCCCCCTTCTGTCTTTTAATACTTTTTCTTTTGCTTTGGGCTTGCTTTCAGGATCTCAGCTCCGCGATCAGGGATTCAACGTAGGCCCCAGCTGTGAATGCGCAGAGTCCTAACCACTGGATTATCAGGAATTTATCTATTGTGCCCTTCAAAAAGCAGAAGTCCTATCTGTCATAATCAAACTGATAGAGTTGCCCTATTTCTCTCTTCCTCCTCCACCTTTCCTCTTTCTTCCTCTCCCCCCCTTATCTCTGTCTTCAGAGATATCTGCATCCTTGTCTCCATCTCTATCTGTCAGTTTCCAAGCCCTCTCACTAATCTGTTAGTCTGTTTTTGTACCAAGAAAGCCATAGACCTACTGTAGCTTTGTTGTATGTCTTAATAGATGGTAGAGTGAGAGACTCCTCTTTGCTTTTATGTTTCAGAATTTACTAACAATTGTGGTCTTTATATATATATACACACATATATATATATAAATTTTAGAATAAGTTTCTGGAGTTTCTAAAAAATGGCCTAACTGAAATTGTGACTAGATTCCATTGAATTTCTATAAATTTCTAGAAGTTAACTTGAGGAGGATGGACATCTTTATTATGTTATTGTAGACAAGAGTGTGAGATGCCTAAGATAATTTGCTAAAATAATCTTTATGATTTTAAAAAGGTTTCAGAAAATTTTTCTATGGAATCTTGGGTGTCCTCTTTATTTCCTGATAATGTCTAGCTTTAGGCCCTTTTTAAAATGGTATTTTTATTTTCAAAGATTTTTTAGGTGATCTTCTGGGTTATTTCTTTAGATTAGTGTTTCTGGGTTATTGCTATTGCTATTCTGGTAATTTGGTTTTGTATCCAGCGTCCTACTGAACTCTTATTAGTTTTGTTTATTGATTTTTTTAGTTTATCTGGGTAGATGGTCGTATTCTCTCTAAATAATGATGTTTTAAATGCTTCTCTTTAAAATTTATTATTTCTATTTTAAAACAAATATTTATTTGTTTTTGGCTGCACTGGGTCTTCATTGTTGCCCTTGAGCTTTCTCTAGTTGGGGTGAGTGGCTGTTTCTCCTTGTGGTGTGTGGGCTTCTCATGGCTATGACTTCTCTTGTTGCAGAGAATGGTCTCTAGGTGCATGGGCTTCAGTAGTTGCAGCTCATGGGTGTTAGTTGCTCTGTGGCATATGGAATCTTCCCAGACCGGGGACTGAACCCATGTCCCCTGAATTGGCAGGTGGATTCTTGTCCACTGTAGCAGCAGGGAAGACCCAACATTTCTTATGTCTTTTTCTTTTCCAGTGTAGCAGTGTTGTCCAGGAGCCCCAGTACTGTGTTAACAGTTGACTCTGAGGTCAAAGAGAATGCTTACGACTTTCTTCATTATGTTAGGGCTTGCTCAGGTGCTCTGTTTACCTCTCTGGGCTCCCAACTGACCTTAGATGGTTGATTTAGTTTTCTCATATTCTTACTCCAGCTTTTTGGTGGATATTTAAAAATACTTTATATTTTGAAGGATTGCTGTCAATGGCATTTTGTTGTTTTAATGGAAATAGAAGTCTTTTTCTTTCTAATTGATTTCCAGAAGGTCTTTATAAGTGCTGCATACAAATCCTTGCAAATACTTTGTTTTTTTCTCTTTTCACCTTGTTTATGACAAAACAAATGGCCAGAACTAAAAAAAAAAAAATCCAACATAGGAAAATTTATCAATGTTTCATTTTTGGTTAGCCTTTTTTAAAAATGTCTTTAGAAATCCTCCCCTCTTCAGCAGAGATTGATTTTCCTTTAAGGTTGACATATGGATTGCATTTTCTTTATTTTTCATATTTCTCATATGAGTGAGTAGATGTCCTGGTAGTGGTGGGTGGTTTAGTCCCTAAGTCATGTCCGACTCATGTGACCTCTTAGACTGTAGCCCACTAGGCTCCTCTGTCCATGGGATTCTCCAGGCATTCTCCATGGGATTCTCCTGCACCGCAGGCAGATTCTTTATTTTTGAGGTGGGTGGCGGGTTGGCCACTTCTGTCAGTCTTTCATTTGTCTATTTTCATCCGTCTTTGGCCCGTGTGGGCCTCGCATCGCAGTGGCCTCTGTTGTCTCAGAACGCAGGCTCTGGGTGCATGTGCTCCAGTAGTTGCAGCTCATGGGTGTTAGTTGCTCTGTGGCATATGGAATCTTCCCAGACCGGGGACTGAACCCATGTCCCCTGAATTGGCAGGTGGATTCTTGTCCACTGTAGCAGCAGGGAAGACCCAACATTTCTTATGTCTTTTTCTTTTCCAGTGTAGCAGTGTTGTCCAGGAGCCCCAGTACTGTGTTAACAGTTGACTCTGAGGTCAAAGAGAATGCTTACGACTTTCTTCATTATGTTAGGGCTTGCTCAGGTGCTCTGTTTACCTCTCTGGGCTCCCAACTGACCTTAGATGGTTGATTTAGTTTTCTCATATTCTTACTCCAGCTTTTTGGTGGATATTTAAAAATACTTTATATTTTGAAGGATTGCTGTCAATGGCATTTTGTTGTTTTAATGGAAATAGAAGTCTTTTTCTTTCTAATTGATTTCCAGAAGGTCTTTATAAGTGCTGCATACAAATCCTTGCAAATACTTTGTTTTTTTCTCTTTTCACCTTGTTTATGACAAAACAAATGGCCAGAACTAAAAAAAAAAAAATCCAACATAGGAAAATTTATCAATGTTTCATTTTTGGTTAGCCTTTTTAAAAAGTGTCTTTAGAAATCCTCCCCTCTTCAGCAGAGATTGATTTTCCTTTAAGGTTGACATATGGATTGCATTTTCTTTATTTTTCATATTTCTCATATGAGTGAGTAGATGTCCTGGTAGTGGTGGGTGGTTTAGTCCCTAAGTCATGTCCGACTCATGTGACCTCTTAGACTGTAGCCCACTAGGCTCCTCTGTCCATGGGATTCTCCAGGCATTCTCCATGGGATTCTCCTGCACCGCAGGCAGATTCTTTTTTTTTGGGTGGGGGGCGGGTTTGGGGGGGGGCAGGTGGGCCACTTCTATTGGTCTTTCATTTATCTATTTTCATCCATCTTTGGCCCGTGTGGGCCTCGCATCGCAGTGGCCTCTGTTGTCTCAGAACGCAGGCTCTGGGTGCATGTGCTCCAGAGCTCCAGCTCGGTAATTGGGCACATCAGTCCAGCCGCTCCGCAGCACGTGGGATCCTCCCAGGCCAGGGATCAAACCAGCGCCCCTTGCACTGCAAGGCAGTGTCCTTACCCACTGGACCACCAGGGAAGCCCTGCAGGCAGATTCTTTACCTGAGCCACCACTGAGTCACCAGGGATGCCCAGGTGTGGGCATCTTAGTTCTCTGACCAGGAATCAAACCCCTAACCCCTGCATTGGAAGGGAAAGTCTTAACCACTGCACTGCCAAAGAAGTCCTTGGATGTTAATTTTTCTTAAAGGTTTTTTTTTTTCATTTTTGTTTTTATTGGGATGATAATCTGTTAATGTGGTGATAATCTGATCATCTGTTTATGTGTATATATATATATATATATATATATATATATATATATATATATATGTTTTTTTTTTTTTTCTTTCTTTCTTTTTTCTTTTCCTGTGCCTTGTGGTGTGTTGGGTCTTAGTTCCCAATAAGGGGCTGAATGTGCACCTCCTGCAATAGAAGCTCAGAGTTTTAACCACTGGACCACCAGGGAAGTCCCTAATATTCTTCTAATGTAAAACCACCCTTGGCTTCCTGAGATCAACTTTCCTTGGTTATAATGTATAATCTTTTTGTTTTTTAAAATTTTGGCCTCTTTCATTGTTTTTTTATTTATTTATTTTCATCCATCTTTATTCTTTGGCCTGTGTGGGCCTCCCATCGCAGTGGCCTCTCTGGTTGCAGCACACCAGCTCTGGGCAGATACGCTCCAGAGCGCTGGCCCATATTTGACACACTGGTCCAGCTGCTCAGTGGCACCTGGGATCTTCCTGGGCCAAGGATCAAACCAGTGCCCCTTGCACTGCAAGGCAGTGTCCTTACCCACTGGACCACCAGGGAAGCCCTGCAGGCAGATTCTTTACCTGAGCCACCACTGAGTCACCAGGGATGCCCAGGTGTGGGCATCTTAGTTCTCTGACCAGGAATCAAACCCCTAACCCCTGCATTGGAAGGGAAAGTCTTAACCACTGCACTGCCAAAGAAGTCCTTGGATGTTAATTTTTCTTAAAGGTTTTTTTTTTTCATTTTTGTTTTTATTGGGATGATAATCTGTTAATGTGGTGATAATCTGATCATCTGTTTATGTGTATATATATATATATATATATATATATATATATATATATATATGTTTTTTTTTTTTTTTTCTTTCTTTCTTTTTTCTTTTCCTGTGCCTTGTGGTGTGTTGGGTCTTAGTTCCCAATAAGGGGCTGAATGTGCACCTCCTGCAATAGAAGCTCAGAGTTTTAACCACTGGACCACCAGGGAAGTCCCTAATATTCTTCTAATGTAAAACCACCCTTGGCTTCCTGAGATCAACTTTCCTTGGTTATAATGTATAATCTTTTTGTTTTTTAAAATTTTGGCCTCTTTCATTGTTTTTTTATTTATTTATTTTCATCCATCTTTATTCTTTGGCCTGTGTGGGCCTCCCATCGCAGTGGCCTCTCTGGTTGCAGCACACCAGCTCTGGGCAGATACGCTCCAGAGCGCTGGCCCATATTTGACACACTGGTCCAGCTGCTCAGTGGCACCTGGGATCTTCCTGGGCCAGGGATCGAACCGGTGTCCCTTGCAATGGAAGCAGACTCTCTACCCACTGGACCACCAGGGAAGCCCTATATAATCTCTTTTCCATTAGTTCATTTTTCTAACATTTTATTTAGGGTTTTTGTATTGGTTTGTGAGTAATATTGGTCTGTTATCTTCATTTCACACCTAATATCCTTTGGTTTCAGTATTAACTTGTCTCACAGAGTGTATTTGACATAATTTCCCCTTTTTTTCTTTTTTGGAGAGCACTTGTATAACATTGAAGTGTTTATTTCTTGAAAGTGTGGTGGAACTTACCTGTATTATAATCTGGGTCTGGTGTTTTCTTTGAGGCAATATTTTAAAGTTTACTATTCAGAATTTTAATTTATTCTAGAATTAGTTTTCCTATATTATCTTTTTAAATAATTTGTCAATCTCATCTAAATTTAAAATTTATCAGTATAGGGCTTCCCTGGTAGTCCAGTGGGAAAGGACACCGCCTTGCAGTGCAAGGGGAGCTGGTTCAATTCCTGGCCTGGGAAGATCCCATGTGCCGCACAGCGGCTGGACCGATGTGTCCAACTACCTAGCTGGAGCTCTGGAGCACACGTGCCCAGAGCCGGTGCTCTGTGGCAAGAGAGGCCACTGCAATGGGAGACCCACACGGGCCAAAGAACAAATAAAATGAATAAATGAAAGACCAGTAGAAGTGGCCAAAAAAAAAAAAAAAAACCCTCATTAAAAATTTTTCATCAGTATAGACTTGTTTATAAATCTTCTGCATCTTCTATTACTTAATTAAATTTTTGTATCTTAATTACCCTAGATCTAGTTTAGTTTAAAATTCTTAACCATCTGAATGCAGAGTTCCAGAGAATAGCAAGGAAAGATAAGGAAGACTTCCAAGTGAACAACGCAAAGAAATAGAGGAAAACAGTAGAATGGGAAAGACTAGAGAACTTCTCAAGAAAACTAGAGATACCAAGGGAATATTTCATGCAAAGATGGGCACAATAAAGAACTGAAACATAGGGACCTAACAGAAGCAGAAGTTATTAAGAGGAGGTGGAAAGAATACACAGAAAAACTATACAAAAAAGATCTCAATGACCCAGATGACCACGATGGTGTGATCACTCACCTAGAGTCAGACATCCTGGAGTGTAAGGTCAAATGGGCCATAGGAAGCATCACTATGAACAAAGTCAATGGGGGTGATGGAATACCAGCTGAGCTATCTCAAATATTAAAAGATGATGCTTAGTTCATTTTTCTAACATTTTATTTAGGGTTTTTGTATTGGTTTGTGAGTAATATTGGTCTGTTATCTTCATTTCACACCTAATATCCTTTGGTTTCAGTATTAACTTGTCTCACAGAGTGTATTTGACATAATTTCCCCTTTTTTTCTTTTTTGGAGAGCACTTGTATAACATTGAAGTGTTTATTTCTTGAAAGTGTGGTGGAACTTACCTGTATTATAATCTGGGTCTGGTGTTTTCTTTGAGGCAATATTTTAAAGTTTACTATTCAGAATTTTAATTTATTCTAGAATTAGTTTTCCTATATTATCTTTTTAAATAATTTGTCAATCTCATCTAAATTTAAAATTTATCAGTATAGGGCTTCCCTGGTAGTCCAGTGGGAAAGGACACCGCCTTGCAGTGCAAGGGGAGCTGGTTCAATTCCTGGCCTGGGAAGATCCCATGTGCCGCACAGCGGCTGGACCGATGTGTCCAACTACCTAGCTGGAGCTCTGGAGCACACGTGCCCAGAGCCGGTGCTCTGTGGCAAGAGAGGCCACTGCAATGGGAGACCCACACGGGCCAAAGAACAAATAAAATGAATAAATGAAAGACCAGTAGAAGTGGCCAAAAAAAAAAAAAAAACCCTCATTAAAAATTTTTCATCAGTATAGACTTGTTTATAAATCTTCTGCATCTTCTATTACTTAATTAAATTTTTGTATCTTAATTACCCTAGATCTAGTTTAGTTTAAAATTCTTAACCATCTGAATGCAGAGTTCCAGAGAATAGCAAGGAAAGATAAGGAAGACTTCCAAGTGAACAACGCAAAGAAATAGAGGAAAACAGTAGAATGGGAAAGACTAGAGAACTTCTCAAGAAAACTAGAGATACCAAGGGAATATTTCATGCAAAGATGGGCACAATAAAGAACTGAAACATAGGGACCTAACAGAAGCAGAAGTTATTAAGAGGAGGTGGAAAGAATACACAGAAAAACTATACAAAAAAGATCTCAATGACCCAGATGACCACGATGGTGTGATCACTCACCTAGAGTCAGACATCCTGGAGTGTAAGGTCAAATGGGCCATAGGAAGCATCACTATGAACAAAGTCAATGGGGGTGATGGAATACCAGCTGAGCTATCTCAAATATTAAAAGATGATGCTATTAAAGTGCTATACCTAATATGCCAGCAAATTTGGAAATCTTGGCAGTGGTCACAGAACTGGAAAAAGTCAGTTTTCATTCCAATCCCAAGGAAAAGCAATGCCAAAGAATGTTCAAATTCCTGCACAATTGCACTCGTTTCACTTGCTAGCAAAGGAATGCCCCAAATCCTCTAAGCTAGGCTTCAACAGCACATGAATTGAGAACTTCCAAATGTACAAGTTGGATTTAGAAAAGGCAGAGGAACTAGAAATCAAATTGCCAACATCCATTGGATAATAGAAAAAGCAAGGGAATTCCAGAAAAAACATCTACTTCTGCTTTATTGACTAAGCTAAAGCCTTTGACTGTGTGGATCGCAACAAACTGAGGAAAATTCTTAAAGAGATGGGAATACCAGCGCAGCTTATCTGTCTCCTGAGAAACCTGTATGCAGGTTGGGAAGCAAGAATTAGAAGCAGACATGAAACATGGACTGGTTCCAAACTGGGGAAGGAGTATGTCAAGGCTGTATATTGTCACCTTGCTTAATTAATTTATATGCAGAAATGCTTGTCTGGATGAAAGACAAGCTGGAATCAAGATTTCTAGGAGAAATATCAGTAACCTCAGGTATAAGATGACACCACCTTTATGGAGAAAGGAAAGAGGCACTAAAGAACTTCTTTTTTTTTTTTTTTTTTAAAACGAACACAAATATATAGTATGAGATGAAAACTTCAATTTTACAAATGTCTTTAACAAACATATTTCCCTTACAAATGAGCTTTACTTTATCAGTAAGAACAAAGCTGGATTCAAATTTAACACCTGGTCCAGTGATCAGTCCATTTTTATACTTACCTAATATTGAAATAAAAGTTTAGCCATTACTACATAATCATGCAACCTTAAGAATTTGTTATTCTAAATTTTATCCTAAGAAAATAAAGTTTTTAGGGCTTTGAGTTACTTAATACTCTTAACATACTTACTCATAAATAATGTAAGCATAAAATATGAATTTCTTTTTAAACAGATCTACTTCTGTAACAGGTGTGAGCAAAGCAATTTCTTCAAAGCAACCGATACTTCATACCTTTTGTCTGATGCTGAGCTGTGCTCCGTTGTGTCCAACTTTCTCCAAGCGCACAGACTATAATCTGTCCATGGGATTTCCTGGCAGGAATACTGGAGTGGGTTGCCATTTCCTTCTCCATAAAGAACTTCTTGATGAAGGTAAAAGAGGAGATTGAAAAAGCTGGCTTAAAACTCAACATTCAAAAATCAAAGATCGAGGCATTTTTGTGGCAAACAGGCAAACAGTGGAAACAGTGACAGACTTTATTTTCTTGGGCTCCAAAACCACTGCGAACAGTGACTGCAGCCGTGAAGTTAAAAGATGTTTGCTCCTTGGAAGAAAAGCTGTGACAAGCCTAAACAGCATATTAAAAAGCAGAGACATTACATTGTCAACAAAGGTCCATATAGTCAAAGCTATGGTTTTCTCAGCAGTCAAGTATACATGTGGGAGCTGGACCATAAAGAAGGCTGAGCGCTGAAGAATTGATGCCTTTGAACTGTGGTGTTGGAGAAAACTCTTAAGAGTCCCTTGGACTGCAAGGAGATCAAACCAGTCCATCCTAAAGAAAATCAACCCTGAAGATTCATTGGCAGGATTGATGCTGAAGCAAAGACTGCCCAATACTTTGGTCACTTGATGCAAAGAGGCGACTCATTGGGAAAGACCCTGATGCTGGGAAAAGTAAGGCAGAAGGAAAAGGGGATGATGGAGGACAAGATGGCTGGATGGCATCATGAGCTTGAGCAAGCTCTTGGGAGATTGTGAATGACAGGGAAATCCTACATACTGCAGTTCACTGGGTCGCAGAGAGTTGACAAGATTGAGTGACTGAATTGTCTTTTTTCTTTTGACTGTTACTACCAGACATTTGTCCATTTAATTCATATTTTCAAAGAGTAACTTTTTGTTTTGTTGACTTTCTTTTGTATACACTTATTTTCTATTTAATCTATTTCTGGTACTAATATCATTTGTATTTTATAGGTAAGATGACTGAGCATTTGGACTAGTTACCTTTTATATCAGAGCCATGTTCTTTTTTTTTTTTTTTTTTGGTGGTGCCATGTGTCTTACAGGATCTTAATTCCTTAACCAAAGATTGAACGTGGGGCCCTGGCAGTGAAAGTATCAAGTCCCCACCACTGGACAGCTAGGGAATTCCAAGCCATATTCTTAACTATTGTACTTTTTTGCTCTTAAAGTCTATTTTGACCTCTATATCTACCTGTCTTTTGGTTAATATTTGCTTAGCATATCCTTTTCTATTTCTCCACATTTAATATTTTTATGGTCTAACATTTTTGATGGGTCTCTTGTAAACTACATGAACTAGACAAAATCAATTTGCAATATCTCTGTCTCTCAACTGATAGGTTTAATCTGTTTACATTTATTGTAGTGACTGATATATTTTGAGTTACTGATACCATCTTTTTGCCTTTAATTTATCCTAATTTCTTGGGTGAAAACTCTTAAGAGTCCCTTGGACTGCAAGGAAAAATCAAACCAAGTCCTTTTTTCCACTAAATGTGGGAGCTGGACCATAAAGAGGCTGAGCGCTGAAGAATTGATGCCTTTGAACTGTGGTGTTGGAGAAAACTCTTAAGAGTCCCTTGGACTGCAAGGAGATCAAACCAGTCCATCCTAAAGAAAATCAACCCTGAAGATTCATTGGCAGGATTGATGCTGAAGCAAAGACTGCCCAATACTTTGGTCACTTGATGCAAAGAGGCGACTCATTGGGAAAGACCCTGATGCTGGGAAAAGTAAGGCAGAAGGAAAAGGGGATGATGGAGGACAAGATGGCTGGATGGCATCATGAGCTTGAGCAAGCTCTTGGGAGATTGTGAATGACAGGGAAATCCTACATACTGCAGTTCACTGGGTCGCAGAGAGTTGACAAGATTGAGTGACTGAATTGTCTTTTTTCTTTTGACTGTTACTACCAGACATTTGTCCATTTAATTCATATTTTCAAAGAGTAACTTTTTGTTTTGTTGACTTTCTTTTGTATACACTTATTTTCTATTTAATCTATTTCTGGTACTAATATCATTTGTATTTTATAGGTAAGATGACTGAGCATTTGGACTAGTTACCTTTTATATCAGAGCCATGTTCTTTTTTTTTTTTTTTTTTGGTGGTGCCATGTGTCTTACAGGATCTTAATTCCTTAACCAAAGATTGAACGTGGGGCCCTGGCAGTGAAAGTATCAAGTCCCCACCACTGGACAGCTAGGGAATTCCAAGCCATATTCTTAACTATTGTACTTTTTTGCTCTTAAAGTCTATTTTGACCTCTATATCTACCTGTCTTTTGGTTAATATTTGCTTAGCATATCCTTTTCTATTTCTCCACATTTAATATTTTTATGGTCTAACATTTTTGATGGGTCTCTTGTAAACTACATGAACTAGACAAAATCAATTTGCAATATCTCTGTCTCTCAACTGATAGGTTTAATCTGTTTACATTTATTGTAGTGACTGATATATTTTGAGTTACTGATACCATCTTTTTGCCTTTAATTTATCCTAATTTCTGTACATTTTTGTTCTCCTTTCTTGCCTTAAAAAAAGTAATCAATTGACTTTTGTGCCCTTTATGGTTGGGAATCTTCTGGTTCTTGAGCTTGATTGTTCCTTTCCAGAGCTCCTCTCCAACACCCCTGCTTACAGAATTACTGTAGGGTATAGCTCCCCTGCGTATATAATGAGGCAGGTCAGAGAGGCAATCAGGCAGCCTTTTCCTAACATGGCCATGGTGATGAGGAGGAATATGTGATCTGGAAGGAAAAGAGGTGGTGATAAGGTGCTAGGAATGATTTAGAGTTGTGTTGATTTTTTCATACCTTTCTGGGTAGTTGCCAGATTGGGAACTGGGCTTGGGGAAGGACCAGGACAGGTGCGGGAATGGGGGCATGTACTCACCCAAGGATATCACTGCACAGATCACAATGAAGACCCCTGATACCAGCAAGGAGGCTGTTTGAGTATGCTTTTGGCCAAGTGACTTGGTGACCATAAATTCTAGGAAATAAAATGGTGGGTCCACAATTGTGAGCAACACCTGGGCCAGGTAGATGTTGATCCTAAAACTTTGCAGACTCATGATTATGCCATAGGTGCTGAAAAGGAGTATGAACCTGGGGCAGAAGCAGAGGGAATATGCTTTCAGTAATAGGCACACCATGTCTATATAGCAATTACAGTAAGTAAACTGCT
This sequence comes from Tragulus kanchil, assembly GCA_022376925.1. Lineage (NCBI taxonomy): Eukaryota > Metazoa > Chordata > Mammalia > Artiodactyla > Tragulidae > Tragulus > Tragulus kanchil. The sequence goes on along the minus strand of JAIOJX010000006.1, from coordinate 10,568,416 downwards.
CTCACTATTATCTGTTCTTTCCTCTAGACCATATATCATCCTTGTGAGTGGGGCTATTGTATTTTGAATGCAGATAAGAAAGTCTTCCTTTAATTCTAAAAAATAGAATGTTATCTATCACACACTTTAAAATTACCCTAGAGAAAATAATGTTTTTACCTTACAATAGATCCTCTTCTCCTCCCTCCAGTTCTCTGCCCTCTGTGTGTGTGTGTGTGTGTGTGTGTGTGTGTGTATGTGCTGTTGTGTCCGACTCTTCGTGATCCTATGACCTGTAGCCTGCCAGGGTCTTCTGTCCATGGGATATCCCAGGCGAGAATACTGGAGTGGGTTGACATTTCCTATTCCAGGGGATCTCCCGACCCAGGGATCAAACCTGGATCTCTTGCATTTCCTGCATTGGCTTGCAGATTCTTAATCACTAGCGCCACCTGGGAACTTCCCCCACCCTTTACCCCAAGGGGCTTGCTTTTGATAGGCACACACTTTTGATTAATTGATTGCACTGCGAGAGGGTGTGTTGGAGAGACCCTTCCTTGTAGAGATGCTTAAGTAGCAACTGATGAATTATAAGAGAGAAGGAGTCATTGAATGTGTTTGTGTGGAGTGCAGGAATAAAATAATATGATGGAGGGCTTGAGTGTGGATAAAAGGAATATACTCAGCTTATGTGCCCTGAATTTTTAGCATCTGCATGCTATTTCTGCTGCTGGCACGGGAGCAAGTAGCACATGCCTGTGAATTGCCCCACCTCTCCCACCTCTCCGACTGATGCATGGAGACAAACCTGGACTGGAAACAGGTGAATTTATTGTCCTGCTGCCTTCCATGAGTTGGCTTGGGTCGCTAGTCACTGTGTCAGTCTGCTGCCTCCAAAACTCTCCCAGACCCTTGCCACAGCCACAGAGAAGGGAGCTCGCTTGGAGGGAGTGAACCAGGGAAATACAGGGTCAGTCGTTTAGGTCTACACTGATCAGTATGGAAAGATTTTCATGAAATATTAAGGACAAAAAGATTCTAGAATCATAGAAAGAATACAATTGAATTTCTGTAACTATATATAATGTAAATTACTGTATGTCTATGTGTTTCCTATATGTGAAAACAGTAGAAGTTTGAAAACAATTATGTTATTACTTGGAGATACAAGATTACTGCTTTTTTCTGTTCTTTCCTCTAGACCATATATCATCCTTGTGAGTGGGGCTATTGTATTTTGAATGCAGATAAGAAAGTCTTCCTTTAATTCTAAAAAATAGAATGTTATCTATCACACACTTTAAAATTACCCTAGAGAAAATAATGTTTTTACCTTACAATAGATCCTCTTCTCCTCCCTCCAGTTCTCTGCCCTCTGTGTGTGTGTGTGTGTGTGTGTGTGTGTGTGTATGTGCTGTTGTGTCCGACTCTTCGTGATCCTATGACCTGTAGCCTGCCAGGGTCTTCTGTCCATGGGATATCCCAGGCGAGAATACTGGAGTGGGTTGACATTTCCTATTCCAGGGGATCTCCCGACCCAGGGATCAAACCTGGATCTCTTGCATTTCCTGCATTGGCTTGCAGATTCTTAATCACTAGCGCCACCTGGGAACTTCCCCCACCCTTTACCCCAAGGGGCTTGCTTTTGATAGGCACACACTTTTGATTAATTGATTGCACTGCGAGAGGGTGTGTTGGAGAGACCCTTCCTTGTAGAGATGCTTAAGTAGCAACTGATGAATTATAAGAGAGAAGGAGTCATTGAATGTGTTTGTGTGGAGTGCAGGAATAAAATAATATGATGGAGGGCTTGAGTGTGGATAAAAGGAATATACTCAGCTTATGTGCCCTGAATTTTTAGCATCTGCATGCTATTTCTGCTGCTGGCACGGGAGCAAGTAGCACATGCCTGTGAATTGCCCCACCTCTCCCACCTCTCCGACTGATGCATGGAGACAAACCTGGACTGGAAACAGGTGAATTTATTGTCCTGCTGCCTTCCATGAGTTGGCTTGGGTCGCTAGTCACTGTGTCAGTCTGCTGCCTCCAAAACTCTCCCAGACCCTTGCCACAGCCACAGAGAAGGGAGCTCGCTTGGAGGGAGTGAACCAGGGAAATACAGGGTCAGTCGTTTAGGTCTACACTGATCAGTATGGAAAGATTTTCATGAAATATTAAGGACAAAAAGATTCTAGAATCATAGAAAGAATACAATTGAATTTCTGTAACTATATATAATGTAAATTACTGTATGTCTATGTGTTTCCTATATGTGAAAACAGTAGAAGTTTGAACAGACATATACCAGTATGTTCATGGTGGTTATTACTTGGAGATACAAGATTAGAAAATCATTAACAATTTTTTTGGTTTGCTTATCCTGACTGCCTGATAGCACTGTATAAGCATTTTTTGTTGTTTTTCAGTTTCTAAGTCGACCCCATGAATGTAGCATGCCAAGTTCCTCTGTCCTTCATTATCTCCAGGAGTTTGCTCAAATTCATATCCACTGAGTCAGTGATATCATCTAACAATCTCATCATCTACCGCCCCATACCTCTAAGTTTTACTATTATGGAAATATGCAACTATTATGGAAATATGCAAATCAAGCAACATCATGGTTATACTATTGTCAATGGCAAATGACCCCTTTGCCCGGGACACTTTGCACAGTATTTAGGAAGACATGATGGCAGAGGTATTCCAGGGTGGTCTCCTGTTAACAGACCCACTCTACAGACTGTCCTTGCTGGTGTGATTAAGAAGGTAGCCAAGGTGGGAAAGCCCATGTGAAGAATTGAGAGCAATCTCTAGAAGCTAAGGTAACTTCCAGCCAAGAGTGTCAGTCCTACAATTGCAAGGAAATGAATTTAGGCAGCCGAAGAATTGATGCTTTTGAACTATGGTGCAGGAGAAGACTCTTGAGAGTCCCTTGGACAAGGAGATCAATCCTAAAAGAAATCAACCTTGAGTATTCATTGAAAGGATTGATGCTGAAGCTGAAGCTCCAATACTTTGGCCATCTGATGTGAAGAGATGACTCACTGGAAAAGACCCTGATGCTGGGAAAGACTGAGGGCAGGAGAAGGGAGTGACAGAGGATGAGATGGTTGGATGGCATCATTGACTCAATGGACATCAGTCTGAGCAAACTCTGGGAGACAGTGAAGGACAGGGCAGCCTGGTGTGGTGCAGTCCGTGGGGTCACAAGAGACAGACTCGGAGGGAGTGAACCAGGAAATACAGGGTCAGTCGTTTAGGTCTACACTGATCAGTATGGAAAGATTTTCATGAAATATTAAGGACAAAAAGATTCTAGAATCATAGAAAGAATACAATTGAATTTCTGTAACTATATATAATGTAAATTACTGTATGTCTATGTGTTTCCTATATGTGAAAACAGTAGAAGTTTGAACAGACATATACCAGTATGTTCATGGTGGTTATTACTTGGAGATACAAGATTAGAAAATCATTAACAATTTTTTTGGTTTGCTTATCCTGACTGCCTGATAGCACTGTATAAGCATTTTTTGTTGTTTTTCAGTTTCTAAGTCGACCCCATGAATGTAGCATGCCAAGTTCCTCTGTCCTTCATTATCTCCAGGAGTTTGCTCAAATTCATATCCACTGAGTCAGTGATATCATCTAACAATCTCATCATCTACCGCCCCATACCTCTAAGTTTTACTATTATGGAAATATGCAACTATTATGGAAATATGCAAATCAAGCAACATCATGGTTATACTATTGTCAATGGCAAATGACCCCTTTGCCCGGGACACTTTGCACAGTATTTAGGAAGACATGATGGCAGAGGTATTCCAGGGTGGTCTCCTGTTAACAGACCCACTCTACAGACTGTCCTTGCTGGTGTGATTAAGAAGGTAGCCAAGGTGGGAAAGCCCATGTGAAGAATTGAGAGCAATCTCTAGAAGCTAAGGTAACTTCCAGCCAAGAGTGTCAGTCCTACAATTGCAAGGAAATGAATTTAGGCAGCCGAAGAATTGATGCTTTTGAACTATGGTGCAGGAGAAGACTCTTGAGAGTCCCTTGGACAAGGAGATCAATCCTAAAAGAAATCAACCTTGAGTATTCATTGAAAGGATTGATGCTGAAGCTGAAGCTCCAATACTTTGGCCATCTGATGTGAAGAGATGACTCACTGGAAAAGACCCTGATGCTGGGAAAGACTGAGGGCAGGAGAAGGGAGTGACAGAGGATGAGATGGTTGGATGGCATCATTGACTCAATGGACATCAGTCTGAGCAAACTCTGGGAGACAGTGAAGGACAGGGCAGCCTGGTGTGGTGCAGTCCGTGGGGTCACAAAGAGACACGACTGAGTGACTGAGTAATAACCTGGGTGAGTTTAGAAGTGGAATCTTCTCAAGTTGAGCATCCAGATGAGAATGTGAAACCCTAAGCTGAGAACTCAAGTGAGCTCTGCCTGGACTCCTGACACATGGAAACTGAGATAACATGTGTGCTGTTTTAAACTGTTAAATATGTACTTTGTTATATGGCGAGAGAAGAGCACTGACTTCTTCAGGAGAATGTGAGCACATGTGATTCAGAGCTCTTAGGTCCAAAAACTCAGGACTTCTTGGGGTCCTTTTTTCCCTCATGGTCAGTGGGATCACTTGGCTGAGCTCCAAGCTCAGGAGGTGAGTGAGGATTGGGCTTTCTTTATTTTTTTTTGGTTTTTAAAAGTTTATTTGCTTTTCCATTGAAGAGTAATTGCTTTACAATGTTGCACTGGTATTTGCCATGTATTAAAATGAACCATCCATAGGTGTACATATGTCTCCTCCCTCTGGAACATTCCTCCACCTCCCACTCCTTCTCATCCCTCTAGGTTGTTACAAAGCCCTGGTTTGGGTTCCCTAAGTCATACAGCAAATTCCCACTGGCCATGTGTTTCACATATGGTAGTGCATGTTTCTGTTCCATGTCTCTGTTCGTCCAGGTAGGGTGAATGGAAAATTATTCTGTGTTTGGTGGACTTGCTGAGGACTTCAGCCCAGGAGGCAGCGCCTCTGTTAGCTCCAAGGCACTACTCTGAAGACGTCGAGCGAGAAGTCAGGATATAGAAGTTTTTGCTTAAAAAAAACCCCTAAGAACTTGTGCCTGGTTTTGGCTCTGTCAGTCCCAGGTCTGACGTTCAAACATTATTGACTTGCTGATTGTGATTCTCAATTTGAGTTTTACTTCTGTGTCCATTTAGTTTAAGCAGCTCCAATACTTTGGCCATCTGATGTGAAGAGATGACTCACTGGAAAAGACCCTGATGCTGGGAAAGACTGAGGGCAGGAGAAGGGAGTGACAGAGGATGAGATGGTTGGATGGCATCATTGACTCAATGGACATCAGTCTGAGCAAACTCTGGGAGACAGTGAAGGACAGGGCAGCCTGGTGTGGTGCAGTCCGTGGGGTCACAAAGAGACACGACTGAGTGACTGAGTAATAACCTGGGTGAGTTTAGAAGTGGAATCTTCTCAAGTTGAGCATCCAGATGAGAATGTGAAACCCTAAGCTGAGAACTCAAGTGAGCTCTGCCTGGACTCCTGACACATGGAAACTGAGATAACATGTGTGCTGTTTTAAACTGTTAAATATGTACTTTGTTATATGGCGAGAGAAGAGCACTGACTTCTTCAGGAGAATGTGAGCACATGTGATTCAGAGCTCTTACGTCCACAAACTCAGGACTTCTTGGGGTCCTTTTTTCCCTCATGGTCAGTGGGATCACTTGGCTGAGCTCCAAGCTCAGGAGGTGAGTGAGGATTGGGCTTTCTTTATTTTTTTTTGGTTTTTAAAAGTTTATTTGCTTTTCCATTGAAGAGTAATTGCTTTACAATGTTGCACTGGTATTTGCCATGTATTAAAATGAACCATCCATAGGTGTACATATGTCTCCTCCCTCTGGAACATTCCTCCACCTCCCACTCCTTCTCATCCCTCTAGGTTGTTACAAAGCCCTGGTTTGGGTTCCCTAAGTCATACAGCAAATTCCCACTGGCCATGTGTTTCACATATGGTAGTGCATGTTTCTGTTCCATGTCTCTGTTCGTCCAGGTAGGGTGAATGGAAAATTATTCTGTGTTTGGTGGACTTGCTGAGGACTTCAGCCCAGGAGGCAGCGCCTCTGTTAGCTCCAAGGCACTACTCTGAAGACGTCGAGCGAGAAGTCAGGATATAGAAGTTTTTGCTTAAAAAAAACCCCTAAGAACTTGTGCCTGGTTTTGGCTCTGTCAGTCCCAGGTCTGACGTTCAAACATTATTGACTTGCTGATTGTGATTCTCAATTTGAGTTTTACTTCTGTGTCCATTTAGTTTAAGCAGCTGGACTTCTTGGAAACCCCTTTCTTACTAGGTCTCATTATAGCTGGGAAGGACCTGCAGGGTCCCACTTGGCTTCATGTAACCTAGGCTTGTCCTTATCAGGGAGGGGAATTTTCCAAAGCAGAGAGTGAAGGAAGGTTGATTTTCAGCAAATAATGGGAGTTTTGGGGAGGGGTGATGGTGATTTTATTCCTCAAGGGGCCTTTGGCAATGATTAGAGACAGTGTTGGTGGACACACCCCAGAGCTGGAGAGTCTCAACCCCATCGGGCTCAGCCGATCTCCATGGGCGAGGCTCTGGGCTTTCTTTAGACAGGTGGGGAGCCCCCTGAGTCTCTGGAGCACCTGTGCCCTTTCCCGCTGGCTGTGGGGCCTCCCACCTACCCAGTCTGCCCTGTTTTCTCAGTCTGCTTATCTGTCCATCCATTCGTCTGTCTCTCACCTGAGTGGGGATGGACCTACCACAGTGGAGTGATGCTGAAGAAGAGCTGACCGACTGCAGGGGAGTGCGGCAGCTGTGGCATTGGCATCGAGGGCTGGGCTGGGTGCATGCTCAGGCCCCTTCTGCAGACTCACCTGGAGCAGCTGCCTGGATAGAGGGCTCAGGGCTTGAGTTACCTTGGGGACCCCTCCTTCCACTCCCCATCTGGGAAGTGCCAGATGTCCTGGGTTTTAGAATGAGGGTGTGGGTAGGTGGAGCCTTAGTGGGATTATTGGAGTTTCAAAGGCCCTGGTTTGGGTTCCCTAAGTCATACAGCAAATTCCCACTGGCCATGTGTTTCACATATGGTAGTGCATGTTTCTGTTCCATGTCTCTGTTCGTCCAGGTAGGGTGAATGGAAAATTATTCTGTGTTTGGTGGACTTGCTGAGGACTTCAGCCCAGGAGGCAGCGCCTCTGTTAGCTCCAAGGCACTACTCTGAAGACGTCGAGCGAGAAGTCAGGATATAGAAGTTTTTGCTTAAAAAAAACCCCTAAGAACTTGTGCCTGGTTTTGGCTCTGTCAGTCCCAGGTCTGACGTTCAAACATTATTGACTTGCTGATTGTGATTCTCAATTTGAGTTTTACTTCTGTGTCCATTTAGTTTAAGCAGCTGGACTTCTTGGAAACCCCTTTCTTACTAGGTCTCATTATAGCTGGGAAGGACCTGCAGGGTCCCACTTGGCTTCATGTAACCTAGGCTTGTCCTTATCAGGGAGGGGAATTTTCCAAAGCAGAGAGTGAAGGAAGGTTGATTTTCAGCAAATAATGGGAGTTTTGGGGAGGGGTGATGGTGATTTTATTCCTCAAGGGGCCTTTGGCAATGATTAGAGACAGTGTTGGTGGACACACCCCAGAGCTGGAGAGTCTCAACCCCATCGGGCTCAGCCGATCTCCATGGGCGAGGCTCTGGGCTTTCTTTAGACAGGTGGGGAGCCCCCTGAGTCTCTGGAGCACCTGTGCCCTTTCCCGCTGGCTGTGGGGCCTCCCACCTACCCAGTCTGCCCTGTTTTCTCAGTCTGCTTATCTGTCCATCCATTCGTCTGTCTCTCACCTGAGTGGGGATGGACCTACCACAGTGGAGTGATGCTGAAGAAGAGCTGACCGACTGCAGGGGAGTGCGGCAGCTGTGGCATTGGCATCGAGGGCTGGGCTGGGTGCATGCTCAGGCCCCTTCTGCAGACTCACCTGGAGCAGCTGCCTGGATAGAGGGGCTCAGGGCTTGAGTTACCTTGGGGACCCCTCCTTCCACTCCCCATCTGGGAAGTGCCAGATGTCCTGGGTTTTAGAATGAGGGTGTGGGTAGGTGGAGCCTTAGTGGGGTTATTGGAGAGGGGGCTCACCTCCACTTCAGCTTGGCACCCTCTTTCTGCTTCCCATTGATCGGGGCCTTCTGCAGGGCCTTCAAAGTCAGGTCCAGGTTTCCCATGGAGGAATGCCAGAGGGCAGATTCAACGAAGAACCTATGGGTGGAGGTTGGAGTGGGTATGACTTTAGCCCGAGTTGACAGAGTTGTGGCTTTCTGAGAAAGGCAGAAGACACCTGGGAGGGGTGAAAGGATTTCTGCACTGAGGTGAGGAGCTCTGGGTTCTACTTCAAGGATTACCACTGTCTACTTGGGAGACCTGGGATAAAGTCTTACCCCTTTCTGGCCATGATCCTCCCCGCCTATCAATCTGGGCATTGATTCTTTTTGCTTTGATCCTTGGTGGGAGGAAGGAGGTATTCTAGGAGATGCTATACCCATCTGTGACTTATTCTGAGCACTCTACCCTTCACCGACGTCCCATGCACCTGGAGTAGATGAAGGTGGCAGAGAGGGGCAGAGACACTGCCAGCTGCAGGTGGCACCAGTGGGGCAGAGTGCAAGCCATGCCAGCCAGGAGGAGCTGGCCTAGGGTGGAGACAAATCCCAGTAGGAGACTCAGACTCAAACGGGCGTGGATGGTCAGCCACTCCAGGAGTGGGGTGAAGAGCAGAGCTTATGTTGAAGTCAGGGCTGTGTGTGTGTATGTATTTGGGGGGTGGTAGTCCCTTCCAGATGGAAGAGGAGCCTCATGTTGAAGTGAAAGGGCTCTTGCCTTGACCTCAGTCCTACTCAGCCCCTCTAGGCCTCTCACAGGGTAAGGCAAATGTAGTTTGATCTGGTTTGGTTCAGTGTGTATGTGTGTGTGTGGAAAGGGATGGTCTAGAAGGTTCTGAATTCCCAGGCATGTTCTTATGCAGTGTCATCAACGCTGGCATTCATATTTCCTTGCTTCTCCTGAACCTCTTTTGACCTGCCAACAACCACTCCATCTCCTTCAGCTGATTTTAGTTCAACAAGCAGTCAGAGGTGAAGACTCTGGGCCAGGGCTTCCCTTGTGGCTCAGTGGATAAGAACCCGTCTGCCAATCGTGGGAGACCCAGGTTCGATCCCTGATCCGGGAAGATCCCACATACCACAGAGCAGCTAAACCCACACAACAACAAAGACCCAGCACAGCCAAAAATAAATAAATAAAAGTTTTTAAAATAAAAAAAAAGACTCTGGGCCATGCCCTTTGCTTGACCTGGGAAATAGAGACAAATGAGTCTCGCGCTCAGGCCATTCTGCATCACTTTCATTTCCTCCAAGGGGTCACACTCAGGCCTCATCTATTCTTTTCTTTTAGTCTAGAACTCTGCCCTTGAACCTTACTTCCTCTCTCTTTCTGCCTCCCATTTTGCGCAGTTCTGAACTTAGATGGTACCACTTCTGGGGTGATTTCCTAGCTCCCCAAGTCCCGACTGAGCATCCCGCTTCTGAACTCCCACAGCACCAAGGAGAGCCCCCGTCCTAGCCTTTAGTAAACCAATTTGCAACTGCTTGGTAGCTCATTCAGTCTGCTATTAACTCTTTAAGTTCATGGGTAGTGTCCTCTTGTTCATTTGTCTATCCACAGTGCTGGACATAATGCAAGTTAAATGCCTTTTGATTTGTATTGAATAAATAAGTGTTGAACCAAAGAATCCCTGTATGATTGGCTTCTCTAAGCAACCCCACTCCAACCTCTGAGTCTTTACATAGTTCGTCCTTACAGTGATCCCTAAATATGCATGCCAGCCCTAAATGATCAGAGCCACCAAAGAGGCGATAATCTAATTTTTTCCGCCTGGGGCATTGCCTACTTCAGGAAAGATCCAGAGAGGTCAGACAGGCTAGGTCAGGTGCTCAGGGAAGGAGCTGAGGTTTGTATCTGTCAGGTCTCCTGGGTCTCTGTGATTGAAGAATCCCCATGAGGTGGCCCTCCTGGGTTCTCTCTCACTCAAAATCATGGAGGAGCTGCTGGCACCCGAGACAGCCGTGCCTGAGAGGAATCGGCAAATGCAGTAGGCTGGGAAGCTGAGGGCGAAGGCAGCACTGGTCCCTGAGATGACCAACAGCAGGAAGCTCCAGATCACCACCTTCTGGCGGCCCAGCCTGTGAAATGAGGGGAAGGCAGGGTCTGAAGAGTGCATTGGTGGCTCCCCGGTCTCCTGTCCCTGGCTGTCTCAACCTTGGTGACCTGGATAATCTAACAGGTGCATATGAGGCTGCCTGCGTGTGACCGTGTGACTGTGAGGTAGATGCGGAGGTGGGAGGCGGGGAGTAATTGGGTGAGTTGGCATCCAGGGGACCTGGTGCTGGGAGAAGCCTTGGGTGACTGCTGTCCAAGGTCCTGATGCACCTCAGCCGATCACTGTGGAAGGAGCCACACATCCGCATCAGAACCACAGGAGTGTGTTGAGAACCATCCGGATGCCAAAGCCTCACTTAAGAACTGTTAAAAATCAGGTAAAAACCCGTTATTTTTAACCTGAATTTTAAACTTGGGATTTTAACTTTAAGTTTTCAAGTCCCGCTTCTGAACTCCCACAGCACCAAGGAGAGCCCCCGTCCTAGCCTTTAGTAAACCAATTTGCAACTGCTTGGTAGCTCATTCAGTCTGCTATTAACTCTTTAAGTTCATGGGTAGTGTCCTCTTGTTCATTTGTCTATCCACAGTGCTGGACATAATGCAAGTTAAATGCCTTTTGATTTGTATTGAATAAATAAGTGTTGAACCAAAGAATCCCTGTATGATTGGCTTCTCTAAGCAACCCCACTCCAACCTCTGAGTCTTTACATAGTTCGTCCTTACAGTGATCCCTAAATATGCATGCCAGCCCTAAATGATCAGAGCCACCAAAGAGGCGATAATCAAATTTTTTTCCGCCTGGGGCATTGCCTACTTCAGGAAAGATCCAGAGAGGTCAGACAGGCTAGGTCAGGTGCTCAGGGAAGGAGCTGAGGTTTGTATCTGTCAGGTCTCCTGGGTCTCTGTGATTGAAGAATCCCCATGAGGTGGCCCTCCTGGGTTCTCTCTCACTCAAAATCATGGAGGAGCTGCTGGCACCCGAGACAGCCGTGCCTGAGAGGAATCGGCAAATGCAGTAGGCTGGGAAGCTGAGGGCGAAGGCAGCACTGGTCCCTGAGATGACCAACAGCAGGAAGCTCCAGATCACCACCTTCTGGCGGCCCAGCCTGTGAAATGAGGGGAAGGCAGGGTCTGAAGAGTGCATTGGTGGCTCCCCGGTCTCCTGTCCCTGGCTGTCTCAACCTTGGTGACCTGGATAATCTAACAGGTGCATATGAGGCTGCCTGCGTGTGACCGTGTGACTGTGAGGTAGATGCGGAGGTGGGAGGCGGGGAGTAATTGGGTGAGTTGGCATCCAGGGGACCTGGTGCTGGGAGAAGCCTTGGGTGACTGCTGTCCAAGGTCCTGATGCACCTCAGCCGATCACTGTGGAAGGAGCCACACATCCGCATCAGAACCACAGGAGTGTGTTGAGAACCATCCGGATGCCACAGCCTCACTTAAGACCTGTTAAAAATCAGGTAAAAAATCCGTTATTTTTTAACCTGAATTTTAACAAGTTTCCAAGGTTTGGAGATGACTGCTTTGGGGTGTGGTTGATTCTTTGACTGTTGGTTGATGGAGTCTTCTGTTAGACAGGAGACAGCATTTTGTGATATATATATTTTAAATTGAGGTATAATTGACATACAACAGTATAATAGTTTCAGGTGTATAACATAACAATTCCATATCTGTGTACATTGTGAAATGATCAGTACAATAAATCTGCTTAAAATCCATCACCATAGTTACAATAATTTTGTGTGTATGTGTGTGTGTGTGATGAGAACACTCAAGAGCTACTCACTCAATGACTTTCAAATATGCGACACAGTATTATTAAGTAGAGTCATCATGCTGTCTGTTACATTCCTATGACCTGTTTATTTTATGACTCAAACATGGTGACTTTTGACCTCCTTCACTCATTTTGACCATGCCCTATTCCCTCCCTGCCTCTAGGAACCACCAGTCTCTTCTCTGTATCCATGAGCTTGGTTTATGTGATTCTTTTTTTGGGGCCTCTTTTATTGTTTATTTATTTATTTATTTATTTATTTTCATCCATCTTTATTCTTTGGCCTGTGTGGGCCTCCCATCGCAGTGGCCTCTGTCACTGCAGAGCACCAGCTCTGGGTGCATGTGCTCCAGAGTGCTGACTCGTAATTGAACACACTGGTCCAGTCGCTCTGCAGCATGTGGGATCTTCCCTGGCCAGGGATCAAACCAGTGCCCCTTGCACTGCAAGGAGGACTCTCTACCCAGTGGACCACCAGGGCAGCCCTACATGATTCTTATTTTGGGGAAATGTATGCAAGGTTTATCCTTTTGCAAAATGGATATGACCATGGCTTCTATTTCATGAATGAAAAAACTGATTTTCTGTCTTTGATCTGCTATGACATTTATCATATTTTCAAGTTTTATTCTTTAGAAAATTGCCTCTCATTTTTCATCCCATGGTTGTTTTTATAGTCTCTGAACTAGAAGAAAGTCAAGGTCAGGGTAACTAACACTGAATTGCAAGTACTCAGTTAACCCTTACCACAGCTTCCATTTTATAGATGGAACGTCAAGTCTAAGAGAGGTGGTATGACCTTCTCATGGGCACACAGGTATGGCAGATCTGAGACTTGTCCCTAACTGTTATTGATTGCCAGGTCTGTGCTTGTTTCTATGTCCCTCTCTGGATTCTCAGGGAAGCCCGTCTCCCCTCTGTGTCCAGCCTAGAGGGTCAATGCCTTTGCTCTTTGATCCAGGCTTGTTCACCACTGACCTGTCTGCCATGATCCCAGACATCAAGTTTTCGACCAGTACTCTTGCCATGAGGATGGACTGACCCAATTGCGGCAAAGCCTTGCGAGTACACACAAGGTCCCACTGTGAGGAAGGAAGAATGGGAGTCTAGAAGAGCTGGGCTGGCCACACCACAGTCCATTCCATCTTTCCTGGTGGGCCGAGTGTGTTGCATTGGGACCGGCACATAAGGAGAGCCTCTCTCCCTGAGTCACACAGTCTTTCTCACCGTCTTCTCCTGGCGACAATGACTCAAGTGATTTCAAAACACGTAAGAGATATTTCTGGGGATGACTGCTTAAGTTGCTTCCCTTTTTTCGGAACACTTACCCTTCTCCTCTTCCAGGGCTCTTTAACCTGTCCTTCCTTGAGTGCAGCTGAAAAAAAGGAAAGAATTAATCTGGTGCTTTTTCTTACAAATTTGGAAAAGCAACTCAGAGAAGCAAGGTTTGTCAAGACACTCAAAGTTGGGATGAGAGGGCCAAATTTAGAACAACATGGAAGTGGGGCTAAGAAACCATGAGATAGCAAGAGTGGGAGAGGGAGAGGGAGAAAAAGAAGGAGGGAGAAGAGGAGAAGGAAGAGGGGCAGGAGAGCGGGAGGAGGGGAAAGAGGAAGAAGAATGCGGTAACCTAGTCAGAGAGGTCAGGGTGAGAGCGCCATGCCAGAGAGGCAGAGGCGGAGAGCCCAGCAGCCCCGGTTCCCCTCAGCCACCTGATCTCAGTCTCTCCTAAGGCTGGGCTCAAGATCTTGACCCTGGGTTCTGTGAAATACCCTTACATCTTTCTTTTAACTTTCCACAAGCAGGTTTCAGAGGACGTAGTTATTTGGAATCCTGAGTAAGCAGCACTTGACTATCTCAACTAACAGTTTAAATTTTATTGCCTTTTAAAATGAATATTAGGAAAAAATTCCCATTTTAAAAGTACTTCATTTCTAGGTGGAGTACAATGATTTTACAGCCTGTAGAAAAATCATACTGCTGACGGATGTCTTTAAAGTTAAGTGAAAATAACAAAGGAGTGTGGCATTTCATTTACGATTAAGAGCTCATTTTTGCATACTTTCGAGTGAATTTTAAAACTCATTTCTTTTGTTTAAGAAAAAAAAAAAGAAAAGAGGCTGGGATGATCAGGACATTTAGGGAATGTTCCCTGGGATGTATTAATATATATCAAATGAATTCATCCTTCAGTGTAATTAGTTGATAATCTTGATTTGATTGGAGAGAAATCCTTATTTGTGAATTTAATTATAACTGTGGGTCTTTTAATACCCCATGCACACACTACATGGTATAAAATTTGGGAGATCGGCATTTAAACACTTTCCCCAAAGAGCAATGGAATTTCAGACAGAGAATGAGAAATATTATACTTACATACAGAATCTAAAAAAAACAAAAGAACAAATACAGTTGAATTTTCAAAACACGTAAGAGATATTTCTGGGGATGACTGCTTAAGTTGCTTCCCTTTTTTCGGAACACTTACCCTTCTCCTCTTCCAGGGCTCTTTAACCTGTCCTTCCTTGAGTGCAGCTGAAAAAAAGGAAAGAATTAATCTGGTGCTTTTTCTTACAAATTTGGAAAAGCAACTCAGAGAAGCAAGGTTTGTCAAGACACTCAAAGTTGGGATGAGAGGGCCAAATTTAGAACAACATGGAAGTGGGGCTAAGAAACCATGAGATAGCAAGAGTGGGAGAGGGAGAGGGAGAAAAAGAAGGAGGGAGAAGAGGAGAAGGAAGAGGGGCAGGAGAGCGGGAGGAGGGGAAAGAGGAAGAAGAATGCGGTAACCTAGTCAGAGAGGTCAGGGTGAGAGCGCCATGCCAGAGAGGCAGAGGCGGAGAGCCCAGCAGCCCCGGTTCCCCTCAGCCACCTGATCTCAGTCTCTCCTAAGGCTGGGCTCAAGATCTTGACCCTGGGTTCTGTGAAATACCCTTACATCTTTCTATTAACTTTCCACAAGCAGGTTTCAGAGGACGTAGTTATTTGGAATCCTGAGTAAGCAGCACTTGACTATCTCAACTAACAGTTTAAATTTTATTGCCTTTTAAAATGAGTATTAGGAAAAAATTCCCATTTTAAAAGTACTTCATTTCTAGGTGGAGTACAATGATTTTACAGCCTGTAGAAAAATCATACTGCTGACGGATGTCTTTAAAGTTAAGTGAAAATAACAAAGGAGTGTGGCATTTCATTTACGATTAAGAGCTCATTTTTGCATACTTTCGAGTGAATTTTAAAACTCATTTCTTTTGTTTAAGAAAAAAAAAAAGAAAAGAGGCTGGGATGATCAGGACATTTAGGGAATGTTCCCTGGGATGTATTAATATATATCAAATGAATTCATCCTTCAGTGTAATTAGTTGATAATCTTGATTTGATTGGAGAGAAATCTTTCTTTGTGAATTTAATTATAACTGTGGGTCTTTTAATACCCCATGCACACACTACATGGTATAAAATTTGGGAGATCGGCATTTAAACACTTTCCCCAAAGAGCAATGGAATTTCAGACAGAGAATGAGAAATATTATACTTACATACAGAATCTAAAAAAAACAAAAGAACAAATACAGTTGAACAAATGAACAAAATAAATGATACAAATGAATTTACTTACAAAACAGAGACTTACAGACTGAGAGAAGAAATTTATGGTTACCAATGGGGAAGGGTGGAGGGGAGGGATAGTTAGGAAGCTTGGGATTGACATGTACACACTGCTATATTTAAGCTGGATAGTCAACAAGGATCTACTTATAGCACAGGAACTCTGCTCAATATTATGTAACAACCCAAAGGGGAAAATAATTAAAAAAAATAGACACATGTATATGTATAACTGAATAACTTTGCTGTACACCTGAGACTAACACAACCTTGTTAATCAACTATACTCCAATATAAAAGAAAAAGTTAAAAAAAATGGACTTTAGAGGCTTCTCTGGTGGCCCAGTGGGTAAAGACACTGCCTTGCAGTGCCAGGGGCACAGATTCGATCCCTGGCCTGGGAGGATCCCATGTGCCGTGGAGCAGCTGGACCAATGTGCCCAATTACAGAGCCAGCCCTCTGGAGTGCTTAGGCCCAGAGCCGGTGTTGTGCAAGGAGAGAGGCCCACACAGCAATGGGAGGCCCACACAGGCCAAAGAACAAAGATGGATAAAATAAATAAATGAAAGACCAATATAAGTGACTAAAAAAAAAAAAAAAAAGGACTTCAGGGGCTTCCCTGGTGGTCCACTGGGTAAAGAGTCCGCCTTGCACTGCAGGGGGCACTGTTTCTATTACTGGCCTGGGAAGATCCCGCGTGCAGAGGAGTTGCTGGGCTGGTGCGTCCAATTGCGAGCCAGGGCCTCTGAGCGCATGTGCCAAGAGCTAGTGCTCTGCAACAAAAGAGGCCCACACAGCAATGGGAGGCCCACACAGGCCAAGGAATAAAGGTAGATGAAAATAAATAAATAGAAAACCAATAAACGAGGCCAAATATTTAAAAAAGAAAAGAACTTTATCCGTGGTTTTTTTTTTTTTTTAAACAGCCAGTTATTTATTTATTTTTTCTGGTTGGGAGGGGTTGGGGAGGGAGCGGGGCGGGCGGGTCACTTTTTTTTTTGAAAGCTTTGTTTATTTTATTTGGGCCGGGGGTTGGGTTGGGGAGGGAGGGGAGCGGGCGGGCCACTTCCATTGGTCTTTCATTTCTCCATTTTTTTCATCCGTCTTTGTTCTTTGGCTCCTGCGGGCCTCCCATCGCGGTGGCGTCTGTTGTCTCAGAGCACCGGCTCTGGGCGCATGCGCTCCAGAGCTCCGGCTCGGTGATTGGACACATCAGTCCAGCCGCTCCGCGGCACGTGGGATCTTCCCAGGCCAGGGATCGAACCGGCGCCCCTTGCACTGCAAGGCGGTGTCCTTATCCACTGGACCACCAGGGGAAGCCCGGGCGGGTCACTTCTATTGGTCTTTCATTTATCTATTTTCATCCATCTTTGTTCTTTGGCCTGTGTGGGCCTCCCATCGCGGCAGCCTCTGTTGTCGAAGAGCTCCGGCTCTGGGCGCATGCACTCCAGAGCTCCGGCTCAGTAATTGGACACATTGGTCCAGCCGCTCTGCAGCACGTGGGATCTTTCCAGGCCAGGGATGAAACCGGCGCCCCTTGCACTGCAAGGCGGTGTCCTTACCCACTGGACCACCAGGGAGGCCCTATCGGTGTTTTATTCAAGTAACTGCTGTTCTGTAACTCTATGTGTTATCTGATAATACTTTAATTAATTAATTAATTTTTTTGGCTTTTTTGTTTTAATTTTGGCCTCTTTTATTGTTTTTTTTTAAATTGATTGATTTTCATCCATCTTTATTCTTCGGCTTGTGTGGGCCTCCCATTGCAGTGGCCTCTATAGTTGCAGAGCACTGGCTCTGGGCACATGCACTCCAGAGGGCTGGCCCGTAATTGGACACACCGGCCCAGCCACTCCATGGCACGTGGGATCCTCCCAGGCCAGGGATCGAATCGGTGCCCCTTGCACTTGCAAGGTGAACTCTTTACCCACAGGACCACCAGAGGAGCCCTAATTAATTTATTTTTGAAAAAGTATTTATTTACTTTGCTCTACCAGGTCTTAATTGCCACATGTGGGCTCTTCAATCTTCATTGCAACTTCTAGTTGTGGTATGTGGAATTTAATTCCCTGACCCGGGCTCCCAGGCCCCCTGCCTTGGGAGCATGGAGTCTTAGCCACTGGGCCACCAGGGAAGTTCCTATAACTTTTATTTAAAAAAATATTCTGGGGGCTTCCCCGGTGGTCCAGTGGGTAAGGACACTGCCTTGCAGTGCAAGGGGCACCGGTTCCATCCCTGGCCTGAGAGGATCCCATGTGCCACGGAGCGGCTGGGCCGATGTGTCCAATTACCAAGCCAGAGCTCTGGAGTGCATGCGCCCAGCGCCAGTGCTCTGCGACAAGAGAGACCACTGCGATTGGAGGCCCACGTGGGCCAAAGAACAAAGATGGATGAAAAATGGATAAATGGAAAACCAATAGAAGTAGCCCACTACCCCCCACCCCCAAAATAAAAAAAAAAAAAGAATGAGAAGCAAGAGGATGGAGGAGAGGGGTAAGAAGTCAGAGGAATACTGAATAGAGGTGGATTGGGAGTATGGGATTAGCAGATGCAAACTATCATACATAAGACAGACAACAAGGCCCTACTGTGTAGCACGGGGAATTATGCTCAATGTTCTAGGATAAATCACAGGGAAAAGAATATGTTTATGTATGTAATTGAATCCCTTTGCTGTACTGCAGGAAATAACACAACACTGTCAATCAACTGTCCTTCCATAAAATAAAAAATAGATTTACCAATTTTAGAGAAAACGGAAAAATAAGAATTCGGTAAATAAAAGAAGTCAGAGGAGTACCAAGAGAACAAAATTTGTATGCCTTCTAGTGATGAAATCTGGGTGTAGTCCAGAATGGAAATTGATAAATGAATATAGAATATGTAGTCAGAAAGAATTTCTCTGTCTCTGTTTTGCCCTAAGGTACTTGTCATCTGTATAAGCAACAATTGCATGACATTGCATTGATTTTTATTATACATGTTCTCTTTGTGTGTATCTGAGGCTCTTGAGGATCATATAATTCTGTGTGCTCCTTGGCCATATATGTGTGTGTATATATATCTATATATCTATATATCTATATATAGAGAGAGAGAGAGAGAATTACTGTATCAGTTACTGGAACCAAAGGTCAGGGGAGGGAATGGGTCTAGTTGTGGTATGTGGAATTTAATTCCCTGACCCGGGCTCCCAGGCCCCCTGCCTTGGGAGCATGGAGTCTTAGCCACTGGGCCACCAGGGAAGTTCCTATAACTTTTATTTAAAAAAATATTCTGGGGGCTTCCCCGGTGGTCCAGTGGGTAAGGACACCGCCTTGCAGTGCAAGGGGCGCCGGTTCCATCCCTGGCCTGAGAGGATCCCATGTGCCACGGAGCGGCTGGGCCGATGTGTCCAATTACCAAGCCAGAGCTCTGGAGTGCATGCGCCCAGCGCCAGTGCTCTGCGACAAGAGAGACCACTGCGATTGGAGGCCCACGTGGGCCAAAGAACAAAGATGGATGAAAAATGGATAAATGGAAAACCAATAGAAGTAGCCCGCTACCCCCCACCCCCAAAATAAAAAAAAAAAAAGAATGAGAAGCAAGAGGATGGAGGAGAGGGGTAAGAAGTCAGAGGAATACTGAATAGAGGTGGATTGGGAGTATGGGATTAGCAGATGCAAACTATCATACATAAGACAGACAACAAGGCCCTACTGTGTAGCACGGGGAATTATGCTCAATGTTCTAGGATAAATCACAGGGAAAAGAATATGTTTATGTATGTAATTGAATCCCTTTGCTGTACTGCAGGAAATAACACAACACTGTCAATCAACTGTCCTTCCATAAAATAAAAAATAGATTTACCAATTTTAGAGAAAACGGAAAAAATAAGAATTCGGTAAATAAAAGAAGTCAGAGGAGTACCAAGAGAACAAAATTTGTATGCCTTCTAGTGATGAAATCTGGGTGTAGTCCAGAATGGAAATTGATAAATGAATATAGAATATGTAGTCAGAAAGAATTTCTCTGTCTCTGTTTTGCCCTAAGGTACTTGTCATCTGTATAAGCAACAATTGCATGACATTGCATTGATTTTTATTATACATGTTCTCTTTGTGTGTATCTGAGGCTCTTGAGGATCATATAATTCTGTGTGCTCCTTGGCCATATATGTGTGTGTATATATATCTATATATCTGTATATCTATATATATATATAGAGAGAGAGAGAGAGAGAATTACTGTATCAGTTACTGGAACCAAAGTCTAGGAATGGGCAGTGGTGGGTAGGCGGAAGACTCAGAGAACTGCCGCCTAGGAAAGCTCTGCACTGCTAACTTGGTAAAGCCTGTGATAAATGACAGATGCTGTGAGGCTGGTCTCAGGGGAAAGAAAAAGAGAGAATGAATGGCAGCAGGAACAGGAAATAGAGCAGTGAAATGGTAATTGTTCAACTGCAGAACGGAAGTGAACAGAGATTCAGGCCGGCTATTTACAATAACTAACGCCCTTCCTGCCCTACTGCCATTGGACCCAGGGCACGCACATGACTCAGGCCAGAAAATGAATCGAAGAGGCCTTCCCTGGTGGTTCAGTGGTAAAGAATCCACCTGCCAATGCAGGAGACAAGAGTTCGATCCTTGGTCCCAGAAGATCCCATATGCCTTGGAGCAACAAAGCCTGTTCACCACAACTACTGAGCCAGTGAGCTAGAGTTCGGGAGCGGCAATGACTACTGAGCCCACATGCTGCAACTACCGAAGCCCTGGAGGCATAGAGCCTGGGCTCCCCAAGGAGGGAAGCCACAGTAATGAGAAGTCTGTGCACTGCAACTAGAGAGTTGCCCCTGCTTGCTAAAACTAGAGGAAAGCCTTCGCAGCCACGAAGACCCTACATGGCCAAAAGTAAATATATAAAATTATTGAAAAATTAAAAAGTTGAAGCAGAGAGATAGTTATTAGGAGTGAGCCCACAATGGTCAGTGACCATAGGAGGCATCTGTGTCATAGTTACATGCCCACTGTGTAGAGAGAAGATGAGAGCCAGCAAGGGTCTTTCTCACATGGCCCCGGTTCCCACGGCCACTGGAGCCAATATGTCGGTGGTTTGATTATGGGAGCCCTTATACCCTCTTTTCACACTCAGATTAGTTTGAGTTGAATTGCAGCCACTTGCAAACAAGAGTCCTGACTAATAGTTAATAGTTCAGATACAAGCTGCCAGTTATTATTTAGGATATTTTTATTCAGAAGAAAATGGGAGAAGACTTCCTTGGTGGTTCAGTGGGTTAAGCATCCACTTTACAATGCAGGGATATATATATATAGAGAGAGAGAGAGAGAATTACTGTATCAGTTACTGGAACCAAAGTCTAGGAATGGGCAGTGGTGGGTAGGCGGAAGACTCAGAGAACTGCCGCCTAGGAAAGCTCTGCACTGCTAACTTGGTAAAGCCTGTGATAAATGACAGATGCTGTGAGGCTGGTCTCAGGGGAAAGAAAAAGAGAGAATGAATGGCAGCAGGAACAGGAAATAGAGCAGTGAAATGGTAATTGTTCAACTGCAGAACGGAAGTGAACAGAGATTCAGGCCGGCTATTTACAATAACTAACGCCCTTCCTGCCCTACTGCCATTGGACCCAGGGCACGCACATGACTCAGGCCAGAAAATGAATCGAAGAGGCCTTCCCTGGTGGTTCAGTGGTAAAGAATCCACCTGCCAATGCAGGAGACAAGAGTTCGATCCTTGGTCCCAGAAGATCCCATATGCCTTGGAGCAACAAAGCCTGTTCACCACAACTACTGAGCCAGTGAGCTAGAGTTCGGGAGCGGCAATGACTACTGAGCCCACATGCTGCAACTACCGAAGCCCTGGAGGCATAGAGCCTGGGCTCCCCAAGGAGGGAAGCCACAGTAATGAGAAGTCTGTGCACTGCAACTAGAGAGTTGCCCCTGCTTGCTAAAACTAGAGGAAAGCCTTCGCAGCCACGAAGACCCTACATGGCCAAAAGTAAATATATAAAATTATTGAAAAATTAAAAAGTTGAAGCAGAGAGATAGTTATTAGGAGTGAGCCCACAATGGTCAGTGACCATAGGAGGCATCTGTGTCATAGTTACATGCCCACTGTGTAGAGAGAAGATGAGAGCCAGCAAGGGTCTTTCTCACATGGCCCCGGTTCCCACGGCCACTGGAGCCAATATGTCGGTGGTTTGATTATGGGAGCCCTTATACCCTCTTTTCACACTCAGATTAGTTTGAGTTGAATTGCAGCCACTTGCAAACAAGAGTCCTGACTAATAGTTAATAGTTCAGATACAAGCTGCCAGTTATTATTTAGGATATTTTTATTCAGAAGAAAATGGGAGAAGACTTCCTTGGTGGTTCAGTGGGTTTAAGCATCCACTTTACAATGCAGGGGATACAGGTTTGATCCCTGGTTGGAAAGCTGAGATCCCACATGCGGTGGAGCAACTCAGCCAGCATTCCACAACTGCGGAGGCTTGCATGCCACAACTAGGGAGTCTGTGCCTCAAAGAAAGATCCCACATGATGCAACTAAGACCCCACCCAGCCAGATACATAAATAAATGTTCTAAAAAGAAAATAAGAGGTCATGCGCTCATCTCCTGCGAGAGCACCAAAATCACAACCAGCTCTTGAACAACCATTGACAGGAGGATGCTGGAACTTACCAAAAAAAGATTCCCCACATCCAAAGACAAAGAAGCAGCTGCAGCAAGACAGTAGGAGGGGCACAATCGTGATAAAATCAAATCCCTTACCTGCAGTGTGTGTGACCCATAAACTGGACAACAATAACACCAGAGAAGTTCTCTCACGGTAGTGAAGGTTGGAATCCCATGTCAGACTTCCCAGTCTGGGGACCTGACAAAGGGACTGGGACTCCCCAAGGAATCTGACCTTGAAGGCCAGTGGGATATGATTACAAGACTTCCATAGGACTGGAGTCTCCTGTAGGGCGCAAACAAAACCTTGCATGCACCAAGGTTCAGAGGAAAGGAATAGTGACTCCACAGGAAACTGAACCAAAACAACCTGCTAGTGTTGGAGGGTCTTCTGTGGAAGCCTGGGCCATCAGGGCCTCACCACAGGGATTGGGGTCGGGGGGACTGGCAGCAGTTTTCTGGGAAGGTCCCCTTTGGCATAAACCCTCTTGGAGGTCATCATTAATCCAACCACAGAGCCCATGTCCTGAGGGCTGAGTTACCTCAGGCCAAAAAAATACCAGGGAGGGAGTTCAGCCCCACCCATCAGCAGATAACTGGATTAAAAGCTTTAATGAGGGCCTCCGTGGTAGCCCAGTAGTGAAGAGTCCAGTTCGCCTGTCAGTGCAGGAGACACAGGTTCGATCCCTGCTCCGGAAAGATCCCTCATGCTGCAGAGCAATGAGGCCTGTGAGCCACAACTATGGAGCCTGTGCTCTAGAGCTTTGGAGCTGCAACTATGGAGCCCATGTCCCCTAGAGCCCAAGTTCCACAGCAAGAGAAGTCACCGCGACAAGAAGCCTGCTCACCTCAGCTAGAGAGTAGCCCCTACTCCCTGCAACTAGAGAAGAATCTGCAGCAGCAGTGAAAAACCCAGAGTAACCATAAATAAATAAATAAATATTAATAATAAAAAGCTTTACTGAGCAAGTCCTGCCCTCCAGAGCAAGGGCCAGTTTTTCCCACCACCAGTCCCTCCCATCAGGAAGCTTACACAAGCCTCTTAGCTTCCTCTATCAAAGGGCAGACAGAAGCAGCAAGAAAAACCACAGTCCCACAGTGACTAAAATAAAACCAATTACAGAAAGTTAATTTGCATGAAAAAGCAGAAAGTTATGCCCCAGATGAAGGAACAAGATAAAACTCCAGGAAAACAACTAAATGAAGTAGAGATAGGCAAGCTTCCAGGAAAAGAATTCAGAATGATGATAATGAATATGATTCAAGGTCTTGGGAAAAGAATGGAGGTGGAGGTAAAGATTGAGAAGAAGCAAGACATGTTTACCAAGGACCTAAAAGAACCAAAGAACAGACAGAAATGAATGATACGTTAGAAGGAATTTATAGCAGAATAACTGAGGCAGAAGCACGGACAAATGACCTGGTGGGCAGAATGGTGGAAATCACTGCTGCAGAACAGAATGTAGAAAAGAAAATGAAAAGAAATGAAGACAGCCTAAGAGATCTCTGGGACAACATTAAATGCACCAACATTATAGGGATTCCAGAAGAAGAAGAGAGAGAAAGGACCTGAGAAAATATTTGAAGAGATAATAGCTGAAAACTTCCCTAACATGGGAAAAGAAATAATCAACCAAATCCAGGAAGTACAGAGCCCCAAGCAGGATAAACCCAAGGAGGAACACACCAAGACACATAGCGATCAAAGTGACAAAAATTAAAGACAGAGATAAAATATTAAAAGCAACAAGGGAAAAATGACAAATAACACCCAGGGGAACTCCCATCAGGCTATCAACTGATTTCTCAAGAGAAATTCTGTAAGTCAGAGGGAATGATATGACACATTTCAAGTGATCAAAGGGAAGAATCTACAACCAAGGATATTCTACCCAGCAAGACTCGCATTCAGATTTGATGGAGAAATCAAAAGCTTTCTTTGCTTTCCAGACAAGCAAAAGTTAAGAGAATTCTGCATCACCAAGCCAGCTTTACAACAAATACTAAAGGACCTTCTCTAGGCAAAAAATAAAGAGAAGGAAAAGTCCTACCTACAACAAAAAAACCCCAAACAATTAAGAAAATGGTCATAAGGTCATACATATCAATAATTACCTTAAATGTAAATAGATTAAATGCACCAACCAAAAGACATAGACTGGCTGAGCAGAAGAAAACATATACATGTATGCACTTCCACTTGATACATCACTGTGCTTGATCCTCCAAACTGTATGTACTTATTTTATATTGTTAGGTTAATCATGTTCCCATTATGGCTTGCAACTGTAAGTATCATAGATTTTTTTGTCTGTCTGTTGATTGTGGAAACTGATATCTTTCACTATTGTGATTATGTAACTATTACTCACTTCATACCATTGTATCAAGATTGATCATCAGAAAAATAATAGAATTCTATATCACCAAAACTGCCATTTAATAGAAAAACCGGTAATCACCTTTTAAAATTCATATACATATCGGAATTACCTTGGAATTTTTTGAAAAATATAAATGCCCAGGTATTGCTTTTTCTCTTTTTGCCAGAGCTCTAAATATGCTTCTGATGAGCAGCCATGTTTACTGGACTATACGATGTTTTACTTTTATCTAATTTGTTTCACTTTTTGTATTTCATATTCAGTACTCCCATTCCATTTAGTTTATGTTTTCCGTTTCTCCATCTCTTTTTGTTTTGATGCTCTTTTTCAAGCCTTTATCAAGCCTAGTATAGAAGTTTTTGTATACATATATATAATATGTATAATGTATACACTTTAGAAAACTTATGCATTTTTGTCTAACTAAAAAATTTATGACAGCTTGATTTCACTTGCTTGACGCAGTATGAATAGAATGCTAGATTGCTAATAAAAAAAGGATGTGTCACAAGCAAGAGAAGCTTGCTGTATAGCACACGGAACTATAGTCAATATCTTGTAATAACTATAATGGAAAATAATTTCAAAAATAATATGTGTGTTTATATATATAACTGAATCTCACACACAAAAAAGAATTCTACTTTTTGAAATTTAGTAATCTTTATCTTTTTGCCAGTTTTTCTAAATGTCCTATGGGCATCTAATAACAACGTATGAGACACAAAATTATAAATATACTAATGAAGGATATAATCAATATAAATCAATTAAACATAAATCTATTATATTTAACCATAAATCTATTATATTTAAATTATTAATGACATAGCTAAGATGCTTCTATTCTCATTTTTCCTGCACTTGATAAAATATTTTCAGAGAAATGTTTTTCTTTTCCTTTATATTTCTGTTGATTTTTGCCTTACGTATCTTTGTTTCTTTGTTGTGAAGGTGTTTAATGGTATATGATGTCTATCTTATTCGTGAATTATACCTTCTACCATTGAAAATACTCATCTTTGTTTCATTTAAAATAAAAAAAGAAAGAAAATAAGAAGAAGCACTCAGGCAAGTTTTTTTTTTTTTTTTTTGGCCACTTCTATTGGTCTTTCATTTGTTTGTTTTCATCCATCTTTGTTCTCTGGCCTGTGTGGGCCTCCCATCGCAGTGGCCCCCCTCATTGCAGAGCACCGGCTCTGGGCACACGCACTCCAGAGTGCCGGCTCGGTCGCTGGACACATCGGTCCAGCCGCTCTGCGACACGTGGGATCCTCCCAGGCCAGGGATGGAACTGGCGCCCCTTACACTGCAAGGCTGTGTCTTTACCCACTGGACCACCAGGGAAGCACCAGGCAGGTTTTTATTAGAACCCAGAGGTAGCATCTTTTTCTTCTTATATTTATTTTTTGCTTTACATTCAGAATGGATGGGATACTTTTGGTACCCAACTGGACCACCAGGGAAGCTCTTTAGCACACCTAGTATAGAAGTTTTGTATACATATATATAATATGTATAATGTATACACTTTAGAAAACTTATGCATTTTGTCTAACTAAAAATTTATGACAGCTTGATTTCACTTGCTTGACGAGTATGAATAGAATGCTAGATTGCTAATAAAAAAAGGATGTGTCACAAGCAAGAGAAGCTTGCTGTATAGCACACGGAACTATAGTCAATATCTTGTAATAACTATAATGGAAAATAATTTCAAAAATAATATGTGTGTTTATATATATAACTGAATCTCACACACAAAAAAGAATTCTACTTTTTGAAATTTAGTAATCTTTATCTTTTTGCCAGTTTTTCTAAATGTCCTATGGGCATCTAATAACAACGTATGAGACACAAAATTATAAATATACTAATGAAGGATATAATCAATATAAATCAATTAAACATAAATCTATTATATTTAACCATAAATCTATTATATTTAAATTATTAATGACATAGCTAAGATGCTTCTATTCTCATTTTTCCTGCACTTGATAAAATATTTTCAGAGAAATGTTTTTCTTTTCCTTTATATTTCTGTTGATTTTTGCCTTACGTATCTTTGTTTCTTTGTTGTGAAGGTGTTTAATGGTATATGATGTCTATCTTATTCGTGAATTATACCTTCTACCATTGAAAATACTCATCTTTGTTTCATTTAAAATAAAAAAAGAAAGAAAATAAGAAGAAGCACTCAGGCAAGTTTTTTTTTTTTTTTTTTGGCCACTTCTATTGGTCTTTCATTTGTTTGTTTTCATCCATCTTTGTTCTCTGGCCTGTGTGGGCCTCCCATCGCAGTGGCCCCCCTCATTGCAGAGCACCGGCTCTGGGCACACGCACTCCAGAGTGCCGGCTCGGTCGCTGGACACATCGGTCCAGCCGCTCTGCGACACGTGGGATCCTCCCAGGCCAGGGATGGAACTGGCGCCCCTTACACTGCAAGGCTGTGTCTTTACCCACTGGACCACCAGGGAAGCACCAGGCAGGTTTTTATTAGAACCCAGAGGTAGCATCTTTTTCTTCTTATATTTATTTTTTGCTTTACATTCAGAATGATGGGATACTGGGATACTTTTGGGATACTGGGCCATTTGAGAGTTCTTTCCAAGGGATAAGTTGGGACTTCCCTTTCTCAGGTGACCTATGCTGCTGTGCCTACCAGGTACAGCCATGTGGCCTGGGTGGAGCATTTTCATTGTGATTAATCTTGTTTAAGCAACATTTTGCTTAACTTGTGAACCATTTGTCTCACAACTTGGAAGGTCCATTTTCATGCTTCACACTGGGCTATGCATGTAAGCGGCCTGTTATCTTCATGAAATGTTCTCTGGCGCAGTCTTTGACATTGTTGGCCCGAGGAAGAGTCATTCTGGTTGTGTTCATAACACACGGTGGATAATGGTCCCACCCATAGTACCTGTTGGAGGACCCAATTATTCTCGGCATCTTCCCACGTCGCAACAAAATTGTGTGCCTCTGGTTTTGTCAGTCACTGAAACCAAAAATGATGAGATTAATACTACCTCTCCATTCAGAAGGAAAGCTAAGGTGCTCTCTTACAAAGATTCTTTGCTCCAGATGGCAAAGAATCCAAAGAAATGAGAGCCTTTGATCAAACTGCACACTGTTTTGAACAGAAGAACAACAGTGAGGTTGATATTAATATTTCCTGGAGTATTGTCAAACTCAGAAAGCAAAGTGTAGAGTTGGTTTTTTTTTTAACTTTTATTTTGCTTTTAACTTTTACAGAGTTTTGTTGTTTACAGATATGTATGTTCCCAGATTAGTCATATGTATATCCCCCGCTTCCTACCCTTCCCAACCATCAAGGTGTAGAGTTTTAAGAAGGGAAACGGAAAAGCAGAACTGGAAAGAGGGATAACATACAAGTTAAGGTGGGTGGAGGAGGATGTTTCAGAATTTGAGTGGAGGCTGGAGAATCATGAAGAAGGTCCCCCTCAGCTATGCAGGGAGGGGATGGCAGACGATGCCCCTAGGGAAGAGGACTAGCCATCCCCACTCACCTTCTGCTTCTGTATCTTGTGTCTGTCTAGTGGGAAGTATGGTTGAACTTCTATTACTTTCTGACAGACGCTGCATCAGACAAGTTTAGGGGCTGTGCTCAACCACGGCCCCTTCCCAAGGCATCTGTTCTGCACAGTCCTGACTAAGTGGCAATGGAGCACATAGTCCCACTGTGTTGCCCCTCAGTGTGATGATGGGATGACGTGTGGACAACTGAACCATTTGCAGGGTCCGGGAGGGGCTGTTCATTTGTATGCTGGGCTGAGCCGATCAGAGCCTCTTCTAAGAATTTGAACTAAGATTTATGGAAATATTCTGGTTAGCGTGTGTGTGCAATTCTTTGCACGCCTATGGACAGTAGCCCCGGTTTTTGGAACTGGAGCGTGCATGTAAGCGGCCTGTTATCTTCATGAAATGTTCTCTGGCGCAGTCTTTGACATTGTTGGCCCGAGGAAGAGTCATTCTGGTTGTGTTCATAACACACGGTGGATAATGGTCCCACCCATAGTACCTGTTGGAGGACCCAATTATTCTCGGCATCTTCCCACGTCGCAACAAAATTGTGTGCCTCTGGTTTTGTCAGTCACTGAAACCAAAAATGATGAGATTAATACTACCTCTCCATTCAGAAGGAAAGCTAAGGTGCTCTCTTACAAAGATTCTTTGCTCCAGATGGCAAAGAATCCAAAGAAATGAGAGCCTTTGATCAAACTGCACACTGTTTTGAACAGAAGAACAACAGTGAGGTTGATATTAATATTTCCTGGAGTATTGTCAAACTCAGAAAGCAAAGTGTAGAGTTGGTTTTTTTTTTAACTTTTATTTTGCTTTTAACTTTTACAGAGTTTTGTTGTTTACAGATATGTATGTTCCCAGATTAGTCATATGTATATCCCCCGCTTCCTACCCTTCCCAACCATCAAGGTGTAGAGTTTTAAGAAGGGAAACGGAAAAGCAGAACTGGAAAGAGGGATAACATACAAGTTAAGGTGGGTGGAGGAGGATGTTTCAGAATTTGAGTGGAGGCTGGAGAATCATGAAGAAGGTCCCCCTCAGCTATGCAGGGAGGGGATGGCAGACGATGCCCCTAGGGAAGAGGACTAGCCATCCCCACTCACCTTCTGCTTCTGTATCTTGTGTCTGTCTAGTGGGAAGTATGGTTGAACTTCTATTACTTTCTGACAGACGCTGCATCAGACAAGTTTAGGGGCTGTGCTCAACCACGGCCCCTTCCCAAGGCATCTGTTCTGCACAGTCCTGACTAAGTGGCAATGGAGCACATAGTCCCACTGTGTTGCCCCTCAGTGTGATGATGGGATGACGTGTGGACAACTGAACCATTTGCAGGGTCCGGGAGGGGCTGTTCATTTGTATGCTGGGCTGAGCCGATCAGAGCCTCTTCTAAGAATTTGAACTAAGATTTATGGAAATATTCTGGTTAGCGTGTGTGTGCAATTCTTTGCACGCCTATGGACAGTAGCCCTCCAGGCTCCTCTGTCTTTGGGATTCTCCAAACAAGAATACTGGAGCGGGTTGCCATGCCCTCCTCCAGGGGATCTTCCTAACACAGGGATCGCCTCTGCATCTCTCATGTCTCCACACTGGCAGATGGGTTCTTTACCACTAGCGCGACCTGGGAAGCCTGTCTGGTTGGTGGTGGGTCCTAAATTTGAGAGTTAATGGGCCAGAGCTGGGACTAGTGGTCATCTCGCAAGATGAGGACACAGATGAAGTAGGTTGGAAAGGAGAGTCTTAGAGTAAATGTGTAGGGATGCCACTGGTGCTCCAACCCCTGGTTCCAGTTGCCATGAGGCCTGGACATGCTTTGTTTCCTGCCCTTAGATTCCCTGAAATCCCTTTCCTCAGGAGCTGGAGAAAGCTTCTCTTTTTTGCAACCAAAAGGCCATTGCCTGGAGCAGATGTTGAGTACCATCCGTGTGACAGCTATGAAGTGCAGAATCCAGCCAGATGAACCACTTAGCAGGCCAGGGAGACTCCACAATCAACTATGCGTGTGTTTTGGGGGAGGGGTGTTAAATCACTAGAGATGAAAGGACGGCCCCCCTCCCCATAACCCTGTTCTCTTTCCCATCTTAGTTCCTTGGCTGCTCTCCATCTCTTGGCCCCAGCTGCCGAGAGCTATTTCTAGACGGAGTCAGGAAATTGTTTTTGTCTCTAGGATTCTGAGCCCAGAATCCCTGGCTCAGGAATATTGTCTTTGCCTTCCACTCTCTGCTTCTGTATCTTGTGTCTGTCTAGTGGGAAGTATGGTTGAACTTCTATTACTTTCTGACAGACGCTGCATCAGACAAGTTTAGGGGCTGTGCTCAACCACGGCCCCTTCCCAAGGCATCTGTTCTGCACAGTCCTGACTAAGTGGCAATGGAGCACATAGTCCCACTGTGTTGCCCCTCAGTGTGATGATGGGATGACGTGTGGACAACTGAACCATTTGCAGGGTCCGGGAGGGGCTGTTCATTTGTATGCTGGGCTGAGCCGATCAGAGCCTCTTCTAAGAATTTGAACTAAGATTTATGGAAATATTCTGGTTAGCGTGTGTGTGCAATTCTTTGCACGCCTATGGACAGTAGCCCTCCAGGCTCCTCTGTCTTTGGGATTCTCCAAACAAGAATACTGGAGCGGGTTGCCATGCCCTCCTCCAGGGGATCTTCCTAACACAGGGATCGCCTCTGCATCTCTCATGTCTCCACACTGGCAGATGGGTTCTTTACCACTAGCGCGACCTGGGAAGCCTGTCTGGTTGGTGGTGGGTCCTAAATTTGAGAGTTAATGGGCCAGAGCTGGGACTAGTGGTCATCTCGCAAGATGAGGACACAGATGAAGTAGGTTGGAAAGGAGAGTCTTAGAGTAAATGTGTAGGGATGCCACTGGTGCTCCAACCCCTGGTTCCAGTTGCCATGAGGCCTGGACATGCTTTGTTTCCTGCCCTTAGATTCCCTGAAATCCCTTTCCTCAGGAGCTGGAGAAAGCTTCTCTTTTTTGCAACCAAAAGGCCATTGCCTGGAGCAGATGTTGAGTACCATCCGTGTGACAGCTATGAAGTGCAGAATCCAGCCAGATGAACCACTTAGCAGGCCAGGGAGACTCCACAATCAACTATGCGTGTGTTTTGGGGGAGGGGTGTTAAATCACTAGAGATGAAAGGACGGCCCCCCTCCCCATAACCCTGTTCTCTTTCCCATCTTAGTTCCTTGGCTGCTCTCCATCTCTTGGCCCCAGCTGCCGAGAGCTATTTCTAGACGGAGTCAGGAAATTGTTTTTGTCTCTAGGACTCTGAGCCCAGAATCCCTGGCTCAGGAATATTGTCTTTGCCTTCCACTCTCTGTTTGCTTCCTTTCTGCAGCCCTCTGGACCACCTCCCCACCTTCCTTCCATCAGGGAAACCAAGCAGACTACCAAACTCCAGGAATAATCTCTCTCTCTCTCTGATAGAGGATGGAGGGGCAGGGAGCAGCTTTCTGCAAAGAGTTCCTTAGCCTCCTCTCCCAGGGAGACCTCAACTCCAACCCCGTTCGCTTACCTGTATCTTGGGCGGAGCTCTTCTTAGCTCCAGGGTTTTCGGACAAATTCTGATCAGGTTCACCCAGTCTGTGTGTGTGTGTGTGTGTGTGTGTGTGTGTGAGGGGGATGGTAAGATGTGGACACAGGGGTTGGAAGGAGGAGCTGGGGGCCCAGGGCTCCTCACCTCAGTCACGATGGTGGAAGGGAAGGTGCTGTTGTCGTAGATCCAGCCTTGTGTGCAAGGCTCGGTGGCCCCTGAGCTGCTGGTCCCTGTGTCATTAGGAAAGGGCGGTCCCTGCTGGGCGGAGGTGAAAAGGAGGCAGGACTCGGGTCAACCCTGCCCATCCCGGGGCAGCCAAGCCTCCAGCTCCCTGTCCTGGGCGAGCCTGGCGTCAGCAGGCAGGCGGCAGTTGTAGGTGGGGATGGGGGCGGGGTGTAGTGCAAATATGTCAGGAGCAGGGTAAGCATCAACAGAATGAACTGGATCTTCTGGAAGCGGCCAACGCCCCCCACCTGCAGCAGGAGGTCATTGAAGGCCACAGGGCAGGACCTTGCAGGGGCCTTGGAGCTGAGGCCCCAGACTCCCACGGTCCATTTCCAGTCCTTCAGGGCAGGGGGAGGAGACAGGCTGCCCTTTGTCTTCTCAGCTCATCAGTTCTTGGGTCTGCTGTGGCCCTAAGTCACCCAAACTAAAATCTAATGTTTACAACTTCTTTAGAGGTACCAAGTTAAACTGTGACTTGAAAGTAAGGGATAAGTTATTAAAACTCATCAGGTTAATGGTTTGTTCCAGAGTATCTGAAGGGCAAGCAAAGTTAGACTGGGTAGAAGAAACTCGTTTATTGTGAAGGAGGGGTATACATGATGCCCCAAAGTCTGGCAGTTTGAATCTTCTCCGCAGCCCAGGCCACTCCCAATTTTTATCCTTCCGTTAACGGTAATGGCTAAAACCAAGAAAAGGTCCACCACAGTCTATCCTATTAGCTCGTTAACATGCCCAAAAGAGGGAAAAAAAAGCTTTACTGATATTTAGTGTATACAAGATAATGTGTCCATTTGAGGACCTCATTTTGATAAATTTTAACAAATTGGCACACCTATATAACCACCATATAGAACATTTCCATCACCCCCAGATTTCCTGGTAGTATATTCCAGATATCCCTCTCTAGTCCTAGGCAATAGATTTGTCTTTTCTAGTTTCAAATGAACATCATACAGTGTGTATTCTTTTGTGTCTTGTTCCTTTTATTGAGCTAGATGTTTTTGCAATTCATCCATGGTGTAGTGTAACACTCGTTCATTCATTCTTTTCTTTTTTTGTTTAAATTGCTGAGTAGTATTTTATTATATGGACACACCACAATTTGCTTATTCATTCACCTATTGATAAACATTTGAATTGTTTCCAGTTTCGGGCTATTGCAGATAATACTATTATTAATATTAATAATACAGATTTATATTACTACAAATAATATTAGTTTGTTTCTCTTCTCCAAGAAATTAAAATCATGCAGTACCTGTTCAAAGGCTGACTATGGTTTCCCACATTTTCAGTTTTCTAGCTGGGTTGTTTATAACAGGAGAGTTACTTTGGACCCTGTTATTTCCTTGTGCCTGGGTATTTTCTTTTCTATTCTTAATGATTTTAAAACATTGCTCCCAGTGTAAGTGGGAGCAATGGAAGTGGCCTTTCCCCCTCCCTGAAGGGAGATGCTAGGGAGGGAGTGCTGGAGAAACCGTCATTCTTCTGGCTTCTTGTTTCTTTGTGGAATAAGAAATGAGTTATCTGACTGGTGAGTTTGGGAGAAAAAACATGGTGTGTACGAGTTCTTTCCTTCTTTCTCTTTTTTGCCTTTAGAGAGCATGTAGTTTGACTTCTTTTGACCACAGAGAAAGGTGTTTGACTGCTGTGTCTATCTCTCAGTAGTTTCCATACTGTACTGCAGAAAAGATGGATGTTTAAAAAAAATCATATTTATTTATTTGGCTGTACTGGGTCTCAGTTGCAGCATGCAGGCTCTAGGTCCCAGGGACTGAACCTGGGTCCTTTGCGTTGGGAGTGCAGAGTCTTAGCCACCAGACCACCAAGGAAGTCCAAAGATGGGATGTCTGCGAATTTATTTCATCCAACTCTAAGTTCAGGATTTCTGGGCAACATCTTCTTCAGTTCTCTTGCCCTCCTGCCTTCCTGGAATGCAGAGAAATCAGAAAACATTTTTTTTTTTTAATGTTTTCAATTGTTCTTGTTTCTACAAATGTATTTGGTAAGAAGTCGTGGGGACTATGGAGTTCCCAGGTGGCATGGGGTAAAGAATCCACCTGCTAATGCAGGAGACACAAGAGATGCGGGTTAGGAAGATCTCCTCAAGGAGGAAATGGCCACTTGCTCCAGTACTCTTGCCTGGGAAGTCCCATGGACAGAGGAGCCTGGTGGGCTGCAGGTCACGGAGTTGCAAAAAGTCAGATGCAACTGAGCACACGCATGTGTGCGTGCACACACACACACACACACGCACACAAAGGCACTGTAATAGTGTGTCAGTTATCTGGACTTCTGTCTCCAATCAAGAAGGAGCAACACAGACTAGATTTACTCTCCAACCTCAACCTAACAAAAGTGTATCCAATTATACGCAACAAACTGTTTTAGACGTTGGACAACAGGAAGTACAGGACAGTTTCTCCCGGACAGAAAGAAAACAAACAAAATGAACCTTATGAATCAACTTGTTGACCAGAGAAAACTTCAGGTCTATGGAACAGTGAGGGTGGGGAGGAGTCTAATCGAGGTCCGGAAGTCTGCTGGAGCGAAGGGAATGGATTTGGGAATTTAGACATCTTGTCAGAAATCATGCAAACCTAAAGATAATGGAGAAATGTCTTTAAAGAACTGAAGGAGGGGGGACCCTGTTAAACTAAAATTCTGTACCTAGGAGGAATATCTTTCGAAGCCAGACAGAACGAAACCCTTTCTCAGGAGACACAGTTTGAAAGAATTCAGAAGCAGCAGACCCGCACGACAAGAAACGTTAAATGAAATTAAAGTTTTTCCTTTTAAAACCATCTTGCAAGGAGAATTCCAGGCACATATACCTCCACTGGCTAATTCTGTAAAACATTTGAAAAAGAGATACTGCCAAATTCTACAAAACACCTACAAAAATTGTAAGGGTAGACGATACTC
Organism: Tragulus kanchil; assembly: GCA_022376925.1. Classification (NCBI taxonomy): domain Eukaryota; kingdom Metazoa; phylum Chordata; class Mammalia; order Artiodactyla; family Tragulidae; genus Tragulus; species Tragulus kanchil. The sequence goes on along the minus strand of JAIOJX010000006.1, from coordinate 10,533,489 downwards.
CACACATCATTCTATGAGGCGGCATTACTTCATGTCTTAGGCAGCTTTGATTGCTAGAACAGAGGGCCATCAAATGGATAGCTTGTCAAAAAGAGACATTTGCTTCTCATGGGGCTTTATTTCATCCAACTCTAAGTTCAGGATTTCTGGGCAACATCTTCTTCAGTTCTCTTGCCCTCCTGCCTTCCTGGAATGCAGAGAAATCAGAAAACATTTTTTAATGTTTTCAATTGTTCTTGTTTCTACAAATGTATTTGGTAAGAAGTCGTGGGGACTATGGAGTTCCCAGGTGGCATGGGTAAAGAATCCACCTGCTAATGCAGGAGACACAAGAGATGCGGGTTAGGAAGATCTCCTCAAGGAGGAAATGGCCACTTGCTCCAGTACTCTTGCCTGGGAAGTCCCATGGACAGAGGAGCCTGGTGGGCTGCAGGTCACGGAGTTGCAAAAAGTCAGATGCAACTGAGCACACGCATGTGCGTGCACACACACACACACACGCACACAAAGGCACTGTAATAGTGTGTCAGTTATCTGGACTTCTGTCTCCAATCAAGAAGGAGCAACACAGACTAGATTTACTCTCCAACCTCAACCTAACAAAAGTGTATCCAATTATACGCAACAAACTGTTTTAGACGTTGGACAACAGGAAGTACAGGACAGTTTCTCCCGGACAGAAAGAAAACAAACAAAATGAACCTTATGAATCAACTTGTTGACCAGAGAAAACTTCAGGTCTATGGAACAGTGAGGGTGGGGAGGAGTCTAATCGAGGTCCGGAAGTCTGCTGGAGCGAAGGGAATGGATTTGGGAATTTAGACATCTTGTCAGAAATCATGCAAACCTAAAGATAATGGAGAAATGTCTTTAAAGAACTGAAGGAGGGGGGACCCTGTTAAACTAAAATTCTGTACCTAGGAGGAATATCTTTCGAAGCCAGACAGAACGAAACCCTTTCTCAGGAGACACAGTTTGAAAGAATTCAGAAGCAGCAGACCCGCACGACAAGAAACGTTAAATGAAATTAAAGTTTTTCCTTTTAAAACCATCTTGCAAGGAGAATTCCAGGCACATATACCTCCACTGGCTAATTCTGTAAAACATTTGAAAAAGAGATACTGCCAAATTCTACAAAAACACCTACAAAAATTGTAAGGGTAGACGATACTCCACACATCATTCTATGAGGCGGCATTACTTCATGTCTTAGGCAGCTTTGATTGCTAGAACAGAGGGCCATCAAATGGATAGCTTGTCAAAAAGAGACATTTGCTTCTCATGGGGGCTGGAAGTGTGAGATCACAGTGCTCGTATGGCTGGGGTCTGGGAGGGTCGCTTCTGGCTTGTAGACCACTAACTTCTCATTGTTCTTTCCCAGGGTAGAAAGAGGGAGCTAGTTCTCTGGTCTTCGAATGAGGGCTTTAGTCCCACTTATGAGGTTTCCACCCTCAGAAACTGATTTTCTGCCATGAACTCGACGTCTACATACCATCACGCTGTGCTTTCAGTTCAGTCCAGTCACTCAGCCGCGTCTGACTCTTTGTAGCTCTACAGATCGCGGCGCGTCTGGCTTCTGTGTCCTTGTCCATCTCCCAGAGCTTGCTTAAACTCATGTCCATTGACAGTGACGTCATCCAACAACCTCATCCTCCGTCGTCCCCTTCTCCACCTGTCTTCTATTTTCCCAGCATCAGGGTCTTTTCCAAGGAGTCACCTCTTCGCACCAGGTGGCCAAAGCATTTGAGCTTCAGCTTCAGCATCATTCCTTCCAATGAATATTCCGGACTGGTTTCCTTTAGGACTGACCGGTTTGATCTCCTTGCAGTCCAAGGGACTCTCAAGAGTCTTCTGCAACAGTTCTATTACATTTCAAAAGAAAATATTTTTACAGATTTTTTGAGATGTAATAGACAATTAGTTGAAATGTAATAGACAATTGTAATAGACAATTATACAGTATAATATATATTACATTTCAAAAAATCTGTAAAAATATATTAAAGATGTGTTTGGCTGTCAGCCACAGAAAATGCAACTTAAAATGGCTTAAAGAATAAGGAGGCTACAGAGGTCTTCTATTTAAGGGCTTCCCCTGGTGGTCCAGTGGGTAAGGACACTGCCTTGCAGTGTAAGGGGTGGCGGTTGGATCCCTGGCCTGGGAAGATCCCACGTGCTGCAGAGCAGCTGGACCGATGTGTCCAATTGCCGAGCCGGAGCTCTCTGGAGCGCATGCGCCCAGAGCCGGTGCTCTGCAACGACAGACGCCACCGCGACGGGAGGCCCACAGGAGCCAAAGAACAAAGATGGATGAAAATAGAGAAATGGAAGACCAATAGAAGTGGCCCGCCCGCTCCCCTCCCTCCCCAATCCGACCCCCGCCCAAAATAAATAAATAAATAAATCTTTTAAAAATCAATAAATAAAAAGAGGACTTCTATTTAAATTCTCACCTTCATCAATTAGAGTAGAGGTAGGTGGATCCAGGACTGGTTAAATCAGTGGCTCAGTGATACCATCTCCTCCATGGGTTAGTTCCAGTCTGTCACTCTTTTTCCCCCTCCTTTGGCTGGGCTGTTTTTGTTTTTTTTTTTTTAATTTTTAATTTTTGGCCTCTTTTCATTGATTTTCTATCCATCTATTTTCATTCATCTTTACTCTTGGGCCTATGTGGGCCTCCCATTGCAGTGGCCTCTCCGGTTGCAGAGCACTGGCTCTGGACGCATGCGCTCCAGAGTGCTGGTTCGTAATTGGACACACCAGTCCAGCTGCTCTGTGGCACGTGGGATCTTCCTGGGCCAGGGATCGAACGGGTGCCCCTTGCACTGCAAGGCAGACTCTTTACCCACAGGACCACCAGGGAAGCCCTGTGCTGGGTCTTTGTTGCTGCATTTGGGCTTTCTCTATTTGTGGCAAGTGGGGTTACTCGTGCAGTACTCAGGATTCTCATGCTGTGGAGCACAGGCTCTAGGGGACAAGGTTTCGGTAGCTGTGGTGCACGGGCTTAGTTGCTCCATAGCATGATATCTTAAGAGTGGGAGGAAGGTGAGATTCCACTTGATCAAGGGTATGCGGTGAGTGCAGGAAGTCTCAGGGTCGGAGCTGGAGAAGGGGCGTCTGTGCAGGTGGCGTAAGCCGTCTAAGTTGGTGCCAGGATTTTACCAGTTGTGGGCATATGCAGCTAGGGCAGGCCAGGGACTGCCTTTGGTGGAGACAGATGCAGGGACCAAGTGATCTAAGCAGAGAGATGACAGACCCACAGGAGTCAGACCTTGTCAGAGTTGCTGGCAGGGTTTCAAGGCAAGGGCAGGCGAGTCACTGGTCCCAAGACCCCAGGATCTTCAGAAGCAGAGGATGCCATCCTAGCTGCTCCCCATCAGCTCCCCATCAGCCACGGGGGCAACACTGCCTGAGACGTAGCAGCGGGGGTGGGGTGCTGGTTCTCTGGCATCTACTGTGTCCTCAGATGACCAGGAAATTCTTGGGGAGGATGAGGAATGGTACGTCACTCTGGTCTGGGGAAACTTCATGGATAGAGAGCAGGCTACAGTGCATAGGGTCGCAAAGGAGTCGGACATGATTTAGCGACTGAACCACCACAATGGGGGATGTCAGCACCATGGGGGAACGCCAAGGCTTCCGATGTTCCAGAAGGTGGGGCGGGTTATGGTGATTTCAGCTCTGCCCAGGCTGTTCTGCGGCTGTTTGAGCTGCCCGAGGGCTCTCCCAGGGCTGCGTGGCTTTTCTCAGGGGAGTCACAAGTTACCTCCCCTCTCCAGGTTTGCCCTGACTCAGCCTGCGCCCTCAAGTGCCACCTGGAAGGCAATGAGTACAGCTTGAGAGGGTGGACTTTCCCCAGGGGCCAAGGGTCTGGGGGTGAGCTGGCTGCAAAGGAAAGGGCTGGGGCAATGTGCCAGCAAAGGAGCATGACTAAGCAAGTACAGGTGCCAGAGGGCACTGCTGGTCCCTTGTTCCTGCCCCTTGTGGCTGTTCACAGGATTATCTTTTCCAGCCTCTCCACCTGAGCCCCACCCCTCCACCCCCACCAGCTTGCTGAGGGCAGCTCCCGGGCTGATGCAGGTAGTCGGTGAAAGCTGTGGTGCACGGGCTTGCTCCATAGCATGATATCTTAAGAGTGGGAGGAAGGTGAGATTCCACTTGATCAAGGGTATGCGGTGAGTGCAGGAAGTCTCAGGGTCGGAGCTGGAGAAGGGGCGTCTGTGCAGGTGGCGTAAGCCGTCTAAGTTGGTGCCAGGATTTTACCAGTTGTGGGCATATGCAGCTAGGGCAGGCCAGGGACTGCCTTTGGTGGAGACAGATGCAGGGACCAAGTGATCTAAGCAGAGAGATGACAGACCCACAGGAGTCAGACCTTGTCAGAGTTGCTGGCAGGGTTTCAAGGCAAGGGCAGGCGAGTCACTGGTCCCAAGACCCCAGGATCTTCAGAAGCAGAGGATGCCATCCTAGCTGCTCCCCATCAGCTCCCCATCAGCCACGGGGGCAACACTGCCTGAGACGTAGCAGCGGGGGTGGGGTGCTGGTTCTCTGGCATCTACTGTGTCCTCAGATGACCAGGAAATTCTTGGGGAGGATGAGGAATGGTACGTCACTCTGGTCTGGGGAAACTTCATGGATAGAGAGCAGGCTACAGTGCATAGGGTCGCAAAGGAGTCGGACATGATTTAGCGACTGAACCACCACAATGGGGGATGTCAGCACCATGGGGGAACGCCAAGGCTTCCGATGTTCCAGAAGGTGGGGCGGGTTATGGTGATTTCAGCTCTGCCCAGGCTGTTCTGCGGCTGTTTGAGCTGCCCGAGGGCTCTCCCAGGGCTGCGTGGCTTTTCTCAGGGGAGTCACAAGTTACCTCCCCTCTCCAGGTTTGCCCTGACTCAGCCTGCGCCCTCAAGTGCCACCTGGAAGGCAATGAGTACAGCTTGAGAGGGTGGACTTTCCCCAGGGGCCAAGGGTCTGGGGGTGAGCTGGCTGCAAAGGAAAGGGCTGGGGCAATGTGCCAGCAAAGGAGCATGACTAAGCAAGTACAGGTGCCAGAGGGCACTGCTGGTCCCTTGTTCCTGCCCCTTGTGGCTGTTCACAGGATTATCTTTTCCAGCCTCTCCACCTGAGCCCCACCCCTCCACCCCCACCAGCTTGCTGAGGGCAGCTCCCGGGCTGATGCAGGTGATGGGCTATCCCTCTTTCCCTGACTGTGGTCCCTAAACTGTCATTTCTCCCTTCTTTCACAGGGATCCTACTGTGTGACCCCATCTCGCCTCTTGATCTTTCTGGGTCTCTTTTCAGCCCAGGAGGGAGGGGCAGCAGAAGAGAAGCCCTGGGGGGTGGGAGAGACCAAAGTCTCGGTGCCTCACAGCCCTGGGCCGTTTTGAGGGGAAGCTGGGGGGTCCAAATACACACGTTCCAGATGGGCTGCTTCTAACGCTGACTCAGCTATTGAAGAGCCATGTGAATTTAGGCAGGTTACTCAACCACTCCAGTGCGTTGACTTCCTTATCTGTAAAATTTCGTTGTTGTTCAGTCACTCGTTCGTGTCCAACTCTTTGCGACCCCGTGAAGCAGCATGCCAGGCTTCCCTGTCCTTCATTATCCCAGAGTTTGCTCAAACTCATGTTCACTGAGTCGGTGATGCCATTCTACCATCTCATCCTCTGTCGCCCCCTTGTCCTCTGGTCCTCAGTGTTTCCCAGCGCCGGGGCCTTCTCTAATGAGGCGGCTCTCTGCAGCAGGTGGAGCGGGCACGGCAGTAGCATTCATCTCTGGGAAGTTACCGGGAGGACTGGCTGTGTTAATACCCACAAAGTGCTCACGACAGTGGGGCCTGGCACCAGATTAACACTCAGCGCTGGCTCTCTGGCCGGGTTCCACCCTCCTCTTCCCTCTCTCCCTCCCCCAGGCCAGAGAAGGGGTGGGGGCTCCGGGGAGCCAGAGCAGCCAAGAAAGGCTGGGAAGTGCCCTGTGGGGGATTAGGGTAGCCAGGGGGCTTAATATGCAGCCGAGAGCTGGAAGTGGCAAACTGGTCTTGAGCCTGGGCCCTGCAGGAACCCAGACGAGCAGGGATCAGCATCCTGAGGTCACGGCTGCTCTGTGTTTTTCTCCTCCTTTGCAGCCAGAGGTTCCCCAAGCTTTCACAGAGAAGGAGGAGCCTGAAACAAAGCCTCTGATTGGCTGCTTTCATTTTGCTTCCTTGTTGGCTTCCAGCCGGACTGGGTAGGCATGGAAGGGCTTTAAAACTCAGAAATATTTAGATAGGTTAGGGAAGGAGGGAGGGATGAGGGAGGGAAGGAGGGATGAGGGAGGGAAGGAGGGCCAGGGCGGGGGCCTAGGAAGAGGTGCTCCTCCAGGTGTCTGGGATGGTGTGTAAGTTTCCGGGGAGGGAGGGCGGGGACTGGCTTAAGTGGAGTCGGGGTTGCATGTGAGACAAGAGAGGCAAGGGAGATGTTGCGTATAGACAAACCATTTAATATATGGTCTTCGTGTGAGAAGGGGGCCCTGAGGAGCTGCTTCTCTGAACCAGAGCTCCAGCACTTGGGCCACGGTTCCCTCTTCCCCTTTCTCATGTGAGGAGCCCAGGACTCGTGGGACCCTCTCCTCCTTTAGGGCTGTGTGAGACTTCTTTTCAGGGCTCAGAATCAGTTCTTCGCTTGTGCTGAGGCCTGGAGCGGGACCATTTGCTTCTGCAGCTCCTGTTGCTGCTGCCTCGGCTTCCCTCGCCTCCTGCAGTGGGGGGCGGGGGAGAATGGTACCCTGGGTATGCAGCTCCCAGGCCAGCTGGGGGCTCCCAGGGGGCTCTCCATTCCGCTGTGCCCAGCTACCAGTTCTCTGTCCCAGACAGCGACCCCTCGCCGGAGCCAGGAGGAACTCCAGGAGACTCTTAGCTGGTTGGGGACACAGGGACAAAGAGCCCAGGCCAGGAAGAGGAGGCCTGAGTGTGTGTCTCCGGGCCACCCCAGTTCAGAAGCGTGACCCGGGGCGAGTCTCTGCTCCTCCCTGGGTGGGGTCCCACCTGTTCTCCACGTCCTGCACCGTGTCCGGCAGTGGCTGGCCCAGGGTCTCCGGCAGGAGGGCAGTGACAGCGCTGGCAGCCACGGGGACCGCGCCGTAGATAAAGAGCGGCATGGAGGGGTAGAGCTCGGCCGTCATGCTCACCAGCGGGCTCATGATGCTGCCCACTCGCGCCACAGTGCTGCCCATGCCCATGCCTGTCTGCCTGCAGGACCCGGGGAATGGCTGTTGGTTAGTGGTCTGGCATGGATGCTGAGGTTCTGGCCGAATTTGGGGTCAGGGCAGCTCGGGCCCAGCCCCAGGACAGCCCCTGGTGCCTGCTCTGTTCCATATTTGATTAACTAACCAATGCGACATTTATTTTGGAGATTAAGGAAAACCAAAAAACGAAAAACAAGTTGGGAAGACCTCTGGAGAGAGAATCAGGAGACTGATTTTTGCCTCAGCCCTTAATTTGCTATGTGACTTTGCGCAAGTCTGTTTCCTCCCCTGGACCGCAATGTCCTGAACTGTGAAATTAGACAGCTGAGTGTGGACCCAAAAAACCGAAAAACAAGAGAGGCAAGGGAGATGTTGCGTATAGACAAACCATTTAATATATGGTCTTCGTGTGAGAAGGGGGCCCTGAGGAGCTGCTTCTCTGAACCAGAGCTCCAGCACTTGGGCCACGGTTCCCTCTTCCCCTTTCTCATGTGAGGAGCCCAGGACTCGTGGGACCCTCTCCTCCTTTAGGGCTGTGTGAGACTTCTTTTCAGGGCTCAGAATCAGTTCTTCGCTTGTGCTGAGGCCTGGAGCGGGACCATTTGCTTCTGCAGCTCCTGTTGCTGCTGCCTCGGCTTCCCTCGCCTCCTGCAGTGGGGGGCGGGGGAGAATGGTACCCTGGGTATGCAGCTCCCAGGCCAGCTGGGGGCTCCCAGGGGGCTCTCCATTCCGCTGTGCCCAGCTACCAGTTCTCTGTCCCAGACAGCGACCCCTCGCCGGAGCCAGGAGGAACTCCAGGAGACTCTTAGCTGGTTGGGGACACAGGGACAAAGAGCCCAGGCCAGGAAGAGGAGGCCTGAGTGTGTGTCTCCGGCCACCCCAGTTCAGAAGCGTGACCCGGGGCGAGTCTCTGCTCCTCCCTGGGTGGGGTCCCACCTGTTCTCCACGTCCTGCACCGTGTCCGGCAGTGGCTGGCCCAGGGTCTCCGGCAGGAGGGCAGTGACAGCGCTGGCAGCCACGGGGACCGCGCCGTAGATAAAGAGCGGCATGGAGGGGTAGAGCTCGGCCGTCATGCTCACCAGCGGGCTCATGATGCTGCCCACTCGCGCCACAGTGCTGCCCATGCCCATGCCTGTCTGCCTGCAGGACCCGGGGAATGGCTGTTGGTTAGTGGTCTGGCATGGATGCTGAGGTTCTGGCCGAATTTGGGGTCAGGGCAGCTCGGGCCCAGCCCCAGGACAGCCCCTGGTGCCTGCTCTGTTCCATATTTGATTAACTAACCAATGCGACATTTATTTTGGAGATTAAGGAAAAAAACCAAAAAACGAAAAACAAGTTGGGAAGACCTCTGGAGAGAGAATCAGGAGACTGATTTTTGCCTCAGCCCTTAATTTGCTATGTGACTTTGCGCAAGTCTGTTTCCTCCCCTGGACCGCAATGTCCTGAACTGTGAAATTAGACAGCTGAGTGTGGCCAGCTGTTCTCAGATCAGCCTGGGGTCTTGATGTACAGTTGCCCTAGCCCCCCACAGAAGGGCTTCCCCAGTGGCTCAGTGGAAAAGAATCCGCCTGTAATTCAGTAGATGCAGGTTCAACCCTTAGGTCTCCAGGGGAAGATCACCTGGAGAAGGAAATGGCAACCCACCCCAGTATTCTTGCCTGGGAAACCCCATGGACAGAGGAGCCTGGTGGGCTCCAGTCCACGGGGCCGCAAAAGAGTTGGACATGACTGAGCGACGGAAAGACAACAGCCCCACGCAGACCTGTGGGATTAGAATTCCCAGCGGGGAAGGGGCCTGGAATCTTCATGTTAAGAATATGTGGAGAACATTATGAGAGCAGAGGTTAAAATCTTTGATAATAGGGAGATAAACCGCCTGGGTTCATATCCAAGCTTCCTGACTTATAAGCTGTGTGACCTGGACATGTCACCTAACCTCTCCGTAGCTCAGTTTTCACATGTGGAAAAGGAGAATTATTGTAGTGCCCACCTCATAAACTTGTCAAGAGGACTAGCCCAGTTGTTATTTGTGAAAAATCAGACAGCGCTTTTATACTCTTGTTCTTCCAGCTGAAGCCCCTTGAGGATTGAGGACGATAACCATGACCTCTCAGGGTTCTCAGTCCAAGTTGCCTAGGGAAACCCGGTATTTCTCTGACATCTCATAGGAATTTTGCAAGGAGGGCACAGCAACCCACTCCAGTATTCTTGCCTAAAGAATCGCACGGACAGAGGAGCATGGCGGGCTACAGTCCATAGGCTCACAAAGAGCAACTGGAGTGCCTGAGCACACACGCATGCCTGCGTGAATTCTGCGATCCATTCTGTTTTCGTTGTTATTGTTTTGCATCCCATTCTTCAGATAGATGTGTTTCTTGTGTCTTAATGCAAAAATATCCTCTCCCTCCCAGCATTGGCACTCCCAAAACCCGACGCCATGTTTATCTCTACAACGACCCGAACCACCACTATTACGTGTGGCTCTTGTGATAGAAAATTCTTGGTCTTTGGTTTCAGACATCCCGTTTGGTCTAAAGATGGCATTTAGATTTGGTGGTGGGTTAGACCTCCTAATGGCATTTAGACCTTCTAACTTGTGCTTTGGAGACCGAGAGGGACTTCCATTCATTGCCTCTGAGTTGTGTCTTCTTGGCCTCTCACCCTGTGCCAGTTGGTGGTTCCTTTTGAGAGCTTCTCGTCAGTTCAGGGAAGAGCTTAGGGATCAGCCTGCGTGTAACTGAGTGCCTGATAGAGACGTTTCACTGCTGGGTGCTGGGAGGGGGTCTTTGGGGGCTGGGGCATATTGGCCTGTGCCCTGGGGTCTGACTGGTGTGTGGGGACCTGTTTTGCTGTAAAGTCGCCCCCATTTAGCTCCCACTCACCGTATCATTGTGGGATACAGCTCCCCCGTGTACAGGAAGATGCAGTTGAAGGAGGCAGCCAGGCAGCCCTTCCCCAACACAGCAAGAGAGGTTCGGACAATGGATTTGTCTAGAGAGAAAGGAGGAGGTCAGTGGGATCTTGGGAGTGCTGGCTGAGAGATCAGGTCGTGTCTGGGGATGTGGCCAAGGATGAGGGACCGAGATGCCCATGGGTGCTCACCCCGGGGTATCACCCCATTGATCAGGATGCAGATGCCTGCCAGCAGCAGTGCGGCCATCTGGGCAGGCCGGCGGCCCATAGAGTTGATGACAACGAAGCTCACAAGCTTGGCAGGCAGGTCCACAGCACCAAAGATCACCTGGATTAGGTAGATACTGACCCCAAACCCCTGTAGGTCCATGACCAGCCCGTAGTAGGCAAAGCTAGTGGCAAACCTAGTGGGGAGGGATGAGGAGTATGGAGTTGGTTAGGAAGGTTGCACAGGGAGATGCTCACCCCCAACAGGGGAGCCGCACGGGTACCCTGCTTAAGACTCTGGAACCTACTTTGGCTGATACTGGCTAATGCTTCTTCTGACATTGAACACGCACTTCAAATATTGGGTACTCCTCTAATCCTCTGGCCACCTGATGCAAAGAGCCAACTCACTGGAAAAGACTCTGATGCTGGGAAAGATTGAGGGGAGGAGGAGAAGGGGATGACAGGGGATAAGATGGTTGGATGGCATCGCAGATTCAATGGACATGAGTCTGAGCAGAGTTCAGGAGGTAGCGAAGGACAGGGGAGCCTGGCGGGCTGCTGTTCGTGGGGTGACAGAGACCTGGGCACGACTGAGCAGCAACGACAACGAAGTCCTCTCATAACTGGATTTCTCAATCTGTGTTTCTCGTGTGTTAGGGACTCTTCACTTTGTTGACCTATAGGAACTATATGGTTTCAGTCTTTATTTTATCTTTTGATACTGGGTTGAGAGGGAACAGGTGAATATCCAAACCATATCTTGAGAGCCAAGGTGTCGGGAGAGGCCAGCACCTGTGTGGAGTCCTGGGATGGGTGCAGTGCTTCTGCAGATGTCAAGGGCCCGGAAAATAAAGCTTGGGTTGTTGGACAGAACACCCAACCCAGAGGAAACCCTGCACTGGAAGCAAAGACTTCCTTGGGAGGTTCGTTCCTTCTGACCGTGTTTCTCCTAACTTGGGCCGTGTTGGGAGGCAAGAGAGGTTCGGACAAGGGTTGGAAAAATCTTGGGAGGGCTGGCTGAGAGATCAGGTCGTGTCTGGGGATGTGGCCAAGGATGAGGGACCGAGATGCCCATGGGTGCTCACCCCGGGGTATCACCCCATTGATCAGGATGCAGATGCCTGCCAGCAGCAGTGCGGCCATCTGGGCAGGCCGGCGGCCCATAGAGTTGATGACAAGGAAGCTCACAAGCTTGGCAGGCAGGTCCACAGCACCAAAGATCACCTGGATTAGGTAGATACTGACCCCAAACCCCTGTAGGTCCATGACCAGCCCGTAGTAGGCAAAGCTAGTGGCAAACCTAGTGGGGAGGGATGAGGAGTATGGAGTTGGTTAGGAAGGTTGCACAGGGAGATGCTCACCCCCAACAGGGGAGCCGCACGGGTACCCTGCTTAAGACTCTGGAACCTACTTTGGCTGATACTGGCTGATGCTTCTTCTGACATTGAACACGCACTTCAAATATTGGGTACTCCTCTAATCCTCTGGCCACCTGATGCAAAGAGCCAACTCACTGGAAAAGACTCTGATGCTGGGAAAGATTGAGGGGAGGAGGAGAAGGGGATGACAGGGGATAAGATGGTTGGATGGCATCGCAGATTCAATGGACATGAGTCTGAGCAGAGTTCAGGAGGTAGCGAAGGACAGGGGAGCCTGGCGGGCTGCTGTTCGTGGGGTGACAGAGACCTGGGCACGACTGAGCAGCAACGACAACGAAGTCCTCTCATAACTGGATTTCTCAATCTGTGTTTCTCGTGTGTTAGGGACTCTTCACTTTGTTGACCTATAGGAACTATATGGTTTCAGTCTTTATTTTATCTTTTGATACTGGGTTGAGAGGGAACAGGTGAATATCCAAACCATATCTTGAGAGCCAAGGTGTCGGGAGAGGCCAGCACCTGTGTGGAGTCCTGGGATGGGTGCAGTGCTTCTGCAGATGTCAAGGGCCCGGAAAATAAAGCTTGGGTTGTTGGACAGAACACCCAACCCAGAGGAAACCCTGCACTGGAAGCAAAGACTTCCTTGGGAGGTTCGTTCCTTCTGACCGTGTTTCTCCTAACTGTTCAAGGGATTCTGTGACGATGGGGTTGGGAGGGAGGGAGGTGCTTAAGAAGGCAACAGGGAGGGCTTCCCTGGTGGTCCAGTGGATAAGGACACCGCCTTGCAGTGCAAGGGGTGCCGGTTCGATCCCTGGCCTGGGAAGATCCCATGTGCTGCGGAGCAGCTGGACTGATGTGTCCAATTACCGAGCCGGAGCTCTGGAGCGCATGCACCCGGAGCCGGTGCTCTGCGATAAGAGAGGCCACTGCGATGGGAGGCCCACAGGGGCCAAAGAACAAAGATGGATGAAAATAGAGAAATGAAAGACCAATAGAAGTGGCCAGCCCGACCTCCTCCCGCCCCAACCTGCCTCTCCCCCTTCCCCCCACCCCCCCAAAAGAAGGCAACAGGGAATGTTGCCATGGGAAGGGAAGATTTTTGGCTGGTATCAACCTTGGCCAGAGTCTGCTTTCAGAGATGAGCTTTGGCATCTTATTGCCTGTGCCAGTGTTCTGGCAGGCGCCACAAGGCCTGTAAAATCTCCAGGCGTTTTTCAAGCCAGCCTTGTCTCTGCCTCATGATATAATTCTGTAGACTCTGGGGGCCATCGGTCCTAGTGAGGTGTTTCTATATTGGAATGGAGCTGATGCAAGAAGGATATGGAGAGGCTGATGCTCAATTTGGGGACTGAAGGCAAATTGAAGCTGGAGGCTGTCTGGCTCTTTAAGACTTGTTGTGCCCCTCATAGCTGGTCTGCTGACTCTCTCCCTCTTGTCTGCCTTCCTCTGGCCCTTGTTTCCACTCCTTCCCCACCCAGCCTCTTGTCTCCTGGTCTGTCTGTCTCTGTGTCCAGCAGTCGGTGTGTCTGGGCCTACCACAGCATGGAGAGGCAGAGGAAGAGGCGGCGAAGGGCAGGACAGCGCAGCAGCTCCAGCGCAGAGGCTTGGCTCTTGCCCGTGGTCAGCTCCTTTTGCAGACTGGCCCGGAGCACCTGCCGGGATGGACGGGGCTCAGGGCTTGGACTTCCTCAGGAGCTCCTTCTAGCCCAGCCCCTCAATCAGAGAAGCCCTCTGAATCCGGGGTTTGCAGATGTCCCTCTGGTGGGGCATCACGGAGATCTCGAGGGTCTCACCTCCATACTGAGACTGGCCGCCTCTTCCCGCTTCCCATTGATCCGGGCCACTCTCTGCAGGGCTCTCAGAGTGAGGTCCAGCTTCCCGGAGGAGGAGTACCAGCGGGCTGACTCGATGAAGAACCTGGGAACGGAAGTGAGTGTAGGGGTTGGCGTGGCTTCCGTTCTCGGCATTTGGGCAGGAGGTAGGGCGTGGGTGTTCCAGAGGGCTTTCCTCTAAGGCTGGGAATGTTCTAGGACCATAACGCAGTGCCCGACTTGGTGATGACTTAGTCCTCGACACAGAGGCTTGGTTCTTGGGTGCTGGGTAGAGGGGTAGGGCAGAGAGGCTGGAGAGCTGGGGGAAGCTGGGCAACACCTTGGGGCAAGTCCTTCCACCCACGACCTCCGTTTCCCCGTAGGTCACACCGAGTCACTGGCCCGGGTCTGACCTTCTCTGATTCTGTGGGGCGGAGGGTACGGCAAGATCGGGGGAGGTCTTGTCCCTCACGTCCCTCTGGGCGCTACGCACCAGGAGTAGATGAAGAAGGCAAAATAGGGCGCGGAGACCAGCAACTGCAGGTAACGCCAGTGGGGCACGGCGTAGGCCACGCCAGCCAGGAGAAACTGGCCCGTGCTGTAGACGTAGCCAATCAAGGTGCCCACGTAGGCCCGTGTGTGGATGGGCATCCACTCCACATCTGGAAAGAGGGTCAGAACAGCGTGGTGCCGCTTACTGGGCACCGGGTGGGTGGAGACCCCTGCGGCCGCTGAGAGCCCTCTCTCTGTCCAAACCTGGGCTGTCCCAAAACTCAGTGGAAGATCCATCCAATGAGGCTGGGGGCCTCGGAGGGAGAGAGGGGAGCTCGTGGTGGAGGTAGGGGTGGGGAGGTAGGCTTGGAGTCCCCGGGAGGTGTCCCTCTGTGCCCCTGCTGTGTGTTTTTGCTCCTCTCCAGCCTACTGTCCTGGCCAGGGGCCTAGTTCCCTTTGGAGTATCTCTGACCACTCAGTCCCTTCTCAACAGCAGTCGCTCCTCTGGCCCTTCTCAGCCGCATCAGGATTGCAGCCTCAGTGGCCAGAGCAGCGTGGAGGAGACAGTGACTTTCCTCCGTCCCGGAGAGTTGAGATGAGTGTGGGACCACCTCTCCCCTGGGGTCTCAAGAAGTCCAGTTTCATTCCTTGCGGGCTCCTGGCGTGGCTGCTGGGGCAATGCCTTGGACACGTAGGTTGGATTTTGGGACTGGATTCTCTAGGTGTCCGGTCCAGCCTGAGCCCTGTCCTGATTAACTGCTTCAGTGCAGAGAATCTCAGATTCTTAGATTCTCTTCTGGACTTGAGGAATGACCTTGGGTGAATCCCCTCCCTTCTCCCTAGGCTGGGGTTCTTCATCTGAGAAACAGGGCTAAGGTGGAGGGAGGGACCTGTCCGAGGATGCGTGTTGATGACACATGGACAGCTCACGCTCCGTCCATATGTGTGTTTGATCTATATGACGCTGGCTTGGCCTGTGTTAAATATGAGAATGAGCTGCAGATGTGACAAAATTGGGCTATTTTACAATAAAAGAAAAAAGGGTCTGGGGGTAGATCTGACAGCCCCGAGGCTTCTTGGCTGGAGCCGCTGAGTGGCCGTGACCTCTCTGGAGGGCTGTGGCTCTCTTCTGGAGACCGTTCTCCTAGTCTCGAATGTCCGTTTCTGTCATTTATGGGAGCTGCCTTGCCCTGACAATGGAGCTTGCCCTTGGGTGTCTCAGTAAGAGGTCAGGATGGCATGAGGTCCAGGAAAAAGGGCTTCAAGGTCAGGATAGGCTGAGCGCTAGTGGGGTGGGCTGGGAGAGGAGGCTGGAAAGGGAATATGGGGCTTGGCGGTTGGAGGGAGAGGGTAGGGGCCCCAGCCAGCCCTCCCGGCCCCTCACTCAGTGTCATGCAGTTGAGGGCCGTGCTGGCCACCGCCATGCCCGAGAGCATCCGGAAGACACAGTAGACGGGGAAGTTGGGAGCGAAGGCAGCACAGATGCCCGAGACAGCCGTCTGCAGGTAGTTCAAGATCAGCACCTTCCGGCGGCCCAGCCTGTCAGGGGAGGGGAGGCCTGCAGCAGGGGTCCTGAGGACCAACAGGGGCCAGGCCAGATAGGGAGAGGAGCCCCGGCTTGGGACCTGGGACTTATCAAGAGGCAGGTTTTGTATGTCCTCAGAGCAGCTCCAGCTGGGATCCACCTAAGCCCCGCCATGCCCATCGAGTAGCCCCCAGTCCCTGCCCGGCTCCTTGACTCTGCCCGGAACTGACCTGTCCGCCAGGTGCCCGAATATCATGGCTCCGAGAAGCACCCCCACCATGTACAAGGACTGAGCCAGCTGGCGCAAGGCCCTGTGAGAACACACGAGGTCCCACTGTGGGGAGAGGGGGCACAAGTCAGACTGAGGCAAGCCTGGGCTGCGGGGAAGCCTCTTACCCTCCTTCTGCCGGCCCGCTGAGGCCTGCGTCAGCCCCTTCCCCTGACGCCTCTCTTTGGCCCTGGGAACCGAGAGACCTTTCTTGACTCTACAGCTCCACAGTTTTTGTACAAAGGCCCTGTCTGGAATCCCTTTCTCCAGTGAGACCGTCTGTCTGTGTGCACGTGTAGGGATGGTTAGCTGTGGACACAGGGGTTGGAAGGAGGAGCTGGGGGCCCAGGGCTCCTCACCTCAGTCACGATGGTGGAAGGGAAGGTGCTGTTGTCGTAGATCCAGCCGTGCGTGCAGGGCTCGGTGGCCCCTGTGCTGTTGGTCTCTGTGCCATTAGGAAAGGGCGGTCCCCGCTGGGGGGAGATGAAGAGGAGGCAGGACTCGGGCCGCCCCTGCCCGTCCCGGGGAAGCCAGGCCTCCAGCTCCCTGTCCTGGGTGAGGTTGGCATCAGCAGGCGGGCGGCAGTGGTGGGTGGGGATGGCGGCGGTGAAGTTCTGCAGGGTGTTGTGGGAGGCCAGCAGGATTATGGGGAGCACCACCAGGGTGAGCTGGATCTTCTGGAAGCGGCCGACGCCCCCCACCTGCAGCAGGAGGTCGTTGAAAGCCATAGAGCCAGGCCTGGCCGAGCGGCCCGGGGCTGAGGACGGCTGGTCCCAGGCCCTCTGTCTCTGTGGCTGTCCGCCTGGTGCCCTGCGCCGGAGCAGAGGGACTGCCGTTGCTTCTGCAGCCAAGTTGCTCCTGGAACGGAGTCTGAGCTGGCTCTGTAGGGGACAGCAGCCCGGCCAGGCGGCCCCTCCTTCCCTCTCTCCTAGCTCTCTCCCTCCCTTTCTTTCGTGGCCTCTCTTCACTTGGTGGGGGAGATGTTGCTCCACTTTCAGGGTCTGCTGTGGCCCTCACCTTACAGGGGCAGTATTTGATCCTTGGCCTGGAGAGAATGAGTTAAAGTGTGACTTAGTATCAGAAGGATTAACCCTCTGAGTCTCCTGGTCTCAGTGGATTTTCTCCGAGTGGGTGTAAAGGGCATGAGAGGGTGGACTGAAGGAGCCGGAGTGGGAGTGGATGTCCTGGGGGGAGCCTTCTGGGTGTTTAGGGGCCAGAGGGGATAGGGTGGGTCCTTTTAGACGTCCTTTTAAGAAGACTGGACTCCGGGGAGGTTGCTGGCCTCGTGTGGGGCTTGACTCTACAGCTCCACAGTTTTGTACAAAGGCCCCGTCTGGAATCCCTTTCTCCAGTGAGACCGTCTGTCTGTGTGCACGTGTAGGGATGGTTAGCTGTGGACACAGGGGTTGGAAGGAGGAGCTGGGGGCCCAGGGCTCCTCACCTCAGTCACGATGGTGGAAGGGAAGGTGCTGTTGTCGTAGATCCAGCCGTGCGTGCAGGGCTCGGTGGCCCCTGTGCTGTTGGTCTCTGTGCCATTAGGAAAGGGCGGTCCCCGCTGGGGGGAGATGAAGAGGAGGCAGGACTCGGGCCGCCCCTGCCCGTCCCGGGGAAGCCAGGCCTCCAGCTCCCTGTCCTGGGTGAGGTTGGCATCAGCAGGCGGGCGGCAGTGGTGGGTGGGGATGGCGGCGGTGAAGTTCTGCAGGGTGTTGTGGGAGGCCAGCAGGATTATGGGGAGCACCACCAGGGTGAGCTGGATCTTCTGGAAGCGGCCGACGCCCCCCACCTGCAGCAGGAGGTCGTTGAAAGCCATAGAGCCAGGCCTGGCCGAGCGGCCCGGGGCTGAGGACGGCTGGTCCCAGGCCCTCTGTCTCTGTGGCTGTCCGCCTGGTGCCCTGCGCCGGAGCAGAGGGACTGCCGTTGCTTCTGCAGCCAAGTTGCTCCTGGAACGGAGTCTGAGCTGGCTCTGTAGGGGACAGCAGCCCGGCCAGGCGGCCCCTCCTTCCCTCTCTCCTAGCTCTCTCCCTCCCTTTCTTTCGTGGCCTCTCTTCACTTGGTGGGGGAGATGTTGCTCCACTTTCAGGGTCTGCTGTGGCCCTCACCTTACAGGGGCAGTATTTGATCCTTGGCCTGGAGAGAATGAGTTAAAGTGTGACTTAGTATCAGAAGGATTAACCCTCTGAGTCTCCTGGTCTCAGTGGATTTTCTCCGAGTGGGTGTAAAGGGCATGAGAGGGTGGACTGAAGGAGCCGGAGTGGGAGTGGATGTCCTGGGGGGAGCCTTCTGGGTGTTTAGGGGCCAGAGGGGATAGGGTGGGTCCTTTTAGACGTCCTTTTAAGAAGACTGGACTCTGGGGAGTTTGCTGGCCTCTTGTGGGGCTTCTGTCCTTTTTAGTGGGCAGGATCCAGATGGACCATCTTTGGGAGGAGTCACCTGAGAAAATACCAGGATGCCTGGATCATTTGACCTTAAATTTCAGATCAACGAAGACCTTTTTTTCTTTAGTGTAAATATGCCCCGAATATTACACGGGATGTACTTATGCTAGCAAGGTATTTCCTTGATCTGAAATTCAAGTCTAACTAGATATCCTGCATTCTTATTTGCTTAAATTGGCAACGCTGGCCTTTGGTCTTCTGGGGACAGCTTACATATATTTTTTTAGCAACTTAATCATTTATTTGGCTGTGTTGCCTTAGCTGTGGCATGTGGGATCTTTTGTGGTTGTGCATGGACTCTCAGCTTATTGTGTGTGGGCTCAGGCATTGCAGCTCATGGACTCTAGAGTGCGTGGGGTCAGTAGCCGTGGTGTGTGGGCTTAGTTGTCCCATAGCATGTTGGTTTTAGTTCCCTGACCAGGGATCGAGCCCTTGTTCCCTGCATGGCAAAGTGGATTTTTAACCACTGGACCACCAGGAAGTCCTGACTGCTTACATCTTATAGGACTACAGCTTTGTTCAATTGGAAAACATGATAGAGGTCAGAGACTCTGTTTGAAGCAGGGAGACCTCAGACTGACACCATACATGTAGACTGAGTTCCAGTATCTCAGCTTTGACTTTCTTGTTCATCCTAATTCAAAATTTTGCATTGTCTTGTCTCCCGTCTATAGCTTCTTCTTTTCCTTCTCCTCCTCCTCCACAATAAGCATGAGCATATTTTATGTTTAGGCACAACTCAAAGACATTCCCTTGATTTCCTCCAACAGTTTGGGTCCGCAGTTCAAGTCTCTCATTCTTAGGTCAATCATTCTTGAGTTCTGATTGGAGAGGCTTCTATGGGACCCTGTTAGTTGGATCGTGACTGGGGGTGGCCCAAAGAGCATCCAGAATGGTAGCTTCTAGCTACTGCCGAGCACTTGATTTGAGCTGATCTCAACTGAGAGGAGCTATCAGGCAAAATACATAGATTTTGCCTTTACAGATTCTTGCCTTTATTTTGCGTAGTGTGTATTATAGAAAACATGGACCCTGGAGTTGGATTACTTGGATCCAAGCCCTCACTTCACACTGACTGGCCACGGGCACGTTGCTGACTCCTCTGCCTCTCAGTGCCCTTGTCTGCAAGGTGGGGATACTGGTTGTGTTTGCCGCATTGCTCATTGGGGTGTTGGAGGGTTAAATGGGCAAGTCCAGGTGAAGCTCTCAACGCAGCCCTGCCCTCTGGCACAGTGATTGTGAGCTCTTCCTATTATTTCTCTCTGGTTCAAAGGTGAGACTATCACAATGATTTTAGAGAGAAAATGTGCCTGGAACACCTTACCCCCAGAACAGTGATTCCTGATTGGGGGAGATTTTGCCACCCAGTAGAGGAGCGGGGGTTTTTCTGGTGGCTCAGATGGTAAAAAATCTGCCTGCAATGTAGGAGACCTTGGTCTGATCCCTGGGTGGGGAGGATCCCCTGGAGAGGGGAATGGCAGCCCACTCCAATATTCTTGCCTGGAGAATCCCGTGGACAGAGGAGCCTGGCGGGCTACAGTCCATGGAGTCGCAAAGGGTTGGACATGGCTGAGCGACGAACATACACTTGCTCCCCAGAGGACACCTGACACTGTCTGGAGAATTTTTGGTTGCCTCCGGAGGGGGTGGTGGTCCTTGTGGAGTGTCTGGGGATGGTATTGAACACTTCACAGTGCACAGGACAGCTCCCCGTAGCCAGTCATTTTTTGGAGCTAAAATGTCAAAAGTGCCCAGAAACCCTACTTTAGAAGATGCTCTCAGGTTTCATTTGTACAGGGATCAATCCCATACTTGCTTGGCAAGGGACCATGCAGTCAGATGCAGGACTCCTACAAATATATTTCTAAGAACCCTGCAGGCTTATATGAATGGCGACATGTTTGCAAGGTAAAAATGAGACCTCTCTTCCTCCCCTGAGTAGCTTGGGCTCCAAAGTGCTGCAGATCTTCTAGTTTTGCCATTGGTTTGGCTGACTCTGGAACCTGGTCTCCCAGTGTCCTGGCCGACACCCTTTCTCACCATGTTCTCACTCGATCACTGGGTTCGGGTTACCACGCGAGATTCTTTTTTGTCCTTCATGGCGTGTTTCCATTTGCCCCTCTCTGTAACCTGGTGCCTATCCATCGCTCTTCCGGCCCACTTCCATAGTTGTACAAGGGGCAGGCCAGGCTCCCGTACACATAAGCCAACTCAAAGGGCCATGAAGGGATGGGGCATTTCTTGATTCTTCTGGGTGCACATCTCTGAGTCTTGTTGAGTTTGAGTTTTGACTTCTTTTATAAGAGTCAAGATGCTCTGTTATCAGCTCACAGTGACCACAAACGACACTTTTGTGTATGAAGTTGGGAGTATGTTTACTGTCTATGGAAGTCCTGGGGTACACGAACTCGTACGCTGGTTCAAACCTATTCTAACTTCAAAGCCAAGTTCTTAACTGCTACTCTAGAAGAGTGGACTACCCAGCTAAAGAGCTCTTGGAGATCATCTGGCCTCACGTGTACAGAAGAGAATAGGGGAGGCCTAGAGAGGGACGTGACTCTCCCAGCTTCCCTCCTCCCCATCCAGTGTTGGTTCTGGGCTGGGACCCAGTGGGTATCCAGATGCCTGACAGCATTTTCCAGGCCAAGGTATATAAGAGCCTTGTGGCCTGGGGATGAGAGGACAGCTGGACAAACAGCTTGGGGTTTCTGGGGCCAGTCTCCTGCCAGGACTTGGTACCCTCATGTGGGAGAGGGTGGATTGCCAAGGGCAGTGGGAT
Organism: Tragulus kanchil; assembly: GCA_022376925.1. Taxonomy (NCBI): domain Eukaryota; kingdom Metazoa; phylum Chordata; class Mammalia; order Artiodactyla; family Tragulidae; genus Tragulus; species Tragulus kanchil. The sequence goes on along the minus strand of JAIOJX010000006.1, from coordinate 10,512,456 downwards.
GGGGGATTGGGCTACAGGCACCCTCCTTCTCTGACGCCAGTGGGATCCAAAAGTACTTTTTGCCAAACCCTACTTTAGAAGATGCTCTCAGGTTTCATTTGTACAGGATCAATCCCATACTTGCTTGGCAAGGGACCATGCAGTCAGATGCAGGACTCCTACAAATATATTTCTAAGAACCTGCAGGCTTATATGAATGGCGACATGTTTGCAAGGTAAAAATGAGACCTCTCTTCCTCCCCTGAGTAGCTTGGGCTCCAAAGTGCTGCAGATCTTCTAGTTTTGCCATTGGTTTGGCTGACTCTGGAACCTGGTCTCCCAGTGTCCGGGCCGACACCCTTTCTCACCATGTTCTCACTCGATCACTGGGTTCGGGTTACCACGCGAGATTCTTTTTTGTCCTTCAGGGCGTGTTTCCATTTGCCCCTCTCTGTAACCTGGTGCCTATCCATCGCTCTTCCGGCCCACTTCCATAGTTGTACAAGGGGCAGGCCAGGCTCCCGTACACATAAGCCAACTCAAAGGGCCATGAAGGGATGGGGCATTTCTTGATTCTTCTGGGTGCACATCTCTGAGTCTTGTTGAGTTTGAGTTTTGACTTCTTTTATAAGAGTCAAGATGCTCTGTTATCAGCTCACAGTGACCACAAACGACACTTTTGTGTATGAAGTTGGGAGAATGTTTACTGTCTATGGAAGTCCTGGGGTGCACGAACTCGTACGCTGGTTCAAACCTATTCTAACTTCAAAGCCAAGTTCTTAACTGCTACTCTAGAAGAGTGGACTACCCAGCTAAGAGCTCTTGGAGATCATCTGGCCTCACATGTACGGAAGAGAATAGGGGAGGCCTAGAGAGGGACGTGACTCTCCCAGCTTCCCTCCTCCCCATCCAGTGTTGGTTCTGGGCTGGGACCCAGTGGGTATCCAGATGCCTGACAGCATTTTCCAGGCCAAGGTATATAAGAGCCTTGTGGCCTGGGGATGAGAGGACAGCTGGACAAACAGCTTGGGGTTTCTGGGGCCAGTCTCCTGCCAGGACTTGGTACCCTCATGGGGGAGAGGGGGGAGTGCCAAAGGCAGTGGGATGGGGGGATGGTGGGAGCCTACAGGCACCCTCCTTCTCTGAGCCTGTGTCCAGTCCCGCTGGGGAGAAGAGCTCCCTCCTCAGTGCCTGGCCAGCTCTAAGCCAGGCTGAGTCTGCAAAAGGCTCGATTGGAAACTCCAGGGACTGAAGCGTGGTTGGCTCCTGGGATTATGAGGTTAGTGAGGGGATTCCCTCCCAGCCTCTTCCCTCCCAGCCTCCCAGCCCACGGTGAGCTTCTGGATGGACTGGGTCCCATGGCAAATGATTTGTAGCTCCAAAAACTATCTTTTAGGGACATTCTGGGTCATTAAACACACAGAGTTGAACTCCTCTGTGCAGACTGGAATGTGGACTTAAGTTCTGGCCACATTCACCAAGAAGGGGTCAGATCTGTGGACTTCCGATTGGCTGAGAGCCACAGAACCACATGCCAAGACTGATGGATGCCAAAGCACGGGCCTTCTCACTGGGGCCCAGTGTAGGCAAGAAATTTATGACCACAGAGCATGGAAGTCTTGAAATCAGTCCTCTTGATTCTATCATTCTTTCTACCACGTTAGCAGCCATCACATATCCTGGATTCCTGAGACATCCAGATTCCATACAATTTTATTCTATTAAATAAATGGGATTTAAGGTATGTGTGCATACAAAATTGCTTCAGTTGTGCCTGATTCTTTGCGACCTCATGGACCGTAGCCCGGGATCCTCTGTCCATGGGACTCTTCAGGCAAGAATAGGAATGGGCTGCCGTTTCTTTTTCCAGGAGATCTTACTGACCCAGGAATGGAACCTGCATCTCTATGTCTCCTGCATTGGCAGGTGGGTTCTTTACCATTAGTGCCACCTGGGAAGCCCTTTAAGGTGTGACTACCTGTGATTAAAAAAAAAAGAAAAAGAATTATTTGGCTGTTCTGGGTCTTAGTTGAGGCATATGGGATCTTTAATCTTTACTGAGGCATGTGAGATCTAGTTCCTTGACTAGGGATTGAACCTGGGACCCCTGCATTGGGAGCACAGAGCCTTAGCCACTGGACCACCAGGGAAATTACTCTACCCAGGACTTTGATTTTGATCATTTTGTGAGATTTTTCAAATAAATAATTTACAGATAAAGAAAACACTCAAAAAAAAAAAAAAAAAAGGAAAAAAGAAAACACTCATGCTCAGATCACATGGTCAGAGTGTGAGTTTGAAATGATTGGCCTGGAGGGAAGCTGGGCCAACTCAAAGTGCTTGTCAGACTCTCAACAGCATTTTGAATAAAGAGCCAAATTGTGAGCTTTGTGTTTTGTGGTCTGGCTACCCTGGCCACTAGGTGGCATAGAAATTAGGAATTCATCCAAAAGGCTGGATGTGAGTCTAGGAACCAATGAGGCGGCTCAGTGTGAAGTGAGATGTCCCACATTTGGAAGCTCCATTCAGAGGCAGAGAAAAGGGAGAAGGGAAAGTGGGTGGAGTTGGAGTTGTTGAGGAACAAGAAGAATTAGAGAGAGGGTGGAATCCAGATGGGGATTTGGGAATGGCCGGAGGAACGGGTTGTATGGGGGGATCAGTACACACTGATCAACGTCTCAGGTCACCGGGAGTCTTGAACATGTGACCTGGAAGGGCTTTGCTGGGCATCTTGCCTTACTTTCCTGCACGTCTTTTCAATAAAACACCCAGACACAGCACAGCAATGGTCCTGGGAGCCAGAATTGGCTGGACAGTGGATTGAGAGGGCCATGGTTCTTCAGAAAAAAAGTTGTGAAAAACTGATTCTTTGCGACCTTATGGACCGTAGCCCGGGATCCTCTGTCCATGGGACTCTTCAGGCAAGAATAGGAATGGGCTACCATTTCTTTTTCCAGGAGATCTTACTGACCCAGGAATGGAACCTGCATCTCTATGTCTCCTGCATTGGCAGGTGGGTTCTTTACCATTAGTGCCACCTGGGAAGCCCTTTAAGGTGTGACTACCTGTGATTAAAAAAAAAAGAAAAAGAATTATTTGGCTGTTCTGGGTCTTAGTTGAGGCATATGGGATCTTTAATCTTTACTGAGGCATGTGAGATCTAGTTCCTTGACTAGGGATTGAACCTGGGACCCCTGCATTAGGAGCACAGAGCCTTAGCCACTGGACCACCAGGGAAATTACTCTACCCAGGACTTTGATTTTGATCATTTTGTGAGATTTTTCAAATAAATAATTTACAGATAAAGAAAACACTCAAAAAAAAAAAAAAAAAAAAAAAGGAAAAAAGAAAACACTCATGCTCAGATCACATGGTCTGAGTGTGAGTTTGAAATGATTGGCCCGGAGGGAAGCTGGGCCAACTCAAAGTGCTTGTCAGACTCTCAACAGCATTTTGAATAAAGAGCCAAATTGTGAGCTTTGTGTTTTGTGGTCTGGCTACCCTGGTCACTAGGTGGCATAGAAATTAGGAATTCATCCAAAAGGCTGGATGTGAGTCTAGGAACCAATGAGGCGGCTCAGTGTGAAGTGAGATGTCCCACATTTGGAAGCTCCATTCAGAGGCAGAGAAAAGGGAGAAGGGAAAGTGGGTGGAGTTGGAGTTGTTGAGGAACAAGAAGAATTAGAGAGAGGGTGGAATCCAGATGGGGATTTGGGAATGGCCGGAGGAACGGGTTGTATGGGGGGATCAGTACACACTGATCAACGTCTCAGGTCACCGGGAGTCTTGAACATGTGACCTGGAAGGGCTTTGCTGGGCATCTTGCCTTACTTTCCTGCACGTCTTTTCAATAAAACACCCAGACACAGCACAGCAATGGTCCTGGGAGCCGTCCAGAATTCTGGACAATTGAAAGACGGGAGTGGATTGAGAGGGCCATGGTTCTTCACTGAGCCCAATTCTTCTCTCTCCAGATTGAGAACTCAGACGAAGAGGAGACATCAATGGTCCTATTGTCAGCTGATCCTCAGTCAAATGTGGTGAGGGTTGGGTCGGGGGAAGTCAAGTGCTAGGCAGTATGAAGGGCAGTAAGAGAAGTTGGTGCAGTCTAGGAACTGAATGAAGTGAGATGAGACTAGATGTCAGGGTGCAAGGTGGAAAGTGTTAAAAATGGAAGCCTTTGGAACAGGTTGGGGCCTGATCATGACTGACTTTGTTTTTTTTTTTAATCTTTATTTTCCTTTTAACTTTTACAGAGTTTTGTTGTTTACAGATATGCATGTTCCCAGATTGTGACTGACTTTGTAATGGAGTTTAGACTTTATCCCAATGGGGTGTCACCAAAAAAACTGAAGTAGGAATGCAATATAATCTAGTTTATGTTTATTAAGCTCTCTTTCCAGATTTGAGAGTATATGTCAATACAGATTTGAGAGTGATTAGCTCTGTGGCTGACAGCTGAAGCCCTGCAGGGTGTCTGGAGAGTCCCCTGGAGAGATCAAACCAGTTAAACTTAGAGGAAATCAACCCTGACTATGCATTGGAAGGAATGACACTGAAGCCGAAGCTCCAATACTCTGGTCACCTGATGTGAAGAACTAACTCACTGGAAAAGCCCCTGATGCTAGGAAAGATTGAGGGCAGGAGGAGAAGAAGGTGACAGAGGATGAGGTGATTGGATGGCATCAAATGATGATCACATGAGCTAAATAGGAGACAGAGATACCTGGTGGGTGCAGGGTTGGGACATGGGTCAGAGACAGGGTGGTCGGGGGGAAGGAGTTCAGGGTCGGAGGAGCCCTGGCTTCTGTTTGCAGTCACTCTGGGCTTGTTCACTCAAGTGCTTACATGCCTGATGGGACACGTAGATGCATACACAGTATGTCCAAAGACAGGAATTGCCACGGGCTGCTTCATGACCCCTAACGTGGAGGTGCTGACAAAGGTCCATATAGTCAATGCTGTGGCTTTTCCAGGAGTCATGTACAGATGTGAGTTGGGCCATAAAGAAGGCTGAAGCCCAAAGAATTGATGCTTTTGAACTGGGGTGCTGGAGCAGACTCTAGAGAGTCCCTTGGACAGCAAGGAGATCAAACCAGTTAGTCCTTAAGGAAATCAGCCCTGAATATTCATTGGAAGGACTCATACTGAAGCTGAAGCTTCAAGGCTTTGGTCATCTGATGTGATGAGCCAATTCACTGAGAAAGACCCTGATGCTGAGAAAGACTGAAGGCAGGAAGAGAAGAAGGTGACAGAGGATGAGACAGTTGGGTGGCATCATTGACTCAGTGGACGTGAGTTTGAGCAAGCTCTGGGAGATAGTGAAGGACAGGGAAGCCTGCTGTGCTGCAGTCCATGGGGTTGCAAAAAATCAGACACAACTTAGTGACTGAGCAACAACGTGGTGGTACTAAGAGGTAGGGCATTTGAGAGATAGTCAGGGTTAGATGAGGTCACGGGGATGGGGGCCTTGTGATGGGATCAGTGCCCTTAGAAGAAGAGAAACTTGAAAGTCAGCGTTGTCTCTCCTCATTCCTCCGTGTGAGGACACAGTGAGAAGGTACCTGATTAACTGTGAGTCAAGAAGGGGCCCTCACCAGGAAGCATGCACCTCTGTCCATGCACACTGGCATGGACACCAGGAAATGAGCCTGCCAGCACCTTGATCTTGGACTTCCTAGCCTCCAGGACTGTGAGGAAGAAATTGTTAGCCAGAGTAGACTAATACAGGTTTGATGTATACACATCTTGGTGTGCTCACACTACACGCACGTGCTCACCTCAGCCCAGTTCACACACACCTGTGTGCCTCTGCCTGCCTGTACCTGGCATGCACATGCCAGTGTGGATGGACAGAGGTGCATGCCCACAGGTCCACACCGGGGCCTGCCCCCCATTCTTGAGCCGTGGAGCTTGAGTTCGTCATTGCAGTCACTCTGGGCTTGTTCACTCAAGTGCTTACATGCCTGATGGGACACGTAGATGCATACACAGTATGTCCAAAGACAGGAATTGCCACGGGCTGCTTCATGACCCCTAACGTGGAGGTGCTGACAAAGGTCCATATAGTCAATGCTGTGGTTTTTCCAGGAGTCATGTACAGATGTGAGTTGGGCCATAAAGAAGGCTGAAGCCCAAAGAATTGATGCTTTTGAACTGGGGTGCTGGAGCAGACTCTAGAGAGTCCCTTGGACAGCAAGGAGATCAAACCAGTTAGTCCTTAAGGAAATCAGCCCTGAATATTCATTGGAAGGACTCATACTGAAGCTGAAGCTTCAAGGCTTTGGTCATCTGATGTGATGAGCCAATTCACTGAGAAAGACCCTGATGCTGAGAAAGACTGAAGGCAGGAAGAGAAGAAGGTGACAGAGGATGAGACAGTTGGGTGGCATCATTGACTCAGTGGACGTGAGTTTGAGCAAGCTCTGGGAGATAGTGAAGGACAGGGAAGCCTGCTGTGCTGCAGTCCATGGGGTTGCAAAAAATCAGACACAACTTAGTGACTGAGCAACAACGTGGTGGTACTAAGAGGTAGGGCATTTGAGAGATAGTCAGGGTTAGATGAGGTCACGGGGATGGGGGCCTTGTGATGGGATCAGTGCCCTTAGAAGAAGAGAAACTTGAAAGTCAGCGTTGTCTCTCCTCATTCCTCCGTGTGAGGACACAGTGAGAAGGTACCTGATTAACTGTGAGTCAAGAAGGGGCCCTCACCAGGAAGCATGCACCTCTGTCCATGCACACTGGCATGGACACCAGGAAATGAGCCTGCCAGCACCTTGATCTTGGACTTCCTAGCCTCCAGGACTGTGAGGAAGAAATTGTTAGCCAGAGTAGACTAATACAGGTTTGATGTATACACATCTTGGTGTGCTCACACTACACGCACGTGCTCACCTCAGCCCAGTTCACACACACCTGTGTGCCTCTGCCTGCCTGTACCTGGCATGCACATGCCAGTGTGGATGGACAGAGGTGCATGCCCACAGGTCCACACCGGGGCCTGCCCCCCATTCTTGAGCCGTGGAGCTTGAGTTCGTCATTGCCATTTATTGAAGTCTCACATTGAAGAAAGGCGGGGCACAAGAAGGGGAAGAAGGCAGGAACACTGGAGAAAGTGGTCCATCAGGGAGGGCTGGGCAGAAGAATGGCAGCGTCTGTGCTGAGAGGCGGGTGAGCTCAAGGTGGCAGGGTGTGCAGACCTGTGAACGGGGCCAGGCTGGGTTTGGGGGACTCCGGTGGTGGTGGAGCTGCCTCCCACAAGCTCTCAGAAGCCTATGTCCTAGGAGCATGGATGTGACCACGGCCCTCCCCGAGGTGTCCGTGGAGCCCAGAGACAGGCGAAGACCCAGCTGGGATTCATTTCTGGAGGGCCGGGAAAGGAGGGTCTGCTGCCTTCAGCTGGGGCCCAGGCCCGATTCACGAGGCTGCAGAGGGATCCTCTGGGATGCCTTTTCGCCTTCCAGCTCCTGCTTTGGTTCCTTTGCCCGCCGGGACCTAGGGAAAGAGAGCTCAGGAAAAGCCCTGGGCTTCCCCCGTGGAGGAGGACTGCTGGGGCCAGAGGCAGGGGACTGACCAGTTTTCGACATCCTCAATCGTCTCTGGCAAGGGCCGATTGAGCGTCTCAGGCAGGAAGAGGGCTGCACTGCCTCCCAGGAGGGCGACGGTCCCAAAGATGACATTGGGGATGAAGGGTTTCAGCTCCCCCGTGATTTTCACCAGGGGGGCTGTCATGCTTCCCACGCGGGCCCACATGTTACTTATGCCCATACCTGTTTGACTGAGAGAGGTCAGAGTGGAAGTTGGCAGCCTGTGTGTACATTCTCAGAGAACAGCTTGGGGACCCCTGGATGGGGTCCACACTCCCACCTGCCCCTGCATCCTTTGGCTGGGTCCGCCCCGCATCCAGCACCTACCGGATGACGGTGGGATATAGCTCGCTCGTGAAGAGGAATAGGCAGCTGAAGGAGCCTGACAAACATCCCTTCCCAAACACAGCCAGTACCGTCCTCACAGTCATCAGGTCTGCAGAGGAGAGAAAAAGGGGTGGACCTGGGGGCTCAGGAGTCTCCGAGTATTCTCACTCCTCGGAGATCTTGTTTCCCCTTTTTTCTTTGGCTGCTGGGCAGCTCACATCCAAACTTAAAGCCGACTAGTAGCCCTTCCAGGATTCCTTGGTGGGTCAGATGGTAAAGAATCTGTCTTGTAAAAGTAAAAAGTCAAAAAAAGAAGAGTCTGCCTGCAGTGCAGGAGACCGAGGTTCGATCCCTGGGTCAGCAAGGTTACCTGGAGAAGGAAATGGTAACCCACTCCGGTATTCTTGCCTGGAGAGTTGCATGGACAGGAGAGCCTGGAAGGCTACAGTCCACGGGGCTGCAAAGAGTCAGACCCAACTGAGTAACTAACACGCGATAGCCCCTTTGTTATTCCTGATGCTTTGTGGGCTTCTGTCCTGTTGCCACTGGGTCTTTCCCTGGCTCTAAGTCCCTGTTCTCATAGCTTGTTGTATATGTTTTTTGTCTTAGAATATCTTGAGTTCCTTTGGAAAGATTTAGGTGCATCAGCTCATGAGGTGTACCAGCTACTTGGACTCGCTCCAGTCATGTCCACTCTGTTTGACCCCGTGGACTGTAGCCCACTGGGTTCCTCTGTTCATGGGATTCTCCAGGCAAGAATACTGGAGTGGGTTGCTATCCTCTGCCCTAGAGGATCTTCCTAACCCAGGGTCGAACCCGCTCTCTTAGGTCTCCTGCATTGGCAGGCAGGTCCTTACCACTAGCGCCACCTGCGAAGCCCCGGCACAAGCATCAGTCTAAAGTCAAAGTAACATTTCCAAGGTGATGGGAAGTAGGCTCTGGGCTGTTCCCACGGCCCATTTTTGTTTGACTGAGAGAGGTCAGAGTGGAAGTTGGCAGCCTGTGTGTACATTCTCAGAGAACAGCTTGGGGACCCCTGGATGGGGTCCACACTCCCACCTGCCCCTGCATCCTTTGGCTGGGTCCGCCCCGCATCCAGCACCTACCGGATGACGGTGGGATATAGCTCGCTCGTGAAGAGGAATAGGCAGCTGAAGGAGCCTGACAAACATCCCTTCCCAAACACAGCCAGTACCGTCCTCACAGTCATCAGGTCTGCAGAGGAGAGAAAAAGGGGTGGACCTGGGGGCTCAGGAGTCTCCGAGTATTCTCACTCCTCGGAGATCTTGTTTCCCCTTTTTTTCTTTGGCTGCTGGGCAGCTCACATCCAAACTTAAAGCCGACTAGTAGCCCTTCCAGGATTCCTTGGTGGGTCAGATGGTAAAGAATCTGTCTTGTAAAAGTAAAAAGTCAAAAAAAGAAGAGTCTGCCTGCAGTGCAGGAGACCGAGGTTCGATCCCTGGGTCAGCAAGGTTACCTGGAGAAGGAAATGGTAACCCACTCCGGTATTCTTGCCTGGAGAGTTGCATGGACAGGAGAGCCTGGAAGGCTACAGTCCACGGGGCTGCAAAGAGTCAGACCCAACTGAGTAACTAACACGCGATAGCCCCTTTGTTATTCCTGATGCTTTGTGGGCTTCTGTCCTGTTGCCACTGGGTCTTTCCCTGGCTCTAAGTCCCTGTTCTCATAGCTTGTTGTATATGTTTTTTGTCTTAGAATATCTTGAGTTCCTTTGGAAAGATTTAGGTGCATCAGCTCATGAGGTGTACCAGCTACTGTGGACTCGCTCCAGTCATGTCCACTCTGTGTGACCCCGTGGACTGTAGCCCACTGGGCTCCTCTGTTCATGGGATTCTCCAGGCAAGAATACTGGAGTGGGTTGCTATCCTCTGCCCTAGAGGATCTTCCTAACCCAGGGGTCGAACCCGCCTCTCTTAGGTCTCCTGCATTGGCAGGCAGGTCCTTTACCACTAGCGCCACCTGCGAAGCCCCCGGCACAAGCATCAGTCTAAAGTCAAAGTAACATTTCCAAGGTGATGGGGAAGTAGGCTCTGGGCTGTTCCCTGGTCACTGGGCTCTGACGTCTCCCCATCCAAGCTTGTCTTCTGCAACCGTGTCACCCAGACCACACCCAACCTCTCACTCAGTGCGGACACCAGCATCCTCTACCCTGTCTGAGTCAGATCTGGAAAGGATCTTCAGGATCATCTAGCCCAAAGGAATTATTTTCTAGATGAGACACCTGGAGCCTGCAGAGCACAGGGCCCTGTTGAAGACACCCCAGTGAATGCGGGACCGACTCCACAGAGCCGGAGTCCCTGGAACCTCACTCCCAGCCTGCAGGGCCCACGGACACAGCCCGGCCTCCCAGGCCAGCCTCCCTCAGAGGGTCCTGGGGGAGCACCCGCTTCTCACCCTCAGGCACGAAGATGAGAGACAGGATGCAACCCCCTGCCAGGAGGAGAAGCACCGACTGGGTCATGTGCCGGCCCAGGTAGCTGATGGCGATCATAGTGATGAACTTGGCTGGGACATCGACCCCGCCGAAGATGAGCTGGAGAACGTGAGGTTGACTCCAAATTCCTACACACCCATGGCCAAACTGTAGTAGGCAAAGCCGGTGGCGAACCTGAGGGGCAGAGAGGGATCCATGAGGGGCCCACAGCCAGCCAGGGGCTTCTCTCCCCATACTGCTCACTGGGTCAGCAGGAGGATGAACAGTTTTATTTCTTGTCCCAACTGCGATGGGTTGAGAGGGGCTGTTTCAGTGCTGTTTTGAGGCCTCTGAGATCGTGTCTGGGCTCAGGGAGAGAGTGCTGGGATTGATTGGTCATGTCTGACGTGGGCAGGGACAAACGTAGGATCACAAGTGCCATATAATTGATCCCAGAGATGATTGGTCCTGGAGGGACTCTTGGAGACCAAAGGAGACAGCAAACGATCTCTCTGGGTTGGGTGATGGTCTAACACTCAGAAAGGGGGAAAAGAACATCCCCAGGGGTGCACTCATGAGGGCGATGCCTCCCCTTCCCCTCTCAGGATTTTGGGACCCCTCTCTGAGCAGAAGTGTTCCTGGGCACAGTGAGTCCTTACCACTAGCGAAGCCCCGGCACAAGCATCAGTCTAAAGTCAAAGTAACTTGGGCTGGTTCCCTGGTCACTGGGCTCTGACGTCTCCCCATCCAAGCTTGTCTTCTGCAACCGTGTCACCCAGACCACACCCAACCTCTCACTCAGTGCGGACACCAGCATCCTCTACCCTGTCTGAGTCAGATCTGGAAAGGATCTTCAGGATCATCTAGCCCAAAGGAATTATTTTCTAGATGAGACACCTGGAGCCTGCAGAGCACAGGGCCCTGTTGAAGACACCCCAGTGAATGCGGGACCGACTCCACAGAGCCGGAGTCCCTGGAACCTCACTCCCAGCCTGCAGGGCCCACGGACACAGCCCGGCCTCCCAGGCCAGCCTCCCTCAGAGGGTCCTGGGGGAGCACCCGCTTCTCACCCTCAGGCACGAAGATGAGAGACAGGATGCAACCCCCTGCCAGGAGGAGAAGCACCGACTGGGTCATGTGCCGGCCCAGGTAGCTGATGGCGATCATAGTGATGAACTTGGCTGGGACATCGACCCCGCCGAAGATGAGCTGGAGAACGTAGAGGTTGACTCCAAATTCCTCCACACCCATGGCCAAACTGTAGTAGGCAAAGCCGGTGGCGAACCTGAGGGGCAGAGAGGGATCCATGAGGGGCCCACAGCCAGCCAGGGGCTTCTCTCCCCATACTGCTCACTGGGTCAGCAGGAGGATGAACAGTTTTATTTCTTGTCCCAACTGCGATGGGTTGAGAGGGGCTGTTTCAGTGCTGTTTTGAGGCCTCTGAGATTGTGTCTGGGCTCAGGGAGAGAGTGCTGGGATTGATTGGTCATGTCTGACGTGGGCAGGGACAAAGGTAGGATCACAAGTGCCATATAATTGATCCCAGAGATGATCGGTCCTGGAGGGACTCTTGGAGACCAAAGGAGACAGCAAACGATCTCTCTGGGTTGGGTGATGGTCTAACACTCAGAAAGGGGGAAAAGAACATCCCCAGGGGTGCACTCATGAGGGCGATGCCTCCCCTTCCCCTCTCAGGATTTTGGGACCCCTCTCTGAGCAGAAGTGTTCCTGGGCACAGTGAGTCCTTTCCACACAGGGATGGCCAGGATGGAGAAGGGCCTCAGAACCAGGCTGTGGAGTGGGCTTTGAAGGAGCAGTGGGATGTTGGGCAAAGGAGAAGACTCAGGAGAAGCAAGCTTCTGTTGTTACCTCTTGCAGCCCTGAGGATCAACCTTGTTCTGTGGGAGTCCCAGAGGGCAAAGGTGGACAGTGGGGGAAGGGTGGACAGTGGGGGAAGGGAAGGGCAGAGAGGCCCAGACCACATGGTGGGATGTGAGCTGGTGAAAGGGTTTGGAGCATTTGCTGTGGGTGAAGTGGGAGTTACCCCAGAGGGAAGCAGACCCTGATGGCTGGACCTGGGTCTCGGGTACAGATGTGAGAGATGTCTGGGTTTGGGGTACCCCAAGGAGGGGATCCCTCAATTCTTCTTGCAGGGACTTAGGCCTTGTCTGTAAGTGAGCCTGCCAGAGGCCTTGTTCATGACACCTGCTTAGCAGGGGCGCCAGGGGGCGGGCAGGGAGGGGCGGTGGGTTACCAGGCCAGGGAAAGACAGAGGGTCATACGGCGCAGGATGGGCGTCCGGAATAGATCAGCCACGCTGCGCTTGGCCCTGGCCAAGGCCACCTCCTTCTCCGTGTTGAGTTTGATCTCCTTGGGGCAGAGGAAGGGGAGAGGTGGCATTAGCGACCAGCTGGTGGGCAGGAGGAAGAAGAGAGGGAGGCACAGGCCTGGGGGCTTTCAAGAAGCTTGCTTAGTGCATCTGAGAGAGGCTTGTGAGCAGGAGAAATAGAGGCAAGAGCAAAGCCTGGGTTCCTGGCCCAGACCACAATCCCCCTCTGCCTCTACCTCCAGGCTGAGTTTCTTTCCTTCCTCCTTCTTCCTGTTGAAGGCTGCCACCTGCCGGAGGGTCTTCAGGGCCTTGGAGGACCTTCCAGACAGGACCATCCAGCGGATGGACTCTGGCAGCCACCTAGGGGCCAGAAACAAGTTGCAGTGTCTCCCCACCCCTGACCTGCCAATGCCAGCAGCTCTTTTGAAGGCTGAGGAAGGATCAAGAGCCAGGGTCAAGAGCTGGGAGGCCCAGAGACCTGAGCCACCTTACTGCAGATGTCATGGAGTTTAAACTCGGCCACGCTTTGCACCTGGGCTGCCTGCAGCCTGTACACATTCCAGAGATTTCTTCTTCCCTTTCCAGAAGAGCCTATCCCCTGCCCCGCCACCTGGACCATTTGTTGCCATTGGGTGTCTTTCTTAGCTAGGAGCCTTGAATCCTAGGCCCAGGCAGGGCAGGCCTGGGGAGGGGACGGCACGTTCGAGGTTGGACAGCTGGAGGGTCCCGCACATCCACGCCCCCAGCCTTCCCTGGGCTGAATTCCAGGTCCTGAGAGAAGGGAGGCAGGGCTGCAGCCCCAGGGCACCTTAGGAAGGGAACTAAGTTCAGGGTTGTGGTCTAGGGAGTGGATCCAAACACCCTTTGATTCTCCCTGCAAAAGGCCAACTCTGCTGGCTGCAGGAGGATGTGCAAGCTCAGCACGCAGTCTTGGGGTTGGCAAGTGGGTGGCCAAATGCACTCTTCCTGACCCCAGGCTGTACTTTTGGGGTTGGTTCACCCTGAGCAACCAAGGGTCACTAAGATGAAGAGAAATGGAGGAGGCAGAGGTGTGGGGAGAAAGGAGGGAAAAGGAAAAGTCTGGTCGCAGGTGGGGTCTGCTCTGGCTGTGGCCCCCACAGGTCTAGCTCCAGCGAGATGCCCTGAGGGCTGGACATGGGTCATCTGGCCTCAGACCTTTGGTCTAGCTGGCAGTGGCAGCCTCCCGGGCCCACAGCTACCTGTCCTTCAAGTCTTGGGGTTTTGTTTCTGCCCTGATAGTCTTCTCAGCCTGCGCCTACCAGGATGATCCATGACTTCCTCCCATATCCCATCACTGGGGTCTAGATTCCCTCCTCCCCTTCCAGAAAACAGTGACATGGGTGGCTTCCAAGTAGTGGGCCTTCTATGGACCAGGCTCTGGGTGATCAGCATTAGTATCTCCACATGGCCTAGAAAAGTCTCGGGGCTTAGAATGGGTGAAACTTGTCTCAAGTCACATGACGCCTGCTGACCTGCCAGCAGCTCTTTTGAAGGCTGAGGAAGGATCAAGAGCCAGGGTCAAGAGCTGGGAGGCCCAGAGACCTGAGCCACCTTACTGCAGATGTCATGGAGTTTAAACTCGGCCACGCTTTAAACCTGGGCTGCCTGCAGCCTGTACACATTCCAGAGATTTCTTCTTCCCTTTCCAGAAGAGCCTATCCCCTGCCCCGCCACCTGGACCATTTGTTGCCATTGGGTGTCTTTCTTAGCTAGGAGCCTTGAATCCTAGGCCCAGGCAGGGCAGGCCTGGGGAGGGGACGGCACGTTCGAGGTTGGACAGCTGGAGGGTCCCGCACATCCACGCCCCCAGCCTTCCCTGGGCTGAATTCCAGGTCCTGAGAGAAGGGAGGCAGGGCTGCAGCCCCAGGGCACCTTAGGAAGGGAACTAAGTTCAGGGTTGTGGTCTAGGGAGTGGATCCAAACACCCTTTGATTCTCCCTGCAAAAGGCCAACTCTGCTGGCTGCAGGAGGATGTGCAAGCTCAGCACGCAGTCTTGGGGTTGGCAAGTGGGTGGCCAAATGCACTCTTCCTGACCCCAGGCTGTACTTTTGGGGTTGGTTCACCCTGAGCAACCAAGGGTCACTAAGATGAAGAGAAATGGAGGAGGCAGAGGTGTGGGGAGAAAGGAGGGAAAAGGAAAAGTCTGGTCGCAGGTGGGGTCTGCTCTGGCTGTGGCCCCCACAGGTCTAGCTCCAGCGAGATGCCCTGAGGGCTGGACATGGGTCATCTGGCCTCAGACCTTTGGTCTAGCTGGCAGTGGCAGCCTCCCGGGCCCACAGCTACCTGTCCTTCAAGTCTTGGGGTTTTGTTTCTGCCCTGATAGTCTTCTCAGCCTGCGCCTACCAGGATGATCCATGACTTCCTCCCATATCCCATCACTGGGGTCTAGATTCCCTCCTCCCCTTCCAGAAAACAGTGACATGGGTGGCTTCCAAGTAGTGGGCCTTCTATGGACCAGGCTCTGGGTGATCAGCATTAGTATCTCCACATGGCCTAGAAAAGTCTCGGGGCTTAGAATGGGTGAAACTTGTCTCAAGTCACATGACGCCTGCTGACCCTTGTTTCCCCTCCTGACTTTTAGCTCCCACCCTAGGCTGTGGACACAGCCAGCTCCACCCTGGACCCTCTGACTGTCTCTCTCACAGCAGGACTACTTGTCTGCCTGGACGTTTATTCTCTTTTTTCAAATCGAGATCCCATTTCAGTCCCATGTCTTTTTGTGTGACCTTGGGAGAGGGCTTCCCCTCTCTAAGCCTCTGTTTCCTTAGCTGTAAAATGGGATTATTAAAGCCTCCTTCGCACAGAGATGTCGTAAGGGTGGGGTGATGTGGACCGGCGCCCAGAACAGGGGCTTGGATGTAGTAAGTGCTGGATAAAGGGTCCAAGACTCCTTCCAAGACTTCACTTCTGCTTCCGAGGCTTTTCCTTATTTCCTGTTCTTTGGGTCCAGCCACCAGCTGCCACATACAGATTGGCTTCCTGTCTTCATCGTGTCCTCACACGGGGTCTCGGCCCCAGACTCCTCAATTTCCCCAGGCTCTTAGGTTGGGCCTTTCTTCCTTTCTCTCTTTTTTTTTTTTTTGGTTGCACCACTCGGCATGTGGAACTTCCCTGAGTGGGGACCGAATCCGGTCCATCTCTGCCATGGAAGCACTGAATCTTAATCACTGGACCTCTGGGCAAGTTCCAGCTTTCCTTTCCACCTCACATCCAGAAGTCCCCAAACTCTGAGGATTTTTCCTTCAGAATGCCCCAGGCTCCTTTGACTCACACAGTTACCTCTCTGTGTTTGCCCTTTTTGGTGACTGTGTCACCGACAGAAGTATGGGCGGGCTGTTCGGCACCCCTAGGCACCTTCAGAGATGCTTTCTGTGCTGGGTCCACCCCCCAGCCCCTTCAACGTACCCCTGTTTCCTGCCACAATAGGGTCTCCTCGGGCGCTCCGTCCCAAGGCGCACCTCTGTCTGCGGGTCTCCCTCCCAGGAAAGCCCTTCCTGACTGTCTCAGGGCGTCTCAGGACACAGTCAGCCAGCCGGGTCAGGCATGGACTTCTCCTATGTGATCCCAGCGAACCCAAGGAGGGGCTCGGAAAGGGCCATTAGTATCTCCACATCCTAGGTCTCGGGGCTTAGAATGGGTGAAACTTGTCTCAAGTCACATGACGCCTGCTGACCCTTGTTTCCCCTCCTGACTTTTAGCTCCCACCCTAGGCTGTGGACACAGCCAGCTCCACCCTGGACCCTCTGACTGTCTCTCTCACAGCAGGACTACTTGTCTGCCTGGACGTTTATTCTCTTTTTTCAAATCGAGATCCCATTTCAGTCCCATGTCTTTTTGTGTGACCTTGGGAGAGGGCTTCCCCTCTCTAAGCCTCTGTTTCCTTAGCTGTAAAATGGGATTATTAAAGCCTCCTTCGCACAGAGATGTCGTAAGGGTGGGGTGATGTGGACCGGCGCCCAGAACAGGGGCTTGGATGTAGTAAGTGCTGGATAAAGGGTCCAAGACTCCTTCCAAGACTTCACTTCTGCTTCCGAGCTTTTTCCTTATTTCCTGTTCTTTGGGTCCAGCCACCAGCTGCCACATACAGATTGGCTTCCTGTCTTCATCGTGTCCTCACACGGGGTCTCGGCCCCAGACTCCTCAATTTCCCCAGGCTCTTAGGTTGGGCCTTTCTTCCTTTCTCTCTTTTTTTTTTTTTTGGTTGCACCACTCGGCATGTGGAACTTCCCTGAGTGGGGACCGAATCCGGTCCATCTCTGCCATGGAAGCACTGAATCTTAATCACTGGACCTCTGGGCAAGTTCCAGCTTTCCTTTCCACCTCACATCCAGAAGTCCCCAAACTCTGAGGATTTTTCCTTCAGAATGCCCCAGGCTCCTT
Organism: Tragulus kanchil; assembly: GCA_022376925.1. Taxonomy (NCBI): domain Eukaryota; kingdom Metazoa; phylum Chordata; class Mammalia; order Artiodactyla; family Tragulidae; genus Tragulus; species Tragulus kanchil. The sequence continues at coordinate 10,495,398 of JAIOJX010000006.1, read as the reverse complement.
TGACTCACACAGTTACCTCTCTGTGTTTGCCCTTTTTGGTGACTGTGTCACCGACAGAAGTATGGGCGGGCCGTTCGGCACCCCTAGGCACCTTCAGAGATGCTTTCTGTGCTGGGTCCACCCCCCAGCCCCTTCAACGTACCCCTGTTTCCTGCCACAATAGGGTCTCCTCGGGCGCTCCGTCCCAAGGCGCACCTCTGTCTGCGGGTCTCCCTCCCAGGAAAGCCCTTCCTGACTGTCTCAGGGCGTCTCAGGACACAGTCAGCCAGCCGGGTCAGGCATGGACTTCTCCTATGTGATCCCAGCGAACCCAAGGAGGGGGCTGACGGAAAGGGGCCACCTACCAGGAAAACAGGAAGAAGACGAAGAAGGGGATGGAGACCGTGAGCTGGAGCCAGCGCCACCGAGGGATGGCATAGGCCAGGCCGGGCAGGATGAACTGGCCGATGGTGTAGAAATAGCCGACCGAGATGGACTTGACAGCCCGCCACCGGGTGGACACCCACTCGACATCTGTAGGAGAAGCCCAAGGCCCAGGTTAAGCCCCTGCTGGGACCTGGGCACCTCCCGACTGGCCCCTGGATGTGACCCCGATCCTAAAGTCTCATCTCTCCTATTTGAGGGGAGAGGCTCAAAAAGGCAGGACTCAAACTTAGGTTTGTCTGATTCCCAAGCCCACATATATATTTTTTTCTGATTGTTTTGGGTCTTGGTGACAGCGAGCAGGATCTTCCTTGAGGAGCACAGACTTTCTAACTGTGGTCCTTGGACTCCAGAGCACCAGGCTCAGTAGCTCCAAGGCATGTGGGATCTTCGTTCCCTGACCATGGATGGAACCCATGTCCCCTGCATTGCACGGTGTATTCCTAACCCCTGGACCACCAGGGAAGTGTCCCCAGGCCCACGTTCTTGATTGCCTCTCCAGTGGCCACTGATGTTCCTTGGTTTACCTACTTGCGTGTGCATCGAACACGATCATGTACCTGGCAGATGCCGGGCCAGGGTAAGTCCTCAGTATTGAAGCTGGTGCTGTTATGCTTGTTACGTTCAGAGAGAGGGGCTCTGGGGTCTCGAGAAGGGCAGCGCCTTGCTTGACCCAGGCAGCCCAGTGCCTGTGGCCGAGCCGGGCCCGGACCCCGTTCTCGGCTTCAGGCTGGTTGCTCCCCAAATGCCTGATCCCTGCCTCCTCCCCCGTGGCTCACTCAAGATGCTGGTGCTCAGGGTAATGCCTGAGATGCCGAAGCCACACAGGAAGCGGAAGACTGTGTAGGTGGGGAAGGTGGGACTGAAGGCTGCGCCTGAGCCGCTGGCCGCCAGCAGCAGATAGCTGCAGGTCAGGATGGGCTTGCGGCCAAACCTGCAGCTCGAAGAAGAAGAGGGTCGTTAGCTGCGATGAGCCAGCCAGGAGGAGTGACTCTGCAGGGCTTAGGGCAAAGGACTGAACTCCCCGCCCCAGCGACCCCCGCCCCCTCCCAAAGCGCCAGGCGGGGCATGTAACTCTCTCCTCAGACAGAGCCTTGCTGATAATCGTTATTTTGGTTGACAAGTTTGCAGTTAGAGGTTTGAGTTAATGAGTGATCTCTTCCACCCCCAGCTTAGCTGCTTGAGCAGGGGTCAAAGGACCGCTCCTCTCCAAGCTGCTCATCCGTCCACCTCCATGGCCGCACGGTGGCCGCTGTGAGAAGCGGAGGCTGTGCCCAGCCAGGTCTGGGGAGGCTGGAAGGCTCAGACTGCAGAGGTGGGAGGACAGTGGCCCTGGAAGGGGCTGGCCGCACAGCAGGGACCCTCTTTCCCATATCCCCCAGCTCTTTGCCTCTTTGGGGGCACACGGGTGGTCCCAGAGAGCGGGTGAGGGGGTCTCCATTGGTTGGGCTCCCGCTGTGGGGTCCCATCGCCTTACCTGTCAGACAGGGCTCCCAGCACGAGCCCCCCAATCAGTATGCCAGCCATGAAGGTCGACTGGGCCATCTCCTTCAGTTTGTTGGAGTTGCAGACCAAGTCCCACTGCACAGGAGAGAGGGAGAGCCAGCCGGCTCAGTCCAGCCATGCCCGGCCTGGGCCCCGTGTGCACGCTTGCCCTCCCAGAGCCCTCGCTTGTCTTCCCCGAGCCTGGCCTCTGCTCGCGGGGGCTGTGCCCCGCTTCAGCCTGGCCCAGTGCTCCTTGGGCCCTGCCCCATGGCTGTGTAATGAGCATGCCCCTTCCTGCCATGTGGCTTGCAGTCGGTTCAGCTGTCTCACCCAGGTCTGTCCTCAAGCTCCTCAGGCTGACCTGCATCCTGCCTCACACGTCCGAGGAGGGTCCCCGTGTCCACGCCGTCTCTCCTCCAGAGGACGTTCCTTCAGCCCATGCCTTCAGTCTCCGTCTCTCCTGACTCCTCCCCACCAGCATTTGGATGTGCTCCCATCTCTCCATTATAGAGCCCCCTTCCCTTCAAAGACAAACCTCTTGAACCAGGAACCACCCTTGCTGTCCCTAAGTCTGCCCCCACCACTCCACTGAAACTCTGCTCCTCAAAGCCAACAGAACCTTCTGTTGCTGACATGGCTTCCCTTCAGCAGCCCTTGAGGTCCCTGGCCTCTGCCTCCCTCTGGTCTTCCTCCTTCATCTCCCTCTGTGGTCTCCGTTCTCTTCATCCCTGGAAGATTCCCCAGGGCTCTTCTTGGCTCTTCTTTTTATTCACTTTCCCTGGAAATACCCTCTGCTTCTGTGGCCTCAGTGACTATATTATGGTGAAGATTCCAAATCCCTCTCTTTAGCCCAACCTTTCTTCTGCCCTTGAGACCCACGGATTCAATTGTCCACTTGAAATCTCTACCTGAAGGGTGGCCGGCTAATACGTGTCACCTCCGCCCCACGAGATCAGAATCACAGAGACTGTCAGCCCATTTTCTGACTCCTTTCTCTTCCACATTACAATTGATGAACCTCCAGTTTCTAAGTTTTTAATATTTCTTTCTTCTTCTTCTTATTTTCTGTCTGTCCCACAGCATGGGATCAAACCTGGGTGGCTGCCGTGGAAGCACAGCCTTATCCACTGGACCCCTAGGGAAATCCCTTAACAGTTCCTGAATCTGGATTCTCCTAGTTCCACTCCTGTTATCTTAGTGCTGGCCTCATCTGCTTCTGCTTGGATTAAGAATAACAACTAATATTCAACGTAAGAGGACCTAATGAAATTTACAGACTTTTTGCGCAGGAAAAAGGAAGCCATAAACAAAAGGAAGCCATAAACACAATGCAAAGACAACTTATGGGCTGGAAGAAAATATTTGCAAACAATGAGCCTGACAAGGGCTTAATTTCTCGAATATGTGAACAGCTCATACAATTCAACAACAACAAAACAAATAACCCAATCGAAAAATGGGCTGAAGATCCAAAGAAGACTTACAGATGGCCAACAGGCACATGGAAAGATGCTCAATACTGATATTTACTAGAGAATGCAAATCAAAAACTGCAATGAGGTATCATCTCCCATTGGGCAGAATGGTCATCATTAAAAAGTCTCCAAATAGCAAGTGCTGGAGAGGGTGTGGAGAATAGGGAAACCTCCTACACCATAGAAGGGAATGTAAATTGGTGCACTCACTATGGAAAACTGTGTGAGGATTCCTCAAAAAACTAAAAACAGAGTTGTCCCTGGCCTCTGCCTCCCTCTGGTCTTCCTCCTTCATCTCCCTCTGTGGTCTCCGTTCTCTTCATCCCTGGAAGATTCCCCAGGGCTCTTCTTGGCTCTTCTTTTTATTCACTTTCCCTGGAAATACCCTCTGCTTCTGTGGCCTCAGTGACTATATTATGGTGAAGATTCCAAATCCCTCTCTTTAGCCCAACCTTTCTTCTGCCCTTGAGACCCACGGATTCAATTGTCCACTTGAAATCTCTACCTGAAGGGTGGCCGGCTAATACGTGTCACCTCCGCCCCACGAGATCAGAATCACAGAGACTGTCAGCCCATTTTCTGACTCCTTTCTCTTCCACATTACAATTGATGAACCTCCAGTTTCTAAGTTTTTAATATTTCTTTCTTCTTCTTCTTATTTTCTGTCTGTCCCACAGCATGGGATCAAACCTGGGTGGCTGCCGTGGAAGCACAGCCTTATCCACTGGACCCCTAGGGAAATCCCTTAACAGTTCCTGAATCTGGATTCTCCTAGTTCCACTCCTGTTATCTTAGTGCTGGCCTCATCTGCTTCTGCTTGGATTAAGAATAACAACTAATATTCAACGTAAGAGGACCTAATGAAATTTACAGACTTTTTGCGCAGGAAAAAAGGAAGCCATAAACAAAAGGAAGCCATAAACACAATGCAAAGACAACTTATGGGCTGGAAGAAAATATTTGCAAACAATGAGCCTGACAAGGGCTTAATTTCTCGAATATGTGAACAGCTCATACAATTCAACAACAACAAAACAAATAACCCAATCGAAAAATGGGCTGAAGATCCAAAGAAGACTTACAGATGGCCAACAGGCACATGGAAAGATGCTCAATACTGATATTTACTAGAGAATGCAAATCAAAAACTGCAATGAGGTATCATCTCCCATTGGGCAGAATGGTCATCATTAAAAAGTCTCCAAATAGCAAGTGCTGGAGAGGGTGTGGAGAATAGGGAAACCTCCTACACCATAGAAGGGAATGTAAATTGGTGCACTCACTATGGAAAACTGTGTGAGGATTCCTCAAAAAACTAAAAACAGAGTTGTCGCATGATCCAACAGTCCCACTCCTGGGAATATATCTGGACAAAACTATAATTCAAAAAAGATATATGCAGCCCTTCATAGCAACGCTATTCACAATGGCCCAAATATGGAAACAACCTAAATATCCATTGACTGATGGACAAAGAAGATATGGTATATGTACACAGTGAAATACTACTCAGCCATTAAAAGAATGAAATAATGCCATTTGTAGCAACACAGATGGACTTAGAGATGATCATCCTAAGTGAATTAAGTCAGAAAGAGAAAGACAAATACCACATGATAGCACGTACATGTAGAATCTAAAATACGGCACAAACGAACTTGTCTACAGAACAAAACCAGACTCACAGACGTAGAGAACACACTTGTGGTTGTGAAGGGAGGGAGGAGATGGATGGGGATTTTGGGATCAGCAGAGACAAATTATTATATAAAGAAGAAACAACAAGGTCCTGCTGTATAGCACTGTATGTTCCATAAACTGGAATAAACAATATGGAAAAAATATACAAAAGAATGTATTTATGCTGACTGAGTCATTTTGCTGCATAGCAGAAGTTAGTGTGTGTGCGGCACATGCTAAGCCTCTGCAGCCGTGTCCTACTCTTTGTGACCCTATGGACTGAGGCCCGCCAGGCTCTTTAGTCCATTGATAACCAAACATTATAAATCAACTATACTTCAAAAACATAAATTAAAAAGAATAGCATTTACTGAGGGCTTCCTCTGCCCTAGGCACTGTTCTGAGTAAGCACTTTCATGCTTTAACTTGCTCAGTTATCACCATAACCTTAGGATGTAGCGTTGCTGTCCCCTTCATTTGACAATTGAGGAAACCGAGCCCAGAACGGATTAAAGAACGATCTTCCGTCAGCCTTCAACCTGAGTCCTTGCTATCCACTCTTTCCCTGTAACTGAAATGGCTTTCTGAAGCACCTCTCAAATGGGGTTGCTGCCTGGTCTAGAGCATGGACTGGCTGCCTCCTGCCCTCTGGATAAAGAGAAAGCTCTATTAACACAGATTTATAAAGCCCTCCGGCTCTGACCCCTGCCCACCTGTCTGGCCTAATCTCCTGCTAATCCCCGACACGCACCCTTGGTCCAGTTGTCCCAAATTACTTGTGTAATGAAGTAAAGAATCTCATTTGCTAGAAATGCCTCACGAGAATGTTTTGGAAGTAAAACAGCGTGTGGAAAGAGCCACACACCCCAGGGAGCTCTTTCCACTTTCCTTGTGGGAAGAGAGAGGATTTGGGGAAGGGTGAATCCCTCCAGGTCCTCTGGCTGGGACTGGCCCTCCAACCCAATGAGCTCTGTGGGCTGGAAAGAGAGCCTGCAGGGTATGTCCGTGGGGGTGGAAGGAGGAAAAGAGTAAAGGAGGAAGTAAGGGGGTGTGAAAGAAGTAGGCAGTGACTGTCTAGAGAGACTTCTGGTACTGTGGCCAGTCTGTGTAAAGCAACAGGCCAGCCTGCAGTGAGGTGGGGCCATGTAGCTCTTGACAATGACGGAGCAGAAGAAATGGCTGATGCTTCTGCTTCATTCAATTACGAGGGAATCCCTGGCCTGGGCTCGTGTGCTCGCTCCCTTCCTGTTGGTAGGAGTGGTGACAACTAGAATAACTCCGGAAGCCATGTGTGGAGGCTGGCGGCGCTGCTGTGTCTGGGTCCCTGAATGACTAGGGAAGGGGATTGGCAAAGAGGGGCCCAGCTATGGACAGAATTGGAGAGACTTTTAAAGGCCTCCTGGAATTTTAGGGGAAGGGAAGGATACTTTGAGGAGTTGAGGCATGCTTTCTGTCTTAGGCAACCCTGTCGCTGAAGCCTCCATTTTTCAAGGTATTGAGACTCTGGCTATATCTCTTTGACTTTCATGCTTTAACTTGCTCAGTTATCACCATAACCTTAGGATGTAGCGTTGCTGTCCCCGTCATTTGACAATTGAGGAAACCGAGCCCAGAACGGATTAAAGAACGATCTTCCGTCAGCCTTCAACCTGAGTCCTTGCTATCCACTCTTTCCCTGTAACTGAAATGGCTTTCTGAAGCACCTCTCAAATGGGGTTGCTGCCTGGTCTAGAGCATGGACTGGCTGCCTCCTGCCCTCTGGATAAAGAGAAAGCTCTATTAACACAGATTTATAAAGCCCTCTGGCTCTGACCCCTGCCCACCTGTCTGGCCTAATCTCCTGCTAATCCCCGACACGCACCCTTGGTCCAGTTGTCCCAAATTACTTGTGTAATGAAGTGAAGAATCTCATTTGCTAGAAATGCCTCACGAGAATGTTTTGGAAGTAAAACAGCGTGTGGAAAGAGCCACACACCCCAGGGAGCTCTTTCCACTTTCCTTGTGGGAAGAGAGAGGATTTGGGGAAGGGTGAATCCCTCCAGGTCCTCTGGCTGGGACTGGCCCTCCAACCCAATGAGCTCTGTGGGCTGGAAAGAGAGCCTGCAGGGTATGTCCGTGGGGGTGGAAGGAGGAAAAGAGTAAAGGAGGAAGTAAGGGGGTGTGAAAGAAGTAGGCAGTGACTGTCTAGAGAGACTTCTGGTACTGTGGCCAGTCTGTGTAAAGCAACAGGCCAGCCTGCAGTGAGGTGGGGCCATGTAGCTCTTGACAATGACGGAGCAGAAGAAATGGCTGATGCTTCTGCTTCATTCAATTACGAGGGAATCCCTGGCCTGGGCTCGTGTGCTCGCTCCCTTCCTGTTGGTAGGAGTGGTGACAACTAGAATAACTCCGGAAGCCATGTGTGGAGGCTGGCGGCGCTGCTGTGTGTCTGGGTCCCTGAATGACTAGGGAAGGGGATTGGCAAAGAGGGGCCCAGCTATGGACAGAATTGGAGAGACTTTTAAAGGCCTCCTGGAATTTTAGGGGAAGGGAAGGATACTTTGAGGAGTTGAGGCATGCTTTCTGTCTTAGGCAACCCTGTCGCTGAAGCCTCCATTTTTCAAGGTATTGAGACTCTGGCTATATCTCTTTGAGTCCGCGCACAGGCCTGGCCACCTGGGCTCTGAGGTTTTAGTCCGTTTACACTGGCGAGTCTACAAGAGCTTCAGCCTACGGCACTCCTCTTCGCTTTTGTACCTGGTATCTTCCCTCATTCCAACACGGTTGTCAGTCCCTTGAAACACATGATGAGATCATCTACTCTGAGTGCTGGGAGCATCTTTTCTGGCTGCCTGGCACACGTAGGTAGTTGGGAAACATTCGTGAATTGACAAATGGCTGAAAAGCACAACCAGATTCCCAGTGTGACACCTCATTTCTCCTTCCACACTCAGCATCCTGCTGTTACCTCCAAGAAGACACAGGTTACGCAGTGTGCTACTTGCCTATTAACCTCACGGAGGCTTCCCTGGACGCTTAGTTGATAAAGAATCTGCCCGCAGTGCGGGAGACTTGGGTTCAAGCCCCGGGTCAGGAAGATCCCCCAGAGAAGGACATGGCAACCCACTCCAGTATTCTTGCCTGGAGGATCCCATGGACAGAGGAGCCTGCTATGCTCAGGAGCAAGCTTTGCAAATGAAGCCATAGGAATCCTCTGACAGAGTAGGTACTATTATTATCTCCATTTTACAGACAAAGAACTTGAGACGCGAGGCTAAATAACTTGCCCAAGGACAGCTCAGTTCCTTTCAAGGCAGAGATCCAGACCACTGAGCAGGTTCTCTTGAAGCCTCCAGGGAACTCTGGGGAGACAGAATTTCTGTGGCTCTAGAGAGGTTACAAGGAGACTCAAGGTCCAGAGAGGAATCACAGGGGCCTCAGAGGGGAGGGCCTGCCCATCCGAGGCCAGGCTCAGGCCTTCAGGGGCCCCCAGGCTGAGCCGGGCACCCGCAGGGCTGGGTTCTGTGGCGTGGAAGCTGTGGGCTCTGGCTCCTCTCCAGGGAACCCAGAACCCACATCTTACACGCCCCACACTTTCCAGCCTTCAGAAAAAGGCCTTTGTTTCCTCTCAATGTCCTAGTAAAGCTCCTTCTGAAAAATTCCAACCTTGTCTCCGCTGAACCCAGAGAAAGGAATGTGTGGGCACCTCTGCCAGGGGGAGCTTATGGGCTCACTGCGGGGAGGGAGAGTCCCCGTCTCCTGGCTGGGCCCAGCGCGGTCCTCCCACCCTCGCCTCCTCCGCAGGGAAGGTGTTTACGACCCCATTCTGCAGACCAGGGGACTGAGGTGGGGAGGAGATGACTCCTCAGGGCCCCGGCCGTGGGGGTGGAGCTGGGGGTTGCAGGCAGGCCTGGGCTGGGTCGGGGCATGGAGGGAGGCAAAGCCGTGCGGCCTGGGTGAGCCTGGAAGAGCGGTGACAGTTGATTTTTCTTTTACAGGGGGTCCCCCTACTCTTCTGGCGGGGGACTAAACCCCTCGTCCTCAGGTCATCTCCACTAACGATGCACGTCGGCAGAGGCTGCAAGCCTGAGTTGAAAGTCTCGTAGGCGCCAGGCCCTGTGCTAATGCTGATTTTGCATGATCTCTTTTAATGTTCAATTGCTCTCTTACCCCATTTTACGGATGAGGAAACCAAGACTTGTGGGGCCCTCACATCCCCCGGGAATGGCAGAGTCAGGAGGTGAACTCTGTTGCTTGGCGCTGGCTCTCAGTCCCGCGCTATCCACCTGGGCGATGGCTCCTTGCCTTCTAACCAGGGTCACTTGGGCGGAGCTGGCGGTAGGCACTGCCTTCCTCATGACCACCCTTACCCCCCAGGGCTAGCTGGCACCTCCAGGGCCTGGCCTCCACCCCCAGAGACCCACCCCCAGGGGAGTCCAGCCACAGTTTTATCTCCACCACATGGGGGCCCAGAACCCCACCGGACCCCAAGGAGATGGAATACGGATTTGCCATGGACTTGAGCCAGAGACTGAAAAGTTAGACTTTGCTGGGCTGCTACGAGCACCTGGCTGGGTCTGAGCACTGACTGGGAGGGGACCCCAATCGTGGGGTCTCCTGGCTGAGCATGCTCAGAGAACCTGGGCCTGACCAGGACCCGACCTGGAGAAGGGCCAGACCCCGGGGCCTGGTGAAACCCTATGTTAGGATGGAACGTAGACTCGCATGGCCCCGACTGCTGGAAGGGCCTCTCAATGTCCTAGTAAAGCTCCTTCTGAAAAATTCCAACCTTGTCTCCGCTGAACCCAGAGAAAGGAATGTGTGGGCACCTCTGCCAGGGGGAGCTTATGGGCTCACTGCGGGGAGGGAGAGTCCCCGTCTCCTGGCTGGGCCCAGCGCGGTCCTCCCACCCTCGCCTCCTCCGCAGGGAAGGTGTTTACAACCCCATTCTGCAGACCAGGGGACTGAGGTGGGGAGGAGATGACTCCTCAGGGCCCCGGCCGTGGGGGTGGAGCTGGGGGTTGCAGGCAGGCCTGGGCTGGGTCGGGGCATGGAGGGAGGCAAAGCCGTGCGGCCTGGGTGAGCCTGGAAGAGCGGTGACAGTTGATTTTTCTTTTACAGGGGGTCCCCCTACTCTTCTGGCGGGGGACTAAACCCCTCGTCCTCAGGTCATCTCCACTAACGATGCACGTCGGCAGAGGCTGCAAGCCTGAGTTGAAAGTCTCGTAGGCGCCAGGCCCTGTGCTAATGCTGATTTTGCATGATCTCTTTTAATGTTCAATTGCTCTCTTACCCCATTTTACGGATGAGGAAACCAAGACTTGTGGGGCCCTCACATCCCCGGGAATGGCAGAGTCAGGAGGTGAACTCTGTTGCTTGGCGCTGGCTCTCAGTCCCGCGCTATCCACCTGGGCGATGGCTCCTTGCCTTCTAACCAGGGTCACTTGGGCGGAGCTGGCGGTAGGCACTGCCTTCCTCATGACCACCCTTACCCCCCAGGGCTAGCTGGCACCTCCAGGGCCTGGCCTCCACCCCCAGAGACCCACCCCCAGGGGAGTCCAGCCACAGTTTTATCTCCACCACATGGGGGCCCAGAACCCCACCGGACCCCAAGGAGATGGAATACGGATTTGCCATGGACTTGAGCCAGAGACTGAAAAGTTAGACTTTGCTGGGCTGCTACGAGCACCTGGCTGGGTCTGAGCACTGACTGGGAGGGGACCCCAATCGTGGGGTCTCCTGGCTGAGCATGCTCAGAGAACCTGGGCCTGACCAGGACCCGACCTGGAGAAGGGCCAGACCCCGGGGCCTGGTGAAACCCTATGTTAGGATGGAACGTAGACTCGCATGGCCCCGACTGCTGGAAGGGTGACTGGGAACTCAGCTGGCATGGACGCGAGCTGATGCTTGACCGGATATGAGACCTGCAAGGTCTGCTCTTGGCTGGGCTCCCTGGAGCCCGAGGTGCACCCTGGAGGGGAAGTCACTTCCCAGCAGTCAGCACCGCGTGAGTGCCTCCTGCCGGACTCGGAGAGGGCATGGCCTTCACCCAGCATCACTGAGCGCTTCCAAGCACCTAGCCCAGGGCGCAATGATCGGGGGATGTGGTCCCCAGGAGCAGGGTGTGGGGACGGAGAGAGGTGAGGGCTCTGGAGCCATGCTGCCTGGGTTTGCCTCTCAGCTCCAGCATTTGTCAGACATGGTGCCTTGGGCCCGTAACCCGTGCCTCGATTTCCTTGTCTGCAAAAACGGCGTACTATAGAGGCCGACCTCCAAGAGTGGTGGTGAGGACTGAATGAGGCCTTATGAGCAGAGTGCCTGGCACCTTCTGGCGTGGGGTGAGCACAGAGTCAGGGGTATTATTTCCTGGCTGTTACTTCATCATTCCCTGTAGGATTTTTGTTTGTCTGTTTGTTTCCTCAGCCAGGTTCTGTGTTCTGGCTTGAGGTGCAGCAAGTCGCCCACACACCTGGAAACGTACAGGTACTGGGGCACCTTTGACTCCCCCCGACCCTCACCCTCACAGCTATGTGGGTCCCAAGTCCCAGAGATTCTGATTCCCTAACCTGTCTTGTATTTATTCCGACTGTCCCTACCGTCTGTCATCTTGGCTCTGGGTCCCTGTGGCACGGAAGCTCATGGGTCTTGTAGCTGCTGGACTAAAACGCTCCCTAAGCTGCTCTCCGCCCTGCAGTCAGAGTGGCCGTCCTGAGAAGGCGACCTAAGCACATCACGCTCCCGCGTAACACCCTTCAACGGCTCCCGGTCACCTCTGAGACACAGGCCACAGCTTCACCTCAGCATCCAAGTCAGGGCCCCTGCTGGCTCTCCTCCTCCCTGAGTCCGTGGCCTCCGCACCCCACCGCCCGCCTCTCCAGCCTTCATCGGTCGCTTGCAGTCCTGTCTCGCTATCATTATGTTCCTTTGTCTGTGCATCTGATGACATGCACACAGTTCCTTTTGCCTGGGATGCACTCACTCGCTTCAGCTGGTCCCTTATCCCTACCCCTCCTTCACCCTCGGGGGCACAGGTGCTGCAGACTCCAGCAAGCCCTCCGGGGTTCCCTCTGCAGGCGGATTCCACGCCCCTCCTCTGGGCTCCCGGAGCACCCTGAGTTTATAAAGCTCGTATCCATTCACTGCACAAATATTTATTTCTCGGAGCGCCTCCTCTGGGCCAGGCCCTGTTCCACCTGCTGAGGATAGAGCAAAGCAGCTGAAAACCCCTGCCCTGGGAAGCTTGCCTAGCCCTCCCAGGCTGCTGGTCACTCTGGAAGGATGGGTCTTCCTTGCCTCTGCAGGCATGCTCCAGGAGGGCAGGCAGGGTTCAGGAGTTCTTGGACTCTGGGTCTTCAGTATTATGCATGTAGCTGTCAATAAATGTCTGTTGGATGCTGAACATATTTCAGGCACCGTGTTTGGTGCGAGGGAGAAAAAAACACATGTGACAGGGAGGAAGGATCTGAGGCCATGAGAGTCAGCAGATGTGACGGTTGGGAGCATGGCCCTGGGGTAGGGGCCTGTGTGCAAATCCTGAATCTGCCTCTTACAAGAGGCTTCCACCTCGAACTAGAGACTTCAGCTCTCTGTACTTCAGTTTTCCCATTGCAACCATGGGCTGATCGTTAACACTCTTATAATATCAGGAAGGTTCAAAGGGTTGATATATATGAAGCATTTAGGACAGTGCCTTGCATGTCGTAAGTGCTTTATATAGAAATAAATATGCACCAACAAAAGAAGAGCAATCATAGATTCTGAACATAGGTAGCCCTGGGTTCAGATCTTCTCTCTGCCAGATCCTCATCCTAGGTGACCCTGGGGAAGTCATTGAGCCTGGCTGAGCCTCAGTTGCCTGGTCTGTGAACTCTAACAATACTTCCCTCCTGGAGATGTCGCCAGGGCCCCTGCTGGCTCCTCCTCCCTGAGTCCGTGGCCTCCGCACCCCACCGCCCGCCTCTCCAGCCTTCATCGGTCGCTTGCAGTCCTGTCTCGCTATCATTATGTTCCTTTGTCTGTGCATCTGATGACATGCACACAGTTCCTTTTGCCTGGGATGCACTCACTCGCTTCAGCTGGTCCCTTATCCCTACCCCTCCTTCACCCTCGGGGGCACAGGTGCTGCAGACTCCAGCAAGCCCTCCGGGGTTCCCTCTGCAGGCGGATTCCACGCCCCTCCTCTGGGCTCCCGGAGCACCCTGAGTTTATAAAGCTCGTGTCCATTCACTGCACAAATATTTATTTCTCGGAGCGCCTCCTCTGGGCCAGGCCCTGTTCCACCTGCTGAGGATAGAGCAAAGCAGCTGAAAACCCCTGCCCTGGGAAGCTTGCCTAGCCCTCCCAGGCTGCTGGTCACTCTGGAAGGATGGGTCTTCCTTGCCCCTGCAGGCATGCTCTAGGAGGGCAGGCAGGGTTCAGGAGTTCTTGGACTCTGGGTCTTCAGTATTATGCATGTAGCTGTCAATAAATGTCTGTTGGATGCTGAACATATTTCAGGCACCATGTTTGGTGCGAGGGAGAAAAAAACACATGTGACAGGGAGGAAGGATCTGAGGCCATGAGAGTCAGCAGATGTGACGGTTGGGAGCATGGCCCTGGGGTAGGGGCCTGTGTGCAAATCCTGAATCTGCCTCTTACAAGAGGCTTCCACCTCGAACTAGAGACTTCAGCTCTCTGTACTTCAGTTTTCCCATTGCAACCATGGGCTGATCGTTAACACTCTTATAATATCAGGAAGGTTCAAAGGGTTGATATATATGAAGCATTTAGGACAGTGCCTTGCATGTCGTAAGTGCTTTATATAGAAATAAATATGCACCAACAAAAGAAGAGCAATCATAGATTCTGAACATAGGTAGCCCTGGGTTCAGATCTTCTCTCTGCCAGATCCTCATCCTAGGTGACCCTGGGGAAGTCATTGAGCCTGGCTGAGCCTCAGTTGCCTGGTCTGTGAACTCTAACAATACTTCCCTCCTGGAGATGTCGCCTCCTGGGATTCCAGGAGCCCGTGCTCATACCAGGCCTAGCCCAGGACTGGCGCTGGGGCAAGACTTTGAAATCCATCTCTTCAGGCAAAAGTAAGATCATGCCCTCGAGGGGCCCTTAGTGCCCGAGTGATAGTCGCTCAGGCGTGTCCGACTCTGCGATTCCAAGCACTATAGCCTGCCAGGCTCCCCTGTCCATGGGATGCTCCAGGCAAGCATACTTGGCCCTGAGCGGAGAATGAAAACATTGGTCTCCACTCACTGCTGAGATGCCACCTCCTCCAGGAAGCCTCCCTAGAATGCTGTTTCCCCATCTTCTGTACTGCCACAAGTACTTGTGCCCCTGTGCCTAGTATGGACTTTTCATTTTAAAATTCCAGTTCTGAAACTAACGACCTCTAGGCCACTAAACTTGTGCACTTCCCTTCTCTGAATCTTAGTTTTTTTTCCCTTTGATCTGAAAAAGGAGAGAAAATCACTCTCAACAGAATATCATTGTGGGGACCCAACTGTGGGAGAGCGTTGGCCCGACACTGAGATGTGCCAGTTTCCACTTCCCTCTCTTCATCTGACTGCGGTCTCCAGGACATGCAAGAGCCTGACTCAACTCTGAAACTCTCGGAGCAGGCAGGGAAGAGAACCAGCGGCTAAACGAGGCTGTGAATGAATGGGAGGCGCACGACCGGGAGATCGCGGGAGGGAGGGGATGCGCTCCTCCGTTCTCGGTCTGCTCAGGCGTGTTCCCGCCCTCCCCTCTGCCCACCCTCCGCTCCACACACTGTCCCGCCTCGAGGCCTTAGCACAGGCTGGAATTTTCTCCTCTCCACCATTGCCTGTTAACCCCTTCTGGACTCTCAGTCCAGGGTACCTACTGTAGGGAAGCTTCCCCCAGGCCTTGCCCCCAGACCAGGGGCAGGCTGTCGTCTCAGGTCACGATCTTCAGTACTTTGAAGATATAATCCGCCGTTTCCTTGTGTGGTATTCCCATTAACTGACGTTAGCCTTGCTAGGCTGTGGACCCCGTGGGAGCAGGGACGGTGCATGTTTGAATCCCCCGAGCCTGGCACCACACCTGGCTTAGAACAGGCTGTTTGCACTTTGAATGTGAAGAGACGGGGCCTTTTGGCACGTCTCTGTACCCAGGTCCTTCCTCCCTGCCGGTCCAGCGCTCTGTCCCCGGGTCCTAGGGAGACGGGGCCCCAGCCTGCTCCCCTATCCGTGAGGGAGGGGGTGCTCACTGTGAGGGAGGGAGAGGCCTGGCCTCTGGGCGTACCTCAGTCACGATGGAGTCGCTGGAGCTGATGTAGGTCCAGCCGTCCAGGCAGGGTTCGGTGGCCCCCTGGGTGTCATTGGGCAGGCTGGCGTTGGATGGATTTGCGAAACGGAGGCATGTCTCAGGCTTCCCATTCTGGCCCGTGGGGAGCACCCAGGGTCCCGCAGAAGCGTTGGGTGGCGGGCGACAGTGGTGGGCGGGGGTGGTCGCTGTGAAGATCTGCAGCAGGTTGTGGTTGGCCATGCCGAGGATCGGGAGCCCCAGCAGCACCGTGTGCAGGAGCTGGAAGGGCCCCTTGCTGGCCACGCGGTCCACGAGCTCGGCAAAGGTCATGGCGCCAGGCAGGACGAGCTGGGGCTGCGGGCGAGGCACCAGGCTGGCGAGAGGGATGTGTGCGTGGGGGCGATGGGGCACAGGTGGATGGGCGTGTGCCCAGGTGCATGTGTGAATCCGTGTATGTGTAAGGGTGTGGGGCTCGTAGATTCACGTGTGGGTGAAGGTGTCCCCCATTGCGTGCAGAGACGTGCAGGGGTGGCGTGTGTCCGTCTGCACGGATGTGCACGTTTAGGCTGGCGTGCAAGGGCACAGCTGTGCGAGCTTGGGCGTGCGTGTGGAGACTTGTGGCTGTGGGTCTGTTCAGGCAGCCTGGCCACACCTGCTGCAGGCACTGGGCCGGGCAGGCCACACCACTAGGACCAAGGGGCTTGGTCTTGGACGTGGGCCACCCAGGATGGACATCAGGAGGAAGTGGGAGCATCCTTGGTCATTCTAAGCAGACACACAGGGTTGGCAGAGCCCAGGTGTTGCCTGCTGGGACCAGGGACGGTGCATGTTTGAATCCCCCGAGCCTGGCACCACACCTGGCTTAGAACAGGCTGTTTGCACTTTGAATGTGAAGAGACGGGGCCTTTTGGCACGTCTCTGTACCCAGGTCCTTCCTCCCTGCCGGTCCAGCGCTCTGTCCCCGGGTCCTAGGGAGACGGGGCCCCAGCCTGCTCCCCTATCCGTGAGGGAGGGGGTGCTCATTGTGAGGGAGGGAGAGGCCTGGCCTCTGGGCGTACCTCAGTCACGATGGAGTCGCTGGAGCTGATGTAGGTCCAGCCGTCCAGGCAGGGTTCGGTGGCCCCCTGGGTGTCATTGGGCAGGCTGGCGTTGGATGGATTTGCGAAACGGAGGCATGTCTCAGGCTTCCCATTCTGGCCCGTGGGGAGCACCCAGGGTCCCGCAGAAGCGTTGGGTGGCGGGCGACAGTGGTGGGCGGGGGTGGTCGCTGTGAAGATCTGCAGCAGGTTGTGGTTGGCCATGCCGAGGATCGGGAGCCCCAGCAGCACCGTGTGCAGGAGCTGGAAGGGCCCCTTGCTGGCCACGCGGTCCACGAGCTCGGCAAAGGTCATGGCGCCAGGCAGGACGAGCTGGGGCTGCGGGCGAGGCACCAGGCTGGCGAGAGGGATGTGTGCGTGGGGGCGATGGGGCACAGGTGGATGGGCATGGAAGCACAAGTGGAGGGTGCGCCCAGGTGCATGTGTGAATCCGTGTATGTGTAAGGGTGTGGGGCTCGTAGATTCACGTGTGGGTGAAGGTGTCCCCCATTGCGTGTAGAGACGTGCAGGGGTGGCGTGTGTCCGTCTGCACGGATGTGCACGTTTAGGCTGGCGTGCAAGGGCACAGCTGTGCGAGCTTGGGCGTGCGTGTGGAGACTTGTGGCTGTGGGTCTGTTCAGGCAGCCTGGCCACACCTGCTGCAGGCACTGGGCCGGGCAGGCCACACCGCTAGGACCAAGGGGCTTGGTCTTGGACGTGGGCCACCCAGGATGGACATCAGGAGGAAGTGGGAGCATCCTTGGTCATTCCAAGCAGACACACAGGGTTGGCAGAGCCCAGGTGTTGCCTGCTGGGACCATTCATTCTCCCCAAGCCCAGCAGCTCCTGGTTTTTGCCTGTCCCCTGGGGCCGGTGCACCACAGCTGGGCAGTAGCAAGGGCCCAAGCAGGTTCCAGAGGGCTTAAGGGCCTTGACCAGTTGCCTTGAGGAAACAGGGCCTGGCCTTGGGGGCCTCCCAGGGTCCCTGGGGGCTGGGACGTGGGGGTGCCTCTATCCCTCCTCACCTGGTCGCTGGGCCTGGCTCCTTCCTTTGGTGGGGCCGGTGGTCGGTGTGGCTGAAGCCTGCGCTCTGTCCCAGGGTCCGGCCACTGCTGCAGTTTGGCAGCTCAGTTCTCACAGGCTGTGTTTGCGCCTTCCCCAGGGGGGCTTATATAAGGCGTAAGCTGTTTCCCGGGCTAATGTTTGACTTTCTTTGGGGATTAATGACGCTGGCAGGGAGGGTGCTGTGGACCCACTAAGCCCGGCGCTCCTCCGAGGGCTGCCTCAGCAGAGGCTGGGGTGGTGGTGTGGCTGAGCGAGTGGGGCAGCTGGTGGGACAACGGGCTGGGTGGTCTGAGGGGAGGAGTCGGGGGCTGCGGTGGGGAGGGGGCTGGCTTGAGTCCTAAGGGCCTAGGGTCCTCTCTGAGCAGATGGTCTGAAGACCTGCAGCTGAAAAGAGCCAATGAGAGAAGCACTACTGCCCATGAGCAGACAATACGCAGCAGGGCACCGACTCCCCATGCCGGGTGCCTCTTGGCAGGGCGCAGGAAGTGGTAGGGCATATCCAGGCAGGAAATGTCACTTGTGCCTGCCCCTGAGGGCTCAGGGCTGTCACCCCCAGGGCCTCTGGGGCAGTCAAGGCTCGCCTGTCTGAGTCTCAGACCCAGGGGAACGCTTATTCCCCCTCTGCCCCGTGCCCAGTGGATGGGCTTTTCTTCTGCTCAGCTGCTTCCCTTTAAAGACAAATCGTAGTCCCTAGGGTTCTGTTTTTTTTTTTTTCTCTCTGAATATTATTTTAATTATATAATCATCTGTTTCTTGAAAAAAAAAAAAAGGAAATATATATAAGCCAACCCCCCTCCAAATGCCCAGTATCACCTGCGAGCCAGCCCCGTGGGTGATCTCATGCATGTTCTTCCAGCTCTTTCCTCCTCAGAGGCTCTGGTCCACGGTCCCATCTTCCAGCAGCTCCTGGTTTTTGCCTGTCCCCTGGGGCCGGTGCACCACAGCTGGGCAGCAGCAAGGGCCCAAGCAGGTTCCAGAGGGCTTAAGGGCCTTGACCAGTTGCCTTGAGGAAACAGGGCCTGGCCTTGGGGGCCTCCCAGGGTCCCTGGGGGCTGGGACGTGGGGGTGCCTCTATCCCTCCTCACCTGGTCGCTGGGCCTGGCTCCTTCCTTTGGTGGGGCCGGTGGTCGGTGTGGCTGAAGCCTGCGCTCTGTCCCAGGGTCCGGCCACTGCTGCAGTTTGGCAGCTCAGTTCTCACAGGCTGTGTTTGCGCCTTCCCCAGGGGGGCTTATATAAGGCGTAAGCTGTTTCCCGGGCTAATGTTTGACTTTCTTTGGGGATTAATGACGCTGGCAGGGAGGGTGCTGTGGACCCACTAAGCCCGGCGCTCCTCCGAGGGCTGCCTCAGCAGAGGCTGGGGTGGTGGTGTGGCTGAGCGAGTGGGGCAGCTGGTGGGACAACGGGCTGGGTGGTCTGAGGGGAGGAGTCGGGGGCTGCGGTGGGGAGGGGGCTGGCTTGAGTCCTAAGGGCCTAGGGTCCTCTCTGAGCAGATGGTCTGAAGACCTGCAGCTGAAAAGAGCCAATGAGAGAAGCACTACTGCCCATGAGCAGACAATACGCAGCAGGGCACCGACTCCCCATGCCGGGTGCCTCTTGGCAGGGCGCAGGAAGTGGTAGGGCATATCCAGGCAGGAAATGTCACTTGTGCCTGCCCCTGAGGGCTCAGGGCTGTCACCCCCAGGGCCTCTGGGGCAGTCAAGGCTCGCCTGTCTGAGTCTCAGACCCAGGGGAACGCTTATTCCCCCTCTGCCCCGTGCCCAGTGGATGGGCTTTTCTTCTGCTCAGCTGCTTCCCTTTAAAGACAAATCGTAGTCCCTAGGGTTCTGTTTTTTTTTTTTTTCTCTCTCTGAATATTATTTTAATTATATAATCATCTGTTTCTTGAAAAAAAAAAAAAGGAAATATATATAAGCCAACCCTCCTCCAAATGCCCAGTATCACCTGCGAGCCAGCCCCGTGGGTGATCTCATGCATGTTCTTCCAGCTCTTTCCTCCTCAGAGGCTCTGGTCCACGGTCGCATCTTCCAGCAGCCACCATGATGCTCCTTGAACCCTCTTGCTACTACTCTAGCATCATCCTAGGAAATGGAGGCACAGAGAGGTCAAGTAACCTGCTCTAGGCTCCCCAGCCAGGAACTTACAGGGCAGGGGCTGTGTGACGCTAAGCCTACTCTGTCTCTTGGAGCCAGCATTTCTGCAAAGCCTGTGCCTCTCCTCAGCCAGGTTGCCTAGCCTGGCCTTCAGCATCACCGCTGCCTACCCTAGGAGCTATCCCACCCGCCTGCTCTGGGGACTAAGAAGGAGCCCATCTAGGACTCCCTTCTCATTTGGGGAGGGGGCTTCTGCATTCTCTTCCTTGGCCCCTTGTCACCAAGGCAGCATCTGGTTCCGGGGTTCAGGCTGGGCTCTGCGCCACGCCCCCCGCATGTCTCCTCCAGCTCTCCCTCCCCCATCGGCCTCCCCAAGAGCAAGGTCAGCTGGTAATACGGGTCCGGCCCCTCCTCTCTGCTCTCCACCTGGGCTCAGCAGTAATTGATGTTCTTAGAGTGGCCAGAGGCAGGGAAAGATCCGGAGTCATCAAAGGAAGATTAAATTATGCTCCGAGGCAGCCAAGGGGTTGTTTTAGGAAGGTTTTCGACTGTGAAGCTTGCAGAGAGCTGGGCCTGGGCCCCGACCCCCCTGTTCCCGGCATTCTCCCTCTGTGAGATTTTCCAGTTCCTAATTGGGCAGGGGTTGTCCGTCCGTTCCTCTCCTCCTGGAATGTTGTTTCAAGGGGCCCAGCGACGTCCCACAGTGACCGCTGGAGCCGAGCCAGAGCAGGGCCCTGTTGGGGGGAGTGCCCCCGGCCCCCACGAATGAGGTGCTTGGATTCCTGAGGCCTAACCCGGAGCTTGTGCTGATGTACTTGCTGTACAGCTTTGGGCAAAGCACTTCCCTCTGGGCCTCCTGTTTCTCTTCATTAATTAAGTGGCTTTGAACACACACACACACACACACACACGCGTACACCAGAAACCTTTTATTCAGATAATATATTGGGTTCATAAGATCAACACAGACAGCAGATCCTGAAGGAGGCGGTAGGGCTACAGGGGTGACGGGGTGGAGAGAAGTCCCTCTACACCGCAGCCCCCTGCCCGGCCTTCCCTTGAGCATCTCTGTCCCAGACCATCCCTGCCTGAGGCAGCGCCATTGTATCAGAGGATCCAGCAGTGCTTACATGCTGTGAGCCTAAATTCAATACATTGAAATTAACATTTTTTGCAAGAAATGAGGCATGTGGGAAACCTTACCCACGAGCTGCATTTGCTAAATGCCTTTTTAACTCGGGGTTTAGGAATCGATTTTCTTCTCTCCTTCCTCCCGTCCTTCTTCCCTCTCGCTTCTTTCTTTTTCTCTCCGTTCATCTTCGTCTAAATGCTTCCAGAACTTCTAACCTGAGCTAGATTCGGTCAGTTTCCCTGCTGTTTTCAGGGAAACACTGATGTGTCCTGCTCTGGAGGGGCACAGGGATCCTCTCGCTCAATGCCCTCGCCTTACCCAAGGGAGACCTAAGGGAGGGAACAGAGCTCTGACTCCCAAGGTCCCTTGCAGCTCCTCAAAGCACAGTCTTTAATCTTCCGTTCATTGAGGCAAGGGAGGGGCTAGGACAAGTGAAAAAGGGAAATTCTGTTCCCTTGGAAGTGGTGTCTGGGTGTTCTGGCTGATCACAGAGGCCACATTGGACTTCCTGTGGCCCACCCACCCTTCTACCTGCTCATCTGTTCATGTTTATCTGGTCCTCTCGCCATCCTTCCTTCCTTCCATTCTTTCGTCCATCTTTCCTCCCATCCATCCATCGGGGCTCATGCCTTGTGCCTACGAGGCCCCGGACTAGGAGCTACAGTGTCTGAAGAAACTTCCAGTCTGCTCGTCCGAGAAGGCAGTGACCTGGAAACAATTACGTCACCAAGGGGATGGACCTCAGCGTCACAGGAGAGGGGCTCCAGAGCTCCAGAGGTCTCAGCAGAGGGAGAAGATGACCAGGTCTGAGGGATCCGATGGAGGGGCTTGCCCCTAGAAGGTGGTGTTTTCACAGGCAGGACTGGGAAGGGAGCCACAGACCCAGCAGTGTGAGTGCGAGGCCAGGTGGGGCAATGGGAGGCAAACGGGATGAAGCGGCAGGGATGGAACCTCTCCTCCCACCCAGGGTGGCGGCCTTGGTCCCATCGCCGTGGTGGCCTCAGAGGGGCTGTGATCCCTGGGCTTCTCCTTCTTTCTGTAGGAGGGAGAGGGAAGCTCCGAAGGCCGCGGCTGGTTGACCGAGTCATGCTCCTGGCTGCCAAAGCTCACCTTGTCTAGAGTCTGGGTCTCTTGCCCATCATCCGGCTTCCATCAAAGCTGAGCCGGTCATTCAGGCCTTCCTGGTGTCTCAGCGCCTGGCCCTGGCTGCCGTCTGCTCATCACTTCCTCTTGGGTTCAAGGTAGAAGCAGCAGCGTGGGCGGGGCCCTGCCCTTGGCTTGTTTATAGCCCATGTGGGGATCAGGAAGCCCTCAGTAAATCCCCAAGGGCCAGGAGCTGTTCCTCCGTGGTGGCTACGCTGAAGCCCTGAGCCTTCATCTCAGGTTTGGGATCCGCCCTGTCCTTGAGTGGGTCCAACAAAACAGGTGGCCACTATATGGGGTGACTTCAAGTTGGGCCTGGGAAAGGGTTGGTCCTCTGCCCTCAAACCCTAACCAACTGCTGCTCTCCCTCCATGGGCTGATTCTAAAATTTCCTTCATGGAAAGAAAGCCTTCCAGGAAAGAGGGGTCCCACTGCCCTGAATCTGAATCTTGACTGTACCCTTTTCTAGTTGGTTGAGCTTGGGCTCGTGACATTTCCTGTTTAAGCCTGTTTCCCCACCTGTAAAATGGAGATGAATACCTCCATGATTATGAGAAGACATGGTTGGATAGCACCACCGATTCAATGGACACAAACTTGGGCGAACTCCGGAGAGAGTGTGCGACAGGGGCCTGGGGTGAGAGAGCGTCAGACATGACTTACTGACTGAACAACAACCACAGCGACCTACAGTTATACGACCGTGGGGTTTGTCTTTAACTGGAGGAAGATTGTTGGGATTTTAAGTATTTAAGGTCCTCACGGTGCCAAGCACGCAGGACTTAATTTGAGGCTCAGCCTTGAGGGATCCGATGGAGGCTTGCCTAGAAGGTGGTGTTTTCACAGGCAGGACTGGGAAGGCCACAGACCCAGCAGTGTGAGTGCGAGGCCAGGTGGGGCAATGGGAGGCAAACGGGATGAAGCGGCAGGGATGGAACCTCTCCTCCCACCCAGGGTGGCGGCCTTGGTCCCATCGCCGTGGTGGCCTCAGAGGGGCTGTGATCCCTGGGCTTCTCCTTCTTTCTGTAGGAGGGAGAGGGAAGCTCCGAAGGCCGCGGCTGGTTGACCGAGTCATGCTCCTGGCTGCCAAAGCTCACCTTGTCTAGAGTCTGGGTCTCTTGCCCATCATCCGGCTTCCATCAAAGCTGAGCCGGTCATTCAGGCCTTCCTGGTGTCTCAGCGCCTGGCCCTGGCTGCCGTCTGCTCATCACTTCCTCTTGGGTTCAAGGTAGAAGCAGCAGCGTGGGCGGGGCCCTGCCCTTGGCTTGTTTATAGCCCATGTGGGGATCAGGAAGCCCTCAGTAAATCCCCAAGGGCCAGGAGCTGTTCCTCCGTGGTGGCTACGCTGAAGCCCTGAGCCTTCATCTCAGGTTTGGGATCCGCCCCTGTCCTTGAGTGGGTCCAACAAAACAGGTGGCCACTATATGGGGTGACTTCAAGTTGGGCCTGGGAAAGGGTTGGTCCTCTGCCCTCAAACCCTAACCAACTGCTGCTCTCCCTCCATGGGCTGATTCTAAAATTTCCTTCATGGAAAGAAAGCCTTCCAGGAAAGAGGGGTCCCACTGCCCTGAATCTGAATCTTGACTGTACCCTTTTCTAGTTGGTTGAGCTTGGGCTCGTGACATTTCCTGTTTAAGCCTGTTTCCCCACCTGTAAAATGGAGATGAATACCTCCATGATTATGAGAAGACATGGTTGGATAGCACCACCGATTCAATGGACACAAACTTGGGCGAACTCCGGAGAGAGTGTGCGACAGGGGGGCCTGGGGTGACAGAGCGTCAGACATGACTTACTGACTGAACAACAACCACAGCGACCTACAGTTATACGACCGTGGGGTTTGTCTTTAACTGGAGGAAGATTGTTGGGATTTTAAGTATTTAAGGTCCTAAGTACGGTGCCAAGCACGCAGGACTTAATTTGAGGCTCAGCCTTGAGGGACCAGCCAGGCCGAGCCGTCCGGAAGAGGAGAAACAGCAGGTTGCCAGGAGAAGGGAGGAGAGACGGGGCGCCCTTGGGCCCTTGGTCACAGGTGAGAAGGGCTTCTCTTGAGGCTGGCCTTGGGCACCTGGAGCATGTCCTGGCCCAGCCAATCGCTGCTGAGCGCATGCTGCCGGGTAACCCTCAGCTGTCACCCCAAGTGAGAAGGTGCAAGGACACAGGATCATTTCGACCGAGGGATTGTTTTTCAGCTGCTGGAGTCCCTATAGCCCCGCGAGACCCCCCGGCAGGACTCCCCTCGGGACTCTGCAGGGAGAGTCGCCCTCTGCTGGTGAACCTCAGGACCTGCACCTCTCGCCTTGCCCGAATGACGTCGTTTGGGGCCCACCCGCCGCGCCACTTGAACCCGGAACCCAGCTGATTTGGGTGGACCTAGAAAGCCCCACAGATCGGACAGCTGCCTTAAGAACTTGAGGGCGGGGACATCGGTCTGACTCTCTTTCACTTCAGACTGACGCGAGAGATGCCATGGTCACCACGTCCCCTGCGTGACCTTTTCTGTTCATCAAATCTCTTAAACCAGGGTTGGCCGACTCAGATGCCCACGGGCAGTGATGTGAACGCGTGCGGTGCGTTAGAGGTCGGCAGCCCTGAGCTCCCGTCCGCGGCGAAGTGCAGAGCGCATGTCCAGTCACCAGGGCCGCTCAGTACCAGCTGGCGTTGCCATGGGGATATGCAGGCTCGGGGTTGCCAGATCTTTAGATACTTTAAAAATAGCTTGAAATCTGGACTTCTGTGCGAAAATTTCCAATTGTGTAGGCGACCCCTCCTCCCACCTTCTGGAATTCCTTTGTCTTTTCTGCTTCTATCACTGATAGGAGCCGCAAACCCCATCAAGTGATGCCTTGTAGAAGGTAGGATTTCCTTAGGTTTGTCCTCACACCTCCTCTTTGCTGGCCCTCGGGATTGGGTGAGCAGGGCCTTCTGGAGATTGTTCATTCGGCGCACACGTTTCCCTAGAGCCTTCTTGGGGCTGTGTCTTGTGCAGAAAGGGGTTGAGGCTGGGAGGAGAGGAAGGTGACCCAGAGTGTTACCGATCCACATTCCAGAGAGGAGGTTCACACACCCCTGGAGGGAGCGGGGAGGCACCCATGGAGCCTGTGCCAGGGCTGAGGCACCCTGAGGACACCAGCCCACAGACTTCCCAAAGAGGCCTCACATCAGAGCCATGTGGTCCCTTCTCTGTAAGCATGACTGGTGGGCGGATTTGGTATCAGACCGCATGCATTTTCTTTCGGGGTTTCTTTTTTTTTGTCTGCGCTATGCAGGAACATTTCCCTTGACCAAGGATTATAATCTGCGGCTCCAGCAGTGGAAATGCTGAGTCCTAACCACTGGACTGCCAGGGAAGTCCCTCTTCCAGCATCTTTATACTCACTGTTCCCAGGGCCAGTTCCTTCTTGGCTCCTCGACTGGCACCTTCTCAAAGAAGCCTTCCAGAACTATGTCAACTAAAGTAATTGCCTTAACTCTGTGGACACCTGTTCTACCCAGCACTTTGCTTTTTGTTGCATTTATCATTACCTGAATGGTGTGCTGGCTTACGTGTGTCTCTCCTGGCCCCGAGGGTGAGACCGTGAGGGCAGGGCCTGACCCTGACCTGTTTTCTGCTGACGGGACTTACCGTAGAAGCTCCCAGAGTTCTGGTTCAGCAGACGTGTTCTGTCCGCGAGTTCCCAATCTCTTTTCAGGAAGCAGTCTTAGCAGAGGTCATGTCTGTCCAGGCCTGGATCCCACATGCTGGGCCTTCATCTCATCTGCAAAATGGGCACAATGATAATATTTCTTACCATCTGGGATTCGTGAGGAGGGTGGGTGCCTGCAGTCCTGGGAGGTGGTAAGCCCAGACAAACCCAGCCACGGGTGCGGAGTCCTGGCTGGGAGCTTGGAATCTATCTCAAACCTCCCCTCCCCTTTAGAGCAGTGCTCAATTCTGCCCACTTTCCTTCCTGCCTACGAATCTCGCACAGACCTGCTCTTCAGTTGGTCGCCCTCAGCTTGGCAGAAGAGCTGAGCGACAGAAAGATCCTCACACCTCCTCTTTGCTGGCCCTCGGGATTGGGTGAGCACTTCTGGAGATTGTTCATTCGGCACACGTTTCCTAGAGCCTTCTTGGGGCTGTGTCTTGTGCAGAAAGGGGTTGAGGCTGGGAGGAGAGGAAGGTGACCCAGAGTGTTACCGATCCACATTCCAGAGAGGAGGTTCACACACCCCTGGAGGGAGCGGGGAGGCACCCATGGAGCCTGTGCCAGGGCTGAGGCACCCTGAGGACACCAGCCCACAGACTTCCCAAAGAGGCCTCACATCAGAGCCATGTGGTCCCTTCTCTGTAAGCATGACTGGTGGGCGGATTTGGTATCAGACCGCATGCATTTTCTTTCGGGGTTTCTTTTTTTTTGTCTGCGCTATGCAGGAACATTTCCCTTGACCAAGGATTATAATCTGCGGCTCCAGCAGTGGAAATGCTGAGTCCTAACCACTGGACTGCCAGGGAAGTCCCTCTTCCAGCATCTTTATACTCACTGTTCCCAGGGCCAGTTCCTTCTTGGCTCCTCGACTGGCACCTTCTCAAAGAAGCCTTCCAGAACTATGTCAACTAAAGTAATTGCCTTAACTCTGTGGACACCTGTTCTACCCAGCACTTTGCTTTTTGTTGCATTTATCATTACCTGAATGGTGTGCTGGCTTACGTGTGTCTCTCCTGGCCCCGAGGGTGAGACCGTGAGGGCAGGGCCTGACCCTGACCTGTTTTCTGCTGACGGGACTTACCGTAGAAGCTCCCAGAGTTCTGGTTCAGCAGACGTGTTCTGTCCGCGAGTTCCCAATCTCTTTTCAGGAAGCAGTCTTAGCAGAGGTCATGTCTGTCCAGGCCTGGATCCCACATGCTGGGCCTTCATCTCATCTGCAAAATGGGCACAATGATAATATTTCTTACCATCTGGGATTCGTGAGGAGGGTGGGTGCCTGCAGTCCTGGGAGGTGGTAAGCCCAGACAAACCCAGCCACGGGTGCGGAGTCCTGGCTGGGAGCTTGGAATCTATCTCAAACCTCCCCTCCCCTTTAGAGCAGTGCTCAATTCTGCCCACTTTCCTTCCTGCCTACGAATCTCGCACAGACCTGCTCTTCAGTTGGTCGCCCTCAGCTTGGCAGAAGAGCTGAGCGACAGAAAGATGGTCCGAGCCTCTGGGAGCAGGGGAGAAGTCGCAGGTGCAAATGGGGGTGCTCAGAGCCTGAGAAACCCAAGCTGTCCTGGGCTCGGGCTTCAAGTCTCCCTCCTGGGGAGGAGCATGGGCTAACAGAGCTTCACCAGGATGCAGGCCAGGGCCGGGCACAGCTGGGCTCCTGCATGTAGGGGGCACAGCACTGAGGCCTGGTTTGATGGCAAAGATGCCAACAACCAGATACACAGCTGCTGGGATGGAGGAGTGAACCTGGGGCTGGAGGGGGAGGGAGGAGAAGGGCCGGGGCGCTTGCAGTCAAGTGCGTTTGTACCTTCTGAGCCCACAGGGTACAGAATCCTCGATGGCTGTCCTTCGGGGTAGGGGGCATTGATGGCTCACCCCTGGGCTCTGACCTCTCCTTCATTTCATCAGTTGTGGAAGAAATTCAGAGAAGTCAAGTTTTTCAGGCTTGCAGAGAACCTAAAGCTGGGAGACAGGGTGTCTACAAAAGAGGACAGGACCAGAATCTAAAGGGACTGGGGGCTTGCGTGCCGATCCCTCCCCTTTCCAGGTATGCCACTTGGGACAAGTCACAAAAGCTTTTGAACTCAGTTTCCCCATCTGCAAAATGGGACAGTGACACCTCTACTGCAATGCTGAAGGTCAGTGAGGCAAGCTACATGCAGCCCCCAGCCCAGTGCCCGGCACGCAGCAGGCCCCTCATAGCCAGTGGCGGCCGCTGTGGTTAATGATAGTGTGAGCTCCTCAAGGACAGGGGATCTGTCTTTCCATGCTGTATCCTCAGTGTCTGGCATGGCGTGGGCACTGAACAAATGTTTGTCAGATGAATGAACAAAATGAAATCTGATGGGGATAAATGTCAGTTCTTGGACTCAGATCCAAAGACCCAGCTGCACATGGATGCAGTGGGGGGAAGAAAAGGCTTAGCAACTAACAGCACATGGGAGAAAAGTTGAGGGATTTAAGCTGATGGAAATTTTGGTCAACATGAGCAGTGCTCAATTCTGCCCACTTTCCTTCCTGCCTACGAATCTCGCACAGACCTGCTCTTCAGTTGGTCGCCCTCAGCTTGGCAGAAGAGCTGAGCGACAGAAAGATGGTCCGAGCCTCTGGGAGCAGGGGAGAAGTCGCAGGTGCAAATGGGGGTGCTCAGAGCCTGAGAAACCCAAGCTGTCCTGGGCTCGGGCTTCAAGTCTCCCTCCTGGGGAGGAGCATGGGCTAACAGAGCTTCACCAGGATGCAGGCCAGGGCCGGGCACAGCTGGGCTCCTGCATGTAGGGGGCACAGCACTGAGGCCTGGTTTGATGGCAAAGATGCCAACAACCAGATACACAGCTGCTGGGATGGAGGAGTGAACCTGGGGCTGGAGGGGGAGGGAGGAGAAGGGCCGGGGCGCTTGCAGTCAAGTGCGTTTGTACCTTCTGAGCCCACAGGGTACAGAATCCTCGATGGCTGTCCTTCGGGGTAGGGGGCATTGATGGCTCACCCCTGGGCTCTGACCTCTCCTTCATTTCATCAGTTGTGGAAGAAATTCAGAGAAGTCAAGTTTTTCAGGCTTGCAGAGAACCTAAAGCTGGGAGACAGGGTGTCTACAAAAGAGGACAGGACCAGAATCTAAAGGGACTGGGGGCTTGCGTGCCGATCCCTCCCCTTTCCAGGTATGCCACTTGGGACAAGTCACAAAAGCTTTTTGAACTCAGTTTCCCCATCTGCAAAATGGGACAGTGACACCTCTACTGCAATGCTGAAGGTCAGTGAGGCAAGCTACATGCAGCCCCCAGCCCAGTGCCCGGCACGCAGCAGGCCCCTCATAGCCAGTGGCGGCCGCTGTGGTTAATGATAGTGTGAGCTCCTCAAGGACAGGGGATCTGTCTTTCCATGCTGTATCCTCAGTGTCTGGCATGGCGTGGGCACTGAACAAATGTTTGTCAGATGAATGAACAAAATGAAATCTGATGGGGATAAATGTCAGTTCTTGGACTCAGATCCAAAGACCCAGCTGCACATGGATGCAGTGGGGGGAAGAAAAGGCTTAGCAACTAACAGCACATGGGAGAAAAGTTGAGGGATTTAAGCTGATGGAAATTTTGGTCAACATGAGCTGGCTGCCTATACCAACCAGGGCAAACTGGGGTGGTATTATTAGAGGCCTAATGCTCAGAAAGAGGGAGGCCACGGTGGTCAGACCAGCCTCAACAATCACATCCCATTCTGAGCTCCCCCTGCAGAGAGACTGGTCAACAAGATCAGGTGGGAATGAGGCCTCAAACCACACTGAGATGTGGTTGAAGGAACCAGGACTCTGAGCCTGAGAGAAGTTCACAAAGCCCACCTAGCAGCAAGTATTCAGACTTCACCTCCTCCACTTGTTTTAGCAAGTAGCCAGGGGCTCGGAGGCTCAGTTTAGCTGTAAATCGTGCAAGCCACAGGCTGGAGCTCACTGGGACCCTGGAGAAGAGCAGGACGGGAGTCCAAACCTCTCTGGACTCAGAGCCCCGCCTGCCTCACTCAGATCCTCAGCCGGTTGTTTCCACTGTAAGGCGGGTGGCTGGGAAGTGGGGTGGCCGGCGTCTGCCTCCCCTGCAGGCTGGTGGAAGGACTGCAGGGGTGTCCCTCCCACCCCGACCTCCTCCTCCCTTTCCTCCGTCTGAGGCCGATCCTATGGTTGGATCGTTTTTCCCGCAGCCAGATTCCCTCTCCTCCGCATTTTTCTGGGTGTGGAATGTGCCTGCAAAAAGTTGAGCTCCGGCTTCCTCTTCCCGCAACAAACCGCCCAAAGTGCCCGCGTAGCACCCCCTCCTTTGAGGGGTGGGAGAGGTCTCTGCGCGCCCTCTGGTGGCCGCGGGTGGAACTGCGCTGGGCTCAGCGCCAACGATAGTGGGGTTGGAATCAAGACACCTTAATAAAAATTCTGGGGCTTCCCTGGTGGTCCGGTGGGTAAGGACACCGCCTTGCAGTGCAAGGGGCGCCGGTTCGATCCCTGGCCTGGGAAGATCCCACGTGCTGCGGAGCGGCTGGACTGATGTGTCCAACTACTGAGCCAGAGCTCTGGAGCGCATGCGCCCAGAGCCCGCGCTCTGAGACAACAGAGGCCACCGCGATGGGAGGCCCACGCGGGCCAAAGAACAAAGATGGATGAAAATGGACAAATGAAAGACCAATAGAGGTGGCCCACCTGCTCCCCTCCCTCCCCACCTCCACCCCCCACCCCACCAAATTAAATAAATAAATAAATCTTTAAAAAAAAAAAAGGACATTCAGATACATGTTACAAAATTCATGAACGTTGAAAAACACTGTACTGGAAATTCCCTGGTAGTTCAGTTGGACTCCTGCTTTCCCTGCCGAGGTCTTGGGCTCCATCCCTGAAGGGGGGAACTAAGATGGCACAAGCTCAATGGTATGGCCAAAAAGAAAAAAAAAGTTGTACTGAGAGGAAAATGAAAAGGCTGGCCTGAAACTCAGTATTAAAAAAACCCCACGATTATGACTTCCAGTCCCATCACTTCAATGGCAAATAGGATAAAAAGTAGAAGCAGCGATCGATTTTATTTTCTTGGGCTCCAAAGCCACTGTGGCTGGTGACTGCAGCCATGAAATTAAAAGATGCTCCCTCCTTAAGAGGAAAGCTATGACAACCCTAGACTATGTATTAAAAAGTAGAGACATCTCTTTGCTGACAAAGACAGCAGTCATGTATGGATGCAAGAGCTGGACCGTAAAGTAGGCTGAATGCCGGAGAATTGATGCCTTTGAAGTGTGGTGCTGGAGAAGACTCTTGAGAGTCCCTTCAACTGCAAGGAAATCAAATCAGTGAATCTTAAAGGCAATCAACCCTGACTGTTTATTAGAAGGACGGATGCTGAAGCTGGAGCTCCAATACTTTGGCCACCTGATGCGGAGAGCCAACTCATTGGAAAAAGAGTCTGATGCTGGGAAAGATTGAGGGCAAAAGGAGAAGAGGGCAGCAGAAGATGAAACAGTGAGATGGCATCACTGATTCTATGGACACGAATGTGCGCCAACTCAAGAGACAGCGGAAGACAGAAGAGCCCGGCATGCTGCAGTGCATGGGGTCACAAAGAGTCAGACACAACTCAGCGACTGAACATCAGCCACAAGTGAAATAAGCCAGTCACAAAGAGCCCAAATAAAATATTCAACAAATGAGAGGCAGCCCCGCTCTGGACAACTAGAGGCCACCGCGATGGGAGGCCCACGCGGCCAAAGAACAACGATGGATGAAAATGGACAAATGAAAGACCAATAGAGGTGGCCCACCTGCTCCCCTCCCTCCCCACCTCCACCCCCACCCCGACCAAATTAAATAAATAAATAAATCTTTAAAAAAAAAAAAGGACATTCAGATACATGTTACAAAATTCATGAACGTTGAAAAACACTGTACTGGAAATTCCCTGGTAGTTCAGTTGGACTCCTGCTTTCCCTGCCGAGGTCTTGGGCTCCATCCCTGAAGGGGGGAACTAAGATGGCACAAGCTCAATGGTATGGCCAAAAAGAAAAAAAAAGTTGTACTGAGAGGAAAATGAAAAGGCTGGCCTGAAACTCAGTATTAAAAAAACCCCACGATTATGACTTCCAGTCCCATCACTTCAATGGCAAATAGGATAAAAAGTAGAAGCAGCGATCGATTTTATTTTCTTGGGCTCCAAAGCCACTGTGGCTGGTGACTGCAGCCATGAAATTAAAAGATGCTCCCTCCTTAAGAGGAAAGCTATGACAACCCTAGACTATGTATTAAAAAGTAGAGACATCTCTTTGCTGACAAAGACAGCAGTCATGTATGGATGCAAGAGCTGGACCGTAAAGTAGGCTGAATGCCGGAGAATTGATGCCTTTGAAGTGTGGTGCTGGAGAAGACTCTTGAGAGTCCCTTCAACTGCAAGGAAATCAAATCAGTGAATCTTAAAGGCAATCAACCCTGACTGTTTATTAGAAGGACGGATGCTGAAGCTGGAGCTCCAATACTTTGGCCACCTGATGCGGAGAGCCAACTCATTGGAAAAAGAGTCTGATGCTGGGAAAGATTGAGGGCAAAAGGAGAAGAGGGCAGCAGAAGATGAAACAGTGAGATGGCATCACTGATTCTATGGACACGAATGTGCGCCAACTCCAAGAGACAGCGGAAGACAGAAGAGCCCGGCATGCTGCAGTGCATGGGGTCACAAAGAGTCAGACACAACTCAGCGACTGAACATCAGCCACAAGTGAAATAAGCCAGTCACAAAAGAGCAAATATTATTCAACTCCACTTAGAGGAAGTACTTAGAGGAGGACATTCATAGAGCCAGAAAGAAGAGCCCTCTATTATGGGTACCAGGGGCTGGGGAGCTATTGTTGAGTGGGCGCAGAGCTTCTGTTTGAGAAAATGAAAACATTCTTGAAATGAATAGCAATGGTCACACAATCTTGTGCATGTACTTAGTGCCACTGAACTGCACGCCTAACAAGAGTGAAAATGGTCAGTTTTATATATTTTACCACAATTAAAAAATTACCTCCCACCCCCCAAAAAGTTTCTGGACTTGCCACTTGAAAGAAGCTTGACGTTGGTTAAGTCACTCAACTCCTTTGAGCCTCCGCTTCCCCATTTTACAGTGGGGGCAGTAACGTCTGCCTCCAGCTACCATCTGGTCCAGGCCACCATCCTCTTTTACCTGGTGGATGGCAAACGGCCTCTTGATGGTTTCTGGGCTTCATCTTTAGCTCGTCCCTCAAGTCTTTTCCACCTGACCAGCCAGAGTGTCTGAAATTCTAAGTCCAATCAAGTCACTTCCTGGTTACAATTCTCTCCACATTCCTCCTGTTGACTGAGAGACATGGTTCCTGCCTCCTCTCCTCTCTCGGTACTTTCTCCACCTCTTCTCCCCACGCTGTTACTCCCTGCTCCTTTGTGCCCCCAGACCCTTGGCCTTGCTCTTTACTCTGCCTTGAACCCCGTTTTCCTGACTGGTGTTTCTAACTTAGGCTCTCAGCTCAGAAGTCACCTTTGCCTCCTGAGAGGTTGACTCCTTATCACCCCGATGTTGCCTCGCCTCCTGGTCTTACCCTCCTCACCTCTGTCCTGTTTTATGGTTTTCTTTATAGCACCTGCTGTTATCTGAAATGGTCTTATCATCTTCATGTAACTGGTCTTTTCACCTGGCTGGACTTGTGTAAAAGTGTAGGCAAAAGGAGAAGAGGGCAGCAGAAGATGAAACAGTGAGATGGCATCACTGATTCTATGGACACGAATGTGCGCCAACTCAAGAGACAGCGGAAGACAGAAGAGCCCGGCATGCTGCAGTGCATGGGGTCACAAAGAGTCAGACACAACTCAGCGACTGAACATCAGCCACAAGTGAAATAAGCCAGTCACAAAAGAGCAAATATTATTCAACTCCACTTAGAGGAAGTACTTAGAGGAGGACATTCATAGAGCCAGAAAGAAGAGCCCTCTATTATGGGTACCAGGGGCTGGGGAGCTATTGTTGAGTGGGCGCAGAGCTTCTGTTTGAGAAAATGAAAACATTCTTGAAATGAATAGCAATGGTCACACAATCTTGTGCATGTACTTAGTGCCACTGAACTGCACGCCTAACAAGAGTGAAAATGGTCAGTTTTATATATTTTACCACAATTAAAAAATTACCTCCCACCCCCCAAAAAGTTTCTGGACTTGCCACTTGAAAGAAGCTTGACGTTGGTTAAGTCACTCAACTCCTTTGAGCCTCCGCTTCCCCATTTTACAGTGGGGGCAGTAACGTCTGCCTCCAGCTACCATCTGGTCCAGGCCACCATCCTCTTTTACCTGGTGGATGGCAAACGGCCTCTTGATGGTTTCTGGGCTTCATCTTTAGCTCGTCCCTCAAGTCTTTTCCACCTGACCAGCCAGAGTGTCTGAAATTCTAAGTCCAATCAAGTCACTTCCTGGTTAAAATTCTCTCCAAATTCCTCCTGTTGACTGAGAGACATGGTTCCTGCCTCCTCTCCTCTCTCGGTACTTTCTCCACCTCTTCTCCCCACGCTGTTACTCCCTGCTCCTTTGTGCCCCCAGACCCTTGGCCTTGCTCTTTACTCTGCCTTGAACCCCGTTTTCCTGACTGGTGTTTCTAACTTAGGCTCTCAGCTCAGAAGTCACCTTTGCCTCCTGAGAGGTTGACTCCTTATCACCCCGATGTTGCCTCGCCTCCTGGTCTTACCCTCCTCACCTCTGTCCTGTTTTATGGTTTTCTTTATAGCACCTGCTGTTATCTGAAATGGTCTTATCATCTTCATGTAACTGGTCTTTTCACCTGGCTGGACTTTGTACGGTAGAAGCAGGAACTAGCTTAATTTTTCTCCCACCACCGTCTCAGCACTAGCTCTGCTGTGTCTTTCTTCTCCCTCTTTGAAAGCATTTCAACTACATAGAGCTTGACCGGTTTCTTTCAGATAATAGATCAATTTCAATTCCAGGCTTTAAAAAGTCAATTGTTTAGGAGACGCCTTGAATGATCTAGGAGTGAAGTCTCATGATGTCCGAGGCTTGCTTTCAAATGGTTGAGCTAAACAATGTCTCTCTCTCTTTCTCTCTCTCTCTCACACACACACACATACATACCCCACAATGTCAGCAATTTTTAAAATTTAAAGGATGAGTGTATGGGTTTATGGCATGACTCTCTCGGCTTTTCTGTGAGTTTGAAAGTTCTTACCAAAAGTTGGTTAAAAAAGAAACTGCTTTTTCCAAGTTAAAAACTAAGCCAACAGTGACCAAGGGTCAGTAGGGCAGGGGGCTGGATACACAAATCTAAAGTTCACGGCAGGGACTTCTTTGGTGGTCCAGTGGGTTAAGACTCACCCTTCCAATACAGGGGCCCTGGGGCTGATCCCTGGTCTGGGAACTAAGATCCCCTGTGCTGTGTGGCCAACAAACAAACAAAAATCCATGACACAGAGAAGAGACTTGTGGTTGCCAAGGGGGAGGGGGAAGGGAGAGGCGTGGATTGGGAGTCTGGGTTCGGTGGATACAAACCATCACATTTAGAATGGATAAACAAGGTCTTCATGAAGAGCATAGGAACCTATACTCAATATCCTGTGACAAACTATAATGGAAAATAATGTTAAAAAATGTATATGCATGTATAACTGAGTTGCGTGCTAGAGTGGAAATTGGCACAATCGTGTACATTGACTAAGAAAGTGAAACTGAAAGCGTCGTACTCTGTGGAGTCCGACTCCTAGCCCCCCAGGCTCCTCTGTGCATGGGATTCTCCAGGCAAGAAAGCTGGAGCGGGTTGCCATTTCCTTCTCCAGGGGGAGCTTCCCAACCCAGGATTGAAGCTGCAGCCCCTGTGCCTCCCGCATTGCAGGCAGAGTGCCAGCTCACCTGCCAGGAAAGAAGGATACGTCAACACAAGTTTTGTTCAAGTCCATGGCAAAGGAGCCAGGCCCCTGGTCCTGCCTGGACTAGCCTCAGCCTTGCTCCCCCCACCCTTGCAGAACCGGCCAGACCTGGTCTTAACTTTTGCTGAGTGGAGTCAGCCCCACCTGGAGGGTTCACCTGGAGAGGAAGATGGTCCAGAGAGCAAAGGCTAAGCAGAGCGCAGATGGGAGCACGTGTGCACACACGTTTTGGGTGCACGTGTGTGTGCATGGTGCTTGTGCAGACGTGTGCCACGTGTGCCTATGTCCTGCAGGTGTGTCTGCGGTGGCTAGTTTGCAGGGTCTGGGGAGGGGCTGGCAGAGGAGGTGGATTTGAGGGGTCGTGGCTGCATGCTGTGGCCGTGTAAGGGCAAATACAAATTAAAAATAAGAAAGAGCTTAATTCTCCCTGTAGGGAAAAAAAGGGAAGAGAGGTCCCCTGGCTTTTCTTAGAACATTCAGTTTAGAAATCTTATCACTGTAAGCTCTGCCTCTTTGAAATGTATGTAAATTTTTTCAAAAACTAAATAACCCTCTTGCCAGTTTACCATCTCAGCAATGGTCCTTTAGTCACTCCTCTTTGTGAGGTCACGGATTGTAGCCCACCTGGCCCTCTGTCCATGGGGTTCTCCAGGCAAGAATACTGGGGTGGGTTAGCCATGCCCTTCTTCAGGGGATCTTTCCAACCTAGGGATCGAACCAGGGTCTCCAGCATTGTAAGCAGATTCTTTACCGTCTGAGCCACCAGGGGCTCCCTCAGGGAAGTGGAAGCCCTCTCTGAAACGGAGACTGCCAGGATCTCAGGGCCCACCTTCCACTTCCTGTGGGAGAGCAGGAGTCTAACTGGAGCTGGTGCCTGGCTCCAGGCTGCAAGCCTACCTCTAAGGCATGTTTTCCCTGCATAAAGACAATTATTAATAGCAAACGCAGGTGGCCGCTGTAACTGCTAGGCGAATGTAGCATGACCATGACCATGGTGCTGTCAGAGCTCAGATGTGAATGACGGCGGCTATCTGCCTGGCTCTGTGAGAGGGTGAGAGCTTTGAGTGGATGGGCAGCAGATTCTGGTCGAATGCTAATTCCATATAAAACCGCTCTTTCCCTCCTACTTTTTTTGGAGGGGTTTTTCGGTGTTGGCAGAAGATTTTGTCTCTAAGTTTGTCTTTAAGTTTCCCCGGCAGGAGTCTGGACGTCCTCCATTTTTTTGGTCCACGCGTGTGCATCTTTTCCAGACAGACAGGTGGCAGCTAGTCGGCCTGGGATCCCTGGACCACGGGGGCCTCCCTGGACCAGCCATCCAGGAGGCACCTCACTCAGAAGAGGGCAGAGCCTGAAGGGTCACGCGGCTGCTGACCCTCGGTCGGCCTGGGGCCCTGGACAGCAGCCGCGTGTGGAATCTCAGGCTGAGCGGAGAGAACCGAGAACCGCAACCCTGCGGTCCTTGGTGGGGGCCGGAGCGGGCGCGGCACCAGCCTGGTCTCGGAGCCCTGCAGCTCCACCCGCATCCGGACCTGCGGCTGGCTGGCTCCACAGCGACGTGGTGTGGCCGAGAGAGGCAATTGCGGCGGGAATGCTGCTGCTCTGCCCGCTCCAGAAACTCAGACGGCCGGCTGAAACTCAAGACTGAACAGCATCAGCCTTTGCGAGAAAAGAAGGATAATAAAGCAACAGGGGGCTTGGTCGATCGATTGGGGAAAAATAGGCGTTATCACCTAACATTTCCCGTATACCGACGAGTTATATTGGGGCAAGCATCCCTTAACCCTTCTTCATCAGGTTGACGTGTTTTCCACACGAATTTGTTTTAAAGGCTTTCAATCTTTTAAAAAATATTTACTCTTATTATTTATTAATTTATTAGGCTGTGCTGGGTCTTAGTTGTGGCACTTGGGAGCTTTAGTTGCGGCATGCAAGCTCTTAGCTGTGGCATGTGGGATCTAGTTCCCCGACCAGGGGTCGAACCCAAGTCCTTTGGATTGGGAGTGTGGCATCTTAGCCACTGGACCACCAGGGAAGTCCCTACCTTACTCGCTAGTAAAGACATTGACTGTTTAGTGATTTGGGTCTTAGGCTGTGTTAGAATGACTTCCCTTGTGGCTCAGATGGTAAAGAATCCACCTGCAATGTAGCAGATGCGGGTTCGATCCCTGGGTTGGGAAGATCCCCTGGAAGAGGGCATGGCAACCCACTCCAGGATTCTTGCCTGGAAAATCCCCAGGAACAGAGGAGCCTGGTGGGCTACCCTCCATTGGGTTGCAAAGAGTCAGACACAACTAAGTGACTAACAGGACACAGCACAGAATGTCCCTGAGACAACACGGCAGCCTCTCCCACCCAATGGCTTCATCACAAGTTCAGGAACTTCCCAGGCAGCTCATTCTTCTCTCCACTCACCCTCTATCAGAAGTCGTTCTTTCCCTGTTGTTTTCAGGAAGCACCTTGTACACGGAGAGTCAGGGAAGTGTGGCCCCTGATTTTGTAATGAAGTGGACCCTGGGAACACAGGCAAGTGAGAGTTGGACCTGACCAAAGGAGAGGGTTCTACTGATGTGTCTGAAGGTCCAGAGGGCAGGTGTTCATGGCACAGGGGTGGCACACGGGTAATTCCTTGGGTACCGGTTCCTGTCGATTAGCACATGTTGAGAAGGGCTTCCTCGCGATACTTGGTTTCTAGGGGAAAGAGTGGCTGATTAATCATAGAATGTTTCCTATTGCGTTGCAACAAACTATCCCAAATTTACTAGCTTAAAGCAACACAGATTATCTTACAGTTCTGGAGGTCCGAAGTCCAAAATGAGTCTCACTGGGCTTAAAGTGTCAGCCAGACTGTGTTCCTTTTGAAGGTTCTAGAGGAGAATCTGTTTCCTTGCCTCTTCCAGTTTCTAGAAGCCGCCACATTCCCTGGCTGGGGACCCCTCTCTATCGATTGCATTGCTCTGACTCCTGTTTCCATGATAACATCTTCTCTGACTCAAATGCCTTATTCTTATAAGGACCCTTGTGATTACACTGAGCCCACATGGTTCATCAGGAATAATCTCGCCATCTCCAGACTGGCAAAATCCTCTTTTGCCATGAAACAGAGCTGGACTCTATGGTCTTCCCCCACTTGCCGTTCCCTCTGCTACCTGTTGTCTGTGGAAAGACCTTAGCCAAAGAATGAATGTAATCAGAGAAGTGAGAAGATAAAGAAACAGAGGGAAATAACCCAGGGCTAAGAATAGTTTAGTCAATGACCTTTTTTTTTTTTAAAAAAAAAAAAATTTGGGGGGGCCACTTCTATTGATGTTTCATTTATTTATCCTTTGTTCTTTGGCCTGTGTGGGTGGGCCTCCCATCGCAGTGGCCTCTCTCGCCGCAGAACTCCGGCTCAGTAGTTGGACACAGCGGTCCAGCCACTTGGCACCACATGGGATCCTCCCAGGTCAGGGATTGAACTGGCGCCCCTTGTACTGCAAGGCGGTGTCCTTACCCACTGGACCACCAGGGAAGCCCCAGTCAATGACCTTTAATTTCTTCTCAAAAACCATGGATAGCATTCTGAGTGGTATCCTGGGAGCTGTCCTGTAGGTATGGAAGCCTCCGCTAGCTGGAGGAAGAAGTTCACTACAGGATGACCAGATTGTGCCATGAGGGAAGCCGTCACAGTTCTGAGAACTGGCCTCAAAGGAATGGGAACAGCCTGACCCTGGAACTGAAGCTTAACACAATCAAGATGGCCCTGGTCAGGCCATGGGTGATCAGTTTCAAGATAGCTGGCAGAGCCCACTGTACTGTTTCTCTATGTAGGGTTCAGGGAAGGTCCTGAACAGGTGATGGAGCCATTGGGCGAGAGATGCTGCCACGTC
Organism: Tragulus kanchil; assembly: GCA_022376925.1. Taxonomy (NCBI): domain Eukaryota; kingdom Metazoa; phylum Chordata; class Mammalia; order Artiodactyla; family Tragulidae; genus Tragulus; species Tragulus kanchil. The sequence continues at coordinate 10,456,147 of JAIOJX010000006.1, read as the reverse complement.
CTCCTGTCCCCATGAGAGCTGTTGTCCACTGGCTGTGGGTGGGAGGGCAGTTGGCCTTTGGACAGAAGTCTGCCTCCCCCCACCCGCCGTTACCTGCATCCCAAATAAAGCAAGCTTTCCTTTCTACCAGTTTTGCCTCTTTATTGGCTTTTGAGCAACAAGCAGCTGGACCCCACTCTCAGTTATGTTACTGAGTCCAAGCTCGCTCTTCTCGTGCGTGCTAAGTTAATGAGTCTGAGACGAGGTGTTGGACCAGGAAGCGACTGCTGACAGAGAAGATGGCAGGCTGGCACCTCTCAATAACCATCTTGGAGAGGGACTGGATGTCAGATTCTTTTGTGGATCAGAGATGGGCGGAGGTGAGGAAACAAAGGAAAAGGACCATTTAATTCCTGCAAGTGTCTCCTAGAATGGGAAGCCTCGGATAGGGAGATACCTTAGTTTCACATCCTTACAGCCATTTCACGGGTGTCCTGTCAACAAAGATGTCACATCTATCTGTGATTCCAGCTTCCCCAAATGTGAATTTCTGGGCTGAGCAGGTGAACAGTCGTGAGGCGCACTAGGTGCTGAGCTGTTTGCACACCAGGAGTTCACAAATGTCACAGCTCTTTACAGGCGGGCGGGGTCAGGTCATCTCCCTGAGGAGAACATGATATATGCTCACTAAAGCTGCAAGATAAGGGTAAAAGTCGCAGAAGCAGATCCAGTGTAAATTCAAAATTAACCCTTCTTGGTTACAGTTACAGCCACATATTCCCTTGTTCTGGGGATGAGGATGGGGACACTAGTTGGGGGAACATAACTGTCTAGCATAATCACTCATGTCTGTATCTTGGTTTGGGTTCCCCTTAAGCATGCTGATCCGAAGACAAAGGTTGGAGGGCAAGTGGCTTATTCGGGAAGTGATCCCAGGACACCCTGCCGGGCACTGGGGAAATGGCATAGGCCAGGGAAAAGGGGGCCAAAAAAGGATGCTGCAGGGAGCCAGATGCCCCTGCGGACAACTGGAGCTGGACCTGGCTAAGGACATGGCTTTGCGGCACATGCCTCAGTCACTGCTGGATCTCGGCTAGGGGAGCTGTTTTTTTTTTTTTTTTTTTTTTAATGACAGGTGGTTTTTATTCAGTCTTTATCTTTAAATTTTATTTGTTTGAACTGCAAGAGCAATGCTTGTTGTAACAAATTTAAACAACAGAAAAACAAGTAAATCGTTTACTAATTATTACTTGCCCTTTCCTCTTCCCACCATTCTAGTGTAACTAATTTTTTAACTTTTATTTTACTTTTAACTTTTACAGAGTTTTGTTATTTACAGATATGTATGTTCCCAGATTAGTCATATGTATATCCCCCCATCCCACCCCTCCAGATCGTCACACAGCACGAGCTGGGGTATTTTTACCTGAACTCTCAGTTCAGTGACTCAGTCGTGTCCGACCCCATGGACGGCAGCACACCAGGCTTCCTTGTCCTTCACCATCTCCCAGGGCTTGCTCAAACTCACATCTGATGCCTTCCAACCCTCTTGTTATCTGTCATCCCCTTCTCCTTCTGCCTTCTATTTTTCCCAGCATCAGGGTCTTTTCCAAAGAGTCCTCTCTTTTCCCCCAGATGAGTCTGTTACTTTAACCTTTGCTTCCCATTGCTTCAGTTTACTAAAAGGATACCATTTAAATGAAAACTTACATTTCAGCCTGGGTTGGTCTTAAATGACTATTAACTTTTTCTATATGAGTTAGCTATGACACTTGGACTGTAGTTTTCCCACCAGTGAATCATACAGTTTATTATTTAAAAATTTTTAATCGAAGTATAGTTGATTTACAATATTGTGTTACTTTCTGCTATACAGCAAAGTGAGTCAGATATATAGATAAATTTATTTACTCTTTTTTAGATTGTTTCCCCATCTTGGTCATTAGAATATTGAGTAGAGTTCCCTGTGCTGCTAAAGTAGGTCTTTGTTATCTATTTATACACAGTAGTGTGCATATGAACTTATTTACAAAACAGAAACTGAGTCACGGATGTAGAAAAGAATCATGGCTACTAGGGTGGGGAAGGAAGAATGGATAAATTAGGAGATGGGAGTACAGTTTTGAGTTTGTAGTGATTTTATTAAACACATACACATTTTGACGCTGCTTATCCCTCAATTTTGATGTCTTAAAATATTAAAATTATATATCTAATTGTTGAAAATACGAAAAGAGAAAATTGCAAAGACAAAATAGCAATCACCTAAAAACCCACCATTAAAAGGTCACCATTGTTACCATTTCGATGAATGTATTTCCAAAGGTTACATAATCTTTGTATTTGCAGATGATTTATGATGGCGAGAGCTTCCCAAGTGGCTAAGTGATAAAGAATCCTACTGCCAAAGCAGAAGCCACAGGAGACGGGGTTCAATCCCTGGTTTGGAAGGTCCCCCAGAGCAGGAAATGGCTACCCATCCAGTATTCTTGCATGAAAAATGGCAAGGACAGAGGAGCCTGATGGGCTACAGTCCACAGGGTTGCAAAGAGTAAGACAGGACTGACTGCGTCCATGCACAGGGTACAGTGTCTAAAGTATCATGTTAAGCATATAAATACTGGGTTATCTGTTTCCCAATTTGTTTCAATATCCAGTTGCATATGTGATACTATTCTGATTTTTTAAATTTCTTTAGCGTTCACCATAAGCTGCCAGCTACATCCTAATTCCATGGTGTTTCTTTATTTCTGAATCATCTTATCTATTAATAGTTTATTGATAAATTAAAACCTTTTTCAAATACCTCCTCCCAAACTGAACTGTGGATGGAAATTACATGTTCCAGAATGTTAAAAGTATATGGTTTTTTTTTTTAACATGTTAAAAGTATATGCTTAAGTGCAAATTAATGCCATGATTGTAAATGATATACGTTTTCCAGTGCATTTCCTTGCTAGTGTGTGAATAAAAGAAAAGACTTATGTTCTTCACGTTTTTGTTGCCTTCACCAGTCAGCTCATGAAATCTTAAAACTTTGTTACTTTTATGTGGACATCTTTTTCATTTATTTTTCTTGAGAATTTTTTTCTGGAAAAACAAAACAGAAACAACCAGTCAAGCATCCAATTACCAAATGAAAACAAACATTAAAAAAAAGAAAATATAAAAATAAGTTTATGTTCCCTCTCTCCACAAGTACAAACGGATTCTCTCCCATTGTCTTTTTTTTAATCCAATCTATGGAATTGGTTCTCATGCTGGAATAGGCTGTGCTTGCTGTGCAGACCCTAGAAAGTTGCTCCTCTCATTTGGACTCTTTTGGGGGCGGGAGGGGTGGGTTGGGGAGGGAGGGGTGGTCGGACCACTTCTATTGGTCTTTCATTTATTTATTTTCATCCATCTTTTATTCTTTGGCCTGTGTGGGCCTCCCATTGCAGTGGCCTGTCTCACTGCAGGGCACTGGCTCTGGGCACATGCGCTCCAGAGCGCCAGCTCCTAATTGGACACACTGGTCCAACTGCTCCGCAGCACATGGGATCTTCCCAGAGCGGGGCTACCCATCCAGTATTCTTGCATGAAAATGGCAAGGACAGAGGAGCCTGATGGGCTACAGTCCACAGGGTTGCAAAGAGTAAGACAGGACTGACTGCGTCCATGCACAGGGTACAGTGTCTAAAGTATCATGTTAAGCATATAAATACTGGGTTATCTGTTTCCCAATTTGTTTCAATATCCAGTTGCATATGTGATACTATTCTGATTTTTTAAATTTCTTTAGCGTTCACCATAAGCTGCCAGCTACATCCTAATTCCATGGTGTTTCTTTATTTCTGAATCATCTTATCTATTAATAGTTTATTGATAAATTAAAACCTTTTTCAAATACCTCCTCCCAAACTGAACTGTGGATGGAAATTACATGTTCCAGAATGTTAAAAGTATATGGTTTTTTTTTTTAACATGTTAAAAGTATATGCTTAAGTGCAAATTAATGCCATGATTGTAAATGATATACGTTTTCCAGTGCATTTCCTTGCTAGTGTGTGAATAAAAAGAAAAAACTTATGTTCTTCACATTTTTCTTTCCTTCACCAGTCAGCTCATGAAATCTTAAAACTTTGTTACTTTTATGTGGACATCTTTTTCATTTATTTTTCTTGAGAATTTTTTTCTGGAAAAACAAAACAGAAACAACCAGTCAAGCATCCAATTACCAAATGAAAACAAACATTAAAAAAAAGAAAATATAAAAATAAGTTTATGTTCCCTCTCTCCACAAGTACAAACGGATTCTCTCCCATTGTCTTTTTTTTAATCCAATCTATGGAATTGGTTCTCATGCTGGAATAGGCTGTGCTTGCTGTGCAGACCCTAGAAAGTTGCTCCTCTCATTTGGACTCTTTTTTGGGGGTCGGGTTGGGGAGGGAGGGGGGTGGTCGGACCACTTCTATTGGTCTTTTCATTTATCTGTTTTCATCCATGTTTGTTCTTTGGCCTGTGTGGGCCTCCCATTGCAGTGGCCTCTGTCACTGCAGGGCACTGGCTCTGGGCACATGCACTCCAGAGCTCCGGCTCAGTAATTGGACACATTGGTCCAGCTGCTCCACGGCATGTGGGATCTTCCCAGGCCAGGGATCGAACCGGCACCCCTTGCACTGCAAGGCAGTGTCCTTATACACTGGACCACCAGGGAAGCCCTCATTTGGACTCTTTAGAGCTCTGGCCAGTGACAGAGGAAAGGCAATAGGTGAACTGAAAATCCTAAGGGAACTCCCCATTTGTTACGGGTTGAATTATGTCTTTCCTAAAACGTATATGCTGAGGTCGTAACTCTTAGTACCTCAGAATGTGAGACTATCATATTTGGAAACAGGGAAGTCGTAGGTAAAATGAATTAATGGAAGGTCATATTAGACTAGCATGGGCCCGTAATCCAATAGGGCTGCTGTCCTTATAGAAAGGGAACATGTGGTCACAGAAGTGTGTAGGGGGATGCCATGTGAAGACTGAAGTTACATTACCACTAGCCAAGGACTCACTGGAAGGTGGGAGAGACTTGGAACAAACCGTTCTCTAGAGCCTACAGAGAGGGCATAGGCCCTCTCAATAACTAGAGCTCAGACTTCCAGCCTGTATAATTTTGAGACAATAAATTTCTGTTGTTTAAGTAACTCAGTTTGTGTCATTTCAGGATGGAAGCCCTAGGTCCCTAATGGGCTTCCTAGGTGGTGCAGTGTTAAAAAATCCACCTGCTAATGGAGGAGACACAGGAGACATAGGTTCATTCCCTGGTTTGGGAAGATTTCCTGGAGTAGTAAATGGCAACCCATCACAATGTTCTCATGCGGGAAATTTCATGGGCAGAGGAGTTTGGTGGGCCACAGTCCACGTGGTGGCAAAATCTGGACATGACTGAGTGACTTAGCATTGTTCTTATTTACAAATATCTTTTACCAGTTGCTTATGTTCCTTATCCTCAAAAATTATTTATGGCAGCCTACTTGCCTCATCTTATAGGCACCAATTTAAGATTTATCTGTCTTCTCAAAGAGAGACTTTAACTCTTATGGATATGAAGACCATGAAACACCATCAGGAATGTGTGTCCCTCATGAGGGCAGGTAGGATGTGTCCTCACAATGGAGCTAATTATGTATTCTTTAGCACTAAAGCTACCCATGAGAACAGGGCAGAGGGGATCTCTGTAGTCTAAACTGGACCTCATAATAGAGGGAAGTGACCTTTCCTCTCATGAAGGCAATGGCCCAAGATGGAAGTATTCCAGGCAAGACTCAGCATCCGCAGTGATCTGGGGGACCCACTTGGTGTGTGGCCTTTCTCACTCTGAGATCCAAAGCACAGAGTCCCTCCCAGAGGATGGCTAGAAGATTTACTTACTCATTTTCCACATCCTGAATGGTGTCAGGCAGAGGCCGATTCCTTGTTTCAGGAAAGAGGAACAGAACAGGAGCAGCAATGAGGGGACATGCTCCGTAGATGATCCAGGGCAGGGTGGGAACATGGACCAACAAGGTCATCAAGAAGGGAGCCAGTGCGGCCCCACACCGGTTAGCCATCATATCCAATCCTGCCGCTTGTGCTCTGAAGGGTAAATGACAAAGCATAAAACTCCACAAGGGCTGCCCTGGGGGTCCAGTGGGTAAGGGCACTGCCTTGCAGTGCAAGGGGCACCAGTTCAATTCCTGGTCTTGGAAGATCCCACGTGCCGTGGAGCGGCTGGACTGATGTGTCCAATTACCGAGTTGGAGCTCTGGAGCGCATGCCCCCAGAGTCAGTGCCCTGCAGTGACAGAGGCCACTGAAATGGGTGGCCCACATGGGCCAAAGAACAAAGATGGAAATGAATGAAAGACCAACAGAAGTGGCCAAAAAAAAAACCCCAAAAACCCTCCACTAAAATTCTGTACTTTAATTTATGATCTATTATTTTGACTTTATTTTGAACCAAAAAACTCCACAAGCATTCAATCATGAAAAATGTTTGTTTGTGTCACTTGTTCTATACATTTTTAGCTGTCTTGTCAAGGTCAAGGAGTGCTGTCCTTTAAACAGAATGTTGCATACTGCGACTAAACTGACAAATCTTCTCAAAAGTTAAGAGAGGATGCATTGAAAGCACATGACACAAAGTCAGCATTTCAGAAACTCTGGTTATAATTGCTTTAAGATAATATTACAAATAGTAATACTTGCTTTACAATTAATAGACCTTATTATGTTTATTCCCCTGAATAAACATCAATTAGCTGGGAAAGTTCTATTATGGGCTCTGGCAGAGTGGTCGTCAACTCACATACCTGACGAGTGTGGGGCAGAGTTCACTGTGGTGGACAGAATAGCAGGTCAGACAGGCGGCAACACAACCAACTCCCACACTTGCCAAAGTCACACGCAGAGTCTGCATTTCTAGAGACAAGAAGATCAGTGAGATTAGAAAGTCTGGGCTGGAATGGGAGAAAATAATAGTAAATGAAACAACTGACAAAGAATTAATTTCCAAACTATACAAGCAGCTCAAACAGCTCGACATGGAAAAAAAAAACCAATCAAAAATTGGGAAAGACCTAAACAGACACCTCTCTGAAGAAGACTTACAGATGGCCAAAAAACACAGGAAAAGATGCTCAACGGAAATTCCCTGGTGGTCCAGTGGCTAAGACTCTGTGCTCCCAATGCAGGCAGCCCGGATTCGATGCCTGCTCAGGGAACTAGAGCCCACATGCTACAACTGAGACCCAACGCAGCCAAATAAATATAAATAAAATATTAAAAAAAAAAAGATGCTCAATGTCGCTTGAGAAATGCAAATCAAAAGTACAACGAGACATCACCTTATACCAGTCGGAATAGCCATCATCAAAAACTCTGCAGAAGGCCTTTCCTGGTGGTCCAGTGGGTAACGACACTGCCTTGCAGTGCAAGGGGTACCAGTTCGATCCCTGGCCTGGGAAGATCCCACGTTCTGTGGAGCAGCTGGACCGCTGTGTCCAACTACTGAGCCAGAGCTCTGGAGCAAATGTCCCCAGAGCCAGTGCTCTGCAGCGAGAGAGGCCACTGCGATAGGAGGCCCACACAGGCCAAAGAACAAAGATGGATGAAAATAGATGAATGAAAGACCAGTAGAAGTGGCAAAAAAAAAAAAAAAAAAAGAAATCTGCACATAATAAATGCTGGAGAGGGTGTGGAGAAAATGGAACACTCTTGCACTGTTGGTGGGAATGTAAATTGATACAACCACTATGGAAGACAGTATGGAGATTCCTCAAAAAGCCAAAAATAGAAGCACCATACGACCCAGCAATCCAACTATTAGGCTTATACCCTGATGAAATAAAAATTGAAAGAGACACCTGTGCCCCAATGTTCATTGCAGCACTCTATACAATAGCTAGAACATGGAAGCAACCTAGATATCCATCGAGGAATGAATGGATAAAGAAACTCTGGCACATATATACAATGGAATACTACTCAGCCACAAAATAAATGCAGAAGGTTCAGTCCTAATGAGATGGATGAATCTAAAACCTATTATACAAACTGAAGTAAGTCAAAAAGAGAAGGACAAGTATAGTATAGTAATACACATATGTATAGAATCTAGTAAAATCATACTGATAAATACACACACAGAGCACCAATGGAAAAACAACCATAGAGAACAGACTTATGGACACTGGGGAGAGGGAAGAGTGGGTGAGAGATATGGAAAGAGTAACATAGATCCCTATACGATCTTATGTAAAAAAGATAACTATTGTCAATGCACTGTGGGTTAAGGGATCCTACATGGGGGCTATGTGATGGCCTGGAGGGATGGAAAGTCAGGGAGGGGGATGGGATATACATATGACTAAATTGGGATCATACATATCTGTAAACAACAAAGCTCTGTAAAAGCGAAAAATCAAAATAAAGAAAACGGCAAAAAAAAGAAAAAGAAAATCTGGGCTGGGCTTCCCTGGTGGTCCAGTGGGTAGAGAGTCTGCCTTGCAGTGCAGGGGGCATCGGTTTGATCCCTGGCCCAGGAAGATCCCATGCGCCGCGGGGCGGCTGTGCCAGTGTGTCCAATTGTGGGCCAGAGATGGTGCTCTGTGGCTGGTGCGGCCGCTGCAATGGGAGGCCCACACAAGCCAAGGAATAAAGATGATAAAAAATAAATTAAAAAATAGAATAAATGCTAAAAAAAGAGAAAATCTGGGTTGAAGGAATCATCACCCATAAAATTTAACCAGTAAAAAAATCTCTGTAGGCTGTTTGTAGTTTTTAAATATACTAGATTTATCTCTGGGATTTCTGTCTTTTTTCATTGATCTATATTTCTGTTTTTCATCAGGGTTGGGAAGATTCCCTGGAAAAGGAAATGACAATTCACTCCAGTATTCTTGCCTGGAAAATTCCATGGATAAAGGACAGAGAAGCCCGGAGGACTAGTCTATGGGATCATGTCCACAAGAGTTGGACATGACTTAGCTAATAAACCACCACCTACTCTACAGACAGAGTGTGGGCTGTCTCTGAGGCAAGAGATACAACCCCATGGTATGCGTCAGGATCTCTGATGGGGCACTGGGAGAAACACATTTCATAGATAGAATGCTGTCTGCTCTGTCTTAAAAGGCACCGAGGTGTAAGGGTGGTAAGGTGGGCTTTTTCCCCCTACATTAGCCTTTAATTGAGACCTTCGTTTATTGTCGGCTTCAGAGTGGGACGCAGTACAATCACTAGTGGTTTGGGAAAAAGACACTTCTTTAGCCAAATTTCAACCTTCTCTCACCTTGAGGGACAAACGTATTGGCCAAAATGGAAAGCCCCACCAGGAACATGAAAAGCATCTGGGTTGGTCGACGGCCCATATTGTTCAGTGGGTAAACTGCAAGACATCGGACCAAGGCCATGAGAGCTCCAAAGATCACCTGGAACAGGAAAATATTGCTCCCAAAGTGCTGGAGATTGATGCTGATGCCAAAAAAGGGTGTTGTGTTTGCAATTCTGTCGTGAATAAAAGAAGACACAAGCCATAATATTAAAATCCATTGCTGCTCTTGATGATTATGGTGACCCAGGAAACCAGGGGTCAAGGTTAAGGAAAAATGGCCCACTCTGATTTCTGTAATACTTAATTGTAAAAAAGATACAAAAAATTACATGACTATATATGAAAATGATACTCCCTCTGTCGTTTTTTTTTTTTGGGTCCCTAAGTAAGCATAGAGTTGACAATGACAGGTAAACATAATCTGGCCCAGTGCACCAAAGTGTATGGTATAGAGAAGTTGAATACAGAATGACTAACACAAAAAAAAAAAGAATAAATGCTAAAAAAATCTGGGTTGAAGGAATCATCACCCATAAAATTTAACCAGTAAAAAAATCTCTGTAGGCTGTTTGTAGTTTTTAAATATACTAGATTTATCTCTGGGATTTCTGTCTTTTTTCATTGATCTATATTTCTGTTTTTCATCAGGGTTGGGAAGATTCCCTGGAAAAGGAAATGACAATTCACTCCAGTATTCTTGCCTGGAAAATTCCATGGATAAAGGACAGAGAAGCCCGGAGGACTAGTCTATGGGATCATGTCCACAAGAGTTGGACATGACTTAGCTAATAAACCACCACCTACTCTACAGACAGAGTGTGGGCTGTCTCTGAGGCAAGAGATACAACCCCATGGTATGCGTCAGGATCTCTGATGGGGCACTGGGAGAAACACATTTCATAGATAGAATGCTGTCTGCTCTGTCTTAAAAGGCACCGAGGTGTAAGGGTGGTAAGGTGGGCTTTTTCCCCCTACATTAGCCTTTAATTGAGACCTTCGTTTATTGTCGGCTTCAGAGTGGGACGCAATACAATCACTAGTGGTTTGGAAAACGACACTTCTTTTAGCCAAATTTCAACCTTCTCTCACCTTGAGGGACAAACGTATTGGCCAAAATGGAAAGCCCCACCAGGAACATGAAAAGCATCTGGGTTGGTCGACGGCCCATATTGTTCAGTGGGTAAACTGCAAGACATCGGACCAAGGCCATGAGAGCTCCAAAGATCACCTGGAACAGGAAAATATTGCTCCCAAAGTGCTGGAGATTGATGCTGATGCCAAAAAAGGGTGTTGTGTTTGCAATTCTGTCGTGAATAAAAGAAGACACAAGCCATAATATTAAAATCCATTGCTGCTCTTGATGATTATGGTGACCCAGGAAACCAGGGGTCAAGGTTAAGGAAAAATGGCCCACTCTGATTTCTGTAATACTTAATTGTAAAAAAGATACAAAAAATTACATGACTATATATGAAAATGATACTCCCTCTGTCGTTTTTTTTTTTTGGGTCCCTAAGTAAGCATAGAGTTGACAATGACAGGTAAACATAATCTGGCCCAGTGCACCAAAGTGTATGGTATAGAGAAGTTGAATACAGAATGACTAACACTTAGAAACCAGGGAAGGATTTGTTTTTGAGGTGGTCCGTATGCTGTGAATCCTCCCTCTTGACCCCCAACACCAGTACTGGGAAGAATTTCCTTTTTCTCAACCAGGATGGAAATTGCAAAGTGACCACCTGTGCCTCCTTGAACTGGGAGCACAATGTCCTGGGGTCTATCACACGCCGGGGAGATTTAAGCTTCATATCTGATTTCTTAGAGCCAAGAGAAAATGTAAGAATTGAGGAAAGCAAGTGCAGACCTACTGTACCGTAAGAAATGTAACAAAATATTCTGACTGGAGATCTACTTCTTACCCAAAAAGGATGTAAGATCAAGAAGTCCACTTTAATGATCTATTACACCCAGAGAGAGCTACACTCAGACATTACAACAAAAGAAACACCACAGATCACAGCAATTGTAAGCAAGGTCTTTCTTGATCATTGCCTATACTTTTTCCCTTCTTTTTTTTCCATTCAAATTTTATTTATTATTATTATTTTCTCCTTTCATTCTGATTATGTAGGATTCAGGAACATACATCTGTGTTTCCTAGTGGGTATAGCAATGTTTAAACAGCTCTGTGCAGTTAAATACAGGATATGTCTGTACTAGGATATGTCTGGAAAGAGGCAAATTGTTCAGTTTAGTAGTTACTTGGCAGCAGGTCTGTGTTGTCCTGTGTGCTTTGTATGTGCGTAAGTCTTCAAAAATTCAGAACTGTATTGAAAGTGTCTCCTCCTGACTCTATCAAAACTTAGTAGCTGTATCTCCTCAACAGATAACGAATAAGATGACCTTGTGCTAGCCCACAAACTGTATCCAAATGGAGACAAATAAAACTCCACCCCACTGCCTGTATTCATGTAATGGAGACTGGTGAATAAGCCATAATATTAAAATCCATTGCTGCTCTTGATGATTATGGTGACCCAGGAAACCAGGGGTCAAGGTTAAGGAAAAATGGCCCACTCTGATTTCTGTAATACTTAATTGTAAAAAAGATACAAAAAATTACATGACTATATATGAAAATGATACTCCCTCTGTCGTTTTTTTTTGGGTCCCTAAGTAAGCATAGAGTTGACAATGACAGGTAAACATAATCTGGCCCAGTGCACCAAAGTGTATGGTATAGAGAAGTTGAATACAGAATGACTAACACTTAGAAACCAGGGAAGGATTTGTTTTTGAGGTGGTCCGTATGCTGTGAATCCTCCCTCTTGACCCCCAACACCAGTACTGGGAAGAATTTCCTTTTTCTCAACCAGGATGGAAATTGCAAAGTGACCACCTGTGCCTCCTTGAACTGGGAGCACAATGTCCTGGGGTCTATCACACGCCGGGGAGATTTAAGCTTCATATCTGATTTCTTAGAGCCAAGAGAAAATGTAAGAATTGAGGAAAGCAAGTGCAGACCTACTGTACCGTAAGAAATGTAACAAAATATTCTGACTGGAGATCTACTTCTTACCCAAAAAGGATGTAAGATCAAGAAGTCCACTTTAATGATCTATTACACCCAGAGAGAGCTACACTCAGACATTACAACAAAAGAAACACCACAGATCACAGCAATTGTAAGCAAGGTCTTTCTTGATCATTGCCTATACTTTTTCCCTTCTTTTTTTTCCATTCAAATTTTATTTATTATTATTATTTTCTCCTTTCATTCTGATTATGTAGGATTCAGGAACATACATCTGTGTTTCCTAGTGGGTATAGCAATGTTTAAACAGCTCTGTGCAGTTAAATACAGGATATGTCTGTACTAGGATATGTCTGGAAAGAGGCAAATTGTTCAGTTTAGTAGTTACTTGGCAGCAGGTCTGTGTTGTCCTGTGTGCTTTGTATGTGCGTAAGTCTTCAAAAATTCAGAACTGTATTGAAAGTGTCTCCTCCTGACTCTATCAAAACTTAGTAGCTGTATCTCCTCAACAGATAACGAATAAGATGACCTTGTGCTAGCCCACAAACTGTATCCAAATGGAGACAAATAAAACTCCACCCCACTGCCTGTATTCATGTAATGGAGACTGGTCTAAAACCCTCGGGAGGAGAAGAGCTTACTGTTCCATGCAAACAGAATGGATCGAATTTCATGAATAAGCACGAGGAAAGGGAACCCATCACAGAATCCTTCTGTCATTTACTATGCGAAGGTCAAGACCAGGCAACACTCATCTATAGTGATGGAGGTCAGAACAGTCCCCAGCGGAGGGCAGGGAGGAGGAAATGAGTGTGGGGCAGTGGGAGGTCGTGGTGGTGGTATGGGAACATGTGAAGGGACCTTCTGGGGGTTCAGAACTTTTCTATCATGATCTGTATATTGGTTACATTTTTGTATGCTGAAATATTCATTGATCTGTGTCTATTCCTGATTTCTTAATATGACAATGTGCCAGTTTTGCTTCAATCAAAATTGAAAGAATAAATGAAGAAAATTAAGTGTGCAGATATGTCCTGTAATGGAAGTTCTTAACATCAAACTCTAGTGAAGAGATTGACTGTGTGATATGATCAAACTGTTATTGTTATATCAGTGTCATGTGAATCTCACTTGGCCTGTTTTCCTCTTCTTTTAAATGCAAACATGCCCTCCCTCTCACCACACTGTTGCAACATTTGAAATACATAGATTCATGTTTCTTCTCACATGCATTGAGAGAAGCCCACCTCACAAAGAACAGCAGACAGATCCTTTTACGCAGGTTGGGTGTGCGGAACAGGTCAAACATAGTTGTTTTAGTCTGTGCTGTCTCCAGCTCCTCCTGTATGGTCGCTCTCAGACTCTTCAACAACAACAAACAGGTATCATTTGCCAACATCATGCCAGGTATTGGGATGAGCACTGGCACCCAACAGGACAAGAGACATAGGTTCGTATTCTTCCTAGTGTCCTTATTATACATACAATTACAGGTGTGAATGTGATATGAAGGAGGATGAAGGGAGTTAAGGGAGATTCAAGGAAATTAAATGACAAAATGATGTTTTGAAGAAGAGGCCGTAGATGGAGGCAGGGCTCCTCAAGGGTGCAAAAGCTCTAGATTCAAGTCAGGAAGTGAGCTAAGGGATATACCTCCACGTATCCTTGAACCCCCATCATTGTTCACAGGGAACTATCACAACATCAGCTGGAGTCCAATACAAAATAAAAATGTTTACAAAAGAAGTAGTTGCACAATGCTCAAAGCCTCTTTTCTATGAGATAGATGTGAAAGACCAGGGAATTTGCATTTTCAACTAGCTTCCCTGGTTAGAAAAGCAGTTTGTGTGTCTCAATAAGGAGAAGGCAGGTGTCAGTTTATGACTTCCATTCAACCCAGGAATCATCTGTCCTTTTCTACTCACATCCATGTTCAGGGTTTCCTCAGCAGTCTTCATTCCATTTCTGTGTGCAACTATTTTAAGTGCCTGTAAGCCCTCCTCTGGTTTATTGGTGATAATCAGCCACCGTGCAGACTCCACCAGCCACCTGATGAAAGGAAGGCAAACAAGTGGTGTCAACTCTGCCCAGTCTCTCAGTCATGTTCAGTTGTTTGCAACTCCATGGACTGTAGTTGGCCACGCTCTTCTGTACTTGGAATTTTCCAAGCGAGAATACTAGAGTGGGTTGCCATTTCCTTTCTAGGGGATCTTCCCAAACTAGGGATTGAACCCACATCTCTTGCATCTCCACTTTGGCAGGTGGACTCTTTACCACCAGTGCCATCTGGGAGGCCATTGCTTATTTGTCATACATCCATTGATAATAGTTGTGCTTTGCCTTCAGTCTCAAAACTCCACCAGTTCCCTTGTTGGGTTAGGAATAGAAATACCAGATCTATTATACAAATACTAGAATATGAGAATGACTGCTCCGTGCAGTACACTTAAAAGTTCTACTCCTAGTAACGAACACTAGACCTTGGAGCCAATTGCCTCTGCTTACTCACAAGGAGAATTTTATAAGAAGTTTAACAAGCTTAAGCTTGAGAGTCCCTCACATGATAATTTCCTTCTACCATGGCATGGGACCAATAACTTTTTGCACATGATACTAATTTACAGTATATATTCATTTAAAAAGCCTTAAGTATGCCAGCTTAAAGTCTAACAATGACTCCAATTACTCCTGCCACTACCAGCCATGTTGATAACCAATTACCCAATTACTAAAGCAATTAATAGGGAAATCAACCCTGAATATTCATAGGATGAACTGATGCTAAAGCTGAAGCTCCAATAGTTTGGCCACCTGATGTGCAGAGACAACTCACTGGAAAAGACCCTGACACAATGAAAAATAGAAGGCAGGAGGAGAAAGGGACAACAGAGGATAAGATGGTTGGATGGCATCACTGACTCCCAGAGTTTGAGCAAGCTCTGGGAGATGGTGAAGGACAGGGAAGCCTGGGGCACTGCAGTCTACTGGTTGCAAAGAGTTGGACACGACCGAGTGACTAAACTGAACTGAATGCCAATTAATAATTAATTTACTTCTTTACATCTGCCTCGGTTTTCTCATCAATAACATGGGTACAGGAGCACCAGCTTCCTTGTAGGGTTGTTATAAATATAGAATGACTTAACAGATGGGTCTGACATGGATTACACTATCCTCTCTCTCTGAACTCATTTCGCTCTATAAAACCTGTAGTCATCTTTCTGTGTTCTCTTAAGTCTAATTCCACCTAGATTGGTTTTGGTGTAGGAATGAAGTTATACATTAATAAATGTTTGCTAAAGTTATATTTAAGGGAAGAGGGAGTGTTGAATTCATAATGTAAACCAGCTAATAAGCATGCAATTTCCCTAGTGGAAAAATCTTGTTATTTTGTCAAATTGCTCTGTGAATAAGTTTGCTGCACCTTCCTTCATCCAACTCCACCTGCAACAGAGCAAATCACTGAGAGCTCTTCTGTGACATGATTCCAAAGCCAAAACAGAATTAAAGATATTTCTCTTTTAGAAAAAATTTAGTCTCTACTTTACATTAAGGAAAATAATACTGTAATAACTCTACTTCATCTATATTGGGAAAGACTTAGGAAGCTAGATGGCAGAAAATACCTAGAACTCCCAGGCAGAAATTCCTCTATATTATGTTTCTCAAATTACCCAGAATGAACAGATGAGAGACAGGGATTTTAGGTCTCCAGAATGAGAACATGTCTGGGGACTAAGAAAATCAGTATATCCCAGTTCAATAGACATTTCATCCTAGGTTCCCTTAAGACAGAGAGAGCGGTTCATACCTTGAGGTGAGAAAGAAGACAAAGAAAGGGAGAGACAACACCAGCTGCAGGGTGCGCCACTCTCGAAAGACAAAAGCCAGTCCCGCCAGCATCATCTGTCCAACGCTAAGGGAACAGTATATCAGTGTTAATACCATGGCCAAAGACCGGGGTCTTGTCCACTCTGTAACTGAAAGAAATTAAATCAGGGATAGTCATGTCAGATAAGTGTGAAGTTTCAAGCTCAAACTCAAGACTAAGAAGAAGGAGTAAATCCAAATTGTCGACTTACCCAGTATACAATTGTTTGCTATTATGACCGCAGCAGAGCAGCCGGACCAGAAGCGCAGGAGGCAGTAAACGAGAAAGGTGGGGGCGAAGGCCACACAGGTCCCAGAGACGGCGAGCTGCAGCAGACACCACCTGAGGATCGGCTTCCGCCCAAACCTATGGAGCAGAGAGTCAGCTTAGGTGCTGGGAGGAATGGTCAGGTATGTGACAAATTAAGAAAGCAAAAGCGTACTCTGGAATTTTAAGAAGTGAAGCATTTACCTGAAAGCTTGAGGAAACAAGAGCTAAATCAACAGTGGAAGTCTCCATAAAGTAACGATCCTTGTCTATAGACCAATAATACAAAACCTTCATCATCAATCACAAGGCCTCTGACACCAAGCTATACCAAATAAAAGAAATTGTACATCTGTGTCTCGATTTCTGCTTTGCAAATACGTTCATCTGTACTGTTTTTCTAGAGTCCACATATATGTGTTAACTTATGACATTTCTCTTTCTCTTTCTCACTTACCGTTCTGGTGTTCCAATTGTTAGGACTCTATGCTTTCACTGCTGAAGTTGTGGGTTCAATTGCTAATCTGGGAGCTAAGATCCTGCAAGCCATGTGGCATTGTTCGAAATAAAAAGTAACTCCTCACAAAAGAAACCACAGTGTTGGAAATTGTAATATTAGCATGTATTAGCAGTAATGTATTAACATATGTGTTTAACATAATAGTCTCTGTACTGTCTGGAGCACAAGAGAGTTAAAATTGTCCTTGGGTCTCTAGGGCCAGACAGGCAAGGCTAAACAGATACAAAAGATCAGTGGAATAATGCCTCAAAGTTGTTGAAGGTTTAGGTTAGGGTCACTCTTTGTTGAATCTGGTTTCATTAGCCTCAGGCGAGGTACTTTTCTAGAACAGAATATAAGAGCACCATAATCCAGTCAGAGGCTGTTATATAAATATCTCAGAGGAAGGAATTATGTAAGAGAATGAAGGGGAAAAACAAGGTGCAAAACAAATAAGGAAAAGTGAATTTTGTGTTTCATTCAGCATTAAGAAAAGAGGATTTTAAGATATATGTTTCCCAATGTTCATTACAATACTATTTACAACAGTCAGGGCATGGAAGCAATCTAATTGCTCCTTGATGAATGAATGGATAAAGAAGTACAGTACATATATACAATGCAATATTTTTTGAGGGGGAGGGTTTGGGAGGAAGGGGGTGGGTGAGCCACTTCTATTGGTCTTTCATTTATCTATTTTCATCCATCTTTTGTTCTTTGACCCATGTGGGCCTCCCCTCGCGGTGGCCTCTGTCGTCGCAGAGCACCGGCTCTGGGCACATGTGCTCCAGAGCTCCAGCTCCGTAATTGGACACATCGATCCAGCCACTCTGCGGCACGTGCGATCCTCCCAGGCCAGGGATGGAACCAGCGCCCCTTGCACTGCAAGGCGGTATCCTTACCCGCTGGACCACCAGGGAAGCCCTATACAATGCAATATTATTCAGCCATAACATAGAACAAAATAATGGCATTTGTGGCAACATGGGTGGATCTACAGATTGTCCTACTGAGTGAAATGTCAGACAGAGGAGGAGAAATGTCAGATGACATTTATGCTGAATCTAAAAAGAAACGATAGAAATGAATTTATTTACAAATCAAAAACAGACTCACAGACTTAGAAAACAAACTTACGGCTGTCAGAGGGGAGGATAGTTTGGGAGGACTGAATGACCATCTCAAAAGATGAAGAGAATGCCATTTGACATAATATAGTGCCCTTTCATGATAAAAACGCCAAAAAAAAAAAAAAAAGGTACAGAGGAATGTAACTCAACATAATAAATGTGATACAGACAGCCCTCAGAGAACATCATACTTAGTAGTGGTAGTTTGAAAGATTTTCCTTTAAGTTCAGGGAAAAAAAAGGTGCCTGCTAACACCAGAAACACAATTCTGGAAATTCTAGTTTGAGGTATCAGGCAAAATAAAGAAGAAAAATATAACTAAATTGAAAAGGAAGAATTATATTTTCTTTGCTAGAGATAACCTGAACTTATATATACTAATATAAAATCCTAAAGATTCAACCAAACAATTTGTTAGAACTAATCTACAAATTCAGTAAAATTGTAAGATACAAAATCAACACCTGAAGTCAAATGCATTTCTACACACCAAAATGCAGTGCCTGAGAAATTTAAAACATAGCAATTTCACTGACTAGTGCATCAAAATAATAAAATAGCTATAAATGTAATGGAGATGAAATATATAGGCACTAGAAACAGCAAAACTTTGATGAAAGAACTTGGAAGAAGACACAAGTAAATGAAAAGATAACCCAATTCATGGATTGGAAAAAATAACATTGTTTAAATGTCTGTATTTAACCCAAAGCCATCTGTAATCTCTATCAAGATTCCAATGGCATATTTTCACAGAAATAGGAAAAACTATTCTAAAATTCACATGAAATCATATATGTCCCCAAGTAGCCAAAGAAATCTTGACAAAGAAGATATAACTAGAAGCATCACACTTTTGATTTCAAACTACACTACAAAGCTGAAGTAAAACAAAGATTATGGTACTGGCATAAAAATGGACACACATAATACTGCTGTAAGCATGATTCCAGAAATTAATTCTTCAGATATCACATTTGATAAAGGAATCAGTAATATTCTTTTCAATAATGATGTTGAGAAACTGGGTAATCACATGTAGAAGGATGAAATTTTATTCCTATTTATGCCAAGACAAATGGGAATTCAATCTTTATGAGACCATAAAGAAAGAATAGGTACATTAGGATGCTATTCCGCAGCAAGTTACTAATCAGTAATGTTTGAGTTGATTGCTTTGCTTTCAATTATCAGTCATAAAGTCTCGAGATCTGAAGATTATTGAGTTCCTTTGCCTAATTTTAGCAACAGGTTATTGGCGGGGTTTTTGCTGTTGGTTGTAGTTGTAGTTCTGGATGTAACTCTTGATCTGACACATGACTTTCAAGTATTTTCACTCATTTTACATGTTTACTTTTTATTTTGTCACTCATTTCTTCTGCTGTGCATCATAGTTTTGGTTTGACATACTCCCTCTTGCCTGTTTTTGCTTTTGATGCTAGTGCTCACAAGCTTTTTCATACATTAGTTTAAAATCCTTAGTTACAAGGTTCTCTCTTCACCTCATCTTCCACTCTTATCTCCTTTCGTCACTCAGATGGACACACAAACACAGACACCTATCATTCTATGCCCATCTAAACTCTTAATCAGCATTTTATTATGAATAGTCATAAAGGGCTCAGTCAGACGGCTGGTCAACAGGAGCACTCTGATCCTGAAATCTTCTACAAATTACACTGAGGTGGTACACTCAGAGTCCACAGGCTTCGGTGCTAAGAATAAATGAAGTTACAGATGATAAGGGATACTCACTCTAAGGCTCTCATTTCCCCTAGAGGAGACTTGAACATGTAGCTGCTCTGGTTGTCCGCTTCCTTTAAGAATGAACATGGTCAGGCACAGGATAACCCCAACTATAGATTAGTAATTGCCTTGTATGATGGCATACCTGTAAGTAGGCTTTTCTTCTCGTCACAAAATCACACAACCAGATTATAGACACAATTATTTATAATCCTGCTTCAGGACCATCCCATAAAACACAGAGGTTTCTTAGAAATGAACACTAATCATAGTAGGCTAACAATGACATTGAGAAAGTCAATTCTTAGGCAAGTTGAACAGAAGTCTAGGGGATCCCCAAGTAGGAGAAAGAGGGGGAACATTTTTTAGCCAAGGTGCTTTCATTTTGGTTGCCACGCCTATGACAATAATCTATTTTGCCTAATTCATTCTTTAAACCCAGAGCTAATGTTTATAAAAAGTACTTTTAGGATGCTATTTCCGCAGCAAGTTACTAATCAGTAATGTTTGAGTTGATTGCTTTGCTTTCAATTATCAGTCATAAAGTCTCGAGATCTGAAGATTATTGAGTTCCTTTGCCTAATTTTAGCAACAGGTTATTGGCGGGGTTTTTGCTGTTGGTTGTAGTTGTAGTTCTGGATGTAACTCTTGATCTGACACATGACTTTCAAGTATTTTCACTCATTTTACATGTTTACTTTTTATTTTGTCACTCATTTCTTCTGCTGTGCATCATAGTTTTGGTTTGACATACTCCCTCTTGCCTGTTTTTGCTTTTGATGCTAGTGCTCACAAGCTTTTTCATACATTAGTTTAAAATCCTTAGTTACAAGGTTCTCTCTTCACCTCATCTTCCACTCTTATCTCCTTTCGTCACTCAGATGGACACACAAACACAGACACCTATCATTCTATGCCCATCTAAACTCTTAATCAGCATTTTATTATGAATAGTCATAAAGGGCTCAGTCAGACGGCTGGTCAACAGGAGCACTCTGATCCTGAAATCTTCTACAAATTACACTGAGGTGGTACACTCAGAGTCCACAGGCTTCGGTGCTAAGAATAAATGAAGTTACAGATGATAAGGGATACTCACTCTAAGGCTCTCATTTCCCCTAGAGGAGACTTGAACATGTAGCTGCTCTGGTTGTCCGCTTCCTTTAAGAATGAACATGGTCAGGCACAGGATAACCCCAACTATAGATTAGTAATTGCCTTGTATGATGGCATACCTGTAAGTAGGCTTTTCTTCTCGTCACAAAATCACACAACCAGATTATAGACACAATTATTTATAATCCTGCTTCAGGACCATCCCATAAAACACAGAGGTTTCTTAGAAATGAACACTAATCATAGTAGGCTAACAATGACATTGAGAAAGTCAATTCTTAGGCAAGTTGAACAGAAGTCTAGGGGATCCCCAAGTAGGAGAAAGAGGGGGAACATTTTTTAGCCAAGGTGCTTTCATTTTGGTTGCCACGCCTATGACAATAATCTATTTTGCCTAATTCATTCTTTAAACCCAGAGCTAATGTTTATAACAACAAGGTATCTTGCTGCAGGACTTGTTTCTCCTTCTTAACTTGTACCTATGTTATCTGAAGATGTATGTTTTGAGTGCGGGTCTGGTAAGACCTTTATAAGCTTCATATATCCTTTTGATTTATTGTTAATAACCAACTGAAAATGTACATAATGTTCCACCTAAACTAGCTGTGTGGGCTACTCTCCTTTCCCTTTCCAGTGCCTTTTCCTGGAAGCTTTCTCTATTCCTTTTTACTTTAATAACACTTTTTAAAAAAATTTTGGTCTCTTTTATTGTTTATTTTTATTTATTCATTTTTATCCATCTTTATTCTTTGGCCTGTGTGGGCCTCCCATTGCAGTGGCCTCTCTTGCTGCAGAGCACTGGCTCTGGGCACATGTGGCCCAGAGCGCCGGCTTGCAACTGGACACACCAGTCCAACCACTCCACGGCATGTGGGACCTTCCCGGGATCAAACTGGTGCCCCTTCCAATGCAAGGCGGACTGTCCACCCACTGGACCACCAGGGAAGCCCCTTACTTTAATAAAACTTTTGCTGCACGAAGCTCTGAGTGACTGAAGCCACGTCTTTTGATCCCAAAGTGAAATTTTCTCTTTCAAAAGTCATGAATCTGACACTATTCATGATAAGCTATCTACCGTCTTCTATCAACATGGGCTTCCCCAGTGGCTCAGTGGTAAAGAATCTGCCTGCAATGCAGGAGACCTGGGTTCAATCCCTGGATTGAGAAGATTCCCTGGAGGAGAGCATGGGCAACCCAGTCCAGTATTCTTGCCTGGAGGATTCAATGGACAGAGGAACCTGGCAGGCTACAATACGTAGGTTGCACAGAGTCAGACATGACTGAAGTGACTAAGCAGCAGCAGTGGCAACCATGACATGGATTTTCTAGGTGGCTCAGTGGTAAAAAAATCTGCCAATCAATGCACACAGGAGACACAGGTTTGATCCCTGGACTGAGAAGATTTCCTGGAGGAGCAAATGGCAACCCATTCCAGTAATCTTGCCTATTAAATTCCATGGACAGAGGATCCTGGTGGGATACAGCCCATAGGGTTGTAAAGAGTTGGACACCTCTGAGTGACCGAGCACGTGCACTGCACACACACACAACCATGATATGAGGACCAAGGTGGGAACCTACAAGCAGTTAGCTCACTGATCTGTGATTGGTACAATAGAATTCATGGCAAAGAGCTACAACTCTCCAAGACAGACTGAACCTCCTATCTTCTATTTTCTCACTGGTAACTCCTTCTCATCTTTATCTAATTTTATGGTAACTTTCCTCTAAAAACTGTTCTGGAATGCCCCAACCCTCAATCTTATGGAGAGGTTCTTTCTTTTTTTTTTGCCTCTAAGTCATCGTTTATTTTTCATCCATCTTTATTATTCTTTGGCATGTGTGGGCCTCCCATTGCAGTGGCCTCTCTCACTGTAGAGCGCCGACTCTGGGCGCATGCACTCCAGAGCGCTGGCTGGAGGCTGGAGAGGTTATTTCTGTGTCAGTACAGAGAGATCTGTGACAACAAAACTGCATTAATCACAGTGAGCCTAATTCTGAATTTCTATTTCTAGCTCCCTGGAAACTAAGGCAACATACAACAGTATAAACTGTATATTGGAACTCAAGAAACATTTATTTATGAAACAATCATAAACTGTGAAAGCAACACAGGATAATGCAGCAGTGATCTGGAGATACTCACCTGTCTGAGAGATGGCCATATATGAGGGACCCCACCAGTGTTCCAGCCATGACCAGGGACTGAACCAATGGTTTCTGTGACTGATGATCACATACGAGGTCCCACTGGAAAAGAAGGAAACCAGCACAGAGGAACTTCACAGCATCTTATATCCTTCACTACTTGCTCACTCAGTTCTCAGTGAACATACTCTTTGGTTTCCTTTACAACATTTACTTCTCCATACTTAACTTATATGCAGAGTGCATCATGGGAAATGCCAGTCTGGATGAAACTCAATCAGGAATCAAGATTGCTGGGAGAAATACCAATAACCTAGACATACAGATGACGTCACTCTAATGACAGAAAGAGAAGAGGAACTAAAAGACTTGCCTATTAAATTCCATGGACAGAGGATCCTGGTGGGATACAGCCCATAGGGTTGTAAAGAGTTGGACACCTCTGAGTGACCGAGCACGTGCACTGCACACACACACAACCATGATATGAGGACCAAGGTGGGAACCTACAAGCAGTTAGCTCACTGATCTGTGATTGGTACAATAGAATTCATGGCAAAGAGCTACAACTCTCCAAGACAGACTGAACCTCCTATCTTCTATTTTCTCACTGGTAACTCCTTCTCATCTTTATCTAATTTTATGGTAACTTTCCTCTAAAAACTGTTCTGGAATGCCCCAACCCTCAATCTTATGGAGAGGTTCTTTCTTTTTTTTTTGCCTCTAAGTCATCGTTTATTTTTCATCCATCTTTATTATTCTTTGGCATGTGTGGGCCTCCCATTGCAGTGGCCTCTCTCACTGCAGAGTGTCGTCTCTGGGCACACGCACTCCAGAGCGCTGGCTGGAGGCTGGAGAGGTTATTTCTGTGTCAGTACAGAGAGATCTGTGACAACAAAACTGCATTAATCACAGTGAGCCTAATTCTGAATTTCTATTTCTAGCTCCCTGGAAACTAAGGCAACATACAACAGTATAAACTGTATATTGGAACTCAAGAAACATTTATTTATGAAACAATCATAAACTGTGAAAGCAACACAGGATAATGCAGCAGTGATCTGGAGATACTCACCTGTCTGAGAGATGGCCATATATGAGGGACCCCACCAGTGTTCCAGCCATGACCAGGGACTGAACCAATGGTTTCTGTGACTGATGATCACATACGAGGTCCCACTGGAAAAGAAGGAAACCAGCACAGAGGAACTTCACAGCATCTTATATCCTTCACTACTTGCTCACTCAGTTCTCAGTGAACATACTCTTTGGTTTCCTTTACAACATTTACTTCTCCATACTTAACTTATATGCAGAGTGCATCATGGGAAATGCCAGTCTGGATGAAACTCAATCAGGAATCAAGATTGCTGGGAGAAATACCAATAACCTAGACATACAGATGACGTCACTCTAATGGCAGAAAGCGAAGAGGAACTAAAAGAGCCTCTTAATGAAGGTGAAAGAGGAGACTGAAAAAGCTGGCTTAAAACTCAACATTCAAAAAATGAAGATCATGGCATTTGGTCCCATGGAAAATAGATGGGGAAAAAAATGGAAAGAGTGACAGACTATTTTCTTGGTTTCCAAAAACACTGTGGATGATGACTGCAGCCAAGAAATTAAAAGACACTTGCTCCTTGGACAAAAAGCTATGACAAACCTAGGCAGCGTATTAAAAAGTAAAGACATCATTTTACCCCAAAAGATACATATTATCAAAGCTATGGTTTTTCCAGTAGTCATGTATGGATGTAAGAGTTGAACCGTAAAGAAGGCTAAGCACCAAAGAGGTGATGCTTTCGAACTGTGGTGCTGGAGAAGACTCTTGAGAATCCCTTGGACTGCAAGATCAAACCAGTCAATCCTAAAGGAAACCAGTCCTGAGTATTCATTTGAAAGGATTGATACTGATGCTGAAGCTAAAGCTTTAATATTTTGGACACCTGATGTGAAGAGCCAACTCTTTGGAAAAGACCTTGATGCTGGGAAAGATTGAGGGCAGAAGAAATGGGTAACATAATATGAAACGGTTGGATGGCATCATCAACTCAAAGGACATGAGCCTAGAGAACTCTGGGAGATAGTGAAGGACAGGGAAGGCTGGCATGCTGCAGTCCATGGAGTTACAAAGAGTTGGACATGACTGGGTGACTGAACAACAAAATTGTTCAAGTTATAGTTTAAGCATAGCCTTTTTAGATCCTCAGCTAAATCTCCTAGCTTATATTAGAGCCAACCTTCATATTTACTTCGCACTGCATATATCAATGTTTCTTAGTCTTTTGTTCTGTTGTTCAGCTGCTAAATTGTGTGTGACTTTCTTTGACCCTATACTGCAGCAGCTAGCCCCATTACACATTCGATAGTGTGACTCTCACTCAATATCATGGGAAATGCCAGTCTGGATGAAACTCAATCAGGAATCAAGATTGCTGGGAGAAATACCAATAACCTAGACATACAGATGACGTCACTCTAATGGCAGAAAGCGAAGAGGAACTAAAAGAGCCTCTTAATGAAGGTGAAAGAGGAGACTGAAAAAGCTGGCTTAAAACTCAACATTCAAAAAATGAAGATCATGGCATTTGGTCCCATGGAAAATAGATGGGGAAAAAAATGGAAAGAGTGACAGACTATTTTCTTGGTTTCCAAAAACACTGTGGATGATGACTGCAGCCAAGAAATTAAAAGACACTTGCTCCTTGGACAAAAAGCTATGACAAACCTAGGCAGCGTATTAAAAGTAAAGACATCATTTTACCCCAAAAGATACATATTATCAAAGCTATGGTTTTTCCAGTAGTCATGTATGGATGTAAGAGTTGAACCGTAAAGAAGGCTAAGCACCAAAGAGGTGATGCTTTCGAACTGTGGTGCTGGAGAAGACTCTTGAGAATCCCTTGGACTGCAAGATCAAACCAGTCAATCCTAAAGGAAACCAGTCCTGAGTATTCATTTGAAAGGATTGATACTGATGCTGAAGCTAAAGCTTTAATATTTTGGACACCTGATGTGAAGAGCCAACTCTTTGGAAAAGACCTTGATGCTGGGAAAGATTGAGGGCAGAAGAAATGTGTAACATAATATGAAACGGTTGGATGGCATCATCAACTCAAAGGACATGAGCCTAGAGAACTCTGGGAGATAGTGAAGGACAGGGAAGGCTGGCATGCTGCAGTCCATGGAGTTACAAAGAGTTGGACATGACTGGGTGACTGAACAACAAAATTGTTCAAGTTATAGTTTAAGCATAGCCTTTTTAGATCCTCAGCTAAATCTCCTAGCTTATATTAGAGCCAACCTTCATATTTACTTCGCACTGCATATATCAATGTTTCTTAGTCTTTTGTTCTGTTGTTCAGCTGCTAAATTGTGTGTGACTTTCTTTGACCCTATACTGCAGCATGCTAGGTTCCTCTGTCTGCCACTATCTCCCAGAGTTTGATCAAATTCATGTCTGTGACTAAGTGATGCTATCTATCTCAACATCAGCCACACTCTACTACTTTTGCATTCAATCTTCCCCAGCATAAGGGTCTTTTCCAGTGAATCAACCCTTTCTATCTAGTGGACAAAGTATTTGAGCTTCAGCTCAGTATCAATCCTTCCAACAAATATTCAGGGTTGATTTCCATTAGGGTTGTCTGGTTTGATATTGTTGCAGTCCAAGAGACTCTCAAGAGTCCTCTCCAGCAGCACAATTAGAAAGCATCAATTCTTGGGCACACAGCTTTCTTCATAATTCAACTCACACATCCCTACATGACTACTGAAAAAAACCATAGTTTTCTACATATCCAGACCATATACTTAAAAGAAGTAGGACTTACCTGGTAGCTCAGTGGTAAAGAGTTCTCCTGCCAAGGCAGGAGACATGAGTTCGATCCCTGATCTGGGAAGATCCCACATGCTGCAGAGTAACTAAGCCTGTGAGCCACAACTATTGAGCCTGTGCTCTAGAGCCTCGGAGTTGCAACTATTGAGCCCATGTGCTGCAACTACTGAAGCCTGTGAGCCCTAGAGCCCGAGTTCCACAACAAGAAAAGTCACCACAACAAGAAGCTGCTCATCTCAACTAGAGAAGTAGCCTCCAATCCCTGCAAGTAGAGAAGAGCCTGTGGCAGCAGTGAAAACTCAGAATAGCCAAAAATACATAAATGAATAAAAATTAAAAAAAAGAGAAGTAAATGTGGTCTTTACCTCAGTCACAATAGTAGAGGAGAACAAGCTGTGGTCATACACCCAGCCGTCCACACAGGGCTCTGAGTCCAGTTCAGTCATGTTGGGGAAGGTCCCATTCAGGTGAAGGAGATGCCACTGAGGGTGGAGGAAGCGACGACATTTCTCTGGCTTCAAGTTGGAATCCAGTGGAATGGAAATTCTCAGGAGGACCTCAGGACTGAGGGTCCCAGTGTCATCATCAGAGACAGTGTCATTATCAAGGATGTGGACCCAGCAGCGATGACCAGGAACAGCTGCAGTGAAATTCTCCAACAGTGTATGACAGACTACTGTCATAAGAGAAGGAAGAACTAAAATCATCTGAAGGATCTGGAATTTTCCCAGGCCACCAACTTTTTCCAGGAGCTCCTCAAAGGCCATTGTGAAAAGGTGATCCTCAAGAGGAGTCACAATGCCTTTACAGAGAGAAGTTCAAAGGGAGGAAAATGATTTCTTAAGTTCACAATGAGTCTGTGTGACCTCACCCAAGTTTCTCATCCAAGGGTCTAATCTACCTTGCTACTGCAACAGAGAAATGGAAGCAATTTCTCCAGTCCTTTTGGGATCATGGAGTATTTGAGTCAGAGAGAAAATTATTTACCAAAGATACTTGTATCGAAGAACATTAAATCTGTTTAAAGATTTACTCTCTGAATGTGACTGTCCTTTGTGATTCTGTAAAACCAGTATAGGACTTTGTCATGTACTTGACCTCTGAATAACCTAAAATAAGCCTGCTATTTCAGTAATTTCCTGAAAATGAATTTTTGAGACAGAAGGGTGAGTGACTTATGATTTTTCTAGGAAAGAACAGAAAGCAAATATTTTTCTTGTTTGTACTGTAACACCACAATAATTATCAAAATACAATCTTTTGCTTTTAATTAAAGCAAAGCAGAATGTGGTACAATTTCTAACTGGTTCAAAATTGAGAAAGTAGTATTGCAAAGCTTTATGTTGTTATCCTACTTCTTTAACTTATATGCAGAGTACATCATGTGAAATGCCAGGCTGGATAAATTTGAAACTGGAATCATGAATGTCAGGATAAATACCAACTTCAGACATGCAGATGATGACACTCTAATGGGCAAGAGCTAAGAGGAACTAAATAGCCTCTTGATGAGGGCAAAAGAAGACAGTGAAAAATCTGGCTTGGAACTCATCAATCAAAAAAACTAAGATCATGGCTTCTGATCCAATCACTTCATGGCAGATCGAAGAGGAAAATGTAGAACCAGTGGCATTTTCTTTTCTTGGGCTCCAAAATCATTGTGGACAGTGACCCCAGACATGAAATTAAAAGATGCTTGTTCCTTAGAAGGAAAACTTTGACAAACCTTTTGTTGTTGTTCATTTGCTAAGTTCCGTCCGATTCTTTGAGACTCCATGGATAGTAGCACAACAGGCTTTCTGTTCTTTACCAACTCTGACTGTCTGCTGAAACGCCATTGAACCTCCACGTCCATTGAGTCAGTGATGCCATCCAATCATTTCATCCTCTGTCACCCTCTTCTTCTGCCCTCAGTCTTTCCTAGTATCAAGGTCTTTTCCAATGAGCTGGCATCAGGTGACCAAAGTATTGGAGCTTCAACTTCAGCATCAGTCCTTCCGATGACTATTCAGTGTTGATTCTTTTAGG
The DNA here is from genome assembly GCA_022376925.1 of Tragulus kanchil. Taxonomy (NCBI): domain Eukaryota; kingdom Metazoa; phylum Chordata; class Mammalia; order Artiodactyla; family Tragulidae; genus Tragulus; species Tragulus kanchil. The sequence goes on along the minus strand of JAIOJX010000006.1, from coordinate 10,427,149 downwards.
ATTGAATGGTTTGATCTCCTTACAGTCCAAGGAACTCTCAAGAGTCTTCTCTAGCACCACAATTTGAAAGCATCAGTTCTTTGGTGCTCAGCCTCCGTTATGGTCCAACTCTCACATCCATGCATGACTAACCTAAAATAAGCCTGCTATTTCAGTAATTTCCTGAAAATGAATTTTTGAGACAGAAGGGTGAGTGACTTATGATTTTTCTAGGAAAGAACAGAAAGCAAATATTTTTCTTGTTTGTACTGTAACACCACAATAATTATCAAAATACAATCTTTTGCTTTTAATTAAAGCAAAGCAGAATGTGGTACAATTTCTAACTGGTTCAAAATTGAGAAAGTAGTATTGCAAAGCTTTATGTTGTTATCCTACTTCTTTAACTTATATGCAGAGTACATCATGTGAAATGCCAGGCTGGATAAATTTGAAACTGGAATCATGAATGTCAGGATAAATACCAACTTCAGACATGCAGATGATGACACTCTAATGGGCAAGAGCTAAGAGGAACTAAATAGCCTCTTGATGAGGGCAAAAGAAGACAGTGAAAAATCTGGCTTGGAACTCATCAATCAAAAAAACTAAGATCATGGCTTCTGATCCAATCACTTCATGGCAGATCGAAGAGGAAAATGTAGAACCAGTGGCATTTTCTTTTCTTGGGCTCCAAAATCATTGTGGACAGTGACCCCAGACATGAAATTAAAAGATGCTTGTTCCTTAGAAGGAAAACTTTGACAAACCTTTTGTTGTTGTTCATTTGCTAAGTTCCGTCCGATTCTTTGAGACTCCATGGATAGTAGCACAACAGGCTTTCTGTTCTTTACCAACTCTGACTGTCTGCTGAAACGCCATTGAACCTCCACGTCCATTGAGTCAGTGATGCCATCCAATCATTTCATCCTCTGTCACCCTCTTCTTCTGCCCTCAGTCTTTCCTAGTATCAAGGTCTTTTCCAATGAGCTGGCATCAGGTGACCAAAGTATTGGAGCTTCAACTTCAGCATCAGTCCTTCCGATGACTATTCAGTGTTGATTCTTTTAGGATTGAATGGTTTGATCTCCTTACAGTCCAAGGAACTCTCAAGAGTCTTCTCTAGCACCACAATTTGAAAGCATCAGTTCTTTGGTGCTCAGCCTCCGTTATGGTCCAACTCTCACATCCATGCATGACTACTGGAAAAACTATAGCTTTGCATAGCAACATTCAAAGAGTGGGGACATGACTATCTATTTCATTAGTTACAGCAATGTTGTGAGAGAGAGGCACTGACTTGGAAATATAAGATGAGCAAAACATATCAAATAACACTCACATGGAAATTAATACATCATGAAGAGTTGGTTATATCACTCAGTGAAGATTTATGTTGAGAACTTCTTTCACAGTGTGGATTTTGGAGTTTTTTTTTTCCTCTAACTTTTAATGGAAGCAATTTTGCAAATAGATACATGAAGATATGAATACACACAGATCAATGAACATTTCAATATGTAAAAATAACCAACTTCCAGATCAAAATAGGACAATCCTGATACCTCAGGAGTTCCCCTCATGCATCCTGTATAATATTAAAGACCACCACCTCCACCACTGCCCAGGCTTGTTCTCTCTTCACCGCCCTTGCCTGTCCAACTGCTCTGGTCTCCTTCACTCTAGATGAGTCTTGCCTGATCTTGACCTTCGCAGAATGTAAATGATAAGAGGATTCTCTGACAACCCCCTCTCCTCGTGCTCATTTATGAGGATTCACCCATTCTGTTGCAGGTAACAGTAGGCTGTTCTCCTTCCTAGTGCTGTCATTGCCACTAGATGGATACACTATAATTTCTTTATGCACTTCAATGGTGCTGGACACTTATTTGTTTCCAATTTGAATAGATTTTATTTGTGTGTTAGCATAAGGGCTTCTGTAGAAAATACTGGTCATTATCTCTTGAGGGGATATGAGTCCTTACTTTGGTAGAGTCGGGAGGAGAATTTTAAATATAATTCTGAATTTTTAAAGACTGAATACTCATGCACAAAAGGTATCCAGGACAGCACAGACTTGCTGCCAAGCTTAGTGACGTGAAGAGAAAGCTGCTCAGTCATGCCCGACTCTGTCACCCATGGATGAACCATGGAATTCTCCAGGCAAGGATACTGGCATGGGTTTCATAAGTGTCGAGGAATAAAAGATAATTCCTTGCTTTTATTTTTCTTAAAGGATCTACAAACACCATAATATCACTGGTGCAAAGGGAGCGGCTTTCCTTCTCAAATCAGGAATGTGACCAAAGCCCACTCTCACCAGTTCGATCTAACATCTCTCTGGAGGGCCAAACAGCAGTAAAACAAGGAAAATGGAAAAGGAGAAAAACAGGAAAGGAAGAGATAAAACTATCATCATCTCTGATCTCATAATTGATTTATGTAGAGCCCAAAACAAATAAGCAAAACACCACAGGGAAACAATTAGAGCTTGTCAGTGAATTCAGCAAGCTCTAAAGGTACAAGGAAAGCTTAAAAAAACACCGTTGTTATTTCTACAGAAGAGCAATAAATAAAAATGAATTTTTAATGATGCCTTTCATCTCTTTATAATCTTTGTGAATGTATCATTCACTTCAAAAAAATTGTGATGAAAGTCTTTCGTCATGGCAAAAAAAGATAATTTTTACAACAGCATGAAAAACACACACACACACAAAGATCCTAGTCTGAGAGATAACAGCACTCATTTGAGCATAAAACTCTCCACACAACCTAAAAAAAAAAAAGTTCTACACAACCTCCCCCAAAACGCCTAAAACAAAAATAAATACAAAAAGGAACATTAAAAAAAACTGCCTAAGATTATCAGCGAGTAAAATTAAGCCACAATATTTCAGGATTACCAGGAGAGAGAGGAACTGCAAATTATGCAGAGAAATATGCACCTAATTGGAACAAAGCTCCTGCTGGAGTTGTGTTGTGTGTTCAGACCTTGGGAGTGAGAGTCTTAAGAAAATCTCCCTAAAATAAGAGACCAGTGAACTCTGCAGTCACACAGGGGCCTGTGTTCAGAAGGATGCTGCCTGGGTTAAGGCTCTGTTACCACTATCTTGAGATTGTTAGCTTCACCTTTGAACCACTGTTTTAGAAGTGAAGTCTGGGCCTCCACGTCTCCTTGGCCCTTGGCGTCCAGCTAGACTGCAGTAGGGGCCAACAAAGGGATTCTGAGAGTCAGGAGGAACTTAGAACTGGCTTCCTTCATCCCACTTTGTAAGTTGGTCAGGAAGCATCTCTGGGCATCAGGACCAGCCTCACTCAGCACACCTGGATCCAATTTCAGCGCCCCGCCTACCCTGCTCCCGCAGGCCCTGCCGCCCCGCCCCTGGGCTCTCAGGCCCTATCCTCCCCAGCTGTGGGCATCCCTCCTTTGAGCTTCTAGGTTCTCATAACCCCAATTTCTCTCCTTTGTTCCTCTAGCCTTTAAGACAGCACCTGCTTTTGGAAGCTTTTATCCCTCTGTTTCCCAAAGATTCCTTCTTGTGTTTCTGCCTTTGAAACCTGGGTAACCATATCCTCTTATTCAACTCTGTTAAAATACACTGTGATTTCTGCTCTGTCAACTCAATGGGGATGGACAACACACATTCTTATGGCCTCAGGGTAGGGAAAGATTTCCTAAGCAAGACATAAGAGGACTAACCAGAGAGGAAATGCTTGGGAAGTTAGACTACATTGAAGATAGCAAAAGAAGCTTTTAAAGGATTAAAAGTCAAGTAAGACATATTTGCTATTCACTGAATCAAAAAAAAAAAAAAAAAAGCCTTGTATCTAGGAAAAAGCCCTGATGCTGGGAAAGATAGAAGGCAAAGAAGAGAAGAGGGAGGCAGAGGATGAGATGGTTAGATAACATCACTGACTTAGTAGACATGACTCTGAGCAAACTGCAAGAGATAGTGAAGGACAGGGAATCCTGGTGTGCTGCTGTCCATGGGGTTGCTCACAACTTAGTGGCTGAATGATAACAACAATATGGGCATAAAGGACTACAAATTCAAGTATACATAATTTTTGTTTGCCAATTATACCTCAATAAAACTGAAAAAAAAGGAGCAAAAAAAAAAAAAAAAAAAGAATATTGCAGTGGGTAGCCTTTCTCTTTTCCAGGAGATCTTCCCAACTCAGTGATTGAACCCAGGTCTCCCAAATTGCAGGCAACTTCTTTATCATCTGAGCCACCAGGGAAGCCTGAGAATATTGTAACATTGTACAGGAGGTAGTGATCCAAACTATGTACAAGAAAAAGAAATGAAACCCAGCAAAATGGTTGTCTGAAGAGGCCTTATAAATAGGTGAGAAAAGAAGAGAAGCAAAAAGCAAAGGAGAAAAGGAGAGATATAGTTATCCAAATGGAGAGTTCCAAAGAGTAGCAGGGAGACATAAGAAAGCCTTCCTAAGTGAACAATGCAAAGAAATAGAGGAAAAGAACAGAATGGGAAAGACTAGAGATCTCTTCAAGAAAATCAGAGATACCAAGGGAACATTTCATGCAAAGATGGGCACAAAAAAGGACAGAAATGGTACAGACCCAACAGAAATAGAAGATGTTAAGAAACATCTGCTCTGCTGTCGTGGCACATCTTACCTGTCCTTGTGAGAGACACATGTTCCTGATGGTGTTTCAGGGTCCTCAGACTCACAAGAGCCTGGCATACGAAAAGGAAAGAAATGGGGTACCCTGTGAAGGAGTAATATTAAGAAAATCCCATTTAGTTAAGGACTCTGTGGAAAGGTAATAAAGCAGTTATCCCTTTGTGACTGGAGGACTAAGTCAATTTTGCCACAAGTAATGCAAAGATTGAGGGTAATAAGAAACTGGTAAGAGGCACTTTAAAATAAGTAAAATTGGGGACTTTGTCATGGGCAAGCAAAGGCACCTTCACTGACAGATTTGGGGACCCTAATTATGAGGAGAGCAGTTCTGATGGGGAAAGTGTCGAGGAAGAGAAGTTAGGTTATTTACAGGGAATGCCACTATGTGGGAAGAAGACCCCTCTACTCTAACTTGGGGGGTATGTCAAATGCTCCCACAAGGGTGGTTATTAGTACAAGAGGATGGTTCCATGTTCAATTCTCACAGGAAAGATCAAGAAAATATACCCGGACCGAGTGGACAAATATCTCTTCACACTAGTTACAAGCACTGCCTGCAGCCCTGTCTCTCTGTGACCTCGTCTGACAATGACTAAGTAGCTAGTTACTGATAGGAAGCCTGGGCCTGAAATATCCCCACTCATAAAACTAGCAGTTTGTAGGCTTAGACTATCACATTTGACAAACATTGATAGAGATGTTTACCTAGGTGCCAGTGCAGAGCACAAAAGCTCTTCCAATTGTGCTTTTTAGTTGTAGTGTAATAAGCTTTTTACAACTCATAGTTTCCTTTGCACATTAAAAATTATAAGAATGTTTCCTGTACAAACACGTTTCCCCCCAAGGACAAAGGTGTTTACCTAGGCACTGGTAGAGAAACAAAAAGCTCAAGTGGTAACCACTTTTGCATCTCTAGAGGAGCAAAAAGCTCTTGTAATAATCACTTTTGTGATTACTAGTTAACACGAGATTTCTAGTTGAGAAAAGATGGGCTGCACCTGATGTGAGATCGAGACTCTCCAGCTCTGGGGTAAGAACTTGTGCTTACATTTGATCGAGTTCTGATTATTTGTGCTTGCCTTTATTTGAATTCTGATTAATGGAATCTTGATTCTGATTATTATATGGTCTACGATTAATAAAGCGACTCTTGGTTTGACAATACTCGAGACCACGACACTTTACTGTCCAAGTCCGAGACTCCTGACTCTGAGGGGACTGTACTGTGACTGTAAAAGATCTCTGATCTATTTAAGATAGTATCTCTTAGTGAGAACTAATAAGAATAGGAATCAGAGTAAGCTGCAGCACAGTGCCCGTGACAACTTCCTTGGTGGTCCAGTGGTTAAGACTCGGTGTAATGCAGGGGACCCCAGGCAAAGGCACCTTCACTGACAGATTTGGGGACCCTAATTATGAGGAGAGCAGTTCTGATGGGGAAAGTGTCGAGGAAGAGAAGTTAGGTTATTTACAGGGAATGCCACTATGTGGGAAGAAGACCCCTCTACTCTAACTTGGGGGGTATGTCAAATGCTCCCACAAGGGTGGTTATTAGTACAAGAGGATGGTTCCATGTTCAATTCTCACAGGAAAGATCAAGAAAATATACCCGGACCGAGTGGACAAATATCTCTTCACACTAGTTACAAGCACTGCCTGCAGCCCTGTCTCTCTGTGACCTCGTCTGACAATGACTAAGTAGCTAGTTACTGATAGGAAGCCTGGGCCTGAAATATCCCCACTCATAAAACTAGCAGTTTGTAGGCTTAGACTATCACATTTGACAAACATTGATAGAGATGTTTACCTAGGTGCCAGTGCAGAGCACAAAAGCTCTTCCAATTGTGCTTTTTAGTTACAGTGTAATACGCATTTTACAACTCATAGTTGCCTTTGTAAATTAAGAATTGTAAGAATGTTTTCTGTACAAACACGTTTCCCCCCAAGGACAAAGGTGTTTACCTAGGCACTGGTAGAGAAACAAAAAGCTCAAGTGGTAACCACTTTTGCATCTCTAGAGGAGCAAAAAGCTCTTGTAATAATCACTTTTGTGATTACTAGTTAACACGAGATTTCTAGTTGAGAAAAGATGGGCTGCACCTGATGTGAGATCGAGACTCTCCAGCTCTGGGGTAAGAACTTGTGCTTACATTTGATCGAGTTCTGATTATTTGTGCTTGCCTTTATTTGAATTCTGATTAATGGAATCTTGATTCTGATTATTATATGGTCTACGATTAATAAAGCGACTCTTGGTTTGACAATACTCGAGACCACGACACTTTACTGTCCAAGTCCGAGACTCCTGACTCTGAGGGGACTGTACTGTGACTGTAAAAGATCTCTGATCTATTTAAGATAGTATCTCTTAGTGAGAACTAATAAGAATAGGAATCAGAGTAAGCTGCAGCACAGTGCCCGTGACAACTTCCTTGGTGGTCCAGTGGTTAAGACTCTGTGTTCCCAATGCAGGGGACCCGAGTTTGATCCCTGGTCAGGAACCTAGATCCCACATACAGCAACAAAGACCCAGCTCAGCCAAATACATAAAGAATTAAACATTTTTTAAAAACTTAAAAAATAAATAAGTAAACGTGTATCTTAGTTTCATAGGGCTTCTATAGCAGAATCTGACAAACTGAGTGACTTAAACCACAGAAATTTACTGTCTCATATTTCAGGAGGCTGGACGTCTGAGCTTAAGTTGTTGGCAGGGTCCTACGTCCTCTGAAGGCTCTAGAGAGGTGTCTGTTCCAGATCTCTCCTGGCTTCTGGCAGTTCCTTGACTTGTAGAAAAATAGCTCCAGTCTTAACATGGCATCTCCCTTGCATGCTTCTATGTCTAAAGTTCCCCTTTTCATAAGGATACCATCCTGTTGGATTAGGGGCTCTTCTGACTCCAGTTTGACCTCATCTTAATTTATTATTATGGGCAACAACTTTGTTTTCAAATATGATAATCTCACATTCTGAGATAGATAGTTAAGACTTCAATATATATTTTGGAAGGTACACAATTGAACCTACAACGAATGGGGGAGTTCCCATAGATTTTTAGTTCAGCTCTTGACTTACCAAAGGTGTCATTGGCCAGAGGTCCAAAGAGACCAAGTGAGAGTAGCAGCTTCAAATGGCTTTCTTGTGTTTGCACAGTTAGTGTCTTTTAGTCACTAAGTTGTGTCTGACTCTTTTGGGATCCCAGGGACTGTAGCCTACAAGGCTCCTCAGTCCATGGGGTTTTCCAGGCAAGAATACTGGAGTGGGTTGCCATTTCCTTCTCCATGGGATCTTCATGACCCAGGGATCCAATCCGTGTCTCTTGAATTGACAGGAGAGTTCTTTACCATTGAGTCACCACTGAGCCAGCCTGGTTCAGTGGTAAAGAATCTGTGACTTAGCAACTAAACACCACCACCAACAACAGGAGCTGATGGTTAGGGATCAGTTTGTACAAGGAGGACAGATTTTTAAGATAGTATCTCTTAGTGAGACATTTTTGCACAGTGCCCGTGACAACTTCCTTGGTGGTCCAGTGGTTAAGACTCTGTGTTCCCAATGCAGGGGACCCGAGTTTGATCCCTGGTCAGGAACCTAGATCCCACATACAGCAACAAAGACCCAGCTCAGCCAAATACATAAAGAATTAAACATTTTTTAAAAACTTAAAAAATAAATAAGTAAACGTGTATCTTAGTTTCATAGGGCTTCTATAGCAGAATCTGACAAACTGAGTGACTTAAACCACAGAAATTTACTGTCTCATATTTCAGGAGGCTGGACGTCTGAGCTTAAGTTGTTGGCAGGGCCCTACGTCCTCTGAAGGCTCTAGAGAGGTGTCTGTTCCAGATCTCTCCTGGCTTCTGGCAGTTCCTTGACTTGTAGAAAAATAGCTCCAGTCTTAACATGGCATCTTCCTTGCATGCTTCTATGTCTAAAGTTCCCCTTTTCATAAGGATACCATCCTGTTGGATTAGGGGCTCTTCTGACTCCAGTTTGACCTCATCTTAATTTATTATTATGGGCAACAACTTTGTTTTCAAATATGATAATCTCACATTCTGAGATAGATAGTTAAGACTTCAATATATATTTTGGAAGGTACACAATTGAACCTACAACGAATGGGGGAGTTCCCTTAGATTTTTAGTTCAGCTCTTGACTTACCAAAGGTGTCATTGGCCAGAGGTCCAAAGAGACCAAGTGAGAGTAGCAGCTTCAAATGGCTTTCTTGTGTTTGCACAGTTAGTGTCTTTTAGTCACTAAGTTGTGTCTGACTCTTTTGGGATCCCAGGGACTGTAGCCTACAAGGCTCCTCAGTCCATGGGGTTTTCCAGGCAAGAATACTGGAGTGGGTTGCCATTTCCTTCTCCATGGGATCTTCATGACCCAGGGATCCAATCCGTGTCTCTTGAATTGACAGGAGAGTTCTTTACCATTGAGTCACCACTGAGCCAGCCTGGTTCAGTGGTAAAGAATCTGTGACTTAGCAACTAAACACCACCACCAACAACAGGAGCTGATGGTTAGGGATCAGTTTGTACAAGGAGGACAGCAAAACTTATTCTTGTCCTCATCTCTAATGTTTATTTTTATTTTCTGATTGATTGATTGGTTGTTTCTCCTTTGGTTTTTCCGCCAAAACTTCTCAAGAAAAGTAAATGAAAAAAGATTCCTATATGAAAGTGACAAAATTTTAAGACTCTTCACAGTCTTGCTGATAAACAACTACTGAACTCAACGTGCTACAACTATGGAAGCCTGACTGCTTAGAGCTTGTGCTCCTAGAGACGCCATTTCGGTGAAGAGCCCACACCCCACCCCCCGACTGAAGAGTAGCACCTGCTTGACATAACTTAGAGAAAGCCCAAGGGCAGCAATGAAGATCCAGCACAGCCGATAATAAATTTTAAAAAGCATAAAGGGGGAGGTTTGGAAGGAGGGTACACATGTATACCTATGGCGGATTCAGGTTGATGTGTGGCAGTTAACAACAAAACTCTGTTAAAAAAAAAAGGCATAAACAATTGGAAAGTCATAAGCATGTAAACTATAAGAAACTTGCAACTGTTACATTAATATGAGTAAATACATATTGATGTATGTATGGAGGAGCATTTCTAGAGATAATGAGGCCAGGTGCATTTTGATAAAATGGTCATTTCCTCAGGACTCTGACCAGTAGCACATATAACAAGATCCTTAACATATTCTGTAAGTGGAAAACCTCAGAAGAGAAGTCCTCAGGTCATCCCACCATCTTTATTCAATATCTTTATTTGAAGGAGTTTAAAATTATTGTGAATTGCTAGTGTGATCGAGACTGAAGCACAGTATCCGTTCCTAAAAGGTAGCAATTGTACCACATTCCACTTGGCTTTAATTAGAAAGAAAGGATTATATTTTGTTAATTATTATAGTCTAAAGTCAGTATAAAAAAGAAAAATGCTAGCTGAGTTTTTTTCCACAGAAAAATCATAAAGCAGTTAACTTCTGTATCTCTCAAATTCTACTTTCTGGAAATGACTGAAGACTGTGTAGCAGGCTTATTGTAGATTATTTAAAGACCATGGTCATGTCAAAGTCCAGGGTTGATTTTCTGGAATCCCTGAGGACAAGCACGTTAAGTGAGTAAACCTTTAAACAGATTGAATGTTCATTAGATAGAAAAATCTTTGGTAAATAATTTTCTCTATAACTTTGCTAAAAAAAAAAAAAAAAAGAAACCCAACACCTCGTGATTCCAAAAGGACTAGGGAATCTGCTTCCACTGCTCTTCTGGAGCAGCCAAGTGATGAGAATTATTGATGACAAACTGGCGTGAGGTCCCATAGACTTAGTGTGAATTGATGAAAGGAAAAGTTTCCCTCCTTTTGTTTCTTCACAATGGCCTTTGAGGATCTCTTGGAGAAAGTTGGTGGCCTGGGGAAATTCCAGATCCTTCAGATGATTTTAGTTCTTCCCCCTGTTGCGATGGCAGCCTGTCACATACTGTTGGAGAACTTTACTGCGGCCGTTCCAGGTCATCGCTGCTGGGTCCACATCCTCGATAATGACACTGTCTCTGAGAATGACACTGGGACCCTCAGCCCTGAGGTCCTCCTGAGAATCTTCATCCCATTGGATTCAAACTTGAAACCAGAGAAATGTCGCCGCTTCCTCCTCCCTCAGTGGCATCTCCTTCACCTGAATGGGACCTTCCCCAACATGACTGAGCTGGACTTGGAGCCCTGTGTGGACGGCTGGGTGTATGACCACAGCTTGTTTTCCTCTACCATCGTGACTGAGGTAAGCGCCATTTTCCTCTTCTGAATACTTGGTGTGGGTGTTTAGAATGACATAAAATAGACACTATTGAAATCTTCAGTAACTGAGAAGATTGTGTAACCAGTTCCCCTTTGTTCTTTCAGTGATTATTCACCTTTTAAAACTGAAGCACTTACATTACAATTAGGGTTTCCCTAGCAACTCAGATGGGAAAGAATCTGCCTGCAGTGCAGGAGACCTGGGTTTTCGCCCTGGGTCAGGAGGATCTCCTAGAGAAGGGAATGGCTGTCCCCTCCAGTATTCTTGCCTAAAAGATTCCCTAAACAGAGATGCTTGGCACATGGGGTCGCAAAGAGTCAGACACGACTGAGCAACTAACACTTGAGCTTCACTTGTAGTTGCAGTTGAGGATGATGAAATGAACAAACCGGTTATGAATGTTACGATCACAAAGCTTAAACTTGAATGAGAAGATTGATATTTAGACAAGTACATGTTTGATACAATGTGTGAAAAACTATACTTGGTTGAATGTTCTCAGTCTAGTTGCAATGGGAAATACTTGCATTAACTTTAAAAAATTCCACTTCCTGACTAACTGTCAGAGAAACAAATCAGAGTGTATTTCACTATAGATGTGATCCAGATATCAATGCTAAAAAAACACAATTATTTTCAGTGTATGGCAAAGATTGGGAATCACTGAGGTATATAGTGCTAAATGAATATGAAAATTGGTCCTGATATCACCTGGAAGATTTAGTTGAGGTTTTCTAGAAAAGTCATACTTTAATTGAGATTTAAGTGATACATGTGAGTAAATACAGTAAAGGAAACCAGAATGTATTCACCGAAGGCTATTATAGTGAGTGAATGTTGTAGGATATGAGATGCTTGAAGCTCCTCTGTCTAGCTTCCTTCTCTTCCAGTGGGACCTCATATGTGATCATCAGTCACAGAAATCAGTGGTTCAATTTGTATTCATGGCTGGAATGCTGATGGGAGGCTTCATATATGGTCATCTCTCAGACAGGTGAGTGTCTCCAGATCACGGCGGTGGTGTTTTCACAGTTTATGATTAACTGTTTCATGAAGAAGTCTTTCCTGAGTCCCAATATATAATTTACACTGTGTTGCCTTGGTTCCCAGGGAGTTATAGATGAAAATGTGGAATTAGACTCATTGTGGTGAATGTCATTTTGTTACACCAGAGGTCTGTGTACTGGACACAAAAAATTCATCTCCATAAGATCTGGGGGGAATCTCAGAATAATCCTCAGAGGTAGTTACCGTAAACTCCATTTATAGAGATGCGAAGGAGTTGACAAGTGGAGAGAAGAAGAAGGTGCTTCAAGACAGGAGGTCCTTGCTCTGTGAAAAAGGCCATTGGTAATCTGATAGGGACTGCATTAGATCTGTAGATTGCTTTGAGTAATATAGTCTTTTTCACAACATTGATTCTTTTGATCCAAGAATGTGGTATTCCTCTCTGAGCAAACTCAGAAGTAGTGAAGGACAGGCAAACCTGGTTTGCTGCAGTTCATAGGGATGCAAAGACTTGGACATCACTAGAAACTGAATAACAATGCATCAAAGAAAAGAGCCTCCAAATATGTGAAGCAATCATTCATGTAACTGAAGCGAAAAGTAGTTCTGTATTCATGACTGAAAGCTTCAATCCCTCAATTTTAGTAATGGATCAGACAGCTAAGCCAAAGAATAATAAGGAAATGCAAGACTTGAGCAATACTACAAACTACTAGAGCTAACAGACATGTATTGACCTCTCTACTTGATGATAGAATATACATTCTGTTCAAGGACTCATGGAACATTCTCCAGACCTGACCATGTTATGAGGGATCAAAACCAAAAATCAGAAAAATTTTGAAAGATTGAAACCATACAAACTATTTTCTCTGATTACAATAGAATGATACTAGAAAACAGAAGCAGGGAGAAAACTGCAAACTACAAATAAATGGAAATTTAACAGCACATTCTTAAACAACAATTAAAAAAAAAGAAACCAGAAAAGAGATTAGAAAATATTCAGAGATGAATTAAAGCAAAAGCTTTAACATAGCAAAACATATGGTCTCTAGAGGTGAAAATGCACAGTGGGAAACGTGTAGCTTTGAATACTTACATTAATGTAGAATAAAGAGGGGTAGTGATGTCAGCAAGGTGGCAGAATATAAGTTTTCCAGTCCTAATTCCCACACAGGAAAAAATGTTTGGCAGTCATATGCAGGAAAAAATTGCCTTTGTTGGAACCTTGGAATTCAGGTTGGTGTTCACAAAACTAAGTGTAGCACAAGATCCATAAAGGCAACTTCAAGAAGGCCGGTGTGCACACCAATAGGCTTGCTGACCACGGTCTTGACTTCAGACCAGCAGCACACTCCCACCACTGCTTTTCAATCCTCTCCCACTTGTCTGCAGTGCTGCCATTAGCCTCATTAATCAAAAGAACCAGGAGATGCTTCCCGCACCAGACACACTGATCTCAGACAATACTGGACACATCTGAAGCAATACTGTAAGTGTGACTCTTACATAAACCTTCAATAACTTTGATGCATGGTGTCACTGATCTTTGGTATCAGTTGCGTCTTAATGTGTCTGGTGCTAGAGACCAACGTACACTTTTAACTCTCTTGTCTTCTAGACACACTGTAGAAACTCTTTACTATGCTGAATATATGCCTCAGTACAATCAATGCTTATCGTATGTTACAATTTCCAACACTGTAGTTTCCTTTATCGGCTTGCCTGGTGGCTGAGACAGTAGAGAGTCTGCCTGAAATGTGGGAGATCTGGGTTTGATCCCCGGGTCTGGTCTCCTAGTGAGTGGACGATGAAGTTTAGCTGATGTTAGTCTACCTACAAGGAATGCTGCCATGAAACAATTTCCATTGTTGATTTCGCTCTTGTGTCCTCAAGCTTTCAGGTACAAGGACTCGTTTATGAAAACATTCTCTAAATTTTAAATTATGCTCTAAAAAGTCTTTTTTCACAACAGTTATCACTATCTCCATAATCTAGGTGGACTCTCTGTTTCTCAGGTTTGGGCGGAAGTTGATCCTCAGGTGCTGCTTGCTCCAGCTCGCCGTCTCTGGTACCAGCGCGGCCTTCGCTCCCACCTTCCTCGTTTACTGCTTCCTACGCTTCTGGTCCGGCTGTTCGGCTGTCGTCATCATAACAAATAACTGGATGCTCCGTAAGTCAGCAGTTTTGTTCTTCTTCATTTTCCAAGCCTTGAACTTGATCTTGAAATTTCACGCTTATATAACATTCCTATCCCAATTGGGCTTTCCTATAGTTGCAGAGTGGACAAGCTCCCAGTCTAAAGCCATGGTGGTGACACTGATATCCGTTGCTGTTAGTATTGGACAGATGATGTTGGGAGGCCTGGCTTTCACCTTCTGGCAGCAGTGGCCTTATTTTGTCTTCTCTTTCTCCAATGCACAAGATCCATAAAGGCAACTTCAAGAAGGCCGTGTGTCTGCAGTTGCTCAGCCAGCACACTCCACCACTGCTTTTCAATCCTCTCCCACTTGTCTGCAGTGCTGCCTTTAAATTTCAAAAGAACCAGGAGATGCTTCCCGCACCAGACACACTGATCTCAGACAATACTGGACACATCTGAAGCAATACTGTAAGTGTGACTCTTACATAAACCTTCAATAACTTTGATGCATGGTGTCACTGATCTTTGGTATCAGTTGCGTCTTAATGTGTCTGGTGCTAGAGACCAACGTACACTTTTAACTCTCTTGTCTTCTAGACACACTGTAGAAACTCTTTACTATGCTGAATATATGCCTCAGTACAATCAATGCTTATCGTATGTTACAATTTCCAACACTGTAGTTTCCTTTATCGGCTTGCCTGGTGGCTGAGACAGTAGAGAGTCTGCCTGAAATGTGGGAGATCTGGGTTTGATCCCCGGGTCTGGTCTCCTAGTGAGTGGACGATGAAGTTTAGCTGATGTTAGTCTACCTACAAGGAATGCTGCCATGAAACAATTTCCATTGTTGATTTCGCTCTTGTGTCCTCAAGCTTTCAGGTACAAGGACTCGTTTATGAAAACATTCTCTAAATTTTAAATTATGCTCTAAAAAGTCTTTTTTCACAACAGTTATCACTATCTCCATAATCTAGGTGGACTCTCTGTTTCTCAGGTTTGGGCGGAAGTTGATCCTCAGGTGCTGCTTGCTCCAGCTCGCCGTCTCTGGGACCAGCGCGGCCTTCGCTCCCACCTTCCTCGTTTACTGCTTCCTACGCTTCTGGTCCGGCTGTTCGGCTGTCGTCATCATAACAAATAACTGGATGCTCCGTAAGTCAGCAGTTTTGTTCTTCTTCATTTTCCAAGCCTTGAACTTGATCTTGAAATTTCACGCTTATATAACATTCCTATCCCAATTGGGCTTTCCTATAGTTGCAGAGTGGACAAGCTCCCAGTCTAAAGCCATGGTGGTGACACTGATATCCGTTGCCGTTAGTATTGGACAGATGATGTTGGGAGGCCTGGCTTTCACCTTTCGAGACTGGCACGTCCTGCAGCTGGTGGTGTCTGTGCCTTATTTTGTCTTCTCTTTCTCCTCAAGGTGTGAACCTTCTCTTTCACTATGTTTTAAGGGGACCTGGGATAAAAATGGTTGTTGAGGGCTTCCCCAGTGATCCACTGGGTAAAGAGTCCACCTTGCAGTACAAGGGACACTGGTTCGATCCCTGGCATGGGAAGATCCCACACGCCACAGAGTGGCTGCACCGGTGTGTCCAATTATAAGCCAGTGCTTTGGAGTGCATGTGCCCAGAGCCGGTGCTCTGCAACCAGAGAGGCCACTGCGATGGGAGGCCCACACAGGTCAAAGAATAAAGATGGATGAAAATAGATAAATGAAGGACCAATGAAAGAGGCCAAAATTAAAAAAAAAAAAGAACATTAAAAACAAAAAGCTTGTTGAATTGGGATATACTGATTTTCTTATTCCCGGAACACTTTCTTATTGCTTTGACCTAAACCAGGGTCTCTCACCTGTTCAATCTGAGATTTGAGAACAGGACACAGAATAACCATGACCTTTCTGCCTGGGAGTTCCAGGTATTTTCTGCTATTTTGCTTCCCAGGTCTTATTCAGTATTGTGGTCACTGAGTTATTCCGGTATTATTTTCCTTAATGTAAAACATATTGGTGAGTATTTTAAAAAGATATACCTTCAATTTGGGGGGTTTGGAGTCAATATGGTACAATAAAGTTTTCCACGATTTTCTATGATGCAGATGAAATTGGATAAAGGAAGAAGCAAATCTATGTATAGAGTAATTTAGCAAAATAACAGTTTAATTTCTCTAGAAGTGAAAACGACACATAGATTGGATGGTTTCCATGATGTGTTCATCACTCTCTCTTCCCTTAAGTCATTTTAACAAGCTTTTATTTATGGATGATTTGATCCCTACACTTAACACCATTCTAGAGAGAATCATATTTAATAGATTACAGAAAGATGACGATAGGTTTAATACAGTGACAGAGAGAGAGAGAGACAGAGAAAAGAATAATCCATGATAGACTCATTGATATTCTATCCTCGCAATAAGGAAGGTGTGTTGTCCCATTTATCTATAAGAAAACTGAGACAAAAAACATTTATATAGTTAGTGACTGACAATGCTGGAAGTGGCAGGAGTACTGACAATATTTGTTGGCCTAAAAGAATCCATATTTTGTGGGGGGAGTTCTTTTTCCAAGATAATAGGCTTTATGAATCTATGCTACGTGCTCAGACTTGTTGGATCTCATGCATAGCTTTGAAGAAAATTATGCAGGTTAGACATGACATAGAGATTAGACAATACTACACATATAACTGCAGATTTGAGGCTGATAGGACGAAGACGTAAGGAGTTAAAGGGGACTCCAGGAAATTAAATGACAACAATTAAATTTTGAAAATGAGGGCACAGAGGAGGCAGGGCATCCTGGAGAGTACAGGGTGTACAAGTCAAGAAGAGGGCTAAAAAGAAAATTTACAGTGCTCAAAGTTTTAAGATATACTGACTTTCTTATTCCCGGAACACTTTCTTATTGCTTTGACCTAAACCAGGGTCTCTCACCTGTTCAATCTGAGATTTGAGAACAGGACACAGAATAACCATGACCTTTCTGCCTGGGAGTTCCAGGTATTTTCTGCTATTTTGCTTCCCAGGTCTTATTCAGTATTGTGGTCACTGAGTTATTCCGGTATTATTTTCCTTAATGTAAAACATATTGGTGAGTATTTTAAAAAGATATACCTTCAATTTGGGGGGTTTGGAGTCAATATGGTACAATAAAGTTTTCCACGATTTTCTATGATGCAGATGAAATTGGATAAAGGAAGAAGCAAATCTATGTATAGAGTAATTTAGCAAAATAACAGTTTAATTTCTCTAGAAGTGAAAACGACACATAGATTGGATGGTTTCCATGATGTGTTCATCACTCTCTCTTCCCTTAAGTCATTTTAACAAGCTTTTATTTATGGATGATTTGATCCCTACACTTAACACCATTCTAGAGAGAATCATATTTAATAGATTACAGAAAGATGACGATAGGTTTAATACAGTGACAGAGAGAGAGAGAGACAGAGAAAAGAATAATCCATGATAGACTCATTGATATTCTATCCTCGCAATAAGGAAGGTGTGTTGTCCCATTTATCTATAAGAAAACTGAGACAAAAAACATTTATATAGTTAGTGACTGACAATGCTGGAAGTGGCAGGAGTACTGACAATATTTGTTGGCCTAAAAGAATCCATATTTTGTGGGGGGAGTTCTTTTTCCAAGATAATAGGCTTTATGAATCTATGCTACGTGCTCAGACTTGTTGGATCTCATGCATAGCTTTGAAGAAAATTATGCAGGTTAGACATGACATAGAGATTAGACAATACTACACATATAACTGCAGATTTGAGGCTGATAGGACGAAGTACGTAAGGAGTTAAAGGGGACTCCAGGAAATTAAATGACAACAATTAAATTTTGAAAATGAGGGCACAGAGGAGGCAGGGCATCCTGGAGAGTACAGGGTGTACAAGTCAGATCAAGAAGAGGGCTAAAAAAAGAAAATTTTTACAGTGCTCAAAGCTTCTTTTCCATGAGATAGCCATTTGAGGGACTCTCAAATGTAAGCTTTGTAAGCCTCTTAGAAAATCTTCTGCTGAGTAAGCAGAGAGGCAATTCGACTGCAAAGTCTATGATCCTGTGCATGTGGTACATCATTTAGGTGTATTACATAAAGTGGTCATTCTTTTATCTTCCTACTACTGTATAACAAAACCTGAGTTCCTTTTTTCTAACCCAACACTTGAAGTGGTGAAATCAGATTGAAGACAAAAATCATATGCTATAATTAACCTATGACAAATAAGCAAGAGCAAGTCGACTGTACATGTGCCTCCTTCTTTCATTAGGTGGGTGGTGGAATCTGCACGGTGGCTGATTATCACCAATAAAACAGAGGCGGGATTAAGGGATCTTAAGAAAGCTGCACGCAGAAATGAAATGAAGACTGCTGAGGCAACCCTGGACATGGAGGCAAGCAAAAAGGGAAGGTGGTTACTGGGCTGAATGGAAGTCATAACCTGCCACCAGCCTTCTCCTTATTGAGGTAGACAAGCTGCTTTTCTAACAAGGTTCCCTGGTCTTTCACAGTTATCTCATAGAAAAGAAACTTTGAGCACTGTAGAAAATTTCTTCTGTTAGCTCTCTTCCTGATCTGACTTGTACACCCTGTACTCTCCAGGATGCCCTGCCTCCTCTGTGCCCTCATTTTCAAAATTTAATTGTTGTCATTTAATTTTTTGGTGTCTCCTTTAACTCCTCACATACTTCCTCATATCAACCTCATATTTGTGGTTATGTGTGTAATATTGTTCAATCCCTAAGTCATGTCTCATTCTTTGAGACCCCATGGACTGCACCACACCAGGTTTCCCTATCCTTCACTATCCCCCAGAGTTTGCTCAAACTCATGTCCACTGAGCTGGTGATGCTATCCAACCATCTCATCCCCAATTGCCCCTTTCGCCTCCTGCCATCAGTCTTTTCCTATGCTGGTCTTTTCCAGTGAGTTGGCTCTTCGTATCAGGTGGCCAATGTATTGGAGCTTCATCTTTGGCATCAGTCTTTCCAGTGAATATTCAGGGTTGATTTCCTTTAGGATTGACTTGTTTGATATCTGTGCTGTCCAAGGGACTCTCAAGAGTCTTGTCTAGCACTACAATGCAAAAGCATCTATTCTTCAGTGCTCAGGCTTCTTTCCACCTCTCACATCTATGCACGACTACTGTAAAAACCATAGCTATGACTATATACAGCTTTGTTGGCAAAGTGATTAAAAAGTCTCTGCTTTTTAATATGGTGTCTAGGTTTGTTATAGCTTTTCTTCCAAGGAGCAATTGTCTTTTAATTTTGTGGCTGCAGTCACCATCTCCAATGATTTTGGGGCCTGAGAAAATAAAATCTGTCACTGGTCTCACTTTTTCCCCTTTTATTTGCCATGAAGTGATGGGATCAGATGCCATGATTTTAGTTTTTTGAATGTTGAGTTTTAAGTCAGCCTTTTTACTCAAGAGGCTTCTTTAGTTCTTCTAGTTCTGCTTCCTGCCATTTAAGTGGTATCATCTCATATTGTTGACATTTTTCCTGGCAATCTTAATTCCAGGTTCCCTGGTCTTTCACAGTTATCTCATAGAAAAGAAACTTTGAGCACTGTAGAAAATTTCTTCTGTTAGCTCTCTTCCTGATCTGACTTGTACACCCTGTACTCTCCAGGATGCCCTGCCTCCTCTGTGCCCTCATTTTCAAAATTTAATTGTTGTCATTTAATTTTTTGGTGTCTCCTTTAACTCCTCACATACTTCCTCATATCAACCTCATATTTGTGGTTATGTGTGTAATATTGTTCAATCCCTAAGTCATGTCTCATTCTTTGAGACCCCATGGACTGCACCACACCAGGTTTCCCTATCCTTCACTATCCCCCAGAGTTTGCTCAAACTCATGTCCACTGAGCTGGTGATGCTATCCAACCATCTCATCCCCAATTGCCCCTTTCGCCTCCTGCCATCAGTCTTTTCCTATGCTGGTCTTTTCCAGTGAGTTGGCTCTTCGTATCAGGTGGCCAATGTATTGGAGCTTCATCTTTGGCATCAGTCTTTCCAGTGAATATTCAGGGTTGATTTCCTTTAGGATTGACTTGTTTGATATCTGTGCTGTCCAAGGGACTCTCAAGAGTCTTGTCTAGCACTACAATGCAAAAGCATCTATTCTTCAGTGCTCAGGCTTCTTTCCACCTCTCACATCTATGCACGACTACTGTAAAAACCATAGCTATGACTATATACAGCTTTGTTGGCAAAGTGATTAAAAAGTCTCTGCTTTTTAATATGGTGTCTAGGTTTGTTATAGCTTTTCTTCCAAGGAGCAATTGTCTTTTAATTTTGTGGCTGCAGTCACCATCTCCAATGATTTTGGGGCCTGAGAAAATAAAATCTGTCACTGGTCTCACTTTTTCCCCTTTTATTTGCCATGAAGTGATGGGATCAGATGCCATGATTTTAGTTTTTTGAATGTTGAGTTTTAAGTCAGCCTTTTTACTCAAGAGGCTTCTTTAGTTCTTCTAGTTCTGCTTCCTGCCATTTAAGTGGTATCATCTCATATTGTTGACATTTTTCCTGGCAATCTTAATTCCAGTTTGTGATTCATCCAACCTGGCATTTCACATGATGTACCCTGCATATAAATTAAATAAGCAGAGTGACAATATACAGCTTTGATATACTCCTTTCTCAATTTTGAACCAGTTCATTGGTCTGTTTCCAATTCTTGACCTACATACAGATTTCTTGGGAGACAGGTAAGGTGGTCTGGTATTCCTGTCTCTTTCAGAATTTTCCAGTTTGTTGTGATCCACACAGTCAAAAGGCTTTAGCCTAGTCAACAAAGCAGAAGCAGATTTTTTTCCCTGAAATTCCCTTCCTTTCTCTATGATCTGATGGATGTTGGCAGTTTGATCTCTGGTTCTTCTGACTTTTCTAAACCCATCTGGTACCTCTGGGAGTTATTTGGTTCATGTACTATTGAAGCCTAACTTAAGGATTTTTTTTTTGGCCACTTCTATTGATCTTTCATTCATTTATCTTTGTTCTTTGGCCTGTGTGGGCCTCCCATTGCAGTGGTCCCTCTTGTTGCAGAGCACTGGCTCTGGGTGCATGCACTCCAGAGCTCCTGCTGGGTAGTTGGACACATCGGTCCAGCCACTCCGCAGTACATGGGATCTTCCCAGGCTAGGGATCGAACCAGCGCCCCTTGCACTGCAAGGTGGTGTCCTTATACACTGGACCACCAGGGAAACCCTTTAAGGATTTTTGACATTACCTTGTTAGCATGGGAAATGAATTCAATTGTATGGCAATTTGAACTTTCTTTGGCATTGACTTTCTTTGGGATTGGAATGAAATCTGAATTCCAGTCCTGTGGCTCTGCTGAGTTTTCCAAATTTTCTGGCATTATTGAGTGCAGCACTTTAACAGCATCATCTTTTAGGATTTGAAATAGCTCAGCTAGAATTCTATCACCTCCACTAGCTTTGTTCATAGTAATGCTTCCTAAGGCCCACTTAACTTCACACTCTAGGATGTCTGGTCCTAGGTGAGTGACCACACTGTCATGGCTATCTGGGTCCTTAAGGCCTGTTTTGTATAGTTCTTCTGTGTATTCTTGCCACCTCTTCTTAATATTTTCTGCTTCTGTTAGGTCCTTGTCCTTTACTGTGTGCATCTTTTGCATGAAGTGTTCCCTTCGTATCTCCAGTTTTCCTGAAGAGACCTCTCGTCTGTCCCATTCTGTTGTTTTCCTCTATTCCTTTGCACTGTTCACTTAAGAAGGCTTTTTGAAAACCTCTTGCTATTTTCTGGAATTCTGTATTCATTTGGGTATATCTTTCCCATTCTCCTTTGCCTTTTGCTTCTCTTCTTTTCTCAGCTATTTGTAAGGTCTCCTCAGACAACCATTTCGCCTTCTTGCATTTCTTCTTCTTTGGGATGGTTTTGGTCCCTGCCTCCTGTACAGTGTTAAGAACCTCTGTCCATAATTCCACAGGCATTCTGTCTATCAGATATAATCCCTTGAATCAATTTATCGCCTCCACATATAATCATAAAGGATTTTATTTAAATCAGACCTGAATATGGTACAGTAGAAAGAAAAGGCACACCTCTCTTTTATCCTACTGGCAGTCACCACAATACCTGGCACTATGTTGGCAAATGATACCTGTTTGTTGTTGTTGAAGGGCTTGAGAGCAGCCATGCATGAGGAGCTGAAGGCAGCACAGACCAAAACGACCGTGTTTGATTTGTTCCGCACCCCCAACCTGCGTAAAAGGATCTGTCTCCTGCTCTTTGTGAGGTGGGTACACACAGTGCATGACAACATGAATGGGAACATGAATCATTTATTTCAAAGATTACAACAATGTTGTGAGTGGAAGGGCATATTTGTGATTAAAAACCAAGGAAAACACACCAAGTGATACTCACATGGAACTGATTATATCATGAACAGTTCATTAGATCATATGACACTGTCCACCTCTTCAATGGAGACTGATGTTGAGAACTTCCATCGCAGTACACATTTGCATACTGAACTGTCTTTATTTTTTCTTTCAGTGTTCATTGACGCAAATGTTGCAAACAAAAACACGATCAGATCAGGAATATATTGAAGTCAATGAATATGTCAGTATGTGAAAATATAACCAACATACAGAACAAGATAGAAAATCATAAATCCCATGGAGTTCCCCACAACCACCACCACCATGGCCACTGCCTCTGTTCTCTCCTCAACCCCTCTCCTGTGCCAGATAAAACTTGGCAACTCTTCTGATTGTCTTCACTATACGGGAGTGTGGTCTATCTTGATATTCACATAATGTAAATGATAAAGTGTTCTGGAACAGCCCCCTTGTCTCATGCTCATTCACGTAGATTCACCCATTCAGTTGTATGGAGCTTCCATTCTCTTCCCTAGTGCTTTAGTTTCCATTACGTGAATACGCTACAATGTCTATATCTACTTCAATATTGATGGGCTTCTATTTGTTTCCAATCTAGATACATTTCTTGTGTATTAGCACAAAGACTTCTGTGACAGTCTTGTGTATTATCTCTTGAGAGAATGCTTTGTGAGAGTCGGGAGGGGACATTTTCGATTTCAAACTTTTGAAAACATGTACACCTGGACAAAAAGCACACAGGATAGTATATATCCACTGCCAAACTTAAGTGACTATTGAATAGTATAATTTATGTCTTCCCAGACATATCTCAGTAGACTGCTTATCTGCTAGGACATGAACTTACATTTCTGGGTCCTAGACAGTCAGAGTGGAAGGAAGAAGTACAGATAATGGTCAAGAGAAGGCCTGTTTACAATTGCAGTGGTGGTTTCTTGCAAGGTCTAAGTCTAGCTCTCACTGGTGAAGTAGATCCTTAAAGTGGATTCCATTCCCTTATATGCATTTATTTCAAAGATTACAACAATGTTGTGAGTGGAAGGGCATATTTGTGATTAAAAACCAAGGAAAACACACCAAGTGATACTCACATGGAACTGATTATATCATGAACAGTTCATTAGATCATATGACACTGTCCACCTCTTCAATGGAGACTGATGTTGAGAACTTCCATCGCAGTACACATTTGCATACTGAACTGTCTTTATTTTTTCTTTCAGTGTTCATTGACGCAAATGTTGCAAACAAAAACACGATCAGATCAGGAATATATTGAAGTCAATGAATATGTCAGTATGTGAAAATATAACCAACATACAGAACAAGATAGAAAATCATAAATCCCATGGAGTTCCCCACAACCACCACCACCATGGCCACTGCCTCTGTTCTCTCCTCAACCCCTCTCCTGTGCCAGATAAAACTTGGCAACTCTTCTGATTGTCTTCACTATACGGGAGTGTGGTCTATCTTGATATTCACATAATGTAAATGATAAAGTGTTCTGGAACAGCCCCCTTGTCTCATGCTCATTCACGTAGATTCACCCATTCAGTTGTATGGAGCTTCCATTCTCTTCCCTAGTGCTTTAGTTTCCATTACGTGAATACGCTACAATGTCTATATCTACTTCAATATTGATGGGCTTCTATTTGTTTCCAATCTAGATACATTTCTTGTGTATTAGCACAAAGACTTCTGTGACAGTCTTGTGTATTATCTCTTGAGAGAATGCTTTGTGAGAGTCGGGAGGGGACATTTTCGATTTCAAACTTTTGAAAACATGTACACCTGGACAAAAAGCACACAGGATAGTATATATCCACTGCCAAACTTAAGTGACTATTGAATAGTATAATTTATGTCTTCCCAGACATATCTCAGTAGACTGCTTATCTGCTAGGACATGAACTTACATTTCTGGGTCCTAGACAGTCAGAGTGGAAGGAAGAAGTACAGATAATGGTCAAGAGAAGGCCTGTTTACAATTGCAGTGGTGGTTTCTTGCAAGGTCTAAGTCTAGCTCTCACTGGTGAAGTAGATCCTTAAAGTGGATTCCATTCCCTTATATGCATTTTGGTTAAAAGGTAGATCCTCAATGGGAATCTTTATTCCATTTCTGATGGTACAGTTAGTGCGTGTTTGCTTTCCTGAATTCTTACATTTTCTTTTAGCCCCATAAAATCAGATATGAATGTTAAATTTCACAGAACTGTGTTTGACGCGAGGATGCTATGCTTCCAAGTCAAGGGGACACCATTAGTTCCTTTGCAGCTTCAGTCACTAGCTGAGAAAAGGAAATACTTTACAGTGTTGGCATTGAGGGGAGGAAGGGAGGACTCACTGCATACAGACAACTCTCAAAAAGAAATTATTTCCCTAAATTTTAACTTTTAATGCTTATATTTTCAAATTCTCTATGCCATCCAGTTTGGTGATTGAGTCAGATTATGCTTTTACTGCCAGCTCTTTGCTTAGAGACTCAAAAAAAAAAAAAAAAAAAAGACAGAAGGAATATTGTTTCCATTTATAGCCATGTAATTATGTATGGTAACTTTAGCATCTAAAATTGAAGAAATCAGATTGAGACTTTATTCTTTAACCGTGACCATTGACTGCCTGGGTGAATATAATCATCAACGGCAGTATCTGGGCTTTAAATCTTACAGCTTGTGTCTTTCCTCTTTTGTTCACTACAGATTTGCAAATACAGTACCCCTTTTTGGCATCTTTATGAATCTACAGCACTTTGGGAGCAATATTTTCCTGTTCCAGGTAATCTTTGGAGCTCTCACTGCCTTAGCCCGATGCCTTGCACTTCTGGTATTGAATTTTATGGGCCGTCGACCAACTCAGATGCTTTTCTTGTTCCTGGTGGGATTTTCCATTTTGGCCAACACGTTTGTGCCCCAAGGTGAGAGGAGACTGAACTTTGGGGAAAGGAAGGGTCTTCTTCCCATCCTTCAGGGACTATATAATTGGTCACAGTTGTCTGAAGTTAAGTTAAAGAGAGGGTCATATTATGGGCTAGTTAGTCCCCAAACTCAATCTGATGATTTATGAGATTTAGCAGAGATTCCACTCTTCAGAGCATCATTAATGACACAGGCTTACTCTCTTACAAGAGAGCTCTTTATAATATTATAAAGCTATAACTATATTTTTTTATATACTGTGAAAAGAACTGTTTCTCTCAAATTTTTTTTAAAGGTCCCATTATCCAAACAGCTTCCTCGGTGGCTCAGTCAGTAAAGAATTTGCCTGCGGGCTTCCCTGGTGGTCCAGTGGGTAAGGACACCGCCTTGCAGTGCAAGGGGTGCCGGTTCAGTCCCTGGTCTGGGAAGATCCCATGTGCCACGGAGCGGCTGGACAGATGTGTCCAATTACCAAATTGAAGCTCTGGAGCGTATGTGCCCGGAGTTGGCGCTCTGTGACAACAGAGGCCCACACAGGCCAAAGAACAAAGATAGGTGAAAATAGATAAATGAAAGACCAATAAAAGTGGCCCACCCACCCCCTCCCTCCCCAAAACCCCCCACAAATATAAATAAATAAATAAATAAAGTTAAAAAAAAAAAAAGAATCTGCCTGCAATGAGGGAAACCCAGGCTTGATTCCTGGGTGGGAAGGATCCCCTGGAAAAGGGAATGGCAACCCACTCCAATATTCTTGCCTGGAGAATTCCATGGACAGAGAAGCCTGGTGGGCTACAGTCCATGGGGTCCTAAAGAGCTGGACACGATTGAGTGACTAAAACATGCACATTATCCAAATAGATGTTTTCATTCTTGGTTCTTCATGTCTAGCCTTGATGTAGACCTGGGTTCTCTTCAGCCTATCCACTAACAGAGCAATTCTGTCTTTCTATCAGTCTCTCATGCTATACCCATGACAATGCTGTTTCTACACTGGGTCGACTGACTCACTGAGATTTCCCTGAGAGTTTCCTGGTTTTCTTAATGAAAATCCCACATGGCTAAAACCTTCTGAAGCCCAAGAAACCAGGACAACTGGTCACTTGACATTCTACTATTTAATTGTAAAGTTCTTAAGTTTAGAGCTGAGTCTTAGACTCAGTAATTGTCCACATGACAGTCCTACCTTCTATGATAAGAATATAATAAGTATTGGACATAATAAGTAAATGGAAATTCCTGCCAGACTTACCTTTTCCTCCTTTTCTCTGGCAAGCCTCAGATAGGCAGAGAAATTTGCTATAATTAATGCAAATACTTTTTTTTTTTAACTTTTATTTTACTTTTAACTTTTACAGAGTTTTGTTGTTTACAGATATGTATGTTCTCAGATTCAGATACTTTTATATACATTTTACAACCTATGTTGATAATTCTATATCTCTCAGATTGTGAAAGACTCCCTGATCTCTGCTACTGTGATATTTTCCACAACCTGATATTTCAAACACACCAGTCATCTATAGAGTTGTTTGTCTTGACTAAACTTGCTGGATGTGGATTCTTTCAATACAGTTTTCTTAATCCCACTGGTCTTCCTGTCTCCAGAAATGCAGATCCTGCGTGTGACTTTGGCAAGTGTGGGAATCGGCTGTGTTGCCGCAGCTGGGACCAGTTATGCTGTCCACTGTGATGAACTCATGCCTACTCTTCTCAGGTATAAGAATTTTTCATATCCTTGGAAGCCTGGTTAAAGTTTGATATATAGTGTCCAACAGTTTAACATAATTTGTGGTTTGGGAAAGGGACCAGGAATATGTTCAAAGTCCACATATAGGAAGATAGTAGCTTGCCATGTGTGAGTTCCAGTTATGAGTATAACACAGAAATAAAAAGTACCGAATTTGAGTCAGTTCTAGTGAGGTGAATGAATCTAGAGCCTCTTATACAGAGTGAAGTAAGTTAGAAAGAGAAAGATAAATATCACATATTATGGCATATCTATGGAATCTAGAAAAATTGTATTGATGAACCTACCTGCAGGGAAGGAATGGAGATGTAGATATAGAGAACAGACTGAAGGACACAGTGGGGGAAGGAGAGAGTGGGATAAATGGAGAAAGTAGCAGAGGCATGTATACACTATCGTGTATGAAATAGAGAGCTCAGGAGAAGTTGCTGTGTTACACAAGGAGCCCAACCTTGTGCTCTGGGATGATTTAGATTGGTGGGATGGCGGGGAGGGAAGGAGGCTCCAGAGGGAGGGGATATATACATAATTATGGCTAATTTGTGCTGTTGGATGGCAGAAACCAATGCAACGTGGTAAAGATCCTCCAATTAAAAAAGAAATTCAAAAATAATAATGATAGTGACTGAAAATAGGGTACAGAATTTTTATATAAAATGTAAAAAATATAAGTATTCATAAAAATAAAGACAGGATGATTATCAAAGAAAGAAATATAAAGTACTCAAAATATTGGGAAATTAAAAAAAAAGTGGATTTAATATTAATTACTATTGGCTTTGGATATAGATCTTCTAAAAAGTGATATTTTAATATTTATCGTCTAATGGCTGAAAACTATATTACTAGAATTAAAAAATGGCAAATCAAAAAAAAGAACACACCACGTCTGAATATCCCACCAGGGCCAAAAAACAGGACTTTCCGAACAAACTGATGCTTATTACAGGATATCATAATTAATAAGAAATGTTAATTATAAATCAATTATTTCTAATTGTAATAATATACCCAAAACAATTATCACCAGGTTTATTGAAAAAGCTGACTTGGTGCAATGTACTGTGCTAAGTAATATTTCAATGCATCTGTTTAAAATTATGGAAATGAGTCTAACACATCTTGATCCTGTCAAAGACAGAAAATCAAAGAGCAAATCACAAAATCAAGTGTTTCTTCATAAGCCCCATGTAATACAATATTTATGTTTTCTTGTATTCCATAATCACATCAAAAACTAGATCATAAGTTACATATGTGGATTTTTACTGGATCATTATATTTATTCTTATTTACCCCTTAGGGCAAAAGCTTTGGGCTTAGATGCAATGGTTAGTAGGTGTGGGTCTGCCCTGGCTCCCCTCTTGATGACCCTAGTGGTGTATCTACCCACCCTGCCTTGGATCATCTATGGAGTCTTTCCCATCATCGCTGGTCTTGTTGTCCTTTTCCAATCTGAAACCAGAAATATGCCTCTGTCTGACACCATCCAGGATGTGGAAAATAAGTATACACTATCGTGTATGAAATAGAGAGCTCAGGAGAAGTTGCTGTGTTACACAAGGAGCCCAACCTTGTGCTCTGGGATGATTTAGATTGGTGGGATGGCGGGGAGGGAAGGAGGCTCCAGAGGGAGGGGATATATACATAATTATGGCTAATTTGTGCTGTTGGATGGCAGAAACCAATGCAACGTGGTAAAGATCCTCCAATTAAAAAAGAAATTCAAAAATAATAATGATAGTGACTGAAAATA
Organism: Tragulus kanchil; assembly: GCA_022376925.1. NCBI lineage: Eukaryota > Metazoa > Chordata > Mammalia > Artiodactyla > Tragulidae > Tragulus > Tragulus kanchil. The sequence goes on along the minus strand of JAIOJX010000006.1, from coordinate 10,398,243 downwards.
GGGTACAGAATTTTTATATAAAATGTAAAAAATATAAGTATTCATAAAAATAAAGACAGGATGATTATCAAAGAAAGAAATATAAAGTACTCAAAATATTGGGAAATTAAAAAAAAAGTGGATTTAATATTAATTACTATTGGCTTTGGATATAGATCTTCTAAAAAGTGATATTTTAATATTTATCGTCTAATGGCTGAAAACTATATTACTAGAATTAAAAAATGGCAAATCAAAAAAAAGAACACACCACGTCTGAATATCCCACCAGGGCCAAAAAACAGGACTTTCCGAACAAACTGATGCTTATTACAGGATATCATAATTAATAAGAAATGTTAATTATAAATCAATTATTTCTAATTGTAATAATATACCCAAAACAATTATCACCAGGTTTATTGAAAAAGCTGACTTGGTGCAATGTACTGTGCTAAGTAATATTTCAATGCATCTGTTTAAAATTATGGAAATGAGTCTAACACATCTTGATCCTGTCAAAGACAGAAAATCAAAGAGCAAATCACAAAATCAAGTGTTTCTTCATAAGCCCCATGTAATACAATATTTATGTTTTCTTGTATTCCATAATCACATCAAAAACTAGATCATAAGTTACATATGTGGATTTTTACTGGATCATTATATTTATTCTTATTTACCCCTTAGGGCAAAAGCTTTGGGCTTAGATGCAATGGTTAGTAGGTGTGGGTCTGCCCTGGCTCCCCTCTTGATGACCCTAGTGGTGTATCTACCCACCCTGCCTTGGATCATCTATGGAGTCTTTCCCATCATCGCTGGTCTTGTTGTCCTTTTCCAATCTGAAACCAGAAATATGCCTCTGTCTGACACCATCCAGGATGTGGAAAATAAGTGAGTAAACCTTCTAGCCATCGCCTGGGGGGACTGTGTGCTTTGGATCTGTGGCTGACAAAGGCAACATATTGAGTGGGTCCCTCAGATCACAGGGGAAGCGGAGCCTTGCCTGGGATACTGCCATCTTGGGCCATGGCCTTCTTGAGTGGCAAGGTCACTTCTATCCCCTGTGAGTTCCAGTCTAGACTGCAGAGATCCCTTCTACCTTATTCTCATTGGTGACTGTAGTCCTAAAGAGATGATAATTAGCTCTATTGTCTTGGCACAAACCACCTGCCCTCAGGGTGGTATCCTCAGATAGCAGGAGGAGGCACCCCAGGGCCCCATAGTCTCCTGTTATCATGCAGAGCTGCAAATGCTTCCTGTTGGGAAGAGTGAGGCAGCATTTGTTGATAAAAATGGGGTTTTCTCTCTGATTCCTAATCTCGTCATTTAAGGCAAAGTGGCAAATGTAAGTTTTCAACTATAGTAAGAGAATTACCTCAGCTTCTTTGGTGGCTCAGTGGTAAAGAATCCACCTGCCAATGCAGGAGATGCAGGTTCAATCCCCGGGTCCAGAAGATTCCCTGGAGGAGGAAATGGCAACCCACTGCAGTGTTCTTGCCTAGAAAATCCCACGGATGGAGGAGCCTGCCAGGCTATGGTCCGTGAGGCTGAGAAAGAGTTGGACACAACTGAAGTGACTAAACAAAACAAGATCCACAGGGAAGAAAGTGTTAATTACTCAGTCGTATCCGAGTCTTTGCAACCCCATGGACTGTAGTCTGCCAGGCTCCTCTGTACATGGAATTCTCTAGACAAGAATACAGAGAGGCTAGCCATTCCCTTCTCCAGGGGATCTTCCTGACCTAGGGATCCACAAAAGCCTGGTATATAAATGTGAAATTTTAATCAGGAGGTAGAATCACTCATACAGAATGACTGGGAGTTTCATGCTATCATTAGTTGGTGATCTTTTTCTGCCTGGCTCCTCTTGATGACCCTAGTGGTGTATCTACCCACCCTGCCTTGGATCATCTATGGAGTCTTTCCCATCATCGCTGGTCTTGTTGTCCTTTTCCAATCTGAAACCAGAAATATGCCTCTGTCTGACACCATCCAGGATGTGGAAAATAAGTGAGTAAACCTTCTAGCCATCGCCTGGGGGGACTGTGTGCTTTGGATCTGTGGCTGACAAAGGCAACATATTGAGTGGGTCCCTCAGATCACAGGGGAAGCGGAGCCTTGCCTGGGATACTGCCATCTTGGGCCATGGCCTTCTTGAGTGGCAAGGTCACTTCTATCCCCTGTGAGTTCCAGTCTAGACTGCAGAGATCCCTTCTACCTTATTCTCATTGGTGACTGTAGTCCTAAAGAGATGATAATTAGCTCTATTGTCTTGGCACAAACCACCTGCCCTCAGGGTGGTATCCTCAGATAGCAGGAGGAGGCACCCCAGGGCCCCATAGTCTCCTGTTATCATGCAGAGCTGCAAATGCTTCCTGTTGGGAAGAGTGAGGCAGCATTTGTTGATAAAAATGGGGTTTTCTCTCTGATTCCTAATCTCGTCATTTAAGGCAAAGTGGCAAATGTAAGTTTTCAACTATAGTAAGAGAATTACCTCAGCTTCTTTGGTGGCTCAGTGGTAAAGAATCCACCTGCCAATGCAGGAGATGCAGGTTCAATCCCCGGGTCCAGAAGATTCCCTGGAGGAGGAAATGGCAACCCACTGCAGTGTTCTTGCCTAGAAAATCCCACGGATGGAGGAGCCTGCCAGGCTATGGTCCGTGAGGCTGAGAAAGAGTTGGACACAACTGAAGTGACTAAACAAAACAAGATCCACAGGGAAGAAAGTGTTAATTACTCAGTCGTATCCGAGTCTTTGCAACCCCATGGACTGTAGTCTGCCAGGCTCCTCTGTACATGGAATTCTCTAGACAAGAATACAGAGAGGCTAGCCATTCCCTTCTCCAGGGGATCTTCCTGACCTAGGGATCCACAAAAGCCTGGGATATAAATGTGAAATTTTAATCAGGAGGTAGAATCACTCATACAGAATGACTGGGAGTTTCATGCTATATCAACAAAGACTTGACCATAATGCTTAGTTAGACCAGTCTTATTTCAGTGGAAAAAAACATGGACAAAAGTCTGAGAAGATAGAATTAAGAATGAGAGATGAGTAGGTAGGAGCAGTGGATATAAATAGTGCTTTAGAGAAATCTCACTGTATGCATTTGAGATTAGGAAAACCATTTGAAGTGGCAGATAGCTGGAGGGGGACAGAGGACCAAAGGGACAACTGAAAAAAATAATAATAAGCAATGTTTCAGTGTTTCACTACTGGTAGAAATAATGAATTGAACCCTTTGAGATTTTGGTCTTTTTTTTTTTTTTTATTTTTGGACTCTTTTTTTCTTTTATTGTTATTTTGTTTTGTAATTTATCTATTTTCATCCATCTTCATTTCTTGGCCTGTGTGGACCTCCCATTGCAGTGACCTCTCTCATTGAAGAGCACTGGCTCTAGGCGCATGTGCTCCAGAGTGCTGGCTCTTAATTGGACACACTGGTCCTGCTGCTCTGTGGCACATGGAATCTTCCAGTCCCAGGTATCGAACCATTGCCCCTTGAACAGAAAGGCGGACTCTTTACCTACTGGACCACCAGGGAAGCCCTTGGTCTTTTTTTTTTTTTTTTTTAACATTTATTTATTTATTATTTTTGGGTGGGGTGGGGTCGGGTGGGGAGGGAGGGAGAGGGGCGGCCGGGCCACTTTTATTGGTCTTTCATTTGTCTATTTTCATCCATTGTTGTTCTTTGGCCTGTGTGGGCCTCCCATCGCGGTGGCCTCTGTTGTCGCAGAGCACCGGCTCTGGGCGCATGCGCTCCAGAGCTCCGGCTCAGTAATTGGACACATGGGTCCAGCCGCTCCGCGGCACATGGGATCTTCCCAGGCCAGGGATCAAACTGGCGCCCCTTGCACTGCAAGATGGTGTCCTTACCCACTGAACCACCAGGGAAGCCTCCTTGGTCATTTTTTTAAATTGCGTTTCTCATTCTTGTTTCAGTACCAGTGTTAGTCATTCTGTGCTGTATTATTTGATGCCCAGAGTCAAAACAGATCTGGCACATGAAAAAAACTCATATTTAAATGTGTGTGTTTCCAACATCATATATTTTATTATTTACAATTAGTGGGTTTTAACCTCATGAAGAAATTTGGAATTTTTGTTGTATAAAACAATTTTTGTAATTTAAATTATGGCATTTCAACTTACTAGATAAGATCTCTTTCTCTGACCAAGAAAGATTCAACAACTTTGTGAGGAAAGTTAATTACAATTAAAAATGGAACAAGCTGTGGAAATTTTGCTATTACAATGATTATTTCCACTTTTTTCTTGGTATGAAAATGTTGATATTTATTATAGTTTAGAACAAATATATTATAAGGGAAAAAAGGAAATGATGATAAAGAAATTAATCTTATATATGTGCCTGTAAGATTCAGGCAACTTTTGTAACTACACTTGATGGAAAGTATCCAGTATAGGGGGAAAAAGAAACTAGTAAAAGTACTTTGACTTCCCTGGTAATTCAGATGGTAAAGAATTTTCCGTTCGATTCAGGAGACTTGGGTTCAGTCCCTGAGTGGAGAAGTTCCCCTGAAGAAGGAAATGGCAACCTACTCCAGTATTCTTGCCCGGAGAATTCCATGGACAGAGGAGCCTGGTAGGCTATAGTCCATGGGGCCAAAAAGACTAGGACATGACTGAGCAGCTAACATACAAAAGAAACACAGTATCTTTGTGACTTAGGGCTTCCTTAATCAAGTTCCACAAACTGAGTGAATCACACAACAGAACTGTATCATCTCACAGTTTGTGAGCCTGGAAGTCCAAGCTCAAGTTGTTGCCAGGGCCATGCCCCCTATGAAGGCTCTAGGGAAGGATCGGATCCAGATCTCTCCCAGCCTCTGGTAGTTCCTTGACAGATGGCAGTATCACTCCCATCTTCACATGACATCGCCGTGGTATGCCTCTGTGTCCAAATATCCTTTTTGTAAAATGATACCAGCCAAATTGGTTTAGGGACCCAACCTGTTCCAGGAGGACCTCATCTTAATTCATTTTATCTGCAAGAACCATGTTACCAAATATGATAATCGCATATTCTGAGAAACTGAGAGGTAAGACTTAAATAAATGAATTTTTTACATTTCTAACTTTACTGAGGTACAGATTAACAAATTAAAATTGTGATGAGGGCTTCCCTGGTGGTCCAGTGGGTAAGGAGTCTGCCTTGCTGTGCAAGGGGGTGGTTCAATCCCTGGCCCAGGAAGATCCCACATGCCACGGAACGGCTGGATTGGTGTGTTCAATTATGAGCCAGCGCTCTGGAGTGCATGCGCCCAGAGCCAATGCTCTTCAACGAGAAAGGCCACTGCAATGGGAGGCGCACACAGGCTGAAGAATAAAGATGGATGAAAATAAATAAATTAAAAACCAATGAAAGAGGCTGAAAATGTTGATATTTATTATAGTTTAGAACAAATATATTATAAGGGAAAAAAGGAAATGATGATAAAGAAATTAATCTTATATATGTGCCTGTAAGATTCAGGCAACTTTTGTAACTACACTTGATGGAAAGTATCCAGTATAGGGGGAAAAAGAAACTAGTAAAAGTACTTTGACTTCCCTGGTAATTCAGATGGTAAAGAATTTTCCGTTCGATTCAGGAGACTTGGGTTCAGTCCCTGAGTGGAGAAGTTCCCCTGAAGAAGGAAATGGCAACCTACTCCAGTATTCTTGCCCGGAGAATTCCATGGACAGAGGAGCCTGGTAGGCTATAGTCCAGGGGGCCCAAAAAATACTAGGACATGACTGAGCAGCTAACATACAAAAGAAACACAGTATCTTTGTGACTTAGGGCTTCCTTAATCAAGTTCCACAAACTGAGTGAATCACACAACAGAACTGTATCATCTCACAGTTTGTGAGCCTGGAAGTCCAAGCTCAAGTTGTTGCCAGGGCCATGCCCCCTATGAAGGCTCTAGGGAAGGATCGGATCCAGATCTCTCCCAGCCTCTGGTAGTTCCTTGACAGATGGCAGTATCACTCCCATCTTCACATGACATCGCCGTGGTATGCCTCTGTGTCCAAATATCCTTTTTGTAAAATGATACCAGCCAAATTGGTTTAGGGACCCAACCTGTTCCAGGAGGACCTCATCTTAATTCATTTTATCTGCAAGAACCATGTTACCAAATATGATAATCGCATATTCTGAGAAACTGAGAGGTAAGACTTAAATAAATGAATTTTTTACATTTCTAACTTTACTGAGGTACAGATTAACAAATTAAAATTGTGATGAGGGCTTCCCTGGTGGTCCAGTGGGTAAGGAGTCTGCCTTGCTGTGCAAGGGGGTGGTTCAATCCCTGGCCCAGGAAGATCCCACATGCCACGGAACGGCTGGATTGGTGTGTTCAATTATGAGCCAGCGCTCTGGAGTGCATGCGCCCAGAGCCAATGCTCTTCAACGAGAAAGGCCACTGCAATGGGAGGCGCACACAGGCTGAAGAATAAAGATGGATGAAAATAAATAAATTAAAAACCAATGAAAGAGGCTGAAATAAAAAATTAAAATTGTGTATATTTTGGATGTGCAATGGAATTTATTAAAGGTGTACAATGTGATGATTTAACCTATGCATTTTTTAGAAACTTTTTCATTAAAGCAACTCTTTAAATAACATATGGATTTTTGAAGGGACATATTTCTATGCATAACGAATGGGGTTGACATTTCCCATTTACTTCTTTTTTTCTTCTTCTTTTTGGCCACTTCTATTGATCTTTCATCTATCCATTTTCATCCATCTTTGTTCTTTGGCCCGTGTGGGCCTCGCATGGCAGTGGCCTCTCCCACTGCAGAGCACCGGCTCTGGGCGCATGCGCTCCAGAGCTCCGGCTCGGTAGTCGGACACATCGGTCTAGCCACTTCGAAGCATGTGGGATCCTCCCAGGCCAGGGATCGAGTCCGCACCGCAGGGCAGACTCTTTAACCACTGGACCACCAGGGAAGTCCCCATTTACTTCTTGATTTTCAAAGATGGCACTGACCAGAGATCTAAAGAGACACGGAGAGTGGCATCTTTCAAATTGCTTTCCTGTGTCTGCACAGTTGATAGAGCTTCTGCAGCCTCAGTGCCGCCCTCTCGTGGATTTTACTGGATTATAAGGAACTAATGAGGATCAGTTTGTACTTGTGCAGGGAGGGCATTCCGACTTTTTTTTTTTCTGTTTTTTAATGTTTGTTTCTATTTGCTAATCTGTTGGTTGATTTGGCTGCTTCTGTTTTGTTTTTCCAGCAAAAAAGTCTCAAGAGAAGCAAATGAGAAAGATTTCTACACAAAAGTGACAAAATTTTAAGTGTATTTCATGAGATGACTGGTGAGGAAAATAAAAACATGAAGAAAAAATGGCAATGTTCCTTTATCTTTACATACTCATGAGAAAATAGACTGGAAAATGAATCCCATTTATAATCATGGCATTCATTTGCAAGTAAACAGGAGACCTAGGTTTGATCCGTGGGTTGGGAGCATCCCCAGGAGAAGGGAATGGCTATGCTCTCCAGTATTCTTGTCTGAGAAATCCCATGGACCGAGGAGCCTGGCAGACTACATTCCATGCGGTCACAGAGTTGAACACGACTGACAGACTAAGCATGCACATGCGTGCACAGACACACACACACACAATACACACATTTGATTTCTTGGAATACAATTCCATGATCAGAACAATGATACCTACATAGAATGTTAGAAAACATTTTTTTTCTCTTCTATTTCTGAAGGAATTTGTATAAAATGGATAATATACTTTCCTTAAATATTTGGCAAAATTTCCAGCAAATATTCCTGTAGTTTTTTTGTGGGAGGATGCTTAACTGTAAGTTAAGATTATGAAACAGATCTAAGACTATTCAGTTTATCTTTTTTTTCTTCATTAATAGTTTCTATCCACATAATGTATCCTATTTTCCTATAACGTTACTTACCTAGTAATGTGTGATGGATGCCTAGCATTGTGACACAACTTCTTGGACGCTGGATATTTATTTTTGTTACTAAAAGCATTGAGTTGTTTCGGATATGCCTACGTTAATTGAAAACACTGATCTTTTGGGGTCTGGAGAATATCTTGGAAAGTGTGTACCAGACAGCTGTTCGGACTCATCCATAGGCTATCAAGGGGTCAAAGAACTATGGGCAAAAGGGCTTTCCAGACGTACCTCCTGGCTTGCTCATCAAATTTGTAAGCAACCAAGGGTTCCCGGAGAAATCTTGGGGGCATTCCGACTTTTTTCTGTTTTTTAATGTTTGTTTCTATTTGCTAATCTGTTGGTTGATTTGGCTGCTTCTGTTTTGTTTTTCCAGCAAAAAAGTCTCAAGAGAAGCAAATGAGAAAGATTTCTACACAAAAGTGACAAAATTTTAAGTGTATTTCATGAGATGACTGGTGAGGAAAATAAAAACATGAAGAAAAAATGGCAATGTTCCTTTATCTTTACATACTCATGAGAAAATAGACTGGAAAATGAATCCCATTTATAATCATGGCATTCATTTGCAAGTAAACAGGAGACCTAGGTTTGATCCGTGGGTTGGGAGCATCCCCAGGAGAAGGGAATGGCTATGCTCTCCAGTATTCTTGTCTGAGAAATCCCATGGACCGAGGAGCCTGGCAGACTACATTCCATGCGGTCACAGAGTTGAACACGACTGACAGACTAAGCATGCACATGCGTGCACAGACACACACACACACAATACACACATTTGATTTCTTGGAATACAATTCCATGATCAGAACAATGATACCTACATAGAATGTTAGAAAACATTTTTTTTCTCTTCTATTTCTGAAGGAATTTGTATAAAATGGATAATATACTTTCCTTAAATATTTGGCAAAATTTCCAGCAAATATTCCTGTAGTTTTTTTGTGGGAGGATGCTTAACTGTAAGTTAAGATTATGAAACAGATCTAAGACTATTCAGTTTATCTTTTTTTTCTTCATTAATAGTTTCTATCCACATAATGTATCCTATTTTCCTATAACGTTACTTACCTAGTAATGTGTGATGGATGCCAAAGCATTGTGACACAACTTCTTGGACGCTGGATATTTATTTTTGTTACTAAAAGCATTGAGTTGTTTCGGATATGCCTACGTTAATTGAAAACACTGATCTTTTGGGGTCTGGAGAATATCTTGGAAAGTGTGTACCAGACAGCTGTTCGGACTCATCCATAGGCTATCAAGGGGTCAAAGAACTATGGGCAAAAGGGCTTTCCAGACGTACCTCCTGGCTTGCTCATCAAATTTGTAAGCAACCAAGGTTTGTTTACCCACTGCACAGCAAGTGAAACACTGAGTCACTGGGGTTTGCCACAGAGAAAGTGTTATTTGTGAGGTAGCTAAGTGAGGACATAGGAGAACAAATCTCATATCTGCATCCCCAAAGGCTTGAGATATTTATGGGATAAAGAAGAGGAGTGGTCTCAGGCGTTGGGAAAGGTGATTGGAGGTTGGGAAAAGGTGAGGTAATTCACTTTTCTGCGGGCCCATGTTTAGGGTCATTGGGCTCAACTAGTTTTATCCAGGTGTATTGGGCAGGAGCTGACTCCAAATTTTTGGAAGATTGCTTAAGCCCCCATTACGATGGTGATTCATACATCAGAAGTATTGTCAACAGGGGTGGTGAGAAGTCTGATGATAAATTGCACATGGTTCATGAAGCTTGGAGGGTTTGAAGATAGAGAAAGGGGAACACTGGAGTTAACTAGTAAAGGCAGACTACAAGTAGAAGGTTTTCTAAGAAACTGTTCCCTTGTCTGCTACTCTATAGGACATAGTCAATGAGTTCTGCTAAGTGCCAGCTTCCATTAATCCTACGGAGCATGGTTTCATAACTTCTCCCTCATCATCATCCTTCTCTGTCTTATTACTGAACTTTATGTGTTTCTCTGCTTCCTGTTCATTTCCCTCTTGTCCTATTGTTTTTATTTGTGCCTTTAAATCTTTTTAATAAAAAATAATTAAAAACTTTACTTATGGAACTTAATTATCTACAGAAAACAGTTTATAAAAACACTCATATGTGCAGGATTTATAACAAAATTAAATGTACATTACCAGTTTGCTGTGGTGTTGAGCGTTCCTTGCACAGGAGGGTTCCAGTCTTGGGGAAGATAGAGTAAGAATACTGCATCTGCTCCCTTTGATTAAGTGTACCTTGAAAATCGGAAAGAGCTCATGGAGCAACACTAGCAATATTTATCAATATTTTAGACTGCGAAGGTGTATTATAACAATAGTTAACATATCTAAAAATGATATGTTAGATATGGTCCATTGGAGAAAGGAATGACAAACCACTCAGTATTCTTTCTTGCCTTGAGAATCCCATGAACAGTATGAAGAGGCAAAAAAATATGACACCAGAGGGTGAGCCCTCAGGTTGGTAGATATTCAATATGCTACTGGAGAAGAGAGGAGAAATACCTCCAGAAAGAATGAATAGGCTGGGCCCAAGTAGAAACTGCACTCAGTTGTGGATGTGTCTGGTAGTAAAAGTAAAGTTCAATGCTATAAAGAACAATATTGCATAGAAATAAAAGTCACAAGATACAAAATCAATACACAGAAATCACTCTCATTCCTATACAGTAACAATTTAAAAAATTAGAAAGAGAACTTAAGAAAACAATTCCATTCACATTGCAACAAAAAAGAATAAAGTAACTAAGAATAACATATGCAGAGTACATCATGCGAAATGCGAGTCTGGATGAAGCACAAGCTGGCACCAAGATTCCTGGGAGAAATATCAATAACCTCAGGTATGCAGATGATACCACCTTAATGGCAAAAAGTGACGAGGAACTAAAGAGCCTCTTGAAGGTGAAAGAGGAAAGCAAAAAGCCAACCGAAAACTCAACATTCAAAAAATGAAGATCATGGCATCCGGTCCCATGGAGAGGGTAACCTGGAAATGTACATTACCTTACGTAAAATAGATATCCAATGGGAATTTGCTGTATGACTCAGGAAACTCAAATGGGGGCTCAGCAACAATCTAGAGGGGTGGGATTGGGAGGGAGGTGGAAAGGATGTTCAAGTGGGAGGGGACATGGGTAAACCTATGACTGACTCATGCTGATGTTTGGTACAAATGAACACAATACTGTAAAGCAATTATCCTTCAGTTATAACTATTTTTTTAAAAAAAAACACATATTCCGTGGCCAAGCAACCTGTGTTTACAATTAGACATATAATTTTGGTAAAGTTACTTAACCTCTGTTGCTCATCTGTAATGGGATATTAATATGACTATTTCATAGTAAATATTAAGGTAAAGAATTAATGGTGCTGACATAAACACTCAGTAATTAATATCACTCCTGCCTGAGCAGTTAACTGGTCATAACTCTCCTATGAATACTTTTTATTTTTCACAAATGAATAAAAATAAAACAATAATTTCAGATGCCATTTGAGTCTTCTAAATTGTAATATTTTTATACTCCTATGTCTTTAATTATTAAGAGGTGACTAAAATATTGAAGCTAAAATAATGCAGTTGGGAATCAGCTCAACCTTTTAGAATGGATATGATGGAATAAAATTTATATATTAAGGCAGGACAAGAAAATTTAAGCATAGCGTATTCCCTGCCCACATTCAGCTCTCCTTAATGAACAATGTGTGTCTGTTTATTATACATTAACCAGAACTCTGAAAGATGGGAAAGTATGCTAGATAATAACAGGTCATGGTGACCTACTGCTTGCTCGGTATATGCAGAACTGGACTATGTATCTTTGGCAAACTTGATGTGAAAATGTTAGTGTGACATTTTGATGTCATATTCTTTGTCTCAAGAACGTATGTGACTGTGCCTTAGATTCCTAACAAAGGGAAGAGGGTTCAGAATTTTCTAAAAGGTGCTCTCCCGGGCTACAATGCTCAGTATGGCTTGAATAAAATTCTTCATTTCTCCCTTTTGATTGGTCATTAACTAATTTCGTCAAAAGCTATCGAGCCTCTTGAAGGTGAAAGAGGAAAGCAAAAAGCCAACCGAAAACTCAACATTCAAAAAATGAAGATCATGGCATCCGGTCCCATGGAGAGGGTAACCTGGAAATGTACATTACCTTACGTAAAATAGATATCCAATGGGAATTTGCTGTATGACTCAGGAAACTCAAATGGGGGCTCAGCAACAATCTAGAGGGGTGGGATTGGGAGGGAGGTGGAAAGGATGTTCAAGTGGGAGGGGACATGGGTAAACCTATGACTGACTCATGCTGATGTTTGGTACAAATGAACACAATACTGTAAAGCAATTATCCTTCAGTTATAACTATTTTTTTAAAAAAAAACACATATTCCGTGGCCAAGCAACCTGTGTTTACAATTAGACATATAATTTTGGTAAAGTTACTTAACCTCTGTTGCTCATCTGTAATGGGATATTAATATGACTATTTCATAGTAAATATTAAGGTAAAGAATTAATGGTGCTGACATAAACACTCAGTAATTAATATCACTCCTGCCTGAGCAGTTAACTGGTCATAACTCTCCTATGAATACTTTTTATTTTTCACAAATGAATAAAAATAAAACAATAATTTCAGATGCCATTTGAGTCTTCTAAATTGTAATATTTTTATACTCCTATGTCTTTAATTATTAAGAGGTGACTAAAATATTGAAGCTAAAATAATGCAGTTGGGAATCAGCTCAACCTTTTAGAATGGATATGATGGAATAAAATTTATATATTAAGGCAGGACAAGAAAATTTAAGCATAGCGTATTCCCTGCCCACATTCAGCTCTCCTTAATGAACAATGTGTGTCTGTTTATTATACATTAACCAGAACTCTGAAAGATGGGAAAGTATGCTAGATAATAACAGGTCATGGTGACCTACTGCTTGCTCGGTATATGCAGAACTGGACTATGTATCTTTGGCAAACTTGATGTGAAAATGTTAGTGTGACATTTTGATGTCATATTCTTTGTCTCAAGAACGTATGTGACTGTGCCTTAGATTCCTAACAAAGGGAAGAGGGTTCAGAATTTTCTAAAAGGTGCTCTCCCAGGCTACAATGCTCAGTATGGCTTGAATAAAATTCTTCATTTCTCCCTTTTGATTGGTCATTAACTAATTTCGTCAAAAGCTATCACCAAGAATACAATGCTGGTGAGTGTGAGGAGGACAGGGCACAGTTGTATGATGACTCAGTGGTAAGAATGTGCCTGAAGTTTGGAGACACAGCAGACATCAGTTCTACTTCTGGGGCAGGAAGATCCCCTGGAGGAGGAAATGGCAACTCACTTGAGCCACCTTTCCTGACAAATCCGATAGATAGAGGAGCCTGGTGGGCTACAGTCCATGGGGTCATAAAGACTCAGACACAACTGAGCACACATCTTCACACGTGGAGAAAAGGGAACCTTTGTACACTGCTGATGTCAATGTACATGGTGTGCAACCACTATGGAAAACAGTCTGGAGGCTCCATGAAATAAAACAAAAAACAAAAAACTCCTTTAAGACACCATATAACTCTACCTCGTGTCATATATCCAAAGGGAATGCAAGCAGGATAATGAAAAATTTCCTGTCCTCCTATGTTTACTGTATGATTATTTACAATAACCAAGATAGGGAAGCACTCTGTGTCCATGGATGCGAAGAGCCAACTCTCTGGAAAAGACCCTGATGCTGGGAAAAATTGAAGGCAAAAGAAGAAGGCGTAGGCAAAGGATGAGATGGTTAGATAGCATCACTGACTCAATGTATGTGAGTTTGAGGAAACTCCAGGAGATGGTGAAGGACAGGAAGCCTTGTGTACTGCAGTCATAGAGTCACAAAGAATTAGACACAACTAAGTGAGTGAACACAGAGACACTGGATGTGCCAACGTCCTATGTTATTTTCACAGAATCATTAAGGACAAACACATTAGACAGTAAATCTTTAAAGAGAGTTAATGTTCCACAGAGTATCTTGGGTAAGTAAAACAATTCAGTTTCTTGACTGTTTTTATTATACATTAACCAGAACTCTGAAAGATGGGAAGGTATGCTAGATAATAACAGGTCATGGTGACCTACTGCTTGCTCGGTATATGCAGAACTGGACTATGTATCTTTGGCAAACTTGATGTGAAAATGTTAGTGTGACATTTTGATGTCATATTCTTTGTCTCAAGAACGTATGTGACTGTGCCTTAGATTCCTAACAAAGGGAAGAGGGTTCAGAATTTTCTAAAAGGTGCTCTCCCGGGCTACAATGCTCAGTATGGCTTGAATAAAATTCTTCATTTCTCCCTTTTGATTGGTCATTAACTAATTTCGTCAAAAGCTATCACCAAGAATACAATGCTGGTGAGTGTGAGGAGGACAGGGCACAGTTGTATGATGACTCAGTGGTAAGAATGTGCCTGAAGTTTGGAGACACAGCAGACATCAGTTCTACTTCTGGGGCAGGAAGATCCCCTGGAGGAGGAAATGGCAACTCACTTGAGCCACCTTTCCTGACAAATCCGATAGATAGAGGAGCCTGGTGGGCTACAGTCCATGGGGTCATAAAGACTCAGACACAACTGAGCACACATCTTCACACGTGGAGAAAAGGGAACCTTTGTACACTGCTGATGTCAATGTACATGGTGTGCAACCACTATGGAAAACAGTCTGGAGGCTCCATGAAATAAAACAAAAAACAAAAAACTCCTTTAAGACACCATATAACTCTACCTCGTGTCATATATCCAAAGGGAATGCAAGCAGGATAATGAAAAATTTCCTGTCCTCCTATGTTTACTGTATGATTATTTACAATAACCAAGATAGGGAAGCACTCTGTGTCCATGGATGCGAAGAGCCAACTCTCTGGAAAAGACCCTGATGCTGGGAAAAATTGAAGGCAAAAGAAGAAGGCGTAGGCAAAGGATGAGATGGTTAGATAGCATCACTGACTCAATGTATGTGAGTTTGAGGAAACTCCAGGAGATGGTGAAGGACAGGGAAGCCTGGTGTACTGCAGTCATGGGGTCACAAAGAATTAGACACAACTAAGTGAGTGAACACAGAGACACTGGATGTGCCAACGTCCTATGTTATTTTCACAGAATCATTAAGGACAAACACATTAGACAGTAAATCTTTAAAGAGAGTTAATGTTCCACAGAGTATCTTGGGTAAGTAATTTTCTCTGTGACTTTACTAAAAAAGTGACATTTCCCAGTTCTAGGAGTGAGGTTACTGCTCTATTGCAGTAGTGAGGTGATGGGACACATTGATGGGATACTGGTGTGAGGTCACATAGACTTAATGTGGATCAATGAAAGGGAACAGTTTTCTCCCTGAGACATTATAATTGAAGTCATTCTGATTTTTCTTGAGGATCATCGGTTTCATGATGGCCTTTGAGGAGCTCCTGAATGAAGCTGGTGGCCTGGGAAAATTCCATGTCCTTCAGATGATGTTAATTCTTCCTTCTCTCTTGATAGTAGTCTGTCATGTGTTCTTGGAGAACTTCACTGCAGTCGTTCCTGGTCATTGCTGCTGGGTCCACATCCTCGATAATGACACTGTCTCTGATAATGACACTGGGACCCTCAGCCCTGAGGTCCTCCTGAGAATCTCCATCCCACTGGATTCCAACATGGAGCCACTGGATTCCAACATGGAGCCAGAGAAATGTCATTGCTTCCTCCAGCCCTGATGGCAGCTCCTTCACCTGAATGGGACCTTCCCTGACATGACTGACCTGGACACAGAGCCCTGTGTGGATGGGTGGGTGTATGACCACAGCTTGTTCTCCTCCACCATCGTGACTGAGGTAAAGGCCTCATTTACCTCTTGTGAGTATGTGGGTGTTTAGATAACATGAACATGGTTCAAATCTTTGACTACCATGTACACATCATAGGCAGCTCTCTTTATTTCTTTCAGCAATTGTGATTGCTTATCTTTTTAATTGCTGAGCGCTTCCATCACAATTGATGACAGTAAAGTTACAAATGAATTTGACTACCACAAAGCTTTAAATTTAATGTGCATATTGATGATTAGATGAGTGGTATTTGATATAAATTGTGGAAAATTATTCTTGGTCATTCACTCTCAGCCTACTTGCAAACTGGAAATATTGGCTAATTTTTTTAAAAAAGTCCATATCGGAGTTATTCATCAGAGAAACAAATCAGAGTGCATGTCACTCTAGGTGTGAAATCCAAGAATCAGTGTTGAAAAAAATCTTTAGAGTTTTTAACGTGTGGCAAATATTAAGGACCACTGAGGTATGCGGTGCTAAGTGAATATAACCATTATCCCAGAGATAACCTAGGAGAGTTAGTTGCGGCTAGAAAAAAATGCTTAACCTGAGACATGAATTTGCTTCCCAGGTGACTCAGTGGTAAATAATTCCTCTGACAATGAAGGAGACATGAGATGCCAGTTTGATCCCTGGATTGAGACGATCCCTTGGAGGAGGAAATGGCAACCCACTCCAGTATTCATGCCTGGATAATCCAGTAGATAGTCTATGGGGCTGCAAAGAGTCAGACTCAACTTAGCATGCATGGCTGTTATTGTTGAGACATGAATGGTATAGATCAGTAAAGGTAGTAAAGAGAAGTCGCTGGGCATGCATTTCACTGAGGGCTCTTGGGTTGAGTGAATGTTGAAAGATATAATATGCTGTTGATAGCTTATGGTGAAAGGTGCCAGTATTCGTGGTGTCTGAAGGAGAGAAACTAACTCTGGAACAAAAAGCATGGTCTCAGTCACTCAGAGCTTGGTGCAATGAGGTTTTAGTAAAGTTACAGGGATAAAGAAAGCCTCCAGCTGAAACACTCGAAGGGGGTAGGAGAGTACCTGTATCTCTGCCTCGGGGAGAACATTGTATACCTCTCAGTTGTCTGCTAAGAATAGGTAAAAAGAATACCTCAAGGCTGTAAAAATTTTACCAGACCCTTCTCCCACAACATACATACTAAGATAACCTTAGTACAAGATTAGCCAGGGGGAACAGGTCCGGGAAATATGCCTCTAGGTGAGATATATTATTGCTAGAGTAACAGGTTTCCGGGCAAGTTTTGTTACAGTTACAATAATAGAAATAGAGCCTAATGAAAGCATACACATTGAGTAAGATATGTTGTTCTGCTGTGTAATCCTTAGTTCCATGCTTGGAAAAAGAAAGAAAACAGTTTTCAGACGAAGTAGATTGTTGCAATACTAACACAAAGCTTAAGGGAAACATGTCCCAATGACTAAGGCAAAGGAATATTCAAAAAAAAATGTTTGTCTCTGTCCTCTGTGAGGGTCCCCAGACTCCCTATTGACCTGCCTAAGCTTATAACTCTCACTGTGAAGCTTCTCTGTGCTGGTTTCCTTCTCTTCCAGTGGGACCTTGTATGTGATCATCGGTCACAGAAACCATTGGTTCAATCCCTATTCATAGCTGGAATGCTCGTGGGGGGCTTCATATGTGGTCATTTGTCAGACAGGTGAGTATCTCCAAATCACAGTTTCCCTTCCTCTGTGGTGTGTTCACAGTTTATAATTAATTACTTTATAAAGAAATCTTTACTGTGTTCTGATAGATAATTTATATTGTTGTGGGTTGCCTTGGCTTCCAGGGAGCTATAGATGGAAATGCAGAATTAGACTCATTGTGATGAAAGTCATTTTGTTGGCACAGACGTCTCTGTACTGGACATCAAAATGACATCTCCATAAGATGAAGTTTACTATAAACTTCATTTGTAACGATGAGCAACTTAGCATGCACGTGCCATGACTTCTCTCCTTGACTCAATGAGCCAAATGCTTGTGGGTTCTCACATTGGTTTCATGTTGTGTTTTATTTGAGCGTGCTAAGTTGCTTCAGGCATGCCCAACTCTTTGTGACCCTGTGGACTGCCAGGCAAGAATACTGGAGTGGGCTGTCATGCCCTCCCCTAGGGGATCTTCCTGACCCAGGGACTGAACCAGTGTTTCTCAATGTCTTCTGTGTTCGCAGTCAGGTTCTTTACCACTAGCGCCACCTGGGAAACTCACGTGCAGAGTACATCATGAGAAATGCCAGACTGGATGAATCACAAGCTGGAATCAAGATTGCTGGGAGAAATATCAACAATATCAGATATGCAGATGGTACTACTCTAATGGTAGAAAGTGAAGAGGAACTTGAACTCTCTCAATATAATTGAAAGAGGAGAATGAAAAAGTGGCTTAAAACTCAACATTCAAACTAAGACAGAGTCCCATTGAGTAAGATATGTTGTTCTGCTGTGTAATCCTTAGTTCCATGCTTGGAAAAGAAAGAAAACAGTTTTCAGACGAAGTAGATTGTTGCAATACTAACACAAAGCTTAAGGGAAACATGTCCCAATGACTAAGGCAAAGGAATATTCAAAAAAAAATGTTTGTCTCTGTCCTCTGTGAGGGTCCCCAGACTCCCTATTGACCTGCCTAAGCTTATAACTCTCACTGTGAAGCTTCTCTGTGCTGGTTTCCTTCTCTTCCAGTGGGACCTTGTATGTGATCATCGGTCACAGAAACCATTGGTTCAATCCCTATTCATAGCTGGAATGCTCGTGGGGGGCTTCATATGTGGTCATTTGTCAGACAGGTGAGTATCTCCAAATCACAGTTTCCCTTCCTCTGTGGTGTGTTCACAGTTTATAATTAATTACTTTATAAAGAAATCTTTACTGTGTTCTGATAGATAATTTATATTGTTGTGGGTTGCCTTGGCTTCCAGGGAGCTATAGATGGAAATGCAGAATTAGACTCATTGTGATGAAAGTCATTTTGTTGGCACAGACGTCTCTGTACTGGACATCAAAATGACATCTCCATAAGATGAAGTTTACTATAAACTTCATTTGTAACGATGAGCAACTTAGCATGCACGTGCCATGACTTCTCTCCTTGACTCAATGAGCCAAATGCTTGTGGGTTCTCACATTGGTTTCATGTTGTGTTTTATTTGAGCGTGCTAAGTTGCTTCAGGCATGCCCAACTCTTTGTGACCCTGTGGACTGCCAGGCAAGAATACTGGAGTGGGCTGTCATGCCCTCCCCTAGGGGATCTTCCTGACCCAGGGACTGAACCAGTGTTTCTCAATGTCTTCTGTGTTCGCAGTCAGGTTCTTTACCACTAGCGCCACCTGGGAAACTCACGTGCAGAGTACATCATGAGAAATGCCAGACTGGATGAATCACAAGCTGGAATCAAGATTGCTGGGAGAAATATCAACAATATCAGATATGCAGATGGTACTACTCTAATGGTAGAAAGTGAAGAGGAACTTGAACTCTCTCAATATAATTGAAAGAGGAGAATGAAAAAGTGGCTTAAAACTCAACATTCAAAAAACTAAGATCATGGCATCTAGTCCCATCACTTCATGATAAATAGATGGGGGAAAAGTGGAAGCAGTGACAGATTTTATTTTCTTTGGCTCCAAAATCACTGCAAATAGTGACTGCATGGGCTTCCCCTGGTGGTCCAGTGGGTAAAGACACCGCCTTGCAGCTTTTTCATTCTCACCCTCATCAAGCAGCTCTTTAGTTTCTCTTCACTTTCTGCCATTAGAGTGGTGTCATCTGCATATCTGATACTGTTGATATTTCTCTCAGCAATCTTTATTCCAGGTTGTGAGTCATCCATTTCACATGATATATTCTGCATAGAAGCTAAATAAGCAGGGTGACAATATACAGTCTTGATGTACTCCTTTCCCAATTTTGAACCACTCAGTTGTTCAATGTTCTGCTACTTCTTGACCTGCATACCAGTTTCTTAGGAGGCAGGTCAGGTGGTCTGGTATTTCAATCTCTTTAATAATTTTCCACAGTTTATTATGATCTATGCAATCAAAGACTTTAGCATAGTCAATGAAGCAGAAGTAGGTGCTTCTCTGGAACTCCCTTGCTTTCTCCATGATCCAGTGTATGTCAACAATTTGGTGTCTGGTTCCTCTGGTTCCTAGTGCCTTTTCTAAATCCAGCTTGTACATCTGGAAGTTCTCAGTTCACATACTGCTAGAAGCCTAATTTAAAGGATGAGCATTGGTTTCATGTTGTGTTTTATTTGAGCGTGCTAAGTTGCTTCAGGCATGCCCAACTCTTTGTGACCCTGTGGACTGCCAGGCAAGAATACTGGAGTGGGCTGTCATGCCCTCCCCTAGGGGATCTTCCTGACCCAGGGACTGAACCAGTGTTTCTCAATGTCTTCTGTGTTCGCAGTCAGGTTCTTTACCACTAGCGCCACCTGGGAAACTCACGTGCAGAGTACATCATGAGAAATGCCAGGCTGAATGAATCACAAGCTGGAATCAAGATTGCTGGGAGAAATATCAACAATATCAGATATGCAGATGGTACTACTCTAATGGTAGAAAGTGAAGAGGAACTTGAACTCTCTCAATATAATTGAAAGAGGAGAATGAAAAAGTGGCTTAAAACTCAACATTCAAAAAACTAAGATCATGGCATCTAGTCCCATCACTTCATGATAAATAGATGGGGGAAAAGTGGAAGCAGTGACAGATTTTATTTTCTTTGGCTCCAAAATCACTGCAAATAGTGACTGCATGGGCTTCCCCTGGTGGTCCAGTGGGTAAAGACACCGCCTTGCAGCTTTTCATTCTCACCCTCATCAAGCAGCTCTTTAGTTTCTCTTCACTTTCTGCCATTAGAGTGGTGTCATCTGCATATCTGATACTGTTGATATTTCTCTCAGCAATCTTTATTCCAGGTTGTGAGTCATCCATTTCACATGATATATTCTGCATAGAAGCTAAATAAGCAGGGTGACAATATACAGTCTTGATGTACTCCTTTCCCAATTTTGAACCACTCAGTTGTTCAATGTTCTGCTACTTCTTGACCTGCATACCAGTTTCTTAGGAGGCAGGTCAGGTGGTCTGGTATTTCAATCTCTTTAATAATTTTCCACAGTTTATTATGATCTATGCAATCAAAGACTTTAGCATAGTCAATGAAGCAGAAGTAGGTGCTTCTCTGGAACTCCCTTGCTTTCTCCATGATCCAGTGTATGTCAACAATTTGGTGTCTGGTTCCTCTGGTTCCTAGTGCCTTTTCTAAATCCAGCTTGTACATCTGGAAGTTCTCAGTTCACATACTGCTAGAAGCCTAATTTAAAGGATGAGCATTACCTTGCTAGCATGTGTCAAGTATTGCAGAGGAATTCTCAAACTCAAAATGTGTACATTAATTTTTATTACTGTGTATATATATTAGCACATCTTACTTAGTCAAAGTTATATCTATTAAGGTTCCCTTTTCTTGATGCCTATGGAACACAGAGTTCCCCCCCCCCCCTTTTTTAATTTGCCCTTCACCTTCTTTTTTCACTTCATTCTCCACTGTACATAATTCATAATATCCTCTGTCTGGGTTATAATGCTCTTATATTCTGTTCTAGCAAAGCATATTACTTGAGACCTACACATCCAGATTAATTCAAGAATGACTTTTATATAAATCTTTGACAACTCTAGTGCATTGTTTCACTGGTTTTTTGCATCAGTTTACCCCTTAATCTGTCTGATTCTAGAGATCAAAATACACCTTCAAAGGACTTCCCCTGGTGGTCCAGTGGGTAAGGACACCGCCTTGCAGTGCAAGGGGCGCCGGTTCGATCCCTGGCCTGGGAAGATCCCACGTGCCGCGGAGCGGCTGGACCGATGTGTCCAATTACCGAGCCGGAGCTCTGGAGCACATGCGCCCAGAGCCGGCGCTCTGCAACGACAGACGCCACTGCGATGGGAGGCCCACAGGAGCCAAAGAACAAAGATGGATAAAAATGGAGAAATGAAAGACCAATAGAAGTGGCCCGCCCGCTCCCCTCCCTCTCCAACCCGACCCCCGCCCAAAATAAATAAATAAATAAATAAATAAATAAATCTTTAAAAAAAAATACACCTTCAACTCTCTTGTATTGTTGACATTGTACAGACTTACTAGTATGCTAAGTATACATGCTAGTTCAATGAGTTCTTATGCTATATTCAAATTTCCAACATCATATATTCTTTTATATAGTATCACTTGGACTTAGAGCCCTCCTGGTGATTGGATGAAGTTTTCATATTATTAGTCTGTGTCATAGACAAGAAATATTAATTTGTGGAGATTTCCAGGTTGACTTAGTTCTTGTTTTTTTCAGTCTTCCAGGTACAAAGAATACTTGTTAGAACATTTTTAAAATTTCAAAGTGTGCTTTTGTTTTCTTAATGTTTTGTCATAAATTATTATCACTCCTGTCATCTAAGTATCTCTCTGCTCCTTAGGTTTGGGCACAAGTTGATCCTCAAGTGGTGTTTGCTGTAGCTTGCTGTCTCTGGGACTTGTGCAGCCTTTGCTCCCAACTTCCACATTTACTGCTTCCTACACTTCGGGTCAGGTTTTTCTGCTGCAGTCATCATTTCAAATAACAGTTTGCTCTGTAAGTCAGTAATTTTGGTCTCTTCCATTTTCCAAACCCTGAATGTGACCTTGAAATTTTACCTTTATCTGACATTAATATCCCAATTGCATATCTTTCAGTTGTAGAGTAGATAAGATCTCAATCTAAAGCCATGGTGATAATACTGATACAATGTGCCTTTAGGTTGGACAGATGATACTGGCGGGACTGGCTTTTGTCTTTCGAGAGTGGCGCACCCTGCAGCTGGTGGTGTCTCTACACTTCTTTGTCTTTTTTCTTTCCTCAAGGTATGAGCCTTCTCTCTCACTATGTCTTAAGGTGACATTGGATGAAAATGCATGTTGTATCTGGATGTATTGATTTTTTATCTTCTGAGCTCCCTTTCATCGTTTGAACCTAAAATCCATGTCTCTAATCTATATACAAGTGGAATTTCAAATTTGAAAAGCAGAACAGGAAGCAATGACTTTCTTACCAAGGAGTTCTAGGTATTTTCTGCCAACCTTCTTCATAAATCTTACCCAGAGTTGTGGTCATAGAGTTAATCCGATATTATCTTCTTAGTATAAAATACAGGCACAAATGTATTTAAAAGAAACATTTAAAAGTTTCTGGCTTTGAAAGGAATCCAGTTACAGTAAATACTCAGTGATTTTCTATGTTATAGATGAAATTGGATAAAGGGAAATGCAGTAAATGTATTCATGTGGCTAACCAGCAACATGGCAGCCTAATTTCTTCATTAGTGAAAGTGGCAGGCAGATAGGGTGATTTCCATGGTGTAGTCAGCACTCCCTCCACCCTTTAATTTTCACAAACATTGATTTATGGATAATTCTATCCTTACACTTAATACCAGCCTAGGAAAAATCTGCTTTAGGGATCACAAACAGATGACTATAGATTTAATACATTGAGATTATGAGTTCAGAGAGTGAGGACAATGGAAATCTGCTACCTCATTCTATCCTATTAACAAACTATGAGGAAGATGGTACCACTGTCCCCATTTTATTGATGAGAAAACTGAAGCAGATATAGACAAGTGACTCACTTCTGTAGTTAGGTATCAACATTGCCTGAGTGGCAAGAGTACTTGCAATTCTTTTTTAGTTTTAATAAACAGTTTGCTCTGTAAGTCAGTAATTTTGGTCTCTTCCATTTTCCAAACCCTGAATGTGACCTTGAAATTTTACCTTTATCTGACATTAATATCCCAATTGCATATCTTTCAGTTGTAGAGTAGATAAGATCTCAATCTAAAGCCATGGTGATAATACTGATACAATGTGCCTTTAGGTTGGACAGATGATACTGGCGGGACTGGCTTTTGTCTTTCGAGAGTGGCGCACCCTGCAGCTGGTGGTGTCTCTACACTTCTTTGTCTTTTTTCTTTCCTCAAGGTATGAGCCTTCTCTCTCACTATGTCTTAAGGTGACATTGGATGAAAATGCATGTTGTATCTGGATGTATTGATTTTTTATCTTCTGAGCTCCCTTTCATCGTTTGAACCTAAAATCCATGTCTCTAATCTATATACAAGTGGAATTTCAAATTTGAAAAGCAGAACAGGAAGCAATGACTTTCTTACCAAGGAGTTCTAGGTATTTTCTGCCAACCTTCTTCATAAATCTTACCCAGAGTTGTGGTCATAGAGTTAATCCGATATTATCTTCTTAGTATAAAATACAGGCACAAATGTATTTAAAAGAAACATTTAAAAGTTTCTGGCTTTGAAAGGAATCCAGTTACAGTAAATACTCAGTGATTTTCTATGTTATAGATGAAATTGGATAAAGGGAAATGCAGTAAATGTATTCATGTGGCTAACCAGCAACATGGCAGCCTAATTTCTTCATTAGTGAAAGTGGCAGGCAGATAGGGTGATTTCCATGGTGTAGTCAGCACTCCCTCCACCCTTTAATTTTCACAAACATTGATTTATGGATAATTCTATCCTTACACTTAATACCAGCCTAGGAAAAATCTGCTTTAGGGATCACAAACAGATGACTATAGATTTAATACATTGAGATTATGAGTTCAGAGAGTGAGGACAATGGAAATCTGCTACCTCATTCTATCCTATTAACAAACTATGAGGAAGATGGTACCACTGTCCCCATTTTATTGATGAGAAAACTGAAGCAGATATAGACAAGTGACTCACTTCTGTAGTTAGGTATCAACATTGCCTGAGTGGCAAGAGTACTTGCAATTCTTTTTTAGTTTTAAATTGGTATAATTTGGATGGTTCTTTTTTAAAGCACTGTATATTCTAAATATATACTATATCAACATAGTCAATCTTAAAGGAAATCAACCCTGAATATTTATTGGAAGGACTGGTGCTAAAGCTGAAGCTTCAATACTTTTGCCACCTGATGCAAAGAGCTGACTCATTGGAAAAGACCCTGATGCTGGGAAAGATCAAGGGCTAAGGGAGAAAAAAGAGACAGGATGAGATGGTTGGATGGCATCACTGACTCAATGGACATGAGTTTGAGCAAACTCCAGGAAACAGTAAAGGATAGGGTGGCCTGCAATGCCATCTGCAAACGAATGAGTTACTGGAAATGGACTGTTCCGAGTCCTGAAAGGGAAAGGGGGCTCCCTCTCCTGAGACAGCCATGCTGGACAACTGAGGGGACCCAGGGATTCTGGCGGCTCTCCCTGATGAGATGCTTATCTCCATCAAAGAGCCCCGAGGTGTTCTTGATGTGGAAGTGAGAAAACCTGTTTCCAAATGGTTATAGGAGCCATTCACTCTGTTCTGATCTTTCTTCCAAAAGCTGTACAGTGACCAATGTCCACCGAAAGCCTCACACCTGTCATTTCATGGGACCTCTCACTTGCCATTTTGAACAGTGCTTAATCTCACATGGCTGCTTAATTGTGCCTGAGTCTCCTACACCACGTCTGGGGAGAGACCTTGTGGGCTCCCTCAGAGCCAGATGACAATTAGGAGGCCCCAGAAGCCTTTTTCCTTGACTCAAAGACAAATCAGCTGGAAGAATAAAAGCCTCTTTTCAGTCATATTTTACATGCAGTAACCTTGCAGTGTGGGACAAAGGAATCCCTGGGAAGGCTATAAACGTCCAACCTGTAAAAATTAGTCTTAAGCTAGAAATTAGTTGCTCTAATAAGACAATACCCCATAAAGCTGGAAGCAAGAAAACCTTTGCAAACCCTCATAGATAAATTCTTTAAAACGTGGCCTTTTAGTGCCGTATCAGCCTCTATGCAATATGCCGATTCTGCCAATTGCTAAACCAAAGACAGAATATCGAGTGGTGTATGGCCTTAATCCAGTAAATGATGCAGTGCTCCCTATACATCCTCTTGTGGCCAATCCTTTTTTTTTTTTCTTTCTTCAATTTTATATATTTATTTATTTTTGGCAATTCTAGGTTTTTACTGCTGCCACAGGCTCTTCTCTAGTTGCAGAGAGTGGGGGCTACTCTGTAGTTGAGTTGAGCAGGCTTCTTGTTGCAGTGAATTCTCTTGTTGTGGAACTCGGGCTCTAGGGCACATGGACTCCACAGTTGCGGCTCTGAAGCTCTAGAGCACAGGCTCAGTAGTTGTGGCTCATGGGCTTCATTGCTCCACAGCACGTGAGGTCTTCCCAGATCAGGAATTGAGTCCATGTCTTCTGTATTGGCAGGCAGATTCTTTATCACTGAGCCACCAGGGAAGCCCATGGCCCATACTTATAATTTGTTGTTTTTGTTGTTCGATAGCTAAGTCATGTCTGACTCTGTGGCACTATGGACTGCAACATGTCAGGCTTCCCTGTCCATCACTATATCCCAGAGTTTGCTCAGATTCATGTCTGTTGAATCAGTGGTGCTATATAACCATCTCAATCCTCTGCCACCCGCTTCTTCTTTTGCTTTCAATCTTTCCCAGCATCAGGGTCTTTTGCGATGAGTCATCTCTTTGCATCAGTTGGTCAAAGTATTGGAGCTTCAGCATCAGTCCTTTCAATGCATATTCAGGGTTAATTTCCTTTAGGATTGACTGGTTTGATCTTGCTGTCCAAGTGACTCTCAAGAGCCTTCTCCAGCACCGATTTGAGAGCATCAATTCTTGGGCACTCAGCCTTCTTTATGCTCCGACTCTCACATCCATACAGGACTACTGGAAAAACCATAGCTTTGACTGTACTGACCTCTGTTGGCAAAATGATGTCTCTGCCCTTTAATATGCTATCTAAATTTGTCATAGCTTTCTTGCCAAGGAGCAAGCATCATTTAATTTCATGGCTGCAGTCATGATCCACAGTAATTTTGGAGCACAAGGAAGGAAATAAAATCTGTGACTGCTTCCACTTTTTCCCATCTATTTGCCATGAACTGATGAGACCGGATCATAGTTTTTTTTTTTTTTTTTTTTATTAATTTTGACTTTTAAGGCAGCTTCTTCAATCTCCTCTTTTTTATTCCACATAAACTATTAACCTTGTGTATGTATTGAAATTATATACAGAAAAGTATTTGTTGTTGTTCCGTCACTAAGCTATGTCCAACTCTTTGTGACCCCATGTACTGCAGCATGTCGAGCTTCCCTGTTCTTCACTATCTTCACAGAAAAGTGTATAAAATGTATATAGATATATTGATAGACAGATAATTATTATAAAGACAACAGCTATTAACCACCACCCAAGTTACAAACTATAACATTCTAGTAACTAAGAAGACACATATTTGTCCCTTCAGAATAATATTTTATAGTAACCACCCCCCAGATGTTTGTGCTAATTACTTCCATACACATCACTTTGCTGTTGTTTATGGTTCCTTTATTAGATAAAGGTCACACGAGGTCAACTGTATGAATCCTAAGTTCAAAATTCAGTGTATTTGGTGAGATTGGGCATGTTCAGGGTTGTCTAGCATAGACAAAAAATTCAGTGCGTTTGGATAAATTCACAAATCAGTCTCAATCACAATTCTATCAACAGGCAGATTCATTCCATCACCCTACAAAGATCTTTTATGTGCATTCTTTAGTCAGAATTGTCCCCAGTTCTCACCTCTCCACCACTATATATTTCACTTCTTTTTTTTTAACTTTTACAGGTTTTTTTTTTAATAATTACTTTTATTTTACTTTTTACTTTTACAGAGTTTTGTTGTTCACTGCCACGCATAAACTCTAATCACCATAGGTCTGCACATGTGCCTTCCCACTTGAACTTTCCTCCCGTCTCCTCCCCCTCCAACCCCCCCACCCCTCCGTTGTTACAGAGCTCCTGTGAAAGTTCCAGGGCTCATCCACCTCTTATTCTAGACCGTCATGCATGTGTGCTAAGTGGCTTCAGTCATGTCTGACTCTTGGTGACCCCATGGACTGGCTCCTCTGTCCACGGGATTCTCCAGGCAAGAATACTAGATAGGATTGCCATGCCCTCCTCCAGGGGATCTTCCCCACTCAAAGATCCCATCATTTCCTACTTTGCAGGTAGATTCTTTACCTCTGAGGGAGCCCCTTTAGAACATCACATAACTATAATTACAAACTAAGTATTTTTTGTATTTGGCTTTTGCTGAGTATAGCATACATGAACGTCATGGCAACTTTTCTTTATATCAGTACTCTGTTCCTCTTTACTGTTGAGTAATTTCACAAAGACTATGACACGACTGAGCGACTAAGAACAGCATGGTACAATGTTACATGGTTCAGATGATAAAATATTTGCAAATCATAGTGCAGTGTGCTTCTACGTTATATATTAACCAGACCTCCTGAAAGTTGATAAAGCCTGTTTGATTATAAACTTTAATGTCTTTTTCTCTTTTCCTTCTAATGCCAGCAATTCTTTAGAAGATAAATTTTTGTTTTTCTAATTCTGTAAGAGATCATGGTGATCTGCTGCTCACTTAAAATGTGAAGGTCTGGACTATGAGCCTTCTGTGAATCTTATAAAATGTCTGTGTCATTTTCACATATGACCCTTTGTCTCAAAAGTGTATAGGATACGTAAACCTATGGTGGGTTCAGGTTGTTAAATAGTAGTAAACAATAAATCTATGTAACAAATAAATTTTTAAAAAGTGCATAGGACTATGCCTTTGACCTCTAACAATTGGAATGGCCCTCCATTGTCTATAGACTGTCTCCAAGCTTATAATCCTCTATTTGACTCAAATAAAATTCTATATTTCAATCATTGTTAATTTGCAGTCAAGAGCTACTATCAAGAAGACAAGAGATAGTAAGTGCTGGTGAGGATATGGAAAAAAAAGGGACTTTTCTTTTTCAAAAAATTTTCTGGTGGCTGTGTATAATTTTAGTTTTTAACAGGCCCCATGTGGAAATACAGTGGGCCTCCGTTGTTACAGAGCTCCTGTGAAAGTTCCAGGGCTCATCCACCTCTTATTCTAGACCGTCATGCATGTGTGCTAAGTGGCTTCAGTCATGTCTGACTCTTGGTGACCCCATGGACTGGCTCCTCTGTCCACGGGATTCTCCAGGCAAGAATACTAGATAGGATTGCCATGCCCTCCTCCAGGGGATCTTCCCCACTCAAAGATCCCATCATTTCCTACTTTGCAGGTAGATTCTTTACCTCTGAGGGAGCCCCTTTAGAACATCACATAACTATAATTACAAACTAAGTATTTTTTGTATTTGGCTTTTGCTGAGTATAGCATACATGAACGTCATGGCAACTTTTCTTTATATCAGTACTCTGTTCCTCTTTACTGTTGAGTAATTTCACAAAGACTATGACACGACTGAGCGACTAAGAACAGCATGGTACAATGTTACATGGTTCAGATGATAAAATATTTGCAAATCATAGTGCAGTGTGCTTCTACGTTATATATTAACCAGACCTCCTGAAAGTTGATAAAGCCTGTTTGATTATAAACTTTAATGTCTTTTTCTCTTTTCCTTCTAATGCCAGCAATTCTTTAGAAGATAAATTTTTGTTTTTCTAATTCTGTAAGAGATCATGGTGATCTGCTGCTCACTTAAAATGTGAAGGTCTGGACTATGAGCCTTCTGTGAATCTTATAAAATGTCTGTGTCATTTTCACATATGACCCTTTGTCTCAAAAGTGTATAGGATACGTAAACCTATGGTGGGTTCAGGTTGATACATAGTAGTAAACAATAAAACTCTGTAAAAAATAAATTTTTAAAAAGTGCATAGGACTATGCCTTTGACCTCTAACAATTGGAATGGCCCTCCATTGTCTATAGACTGTCTCCAAGCTTATAATCCTCTATTTGACTCAAATAAAATTCTATATTTCAATCATTGTTAATTTGCAGTCAAGAGCTACTATCAAGAAGACAAGAGATAGTAAGTGCTGGTGAGGATATGGAAAAAAAAGGGACTTTTCTACACTGCTGGTGGCTGTGTAAATTAGTACAGCCATTATGGAAAACAGTGTGGTGTTCCCTCCAAAGAGTAAAAATAGAACCATACGACTGTATTCGACATATGATCCAGTCTTCCACCATTGTGGTCTCATTGTCCTTCCCCTACCTTAAAGCAGAAATCTGCCTCTGTTTGACACCATCCAGGATGTGGAGAATAAGTGAGTATATCTTCTAGCCATTTACTGGGAGGGACTGTGTGTTTTGGATCTGTGGGTGAGAAAAGTCACACACAAAGTGGGTCCTGCAGATCACTTGCATGAGACACTTCTATCTTCAGCCATTGCCTTCATGAGCGGGAAGGTCATTCCCATTCACTGTGCGTTCCAGTCTAGACTGCAGAGATCCCCTCTGCCCTGTTCTCCTTAGAAGCTTTAGTGTTGAAGTGGCACTAGCTAGCTCTATTATAAGGCTAAATCCTACCTGCCCTCACGAGAGACACGTATTCCTGATGGTACTTCATGATCCTCAGATCCATAAGAGTTTAGGATATAAATAGAAAAGAAATGAGATATCCAGTGAAGGAATAATGTTAGGAAGAACGCATAGGGGCTTCCCTGGTGGTCCAGTGGGTAAGGACACCGCCTTGCAGTGCAAGGGGCGCTGGGAGGATCCCACATGCTATGGAGCGGCTGGACCGATGTGTCCAACTACGGAGCCGGAGCTCTGAAGCGCATGAGCCCAGAGCTGGTGCTCCGCGACGAGATAGGCCACTGTGATGGGATGCCCACACGGACCAAAAGAACAAAGATGGATGAAAACAGACTAATGAAAGACCAAAAGAAGTGGCCAAAAAAAAAAAAAAAAAAAAGAACGCATAAAGTCTCTCTTTGAAAATATGATAAAGAAATAGGGACTTCCCTGGTGGTCCAGTGGCTAAGACTCTGTGTTCCCAATGTAGGGGGCCCAGGTTCGATCTCTGGTCAGGGAACTACATCCCGCATGCCACAACTAAGACCTAGCGCAGCCAAATAAACAAATAATTAAAAAAATAAAAGTGTTAAAAAACTTAAGTACACACACACACACACACACACACACACATAAAATAAAGAAATAAATCTTGTGCTGGCCCGCATAAGATTAGGCAATTCTGCCACCATAACGAGTAAAAATATTGAGGATAGGGAACATAAGAAACCAGTAAAATGCATTTTAAGATAAAAATGGTATCAGTTTTCTAGTGCTTTCATAATAAATAAAGCTCCCCAGTTGCGTGACTTTAACAACAGAAATGTCCTGTGTCACAGTTTTAGAGGCTCAAGTGGTGGGTAGGGTCATGCTCTGAAGGCCCCGGGGAAGAGCCTGTTCCAGGTCTCTCCTGGTTTCTGGTAGCTCATTTGCTTGCGGCAGCATAGCTCCAGTGTTCACATGGCATCTCCTTGGCATGCATGTGTGTCCAGCTGTTCCCCTTTCATAAGGACAGCCGTCATATTGGATTAGCAGCCCATCTTACTCCAGTATGATGTGATCTCAATTATATCAGCAACATCCCTGTTTCCAAACACAATAATATCATATTCTGAGATACTGAGAGTTAAGGCTTCAAAGTATGGATCTGGGGGCAGAGACAGTTCAACATGTAACAAGTGGAGAGTTTCCTTAAGATTCTCCTTCCACCTCTTGACTTTCCAAAGATGTCATTGCCAGAGGTCTAAAGAGATCATATACAAGTAGCAAAACTACTTTAAGGAAAAGACCAGTGAAGGAATAATGTTAGGAAGAACGCAATTCCCTGGTGGTCCAGTGGGTAAGGACACCGCCTTGCAGTGCAAGGCGCTGGGAGGATCCCACATGCTATGGAGGCTGGACCGATGTGTCCAACTACGGAGCCGGAGCTCTGAAGCGCATGAGCCCAGAGCTGGTGCTCGACGAGATAGGCCACTGTGATGGGATGCCCACACGGACCAAAAGAACAAAGATGGATGAAAACAGACTAATGAAAGACCAAAAGAAGTGGCCAAAAAAAAAAAAAAAAGAACGCATAAAGTCTCTCTTTGAAAATATGATAAAGAAATAGGGACTTCCCTGGTGGTCCAGTGGCTAAGACTCTGTGTTCCCAATGTAGGGGGCCCAGGTTCGATCTCTGGTCAGGGAACTACATCCCGCATGCCACAACTAAGACCTAGCGCAGCCAAATAAACAAATAATTAAAAAAATAAAAGTGTTAAAAAACTTAAGTACACACACACACACACACACACACACACACACATAAAATAAAGAAATAAATCTTGTGCTGGCCCGCATAAGATTAGGCAATTCTGCCACCATAACGAGTAAAAATATTGAGGATAGGGAACATAAGAAACCAGTAAAATGCATTTTAAGATAAAAATGGTATCAGTTTTCTAGTGCTTTCATAATAAATAAAGCTCCCCAGTTGCGTGACTTTAACAACAGAAATGTCCTGTGTCACAGTTTTAGAGGCTCAAGTGGTGGGTAGGGTCATGCTCTGAAGGCCCCGGGGAAGAGCCTGTTCCAGGTCTCTCCTGGTTTCTGGTAGCTCATTTGCTTGCGGCAGCATAGCTCCAGTGTTCACATGGCATCCCCTTGGCATGCATGTGTGTCCAGCTGTTCCCCTTTCATAAGGACAGCCGTCATATTGGATTAGCAGCCCATCTTACTCCAGTATGATGTGATCTCAATTATATCAGCAACATCCCTGTTTCCAAACACAATAATATCATATTCTGAGATACTGAGAGTTAAGGCTTCAAAGTATGGATCTGGGGGCAGAGACAGTTCAACATGTAACAAGTGGAGAGTTTCCTTAAGATTCTCCTTCCACCTCTTGACTTTCCAAAGATGTCATTGCCAGAGGTCTAAAGAGATCATATACAAGTAGCAACTTCCTATCTTTTCAAAGTAGCAAAACTACTTTCTTGGGTCTGCCTAATAGCAGAGCCTTTTCCAACCTAAGTGTCGATCCCTTGGATTTTATTTAATTATAAACAGTTGATGGGCTAGAGTATCAGCTTGTACTTTGTGCTTGGATGACGCCTAAACCTTTTCTAAATTTTTTTCAATGTTTAACTTTATTTGCTAATGGGTTGGTTGATTGATTGTTTCTGTTTTGTTTTTCCAACCAAAAATTCTGAAGAAAAGTAAATGAAAATGATTCCTACATAAAAGTGACAAAATTTTAAGGAATGTTCATAAGCTGATGTGTGAGAAAAAGAAAAATATGAATAAAAAGTAGGAATTTTTCTTTATATTTGGAAATAACCAAGAAAATACATGGGAAGAATGAATTTCACTGACAATTATGGCATTCATTTGCAGTTAAAATATAATATGTGAATATATAATTCCATGAACATTCCATCATTGAAAATATTTCAGATTTATCCACAAATTATTAACAGACAAGATGATTCAGAAACAAAGGGATACCATGGAATTTGAGATGGCTGGTTAACATGTGAAGCAGCATAAGTTGAAAGTTATCATAAATGTAAAAAAATCAGAAAGAAGTCCAGAAACAGATACTAATATATATGTGTGTACACACACACACACACACACACACACACTTAATACATGATACTTTTTTTTTTTGGCCACTTCTTTCATTTATTTATCTTTGTTATTTGGCATGTGTGGACCTCTTATTGCGGGGGCCTCTCTCCTTGCAGAACACTAGCTCTGGGCGCATGCGCTCCAGAGCTCCGGCTTGGTAGTTGGACACATCAGTCCAGCTGCTCCGTGTCACGTGGGATCTTCCCAGGCCAGGGATTGAACCGTGCCACTTTCACTGCAAGGCAGTGTCCTTACCCACTGGACCACCAGGGAAGCCCCATGATACTTTTGATACTATAAATCACCAGCAAATAGAAAGTTTATGTGATATCTAGAAATACATCCACTGAAATAATAATATTGACCTTTAAATGGTGGGATTTTAAATGATTTTTTCTTTTCATTTTTTCTTCACATTGTAAACAATTAGCATATATAATTTAGGGTATATAAATATATCAGAACTGAAAGGGAAATAACAAGATAAACAATTTTCAGATGTATATACATTTAAGAAAATCACAACAAATTCAAAATTATATTCCAAGTTTCACAAATAACTAAGTATGAAAAGCTCATCACATATAACAGTAATAAGACAAATGCAGGTTAAAATACAAGTCCTGATTTTCAAAACAGCAGATATGAAAGTACTAATAATTCTCATTGTGAGAGAAGGCACACTGCAACAGGCAACCATAAAGCTGAAAGCACACTATTATTAAAAAATCAACATGCTGTAAAGCTGCTAAAAGCAGTTAACGTTATATTCAGTTGCATTCTTTCTTTGTCTGCCTTCAGGTGAGGATTAGAGGCTCATGCAAGTTTCCTGATGGGAAGGGATAACTGGGGGAACCTGGATCTTGCTGTGTTGGACCGGGCTGTCTGCTCAGTAAACTCTAATCCAATTATCTGCTGTTGGGTGGGGCTGGGCTCCCTCTCTGTTAGTTGTCTGTCCTGGGGTATCTCAGTCCTGGAGTCTATAGGCTTCTAGAGTTGGGTGACCTCCAAGAAGGCTCCTGCCATGTACTCTTGCTGTCCGTGCTGCCCCCATCTCTGTGGCAGACCACTGCTGACCCACGCCTGCCCAGAAGACCCTCAAACACTGAGGTAGGTCTGGCTTAGTCTCTTGTGGGGTCACTGCTCCTTTCGCCTGGGTGCTGGGGCACAGATTTTTTTTTCAGTGATTTTTAATTTTTAAATATTTTTATAGAGTTTTGCTGTTCACATACATGTATGTTCCCAGACTAATCATATGTATATCCCTGTCCCCCTCCCTCCTCCTCCCCTCTCCCAGTCCCCGCCATCCCACCCCTCCAGGCCATTGCACAGCACCCCTGCATGATCCCCTACTCCCACAGCGCAATGACAATAGCTATCTTTTTCACATATGATAGTATAGGTTTCCAGGTTACTCCCTCTATGCCTCCCACCCACTGTTCATTCCCCACAATGTCCATACGTCTGTTCTCTTTGTCAGTTTTCTATCGCTTCACTGTGTGTCGCTACCCTCTTACGATTTTTCTTCACATTGTAAACAATAGATATAATTTAGGGTATATAAATATATCAACTGAAAGGGAAATAACAAAATAAACAATTTTCAGATGTATATACATTTAAGAAAATCACAACAAATTCAAAATTATATTCCAAGTTTCACAAATAACTAAGTATGAAAAGCTCATCACATATAACAGTAATAAGACAAATGCAGGTTAAAATACAAGTCCTGATTTTCAAAACAGCAGATATGAAAGTACTAATAATTCTCATTGTGAGAGAAGGCACACTGCAACAGGCAACCATAAAGCTGAAAGCACACTATTATTAAAAAATCAACATGCTGTAAAGCTGCTAAAAGCAGTTAACGTTATATTCAGTTGCATTCTTTCTTTGTCTGCCTTCAGGTGAGGATTAGAGGCTCATGCAAGTTTCCTGATGGGAAGGGATAACTGGGGGAACCTGGATCTTGCTGTGTTGGACCGGGCTGTCTGCTCAGTAAACTCTAATCCAATTATCTGCTGTTGGGTGGGGCTGGGCTCCCTCTCTGTTAGTTGTCTGTCCTGGGGTATCTCAGTCCTGGAGTCTATAGGCTTCTAGAGTTGGGTGACCTCCAAGAAGGCTCCTGCCATGTACTCTTGCTGTCCGTGCTGCCCCCATCTCTGTGGCAGACCACTGCTGACCCACGCCTGCCCAGAAGACCCTCAAACACTGAGGTAGGTCTGGCTTAGTCTCTTGTGGGGTCACTGCTCCTTTCGCCTGGGTGCTGGGGCACAGATTTTTTTTTTCAGTGATTTTTAATTTTTAAATATTTTTATAGAGTTTTGCTGTTCACATACATGTATGTTCCCAGACTAATCATATGTATATCCCTGTCCCCCTCCCTCCTCCTCCCCTCTCCCAGTCCCCGCCATCCCACCCCTCCAGGCCATTGCACAGCACCCCTGCATGATCCCCTACTCCCACAGCGCAATGACAATAGCTATCTTTTTCACATATGATAGTATAGGTTTCCAGGTTACTCCCTCTATGCCTCCCACCCACTGTTCATTCCCCACAATGTCCATACGTCTGTTCTCTTTGTCAGTTTTTCTATCGCTTCACTGTGTGTGCTGCCATTACCCTCTTACTAGATTCCATATATACGTGTTAGTATACTGTACTTGTCTTTCTTTTTGACTTACTTCACTTTTTATGATAGGTTCTAGATCCAGCCACCTTATTAGAGCTGATTCTTCTGCATTTCTTTTTACAGCTGAGAGGTACTCCATTGTATATATGTACCAGAGCTTCTTTATCCATTCATTCATTTATGGACATCTAGGTTGCTTCCATGTTCTAGCTATTGTATAGAGAGCTACAATGGACATTGGGGTACAGGTACTTCTTTCAGTTTTGATTTCATCAGGGTATAAGTCTACTAGTGGAATTGCTGGGTCATATGGTGCTTCTATTTTTAGTTTTTTAAGGAATCTCCAGACTGTCTTCCATAGTGGCTGTATCAATTTACATTATCACCAGCAATGCAAGAGTGTTCCCTTTTCTCTGCACCCTCTCCAGCATTTATTGTCTGTAGATTTTTTGATGATAGCCATTCTGACTGGTGTGAGGTGATATCTCATTGTAGTTTTGATTTGCATTTCTCTAATAATAATCGAGGTTGAGCATCATTTCATGTGTTTTTTTGGCCATCTCTATGTACTCTTTGGTAAGATGTCTCTTTAAGTCTTTTTCCCATTTTTTGATTGGGTTGTTCATTTTTCCGGTGCTGAGTTGTCTGAGTTGCTTCTAGATTTGGAAGATTAATTCTTTGTCTGTTGTTTCATTTGCAATCATTTTCTCCCATTCTGTGGGTTGTCTGCTCACTTTTTTTGCAGTTTCTTTTGCTGTACAAAAGTTTTTAAGTTTCATTAGGTCCCATGTGTTAATTTTTGTTTTCAGTTCCGCTATTCTAGTAGGCAGGTCATGGAAGATCTTGCTTTGATTTATGTCGTTGAATGTTTTGCCTATATTCTCCTCTAAGAGTTTTATGGTTTTTGGTCTTACATTTAGGTCTTTAATCCATTTTGAGTTTAGCTTTGTGTATGGTGTCAGGGAATGTTCCAACTTCATTTTTTGCATGTAGCTGTTTAATTTTCCCAGCACCATTTGTTGAAGAGGCTTTGTCCCATTGTATATTTTCGCCTCCTTTGTCAAAAATAAGGTATCCAAAGGTGCGTGGGTTTATCTCTGGGTTCTCTATCTTGTTCCATTGGTCTATATTTCTGTTTTTGTCCCAGTACTTTATTGTCTTGATGACTGTTGCTTTGTAGTATTGTCTGAAGTTAGGGAGGCTGATCTCTCCAGCTCCATTCTTCTTCCTCAGGATTGCTTTGGCTATTTGAGGTCTTTTGTGTTTCCATATGGACTGTGTTATTCTTTGGTCTAGTTTTGTGAATAATGTCATTGGAAATTTGATTGGGATCGCATTGAATCTGTAGATGATATTTGGTAGTATGGTCATTTTCACAACATTGATTCTTTTGACCCAGGAACATGGAATATCTCTCTATCTGTGTAAGTCTTCTTTAATTTCTTTCATTAGTGTCTTGTAATTTTCTGTGTACAGTTCTTTTGTTTCTTTGGGTAGGTTTATTCCTAGATATTTCATTCTTTTGGTTGCAATGATGAAAGGGATTGCATCTTTGATTTCGTTTTCTGATTTTTCATTGTTTGTATATAGGAATGCCAGTGATTTCTGTGTATTGATTTTGTATCCTGTGACTCTGCTGAATTCATTGATTAGCTCTAGTAGTTTTCTGATAGTGTCTTTGGGGTTTTCTATGTATAATATCATGTTGTCTGAAAATAGAGAGAGTTTTACTTCTTCTTTTTCAATCTGGATTCCTTTTATTTCTTTTTCTTCTCTTGTTGTTGTTGTTAGAACTTCCAGGACTATGTTGAATAATAGTGGTGAAAGTGAACACCCTTGTCTTATTCCTGATCTTAGAGGGAATGCTTTCGGTTTTTCACCATTGAGGATAATGTTCGTTGTGGGCTTCTCATATATGGCTTTCTCTATGTTGGGATAGGTTCCTTCTATGCCCATTTTTTGAAGGGTTTTTATCATAAATGTGTGTTGGATTTTATCAAAGGCTTTTCTGCATCTATTGAGATTATCATGTGATTTTTGTCTTTTAATCCATTTTGAGTTTATTTGGTTTTGGTTCAGGGAATGTTCCAACTTCATTTTTTGCATGTAGCTGTTTAATTTTCCCAGCACCATTTGTTGAAGAGGCTTTGTCCCATTGTATATTTTCGCCTCCTTTGTCAAAAATAAGGTATCCAAAGGTGCGTGGGTTTATCTCTGGGTTCTCTATCTTGTTCCATTGGTCTATATTTCTGTTTTTGTCCCAGTACTTTATTGTCTTGATGACTGTTGCTTTGTAGTATTGTCTGAAGTTAGGGAGGCTGATCTCTCCAGCTCCATTCTTCTTCCTCAGGATTGCTTTGGCTATTTGAGGTCTTTTGTGTTTCCATATGGACTGTGTTATTCTTTGGTCTAGTTCTGTGAATAATGTCATTGGAAATTTGATTGGGATCGCATTGAATCTGTAGATGATATTTGGTAGTATGGTCATTTTCACAACATTGATTCTTTTGACCCAGGAACATGGAATATCTCTCTATCTGTGTAAGTCTTCTTTAATTTCTTTCATTAGTGTCTTGTAATTTTCTGTGTACAGTTCTTTTGTTTCTTTGGGTAGGTTTATTCCTAGATATTTCATTCTTTTGGTTGCAATGATGAAAGGGATTGCATCTTTGATTTCGTTTTCTGATTTTTCATTGTTTGTATATAGGAATGCCAGTGATTTCTGTGTATTGATTTTGTATCCTGTGACTCTGCTGAATTCATTGATTAGCTCTAGTAGTTTTCTGATAGTGTCTTTGGGGTTTTCTATGTATAATATCATGTTGTCTGAAAATAGAGAGAGTTTTACTTCTTCTTTTTCAATCTGGATTCCTTTTATTTCTTTTTCTTCTCTTGTTGTTGTTGCTAGAACTTCCAGGACTATGTTGAATAATAGTGGTGAAAGTGAACACCCTTGTCTTATTCCTGATCTTAGAGGGAATGCTTTCGGTTTTTCACCATTGAGGATAATGTTCGTTGTGGGCTTCTCATATATGGCTTTCTCTATGTTGGGATAGGTTCCTTCTATGCCCATTTTTTGAAGGGTTTTTATCATAAATGTGTGTTGGATTTTATCAAAGGCTTTTTCTGCATCTATTGAGATTATCATGTGATTTTTGTCTTTTAATTTGTTGATATGGTGTATCACATTGACTGATTTGTGGATATTGAAGAATCCTTGCATAAACCTGGTGCACCTTGGATGAACCCGAATTGGTCATGATGTATGATTTTTTTGATGTGTTGCTGAATTCTGTTTGCTAGGATTTTGTTGAGGATTTTGGCATCCAAATTCAACAGTGAAACTGGCCTATAATTTCCTTTTTTTGTGTTGTCTTTGCCTGGTTTTGGTATAAGGTTGATGGTGGCCTTGTAGAATGTGTTTGAAAGCTTTCCTTCCTGTATGATTTTTTGAAAGAGTTTTAGAAGGACAAGCATTAACTCTTCTTTAAATGTTTGGTAGAATTCACTTGTGAAGCCATCTGGCCCTGGACTTTTATTTTTGGGTAGATTTTTAATCACAAATTCAATTTCCGAGCTTGTGATTGGGTTGTTCATAGTTTCTATTTCTTCCTGGTTCAGTCTTGGAAGATAAATCTTTTCCAAGAAGCTGCCCATTTCTTTCAGGTTGTCCAGTTTGTTGCCATATAGTTGTTCATAATAGTCTCTTATAATCCTTTGTATTTCTTCATTATCTGTTGTAATCTCTCCTTTTTCACTTTTGATTTTGTTGATCTGGTTCTTCTCTCTTTTTTTCTTGATGAGTCTGGCCAGTGGCTTGTCAATTTTGTTTATCTTTTCAAAGAACCAGCTTCTCACTTAATTTGTCTTTACTATTGTTTCTCTCATTTCTTTTTCATTTATTTCTGATCTGATCTTTATGATTTCTCTTCTGCTGACTTTGGGATTTTGTTGTTCTTCTTTCTCCAGTTGTTTTAAGTGTAGGGCTAGGTCATCTGTTTGATATTTTTCTTGTTTCTTGAGGTAGGATTGTATTGCTATAAATTTCCTTCTTAGAACTCCTTTTGTGGTATCCCACAGGTTTTGCACTATTGTGTGTTCATTGTCATTTTCTTCCAGGAATTTTAATAGTGGTGAAAGTGAACACCCTTGTCTTTTTCGATCTGAGGATTTTTTAGGTTTCGTTGTGGGCTTCTCATATATGGCTTTCTCTATGTTGGGATAGGTTCCTTCTATGCCCATTTTTTGAAGGGTTTTTATCATAAATGTGTGTTGGATTTTATCAAAGGCTTTTTCTGCATCTATTGAGATTATCATGTGATTTTTGTCTTTTAATTTGTTGATATGGTGTATCACATTGACTGATTTGTGGATATTGAAGAATCCTTGCATAAACCTGGTGCACCTTGGATGAACCCGAATTGGTCATGATGTATGATTTTTTTGATGTGTTGCTGAATTCTGTTTGCTAGGATTTTGTTGAGGATTTTGGCATCCAAATTCAACAGTGAAACTGGCCTATAATTTCCTTTTTTTGTGTTGTCTTTGCCTGGTTTTGGTATAAGGTTGATGGTGGCCTTGTAGAATGTGTTTGAAAGCTTTCCTTCCTGTATGATTTTTTGAAAGAGTTTTAGAAGGACAAGCATTAACTCTTCTTTAAATGTTTGGTAGAATTCACTTGTGAAGCCATCTGGCCCTGGACTTTTTTTTTGGGGTAGATTTTTAATCACAAATTCAATTTCCGAGCTTGTGATTGGGTTGTTCATAGTTTCTATTTCTTCCTGGTTCAGTCTTGGAAGA
Organism: Tragulus kanchil; assembly: GCA_022376925.1. Classification (NCBI taxonomy): domain Eukaryota; kingdom Metazoa; phylum Chordata; class Mammalia; order Artiodactyla; family Tragulidae; genus Tragulus; species Tragulus kanchil. The sequence goes on along the minus strand of JAIOJX010000006.1, from coordinate 10,357,462 downwards.
TAAATCTTTTCCAAGAAGCTGCCCATTTCTTTCAGGTTGTCCAGTTTGTTGCCATATAGTTGTTCATAATAGTCTCTTATAATCCTTTGTATTTCTTCATTATCTGTTGTAATCTCTCCTTTTTCACTTTTGATTTTGTTGATCTGGTTCTTCTCTCTTTTTTTCTTGATGAGTCTGGCCAGTGGCTTGTCAATTTTGTTTATCTTTTCAAAGAACCAGCTTCTCACTTAATTTGTCTTTACTATTGTTTCTCTCATTTCTTTTTCATTTATTTCTGATCTGATCTTTATGATTTCTCTTCTGCTGACTTTGGGATTTTGTTGTTCTTCTTTCTCCAGTTGTTTTAAGTGTAGGGCTAGGTCATCTGTTTGATATTTTTCTTGTTTCTTGAGGTAGGATTGTATTGCTATAAATTTCCTTCTTAGAACTCCTTTTGTGGTATCCCACAGGTTTTGCACTATTGTGTGTTCATTGTCATTTTCTTCCAGGAATTTTTAAATTTCTCCTTTGATTTTCTTAGTGATCAGTTTGTTTTTTAGGTATGTGTTGTTTAATCTCCATGTGTTTGTGTTTTTAGCAGTTTTTTTCTGCAGTTGATCTCTAGTGTCATTGCATTGTGGTCAGAGAAGATGGTTGATATAATTTCAATTTTCTTGAATTAACTGAGGTTTGACTTGTGACCCAAGATGTGGTCTATCCTGGAGAATGTTCCATGAGCACTTGAGAAGAAAGTGTATTCTTCTGCTTTTGGATGAACGGTCCTAAAGATATCCATGAGGTCCATCTCTTCTAGTGTGGCATTTAAGGTTTGTGTTTCTTTATTAATTTTCTGTTTTGACTATCTGTCCATTGGTGTGAGAGGAGTGTTAAAGTCTCCTACTATTATTGTGTTATTGCTGATTTCTTCTTTTATGTCTGAAAGTGTTTGTCTTATGTATTGGAGTACTCCTGTGTTGGGTGCATAGATATTTATGTTTGTTATGTCTTCCTCTTGGATAGATCCCTTGATCATTATGTAGTGACCTGCCTTATCTCTTATAATCTCTCCTTTTTCACTTTTGATTTTGTTGATCTGGTTCTTCTCTCTTTTTTTCTTGATGAGTCTGGCCAGTGGCTTGTCAATTTTGTTTATCTTTTCAAAGAACCAGCTTCTCACTTAATTTGTCTTTACTATTGTTTCTCTCATTTCTTTTTCATTTATTTCTGATCTGATCTTTATGATTTCTCTTCTGCTGACTTTGGGATTTTGTTGTTCTTCTTTCTCCAGTTGTTTTAAGTGTAGGGCTAGGTCATCTGTTTGATATTTTTCTTGTTTCTTGAGGTAGGATTGTATTGCTATAAATTTCCTTCTTAGAACTCCTTTTGTGGTATCCCACAGGTTTTGCACTATTGTGTGTTCATTGTCATTTTCTTCCAGGAATTTTTAAATTTCTCCTTTGATTTTCTTAGTGATCAGTTTGTTTTTTAGGTATGTGTTGTTTAATCTCCATGTGTTTGTGTTTTTAGCAGTTTTTTTCTGCAGTTGATCTCTAGTGTCATTGCATTGTGGTCAGAGAAGATGGTTGATATAATTTCAATTTTCTTGAATTAACTGAGGTTTGACTTGTGACCCAAGATGTGGTCTATCCTGGAGAATGTTCCATGAGCACTTGAGAAGAAAGTGTATTCTTCTGCTTTTGGATGAACGGTCCTAAAGATATCCATGAGGTCCATCTCTTCTAGTGTGGCATTTAAGGTTTGTGTTTCTTTATTAATTTTCTGTTTTGACTATCTGTCCATTGGTGTGAGAGGAGTGTTAAAGTCTCCTACTATTATTGTGTTATTGCTGATTTCTTCTTTTATGTCTGAAAGTGTTTGTCTTATGTATTGGAGTACTCCTGTGTTGGGTGCATAGATATTTATGTTTGTTATGTCTTCCTCTTGGATAGATCCCTTGATCATTATGTAGTGACCTGCCTTATCTCTTTTAATCTTTTTTATTTTAAAGTTTATTTTGTCTGATATAAGGATTGCTACTCTGGCTTTCTTTTCATTTCCATTTGCATGGAATATATTTTTCCATCCTTTCACTTTCAATCTATAATTGTCTTTAGATATGAGGTGGGTTTCTTGTAGGCAGCATATATATGGGTCTTGCTTTTTTATTCATTCATCCAGTTTGTGTCTTTTGATTGGGGCATTTAGTCCATTTACATTTAGGGTAATTATTGATAAAATGATCCTTTTGTCATCTTCTTAAATGGTATAGTTGGTTAGTTTTGTAGATCTTTTTCTTCTCCTGTGTTTGTTGTTTATAGATGTCCCTTTACCACTTGTTGTTAAGCTGATTTGGTGGTACAGAATTCTCTTAGCTTTTGCTTATCTGGGGCACAGAAGTTTTTGTTTGTGCCCTCCAGGAGACTTGCCCCAGTCTTATGGAAGCTCTGGAATCAAATCCTGCTGACCTTCAAAGTCAGATTCCCTGATGATTCCCAGTCCTTTAACCAAATCCCCAGCTGAGGAGCCTGATGTGGGGGCCTAGAACCTTCACAACAGTGGAGAACTTCTTTGGCAAGGAGACCTTACAAATAGCTGAGAAAAGAAGAGAAGCGAAAGGCAAAGGAGAAGAAAGAGATACCCTATTGAATGCAGAGTTGCAGAGAATAGCAGAGAGAGATAAGAAAGCTTTCTTAAAAACAATAGAATGAAAAAGACTAGAGATCTTTTCAAGAAAATTGGAGACACCAAGGGAACATTTCACACAAAGGACAGAAACGGCAAGGAGCTAACAGAAGCAGAAATGACATATGTACATGTACAAATGAATCACTGTTGAACACCTGAAATTAACACAACATTGTTAATCAACTGTACTCTAATTATAAATAAAAATGTAAAAGAATAAAGTCAAACTAATTGCCAAAAAAAGAATTAATCATTAAAAGAAATGAAAGAGTGGCATGCTACAAACTAGACGGAACTTGGAAACATTGTAGTGTGTTTCTTTATCTGTCCATTGGTGTGAGAGGAGTTTTAAAGTGTTATTTTTTTTGTCTAAATTTTATGTATTGGAGTACTCCTGTGTTGGGTGCATAGATATTTATGTTTGTTATGTCTTCCTCTTGGATAGATCCCTTGATCATTATGTAGTGACCTGCCTTATCTCTTTTAATCTTTTTTATTTTAAAGTTTATTTTGTCTGATATAAGGATTGCTACTCTGGCTTTCTTTTCATTTCCATTTGCATGGAATATATTTTTCCATCCTTTCACTTTCAATCTATAATTGTCTTTAGATCTGAGGTGGATTTCTTATAGGCAGCATATATATATGGGTCTTGCTTTTTTATCCATTCAGCCAGTCTGTGTCTTTTGGTTGGGGCATTCAGTCCATTTACATTTAGGGTAATTATTGATACAAATGATCCTATTGTCATCTTCTTAAATGGTATGGTTGGTTAGTTTTGTAGATTTTTATCTTCTCCTGTATTTGTTGTCTATAGAAGTCCCTTTAATACTTGTTGTAAAGCTGGTTTGGTGGTACAGAATTCTCTTAGTTTTTGCTTATCTGGGGCACAGAAGTTTTTGTTTGTGCCCTCCAGGAGACTTGCCCCAGTCTTATGGAAGCTCTGGAATCAAATCCTGCTGACCTTCAAAGTCAGATTCCCTGATGATTCCCAGTCCTTTAACCAAATCCCCAGCTGAGGAGCCTGATGTGGGGGCCTAGAACCTTCACAACAGTGGAGAACTTCTTTGGCAAGGAGACCTTACAAATAGCTGAGAAAAGAAGAGAAGCGAAAGGCAAAGGAGAAGAAAGAGATACCCTATTGAATGCAGAGTTGCAGAGAATAGCAGAGAGAGATAAGAAAGCTTTCTTAAAAACAATAGAATGAAAAAGACTAGAGATCTTTTCAAGAAAATTGGAGACACCAAGGGAACATTTCACACAAAGGACAGAAACGGCAAGGAGCTAACAGAAGCAGAAATGACATATGTACATGTACAAATGAATCACTGTTGAACACCTGAAATTAACACAACATTGTTAATCAACTGTACTCTAATTATAAATAAAAATGTATATGTAGAAAGAATAAAGTCAAACTAATTGCCAAAAAAAGAATTAATCATTAAAAGAAATGAAAGAGTGGCATGCTACAAACTAGACGGAACTTGGAAACATTAAGTGAAAAAAACAGAAGGAAGTTAGCTACAAAGATCCATAGGTTTACGTCTTGTTTTCAGCAGATCCATAGAGACAGATGTAGATTAGTGGTTCCTAGGAGCTAGGGGTAGAGTGGAGAATGGAAGGTCATTCCTGGTAGGTACAAGTTTCTTTTCTGGTGATGAAAATGTTTGATAATGAGAAAGTCATGATGGATGCACAGCTGTGAAAAAATAAAATCCATGTAATTGCATGTTCTAAAGAATGATTTATGTGTTATGTGAATTATATCACAATAAAGCTTCAAAAGAATTTTTAATAGAATATTTAGTGCTAACAAGGTGGCATTTTTCATATATTGCTCTTTAATTCTCCCATAGCACACCGTATGTTTGCCGTATGTATGCTTTATCATACCAGATGGTAGGTGGTTATGTACCTCTCTGTTACACACCATAGTGTTACACTTGACCTTGTCTTGCACACTGCTGTATTCCTAACACAAGAAGTGTCCTCACAAATGTTATCTGAGTGAATCAATCAACAGATCAATCAATCAGTCAATAAATAAATAAATCAGAATAAAGTGGTAAAGTGCACTTACCACTGGCCTTTAGTCCTCTGCCCTCCACCACCTGTCTCCATTTCAAGTAGTTTCTTTTCATTGTGAATTCATGATTGTATCTGATTTGAAACAGAATAATATCATTTACTAAAAGAAAAATATTGCACCACATTTCACTTGGTTTAAATTAAACTCAGGACTATCTTCCTTAACTGTTTTCATCAAAATTCAGTACTAAACAAACAAAACAATTATTTCCAGCACTTTTCACAGAAAAAATAAAAATGCATTTCTCTTTCGAGTCTGGCAAATGGCATGCCCTGAAACAGACTGCACACCATGCAGCAGGTTTATTTTATTTTATTTACAGATGTGGTGCTCAAAGTCCAATGCCACTTCGGGGCACTGCTGACAAAAAGACTTTTCACCGAGTAGACCTTTAAACAGTTTTGTCAATTACTGGAAGCATCTCAACAAAATATTTCTCTGTGACTTTAAAGAAAACGGTTACCAACCTAATCCCCAAACAAGCTGGATAACAAGCTTCCCTGGCCTTGCTGCGGAGGTGACCCGGGGCCCACTGAGCTAACATTGAGATCAGAATTGATACACACTTGGTGTGCGACAGAGTGGACATTTGTCTCTCTTTGAACTTCTCTAAATAGTTACTTTGCCTCCTCTTGGGGATCACCTGCTCAGCCTCGATGGCCTTTCAAGACCTCCTGGATCAAATTGGAGGCCTGGGGAGATTCCAGATCCTTCAGATGCTTTTCCTTTGCATGTGCAGCCTCATAGTCTACCCTCATATTCTCCTGGAGAACTTCACTGCCGCTGTCCCGAGTCATCACTGTCGGGTCCACATCCTAGACAATGACACAGACTCTGCTAATGACACGGGGACCCTCAGTTCTGATGCTATACTGAGAATCTCCATCCCACTGGATTCAAACCTGAGGCCAGAGAAGTGTCGTCGCTTCAGCCACCCCCAGAGGCAGTTCCTTCGCCTGAACGGGATCCTCCCCAACAGGACTGACCTGGACACGGAGCCCTGTGTGGACGGCTGGGTGTACGACCGCAGCACCTTTACCTCTACTGTCGTGACTGAGGTATGAGGCCCCATGTATTTTCGTGAATACATGGTCTAGATGTTTAAGGACAGCAGTAATGAACAAGTTCCTAGCCTTTTTAGTCACTATTAGGTGCTCATTCTTCATTTTATCAGCCAATAATAATTATTTCTTTATTGAATGCAAGATGCCTATATATTTAATGAATTTAATAAACTCAAAAATATATGTGACCTTGCTACTATATGGCTTTTGTTATTAGAAAGACCAGACATTAAGCAAATGATTTATGTGATGTGTTTAAAAGGTTATTAATGCTCAGTCTTTCTTGATTAGAAACATCGGAATACTGATGGAAACCTCCAAGCACTGTACCCCAGAGCAGCCATATAAAAATCTGTGATGAAATTCTGGCATCAGTAAACTTTTAAGCCCCTTCAAATAATTGGGGTATTAAACTAATATTTGGGCTTGCTAAAATATAGTTTGTTGAAAAGAAAACGGTTACCAACCTAATCCCCAAACAAGCTGGATAACAAGCTTCCCTGGCCTTGCTGCGGAGGTGACCCGGGGCCCACTGAGCTAACATTGAGATCAGAATTGATACACACTTGGTGTGCGACAGAGTGGACATTTGTCTCTCTTTGAACTTCTCTAAATAGTTACTTTGCCTCCTCTTGGGGATCACCTGCTCAGCCTCGATGGCCTTTCAAGACCTCCTGGATCAAATTGGAGGCCTGGGGAGATTCCAGATCCTTCAGATGCTTTTCCTTTGCATGTGCAGCCTCATAGTCTACCCTCATATTCTCCTGGAGAACTTCACTGCCGCTGTCCCGAGTCATCACTGTCGGGTCCACATCCTAGACAATGACACAGACTCTGCTAATGACACGGGGACCCTCAGTTCTGATGCTATACTGAGAATCTCCATCCCACTGGATTCAAACCTGAGGCCAGAGAAGTGTCGTCGCTTCAGCCACCCCCAGAGGCAGTTCCTTCGCCTGAACGGGATCCTCCCCAACAGGACTGACCTGGACACGGAGCCCTGTGTGGACGGCTGGGTGTACGACCGCAGCACCTTTACCTCTACTGTCGTGACTGAGGTATGAGGCCCCATGTATTTTCGTGAATACATGGTCTAGATGTTTAAGGACAGCAGTAATGAACAAGTTCCTAGCCTTTTTAGTCACTATTAGGTGCTCATTCTTCATTTTATCAGCCAATAATAATTATTTCTTTATTGAATGCAAGATGCCTATATATTTAATGAATTTAATAAACTCAAAAATATATGTGACCTTGCTACTATATGGCTTTTGTTATTAGAAAGACCAGACATTAAGCAAATGATTTATGTGATGTGTTTAAAAGGTTATTAATGCTCAGTCTTTCTTGATTAGAAACATCGGGAATACTGATGGAAACCTCCAAGCACTGTACCCCAGAGCAGCCATATAAAAATCTGTGATGAAATTCTGGCATCAGTAAACTTTTTAAGCCCCTCAAATATTGCATTATTTGGCAAGGTTGAGGACCACTTAGCATGGAACAAAACAAGGCATATTGAAACTAATAAATTTAAAGGAGACTTGCTAAAAGAAATTATATTTAAGTTGTGACTTGAATAATGAAAGTCAACTAATATAAAAAAAAGGAGGGACTTCTCTGGTGGCTCACTGGTAAAGAATCTGCCTACAAAGTAGGAGACCCAGGTTCGATTCCTGGGTTAGGAAGATCCCCTGGAGGAAGGCAAGGCAACCCACTCCAGTGTTCTTGCCTGGAAAATTCCATAGACAGAGGAGCCTGGCCAGTTACAGTCTGTAGGGTTACACAGAGTTGGACACAACTGAAGCAACTAAGCAGCAGCAGCAGCGTAGAAAAGGAAGCTGGAGATGGAAATGGAGCTGAAATAGAACCATGTGCATCATTGTTTCAATCATGTGTCCACTGAGAGGTTATAAATTGTGGAGCTCTCCTTTGCTGGTTTCTTTCTCTTCCAGTGGGACCTGGTATGTGAATCGCAATCATTAAAATCAATGACCAAATTCTTATTTATGGCTGGAATGCTAGTGGGAACCATCATATATGGGCATTTATCAGACAGGTGAGTGTCTCTGAATCACAGCTCTCTTTACTCAGGTATTTTCAAGAACTCATGAATCATTCTTCCATTAAGAAACGTTTATTGCAAATGACACTATTCTAGGGCTTCCTTGGTTCCCAGGGATCTAGAAAAACAACCAAATGAAGAATTACCGTCAGTGTGGTAAATGCTGTTTTATCAGCTATGAGCACTATGTATAGGATATAGAAGCAACATCTCCATCAGACATGGGAGCATTTTAGGGTGAGATTTAGAGCATATATTGCAGTTCATAAAGATGATAAAGAGGTACCTACAGAAACAGAAAGGAAGATGTTTCACATCACAAGATTCAACCTGTGTTCAGTCCTCTTGGTTCCTCTTAGCTATGCCTGTGGATTTTCAGATGCATCAGTAAACTTTAAGCCCCGATTTATGTGATGTGTTTAAAAGGTTATTAATGCTCAGTCTTTCTTGATTAGAAACATCGAATACTGATGGAAACCTCCAAGCACTGTACCCCAGAGCAGCCATATAAAAATCTGTGATGAAATTCTGGCATCAGTAAACTTTTTAAGCCCCTCAAATATTGCATTATTTGGCAAGGTTGAGGACCACTTAGCATGGAACAAAACAAGGCATATTGAAACTAATAAATTTAAAGGAGACTTGCTAAAAGAAATTATATTTAAGTTGTGACTTGAATAATGAAAGTCAACTAATATAAAAAAAAGGAGGGACTTCTCTGGTGGCTCACTGGTAAAGAATCTGCCTACAAAGTAGGAGACCCAGGTTCGATTCCTGGGTTAGGAAGATCCCCTGGAGGAAGGCAAGGCAACCCACTCCAGTGTTCTTGCCTGGAAAATTCCATAGACAGAGGAGCCTGGCCAGTTACAGTCTGTAGGGTTACACAGAGTTGGACACAACTGAAGCAACTAAGCAGCAGCAGCAGCGTAGAAAAGGAAGCTGGAGATGGAAATGGAGCTGAAATAGAACCATGTGCATCATTGTTTCAATCATGCGTCCACTGAGAGGTTATAAATTGTGGAGCTCTCCTTTGCTGGTTTCTTTCTCTTCCAGTGGGACCTGGTATGTGAATCGCAATCATTAAAATCAATGACCAAATTCTTATTTATGGCTGGAATGCTAGTGGGAACCATCATATATGGGCATTTATCAGACAGGTGAGTGTCTCTGAATCACAGCTCTCTTTACTCAGGTATTTTCAAGAACTCATGAATCATTCTTCCATTAAGAAACGTTTATTGCAAATGACACTATTCTAGGGCTTCCTTGGTTCCCAGGGATCTAGAAAAACAACCAAATGAAGAATTACCGTCAGTGTGGTAAATGCTGTTTTATCAGCTATGAGCACTATGTATAGGATATAGAAGCAACATCTCCATCAGACATGGGAGCATTTTAGGGTGAGATTTAGAGCATATATTGCAGTTCATAAAGATGATAAAGAGGTACCTACAGAAACAGAAAGGAAGATGTTTCACATCACAAGATTCAACCTGTGTTCAGTCCCTCTTGGTTCCTCTTAGCTATGCCTGTGGATTTTCAGAGCATGGTCATCATGTCCGTATCTCTCAGATGTGATGGGCTGACATTCTTTTTTTTTTTTACAGTTTTTTTGGCCTCTTTTATTGATTTTCTATCCGTTTATCTTCATCCATCTTTATTCTTTGGCCTGTCTGGGCCTCCCATCACAACGGTCTCTCTGGTTGCAGAGCACCAGCTCTGGGCACATGTGCTCCAGAGCACAGGCTCATAATTGGACACACCAGTCCATCCAGTCCATGGCATGTGGGATCTTCATGGGCTAGGGATCGAATCAGTGCCCCTTGCACTGCAAGGCAGACTCTTTACCCACGGGACCACCAGGAAGCCCTGAGCTGGCATTCTTATGAAATCTGTGTTATACATAGCAGTTTGTCCTGGTGGTGAATAAAAAACATATTTCAGTGGCCTTGATTTTTGCTTTTGCTTACATTATAATAAATGTAAATTTTTCAACCATGTAGGGTAATTAGTCTAATGACAGCTTTTGTCTCCACTGATGGTATTAGAAATTGAAGCATCCTGGGCCTACAGTATGCTTCTAAATTAGACAGCCAACACCCAAGCCCATCTCCTCTAAATGGTATGAGGAATTAAGATGCCCCTTACCATGTACTAGCATAATGTTACCTGTTATCTCCGCTGAAAATCATGAATTTTGAATGTATGATCTTATAAAAGGTACCTTACAAAAGTGTTCAAAGTCAGTGTTCATTTCTAATTGTTCTGTACCACACATAGCCATGTTAAACCTTATTCCATTGGCTCATTCTGTAACACAGAGTTGTTAGATATATACATATCATATAAAAGTTTTCAGTGTTCATTTCTAACAGTTCAATTACACAGAACTATTTACCTTGCAGAAATAAAAATGAAACAATGTATCCATGGTGACTGATTCTTTAAGAAGTTTCCAAGACCATTTAATGGGTAAAATATGGCCTTAAAAAATTAAGTTTTTAAAAAAACACAAAAATTAGGAGCACCTAAATACCTAAAGCAAATATGAACAAACATGAACGGAGAGAAGGACGTGACACAATAGGGGACTTTAGCACTTCAGTCATACCAATGAAGAGATCATCCAGACACAACAGCCTTAAAGAACACATTAAACCATGACGGCCTTAATATATATATATATATATATAAGATCTCATCAAAAACCAGCAGACTACACATCCTTTTCAAGTATATATGCAAACTCTGCAGGATAATTAATACGAAAGGTCACAAAACAAGTCTCAGTGAGCTTAAGAAAACAAATCATATCAAGCATCTTTTCTGACTACAATGCTATGAGATTAGAAACCCAGTACAGGAAAAAAACTGCTAAAAATACAAGGATGTGGAGGTTAAACAAACACTACTAACCAACTAATGGTTCACTGAGTAAATCAAAGAAATAAAAAATACCTAGAGACAAATGAAAAATGAAACCACAACAATCCCAGATCTATGGGATACAACAAAAAGTCACTGCAACAAGAAGCCTGCTCACCTCAACTAGAGAGGAGCCCCCACTCCCTGCAACTAGAGAAGAGCCTGTAGCAGCAGTGAAAACCCAGAATAGCCAAAACTAAATAAAATTAAGAAAATTTTTTTTGACAAAATTCAACATCCATTTGTGATAAAAGCTGTCAACAAAGAGGTAACATACCTCAACACAATAAAAGCCATGTGTCATACAATAAAGCCCATGGCTGACTAACACCATATTCCATGGTGAGAAATTGAAAGTGTTTCCAGTAATATTGGGATCAAGACAAGGATGCCCACTTTCCCCTCTTTTATTCATTTTTATTCACATAGACTGGAAGTCATAGCCATGAAAATTAAATGAAAAAAAGTAATGCAAGGAATCCAAATTGGAAAGGAAGAAATGAAACTGTCACTGTTTATAAATGACATAATACTATACACAGAAAATCCTAAAGAATTACTAGAACTTATCAATGAATTTGGCAAAGATGTAGGATATAAAATTAACATACAGAAATCTGTTGCATTTCTATGCACAAACAATGACCCACCAGAGAGAAAAATTTAGAAAGCAATCTGATTTACAATTGCATCAAAAAGAATAAAATTCCCAGGAATGAGTCCAACTGAAGGGTACAATATCTGTACTTGAAAAACTATAAGACATTGATGAAAGAACCTGAGGACAACAAAACAAACAGAAAGACAAACTGTCCTTGAGGATTGAAAGAATAAATATTGTTAAAATGAACATATTGCCCAAGGTGATGTCCAAATTCAATGCACTCCCTATCAAAATACCAGTGGTATTTCTCATAGAACTAGACTACTTCTAAAATTATATGAAAACTTGAAAGACCCCAAATAGCCAAAACAATCCTGAGAAAGAGGAGCAAACCTGGATTATTATGCTTTCTGATTTCATACTATATTGCAAAGCTACAGTAATCAAAATAGTTTTATCCTGGCTCAAAAACAGACACATAAATCAATAGAACCCAACAGAAAGTCCAGAAATAAACCCACATGAATATGGGCAGTTAAAGAATATACTATGGAAAAAAAAAATTTTAAGTCGCTAAGTTATGTCTGACTCTTTGTGACCCCATGGACTGTAACCTACCAGGCTCCTTTTTCCTTGAAATTCTCTGGACAAGAACAATAACCATTCTCTTTTCCAGGAGATATTCCCAACCCAAGGATGGAACCCAGGGCTCCCACATTGCAGGCTGATTCTTTACTGTCTGAATCACCAGGGAAGCCCAAGAATACCTGAGAGGATCGCCTAGCCTTTCTTCAGGGGATCTTCCTGACCCAGGAATTCAACCAGGGTTTCCTGCATTGCAGGTGGATTCTTTACCAGCTGAGCCACCAGGAAAACCCTCTTCAATGGAAAAAACAGCCCTCTTCAATAAATGGTGTTGAGAAAATTGGACAGCTAAAAGCAAAAGAATCATATTAGACCATTTTCCCATACCAAGTGCAAAAACAAATTTAAAATGAATTAAAGACTTGAAATGTAAGACCTGAAACCATAAAACTTCCAGAAGAAAACATAAGCAGCATATTCTATGATATGGTCCTTAGTAATATTTTTTGGATACATCTCCTCAGGCAAGGGAGAAGAAAGTACAAATAAACAAACAGGGCTACACGCAAAGAAAAGACTTTGCACAGTAAAGGAATCTATCAACAAAATGAAAGACTACTTCATCCAATAAGGGGCTAATCGCCAAAATATACCAGAATTTATAAAATTCAACATCAAAAAAGCAAACAACCTAATTGAGAAGTGGGTAGAGGGTCTAAATAAATGTTTTTCCAAAGAAGACATATAGACAGACGGCCAACAGACACATGGAAAGATATTCAATGTCCCTAATCACCAGGGAAGTGCCAATCAAAACTACCACCCATCTGTCAGAATGGCTATTATCCAAATGACAGTAAATAGATGAGGATGTGGAGAAAAGAAACCCTTGTGCACTGTTGGTGGGACTATAAACTGATGCAGCCAAAAAACCAAGCTCACAGCATCTGGTTCCAACACTTCATGACAAATAGAAGGAGGAAAGTGAAAGCGGTAACAGTGATTCTTGGGCTCCAAAATCACGGCAGAGGGTGACTGCAGTCATGAAATTAAAAGATGTTTGCTCCTTAGAAGGAAAGCTATGACAGATCTAGACAGCATGTTAAAAAGCAGAGACAGCTTCCCTGGTGGTCCAGTGGGTAAGGACACCACCTTGCAGTGCAAAGGCCGCCAGTTCGATCCCTGGTCCTGGAAGATCGCACGTGCTATGGAGCAGATGGACCGGTGTGTCCAATTACCAGCCGGAGCTCTGGAGTGCATGTACCCAGAGCCAGTGCTCTGCAGCAACAGAGGCCACTGAGGCCACACAGGCCAAAGAACAACGATGGATGAAAACAAATAAATGAAAGACCAATAGAAGTGGCCAAAAATATCACTTTGCTGACAAATGTCCTTATGATCAAAGTTATGACTTTTCCAGCAGTCATGTACAGATGTGAGAGTCAGACGATAAAGAAAGCTGAGCACTGAAGCATTGATGTTTTTGAATTGTGGTGTTGGAGAAGACTCTTGAGAGTCCCTTGGACAGCAAGGAGATTAAAGCAGTCAATCTTAAAAGAAATCAACCCTGAAGGTTCATTGGAAGGACTGGTGCTGAACCTGAAGCTCCAATACTTTGGCCAGTTAGTGGTAAGAACCAACTCATTGGTAAAGACCTTGATGCTACGAAAGATTGAAGACAAAAGTAGAAGAGGGTAGCAGAGGAGACTAAAATACACGCAAAGAAAAGACTTTGCACAGTAAAGGAATCTATCAACAAAATGAAAGACTACTTCATCCAATAAGGGGCTAATCGCCAAAATATACCAGAATTTATAAAATTCAACATCAAAAAAGCAAACAACCTAATTGAGAAGTGGGTAGAGGGTCTAAATAAATGTTTTTCCAAAGAAGACATATAGACAGACGGCCAACAGACACATGGAAAGATATTCAATGTCCCTAATCACCAGGGAAGTGCCAATCAAAACTACCACCCATCTGTCAGAATGGCTATTATCCAAATGACAGTAAATAGATGAGGATGTGGAGAAAAGAAACCCTTGTGCACTGTTGGTGGGACTATAAACTGATGCAGCCAAAAAACCAAGCTCACAGCATCTGGTTCCAACACTTCATGACAAATAGAAGGAGGAAAGTGAAAGCGGTAACAGTGATTCTTGGGCTCCAAAATCACGGCAGAGGGTGACTGCAGTCATGAAATTAAAAGATGTTTGCTCCTTAGAAGGAAAGCTATGACAGATCTAGACAGCATGTTAAAAAGCAGAGACAGCTTCCCTGGTGGTCCAGTGGGTAAGGACACCACCTTGCAGTGCAAAGGCCGCCAGTTCGATCCCTGGTCCTGGAAGATCGCACGTGCTATGGAGCAGATGGACCGGTGTGTCCAATTACCAGCCGGAGCTCTGGAGTGCATGTACCCAGAGCCAGTGCTCTGCAGCAACAGAGGCCACTGAGGCCACACAGGCCAAAGAACAACGATGGATGAAAACAAATAAATGAAAGACCAATAGAAGTGGCCAAAAATATCACTTTGCTGACAAATGTCCTTATGATCAAAGTTATGACTTTTCCAGCAGTCATGTACAGATGTGAGAGTCAGACGATAAAGAAAGCTGAGCACTGAAGCATTGATGTTTTTGAATTGTGGTGTTGGAGAAGACTCTTGAGAGTCCCTTGGACAGCAAGGAGATTAAAGCAGTCAATCTTAAAAGAAATCAACCCTGAAGGTTCATTGGAAGGACTGGTGCTGAACCTGAAGCTCCAATACTTTGGCCAGTTAGTGGTAAGAACCAACTCATTGGTAAAGACCTTGATGCTACGAAAGATTGAAGACAAAAGTAGAAGAGGGTAGCAGAGGATGAGATGGTTAGATAGCATCAATGACTCAGTGAATTTGAGCAAACTCCAGGAGATAGTGAAGGACTCTCTCCATGGAGTCAAGGAGAGTAGGACATGACTTAGCAACTGAACAATCGTAACTAGGGAAAATCATACGAAGTTTCCTCAAAAATTAATGAGGGCTTCCCTGGTGGTCCAGTGGGTAAAGAGTCTGCCTTGCAGTGCAAGGAGCACTGGTTTCAACCCTGGCCCGGGAAGATCCCATGTGGCACGGAGCAGCTGGACCAATGTGTCCAATTACGAGTCAGCGTTCTGAAGTGCATGTGCCCAGAGACAGTGGTCTGCAATGAGAGAGGCCACTGCAATGGCAGGCCCACACAGGCCAAAGAATAACAAAAAGATCAATAAAAGAAGTCAAAATTAAAAAAACTATCATATGACCCATCAATTCCACTTACAGGTATTTATCCAAAGAAAACAAAAGCATTGGTTCAAAAAAAATTATCTAGACCCTCATCTTCATTGCAGCATTATTTATAACAGCCAAGATAAAGAAGCAATGCAAATGCCTATCAATAGATGAATGGATAAAGAAAATATGTTACATGTATAATGAAATATTGTGTGTGTGCTTGGTCATGACCCACTTCTTGCGACCCATTGACTGTAGCCCTCTAGGCCTCTGTCCATGGAGTTTTCCAGGCAAGGATACTAGAGTGGGTTGCCATTTCCTACTCAAGGAGATTTTCTGGACCCAGGGATTAAACCCACATCTCCTGTGTCTCCTGCACTGTCAGGCAGGTTTTTTACTACTGTGCCACCTGAGACACCCTGTAATGAAATATTGCTCACCATAGGAAAGGACAAAATCTTGCCATTTGCAACAACTTGGATAGACCTCGTAGGTATTAAGCTAAGTGAAGTAATTCAAATAGAGAAAGGCAAATATCAGTGTCACTAATATGTGAATTATAAACAAGAAAATGGTGAACAAACATAACAAAACAGAAACAGATATGGATAAAGCAAGCAGACAGATGGTTCCAGAGGGAACAGAGGTGTGGGAGATAGTAGATGAGGGGTGTTAAGAGGTATAAACTTTCAAGTGCATAATAAATGAGTTAAGCATATGAAATGTACAGTGAGGGGAATATAGTCAATAACTATGCAATATCTTTGTATGCTGACAGCCTAGACTTACTGTGGTGGAGATAGTGAAGGACTCTCTCCATGGAGTCAAGGAGAGTAGGCATGACTTAGCAACTGAACAATCGTAACTAGGGAAAATCATACGAAGTTTCCTCAAAAATTAATGAGGGCTTCCCTGGTGGTCCAGTGGGTAAAGAGTCTGCCTTGCAGTGCAAGGAGCACTGGTTTCAACCCTGGCCCGGGAAGATCCCATGTGGCACGGAGCAGCTGGACCAATGTGTCCAATTACGAGTCAGCGTTCTGAAGTGCATGTGCCCAGAGACAGTGGTCTGCAATGAGAGAGGCCACTGCAATGGGAGGCCCACACAGGCCAAAGAATAACAAAAAGATCAATAAAAGAAGTCAAAATTAAAAAAACTATCATATGACCCATCAATTCCACTTACAGGTATTTATCCAAAGAAAACAAAAGCATTGGTTCAAAAAAATTTATCTAGACCCTCATCTTCATTGCAGCATTATTTATAACAGCCAAGATAAAGAAGCAATGCAAATGCCTATCAATAGATGAATGGATAAAGAAAATATGTTACATGTATAATGAAATATTGTGTGTGTGCTTGGTCATGACCCACTTCTTGCGACCCATTGACTGTAGCCCTCTAGGCCTCTGTCCATGGAGTTTTCCAGGCAAGGATACTAGAGTGGGTTGCCATTTCCTACTCAAGGAGATTTTCTGGACCCAGGGATTAAACCCACATCTCCTGTGTCTCCTGCACTGTCAGGCAGGTTTTTTACTACTGTGCCACCTGAGACACCCTGTAATGAAATATTGCTCACCATAGGAAAGGACAAAATCTTGCCATTTGCAACAACTTGGATAGACCTCGTAGGTATTAAGCTAAGTGAAGTAATTCAAATAGAGAAAGGCAAATATCAGTGTCACTAATATGTGAATTATAAACAAGAAAATGGTGAACAAACATAACAAAACAGAAACAGATATGGATAAAGCAAGCAGACAGATGGTTCCAGAGGGAACAGAGGTGTGGGAGATAGTAGATGAGGGGTGTTAAGAGGTATAAACTTTCAAGTGCATAATAAATGAGTTAAGCATATGAAATGTACAGTGAGGGGAATATAGTCAATAACTATGCAATATCTTTGTATGCTGACAGCCTAGACTTACTGTGGTGGACATTTTGAAATGTACAGAAATATGGAATTACTATGCTGAATAATAGGAACTAACATAATACTGTAGGTCAGTCATACTTCAAAAGCAAGCTCAGAAAAAGAAATCAGTTTTGTGGTTGCCAGAGGCAGGCATGAGAGGAAGAGAAATAGGATGAAAGCAGTCAAAAGTTAGAAACTCTCAATCATAAGTAAGTACTAGGGATGTAATGCATAACATGATAAATATAATTAGCATAACTATATGTTATAAGTGAAAGATGAGAAATCATGAGTTCTCATCACAAGTAAAAATTTTTTTCTCTTTAAGTTTTCATCTATATGGGATGAGAAATGTTCACTAAACTTACTGTGATAATCAGTTCATGATGTATGTAAAGCAAATGATTATGTTGTATACCTTAAACTTGTTCAGTGCTATATGTCAATTATAATCTCAACCAAACTGGGGTGGAGGAGAAAATCAGAAGTTTAAAAAGAATTAAAATAATGCAATGACAAAACATCCTGTAAATGTCAAAGTGTGTCTTTTTTTTTTTCCTACTGTACTGTTGTAACTGCGACTCTGTCTAACCTGTCTCCATTTCCCAGGTTTGGGAGGAGGCTGATCCTCAGGTGCTGCTTGCTCCAGCTCGCGGTGACTGACACCTGTGCGGCCTTTGCCCCCACCTTGCTCATTTACTGCTCCCTGCGCTTTTTGGCTGGGTTTTCTACCATGAGCATACTGACAAACTGTACTGTTCTTAGTAAGTCAACTCTTTGGGTCTTTGACATTTTCCAAGCCTCAACTTTGACTTCTAAATTCTGTTAAGTCAACATCCTGTTTGTGTTTCCTTTCAGTCATAGAATGGACAGATGGTTTTCAAAGAAGGAAACTAGATGGATGTGGGAGATAGTAATTCAAATAGAAAAATACAGAAAGGAAAAAAATGGTGAACAAACATAACAAAACAGAAACAGATATGGATAAAGCAAGCAGACAGATGGTTCCAGAGGGAACAGAGGTGTGGGAGATAGTAGATGAGGGGTGTTAAGAGGTATAAACTTTCAAGTGCATAATAAATGAGTTAAGCATATGAAATGTACAGTGAGGGGAATATAGTCAATAACTATGCAATATCTTTGTATGCTGACAGCCTAGACTTACTGTGGTGGACATTTTGAAATGTACAGAAATATGGAATTACTATGCTGAATAATAGGAACTAACATAATACTGTAGGTCAGTCATACTTCAAAAGCAAGCTCAGAAAAAGAAATCAGTTTTGTGGTTGCCAGAGGCAGGCATGAGAGGAAGAGAAATAGGATGAAAGCAGTCAAAAGTTAGAAACTCTCAATCATAAGTAAGTACTAGGGATGTAATGCATAACATGATAAATATAATTAGCATAACTATATGTTATAAGTGAAAGATGAGAAATCATGAGTTCTCATCACAAGTAAAAATTTTTTTCTCTTTAAGTTTTCATCTATATGGGATGAGAAATGTTCACTAAACTTACTGTGATAATCAGTTCATGATGTATGTAAAGCAAATGATTATGTTGTATACCTTAAACTTGTTCAGTGCTATATGTCAATTATAATCTCAACCAAACTGGGGTGGAGGAGAAAATCAGAAGTTTAAAAAGAATTAAAATAATGCAATGACAAAACATCCTGTAAATGTCAAAGTGTGTCTTTTTTTTTTTCCTACTGTACTGTTGTAACTGCGACTCTGTCTAACCTGTCTCCATTTCCCAGGTTTGGGAGGAGGCTGATCCTCAGGTGCTGCTTGCTCCAGCTCGCGGTGACTGACACCTGTGCGGCCTTTGCCCCCACCTTGCTCATTTACTGCTCCCTGCGCTTTTTGGCTGGGTTTTCTACCATGAGCATACTGACAAACTGTACTGTTCTTAGTAAGTCAACTCTTTGGGTCTTTGACATTTTCCAAGCCTCAACTTTGACTTCTAAATTCTGATTTTGTTTGAAGTCAACATCCTGTTTGTGTTTCCTTTCAGTCATAGAATGGACAGTGCCCCGATTCCAAGTCATGGGAATGACCCTGTCCGTCTGTGCCGCTGGCTTGGGACAAATCACCCTGGGAGGACTTGCCTTTGCCATTCGAGACTGGCAGACTCTGCAGCTGGTGTTTTCTGTACCATTATTTGTCTTCTTTCTTTCCTCAAGGTACAAATTTTCTGACTTCCTTTGTCTGAGAAGATCCTAGATCCAAGGTACATGGAGTTAGAACGCAAAAATTTCTTGTTGGTCTTAGTCAACACTTGAACATATGCTCTACTAATATGCACAATTAAAGAAGCAAAACAAATAGGATTCCCAGATAATATCAAGGACATCTAAATTTTAGGTTAAACACAAAATTTTTATGTAGTACCCCCCAAATATTACATGGAGCATGTGCTCAGTCACTCAGTTGTGTCTGACTCTTTGCAACTCCACGGACTCTAGCCCACCAAACTCCTTTGTCCATGGAATTTTCCAGGCAAGAACACTAGAATGGGTAGCCATTCCCTTCTCCAGGGATCAAACTTGTATCTCGTGCATCTCCTGCATTGGCAGATGGATCTTTTACCACCTGAGCTACCAGGGAAGCTCACTGTTGGGAGCATAGTTACACTAAAAATCATTCATTGTTTATATGAAATTTTATTTACCTAAGAGTGCTGTATTTTCCTTTGGGCTTCCCTAATGGTTCAGATGGTAAAGAATCTGCCTGTAGTGTAAGAGACCCGGGTTCAATTCCTGGGTCAGGAAGATCCCCTGGAAGAGAATGGCTACCCACTCCAGTATTCTTTCTTTTTTTTTTTTTTTAGCTTTATTTATTTATTTATTTTGGGCTGGGGTCGGGCTGGGGAGGGAGGGGAACGGGCGGGCCACTTCTATTGGTCTTCCATTTCTCTATTTTTCATCTGTCTTTGTTCTTTGGCTCCTGCGGGCCTCCCATCGCAGTGGCGTCTGTTGTCGCAGAGACCCGGCTCTGGGTGCATGCGCTCCAGAGCTCTGGCTCGGTAATTGGACACATCAGTCTAGCCGCTCGGCAGCACGTGGGATCTTCCCAGGCCAGGGATCGAACCGGCGCCCCTTGCACTGCAAGGCGGTGTCCTTATCCACTGGACCACCAGGGAAGCCCCACTCCAGTATTCTTGCCTGGAGAATTCCATGGACTACACTATTCCTAGTGGGCTACAGCCCATGAGGTCACAAAAAATTGGACATAGCAGAGCAACTAGTATTTTCACTACTTTTTTATATTTTTATTTACTAACCTTATAAAAATACAGTGTTTCATTAAAGTAAAATTTCAAATAAACAGCAAATACTTTTTAGTATATGTCTGAAATATTGCATGGGATGTAGGCATACTCAAAATTGACTCATATTCACTGTTTGTCTGAATTTATATGTATCTAAACACTCAATTTTATTTGCTGAAACTGATATTATCCCTCTGAATAATGGGAGGGGACTTCAAGTCGATATTCTGGCAGTAAAGGCACATTGCATCCAGAGGTCATCTTCACAGCTTCCTAGCCATGCTACAAGAGAATACACGTTTATATTTCCTAGTGTAAATAAACAAGAGGTAGCCCTTAGCCCACCAAACTCTTCTTTTAAGGCAAGAACACTAGAATGGGTAGCCATTCCCTTCTCCAGGGATCAAACTTGTATCTCGTGCATCTCCTGCATTGGCAGATGGATCTTTTACCACCTGAGCTACCAGGGAAGCTCACTGTTGGGAGCATAGTTACACTAAAAATCATTCATTGTTTATATGAAATTTTATTTACCTAAGAGTGCTGTATTTTCCTTTGGGCTTCCCTAATGGTTCAGATGGTAAAGAATCTGCCTGTAGTGTAAGAGACCCGGGTTCAATTCCTGGGTCAGGAAGATCCCCTGGAAGAGAATGGCTACCCACTCCAGTATTCTTTCTTTCTTTTTTTTTAGCTTTATTTATTTATTTATTTTGGGCGGGGGTCGGGCTGGGGAGGGAGGGGAACGGGCGGGCCACTTCTATTGGTCTTTCATTTCTCTATTTTCATCTGTCTTTGTTCTTTGGCTCCTGCGGGCCTCCCATCGCAGTGGCGTCTGTTGTCGCAGAGACCCGGCTCTGGGTGCATGCGCTCCAGAGCTCTGGCTCGGTAATTGGACACATCAGTCTAGCCGCTCGGCAGCACGTGGGATCTTCCCAGGCCAGGGATCGAACCGGCGCCCCTTGCACTGCAAGGCGGTGTCCTTATCCACTGGACCACCAGGGAAGCCCCACTCCAGTATTCTTGCCTGGAGAATTCCATGGACTACACTATTCCTAGTGGGCTACAGCCCATGAGGTCACAAAAAATTGGACATAGCAGAGCAACTAGTATTTTCACTACTTTTTTATATTTTTATTTACTAACCTTATAAAAATACAGTGTTTCATTAAAGTAAAATTTCAAATAAACAGCAAATACTTTTTAGTATATGTCTGAAATATTGCATGGGATGTAGGCATACTCAAAATTGACTCATATTCACTGTTTGTCTGAATTTATATGTATCTAAACACTCAATTTTATTTGCTGAAACTGATATTATCCCTCTGAATAATGGGAGGGGACTTCAAGTCGATATTCTGGCAGTAAAGGCACATTGCATCCAGAGGTCATCTTCACAGCTTCCTAGTCATGCTACAAGAGAATACACATTTATATTTCCTAGTGTAAATAAGCAAGAGGTAGGTATGAGATGAGAAGGAGCAGTATTTCAGGGGGAAAAAAAAGGGTATGTGAAAAAAAAAAAATGAGGAAATGGCAACTGGTTGCACCTCTGTCTTCTTCTTTGATCAGGTGGCTGGCAGAGTCTGCTCGGTGGTTGATTATCACCAACAAGCCTGAGAAAGGCTTAAAGGAACTTAGAAAAGTTGCACACAGGAATGGAAGGAAGAATGCTGGAGACGCCCTAACCATGGAGGTGAACAGGGGAGGGCACTGGGAAGGCATGACGTGACATATACACCAGTCAGTGTCCAAGTGAATGGAGGGTGGAAACACAGGTGTGGTTTGGGGTCTACTTACCTTATTGTCCTCACTTGCAGTAGCTGCCCACATTTTGTGACTATTAAGAGAGAATATGCTGATGCTGAAGGGACTGGATGCAGATATTTTTACTCAACAGAGGCAGAAAGCACTTAGTATGTGTGATTGTAAAGACTGTGCTTGGTCTCCCTCTCTGTTAGAGAGAGTAAATAATAATGATAATCCATTTCTTTCCAATTAACATTCCAATGGCTTTTTCTTAAGATAGGAAGGCAAAAAGAAGGGCAGCTTAGTGACCATGCAGAAAAGAGCAGAAGGAAGTTTACTGGTCAGTTCAGTCATGTAAGCTTTCATTCATGATGTATTTGCTGAAAGGACAGTCTGTTCTATACAGGAAACATGCTAGTGACCACAACAATCCAGTCTGTTTTGTGGAGTTTATATTCTACTTATCATAGGTTTCAAGAGCATGACTGAGTAGAAATACTCCAGAGAGGTCTTTCTCTTTTCTCATTTTCCACTCCAGATACAGAAGACAGACACCGCTGTAGGTACAAATAGACATGTCCTAATGATATACATTATTCATTGAAAAGGTATGATGTACTAGGCATGGTGCATGTCCATGCATCGTAGTATGAGTCAGAGTTCCATAAGTATTAATAAAAGACAATTTAACATACATTTCAAACTGATTTTATTGTAGCCAAAAATACATAAAATGAAATCTCTCTTCTTAAACTTTTTAAAAAAAGATTTATTTATTTACTTATTTTGGTGGGGGTGGGGTGGGGAGGGAGGGAAGCAGGCGGGCCACTTCTATTGGTCTTTCATTTGTCCATTTTCATCCATCTTTGTTCTTTGGCCCGTGTGGGCCTCCCATCACAGTGGCCTCTGCTGTCGCAGAGCACCAGCTCTGGGTACATGTGCTCCAGAGCCCAGGCTCGGTAATTGGACACATCGGTCCAGCTGCTCCACGGCACGTGGGATATCCCAGGCCAGGGATCGAACCGGCGCCCCTTGCACTGCAAGGCAGTGTCCTTACCCACTGGACCACCAGGGAAGCCTTCTTCTTAAACTTTTAACTCTACAATATAGTATTGTTAACTATAAGTATGAGAGATCTAGAACCTTTTCATCTCGCATGACTAAAACTCTATACCCATTAAACAATTTCTCAATTCCCTTGTCCCCAGTTCTTGGTGATCACTATTTACATATTGTTCTACTATTTTAATATTTTAGATATCTCATATAAGTGGAATCATGCAGTATTTGTCCTTCTATGAGCACTATCTATCCTTCTATGATTAACATTTCACTTAACAAAGTGTTTTCAAGCCTCATCTATGATATGTAGCATATGGATTATATGAATATACTACATCTTCTTTACCCATTCACCAATTGTTGGACATTTAGGCTGTTTCCATGCAAGATCAGCATTGCAAATATCTCCCTAAGATCCCATGTACAAGTCATTTGGATATATAGCCTTTTAATTGGATTTTTTTTTTTAAAAAAAAAAAAATTTTTGTGGAGTTTCATATTCTACTTTTTTTTCATAGGTTTCAAGAGCATGACTGAGTAGAAATACTCCAGAGAGGTCTTTCTCTTTTCTCATTTTCCACTCCAGATACAGAAGACAGACACCGCTGTAGGTACAAATAGACATGTCCTAATGATATACATTATTCATTGAAAAGGTATGATGTACTAGGCATGGTGCATGTCCATGCATCGTAGTATGAGTCAGAGTTCCATAAGTATTAATAAAAGACAATTTAACATACATTTCAAACTGATTTTATTGTAGCCAAAAATACATAAAATGAAATCTCTCTTCTTAAACTTTTTAAAAAAAGATTTATTTATTTACTTATTTTGGTGGGGTGGGGGGGGGAGGGAGGGAAGCAGGCGGGCCACTTCTATTGGTCTTTCATTTGTCCATTTTCATCCATCTTTGTTCTTTGGCCCGTGTGGGCCTCCCATCACAGTGGCCTCTGCTGTCGCAGAGCACCAGCTCTGGGTACATGTGCTCCAGAGCCCAGGCTCGGTAATTGGACACATCGGTCCAGCTGCTCCACGGCACGTGGGATATCCCAGGCCAGGGATCGAACCGGCGCCTTGCACTGCAAGGCAGTGTCCTTACCCACTGGACCACCAGGGAAGCCTTCTTCTTAAACTTTTAACTCTACAATATAGTATTGTTAACTATAAGTATGAGAGATCTAGAACCTTTTCATCTTGCAGAACTAAAACTCTATACCCATTAAACAATTTCTCAATTCCCTTGTCCCCAGTTCTTGGTGATCACTATTTACATATTGTTCTACTATTTTAATATTTTAGATATCTCATATAAGTGGAATCATGCAGTATTTGTCCTTCTATGAGCACTATCTATCCTTCTATGATTAACATTTCACTTAACAAAGTGTTTTCAAGCCTCATCTATGATATGTAGCATATGGATTATATGAATATACTACATCTTCTTTACCCATTCACCAATTGTTGGACATTTAGGCTGTTTCCATGCAAGATCAGCATTGCAAATATCTCCCTAAGATCCCATGTACAAGTCATTTGGATATATAGCCTTAATTGATATTGCCAGATCATACGGTATTTCTATTATTGACCTTTTTCTTTACAATGATAAGAGAATGGAAAGAATGCTAATAGAGATAAGGAGAAATCATCTGTCTTCATTAATAGGAAAAAGAGAGGGTTTAGGGGATAGACAGTCAAAGAGGACCAATAAAACATTTCTGAAAATATACTCAATGGCATATCTGATCAATTTTTTCTAACCACTTTACTGAGGTATTAACATACAAATAGCTGTACCTATTTAACTTACAACTTGATGGATTTGTATGCCTGTGCTCATCCTCACCACAGTTTATACAATAAATGTATCTATTACCTCCTAAAACTTTCTCCACCCTTCTTTCTTTATTAATTTTTTGTGATTATAGGATATAAGATTTCCCTTCACAGCAAATTTGAAGTACACAGTACAGTATTATAACCTTAGACACAATGCTGTGAAGTAGACCCCTTTAGGATTGATTTATCTTGCGCAATTGAAACTTTGTATTCTGTGATAACTATTTACCCATTTCTCACAACCCCCAGCACCTGGTAAGCACTATTCAGGAACTCTCTGCTTCTTTGAGTTGGACTATTTTAGATTTCCCATGTAAGTGGTATCATGTAGCATTTATTCTTTTGTACATGGCTTATTTATTTTATTTATGTTTTATATATATATATATATATATTTTTTTTTTTTGGCCACTTCTATTGGTCTTTCATCATCTGTCTTTGTTCTTTGGCCTGTGCGGGCGTCCCACTGCAGGGGCCTCCCATTGCAGTGGCCTCTCTCGTTGCAGAGCACCGGCTCTGGGCGCATGCGCTCCAGAGCGCTGGCTCGGTAATTGGACACAAAGGTCCAGCTGCTCCGCGGCATGTGGGATCTTCCCAGGCCAGGGATCAGACCAGAACTCCTTGCACTGCAAGTCGGTATCTTTACACACTGGACCACCAGGGAAGCCCTATGTGGTTTATTTTATGTAGCATAATGTCCTCTAGGTTAATTATGCTGTGGCAAATGGCAGAATTTCCTTATTTTTATTACTGGATAATATACCATTTTACAAATATACACAGATATATAGATGGCACTTTCCTTTTCTATTTATCCATGGATGGACATTTGTTTCCATATACTAGCTATTGTGAATAATGACCCAATGAATATATGAGGGCAGATACCTCTTTAAGATTCTGGTTTCAATTCCTTAATAGGAAAAGAGAGGGTTTAGGGGATAGACAGTCAAAGAGGACCAATAAAACATTTCTGAAAATATACTCAATGGCATATCTGATCAATTTTTTCTAACCACTTTACTGAGGTATTAACATACAAATAGCTGTACCTATTTAACTTACAACTTGATGGATTTGTATGCCTGTGCTCATCCTCACCACAGTTTATACAATAAATGTATCTATTACCTCCTAAAACTTTCTCCACCCTTCTTTCTTTATTAATTTTTTGTGATTATAGGATATAAGATTTCCCTTCACAGCAAATTTGAAGTACACAGTACAGTATTATAACCTTAGACACAATGCTGTGAAGTAGACCCCTTTAGGATTGATTTATCTTGCGCAATTGAAACTTTGTATTCTGTGATAACTATTTACCCATTTCTCACAACCCCCAGCACCTGGTAAGCACTATTCAGGAACTCTCTGCTTCTTTGAGTTGGACTATTTTAGATTTCCCATGTAAGTGGTATCATGTAGCATTTATTCTTTTGTACATGGCTTATTTATTTTATTTATGTTTTATATATATATATATATATATATTTTTTTTTTTTTTTGGCCACTTCTATTGGTCTTTCATCATCTGTCTTTGTTCTTTGGCCTGTGCGGGCGTCCCACTGCAGGGGCCTCCCATTGCAGTGGCCTCTCTCGTTGCAGAGCACCGGCTCTGGGCGCATGCGCTCCAGAGCGCTGGCTCGGTAATTGGACACAAAGGTCCAGCTGCTCCGCGGCATGTGGGATCTTCCCAGGCCAGGGATCAGACCAGAACTCCTTGCACTGCAAGTCGGTATCTTTACACACTGGACCACCAGGGAAGCCCTATGTGGTTTATTTTATGTAGCATAATGTCCTCTAGGTTAATTATGCTGTGGCAAATGGCAGAATTTCCTTATTTTTATTACTGGATAATATACCATTTTACAAATATACACAGATATATAGATGGCACTTTCCTTTTCTATTTATCCATGGATGGACATTTGTTTCCATATACTAGCTATTGTGAATAATGACCCAATGAATATATGAGGGCAGATACCTCTTTAAGATTCTGGTTTCAATTCCTTTGGATATATATCCAGAAGAAAGATATATATCCAGAGTAGTATAGGATAATATGCTATTTCTATTTTGCATATTTTGAAGAACCTCCATACTATCTCCATAGTGGCTACCTCATTTCACATTCACAGCAACAGTGTAGTAGGGTGCCTTTTTCTCCACATCTTCACTTAACAGTTCAGTTCAGTTCAGTCGCTCAGTCATGTCCCACTCTGACACCATGGAGGGGAGCCCGCCAGGCTTCCCTGTCCTTCACCATCTCCCAGAGTTTGCATAAACTCATGTCCATTGAATCAGTGATGCCATCCAACCATCTTATCCTCTGTCACTCCTGTCTCCATCTGCTTTCTATTTTTCCTAGCATCAGGGTCTTTTCCAATAAGTCATTTATTTGCATCAGGTGGCCAAAATATTGGAGTTTCAGCTTCAGCATCAGTCCTTCCAATGAATTTTCGGGGTTGATTTCCTTTGGGATTAGTTGGTTTGATCTCTTTGCAGTTCAGTGGACTCTCAAGAGTCTTTCCCAACACCACAGTCTGAAGGTATCAATTCTTTGGCACTCAGCCTTATTTATTGGTCTCTCACACCCACACATGACTACTGGAAAAACATAGCTTAGACTGTACACACCTTTGTCGGCAAAGCGTTTTTTAATATGCTGTCCAGGTTTGTCATAGCTATTCTTCCAAGGAGCAAACATCTTTTAATTTCATGGCTGTAGTTACTATCTATAGTGATTTTGGAGCTCAAGAAAATAAAGTCTGTCACTGTTTCCATTGTTTGCCCATGTATTTGCCATAAAAGGATGGGACCAGATGCCATGATCTTGGTGTTTTGAATGTTGAGTTTTAGACCATCTTTTTCACTGTCTGTTTTCATCTTCATCAAGAGGTTGTTTAGGTCCTCTTCACTTTCTGTCATCTGCATACCTGCAGTTATTGATATTTCTCATGATAATCTTGACTCCAGCTTGTGCTTCATCTAGCCCCTGCATTTTTGTGAATTTTTCCATATACTAGCTATTGTGAATAATGACCCAATGAATATATGAGGGCAGATACCTCTTTAAGATTCTGGTTTCAATTCCTTTGGATATATATCCAGAAGAAAGATATATATCCAGAGTAGTATAGGATAATATGCTATTTCTATTTTGCATATTTTGAAGAACCTCCATACTATCTCCATAGTGGCTACCTCATTTCACATTCACAGCAACAGTGTAGTAGGGTGCCTTTTTCTCCACATCTTCACTTAACAGTTCAGTTCAGTTCAGTCGCTCAGTCATGTCCCACTCTGACACCATGGAGGGGAGCCCGCCAGGCTTCCCTGTCCTTCACCATCTCCCAGAGTTTGCATAAACTCATGTCCATTGAATCAGTGATGCCATCCAACCATCTTATCCTCTGTCACTCCTGTCTCCATCTGCTTTCTATTTTTCCTAGCATCAGGGTCTTTTCCAATAAGTCATTTATTTGCATCAGGTGGCCAAAATATTGGAGTTTCAGCTTCAGCATCAGTCCTTCCAATGAATTTTCGGGGTTGATTTCCTTTGGGATTAGTTGGTTTGATCTCTTTGCAGTTCAGTGGACTCTCAAGAGTCTTTCCCAACACCACAGTCTGAAGGTATCAATTCTTTGGCACTCAGCCTTATTTATTGGTCTCTCACACCCACACATGACTACTGGAAAAAACATAGCTTAGACTGTACACACCTTTGTCGGCAAAGCGTTTTTTAATATGCTGTCCAGGTTTGTCATAGCTATTCTTCCAAGGAGCAAACATCTTTTAATTTCATGGCTGTAGTTACTATCTATAGTGATTTTGGAGCTCAAGAAAATAAAGTCTGTCACTGTTTCCATTGTTTGCCCATGTATTTGCCATAAAAGGATGGGACCAGATGCCATGATCTTGGTGTTTTGAATGTTGAGTTTTAGACCATCTTTTTCACTGTCTGTTTTCATCTTCATCAAGAGGTTGTTTAGGTCCTCTTCACTTTCTGTCATCTGCATACCTGCAGTTATTGATATTTCTCATGATAATCTTGACTCCAGCTTGTGCTTCATCTAGCCCCTGCATTTTGCATGATGTATTCTGCACGTAAGTTAAATAAGCAGGAGGACAATATACAGCCTTGATGTACTCCTTTCCCAATTTTGAACCAGTTTATTGTTCCATGTCCAGTTCTAATTGTTGTTTCTTGTCCTACATAAGGTTTCTCAGGAGACAGGTAAGATGGTCTCATATTCCCATTTCTGTAAGAATCTTCACTTTTATTTGCTTTTTTTTTGTAATACCCATCTTAACTGGTGTGAAGTGATAATTTGATTTAATTTTATTTATCTTTCCCTAACAATCAGTGATGTTAAGCACTTTTTCATTTATCTGTTGGTCATCTGTATGTTGTCTGTGTAGAAATGTCTATTCAGTTCGCATGTCTTTTTAAAATTTTCTTGGCTCTTCTGGGCTTTCACTGATGCCACAGGCTCTTCCCTAGTTGCAGCAAGTGGGGTCTACTCTCCAGTTGAGGTAAGCAGGCTTCCTGTTGCAGAGACTTCTCTTGTGGAACTCGGGCTCTAGGGCACATGGGCTTCAATAGTTGCAGCTCCGAGGCTCTAGTGCACAGGCTCAGTAGTTGTGGCTCATGGACTTAGTTGCTCCACAGCATGTGGGTTCGTCCTGGATCAGGGATCAAACCTGTGTCTCCTGCATTGGCAGGTGAACTTTTCACCACTGAGCTACCAGGGTAGCCCCGCATGCCCATTTTTAATTATTTGGCTTTTTTGCTGTTTAGTTATAGAAATCTCCTCTATATTTTGAGTGTTAGCCCTCTATAAGACATATGGCTTGTAAATATTTTCTTCCAGTCTGTAGGTACTTTTTCATTTTGTTGATTATTTCCTGGCTGTAGTTACTATCTATAGTGATTTTGGAGCTCAAGAAAATAAAGTCTGTCACTGTTTCCATTGTTTGCCCATGTATTTGCCATAAAAGGATGGGACCAGATGCCATGATCTTGGTGTTTTGAATGTTGAGTTTTAGACCATCTTTTTCACTGTCTGTTTTCATCTTCATCAAGAGGTTGTTTAGGTCCTCTTCACTTTCTGTCATCTGCATACCTGCAGTTATTGATATTTCTCATGATAATCTTGACTCCAGCTTGTGCTTCATCTAGCCCCTGCATTTTGCATGATGTATTCTGCACGTAAGTTAAATAAGCAGGAGGACAATATACAGCCTTGATGTACTCCTTTCCCAATTTTGAACCAGTTTATTGTTCCATGTCCAGTTCTAATTGTTGTTTCTTGTCCTACATAAGGTTTCTCAGGAGACAGGTAAGATGGTCTCATATTCCCATTTCTGTAAGAATCTTCACTTTTATTTGCTTTTTTTTTGTAATACCCATCTTAACTGGTGTGAAGTGATAATTTGATTTAATTTTATTTATCTTTCCCTAACAATCAGTGATGTTAAGCACTTTTTCATTTATCTGTTGGTCATCTGTATGTTGTCTGTGTAGAAATGTCTATTCAGTTCGCATGTCTTTTTAAAATTTTCTTGGCTCTTCTGGGCTTTCACTGATGCCACAGGCTCTTCCCTAGTTGCAGCAAGTGGGGTCTACTCTCCAGTTGAGGTAAGCAGGCTTCCTGTTGCAGAGACTTCTCTTGTGGAACTCGGGCTCTAGGGCACATGGGCTTCAATAGTTGCAGCTCCGAGGCTCTAGTGCACAGGCTCAGTAGTTGTGGCTCATGGACTTAGTTGCTCCACAGCATGTGGGTTCGTCCTGGATCAGGGATCAAACCTGTGTCTCCTGCATTGGCAGGTGAACTTTTCACCACTGAGCTACCAGGGTAGCCCCGCATGCCCATTTTTAATTATTTGGCTTTTTTGCTGTTTAGTTATAGAAATCTCCTCTATATTTTGAGTGTTAGCCCTCTATAAGACATATGGCTTGTAAATATTTTCTTCCAGTCTGTAGGTACTTTTTCATTTTGTTGATTATTTCCTGTGTAGAGGTTTTTCAGTTTGACATAGTACCATTTGCCTATTTTTGCTCATTAAGTATGCTATTGGTGTCAAAGCCAAAAAATCATTGCCAAGACCAATATCAACAAGCTTCTCTCCTATGTTTTTTTAGGAATTTTACAGTTTAGGTCCAGCTGCTCTGTGGCATGAGGGATCCTCCCAGGCCAGGGATTGAACTAGTGCCCCTTGCACTGAAAGGCAATGTCCTTACCCACTGGACCACCAGGGAAGCCCCAGTTCTAACAATTTTTTGAGAAGTATTTAGGTTATTCTGCAAATAAGATTGTGTTGTCTGCCAAAAAATAATTTGACTTCTTCCTTTCTGATTTAGATGCCTTATTTTTTTCTTACCTTATTTCTTTTCTAATGTCTCTGACCAGGACTTCCAATTTTATGTTGAACTGAAGTGTGGTCCTTGTCTAGTTCCAGATCTTATAGGAAAAGCTTTCTGCTTTTCAACATAGAGTATGATGCTAGATATGGGGTTTTTTTATACATGGCCTTTTAATGTAGGTTCCTTCGTACCTAATTTGTTGAGAATTTTTACCATGGAAGTGTGTTGAATTTTGTCAAATGAATTATCTGCATTTATTGAGATTATCACATAATCTTTAGCCTTTATTCTGTTAATTTGGTATACCACATTGATTTGCTTATATTGAATTCTTTTTGCAGGAATAAAGCCCACTGGGTGTTGGTGTATCATCATTTTAATATGCTGTTGAATTTGGTTTGCTAATACCTTGATGATTTTTTTTTGTTCTTTAGGAATATTGGCTTGTATTTTTCTCTTCTTTCCTTATAGTATCTTTTCCTCAGTTTGGTATGAGGATCATATTGGCCTGACAAAAGGAGTTTAGAAGGATTTCTAGCTTCCATTTTTTGGAAGACTTTGAGAGGACTGGTATTAATTCTTTAAATGTTTGGCAGAATTCACCTATAAAGCTATATAATATTAGGATTTTATTCCTGGAATTTTTAAATTATTGCCTCATACTCTTTATTACTTATTGGTCTATTGAGGCTTTCTGTTTCTTCTTGATTCAATCTATGTAGGTTATATGTATATATTTGTGTTAGACTGATCCTTTTACCATTTTAAATTACTTTCTTTTTCTCTTGTGACAGTATTTGATTAAAGTCTATTTTATCCATACAAGTTGACTATCTCTGCTGTTCTGGTTATTATTTTCATGGAATGTCTTTCTTCATCCTTTCATTTAAAGTCTATTGTGTTCTTAAATCTAAAGTGACCCTTTTATAGATAGCAGAGAACTTGTAGAGGGGAGTTGAGTCAGTGGTACGCTGGTAAATGTTTAACACTTTAACTCCAGGAAAAAATGCCATAGATCACAGATTTGTGGTGCTTCTCAGTTTCTATGATGTGAGTATAACCACCATAGTCAATTTCAAGTCACCAACAGGATGGTAACTACTTTACAAACTATCTAAAAATTTAGCAAAGGGCTTTTATGAATTTTTATATGCTGATTCCAGGACACTACTGGGCAAAGGTTCAGACAAGGCCCATTTCATGTGTTTTACCCTTGGATAGTGCCAAGTGGTACAAATAGGTTTTTTCTCTTTTTAATTAATTAATGTATTTATTTGACTGTGCTGGACTACTCTCTAGTTGTGGTGCATGGGCTTCTCATTGCGGTGACTTCTCTTGTCGTGGAGCACAGGCTCCTGGGTGCATGCTCAGTAGTTGCCCTGAGGCATGTGGGATCTTCCCAGACCAGGGATTGAACCTGTGTCTCCTACATTGCAAGGCAGATTCTTAACCACTGAGCCACCAGGGAAGTCCTATAAATAGGTTTAAAAAACAATGAAATGAAAATCAGAGAGAAAAGTGCATTTTAAAAAAGTGAAGATATAGCAGCTCCTTTTTGAATATAGGCCTCTTCTTCCCTGAATAAGGATTTTACCAGGTAATAGGAGTTCCTTGAGTTCCTAAAAGTGAGCTGGCATTCCTGACCACCCAAATATTTCTGCTAACACTATTCACATCTCTGCTTGTTCACACAAAATGAACAGCCAGTATCAAATAACCACAATATGTTGTTTCTGTTTTAGTCACTACATTGTGCCCGACTCTTTGTGACCCCATGGATCACCCCACCCCTCTGTCCATGGGGTGAGATGAACAGTTTTTCTGCAAAGGACAGCCAGCTGATAACTAAGCTTAGTGTCCATGTCTTTTATGCCCATCTGGCGCAAGTAGAGCTTCGGACCATTATCCAAGTAGACCTGCATTTGACTCCCTTTCTCATCGGCATGTCTGGCATACACTCCCTTTCCGATGCCCTGCAGCCCTCTCAAATCTTGGGTTTAAATACTTTTGTTACTACATAGTTCTGTCCCCTTGAACTCTAAAATTCTCTATGCATACTACTCTTATACCCATTATTACATATTCAGTGGCTATATTTTCCAGTAGACAGAAAAGCAAGTCGTCTATCTCGCCCTCTATTGGGGACCTTACAATGACTACTGCTGTGTGACACCTGAACTGTTTGTTGTTGTTGTTGTTGTTGTTGAAGGTCATAAGAGCCACCCTGCAGGAGGAGCTGGAGGCACCACAGACCAAATCGTCTGTATTTGACTTGTTCCGTACGCCCAACCTGCGTAAAAGGATCTGTCTCCTGTCCTTTGTGAGGTGGGCTTCACACAGTGCATAAGAGCTGTTAAAATAGTGGAGACATGAATCGATTTCTTATCAAAAGATACAACATGTGGTGGGAACATATTTGAGAAAAAACACAAAGAAAGCCATAATGGGAGCTGCTGCGTTGACCCATCAAAGTGTTATGAAAAGACTGACCCAGAGCTAGTTATACAGTGAAGAGTTCTGTCCACCATATCACCCTACCAAGCTCATCCCTGAAAGCAGAGGCTGAAAACTTCAGATGTTCTCATGATACAATATCATTTTAACTTTCTTCACATGTTTGTTTCCATTTTAATTAAGGTAGAAATACAAGCCATGAAGTGCACAAAAATGTTCAGCTTGATGAGTATTTCCATAGGTAAATATGTAGCGATCACTCAAATAAAGATACAGAAAAAACTCTAACACTCTAAAAGGCTCCATCATGTATTCTCATCAATAATACTCCAAACCATCTCCCAAAACTTAATTAGGAGCTTCAAATAAATAATTACCTTACAGTTTTAAAATCATCACTTTACAAGGAAATATTTCATACAATATATCATATTTTTATACTTTAATACCAACTACTGGCTGCTTGGTTAATAGTTACGATCACCATTTGTAAGACAAAGGCTCTAAACCTTGTGGTAAGTGTTTTTCATTTTTGTTTACTACAGATTTGCAGACTTCATGTCATTTTTTGGCCTGATTCTCCACCTTCAGGATATGGGGAGCAATGTTTTCCTGTTCCAAATTCTTTTTGGTGCCGTCAACATCCCAGCCAATTATGTTGCATTTTTGGCACTGAATTACCTGGGCCGTCAAGTAAGCCAGACACTCTTCATGTTTCTCC